>CM077159.1:50203179-51695966 GCA_039583875.1 Platanthera guangdongensis | reverse complement strand
GCAAGGATCCACTGATGTGCATCAGAGCTCCAGTATCTTTGTTTTCAGACTGGAAGAAGATATGTGAGATAGCAGCTCCGACAGGAAGAACCATTGGGTCACTGATCTAATGACATACAACCCTGGAGGAGCAGGTATCATCTTCATCCTGTCCCACATCTTTTGACTTTTCTGAAGACAGAAACTGCTCTCCTCCAGAAAATACTGATTCCCTGAAGAGAGCACTTCAGGAAAGCAATCTACTTGCTGAGGAGCAAGCTCGAGAGATTGCTCGACTGAAGATCTTGTTGGTTCTCCAATTGGCGTCCAACAAGGTCAAGGACTCTAAGATCTCAGCTCTAGAGAATAGTCTAGACAATGAGAAACGTATAGTATCCAACTTTTCCAAAGTTGATGCTATAAAAAGAAAACAAGAAACCGGGTGGATCTCCCGGATTATCCAGGGATGGAGAATGGGGAAACGGTGTTCCGACCTCCCACTCCAAGCGGGAAGCAACTCATCATGCCTTCAGGTATGACCACAGGAATAATCGTGGTCACTGTAAGGGTGAGTTGTCCCCATGTGGAAATGTCCATAGTGCAAGAGGCGTCATGGCCACCCATGAAGAAATACCTAAGGCTCATTCGGAGCCCTTTGTATTCTCGGCCACTGCCACAACAAAGTGGGGATCTGCAGGTCCTGGTTCACAGAAGAATTCTCTCCATTCGAGGACACGGATAGGGAGAATAGAAGTCACGATGTCAGGTCATGGAGCCTCAACAAGGAAGATGCCTGAAAGAATGGCACCACCTGCTCGCCTCATAACGCTCACATCATGCATTCGTTCCACCCTTCACATGCCTCGATGGAAGAGAAATTTGTGCAACAAGAACATGCCCTATCCCTTTGAGACCTAGGACCGTGACTACATCAGTCACTAGATCAGGTCAAAAATGGAGATACAACATTCACTCTTGTTTGGTGCTGCGGCAAAGTGGGACACTTCCATTGACTGTTGGCACAACCTCTCTGTGCCCACAGCAAGGGCTTCTCCACATTATAGGGACAGAGGCTGTCTTCCAAACAGGTTTTCTCAAGGAAGGCTTTGCGTGTTCTACTAATAGAAACCTAGGGCCCATATGATTTGGGTTCCTAAGGTAAAGTAATTCTGTTTTGCAGGGTAGTCTAGGTCCCCGTGAATACTTGGGAACTAGACAGTACGTAGCTCAAGGCTACCTTGGAACAAGCGTCTGCAATAAACAGACGTGCTACCTGTTGAGCATAATCACTTTAAGCTACTGATATGTTCTACCTGTGGGACTAAGACGATGACTCTCTATATCCCAGGTATTTTGATCAGTTCAAGGACTTGTCATGATGCATCCTCATTCAAAGTAAATATATATATATATATACATTTCTGTCATTGTGTATACGTATACTTAAGTCATTGCGAATTCGACAACACACAATTGACAGTTAGAAGACTTTGTAAAAACCTCCATAAAATCAAATAGATTGACTTTAGAATATACTTGTATTCATCATTCCTTTTATTAACTTAACATCGGAAATTCTCTAAAATGATGCAATGCTTCCCAAAGTAATCAAGTTAAAACGTCAATATATACTCCGAATCTCGCCGACCCATTTTATATCTCGCCGAATTAGACAGACAGTAATTAGAACCCCAATTAGACGAATCTCGCCTAATCCCGTCGAAGGAACTCGCGACCGCTCGGCTTCCCCCGAATCCGACGATTCCTATAAATCCCGCCGAAAGAACTCCGCCTGTTCACCTTCCTCTCGACTCGCGCAGGAGACCTCTGGACGACCCTCGCCTTCCTCGCGCAAGTGAACTTCCGCGAACTCGCCGACTCCCGCAGCCCTCCGAAGCTCTCGTCGACGCCGTCGAATCGCTTCAGTGCGGGATCTTCTTATCCCGACGCTCACCAACTCCCGAAGCTCCCATGAGATTCTAACTAGGTCGTACCCCACGGGATACTCATCCCTCCGCCGAAGCTCTTCCCGAAGCTCACCAACTCTCTTCCTCCGAAGCCCTTAGGTAACCTCCTCCTCACTGGCTCCAAGGCCGAACCCATGTGATGCCTTCTTTTTGAATATACACTAAAGCTTGGCGTCGGGCTTCTGTTTAGATCCTCAATGGCTCCAAGGACGACTGCAGGCTTGATTTCTGGTTGCGAACTGGTTCGCACTGGTTTTTCTCTCATGCCTCGGACGGTTCCGGAACATCGTTCTCATGCTGGAAGAAGCCGGACTAACCTTCATATTGGAGCATCCTTGCAAAGTCTTAGATAAAGAAGTACTGGAGTTCTTTTCTACAGCAAGGCTTCGAAACCGAGACTCCATCATCAAGAGCAAGGTGGCGGGGACTAAAGTAAAGATCTGCCAGTAAGCTAACACGCTACCTGCAGCTCTCAAGTGCGGAGCAGGAAGACTATTTGGAGGACGAGGACAAAGCCAGAAACCCTCCTGTTCTGCGGTCTACCCAGAGGCACACGATCAGTAAAACGAAAAGAGATGAATGAAGAAGGGAAGCTCCTATCCGACATCATAGGAAAAGTACTCATCTGTAAGCCAGGCTCCCATGATCATATCTCCGAGATATGTTCAAAATTCTCATAGCCGTGGTCTGCAGGAAGAGGTTCAACTGGGGAGAGTTGATGTTTCAAAAGATCAAGGACACTCTGGGCACTCCGAGCTTCGGCCGCATCATCAGTCTATATCTCAACCAGCTCAACGGAGATAAATTCGACATGAGCAAAGGAGTTCCTCTACATTACTTGAGAAAGATGGATGCCACTGTATTTGATCGATGGGAGCGGCGCATCGGACAGCCTGCTGTTGAAGAGCATGAGGAAGTATCTCCCGCAGCCTCCCCCCGTGAAATTCCTGATACTGAGATTGCAGGAATCGAGGGGGGGAGTCTCTACCCACTCATTTGGATATGATATCTGAAATCGCCCAGGTGGCAAGAGATGCGGTGGCAGACGTTCATGAAGAAAGTGAACCTGGGTTGGAGGATGAGGAGGTACCGAACAGAAACACCCACGGAACTGAAACTGAGGCACTGGTCACTGCTGATCAAGAAGTGGAAGAAGATGCTGAGGTGGATGAGTTTTTGGATGAGGACGGAGAGGACGAGGTAAATGAGGGCCATGAAGTGTTTGAATCTCCGGATACCGATGAACCCCTACTGATAAGTCTGCACCAGTGGAGGGGGAGGTAAATGAGGCCACCAACATTCCTCCCATAGAGACTGTGATGGTATCCAGCTCTACTGATGCATCTACTGCCGAGCCAGAGCAAGGCCAAGAAGTGCCTCCGGCTATCCCATTACGCGATGACCTAGCATTCACACCGTACACATAATTCAGGGTATCATGAATGAGATTAAAACCTATTTTGATAAAGCTCAAAAACAATGCTGCAAGAGATTAAGACTTCTGAAGATCTCATGCTGAAGAATATGGTGGAAATCAACCATAAGCTGGATGTGATGGAAAAGAAATTCGAAGAAAAGTATACTGCGGCCGGCGAAGCTGTCACACTGTTAATGGCCGGCTTGAAAAAGACTACTGACACTCTGGCTGTGTCAATCAGAACGCACGAACGTTGTGGCCAAAAATATTCAGAAATTTGATGGCAACATGGTCACTTTAAATGCAAATCAGCAGGCCCTAGTCACTGAATTCAGCAAGACAACTAAGCACATTGATGACTCCTTGCACTCATATGCCAATTGCATAGCTGAAGAAGCCAAAAAGGGGAGAAGGAGTATATCGCTAAGATGGCTGCGCTCCAGAAAAGCATGGATGCAAACTTTGTGAAATCAAGCAACTATCGTCTATGAGAGTTGCTGGTGGATGCTACAACAGGCACTGGGCACGTTAGGAGTCGTCCTACCTGACCAACCTGCCGGTGCTCAGGTCCTGAGACTTCTACGGCTGCCGAGAAGTACATATTGCTGAGAATGTAAGTACAAGTGCTGCTGATATTTTTCACTGATGAAGCTGACGCTAGGGCCATCTCCAAATCTAAGCTGAGAAGCATGTTTGACCAGGAGGCCTTAGCTAAAGCAAGGGGAAAGAGGAAAATTCAGGAAGGGACATCAAAGGAGACACCAACTCAAAAGAGGATCAGACTAAGTGAGGAGGAGGTAAGAAACGAAAGGTGGAGCCCAGTCTCAAGGAGCATCATCCTAGATACCTTCCTGCTGCAAGAAAGAGGAGAGATAAATCGAAATGAAGCATATAGTCAGTATGAATGGGAGACGCACAAAGCATTTGAAGCGAAACGCAACATTTTCTTCAGAAACAACAAGGATCCAGACAAAGTTGCTCCTCCTAGGTATTATCCGAAGCCCAAGGAATACATGGAAAGGCAGAGCAAAAAGTACTTGGCGCAAACTCTTAAGGGTGACGGAGCTAAGGACAAATAGTCATTATCCTATAGCTGGTCACGGTGTATTAAGAACATTTAACCATTATTACTGTCGTGTGAACAATTCTGACTTATATGTGAATATATTTCTCTTGGTATATATATATATATTCTTGAATGTGTGAATGACTCAAGTCCTGCTCTAATTGCATTTATTACCTTGTGTTGCATAATTAATTTTTAAATGCAATAATTATTATTTGATAGGTGTTATTCATCTAGCTAGTAGGGTTTGGCTTCGTCAAATAGGGGGAGATTGTTGGGTATTGTATCCACGATTACCTAGATTTGAGGAAGCCCCCTGTCAAGCTAAGATGAATTCACAATGTATTTGATGAAACATTTCAAGTTGTACTTGCAGTTCTCCACGCTAAGTGCACACCAATGTCAGGGTGCAGTAGGTCAATATACACGGGTCTGCACGACGTAATCCCTCGTTGAGCAGATCAGTGTGTTGGCCTACGTGTACTCTCTCTATTGGAGTGCACTTATTTTCAAGCACAGGGCCGCTCATATGCAAGAGAAGACAAGGAGCATGGAGGGTCAAGGAGCAGCTCCTAGGTGGAAGACGAAAAATCGTCCAAGGCAAATTCGACGAGAATCACCAAGTGATTCTCGCCGAATCGGCGAGAATCACTTGGTGATTCTCGCCGAATCGACGAGAATCATCAGTGATTCTCGCCGACTTCTTCTGGCCATCTCAAAATGGTGCCAAGTAAGATTCGGCGAGAATCACTTGTAATTCCCGCCGAACCAGTGGTCAAGCAGCCCATGAACACAAAGTCCAATTCGTTGAGAATCGACAAGAGATTCGTCGAGAATCGTCTGCGATTCTCGCCGATTTTGACTTGGCGGTTTCTCAGCTTATTCCCTGAACCGGATTCTGCCGCTGTTTAAAATCTGGACCGGGATTTGGGGACTATCTCTGTGGGTCCCACAAACGGTCTTATTGGGGGTAGCTACAGTATAAATACATGGGTATTTTGAACAGTAGAGATACACAGAAAAATACGCGAGCTGACGGAAACCCTAAAATCGCGAAATCCTTCCGCCGCCTCCGTCGCCGCTCGCGCAAGTCCGTCGCCACCGATAGATCTTCTTCCCGATCTCCGGCGACAGTAGCTTAGCAAGGCTCGAGTCTCTCGCATCTATCCAGAGATCCCTTGTCTCTCGATTTGTTGATCGGAAACACTTCCCATCCGAATCGATCGAGACGACCGATCCTCGTGTGACCGTTGGTAGACCGAGCTTGCTTCGCAACGAAGTTTGGATCTCCAAGTTCAGCAGCTGCTCTTCTTCGTAGCCGCCGATCCCGAAGCTAGCCGCCGCTCGTGTGCCGCCGCCGGTTCCGGGGAGATCTTCTCCAAGCAAGACCAAGGTCGTAGACTCTTCATCGACTTCAAGAACACGTCGTCGACCAAAGAGGAACACCGGAGTCTCCAAGAGAAGTTTGTATCACGTGTACATTCTACTTTTATTTATTGTAAAGGAACTTTTGTTCCGCGGTGTAAGGGTTGGGTGCAACCCGATTTGTGGGAGTGTTGACTCTCACGTGTGGAAGGGCTCCTTCCGTTAGTGAAGGGATTGGATTTCAATCCCGTTGGAGAAGTGACCGAGTCGTACCTTGTTGGGAGATAGGTCGAAGGGGGAAAGTGGATGTACCCAAGTCGGGAACCACTATAAAAATTTGCTGTGTATTCTGTGTTCTGTGTTTGTTGCTTTTATTGTGCAGGTACATCTGTGAATTCCGCAAAAGAACCACACGTCACCTATTCCCCCCCCATAGGTGCACATAGCCGACACTAGGTGGACTTACAAGTGGTATCAGAGGAGTCACGGGTTCGAAACCCCGGGGTCGTTGCTGGGGGGGGATTGTTGGGTTCCATCAATGCCCCCGGTGTTGGGAGGTACGGCGTGCTGCGCTACGGCCCGCACTAGTCGAAAACAGAAGGGTGTGTCCCCTGGGGCCTAACTGCCGCCCCGTGGATCCTAGGGTAACCAGCTCTATAAAGGAGTGGTAGCGCCGTCCTCAAACAGTCCGGGCTTTTGGGCGAGTTGGTGCGACCTTCCCTACAAGTGTCGACATCCAGACAAGCAGTGTCGACACTTGGAGTCATTGTGTCGACACCTGGGATGCAGAGTCGACACCAGACACAAAGTGTCGACACAAGGAGCTGTGTCGACACTCAATGAAGAAAGTACAGTAAAGCAGTGTCGACACTTAACAGCAGTGTCGACACCCAGTGAAGCTGTGTCTACACCAGAAAGTGTCGACACTTGGAGCTGTGTCGACACTCAGCAAAAGTCAGCAGAGACTAAGTATAAGTGTTGACACTCAGAACAATGTGTCGACTTTCAACAGAAGAGTCAACACTTAAGGAAAGCGTCGACACAAGATAGTATGTGTCGACACTCAGCTGAAGACTCAACACTTGAAGAAAGTGTCGACACATGGAGCTGTGTCAACACTTAGCAAAGAACAGAAAGATCAACAAAATATTCTAAGTACAAGTGTCGACACTAAGGAAATGTGTCGACACTCAGCTGAAGTCTCAACAGAAGAATCAAGTGTCGACACAAGGAGCTGTGTTGACACTCAGCAAGTATCAACATAGAAGACTATGTGTCGACACCAAGAAGCAGTGTTGACACTTAACAGATTCAACACAAGAAGGTGTGTCGACACAAAGGAGATGTGTCGACACTTAGAAGAATTCAGCAAAAGATAGAAGATCAAGTACTTGTGTCGACTTTCAATTTCAGTGTCGACACATGCAGAAGAAACTGTGTCGAGACATAGAATCTACAACACAAGGAGTTGTGTCGACACCTTGTAGACTTGTGTCGACACTTACACAACTTGTGTCGACACTTGGTCTATAAGTGTCGACACTTAAAGACAGAAAGTCTCGACACTTTCAGACAGTTAGAGAACTTTCAAGAACTGACTGGATGACTTGACAGCTGCCGTTCCAGCCGGTCTACAGCACTTGTCAGAGTTGTCAGAAGACAGTTATGAACCGGACCAGCCGGTTACCATGAAGAAGGCCTATAAATAGGCTCATACAGTCTACAGAAACAGTAGTTCAAGTAGTTGATGAAGTGGTACACATAGTTGTTCAAAGTCTCAAATCAAGAAGATCTAGCTGTCCAAGTGCAGATCTAAGAAGTTGGAGAGAGAGGGCTCCATCCAAGAAATCAGCCATTGGAACTAGGCTGCGAAGAAGGGTTCAGATTCATTCTGAATTCTAAGTAGCAGAGGTCAAGGATCAACTGCAGAAGGAGTCAATCTAATTGAGTTCTACTTTCAAGAAGCTTTGAAGAAAGCTAAGTCAGATTGAATCCAGCTGAGTTCTTCCAAGAACTCATCAAGAAACTCTCAACTCCCCTCTTTTGTTTCTGAGTTGCTGAGTTATCATTTGTATAATCATTTTTATCTTGAAGGATCCTTTGGATCTGAGTGTTTGTACGCTTGTAAATATAAAGGCTGAGTGTAGGGCTTGAGAGCCTGAGTGTAGGAGATTGAAATCTCTGAGTGTAGGCCTTGTTGGCTGAGTGTAGGCCCTTGTGGCTGAGTGTAGGCTTTGTGGAAAAGCTGAGTTGTAGGGCCTTGGGCCTGAGGTGTAGGAACCAGTTTGGGTTCTGAGACAGTGGTGAAGTTTGGCCGAATCTAGTACACTACTAGATAGGCGAAGGGGGAAAGTGGATGTACCCAAATCTTGGGGAACCACTATAAAACTCTGTGTCTGCTGTGCTGTGCTGTGCTTTGCTGTGTGATTGCTGTGCAAAAGTAGTTAGAATTCTGTGATATTAACTGATTGTTGTCATTAAAGTTTTTAAAAAAATTGGTCACCTATTCACCCCCACCCCCCCCCCCCCCTCTAGGTGTTTAGGTACTATATCTCTCACCACCGCTGCGTGGAATGTTGATTGCAGGTGCTACAGAGCCTAGTGGCAAGTATTGGGCTAAAGCCCCGGTTGTTGTGCAGGCCCTTGAAGGCCAAAGCAAATGTTTTCTTTTTATGCTCATGTGTGACTGGCCTGCGTGCCAATGTATGGGAGACATTTATTATTTAAGTAAACTCTTGTAAGGCCATAAGGCCAAATTTTGGTGTATTTGTACTATCATTTATACTTTGGGTTTTAGTGGACATTCATGCTTTGGTTTGGGTTCTTATAACTGTTTTAAAATCTTCCGCTAGGATGCTCTGAGTTAGGATGCATGTCCCTTTCGCGGTTATTTGGTATTAATATGTAACGCCATTAACTGTCTGTGGAATATGGCTTGGGGCCCCGAACAGACCTTCTGTTATATCCCATGTGATGGATGGGGTGTTATAATTTGGTATCAAACTATGGCATCAGTCTTGCTTATTTGAATTCGTGGGCAAATTCATTTAAGGGGTGGTGAGCACATATATGTGCGTCATTATTATAACATGAAAAGAAGCCACGAATGTCCACTTAGGAATGAAAATACACATGTTTGAGGAACCTGCGTATTCCTATAATTGTTTTTTGCAATTTTGTTTGGTCACTTAATGGTGTGTTGTACGACTATTGGTGAATAGGAGTACCACAGGGCAGGCAGAACACATGCTTTCTAAGTCAAGCAGGGAACCCAATGATGTGCCTGCAACCACGCCTTCAGCAGAGACCATAAGACTTGTAGTGGAAGCAGTGTTTGCAATGTTAAACACCCAGCCAGCAAGGCAGGTGCAGCACCCAGCCCTTGCGATAGAACAAGAACCGCTTCGAGCGGCAGAGCCTAAAGTTGTGGAACGCGTGGCGGAAGAACCTTTGCCGCCAAGAAGAGCGACATAAAGACAACTTAAACATGTGATGAGTTTCAGTCCTCCATTATTTACGGGGACTGGAACACCAACTCAAGCCGAGGATTGGCTCGCTAGAGTTAAGAGAATCTTGTCGACAACAGAAATGGAGGAATGACAGAAGACTGCCATAGCCACTTTCTTGCTAGATGGCTAGGCAAGGTTATGATTGGAAGATCTGGAGCAGCATCACTTAGTTGGGAGACAACTCGCCGACGTCTCGATCGAGGAATTCTCAAGGCTATTCTTAGCTAGATACCTACCCTCCTTTGAGAGAATTGAGATGGAGAATCAGTTTCTGAGGTTGAAGCAAGGAGTCAGTAGCGTGGATGAGTACCTTCACGAATTCACATGGTTGGGTCGTTACACTGCCCCTATGTCTAGCAATGAGGAGCGTAAGACCAACTGGTTCTTTGAGGGTCTGCGCGATGACCTGAGGGTACTACTCGCTAGGCCTGTGACGCAAGGTTTCCTAACCATGGTCAGTTCAGCCCGATCAATGGAAACAGATCTAAAGAGAATCCAAGAGAGCAAAAACTTGGGTGTGCAGAAGACGGTGTTCAAGGTGCCGAACTCCTCGAAGTATAAGTACCATAAGTGGAACAAGAAGGCTAGGACTTCGAGTCCAGCCCCTTATTCTGGTGGGTCTGGGGTAAGCACAGGACGAGCTAAAGGTGCTTGCTATAACTGTAGAATGTCGGGGCATTTTGCCTGAGAGTGTTGGAGCGGACGTCCAAAGTCCGAGAGGAAGCCTGGAGCAACTTACGAGTAAAAAGGGAAGGCAGCGGAGTCAACCGCATCCCACTATGCAACAGCCCAGCCTAGAGTGAACAATCTTGACCTTCAGGAGGCCATAAAGCAGATCGACGTGGTGATAGGTATGAGTTAATTAAAATCAGATTTGCTTTGTATATTTGTTACCCTTTTGCACGTTAGCTTATGACTGCTTGTGCTAGGCTTTGTTTTGATTTTTGATTATCCGACGAGAGCACTATTCGATACGGGAGCTTCGCATTCCTTTTTGTCCAAAGGATTTGTATTGTGCATCGGAGTACCTTCCTCGATGGTAAGGGAAAAATTGGATATATTATTGCCTAATGGGTGTTCAATACATGCGGATAGAGTTTGTTGCGTAAAGATACGGATCAGGAGTCAAGAATTTGACTTGTAAGCGTCATTACTGCCAATAGTGGAGTTTGACGTGATCTTTAGGATGGACTGGCTCTCGGAGCAGCGGGCATACATTGATTGCAACCGCAAGGAGGTCAAATTGGGAACGAGAGGAATTATCTGATCCATGACTTGGAGTTAGCGACCGTAATATTTGCTCTGAAGTTGTGGATGCATTACCTATACGGTATGAAGGTCGATATCTATACCGATCACAAGAGTCTGAAGTACTTGTTGGATCAAAAGGACCTAAACATGCGGCAGCAAAGGTGTATGGCGATCTTGGGTGACTACATATTCAAGATACATTTTGTGCCTGGGAAAGGCAACGTGGTGGCAGATGCGTTGAGTCGCAGGGCCCCTGCACAGCCCAATTGGTTGTCGGTTCATGATGAGCGTTTGATTCGGGATTTGGAGGCATTAGAGATCTCCTGTGTTGACAAGCAGACAAGTGCCGAAGCACAATTGAACTGGATAGAGGTGCAGTATGACCTTGCTGATACGATTCAGCAGGCTCTGGATTTGGATAGTAACATGAAGCAGATCATGGATGATGCTTTGGATGGATCAATTTCCCAATTTGGTTTTGTTGATAGACTGTTATGGAGGGACAGTCGTCTGTGCGTCCCAAATATGGGTAAACTATGGGAGGAATTGATGTACGAGGCTCATCATACCAAGTACTCGATTCACTCGGGGAGCACGAAAATGTATTGTGATATGAAAAAGTTGTTTTGGTGGCCAGGACTTAAGAAGGGCGTGGCACTTTATGTGGCAAAGTGCCAATTGTGCGCCTTGGTGAAGGCGTAGTGCCAGAAGCCCGGAGGTTTCTTGAAGTCCTTACCTATCCCGGAGTGGAAGTTCGACGATATTTCAATGGATTTTGTGCATGGGTTGCCAAGGTTGCAGAAGGGACACGATGACATCTGGGTGATCATAGATCGATTGACGAAAGTGTCGGACTTCATTCCGAATAGGAAGGATGATTCGGTGGATAAGCTAGCAAAACTCTATGTAGATAACATTGTTCGACTGCACGGTGTGCCCCGCAGCATCATGAGTGACCGAGATGGGCGCTTCACATCCAACGACTGGAGGTTAGTGCATCAATTGTTGGGAACCAAGCTGAGTTTCAGCACGGTCTTTCATCCACAGACAGATTGTCAGATCGAGAGGGTCAACAGGATGATGGAGGACATGCTTCGCATGTGTGTCTTGGATTTCGAAAAGCGGTGGGAAGATCACATGTACATGGTGGAGTTTGCTTATAACAATAGCTACCAAGCGAGTATTCAAATGGAACCCTTCGAGGCCCTATATGGTAGAAAATGTCGCATGCCGTTGTCATGGTTGGAGACGGGTGAGTCGAATCTGTACAAACGACAAGAAGTGGAAGAAGCCTCTTCATTGATACAAACAATACATGAACGATTGCTGATCGCTCAGGACTGGCATGCTAAATACTATAATGCCAAGCATAGGAACGTTTAGTTCGTTGTTGGTGACTGGGTATATTTGAAAATTAAGCAGTTCAAGGGTGTCTCACGGGTACGACGCTTGAAGAAGCTGAGTTCGAGGTACCTTGGATCGCTTGAGATTCTAGAACAAATTGGTGAAGCGGTTTATCGACTAAAGTTATTAGTGGAAATGAGTGGTTTACACGACGTATTCTACATATCGGTGTTGCGGAAGGTGGTGCAAGAGCCTTCACAAGTGATTGCGGTCGATCATATACCTGTTGATTGTGGGTTGATGACGAAGGTCAAGCTCGTTCGCATTGAGGACTTTGAAGTCAAGCGACTTTATAACAAAGACATCAAGATGTTCAAAGTCCGATGGGACAACTGCGGTCGTGAGGAGCTTTCATGGGAGCGAGAGCAGACCATGCTTAAGGAGTATCCTGAGCTCTTCTACTCAGGTGTTGTTTAAGTTTTAGTACTTTCTATTCCATAATTTCGGGATGAAATTCATTTAGGGTGGGGGGGATTGTAACGCCCCTAAGCGCGGAAATGATCTGGTAGCATCTTAAGTCCAATCTGGGGACTAATAAGAGTCACACGGCCTGGGACACAGGCGTGTCCATGGCCGTGTCCTGCTACGAGTTCGATGATTTTCCGTGTGGTCGACGAAATGCATTCGACGATCCTTGGAAGTCGGGCACACGACCTGAGACACGGGCGTGTCCAGGGCCATGTCCTGCTCTATGTTAGCCGGGCTGTGTTGGGTGAGGAACACGGCCTGGAACACAGGCGTTTTCTGGTCTACACGGGCGTGTCAAGCATAACACGAGTGTTTCTCATGGCTGTGTCCTGTTCGGGACGCGACAGTTTCTTGTGTCACTTGAGTAACACACCCTATGACACGTGTGTGTCATACGCTGACACAGGCATGTCAAGCAGTACACGGGCGTGTCTGAGCACGTTTCTTGTTCTGTGTTCGACGATCATTTTCAGATTGTGAGACACGTCATGTGACACGGGCATGTCATAAGCCATGTTCGGCCCAGGAAAGTGATTTTAGGTGCGAATCGTGACCGTTCATTTCCTTCTAATAGGATACAACGACCCAGAGATCTCCCTGCTGTTATAAGGCCGGGAGTTGAGGGTTAAACCCTCATTTCTCTTAGGTTTTCTCTTTCTAAAGTGTTAGAGAGAGGGGAGAGCAAGGAAGAAGGAGAAGGAGAAATCTGGCCGCTGGTGGAGCTTCGGAGCTCTGAATCGCAAACCGAGTCCAGATCTACGGAGGCGAGGTCGTTGCGGTTCTTTTCATCTGGCTAGTTTTCCATGGGGCTGAAGCGAACCTTTAGGGTAACGATTGTCTTCTTGGACATGTGAAGTCCTCTTCCATTCTGCATAGGAAACCCGCTCTCGCGAGTGTGCGGTGAGTGTGTGGTATTTCCTTCGGGTGGACATGAATAGTCCCCGTAATCTTGCATATAAAGTCCAGAATTGAAGTACAGACATATGCATGGTCTGTGAAGCCTACCCGGACAAGTTGGTCTGGATCGGTGATGTTTTCATTATGTATTGAATGCCGGAGAAGACTCCGTGCCATATGTTTTTTTGGGTTTTTATGTGGTAGATTGCTGCAGGGAGTCTTGGGGATTAACTCCAAGGTACACCCGGAATTTTGGGCAGAAGCGAAGTTCTGTTGTATTGGTGGCCTGAGAGCCAGCCTTTTACATAGCCGGGTTATGTACTGTTGTATGATCGATACTTTGGGATACGGTGAAGCTTGTCCCGTGCTGATGGCTAAATGGCCGTGGCGAGGTGAGCAACGGGCTGGTGGATCCTTACCCACTCCAAGTGGTTCAGTTAAAGAGAACTAAGGTACATGGGACTTGCCGATGGCTTGGAGAGTGAGTCTAGGTTTCGGCTGAAAGGACTTTAATGCTCATGTTGTTTGCCATCCTGGGGGCGATGGTGGACTGCGGAATGAGCTGGGTTCGGACTGGGTTCACCAAGTAAGTGCCCTGAGAGCACGAGGTGTGAGGCCGTGTGGGCCTACACCTGTGGTGAAGTTTGCTGATATTATACTTTCACTTTAATGTTTGGCTATACTAATAAATTGCAGGGAAGGAGCACCGCCACCCCATGTAAGGGGTGGGGTCCTTATAATTTGGTCAACTTTTGCTGACCGTCGCTTTTGTTTACCACCGCTGTAGTGTATTGTTGATTGCAGGTGTTGCGGAGCCTAGTGGCAAGTAGTGTGCTGAAGCCCTGGTTGTTGTACAGACCCTTGAAGGCCAAAGCAAATGTTTACTTTTTATGCTCATGTGTGACCAGCCTGCGTGCCGATGTATGGAAAATATTTATTGTTTAAGAAAACTATTGTAAGGCCATAAGGCCAAAGTTTTGGTGTATTTGTACTATCATTCCTACTTTGGGTTTTAGTGGACATTCATGTTTTGGTTTGGGTTCTTATAACTGTTTTAAAAGCTTCCGCTAGAATGCTATGAGTTAGGATGCGTGTCCCTTTGGCGGTAATTTGGTATTAATATGTAACGCCACTAACTGTCTATTGAATATGGCGTGGGGCCCCGGCTGGACCTTCTATTATATACCATGTGACGAATGGTGGCATTATAGGTTGGAGGAAGAAGATGAACCAATGACGTTCGATTTGCTTTAAGATGCACGTAGAAATCTATTTTCTGCGTGCAACAACCATCGAGGCTGTTTTTAGACATGATGCGACCAGATCTGGGTTTCAAACTAAACACAAAAGTCATAGCCCTTGGTAATACCTTTCCAACGAGGGGTTACATACATTCACCGGATTCCTGTAGCCTCAGGAATCCCCGATCAAAGTTGCTGTACAATAATCATTCCTGCATATATAGTTCTCGTGTTTGTTTTGTATCGGCTTTGGGTTTGGTGGAGAGATTGTAGTACTTTAATGTTAATGTTTTGTTGAATTTAGTCTATAAGTAATTGTGGTAAAATATGTTAATGGCGTTTGTTGGATAGATCCCTAACGAACAAATGTTGTAGTAAAGTGTACTTGATCGAGGTGATTTGGTGGAGGTTAGTAAACGAATGGATTTACGAGTGGGGATGGTAGGAATGACTTAAATATGTGAATCGATAAGGATGTACTTGATAATGGTAGTACAATGAATAATGATGTGTATGACTTGAAGTTTGTTGTACATAATTTGTAGTAATTTCAATGAACAAATGGTTGATGGCTTTTAGTTGGTAGATCCATATGTACACAAATAGTTCGAACTTAGTAAAATAATTGTAACCAGTGTTGTTAAAGTCATGTGATCATAGTATACATGTAATTATGATAATTAAACGGTTGGTGAATGTGTGTGGAGTATCATTATGTTGATGGTGGACCCTTGGTGTGCTTGGATGCACGAAAATGTGAAAGGGTTGAAAGTGCATGTGTGTTGCCGTATTGGTATTATGTATTGGTAAGAGACTCGGCATCGAGCTCTTGCATGTTGTTGAGCACGAATTGTGAATAATAAAAAGGGGGCTCAATGTGGAGCCCCGTATGTGAAATTCATGCGGTGTGAGTTGACACGCGGTGCTATAATCCTGGGTTAAGGATAGTGTGGCAGGTCTACGGGCTCGCCAGTCATCACACCGACGGGAGTTGACAGATAGACTTTGGGCGGTTGTGCTTGGTACTCGGTGTTCATTCCTGAGGCTCCTCCAATGCCAAGTGGACGGTTGGGCTTGGTCCTCGTGCTTTTTTCGAGGCTCCTTCTGGGTCACAACATAGGCCAGTTCAGGGCATGGTTCTCGGTGCACATCTACCCGAGACTCCTGCTGAGTCGTAATACGCCTGTGAGCTCCACTGTTGTGTTCTTAGCATTGAGGCGTACGGAGGCCTAGGCTTGGCAGTGTGGATGCTCGCCTATTATTGGATAAGCCCGCTCCACTGTCACAACCTGGACACAATGGTTGATGCCTGAGAGGTTAGCTACCTACTCGAAAAGTGGGAACTATAAGACTGTGTCGACATAGCAGTTGCATGTGCGTTGTCATGGGTGAGTCATTGCATTGCATTCATGGCATTACATTTCATTGCATACACAATTTCCACTTCGTATAAGTTTGTATGGGCACTCTTATATGATGAGTTACTTTACTGCTGAGCCGATCCTCAACTTATATGTTTGTATGGGCATTCATATAAGATGAGTTAATTTATGTTATAGCTTTATATTTTTCATATACTGTTGTAGATGATAGAACTGCTAGAGTAGATTGTTTACTCATTTATTATACTGCCGATATACTTGATATTGCTCATACTATACCACCTGTTTGTACTATTGTTTATATATATATATATATATATATATATATATATATATATATATATATATATATATATATATATATATATATATATATATATATATATATATATATATATATATATATTGTACCCTTGTTCTTTTCTCCGCTCGGTGCCGAGGAGTCGTTGGGGGAGCGGATGTGATAGCCAGTTAGTCTTATGACTAACAGTTGCTACGTCTTCCTTTTTAGGAGGAAACCCCGCAGATAGAGCAGCAACAGGTTTTGCAGCAGGATAGCCAGACCAGGACGACAGGGCCTCAAGGGATGGTGTCGTCACTCCCGTCAGTGGCTAATGTGAGTTTTGAGAAACTCATGATGTAGCCCTTTGGGCAAGTTTTACTCGTACTATGATATTATAGAAGCTTGTTGTAGCTTCTTTTATTTGATGTACTTTTGAACTATTTACTTATGTGTGGATTTAACTTCTGTTATATAATCTTGGTTGGGTTGGCAATGTTTGATATTGATTATAGTCGACAGAATAAGCTTCTTGTGGTATAGGTTAGTCAGAGTGCTAATGCTACCGCAAGGCGATTATTCTGGGCATAAGACTCCCCTCATGACGTGTTGTGTTCCGGGGTGGGGGTCTTACAAATGGTGTCAGCTTGCTACGTTCTTGAACTAAAGAAGTCATTCAACAATGGTGCAACCCCCGTTCGGTTAGCCAGTTTTGGAATAAACTGACTTAGCAGAAGCAGTGGTGTACTCATATGTAATTCACACTAAGTATGTCCAATTTTGACCCTACGATTAGCCAACCTGACCTTAGGTTTGTACCTTACGTCTAGATTCCAGTGCACATTGAGCCAGTGGGGGGCCCTCCTGCCCCATCCGTACCCACACAGTTTCAGCAATCGAAGCTAGGACAGACGCTCACTGCTATCTTGGATGCCTTTAGGTCCCAACAAACCCCCCGTACAACAATAAGCTCTGGGCTTTATTTGGTTGAGCACCTTCCGAGCTCTCTCCCCTCCTTCCAATCTTGGGATGGAGTCGACAGTGCATTCGGAGGAATGGATTCACACCGTGCAAGAACTGTTGGCGGGAATTAGATGTCCGAACAATATGGCTGTGACCCTGGTAGTGACACTTCTGGAGCTGCATGCAAAAAGGTGGTGGAAGTCTCTCATGGGCTCCACCTTCCAAGGAAGAGTCTACATGGATATTAGTTTCAGCGGTTTTCTGAAGCTTTATTAGAGCACTTTATCCCTTCGACTGCTCGAGACGAACTTGAAGAAAGGTTCCTGCAGCTGAAGCAGGGATCCAAGTCGGTGACGGAGTACCAGCAGGAGTTTGAGCATCTGGTAAGATTTGCTGACTCCTATGAGTTGGATGACAAAGGATGTGCTAAAAGGTTCTACAAAGGCTTGCGAGGCCCCCTGAGGCAAGCACTTTTATTTATAGCAGACTCCAGCTTAGCAGAGATAATTGACATGACTAAGAGGCTAGAGGCAAACCACTTGGGAAGTGGTAAAAGACTCGCTGAGGGTGTGATGGAGGCTGGCCCCAGTAACAGAAGGAGGCTTGAAAACAGAGGTGGAAGAGGATACCAGAGAGGTGGCTGGCGTATCCATCGGAATTTTATAATGGAGCGTCCGGTCCCACAACCGCCAGCATTGCCTCCACCTCCACAGCTTCATAGCTCCAACAACCCGAAGGGCGGTATGAACGAGTGTTCTTCCAATGCAACCAACCGGGATACATCTGACGTCACTGCCCACGGCTAGTCGGGAATGCTCCTCCTTCTCTCCCTCTGACAGCCCCACGAGGGCGGGGATATATGCGTGGTCGAGGACGAGGACTGCGAGGAGGAAACCCTAGACCTGCTTGGAATCAGGTGTTCGCGTTGGACATGACGCATGAGCAGAACCCTCAGGAGGTCATTGCATGTATGTTATAGTTAATTAACACAGTTTTAGTAATCACCTTAAGTTGCTTAAGATGTACTAGAGGTATAGCTTTGAGTATTTGCTATTGGTAATTAGGCACCGTAATGGTTGGTGGGAAACCAGCCTATACATTATTCGATACCGGTGCATCACACTCGTTTGTGTCGGCAAACTTTGTTAAAGACCTAGAAGGCGTGCAATACTTCATTGGTATTGCTCGAAGATTACGCCTCCCAAATGGATCTGAGATGACCGCAACCGCCAAGTGCGAACTAGAGACACTCCTTAGGGGAAAGATCTTCGATACCCCTGCCACAGTTTTGAGGATGCCAGAATTCGATCACATTCTGGGCATGGCGTGGTTGGATTGGCATTACCCAAGAATTGACTGCACGGAGAAGCGGATTTACTTGAGACATGGAGACACTGAAGTTGTTTACCAAGGTATAAGACTCGCACCACGCTTGTTATTATCTTCAATCCAAGCCTTGAAATCCCATATGAGAGGGGATGAAGTTTACATGATATGTTTCGAATTGAAAGAGAAGACAATAGATATGAAGGACGTGTGAGTGGTGCGGGATTTTCCTGAGAAATTGACAGGATTACCCCCGCATAGAGAGGTGCATTTTCAAATTAAGCTAATACCGTGTGCGAAGCCCGTCTCCAGGACCTCTTATCGTATGGCCCCGAAGGAACTCGCAGAGTTTACAGTTCAGTTGCAAGAACTGCTGGAATCAGGATTTGTTCACCCCAGGTCATCACCCTGGGTAGCCCCTGTTCTGTTCGTTAAGAAGAAGGATGGAACCTTACGATTATGCATAGAATATCAGGAGCTCAACCGATTGACGGTGCAGAACACTTATCCGCTACCCCGGATCGACAAGTTGTTCAATCAATTGGTAGGAGCGCATTGGTTTTCCAAGTTGGATTTGCGCTCGGGGTATTATCAGTTGAGGATACAAGAGGAGGACACTCAAAAATAGCTTTTAGTTCAAGGTACGACTTATATGAGTTCATCGTGATCCCGTTGGGGCTCACAAATGCCCCTTCAGCTTTCATGAGCCTTAAGAACAAAGTGTTTGTGCCTTATCTAGACATCTTCGTCATTATCTTCATCGATAACATTTTGGTCTACTCAAAGATAGAGGAAGAGCATATCGAACATCTGACTTTGGTGTTAAAACGCTAAAAGGGCACGCCTTGTTTGCCAAGTTCAACAAGTGCAAATTCTGGCTCGAAGAAGTTGCCTTCTTGAGCCATGTGATCAGTGAGGCTGGACTAGCAGTGGATCCGGCCAAAGTGCATGTCGTGAAGGAATGGTCACCCTTGAAGTCAGCGGCTGATGTGCAGAGTTTACTTGGACTTGCTGGGTATTATCACAAGTTTGTGTGAAGGGATTCTCAAAGATTGCCCTTCCTCTTACTAATCTAACAAAGAAAGGTGTACCATATGAGTGGACACACCATTATGAAGCCGTGTTCCAAGAACTGAAGGACAGACTTACTACCGCACCCATCCTAACCCTTCCATCTGGGAAGGAAGGATTTCAAGTTTACACTGATGCATCGTATCAAGGGATGGGAGCAGTATTGATGCAGTACAGACATGTGAGTGCATATGCTTCAAGACAGCTGAAGAAGCATGAAGTCAACTATCCAGTACATGATTTAGAATTGGGAGCAGTGGTATTCGCCTTGAAGGTTTGGATACACTATCTATATGGCGTCCACTACAAAATCTTTTCGGACACAAAGAATCTAAAGTATGTTAATACTCAGAAGGAATTGAATTTGAGACAGCGGCGGTGGTTAGAATTTTTATGTGATTATGAATTTACTTTGAACTACTACCCCGGAAAAGCAAATTCTGTAGCTGATTCTTTGAGCAGAAAGGTACCAGAATCGAGCCCTAAGTCATGATTAATGAGTATGAAATTATCTCGGATGCTTGAAGAAATGGAGACTACCCTGGTATATAAAGACCATTCAGAAGGGTATATTGAGTACTTGACCGCGATGAGCATAGTCCGTGATATCCGGGACCGAATCCGGGCAGAGCAAGGAAAGGATACTGCTCTGGCCCTGGTTCTTAAGTCAATTGAAGATGGTACTACTGACGAGTATTCTCTAAAAGACAGCCTTGTTCATATCCGTGGTCGACTTTACATTCCCAAGGCGGTAAAATTTGGGAAGATATCTTGAGATAGGCACATTGCTCTCAGTATTCAGAGCATCTTGGGATTGCCACGATATAATCCAACGTGTCGAAGATCATGTGTTGGCCAGAAATGAAGAGAGACATCAGATATTTTGTTACGCACTGCGAGGCCTGTCAAAGGGTGAAGGCAGAATGCAAGAGCCCCGGCTGATTATTACATTCTTTCCCCATCCCCGAGTGGAAGTTCGAGGATGTCTCCATGGACTTCGTCCACGGATTGCCTCGCTCACGCTCATGGAATGATTTGGATTGGGTAATCGTTGACCGCCTGACAAAGGTAGCTAGGTTTGTTCCTATGAAGAAAGAGTCTCATGTGGATGTCTTGGTACACCTCTTTGTGGATCAGTTTGCACGGTACCATGGAGTGCCAAAGACAACTGTTTCTGACCGGGATGGTCATTTTACCTCTAAAGAATGGAAGGTCGTAGAGGCGTATTTGGGTTCACGCCTTACCTTCGACACAACATTTCATCCTCAGACGGACAGACAATCTGAGAGGACCATCAGAACTTTTGAAGATCTATTGAGGTTATGTGTGCTGGATAGTGGAGAGCCGTGGGAAAGGCTCTTACTTCTGGTAGAATTCTCATACAACAACAGTCACCAGGCCAGTATCGGGATGACACCCCATGAAGCCCTTTTCGGAAAAATGTGTAGAACCCCCTTGTCTTTGGTACAAGATGAAGACCCGAAGGTTTTAGGAATTGAGTACGTCGATGATACTGATGCAGTTGTTAGATTAATATGGGACCGTATGCTTGAGGCTCAAAGTCGGCAGGTTAAGTATTATAATGCAAAACACTGGATAGTGGAATTTCAGGTGGGTGACAATGTGTTCCTGAAGATCAGGTCGATGCATGGACTGTCACGGGTATGTGGTGTGAAGAAGCTCAGCCCAAGGTACGTTGGGTCTTATATTGGAAAAGATTGGCCCTTTGTCCTATCGACTGGAGTTACCGCCAGAGCTTGAGAACCTTCATAACGTATTCCATTTTTCGCCACTCCGGAAGGCGCTATTGCGGCCCCATCAACATATCCCCACCATTGATGGAGCAATAGCAACTGATAGGTCTATACAACTAGAGCTGGTGCGGATAGTGGGCACCGAGACAAGGAGTTTGCGTCGCAAGAGTGTCCCTTTGGTAAAGGTGCTGTGGTCAAATCATGGGAAAGAAGAGTATACTTGGTAGCCTGTGGACTTGATGCTGAAGAAATACCCTGAGTTGATTCCTCAAGGTAAATTTTAAAAGCATATTTTATTCCATTTTATGCTTTTCTCTCCCCACAACCTTAGCCTGATTTCATGGACGAGATCTTTTGTTTTATTTATAGGATTTGTAACGTCCCATTTCGTACCAGACCCTTCGCACGTGTTCTGAGTCAAGAAGATAGTTAGAACCCGCCAACCAATTTGTTCATCTCTAAACCAATGTATTGAGATGAAAGGCGGCGGGGTACACAAACACAAAGGATAGAAGTCTATAGGCGGTGTGGGATTAACCCCAACCAAAGGACCACGAGGATATTCTGCCACAAGGGGTCCCACTGGGGTCAACACACAGACCTGGAATGCGATGGGGAAGCCAAATATGCGGTCCCACACACACATGTCCTGCGTGCTAATATAATCTTAACACACCCCCGCAGCAGGACAACCTCCCTCTGATACCAAGTTAGAACCCGTCAACCCAATAGTTCATCTCAAAACCCAGGTATTGAGATGAAGGGTGGCGGGGTACATGAACACAAAGGGGAGAAGAATGCAGGCGGTGTGGGATTAACCCCAACCACAGGACCGCGGGGAAATTACGCCACAAGGGGGCCCAACAGGATCATCACCCAAACCTGGAATGTTATGGGGAAGCCAAATACGCATTCCCACACACACGTATCCTGCTGGCTAATATAATCTCAACACACCCCCATAGTAGGACAACCTCCCTCTGATACCAAGTTAGAACCCGCCAACCCATTAGTTAATCTCAAAACCCAGGTATTGAGATGAAGGGTGGCGGTGTACATGAACTCAAAGGGGAGAAGTCTGCAGGCGGTATGGAATTAACCCCAACCACAAGACCGCGGGAATATTCTGCCACAAGGGGCCCACCGGGGTCAACACACATGCCTGGAACGTGATGGGGAAGCCAAATATGCGGTCCCACACACACGTGTCGTGCTAGCTAATATAATCTCAACAAAGATTGACTCAGGTTCGGGGGCGTCAAGTGCGTTGAGTGGACTCAATGCAGTCGACACCATCTAACTTAGAAAGTTTTTGGTGGGCTAAGGCGTGGAGAGCGTTGAGTTGACTCAACGCTCTCGATGCCAATTAACTTAGAGAAATTTTGGCAGGATAGGCATCAAGAGCGTTGAGTGGACTCAACACATTCGGCGCCATTTGACTTTGAAATCCTGGCGGGTTAGGCGTCGAGAGCATTGAGTAGACTCAATGCACTTGATGTTATTTAAAATAGTTTATGTTCTGGCGGTTAAGGTGTTGAGAGCTTTGAGTGGATTCAACTCTCTCGACGCCATATAACTTAGAGTTCATTCTGGCCAGGTTGAGGCATTGAGAGCATTGAGTGGACTCAATGCTCTCAATGCCATATAACTTAGTTCATTCTGGCCAGGTTGAGGTGTTGAGAGGATTGAGTGGACTCAACGCTCTCAACGTCATATAACTTAGAGATCATTCTAGCCAGGTTGAGGCGTTGAGAGCGTTGCGTGGACTCAATGCTCTCTACGCCATATGACTTAGAATGTTTCTGGCCATAACTGAGGTAATTTCGTCGAACTTAGAGAAGGACACGGGTAGTGACATGGGCGTGTCCCTACCCATGTTGTACTCTTGTAAATTTTGCTCCTTCTTTGTGATTTTTCCAAAGGAGGACACGGGTAGTGACACGGGCATGTCCCTACCTACATGTGCCCAATCCAAGACTACCCATGACATGGGTAGTGACCAGAGCTCGACGAAACGTCGAGCAAAGCTCTACGAATCGTCGAGCAGAGCTCCACGAATCGTCGAGCAGAGCTCCACGAAACGTCAAGCAGAGCTCGACGAAAGTCGAGCAGAATTCGTCGAACGCCATAGTTCTGCCTTGGCGAATTTTCGGCTCTGTTTTCCTGGATTTTTCGGGAATTGTGCCAAATCGACTTAAATGGGCCGCGCCTTTTCAAAATGACTCATTTAAAGCAATGTTTGGCGGTCCAATGTCAGGTCGACACGTGGCAAGGCAGTTACCCTAATTTCTCACTATAAAAATGGGAGAAAAACTTAGCCTTCTTTATTTTAACTCATTTGCCAAGCCGTCGCTGTAAGAAACCGTTGGAGAGGAAGAGATTGCTGGAGCCGAACTTCTTTTCCGTGAAGAACGAACACCAACCAAGGAGACGAAGATGCCGCCAAGAAGGGTGACAAGATTCGTGGCTGGAAATGGTGGAAACGCCAAAAATGAGGTGAGCTTCCTACCCACTTCCTTAGTGCTAGATCTCTAGTTATTCCTAGGGGATATATCGACTCAAAAGAGTCTTGATTTGTGAGAAGAAGTTTTCTAGGAAGAGGCCATGCTAGGAATTGTGTCCTAGGAATTAGAGCCTTCAACCATTCCCCACTTCAAATGAAGTTTGTGGACTGGTTTCATGAAATGAAGTGGCCATATGAGGATGAATAAGGGGGGATAAATTCTGGATGTTATTTGGAAAGTTTGGTTGGAGGAAGAAGACGAATCGATGACGTTCGATATGCTTTAAGATGCGAGCAGAAATCGGCTATCTGCGCGCAGCAACCTTCGAGGCCGTTTTCAGACATGATGCGGCTAGATCTGGGCTTTCGACTAAACATGAAAGTCGTAGCCCTTGGGAATAAATTTCCAACGAGGGGCTACATGCATTCACCTGATTCCTGTAGCCTCAGGAATCCCCGATCGAATTTGTTGTACAATAATCATTCCTGCATATATAGTTCTCGTGTTTGTTTTGTATCGGCTTTGGGTTTGGTGGAGAGGTTGTAGCACTTTAACGTTAATGTTTTGTTGAATTTAGTCTATAAGTAACTTGTGTAAAGTATGTTAATGACGTTTGTTGGATAGACCCCTAACGAACAAATGGTGTAGCAAAGTGTACTTGATCGAGGTGATTTGGTGGAGGTTAGTGAACGAATGGATTGACGAGTTGGGATGGTAGGAATGAATTAAATATGTGAATCGATAGGGATGTACTTGATAATGGTAGTATAATGAATAATTATGAGGCTGACTTGAAGTTTGTTGTACATAATTTGTAGTAATTACAATGAACAAATGGTTGATGGCTTTTAGTTGGTAGATCCATATGTACACGAATAGTTCGAACTTGGTAAAAGAATTGTAACCAGTGTTGCTAAAGTCATGTGATCATAGTTTACATGTAATTATGATAATCAAACGGTTGGTGAATGTGTGTGGAGTACCATTATGTTGATGGTGGACCCTTGGTGTGCTTGGATGCACGAAAATGTGAAATGGTTAACAGTGTGTGTGTTGCTGCACTGGTATTATGTATTGGTAAGGGACTCATTGTGGAGCTCTTGTGTGCTATTGAGCAAGAATTGTGAATAATAAAAAGGGGGCTCAATGTGGAGCCCCGTATGTGAAATGCATGCGGTGTGAGTTGACATGCGGTGTCATAATCCTTGGTTAAGGATAGTGTGGTAGGTCTACGGGCTCGTCAGTCGTCACACCAACGGGAGTTAACAGATAGACTTTGGGTGGCTGGGCTTATACTCGGTCTTCATTCCCGATGCTCCTTTCGTGCCAAGTGGATGGTTTGGCTTGGTCCTCGTGCTTTTTCCGAGGCTCCTTCCGGGTCACAACTGATGCTTAAAATCACGGCAGTGAACCGGTCGCACAAGTAATATAAAGTGGGCGAGTTTTCCCAAGTATCAATCACTCAAGGAACACAGTAAGGTGGAGTTAATTTCGAGGAGGACTTGAGATTGAAGTCCTTAGGTCGGAGCTAACTAAGGGGGGGGGGGTTTGATATATGCGGAAATAGAAAATAAAAGGCTATCAACTACTCCTATGCAACGCTGCTATGCGATGCTTCGCCAGGCGGGATGGAAGACTAGTCGGGCCGCTATGCACCGAATCGTTGGGCGGATGGACGAGTAGGCTTGCGGATGAGGTGGTGAGAATGGCGGAATGAGGGTCGAAAGCACCTCTTCACTACGCACGCCACTAGCAATTGCTAGTGTGGCAAGGGTGGATGGTGGTGGATGGAATATGGCGCAACTCAAGCAAATAACGAAAACATACAAAATCACATAGACATGATTGTATAAAATCGTTTTACAAACTAAGCATACTTCATCAATATAAATAAAGTTAAACACCAATATTCAACAATAAAGCAAGAACAAGTCAAGAGATTGACCGAATCCGAAGTCTTGCTGAGGATTCACAGTTGGAATCGTCGGGTTGTCATTCTGCATCCAAGCCCGGTCCTCAACTGCGTCCGGGGTAGAGAAGGGCTGTCACCACCTTCCAATGGCCCGTCTTCTTCGTCTCACGATAGCGGACGAAGTTTGCTAGCTTTCCTTTGCTTGATGGCTATGGCGTCAAACCCTACTTGAAGCTCATGGATGAAGAAGAAGGCCGAGAGGAAGCTCAGGCTCGGATTTTGAGGTGAAAGCTTGCACGGAGAACCTCCCTAGGGTGGAAGATGAAGGGGAACGGCGGTGAAGGCGGAAAACAGCGGAGACGGCGGAAAACGGCGGAGAAATGTCGAGCTCCGGATCCACTCTCCTAATTAGGGCGAGACCTGCACTATTTATACAAAGCAGAAATGAACAATGTGCACGATCACAGGCGCATGACCAGTGGTCGTGGGCACTATGTCTGGTGATCGTGCGCACTAGCGTGGAAGATTAGGAAGAAGAACTGGGATAACACGCACGAGCAGTGGCGCACGACTAGTGGTCGTGCACACTAAGTCCAATGGTCGTGCGATTACCCCAGACAGGACTCCAGAAAAGACGAATCAATGCACACGATCAGTGGCGCACGACTGGTGATCATGCGCAATATGTCCAGTGGTCGTGCGCTTACCCCAGGCTGATTCTGGAGAACGTAGAGTAGTGCGCATGATCAGGGGCGCACGACCAGTGGTCGTGCGCATTAGATCCCATGATCGTGCGCAGTATTCCTGTTTCACAACCATCCCGGAACACGCACACGACCCCTGTACTAAAAAGAAAAAGCGATCACTGATATGTGCAGACATTCCAGGCAATCACACAAAGGAGAACAGACTATAAAAATAACAAAATACACAACCACAGGCATAAATGTGCACTTCCTATGAAAATATAGGCAAGATGAAATAGGAATGATAAAGATCTAAAAGTGAAGTGCAAACACGTGAAAACTAGCCCAGATGAGTCCAAAAATAGGTATATAAAGTGGACTCATCACACCCCCAGACTTAACTGTTTGCGCGTCCCGAGCAAACAAAATCTAAGCAGATAGGGAAAAATACTAGTTAACAAAGAAATTGCGATACAAAGTACCATGCGAACTCGCATGCTCGCGCGCGTAAAAATATAATAGAAGAAATTTTTAAGTAGACAAAATAGTTTATACTTTTCACAATGCGTATCAACATTTTATTATTACTCAAAAAATAGAATCACGGTGAATCATCCGGTCATGCGTAGGGAGAAAGTAGACTAATCTCTAGACGAGCATTGCCAAATATCGGGGCTCGGGATAACCTCCAAAGGAATCCACCAATGTCGGTGACCATATGCTTGCCCTTTCGCATTCTCTCCACGGCACTTGTTTGGTCCACACACGAATCAGTAGGACTTGAGGTGAAGAGATGGGGCTTGGGTTTCAGTGAGGTAAACAATGATAAACAGGAAGGCTATGCACCTAACCCAAATGAGCTATCATAAAAAGAATCCATCTACTAAGAAAAATACACGTGAGTACACCACACCCACAGACTTAATTTTTCAAATATGGGTGTGTGTACCGCCTACTCCAAATACATTCTCATTTCCAAAATGATTTTCAATTAAAACTTTTTCTTTTCACTTTTTTTTCTTTACAAATATTTTTTTTTCTTTATTCAAATCATCTTTTTATTTTTGCAATTTCAGCAAATATAACATTGGAGCACATCCACATAATCACAAGTAAAATCACAACATCACACCCCAACATTAAAATGTAAACACTAAAGCTCAACTTGGGTGTGCGACTAGGATTGGATATGAGGCTTTGGTGAAATCATGGTGGAGCTGAATCAAAAGGAGGGGTAGGCACAATGGGGCTAGCGAGGATAAGACATCAGGAACGGTACAAAGCTCAACCGGGCCAAAATGATGGCCTACATCACGCTCATGCATGACTAACCTATACCCTTGCTTCAAGAATAGCTTGGGGAAAGTTCTTAGCCAACGAGAAAGACTATCCCTCCTCCCGACTCGAGCAATACGAACCTAACAGCCGTCTACACACATCCCTAAGCTACTGTCAGATTCACACCGGATTCACCAACTTTTGAGTAGAATAAAAAGTATTTACGCAATTAGAAAAATATAAAATTAAAAGCATACAGAAAAATTAAATCTACTCCAATTTCTACACGAGACGAGAGAAGTTGACTAGGAGCACAGCAAGGTCAACATTTTACTCCGTCTCACAATCCTATGTCAGCACCATAATTTTCCCAAATCTAACGAAGAAATGAGTTTCACTCGCAGCACGCAAAAAGCTAAGAACGCGCTCATGTGGGTGCAGTGGTGTGTGATGCAATGAACTAAGCAAAATAAAACAATAAAGGCTTCTAGTATGCACAAGAAATGTGTGCGTGCAATAGGTAACAAATCTCTCCCCCAGGCTTAAACTAAACTACACAGCCAATGCTCAGCCAATAAGCATACCAGAAGACGCGTGGAAACCTGAAGCAGGCTCTCCATACGAATAATCACAACCCCGCCAATGCAATTTGCCATGAATACCTGCAGGGGTGAGCTCCGCAAAAACAAAATAAAAATATACAAAAAAAATGCTAAAACTAAAATAGGCATGAAAAATAAAAATTCAGGAAAATGAAAGATAAGTACTAGGGTTATTGTCATCCCAGCACGACTTATTCGGCTACGAAAAGGTTCTAGCTAATGGGCCTATGAAAAGAAAAATGCACAGGTAATTGTTCCAATATCCGTTTCGGTAACGGGTACCGATACGGTGATAGAACAGTTACCCCTCTGCCTAAATAATCATACCTGCTCCTCGCAGACAGAGGAAATAGGAAATAGGATGAGGAGGAGGCCTGGTCCTCACTCATCGTATCACAAAAAGTATCCTTGCCTAGCAAGGCATTGTCAACCACAGGTGTGCAGGATGTGATGGCAACGGCAAGAACACCAGGCTCATCATCATCCTAGCATACCCGTGGAGACTCAGCCTACATAGGCTCAGATAGAGAAGGGGGATCAAGAAATAAAGGAGACGAAGAACTAAAATAATCAGAAAATGGGAGAGTGATCCCGGTGTCACTCTCAGCAGGATCCAAACATAGATCACTGTCGGTGTCATATGAGTCATACCGAGGGGAATCCGAGAACTCGAGGTCCACGGTGGTTAGAGGAATGGCCTCATCCAATAAGGAGGTGCAAACCTCCGCATCGGAAAGAGAATATTCCTCATCCCACCATGGTGCGTAAAAGTGTTCCGAAGATCCACTTTCTCCGTTTGAGATAGAGGAATCATCATCCCACTTCGGCGCAACCTCGGGCACCGAATCATCAACAAATACGACATCATCAACCGACTCACACAAAAATGGAGTAGCACAATTCGACAAAAATTGCGGAGGGGCAAGGCTGCTCTCAAAATCAAGCACTAAATGAGCAGGCCCCCTCGCACATTCATTCGCAGACGCCACCCCGTCGACGACCGGAACAATATCTATGTCCCATACAGGAGCGTCCATGAGTTCCTGCTCCTCTTTTTGTTGGCTAACACCTGAGTGATCATCATCACTCAAGGAAGGCTCGTAAAAAGGGATCGAGGGCCCATGAAAGAGCTGTATGCGGCCAGAGATTCTTCAGTAATCTCAACAGGTAAAGAATGAGCAAAGTGCGTTATGTCAGTGTATGGGCCAGGAAACACCCTGGCAGGCCTGTCCACAATAGTCTTCCGCGAACAGGAGGTTGTTGTGCACACGCCATCAGAGGGAGAAGGCTTGCACAAACGAGGGCAATCCTTCAACATGTGGCCCACACCTTAACATAACAAACACCGAATGCAATGCTCGACATTCATAACAGCAATGACATTGATGGATCGGCGCAAAGTGTCAAGGATACGACACTCAGCATCAGGATCCATCACGAACAAAAATAATTGCTGAAAAAGTGCTACACAACTAAAATGAAAATAGCACGGATCTGCTATCTAAATCAAAAATCAGAAAAGGGTACAAAGAAATAAGCAAAAAAATAAAAAAATCTAATAACCAAAGCAAATAAGAAAAAATGATATGCACAAATGGAAAAGGGCTTCAATCTATTATCTCCCTCTCCACAAACTCACACGACTATGTTCCCCGGTAACGGCGCCAAAAACTTGATGCTTAAAATCACGGCAGTGAACCGGTCGCACAAGTAATATAAAGTGGGCGAGTTTTCCCAAGTATCGATCTCTCAAGGAACACAGTAAGGTGGAGTTAATTTCGAGGAGGACTTGAGATTGAAGTCCTTAGGTCGGAGCTAACTAAGGGGGGGGTTTTGATATATGCGGAAACATAAAATAAAAGGCTATCATCTACTCCTATGCAACGCCGCTATGCGATGCTTCGCCAGGCGGGATGGAAGACTAGTCGGGCCTCTATGCACCAAATCGTTGGGCGGATGGACGAGTAGGCTTGCGGATGAGGTGGTGAGAATGGCGGAATGAGGGTCGAAAGCACCTCTTCGCTACGCATGCCACTAGCAATTGCTAGTGCGGCAAGGGTGGATGGTGGTGGATGGAATATGGCACAACTCAAGCAAATAACGAAAATATATAAAATCACATAGACATGATTGTATAAAATCGTTATACAAACTAAGCATACTTCATCAATATAAATTAAGTTAAACACCAATATTCAACAATAAAGCAAGAACAAGTCAAGAGATCGACTGAATCCGAAGTCTTGCTGAGGATTCACAGTTGGAATCGTCGGGCTGTCATTCCGCATCCAAGCTCGGTCCACAACTGCGTCCGGGGTAGAGAAGGGCTGTCACCACCTTCCAATGGCCTGTCTTCTTCGTCTCACGATAGTGGACGAAGTTTGCTAGCTTTCCTTTGCATGATGGCTATGGTGTCAAACCCTACTTGAAGCTCACGGATGAAGGAGAAGGCCGAGAGGAAGCTCCGGCTCGGATTTGGCGGTGAAAGCTTGCCCGGAGCACCTCCCTAGGGTGGAAGATGAAGGGGAATGGCAGAGAAGGCGGAAAATAGCGGAGAAGGAAGAAAACAGCGGAGAAATGTCGAGCTCCGGATCCTCTCTCCTAATTAGGGCGAGACCTGCACTATTTATACAAAGCAGAAATGAACAATGCGCACGATCACAGGCGCACGACCAGTGTTCGTGCGCATTATGTCCAGTGATCGTGTGCAATTGGCGTGGAAGATCAGGAAGAAGAACTGGGATAACGCGCACGAGCAGTGGAGCACGACTAGTGGTCATGCGCACTACGTCCAATGGTCGTGCGATTACCCCAGACAGGACTCCAGAAAAGAAGAATCAATGCACACGATCAGTGGCGCACGACCGGTGGTCGTACGCAATATATCTAGTGGTCGTGCGCTTACCCCAGGCTAATTCTGGAGAACGTAGAGTAGTGCGCACGATCAGGGGCGCAGGACCAGTGGTCGCGCGCATTAGATCCCATGATCGTGCGCAGTATTCCTATTTCACAACCATCCTGGAACACGCACACGACCCCTGTACTGAAAGGAAAAACCGATCACTGATATGTGCAGACATTCCAGGCAATCACATAAAGGAGAACAGACTATAAAAATAACAAAATACACAACCACAGGCATAAATGTGCACTTCCTATGGAAATATATGCAAGATGAAATAGGAATGATAAAGAACTAAAAGTGAAGTGCAAACACGTGAAAACTAGCCCAGATGAGTCCGAAAATATGTATATAAAGTGGACTCATCAACAACATAGGGCAGTTCATGGCTTGGTTCTCAGTGCACATCTACCTGAGACTCCTACTGAGCCGCAGTATGCATGTGAGCTCTGCCGTTATGTTCTTAGCGTTGAGGCATACAGAGGCCTAGGTTTGGCAGTGTGGATGCCCGCCTAGTAGTGGAGAAGCCCGCTCCACAGTCACCGCCTGGCCACGACCGTTGACACCTGAGAGGTTAGGTACCTGCTCGAAAAGTGGGAACTACAAGTCTGTGTCGACATAGCAGTTTCATGTGCGCGATCATAGGTGAGTCATTGCATTGCATTCATGACATTACATTTCATTGCATACACAAGATTCTCATCGTATAAGTTTGTATAGGAACTCTTATACGATGAGTTATTTTACTGCTGAGCCGATCCTCAACTTACATGTCTGTATGGGCATTCATATACGATAAGTTACTTTCTGTTGTAGCTTTATATTTTTCATATACTGTTGTAGATGATAGAACTGCTAGAGAAGATTATTTGCACATTTATTATACTGCTGATATACTTGATATTTCTCACACTATACTACCTATTTGTACTACTATTTAATTTATATATATTGTACACTTGTTCTTTTCCCTGCCCGGTGGCGAGGAGTTGTTGGGAGAATGGATGTGATAGCCACTTAGTCTTATGACTAACGGTTTTTATGTCTTCCTTCTTAGGAGGAAACCCCGCAGATAGCGAAGAAGTAGGTTATGCATCAGGATAGTCAGGCCTGGACAACATGGCCTGAAGGGACGGTCCCGTCGCTACCATTTGTACCGTTAGTGCTTGAGATGTTATGGCCAAGTACTAACCCTTCTTGCATCATGAAATGGCACTTCTCCCAACTAAGTACTAGATTTGTTCCCTCACACCCCCTCAAAACTTTTTCTAAATTCTTCAGACACAAATCAAAAGAATCACCAAACACAGAGAAATCATCCATAAACACTTCCATAATATCTTCAACATACTCATCAAATATAGCTAATATGCACCTTTGGAAAGTGGCGGGAGCATTACATAAACCAAATGGCATATGTCTATCGACAAAGGTACCAAATGGGCAAGTGAATGTTGTCTTCTCCTATTCTTCTAGTGCTATAGGGATTTGAAAATATCCAGAAAGTCCATCTAGAAAACAATAATAAGAATGGCCTGATAATCGTTCTAATATTTGATAAATGAATGGTAGAAAAAGTGGTATTTCCTAGTAGCATCATTTAACTTCCGATAATCAATACAGACACACCAACATGTTACTGATCGCGTTGGAATCAATTCATTCTTATCATTTGCTACTACCATTAAAACACCCTTCTTAGGAACGACTTGTACAGGACTAACCCATGAACTATCCGAAATAGGGCATATCATTCCAGCATCAAACAACTTAACAATCTCAGCTTTCACTACCTCTTTCATATTTGGATTTAGCTTACGTTGTGGTTGAATATAAGACTTATAGTTTTCTTCCAAAAGGATCTTTTTGGGTGCAAAAACTAGGGTTGATACCTTTTATATCATTTATTTGCCACGCTATAGCACCTTTATACTTTCTTAGCACAGTTATTAACTTTTGTTTTTCAGTTTCAGAAAGATCAAAAGAAATAATAACTGGGTAAGTAGAATCAGATCCTAAGAATGCATACTCAAGATGACCCGGTATATTTTTAAGTTCTATTATCGATGGATCCTTAGTATTATTATTAAGAACTTCAAGATCTCCTTGTGTAATCAAACTATACTCAAACTTCCTATTCACCAAAACAGAGTTATCTAGATAATATAAATATTCAACAATATCTTGATTTATGTCTTCTTCTAGATAACTGTTAGTGATGCAGATATCTAAAGGATCTCTATAATATAATTCAGAATTCATAGAAGTCATAATATTATCAACACCATGGCAAAAGTAGCAGCGATCATCATTATACAAAGATTGCTTTATTGTATTGCCGATTTCAAAAGAAACTTCATCCTCCCCTACTTGCAAAACAAATTTACCATCAAAAACGTCAATATGAGCTCTAAATGTGGCTAATAATGGACGACCTAGTATGAGTGGCACTTCTACATTTTCGTCCATATCTAAAATAACAAAATCGGCGGGAAATATAAACCCATCTATCTTAACCAATACATCCTCTACTATTCCTATAGGATACTTAACCGAACGATCTGCTAATTGAATACTCATTCTAGTAGGGCTAAGTTCTCATAGACCTAGTTTCAAATATAGTTTATAAGGCATTAAGTTTATACTAGCTCCTAAGTCCGCTAAAGCTTTATTCACTTGTAAATCACCGATTAAACATGGAATTAAAAATGAATCGGGGTCCTTAAGTTTTTGTGGTAATTTGTTCTGTAAAATAGCGCAACATTCTTCAATAAGTGTTACCCAAGATAATTCTTCTATTTTCTTTTTATTTGAAATTAAGTCCTTTAGAAATTTAGCATACGTCGGCATTTGAATGACTTCAGAAAAAGATAAATTAACATGTAATTGTTTAAACATAGATAGGAATTTACCATATTGCACATCCATGCGCTGCTTGTTCAGATTCACTGGATATGGTATTGTTGGTTGATACTCCTTTAATTTTGAATTCAACTCGTTCTGTCCTTAGCCACTAAACTCCTCTTGGGGTGCTTCCTTTGTAAGCCTTTGGTCTTGTAATTCCTTTCCACTCCTCAATTGGATTGCTTTTGCATGCTCCTTCGGGTTTGTTTTGATATTAACGGGAAGTGTTCCTTGTTGCCTTTCAAATACCATCCTTGCGAGCTGACCTATCTGATTCTCCAAATTTTGAATAGATCCCTCTTGATTCCGAAAAGATACATCAGTTATTTGCATGAACTTGGTGAGTACATCTTCTAACGATGGCTTCTATTGCACCGGTTGTTGTGGTTGTCCAAACACAGGTTGCTTGCCTTGATTTCCTTGTCCTCCCCAAGAGAAATTGGGGTGGTTCCTCCATCCCGGATTGTATGTAGAACTGTATGAGTTATTTGCTTGGTTGAAGGGAGGTCTGGTATTGTTTCCCATATAGTCAACATGTTCATGCACTTGAGGTTCACAACCATACATTCCACTAAATGAAGGGTTCCATTGTTGAGATACCATGGAGGGTGATGCTAAAGAAAGGTTATCCATCTTCTGGTGAAGCTTCTCCACTTGAATAGCTATGGCAGTGATGGCATCCACTTCGTAGATTCCTGCAGGTTTCTTAGGCTTTTATCTCACGGTAGTCCATTGATAGTTGTTCATTGCCATGTCTTCTATCAACTGTTGAGCCGCTTCAGGTGTCTTATTGTTCAAGGTGCCCCCACTAGCCGCATCGATCATCTGTTTAGTGGCTGGATTGAGACCATTGTAGAAGGTCTGAATCTGAAGCCAGGAAGGTAATGTATGATGGGGACACTTCCTTAATAGTTCCTTGAATTGTTCTCATGTCTCGTACAACGATTCAGATTCTATTTGAGCATACGTAGAAATGCCATTCGTTAGCTTTGCAGTCTTCACCGGTGGAAAATATTTCATCAAGAACTTCTCAACCATCATATCCCATGTAGTAATCGACCCTCTAGGTAATGAGTTAAACCACTGCTTAGCCTTGTGCCTTAGTGAGAATGGAAATAACCTCAATCGAATGGCATCATTGGTAACACCATTGATCTTGAATGTATCACATATCTTCAAGAATCCTACTAAGTGTGTGTTGGGATCTTCATCTTGCAGACCATCATATTGTACATATTGTTGAACAATCTGAATAATACTCGGCTTCAATTCGAAATTGTTGGTGACAATTGGTGGTCTAACGATGCTTGAGCCAGTACCTTGGAGATTATGTCTAGTAAAGTCAGACATGTTTTGCTCGTTCTGGTTTGAAATTTATCTGGATTATCTGGATGATGATCTCCTAAGTTTACTATTTTCTCTTCTAAAAGTCCGTTTGAATTATCTGTGTTATCAGTTCCCAAGTCCCTTTGGCCAGTATTGTGAATAATCTGTTCTGGGTTAGGACGAAATGGTGTTAGCCTAGAATTTCTCCCCCTGGTCATAGACTAACAGACTATAAAATAGAGATTATGCAATAAACTAATTTATAATTATGTGTTAGTAATTTACAATTATATGCAATAAACTAATTTACAATTATATGTTAGTAATCAAAAATTGGTAGATTAATAGAGTTTAAGCTTTCAAAATATTGAAAACGAGTCCCCGAGAACAACGCCAAAAACTTGATGCTAATTCTTTCTACACTCTAGCATAAACTATGTAGATAAGTATAAGCTAGATTGAATTTAATATCAGGCAAGTTCACCTATCAATCATAGTATAGGAGAAATCTACATCTCGTGTCGTATTCCTTAGAGTCTTTTCAAGTACTCGTACTCACTCTTACTCTTTTATCGTACCTATATTTAAAATTGGTTGATACTTTAAATCAACATTACTAGGACTAATTGGATAAAATGACATTGGAGGATTAAGGATGGAAAAAAGCAGAAAGTCTAAGAGTGATCACATGAGAATATTTACTCATTAATTCAAGTCTTTGTAACCACGTAGTAACAAAATTATCGAATTCGTTGTATTGTAATGGTTCATTCTTTATCGAATTCTCTCTCGAGCAATTCAATACCTAAACTTAAGTTGAGTAACTTTTCTCTCAAACAATTCACATTACTCAAATTTGCATTAATATAAAGTAACCCTATCAAATACATAAATTCATGAAATCCTATCTCTAAGATGCCATGAATCCACTTACCCGTATTGCCATTATCCAAACAACAGATCTCTCGATCATGAAATTTGATATACAAAGAGAAATAAGACCAGAGAATGAAATTATAGACCATCATCACCATCTTCTGATTTCTCAATCTAGAAGTTTGGGATTCATATAAAACAAATAATAACTTCAAATCTAGGAATAATCTCTTTATTTGAAACCACGCATGCGGATACAATACCACAAATATGATATAAAAACCAAAATACATGATTACTGAATCATTTTAAAGAACAAGTCGCATGCAAAATGCAAAAATAAAGTTAGATCCACTAAGAGAAGGGGAATATTAAAAGAGATACATGAAGATTAAAACCATACGGATTATGTCCTTCGATTTCCCCTTCGCTTGAGTGCCCCACTTTCATCCTTTAGAAGTTCTCCAAGTCCTTTTTAATCCAAAAGTCCCATTTCTCTTCTTTGTTCAGGCTTTTATAGTCTTCATGCAAATAGATGTCGAAAATGGGTTCCAACATGGCCGTGTCATAGGCCATGTAAGGTTAAACAGTGCGTCTGGGCGGTTTTTGAAATGAAAAGGTGCACATGATCGTGAGCCGTGTCATTTGACACAGCTAGTAACATGGCTGTGTGTTCTTCACGACTGGTAGCACGACCGTGTGTTCTTCATGGCGCCAAGACTGATCCTTCCCGATAAGGACACAAGTACTTATACGGGCGTGTCACTACTTATGTGGTGCCCAATCCAAGGCCTTTACCATCAGTCGTGTTGGATCCGTGAAAACCTCTGCTTGCTCAATGACTTTTAGTTTCAAGGACTTGCAATACCTGAATTAAGAATATTAATGAATAAATAAGTAAATAACTCAATAAATAAAATGACGGTAAATTTATATTGCGCTCTTCTATTCACGGTAATTCAAGTTCTTAGCTATTTTCGTGCAATTATAACGAATGGAGGAAGACAATAGTGGGCATGATTACAATTATGATAGTAAAAAGAACTTAATAATTATACTCATCACGGGCCTAGACCCTTTGTACACCTCTGTACACGTCAGAGGTGCACTCTAGAGTCTCTGCGTACTAATTTTATGGTACTCCCCACTATTCTTTTTGGACGGGTGTGCATTTGTGGGGCTTGTCTTTCAGACCACAGTATAAACAACCTAATGTCCCCTCAAACCTACACACCTCACCAGAGTCACGGTACTACCATCGGTGTGACGACTGGCTAATACTGCATGACCCTCCACCAATATGTTTTATGCACATGCAAGCTATTTCAAACCCAAGCTTCCAGCTCATAAGACTAACTCGTCTTGAAGTAAAGCTCCCGAGCCTCCAGCTCACAGGACTAAACCTGTCCTGAATCCCTCCAACCCTATACGAGTGAGTTTTTCAAATCATTCCCTTAACCTATTAGACTACTATTGTCTAATTCTTGTTAAACATAACAGTTTAGGGTTGATCCTTGGACTGCCCAGGGCAAGCCCGGCGAAGTGCTCTCGAGGACACTAGGAACTACGATGGGCTGAAGCACAAAGCTTCCTTTCACAAGGACACTTACTTTTATTAGTGTCTACCCATTATTAATACCCCAATCTAGTTATTACTCTTGTGTAAACCTAATGACTTAAGGTACGGATTGAGAGAGCGACAATGATTCGCCGAACCCCGATATGGTTGTTCTCCTTGTGACTTTCACTCTAACACTCGTTACTATGTAGTGAAATAATTGAGACACCAAGTGGGGTTTCAACTTCTTAATGCATCTCTCAATCTAACCACCTATTGTTTCCCTGTGGGTCATAGTGTTACACGTCACGTTTTACTAAGCGCAGCCCATGACCTAATTCTAACCCATATAAGATGACTTCCAATTCCTTGGGTCATAGTCCTCCAGATTTTTATCATGGGGTTTTCATGTGCATAATATTGATCATTCAGAATTTCATCATTTTTCTAATTATTCTGCACCGTAATTTAAATTAATTAATTAAGTGAGCTAGGTCACTTTTAACATGAGCTACTATAATCAGTGGTCCTTTAGGTCTAAATAAATTATTTGATGCTCATCTGGGTTAAAAATATCTGTGAACCAAATATCTTAATTTTCCATCTTGATTTGACCCTAATTTTCCATTTATGATTGAAATCTCATTATCTTCCTTTTTCAAATGAAGTACTAAAAATAATAATGTAAAAATTTACGGAAAATTCCTACTCACTAATATTAACAAGATAATGGTCAAAACAGATTTTCATACTTTTAGTCAGTGATTTGACCTAAGATATTCACATGTTAAAATAATTACAAAAATGCCACTATTATAGTATTCACCATAAATAATCATCCAAAAATCTTGATAAAATTTACAGGGGTTCATAATGAATAAATAAGGATGTAGAGATTTTTTTCATAATTTTCCAGGAAACACTGCTCATGTTTTTTGATCAAAGTCCCATAAGGATAAAAATGTAATTATGTTATTTATACATGGAATAATTCACCAAAGTGCTCATAAATTTTTCCAAAGAAGTGAAATGACCTATTATGGCTTGGATCAACAATTTGGAATTTTCGAAGTTCAGTAGACCTATTTTTCATTCTAACACCAAAATATGCTAATTTTGAAATAATTCCAACATATGGGATTTCTGATTCCAACAATCCCAATTTTCACATGAAAGGATTATTTTTCCTCCATAAGTCTCTATATAAAATTTAATGGACATACATTGGGCCAAATGGGCTGAATTCTCATTTTACCATTTACGCACTATTTACAAATCTACCTTCACCATACATGTTCGATCCTTTAACATACAGAGATCCAAATGGCTCCAAATTTTTACCAAGGTCATAGGATGACCTTGGAGCCATTCCACCCAAATTTAGGGGCATTTGGAATTGGGAATCTCCCTAAATTCCATTTAATTAATAATTCATATTTCTATTAAAACTATGGAAAATTATTATCCAAAAATTCTGATTTTTGGACATAGTCTAAGTATGGCATACACACATACATGACATAAATTTCACAGCATGTGGACTTATAATTTAGCTTAGGCATTAATTTGAAGTTCTTCCCTAGTATAGGAGCAGTCCAAGGGGATTGGCCCTACAAGAAGCTACAATGCTCCAAATTACAAGTTTGGGGATGTCAAATTAAAGGTAAGACATAGAGCTACAATTTTCATGTTGATGAATTTCTCTGAATATGTATCTACCAGGCTTCAAATGTATACGCAAGATGATTGTATAAATGTGACAGAAATAACCATCAATAATCATACAATATAGTTTAATAGGAATTAATTCGATGGTATCAGGTTATCTTCCCCGATATCCAATGACTGAGATCTATCCCTCCTGTACCGACTTGATCCCTTGATCTAAGATACCTAGGCTACTCACTGCCGGCGATTATCACCACCAACTCCGTTAAGGTGGTGGCTGGCATTTCCCGACAACATGGACGCCAGAGGCGGCTCCTCCAGCGAACTCGAGCAAGAAGAAAAGCTCGATATATCTCCTAATGGATCTAGAAGACTAGTACCGAGGAAGGGGAGGAGAAACGGACCTAAAAGCGAGCTTGGCGGAGGGTGCGGTAGTGCTGAGCCATGGCCGATCCTTGCTCTGGTGAGTTAGCTCCAAAGCTCGATTCTCCGGCTAAAGCTTAACTACAGAAGTCGTTTCCACTCCTCTGGGCTCAATGAAGATGATGGCGGCCTTGGTAAGGAGTGGGAGTGACATCTATGGTTTCTTGTCTCTACATTTTTATAAGAAGAATTAGGGATTTAATTGTTGGCCATGTGCCAGCCTAATGTTGGACCGCCAATTAGTTTAAGCTTCTTTCCACGTGTCACCCATGTATTGGACCACCAATCATTACCTTAAATAGGTCTTATTAAAAAGAGCATTGTATTAAATAGGTTTGTTGAATATATCAGGTTCAAATAAGCTATCATAGTTTTATCCCAAAAAACCGGTTCAGGCATACAGGTAAACCAGACTGAAAAATTCTCTCAAGTCCAAAAGCGTCGAGATCACTCGACGCTTCTTCGAATGGCGTCGAGTTCACTTGATGAACTCGATGCTTCGTTGAATATCATCGAGTTTACTCAACGCACTCAATTCTTTGTCAAATGACATCGAGTTCACTCGACGCCTATTGATCCAAAATAGTTTTTCTGAGTTAAAGAGTATGGCGTTGAGTCCACTCGACGCACTCGATGCTTTATTAAATGTCGTCGAGTTCACTCAACGCACTCAACGCCTTGTGATTCCAGCACAAATTTTCTAAGTTAAGAATACGGCGTTGAGTCCACTCAACGCACTTGATGCTTCGTCGAATGACGTCGAGTTCACTCGACACCTTGATATTCCAGAACAAATTTTCTAAGTTAAGAACGTGGCGTTGAGTCCACTCAACACACTCGATGCTTCGTCGAATGGAGTCGAGTTCAGTCGACGCACTCGACGCCTTGTGATTCAACAAATTTTCTAAGATAAGAATGTGGCGTTGAGTCCACTCAACACACTCGATGCTTCGTCGAATGGAGTCGAGTTCAGTCAACGCACTCGACGCCTTGTGATTCCAGAATAGATTTTCTAAGTTAATAACATGGCATTGAGTCCACCCAACGCACTTGATGCTTCATCGAATGGCGTCGAGTTCATTCAACACACTCGATGCCTTGTGATTCCTGAACAAATTTTCTAAGATAAAACATGGCGTTTAGTCCACTCAACGCACTCTACGCTTTGTCGAATGGCATCAAGTTCACTCAACGCACTCGATGCCTTGTGATTCCATAACAAATTTTCTAAGTTAAAGAGTATGGCGTTGAGTACACTCGACGAGCTTGACACTTTGTCGAATGGCATCGAGTTCACTCAACCCACTCGATGCCTATTGATCCTGAATAATTTTTCTAAGGTAAAATTGCATTGAAGCCTATAGTGGGCCCTATGTGAATCCACCCTAACTCCTTGGGTCAAACATACCGTGACCCGTTCAATCCCCGCATGTTCTACCCTAATCTAAGTTAAGGGGTCTAGTAGATAATGAGATGTTACAGGTTTAGCCCCAAGAAGACATGTTTCTTTCAAGAGATCTAAGACATACTTCCGCTGTGAAAGAATAACAGAACCTGACTTCTGAGATATCTTGTTGGGAATTATGACCTACAATGTTCCTCATAATTTGAAGAGGCATCTCCATTCATGCTAATGGGCATAATATATTTGATGTGTAATATAGTTCATGTGTGCAGGAAGTCCATGATTGGACAGGTGAAGAAAAATGAGTTTGGCAGTAAACTCAAAATTCGTCGAGCTCAGTTTGGAGTTCGTCGAGCTCAGCTCAACACGAGTCAAGATAAAACCAGAGAAAAATTGACTAAGGCAAAAAGCACGGAGTCCGGTGAGAAGAAGGCATTGAGACTACTGAGAAGATTAAAGTTCGTCGAGCTCAGCCCACAGATCGTCGAATGTAGCTAAAGCCAAAAAATATGTCTAAGGCAAAAGCGCTGAGACCGCTGAGAAGGTGTTGAGACTGCTGAGACAGCTGAGACGATTGAGAAGATAGCATTGAGACCACTGAGATAGCAGAGACAAAACTGGCTGGATTTCTCTAAGTCCAGGAGCGTTGAGTGAAGCAGATTCACTCAACACTTCTAATAAAGCGGAAGCGCTGAGATAGTTAAAAGCAAGATCCGTTGAGACAGCTGTAAAGATATCACTGAGGCAGTTAAGAGGTAAACAACTGAGACAAAACTAGATGTATTTTTTCTAAGTCCAGAAGTATTGAGTGAAGCAGGTTCACTCAACGCTTCTAATGAAGAAGGAAGCGCTGAGATAGTTAAAAGCAAGAACCGCTGAGACAGCTGTGAAGATACCATTGAGGCAGAAACTTGTCTCAGCTAAAAAGAAGAAAGCGCTGAGACAAAGGCATGTCTCAGCTAATTATAAAAAACTGCTGAGACCGCTAAGATAAAACCGCTGAGACATGGAAATTTCTAAGTCCAGAAGCGCTGAGAGCCAAGGCTAATGGCGTTGGGTGTCTTAACATCACTCAATGATTTATGGATTTTTGGAAAATTTTCTAAGTCCAGATGTTGATGACCACTGCTGACGTCATCAAAGTTAAAATTGCAGGAAGCCGTTGCAGAAAAGCTATTGCAGCGCCGAAAGATATTTTGTCCCTTTTTGATGGAGATGACGCTCACCAATCCTTGGTGGGCCCACATTCTATTGTGTTGTTGATTCAAATCAATGCATATAAAAAGGAAACTATAAAGGGATTAGGGTTAACGAATACACAAGGATCAAACACAGAAAATATAGAAAGAGAAATAAAAAGAGGCAGTTGGACATCTTCTTCCCATCAAGCTTGAAAGTTAAAGTCCAGCAAAGTTAGCCTGAAGTCAAAGAAAGATAGCTAAAGCACTTCAAAGTTTAGAAAGTTTATTCTCATCAGAACAGAGTAGCTGATTCATCGCGTCAGCAAAATGGTAGCTACTTATCTGTGCAGCAAAAAAGTGTGAGCTGTAAAAGAAGATTGATTCCTTTTACAGCAAGTGGGCTGGAATGATATCTGCTCGGTCCAGCAAAGTTGACTCAGAGATACTTCACTTAGTCAGTTGTTTTTGTTTTTCTTAAATAATTTGTATTAACTTCCTCTAGGATTCAGTAGATCTGAATCTGTTTGTAGGGCTCTTTGTGCTTGAGGTAAGTGACAAATTTATCACTGAGGTAGGTGCCTTATTGGGGCACTGAGGAAGGATCCAAGTGAGGATATGAACTGTAGGGATTAGGTGCCCGAGGGAGGAGAGTTTTGCTCTCTGAGGTAGTATCCAAGTGTGGTTCTGAGGTAGGGTTGTCCTCCCAGCCTGAGTGTAGGGCCTTGTGCCTGATGTAGGTGACTAGAGATTCACTGAGCTGTAGGTGACAAGTTTGTCACTAAGTTGTAGGCCTTGGAGGAGGCTAAGCTATAGGTACTTGAAAGGGTACTGAGTTATAGGAGTTCTACAGCACTCTGAGAGTAGGGTTGTGTGCCTGAAGCTGTAGGGCTGAAGATCCTGAGTGTAGGCCTTATAAATAAGGCTGACGTAGGTGATCAGTGGATCACTGAGCTGTAGGAGTTCTGCAGAGTTCTGAGGTAGGAACCCTTATGTTTTTGAGTTTGGATTCTATGAAGAATCTGTGTAATAGGTTGAGGGCCTGAGGTGTAAGCTCTGAGGAGCATTTTGGTGGAGTTTGTGCCGAGTCCAACAAATAAGTTGGATAGGTGGGAGGGAAAGTGAATGTACCCAATTGGGGAACCACTATAAATCTCTATGTTTGTCGTGTGCTTTCTTTTCTTTATTATTGCAGGATTTAAGGATAAGCTCTAGCTAGAACAACTTGAATTCAACAAAAGATTTTATTAAAGCTCAAAGACCTATTCACCCCCCCCCCCTCTAGATGATTAGCTAACCTTAATTTAAATAACTTTCAAGTGGTATCAGAGGGAGGTTACTCAAAAAGGATTTAACAATCTGAGTATTCCTCCAAGGTTATCTATAAGATAAGATTATGGAGTCTGGAATTTACTATAAGGAGCTAGGGACCATGAAGTTGCCCATCTGCAGGAAGGAAGGATTTGGCCTTTGGAAGCAAAGGGTCAGACTGTTCATATAAGCATCTAATCTTAGGATCTATGTTACAGTAGTGGAAGGTCCTTTTATCCCCACAAAGGCTTCCACCATAGATCCTACTGTGAGAGTGCCTAAGGCATATTCAGAAATGGAAAGAGATGAAGTGATTCTGTCCACCATGGACAAAAGGGCAAAAAATATTATAGCTAGTGCCATTGATGACTTAACCTTCAAAAATCTTGTACACTGCAAGACCTCCAAGGAAATGTAGGACACCCTTGTGGTCTATATGGAAGGCTCTGAGGAAGTTAGAGATGATAGAAAGTCCATGGTCAATCAAGAGTATGAGGCCTTCAGGCCAAACAAGTCTGAAAAAGTTGCTGATTGTTTTGAAAGGTTCTTTAGGACAGTCAATGAACTAAGAACCTATGGTAGGTTCTTTAGTAACTATGAGCTGAATGACAAGTTCCTTAAATCTCTCACTAGAGATTGGGACACCAAGATCTGTGTTATTAGGGAAATGACTAAGCTAGCAGACACTCCTCCACCAACACTCTTTGGAAAGCTGCAGTCCTATGAAATACAGCTGGCTGCTAGATAAGAAGAGGAGAAGTTCAGTTAATTAAAGTCTAAGGACAAGTCTATGGCATTCATGGCAGAAGCCTCAAGAAGAAGCAGAAGAAAGACTCCCTCACCACCAAGGAAGGAAGTTGAATCTAGCTCAAAAAATTCTGAGCCAAGCTCATCAGACAACCACATGTCTGATAAACATCTAACAGCCTTCTCCAGGCGATTTTAGAAGTTCATAAAGAAGAAGGAATGGAGTATCATGCCATCTTCATCCTCTCATCACAGGAAGTCATCCAAGGATGATAGGTATGTCCCTTAAACTAGTAAATAGATTTCTTCTAATGTCATCTGTTATTATTGCAGCAAGGTTGGGCGTGTCATTGCTGACCGCCTAGTCAAAAGAAAGGAAGAAGATGAGAAGAAGAAGAAAAAGAATCACCATCACCGTAAGAGCAAGAAGGAGGAGAAGTCCTTTGTGGCTAAGAAGGAGAGAAGCTGGACAAATACCTCATCCTCAGATTCTGAAGATAAAGAGAAAGAAGCCTATATAGGGTTGATATCTGCTATTGCAGGTCTAGGAGAAGAGGAGGAATATCCTGCTACAAGGATAGAAATCAGGGCACTTCTGTGACACTCAGACAGTGACAATGAGGAGGATGAATAAGACTATGGATGCCATGGTTTGATGGCAATGACTGAAGAAGAAAGAAGTCGGCCAGATTCAGACACTGGTGCATCTTCATTTTATGATAAAGATTGCTCAGAATTTGTGACTGATGTCAATCAATTGATTGATAAGTACGGACTACTCTTAGATGCTCTAAAGAAGAGTAGAATTCTTGCCAAAAGGCAAGCCAATGCGATAGAAGTTCTAATGCCTTATAAAACTCTTTACAACAATAAATTTATTATGTTCTATAAGAAAAGTCATGAGGTGTCTGAACTCAAGAAAAGTCTTGATTGTCAGACTTTGCTTCTGGAAGAGAAGAAAATGCATATTAGATATCTGGAACAAAAGTTCATAGAGAGATTGGGAATTGTGATTAACCCTTCTCAGTCATAGGGTAAATTGCCAAAAGCGGCAACTTGCCCAGTCCCTGGGAAGCTGGGTATTAATCACATCAATCATCATTTCAAATCTGAATTCCCTAATAAGAGGACAATGTTTTAAAAGGCAAATACACCTTCTAAAACTGTCAAGTTTGCACGTACCACTCCAAAAGGATCAATCAAATGTGTGCTCCACCAGTGGCGTGAAGGCACATGATCCGAGAAAGAGTGACACTGTCCACTATAGGCACAAAGTTCAGGAGAAGTTCTTTAGATTTGGATCCAAATATTCTCTACCTAAGGAAATAAGAGTGTACACTAGATGGCAAGCTCCAAAAATACATCAGGCCCATTTTGGACCAGCTGTATTTAATTCCTCAACACCTTCACTCAGGAAGAAGGGGGCAACATCATGCAATGGTCATCCAACAAAGTCTGGTGTTGCTCACATCTCTCATGGACTACAATTCTGTGTTGTCCTAGAAAGAAGATACAACATTCATAAATGTTGGTGCTGTGAAAAAGTGGGTCACTTTGTTAATGATTGTTGGCATAACCTGAATGTGACTAGTGGACAGAAAGTTGCTCAGCCCAGGCAGAGAGTGGTGCAAATGTTTTATGATGCTAATAAGAACCTATGACCCAATTATCATTGGGTGGCTAAGGGTAAATGAATTTTGTTTTGCAGGATAGTCCAATTACCTGTCAAATTAAGACTTGTTATTTAGAAAATGGATGTTCTAGGCAAATGACTGGGACAAGATAGTTGCTCTTGGAATATGCTCCAGAAAAGCAACAAATTAAGGTTGAGGCTATCAAGTAAGTAATCCTCAAAAGCTAGAGGAAGCAAGCTTCAAGGTATGTCTCTCCCTCTTATATAGAGATTAAGTTTGTCATATGTTAGGTTATGTTAGTTGTGCTCAAGATGAATCTAATCTAGCACATCAAATAGAAAAATAGTGATTCTATTATTCACACTATTAGTTTTTGTAGGCTTTACTCACAAAGTTCAAATAACTTATTAGCAAGCTTTATGGCAAAACAATGAACAAATTGGTTGCCAATAGAACTGGCACATTGACATGTTAGGTCCCCTTCTATTTAACTTGACAAAATTTTTCTAAGTCAAGTAAAATGTACAACCAATTGGTAGGGAAACCACAAATTAAACATGCATGGAACAAATAGAAGAAAAGTTGAGAGATATAGTAAAAGCACTATGTTCCATGTATCATAACAGGATTCGTCGAGCAATCCGTCAAGTCAAAAATACGTAACGTAATAGTCAAATGAAAAATTTAATTAAATCAATTAAATCTTTTCATTAAATATATAAAGGCGACAAGAAACGAAAAGCCACATCACTCTCCAAAGCCTTAACCCTAGCCGTCGAGACTGAAACCTTCTCAACGTCTTGCCGCACGGTTTCGATGGCGCCAAATGTCATTAAGGATCTTCAAGATGGAAACGAAATTGTGAGGGATGGATTCAATCATGCCACTCCTGAGATTAAAGCTGTATTAAGGATGATTGAGGTCGCACGCTTGGAATACACCCTTTTCAAACCCTCCAACATTTTTAGAAAAGAGGTAGTGGAATTCTTCTCAAACATCAAAATGTCCCCTTCTCAAAACTCTCTTAGGTCTAATATTGACGATATCAAAATAACGGTAAACCCTAAGAGACTAGGAAAGGCCCTCTATTTACCCTCGGTCAACCCTATTGAGGAAGATGAGCTTACCGACAAGGACAAAGATAGTGCTCTCACATGGTGTTGATATAATGAGGCCAAGTCTGGGTCTCTGAAAAGTAAATTCTTCAATCAGAGAGGAAAACTGCTAGCAGACATTGAAGGGAAAGCCCTTATCTGCAAATATGGATCACATGACACCATCTCCAGGTTCATGTTTAAAGTTATGACCTGAATTATCCTAAACAGAAAGACCTCATGGTCTTCTCTCATATATTAGAGAATAGTAGACTGTATATCCTCTCCAAATATGGGCAAAATTATTTCCTTATACCTAGTGAACACCTATCCTCACACTTTCACACAGGAACATGGGGTGAAGATTCACTACCGAAAAATAATGGACATAAAGACTTTGGACAGATTCACTAGGGTCCTACCAATGAGCCAACCTTCAGGAATAAAGAACTCCTCTAAAGATACAAGGAAGAAACCTATTGAGGAAGAAATAACTTCTAGCTCTGAACCAGAGCTTGTATCATCCTCTCCAACTAATGCTGGTCTGCAGGTTGACTTATCACTCAGTCAATCCTCTGCAAACATTTAACTTTAGGATGTTGCTGTGCATGTTGATAAAATCCATGGCAGCCCAAGGTCAGGATAAGTGCCAAAGAATACTGTTGAAGAAGAGGTTACTACAGAAGATGAGGCAGACATGGGTGATACTGATGGTATTGCAGCAAGTAAAGATATCCCTGCTGTAGATGATAATAGGGAGCCTCCTGAGACTTTAGATACTTATCTTAATAGGTCAAGCCCAGAGAAGGATGCTCAGTCTGAGGGGGAGCATGATCAGATGCAGTTGACAGACTTGGATCAAGTTATGAATAAAATAGTTGAGTCTGCACCCATGATAGGTAAAACTCATTCCATCTTAATTAATAATGTTAAAACAGCTTTAGCTAAGAAAATGTTTCCTTCTATAGGTGATGTAGTTCAGGGGGAGCCTTCTCAGATCCCTGCCCAGAATGTTGTGCCTCCTCCTATGAGCCATACTTCATCTACCACCATCTCCAATGAGTAATTTCTAAAACAAATTAGAGAAATCATGGATGGTCAGACCACAAGCCTCAAGGAGTATGTTGATAAATCAGTTGCCAAACTGAGGGATGAATTGATAGCTAAAGTAAATGAAACTAAAGAAGAAATATCTCACTTAAAAAAAGGTCACCACCTGGTTTGACATGGTTGGAACTGCTGGAATCAAGCTGACCACCCTCATGGAATCTTTGGACACAAGCCAAAAACTCTCAGCAGCTGACATAGGATATGTCAAGAATTATGTCAGTGCAATTGATGAGGTGATCAAGGGTGCAGCAGATCATGTAAATTAGCATGTCACCAATATTGCCTTCCAATCAATGAAGGAGGCACTACTCCTAAAAGATGAGTTGCTTGCTAACAATGAAATAATACTCAAATCTATATCAAGCATGAATGAAGCCAACACCACCTTACTGTAAAAGTCCATATCTGAAGAAGGCAGAAAGGGGGAGAGTAGCCATGCTATGGTAGCAACATTCATTGAAGATCAAGCCTTCAATGTAATTCAAGGCACCAGGGTGGCACTACACCTGCCCCCTCCTGGATAAAAAAACAGAATTCCCAGCACAAGGTAGAATTACACATGATGCACATCTTGCTGCCAGAAGAAAGAACGAAGGAACTCAAATGGCTGAAGGGTTCATGACAAAGAGGAGAGCTGAGAACATAGATGATCTAGACTATGAACAGCTTAGTGATGCCTCTGAATCAATCATTATCAATACTTGGGTAAGTCATGGACAAATCCTAAAGAATATTGATAGTGTATATCCTTCTGAGAAATGGATAAAATATTTGGAAAGAAATTCCCTAAGGGAAAGAGTATTCAAGGAGAATCTGGTAAGGAAGTGCAACCCCAAGAAAATACCTTCCAGATATATTCCAAAGCCATTCCTTTACTTCAAGAGGAAGAAGAACAAAACTGAAAACTTGAAGAAGATTGTTGCAACCAAGGATGCTGGTGAAAGTTCTTCATAGACTAACTGATAAAAGACAGCAAGACTTGATTTTTTTTCTGTCTAATTTATGTCTTGTAATGATCATCAACAGTGTAAAAATTTCAAATCTTTATCAATGAAATTAATATGTTTTGGCCTTGATCATATTGAGGTGATAAATCTATAATGCAACTCTCTGTGTATATCAGTGATTGATAAATATGCTATTCGTTCATGAAAATCCTGTAATCACAAGTATGATGTTATTGTTTGGCTAAGTTAATGATTAGGTTCATCTTGATCATAATGTTTACCTTGTTAATAATTAATAAAGCTTGTGTTGTTAATTATACCATCACATTGAAAATAATTATTAATTAACATGTAGCATTTATCTGTCAATCATAGTGTTAAGACATCTCATCTATGGGGAGTTTTCCTGTTTTGGGATGGCTAGTTGTCATGATAATGTTTCATTCACCTATCATGATATTTCTTGTGTTGATGCACCTTAGCATGGATGCGTGTTCTGTCTTCTTCAAATAGGGGGAGATTCTTGGGAATTGTGCCCTACAATGTTCCTCAAAATTTGAAGAGGCATCTCCATTCATGCTAAGGGGCATAATGTATTTGAAGTGTACCATAGTTCATGTATGCAGGAAGTCCATGATTGGACAGGTGAAGAAAAATGAGTTTGGCAGTAAACTAAAAATTCTTCGAGCTCAGCTCAACACTAGTCAAGATAAAGCTAGAGAAAAATTGACTATGGCAAAAAAGCACTGAGTTTATTGAGAAGAAGGCGTTGAGACCGCTGAAAAGATTAAAGTTCATCGAGCTCAGCCCATAAATCGTCGAACGCAGCTAAAGCTAGAAAATCTGTCTAAGGCAAAAGCACAGAGACCGCTGAGAAGAAGGCATTGAGACCGCTGAGACAACTGAGATAGCTGAGAAGATAGTGTTGAGACCGCTGAGACAGCGGAGACAAAACTGGCTGGATTTCTTTAAGTCCAAAAGTGTTGAGTGAAGCAGATTCACTCAATGTTTCTAATAAAGCAGGAAGCACTGAGACAGTTAAAAGTAAGAACCGTTGAGACAGCTGTGAAGATACCGCTGAGAAAGTTAGGAGGTAAACAGCTGAGACAAAACTAGCTGGAGTTTTTCTAAGTCCAGAAGCATTGAGTGAAGCAAGTTCAATCAACGCTTCTAATGAAGAAGGAAGCACTGAGACAGTTAAAAGCAAGAACTGCTGAGACAACTATAAAGATACCACTGAGACAGAAACTTGTCTCAGCTAAAAAGAAGGAGGCATTGAGACAAAGATATGTCTCGGCTAATAATGAAAAATAGCTGAGACCGCTGCGACAAAATAGTTGAAATAAAGACAGGGAAATTTCTAAGTCTAGAAGCGCTGAGAGGCAATGCTGATGGCATTGAGTGTCTTAACATCACTCAACTCTTGATGGAATTCTGGAAAATTTTCTAAGTCCAGATGTTGACGACCACTACTAACGTCATCAAAGTCAAAATTGTAGGAAGCCATTGCGAGAAAGCTGCTGCAGCGCTAAAAGATGTTTTGTCCCTCTCTGATGGAGATGGCGCTCTCCAATCCTTGGTGGGCACACATTCTATTGTGCCGTTGATTCAAATCAACACATATAAAAAGGAAACTATAAAGGGATTAGGGTTAACGAATACACAAGGATCAAACACAGAAAATATAGAAAGAGAAATAGAAAGAGACGGCTGGACATCTTCTTCCCATCAATCTTGAAAGCTAAAGTCCAGCCAAGTTAGCCTGGAGGCAAAGAAAGATAGCTGAAGCACTTAAAAGTTCAGCAAGTTTGTTCTCATCAGAACAGAGTAGCTGATTCATCTCGTCAGCAAGCTGGTAGCTGCTCATCTGTGTAACATAAAAGTGTGAGCTGTAGAAGAAGACTGATTCCTACTACAACAAGTGTGCTGGACTGATATATGCTCAGTCCAGCAAAGTTGACCAGAGATACTTCTCTGAGTCAGTTGTTTTTGTTTTTCTTAAACAATTTATATTAACTTCCCGTAGGATTTAGTAGATCTAAATCTGTATGTAGGGCTCTTTATGCCTAAGGTAGGTGAAAAATTTGTCACTGAGGTAGGTGCCCTATTAGGGCACTGAGGTAGGATCAAGTGAGGATCTGAGCTGTAGGACTTAAGTGCCTGAGGAAGGAGAGTGTTGCTCTCTGAGGTAGGATCCAAGTGGGATCTAAGGTAAGGCTGTCCTCCCATCCTGAGTGTAGGGCCTTGTGTCTGAGGTATGTCACTCAAGAGTCACTGAGCTGTAAGAGACAAGTTTATCACTGAGTTGTAAGCCTTGGAGGAGGCTGAACTGTAGGTACCTAAAAGGGTACTGTGTTATAGGAGTGTTTCAGCACTCTGAGTGTAGGGTTATGTGCCTGAAGCTATAGGGATGAAGAGCCTGATTGTAGGCCTTAGAAATAAGGCTGAGGTTGGTGATCAATGGATCACTGAGCTATAGGAGTTCTGAAGAGCTCTGAGGTAGGAACCCTTGTGTTTCTGAGTTTGGATTCTATGAAGAATCTGTGTAATAGCATAAGGGCCTGAGGTGTAAGCTCTGAGAAGTATTTTGGTGGAGTTTGTGCCGAGTCCAACAAATAGGTTGGATAGGTGGGAGGGAAAGTGAATGTACACAATTGGGGAACCACTATAAATCCCTGTGTTTATTGTGTGCTTGCTTTTCTTTATTATTGCAGGATTTAAGGACAAGCTCTAACTAGAACAACTTGAATTCAACAAAACATTTTATTAAATCTTAAAGACCTATTCACTCCCCCTCTAGGTGATTAGCTAACCTTAAGTTAAATAACTTTCATATCTCAATCCCCAGAAAGTAGTTAGGAGACCCCATATCCTTGGTATTAAAATGCTGAAGCAGATGCATATTTATCAAGTCAATACCATTTCTATTATTCCCCGTAAGAAGAATATCATCCACATAAACTGCAAGAATAACAAGACCAGCCGAGGTTTTGCGGATGAACAAAGAATGATATGCAACACTTCGAGCAAAACCAATCGCAGAAATAACTTCATTAAACTTGTCAAACCAGGTCCCCGGACATTGCTTAAGACCATAGATTACCTTTCGCAGCTTACAGACCTGAGACTCCCCTTGAGCAACATACCCGGGAGGTTAATCCAAATAGATTATTTCCTGCAAATCTCCATAAAGAAAGACATTCTTTATATCCAATTGAGATATTTCCCAGTCCTTATTGACAACCACAGAAAACAGAACACAGATTGAGTAATACGAGCAACAGGAAAGAAAGTATCAAAGAAATCCAAACCGTAGGTTTGTGTAAACTCTTCGGCAAAAAGTCGGGCTTTGTACCGATCAATATTACCATCAGGAAGAAATTTGATGACAAGGACCCAGCGATAGCCAACCACATCAGTTCCTGGATGGGTTGGAACAAGAGTCCGAGTACCCTGTTCAGTGAGAGTTTTCATCTCCTCATCCATAGCAGCTTTCTAATGAGGAATAACCAGAGCCTCTTTATAGGAAGCTGGAACAACATTTACTGATAGAGTAAGAGCAAAACTCTGAGAAGAAGGAGATAACCATGCATAAGAAACCATATCCTAAAGAGGATGTTGAGTGCAAGACCAAACACCTTTTCTAAGATCAATAGGAAGATCAAAATCCATCTTGTCAACAGTGTCAATGCCACCCAAAGGAGAAATAACTGGCTCAAGAGCTGTTGGCAGCAGCTCAGTAGATTAATCAGAGACAAGAAGAGAATCAGAAGGAGAAGGAGAAGGAAGAAGAGCAGGCTTAGAAATAAATTTCGACACTAGAGGTAAAGAAGAAGAATAAGAAGAAGAAGAAGAAGAAGAAGGAAGAGTAGTAGTAGACGAAAAGAATGACACATCCTCATAGAAAGTGACATCAACAGAAAAACATTATTTCTGGAGAAAAGGATCAAAGCACCGATATCCTTTCTGTGTCGGACAATAACCCAGGAAGATGCACTTAACGGAGCGAGGAGATAGTTTGTCACGACCAGAAGAAGGTGAATGAACAAATACTGTGCTTCCAAAGATGCGAGGAGGTAAAGGGAACAGAGCCCCATTAGGATATAAAATAGAAAACGGAGTATGTCCATTGAGAACCGAAGAAGGAACTCGATTAATGAAAAAACAAGAGAGAAGAACAACATGACCACAATAAGACCGGGGAACATGCATATCTGTGAGAAGACTACGAGCCACATCGATAAGATGCCAATTCTTGCGTTTAGCAACACCATTCTGTTGAGAAGTGTAAGGACAAGTAGTTTGATGGACAATTTCATGATCCACACAGAATTATTTAAATTGATGAATGAGTTACTCTTTAGCATTATCAGTGCGAAGAATCTTAATAGGGGTATCAAATTGTGCACGAATCTCATTATAAAATGCAGTGAAAATAGAAAATATTTCATAGCGTTCATGTAATAAATATAACCACATACACCGAGATAAATCATTAACAAAGATAACAAAATACATGCTACCCCTACCAATAGTCAGAAGGGGAGCAGGACCCCAAACATCGGAATGAACCAAATCAAAAGGTTGAGAAGAACTGTGAGCATGCTTGGCAGGTGAAGTAGAGTTGTGATGTTTACTAAATTGACAAGTCTCAAAATTAAGAGAAGAATCTTCTCGAGGTAAATTCGGGAAAAGCTGATAAAGAATCCGTGGAGGAGGATGCACAAGGAGAAGATGCCATTAAAGTAAAGAAGAGGATGAAAAAGCAGAAGCGGTATCAAGGTAGAAAAAGCCACCGTATTCAGTTCTCATAGCAATCGACTCTTTGGAGTGAGGGTCCCGAAAAATACGTGTAGAGCAGTAAAAAAACTTCACAATTCAATTATTTGTAAAGAGCAGTAACAGAAAGAAGATTGCATGGAAAACTATGAACATAAAGAGTGTTATGAAGCTCAAGTGAATTAGTAACATGCACTATGCCAGACCAACAAACAGGAGACGAAGATCCATTGGCAATTAGAACCGGAGGCAACCGAGTAGTCGCAGAAAGAGAAGAGAAAAGACGAGAATTTCCAGTCATATGATTCTTAGCACCAGAATCTATGCGCCATCTTCCTGTAGAAGCAAACTGAGTAGGAGCAGAAGTAGCAAGAGAAGAAGAAGGAGTGGACATAGAGAATAACAACAAGCTGCATGGTTTAATAGAACAAACCGTATGAACAAAACCGCACCAACAAACCGACCAAAAAGGGCTCACACCAAACAAGAGCAGGTCGCAGAAAGAATGCGAATAAGTCGCAAAAAATGGAGGGACTGCACGGTCACGGTGACAACACAGCAGCGGCAAGGTAGACGCCGCGACCAAATGCGGAGCCTGCAAACGAGAAGAGAAACTGCACAAACTCGACAAGCACAAAAAGAGGAGAGACCACGCGAGTAGAGAAAACAACCCGCGTAAAAAGAAACAATCTGCAAGAGGAAACAACCCGCAGGGAGAAAGGAGAAAGAAGAAAATGTGAATAACAACAAAGCCGCACGAATAGAATAAGTCGTAAAGAAGAACGACTAGTAAGGATGGGAAGGGGGGAGAACCCGGAGAAGCCGGATATAGAGGTCGCACTGTTAAACAACCAAACCGCTATCTAAGTGGAGCAACGAATCAGTTTCCTCTGATACCATGTGAAAAAAGTACTGAGTAAACCGACAAGAGGTAAATAAAGGCATATTTTATTGCTTCAAAAAGATAATCATTACATAAGTATGTCCCCTTATTTATAGAAATTGGGGGAGAGAGAGAATACAACAAACAATATGAGACTAAATACAAGTTGTGCGGCTTATGTAGTTTGACAAGGTCAAACCGCACACTATATAATGAATAACTGAACATCCCGCGACAACTAAGGAAAACGGCCACAATGCTAGGGAAGACTGCTGGTACAGGCCGCCAGACCGCAACTGCGGGTACACATGACCGCAGTTGTGATTAACCATCTATCTGCTGCTGCGACTTCATCCAGACCGCTGCGGCTAACCTCCAAACTATTGTGGCTAACATCTACTCTACTACTGCGACTATACCTAGACCACTCTGGCTAACATCCAGACCACTGTCACGCCTTTCCAACGGACTGCTATTGCAAATATCCTCCAAGCCGCACCTGTGGCTTGCCAACATACCACTGTTGTGGCTATTTTCCAGACTACAACTGCGGCTAATCCCAGATCGCAGCTGCATCTTACTAATAGACCGCAGCTGCGGCTAACCTCCAGACTCCTGAGCCAAATTGCTTGAATAGGGACACTAACAGCTCGCTGAGCCAAACCGCCAGACTTGAGAGATAAGCTGACCACTCCGACTAGACATCAGCTGCCCGGTCTCCTCAAGCTTCAACAAGGCCCGTGCAATTTTGCTCTCGCACAGGAAAAACCGACCGTACAAGAACATATTGCACGAGCTGTAACATCCATATTCCTTCTAGACCCATTAGTAGTGTTAGGGCAAGGAGGTAACCCTAGGTTACCTTGAATCAAGATAAATCATTAGGTGCACACCAAGAAGCACAAGTCAACTTTGGTCAATTCACCCAAAATTGGGTTCACCAACTCAAATGAATCTCACCAATACATCCATAACCATAAGGTGGAGACAATTGACCAGTCAATTCATGAATAGGTAGGCCAATTGCATGAGTTTGACCAAAGTCAAAATAAGGTCAACATAGGCCAATTCAATCATAATTGGCTCAATTAGACTTCATACAGTCAAATTGACCTCACCCCTAGCCTTATAATATCATTATGCGCCCAATGGACCCAAAATTCCCATTAAGTGGATAACAATTTCTCCAATTTGACTAAAGTCAAACTTAGATTATTTTGGTCAAACCTACACCTTTTGGATAAATTGGCCTAATTGGCTTCCCATCACAGCACAACCTAAATAGGGTGGTGTTATAAGACTCAAGACTAACACGGGGGACTAGTCAAGCCATCAATTGACCAAGTCAACACCCCAAATCTATCATGGTCAAAATTGAGCTTAAAAGAGAGAAATAAAGGTTCAACTAATTTCGATGGGCTAAGGTCATGAACCAAGGCTCATACTGTAGCCCCCTAATATTATTTCATCTAAAATATTCTAATTAAGGTAATTTCATAGTATTTAATGGGGTAAATGGGAAAATTCCCCCAAATATTAATGGGTCAAATAAGAATTAATGGAAGGAGGTCATAAGTCACTCCTTTCATTTTCCTAAAGCCACAATTGGACTCCTCAAGTGTTTTGGGACTACATCCCCAAAACTCCCGGCTGGCCACCATCAAGGGGAGAATTCAATGCCCATGACCGAACTCCCCTCTCATGGGTTCTTTGTAAATACTCCTCCTCATCCCCATTGGACCCTTTCATCATCTTCCCCACCTCACAAGCAGTCGAGCAGAGCATTTACTTGGAGAAATCATGCTCAGGATCGTGGGTTGGAGCAAGCTTGCCAGAAAACACTTTTTTCATGGCTCACCATCATAACACTCGCTGCCAATCCCATTTAAAGGTTTGTTTCTCCTTCCCTCCCCTTGTGCTAGCATACTAGATCCACTAGGAGAGAAATCAGGCTCATTTGGCCCGATCCAATGTGATAAAAATGGAGAATTTCAAAAAAATGGTGGTATCGGGTTTGCCGAAAACCACCAACTTACAGGTTGCTCAAGAAGAAGAAAGCAGTGAAGATGAAGGGAATGCCTCACATATTGAAGCACAATCTGAAGAACCAGCTGTTGTACCACAAGAGGAAACAACAACACAGGTTGGTGAACAATCAACACCCCCTGTTGATTTAGTAACATCAAGAGACCATCCAATTTCCCAAATAATTGGAGAAATCTCAGCTGGTGTGCAAACCAGAAATCAGGTCAACCAAAACCTGTTACACACCTGCTTCCTATCTCAAATTGAACCTCAGTCCATTCAAGATGCAGAGCAAGATCCACATTGGATCATTGCAATGCAAGAGGAATTGCATCAATTTGAGAGGAACAAAGTATGGGAACTAGTGCCAAAGCCTAAGGATCATTCCATTGTTGGAACAAAATGGGTATTCAGAAACAAACTGGATGATCAAGGAGTAATTATAAGGAATAAGGCAAGGCTAGTTGCTCAGGGATATTCTCAAGAAGAAGGAATTGACTACGACCAGACTTTTGCACCTGTTGCAAGATTGGAAGCCATCAGGATATTTCTAGCTTATGCAGCTCACAAAGGCTTCAAGGTTTATCAGATTGATGTCAAAAGTGCTTTCTTAAATGGAGACATCAAAGAGGAAGTCTATGTCAGACAACCTCCAGGTTTTATCTCTCCAACTCTTCCTGATTATGTTTTTAGACTGAACAAAGCATTATATGGTCTCAAGCAAGCTCCTAGAGCATAGTATGAGACCCTAGCATGCTTTCTCTTGGAAAATGGTTTTATAAGGGGTAGAGTAGACCAAACTCTTTTTATTAGAACCCATAAGTCCCATACCCTACTAGTACAAATTTATGTAGACGATATCATTTTTGGTTCTACTGACTCAAAATTGTGCAAAAGGTTTTCTAACCTGATGCATTCTAAATTTGAGATGAGTAGCATGGGTGAGCTATCCTTCTTCCTAGGATTGTAAGTCAAACAACATGCTGAAGGCATCTTTATTTCTCAAACCAAATATGCTAATGAACTGGTTAAGAAATTTGGTATGTCTGAGGCATCTTGTATGAAAACACCCATGCCTACCAATGCTGTATTGGATGCTGATGAACATGGAAAACCTGTTGATCAGACAACATATAGAGCAATGATTGGCTCTTTACTGTATCTTACAGCTAGTAGACCAGATATAATGTTTGCTACATGTATATGTGCTAGGTTCCAAGTAAGCCCTAGAGAGTCACACCTAACATTAGTAAAGAGGATTCTCAGGTATGTTAAAAGTTGTCCAAATCTAGGCCTCTGGTATCCAAAAGATTCAGCATTTGAGTTAACTGGATTCTCTGATGCTGATTATGCTGGATGCAGAATTGACAGGAAAAGCACCAGTGGAACTTGTCAGTTCCTTGGTGATAGACTTGTCTCTTGGTTTTGTAAGAAACAAATATCTGTGTCAACCTCAACTGCTGAAGCTGAATATATGGCTGCAGGCAGTTGTTGTTCACAAATTTTGTGGATCCAAAACCAACTCCTAAACTATGGATACAACTTAGAGAAGTCTAAAATCTTTTGTGATAACACAAGTGCTATTTCCATAGCTCAAAATCCAGTCCTCCATAGTAGGACAAAACACATAGAGATTAGGCATCATTTCTTAAGGGATAATGTTGAAAAACACAAAATTGAATTACAATATATCCCAACTGATTTACAAAGGGGAGATATTTTCACCAAGCCTTTGGATGAAAAGAAACACACCTTCTTCCTAAATCAGTTAGGAATGTTAGATGGAGGAAGCCTTAAATAATATCCAAGATTTTGAAAGCTTAAAAATTGACCAAGACTAGGCAAACATTCTGACTTTCCTTGGTGTCTAGAATCTTTCTGATCTCTGAACTGCGCTCGACGATTTCCCCTAAGATCGTCGAACGGAGATCGACGATTTCCAAAAATCGTCGAACTGAGTTCAGCGCCTCTCAGATAGTATGAACTATCTCTTCCGGTCAACGATCGTCGAACGGCGCTCGACGATCTTGTTCTCTGCACGATCGTCGAACGGAGCTAGACGCTCTCCAATATCGTCGAACGGAGATCGACGATGTTGAAAACCTTTCAGATTCCTTTAGAAGCCTCGATCGTCGAACTGAGTTCAACGATCTTTCCAATTCTGCGTCGAACCCTAATATAAAACTCATTTTTCGCCGTCGTTCTCTCTTGCGCTTTCGATTTCTCTGCAAGAATTTTCTTTCCCTCCAAACAGCTCTACGCTTGGTCGTTTTGTTTGTTGAATTTTTGCAGGTACAATGGCTGTGTCCGTTGCAGTTCTAGCCGCAATGAAGTTCGATGTTGGATTCGACATTGATATAAAATCTTTCAACACCACTGATCAAATCTTCCAAGATATACTGGATTTATTCAAGGATCAGAATCTGTCTGCCCTCATAACCACTAGAATCAAGCTTGCTTTAGATGAGATAAAGGAGTGAGTCTATACTGCTCATAATCAAGACAACTCCACAATAGTTGGGTCCATTGCTGGAACTCAGGTACCTCTGACCCCCACCATTTTAACAGAGGTTTTTGGACTATTAAATGGAGATGATACTGCTAAGTTATCTGGAGAGGAGTTTTCTGACATGCTTCCCAGGATGGGTCATCCAGAGGGAAACCCTAGCAAGTTATTCAAGAGGAACCTGTCTGTTGAATATAGGTTCCTAGCAGATGTGGTAGGGAAAGTGCTGCTGGCAAAGCACTCTGCACATGATACCATATCCAGATACCAGCTCTGCCTCATGGGAGCTCTGGTGGATAAGAGAAGTTTGAACTGGGGAGAGGTGTCCTTTGACCTCATCAAGAAGAAAATCAACAAAGGTTTTGTTAACTTTGGAAGGATTCTTGGAGTCTTCCTGCAAAACAGGTGCCCTGCCTTGCTGGTCTCCTCTAGAGTGCACATAAATGCCTCCAAGAGACTCACCTGTGCCCTCTTTGGCAAGTGGGATAGGCAAATCAGCAAGCCTGGCAGGCCCTCCTCAAGTGCTCCTTCAGGCACCAGAACTCATAGAGTCACTCCCCCACAGGTCTCTGCTCCTGCAGCTGACCTGGCTGTTGCTGTTGCTGCCTCATCTCCTCCTCCACTTCCAACCCTACCTCTTCCATCCACCATTCCAGCTCCATCCACCATTACCATCTCTAGCCCATCTCCAACAACAATTCCATCTCCAGAACCCATTCTGCCTCCACCAGTAGACCACTTCCACCCTCTGTTCTCATACCCTCCACCAGATGTCACCTCTTCTCCATCCATTCCATCCTTCACCCTCCTGGATGACTCCTATATGGATGATTCCCCATCCTCTCCTCCAGAATTACCCTGCACCTCAACTTCATTCCAAGATCTCCTCCACCATATCATTGACCAAACCACTTTCACCCCATCCATATCCATCCCCTTGTCCTCCATTTCCACCATCCCAACACCTGAGCCATCCATTCCACTCTCCAGCCCTCCACTTCCAGCATCCTCAGCTATCCCCATTCCATCTACCTCTGCTCCTATTATTGAGCCAGTAGACCTCTCAGCCCTAGCTGACAAGTTGTATGAGCTAATTGCCCCCAGGCTCTCTCTACTCTTGGAGACCTCATTGGCTCCTCTACACTTGTCAGTGGCAGCCCTCTCTACCAAGCTTTCCTCCCTCCTTCCTCAGGCAGCACCACCAGCAGTTTGCCTTGATATAGATGTCTTTGCATCTAGGCAGGGGGAGATGCCCTATGAAGCAAGCCTTCATGTTGTTGTTGCTGTTGTTTCTGCTCCTGCTACTGATGATACTGCTGCTGCTGCTGATGTTTTTGTGTCTGCTGCTCTTTCTGCTCATGTTGCTGTGTCTCCAGAATATCAGACTCCTACTGCAGTTTTTGCAATTGACCTAAGGTCTTTGCTATCTGCCTTTGACACTGCCTTCTTCAGCTGTTTGCCAGAGAGAAATGCTGTCCAGCCCACAGAAGATTTATCCAAGGCATTGGTGCCTTTCTCTTGCTGTGACCCCAGCATTATCTCCTCTTTTGCACATTCAGTGATTGCTGCTTCTGAAGATGTTGCTGCTACTACTGTTATAGAAAACACTGACTTTGCTTCTGAAATTGTTGATACTGCTGAGAATGCTCACACTGTTGCTGAAATCCTAATTGCTTCTGATGAGCCAATTTCCAAAGATCTTCTGATGACAGAGGCCACTGTTTTTGAGCCTGCTGCAGATTCTGATGATGTTACTGCTGTTACTTCTGCTGTCACTACTCCAGTATCTGTTGCATCTGCTGTATTTGCTCCTGTTGCACCCTCTGCATCTGTTGCTCCATCTGCTGTTGTCCCTGCTGCTGCTACTTCTGCTTCTGCCTCATCTGCTGTTATTCAACTGAAGAAAGATTTGATGAAGAGAATTGATGCTCTATATGATGCCCAGAGTTCTGAATCTGATGAGTTCAAGACAGACTCTGATGAATCTTCTGCCACTATTGCATGGAAAAGGAAAGCTAGGAGCAAGGCTATGAAAAGGGTCCCTCCTGCAAAAGTCAAGGATGATAATGATATTCCTTATTACATTCTGCATAACTGCCCCATCACAGAACATTGGATGCAATATACTAAAAATCAGCTCAAGGCCATGAAGAAGAAGAGAAAGTATGAAAAGGGGTCCTCCCAGTTCCAGCACCCTCATCCTCCTCCACCACCTCCTCCTGATGCAGGTGCAGGTGGCAGCTCTGCAAGTCAAGACCCAGCTAGAAGCCAGGCTCCCTATCAACCCCATGCCAGATCCTACCAAAGGGAAAGCCAGTCTAGGGGTTCTTATTATAGGAGAGGAGGATACAGGGGTAATCAAAGAGATTTTCAGGTTTATTCCAAAGGGTACTCCAGGCAGCACCCATATTCTAGGGGAGGACATAGTCCTGCTGATACTACTTCTGGTCCCTTCCCCTACAAGCTAAAAGAGACAGTGTCTGCCAGGCCTCCTCAAGATAATCCTTCCAACAGGTATGAACCACCTGTACCATTTGAGGACCCTGAAAAGAATCCATCTGCTTGGACTGCTAGGATGAAGGAACTGGCTGCACTAGATCAGATCAAGAAGGCCAGAGAGCAAGGTTTAGACACTTCAAATATTTCTACAATGTCAGAGCAAAGACAAAAGGAACTAGACAAATATGCTTCCAGCAAATTCTTTGATGCTGAGAGATATATGGAGTTGCATCCTGCTGCTGTGGTCCCCAGATCTTCAAAGCAAACTTACTTGGGTGCAGCAGATGACACCAGGTCCAACAAGAAGGCTCTAAATCCAAACAGAGAAATCAAACTTGTCAAAGGCAAAGAGAAGAAGTGACAGTGTAAGGTGACAATTTTTGTGAATTCTGACTGCTATCTGGATGACATATATACATATATATATATATATCTCTGTGATGTTTCTGCAATGTCTAGCTGCTGTTTTTATGCTTCTCTGATTGTATGTTGTTATTTGAATTTTTCCAAAGTCTGTAAATAGTCATCCTAACCCAAATAGGGGGAGATTGTTGGAACACCCTATTACTAATTTGGGTCAGGATCACTATGTCTCTAGGAACCTTTATTTGACCTCCTGTATAGCTTAAAAGGTCAATTAGAATTGAGTCTAAGGGTTAGAAGTCTAGGATTGGAAGCTTCCCTGGAGACCAAGTTTTTCTGTCTGGAGACTAAGTCTGATCGTCGAGCTCAGCACGACGATTCGTCGAACTCCGATCGACGATCGTCTAGCTCAACTTCGACAGATCGTCGAACTCCATTCGACGATCGCTGAGCTCAACTTCATAATATCGTCGAACTCCATTCGACGATCGGTGAGCTCAGTTCGACGATTTTGACTCTGCATTGGATCTTTATCTCTGAGCTCAGTTCGACGATCTTTGAGCTCAGATCGACGATTATTTTTTTGCTGCTTGAGTTTTCCAGTTTGCTGAGCTCAGCTCGACGATAGCAGAGCTCAGTTCGACGATTTCAGATAACTTCTAGAATTCAAATTCAAATCTGTCAGGAGTTATTCTGCAATTAATTCAGAGATTTGCTAGCCGTTTTCATTTACTTCTGGACCAAGTTTCAAGAGACTTTTCAAGGAATAATTCTGTGGACTTTCCTCCAGAAGAGTTTTTGCAATTAAGGATGCAATCAATGCAGACCAACGACTATCCTTGACAGAGAATGCCATTCTATTCTGGAACAGAGAATAAAAGAATAGAATGGTTTTTGAATCAACCAGAACAAGACAGAGCACACACAATACAGAATACAAAAAGATACTCAAAAGTTTTTCTATCAAAAAAAAAAGAATTCTGAAGAACACTCATCAAAGAGATCAAGCTTTCAAAAATCTTCAGATCTCTTCAGCTCTCAAAGTGTTCAAGGCCAACATCATTTCAAGACTCCAGACACTCAACATTTCAGCTTGCTGAAATCATTTATTGCTGGAGTTCTATCTTTGAAGGCCTATCACCCTCAGCAAAGCTCTTCTTCCTGAAGATCTCAAGAACTCAGGGGGAGCTTTGACATCAATCCACTTAGTCTTCTCAGTTGGTTGAGAAAGAGAAGACTGCCATAACTCTCTCACCCCCACTCTGTAAAGGGTTTCTCAAACTCCCTTCAAAAGTGTGAATCTGGTTTTTGAGCACCTTGTCAAAAGCTCATTGGTGGCAAGACACCTGATCAAAAAATCTGCTTTGGTTTTTGAGCACCTTATCAAAAGCTCATTGGTGCCCAGGACACCTGATCAACTCATCCTGCAGTGGATTCCTACCTAGGGTGGTAGAAGAGTGGATGTACCCAAGTTTGGGGAACCACTATATTCCCTTGTGTCATCTGGTTTTGGCTTGTTTTCTTTTTGTTTCTGGCCTTGATTTTTCCGTGCTTAGTATTTGCATAGCTCTGTACTGTGATTAGATTTATTTCTGCTTCCCTGCTCACACATATTACAACAATTGTTGTAAAAGTTTGCAAAAGATTTTAAAGCACCATATACTCTATTCACCCCCCTCTAGAGTATATCAGATCTAGTTGCTCTTTCAATGTGTGTCGAGTTCCACTCGACAAGTCGTGTCGAGACTGGCGAGATGTGTCGACACCAAGTGACACAGGTAGTGACACGGGCGTGTCCCTACCCGTGTGCGTCGAGTTGAGCTCGACGAGGCGTGTCGAGATCGTCGAGATGTGTCGACACCAAGTGATACGGGTAGTGACACGGGCGTGTCCCTACCCTTGTGCGTCGAGTTGAGCTCGACGAGAAGTGTCGAGATGCAAGCCAAGAAGTACACGACCAATGACACGGCCATGCATACGGCCGTGTCATGAGGACACGGGTCGGGACACGGGCCTATCCCTACCCGTGTCAAACATTGAACTGACATGGAAACCGCCACGGTCGTTTCACGGAAGCAGGACATGGGTACGGACACGGCCGTGTCCCTACCCGTGTCACATTTTGTATATAAGGGGGAGAGAAAACCCTAGCCGTTTTCATTCTCATTCTTCCCCTATTTTCTGTGAGATCTCCTGTGAGAGGGAAAACTGCAGGAGCAAGTTCTACCGAAGGAGATCCGCCATCGCCGTGAAAGAGAAGATGCCGCCAAGGAGAACTACGAGATCCATGGCCAGAAATGGTGGTACCGCTGGAGCCAATGTGAGTTTCCTACCCTCTCCCTTGGTGCTAGATCTATAGATATTATCCTAGGCGAGACATCGACTCAAGAGAGTCTTGATGGAGAGGAGAAGTTTTTCTAGGTTTGGCCATGCTAGGACTTGTGTTCTAGACTTTAGATCTCTTCAACCACTCTCTTCTTCTATGCGATGATGGAGGATGGTTTCGTGAAGAATAATGGCCTCTTGAGGTTGAATAAGGTTGGAGGAAATTCTGGAATAGGCGTCTTGTGGTACAGGTTAGCCCGTGTGCTATGCTACCGCAAGGCGGCTGTTTTGGGCATAATACTCCCTCTTCGTGCCGTGTTTTGGGATTCGGGTAGGGGGAGTTTTACAGATCGCGCGGCTACTTCACTCTTGCAAGCAAAACAAAAAAATAAACAAGGGGAACCGACCCAAGGTCTCGGCGTGGAGGACCCACCACACACCCGGAAGATATGAGAGCGCTTCCCCTCCTTAGCCAGATGCCGAGCTAAGGTACCCTCAGAAAGCACTTGAAAACTAGAGCAGGAGAGCATAGGAAGCATGCATTCTGGGGTACCCCTTGGGTCCTATTTATAGTTTTCAGGATATGAACTGCCAATAACTAAACTAAACTGACCTGAAATTACCAAAATGCACTTGGCTGATCTGCCAACAGCTAAACACTGCTGTTTTGAAAGGCTATGGGCAGACCTACGAGGGCAAAACAGTAAAAAGCACCTCATAAATTTGGGCGAGGTGGGGAGCCTGGCCACCTCAGCGGATCCTGCTCATCTGTTGTTACTGAGCTCCTTTGCGAGGGCGCGAGCTGGGATGACGGGCTCGCCCATCCGTTGGTCTCCATCAGTCGACCTTAGCTCGATGATTCTTGGACTAGCTTGGCAAATGTCGAGCTCGCAGTCGACGAACAGCGATCTCCCGATCGACGAATGTCGAGCTCCCGGTCGAAGAATGTCGATCTCTCGGTCGACGAATGCCGAGCTCGTGCTCGGCTTCTCTACTATCGAGCTCGCCCACTATCTCCAGCCCGATTGGTCTGGTTCCTGGCGACCTTATTCGCCGGACACGGGATTGTACACTGAGCTCGACGAACTGCATGCTGAGCTTGATGAACTGCATGCTGAGCTCGATGAATTTTGAGTTTACTAGCAAACTCATTTTTCTTCACCTGTCCAATCATGGACAACCTACATGCATGAACTAAAGCACACGTCAAATAGATTATGCATGTATGTCATTGACCCGTTTGACTAAGTACAAATCTGGTATGCTGGGATCAATAGACCCAACACTCTCCCCATATTTGAAGAAGTCAAAACAATACAGGTCATTGACAACACATCATATTCATCATAGACAAAATTTAACATTAGTAGAGTGTGGAAATGTTACCATATCTCTCCAGCCTGTCGAGCATTACTTACTCCCCCTGGCATGTTGCCATCCATACCATTTCACATGTCTATTCTTCTTACCCCTTTACTTCTATCCTCCCCCTTTGTGACTTCTGTAATTGGGAGCATTCTGAGGGGTTTTTCTCCCCCTATCTGTCTGAAGTAGATTTTCCCACTGTGACTGAATCCAGTTCAGCTGTTGGGCTAGCTCCCCCTCAATAGTTGCACACCATCTTCAATATCTGGAGGAAGAACTTGTACTACATGTCCTGCAAATTGGAGAGTGCAGCATACGGTAGAAGAGAGACTTGAAGCTACATAAGATTCAACATACCCAATTCAAATTAGAAGGTGTTGAACTTGGCTTCATCTAGTTGCTTAGTGAAGATATCAGCCGCTTGCTTATCTGTGGAAACAAACTCAAGGCTGATGTCTTCCTTTTCCACATGTTCTCTAATGAAATGATACCTATTTTCTATATGCTTAGTCCTGCTATGAGAGACAGGATTCCTAGCTATATAAATTGCACTAGTAGAATCACAAAAGAGTAGAGTTCTACTTATCTGAATATTGTAGTCCTGAAGTTGATGCTGGATCCACAACAACTGAGCACAGCAGCTTCAAGCTGAAATATACTCTGACTCTGTTATTGATTTTACAACACTTGTTTGTTTCTTACAGCTCCAAGAGACAAGCCTTCCACCTAGAAATTGATAGGAGCCTGAAGTGCTCTTCCTGTCCTCCTTACAACCTGCAAAATCTATATCTGAATAGCCTGTTAGTTCAAATTCCTCATTCCTGGGGTACCATAGGCCAAGATCTGGTGTGCCCTTAAGATATCTCAAGATTCTTTTCACAACAGTGTAGTGAGACTCTTTAGGGCAGGCCTGATGCCTAGCACAGACATATGTTGCATATATAATATCAGGGCTACTTGTAGTGAGGTAGAGAAGGGAGTCAACTATACTGCTGAAGTGCGAAAATGGATGAGGGGAGAAGGAAGAGGGTTGCTATCGCGGGCACCAGAAGCTAACAGGGTGTGTTCGATCTCACGGTCAAGGTGATGAGGTGAATAGATTGATGGTTGCGGGGATAGAGGTGAGAAGGGTGTTGATCCGAGTGCGGAGATGGTTAGGAAGGTTTATCAGGAGCTGTCAAGCAGGCAGTTACTTTGACAGTCATGCTCGCAGGTTGATGCCGAGAGAGCTGAGCTGAGCTAAGAAAAGTGAAGGGCCGCTAGCAGCGGCAACAACAGACTTCGCCCGCCGCGGCTTAAATGCCACTCTTGCGACGGACTTTCCTTTAATTAATATTGAGAGTTACAGCTTGTAGTACTCATTTACAAGAAAGCAAATAAAGGGTACATAGGGCGAATCTGGCGGCTAAGGAAAGAGTGCCAGAAGGGAGGCCGCGTAGACCGAAGAGCAAGGTCGGCAGGCCGCGTGATTAGGAGAGGAGAGAGCATGGACTGAGAAATGGAGTCCGCAGGGGTTAATGGCTCGAGCTTGAGAGTGATGGTGATGATGGGACTTGAGCCCGTATCTATAATAAGAGGCATGAGGGGCTATTTATAGGCCCGAGGAGATAACGGCTTTCAGTGACGTTACCCCCAGTGAGACGGTAACTTGGGCGAGTAGAGAATGGAGTCTGCTGTGTCTGTCACAGCCCGTGAGGACAGGGACCTGCTTCTGGAACTAGTTTAGCTAACAGCAGACTTGGAGGATTCTGCCCCTGCTTTTGGCGGACTGAGAGAAGTCCGCCCACTGCAGGGAAGCGGGTGCTGGAGGCTGAGCGGCGGACTGCGCAATAAGTCCGCCTATGGTTAATGGCGGAGACCGCCTGTTGCTGAGAGGCTAGGGCTGAAAGATGGGGAATGGCAGGATGCAAGAAGTATCCGCTGAGTCCGCATATGATAAGCTGAGTCTGCCTCTACTATTGAACAAAGACGAGGCCGCTTGTAGCTGAGAAGCTAGAGCTGGGGCTCATCAACTCTTGCGGACTGAGGGGCTGGACTGAAGGATGAGTCCGCCCAGCCCTCATCGGATGAGATTAGGGTTGGAGAGCTAGAGCAAGTCCAGGATCTTGGGCAGACGGAGATAGAGTCCACGCGCTGTCAATGTCCGTGCTTGTCGATCGGGGCGACCTGGCGGACTGGGGAGGGCAGGTCGATAGATCTGCTGAATTCCGCCGGTTGAATGGAACGGCTTCCCGCCCCTACTGGGCGGCCTGGGCTTGGCGACCTGATAGGTCGCACGTACTGTCGAAGCGGGTTGGTGGCCTGGTGTCAGGTCACCATTCTTACTACTTGGCGAGCTAGCGGGTTGTTGGCGCAGCTGATGGTGGGCGGCCTAGAGGCAGGCCGCTTGATAGTGTGGCGGTCTGGTCTCCTTGATGTGCGACATGCAAGAGCGGGCTGAAAGACTCCTGCATATGGCACACGGCTTGTTGTTGGTCTAGGCGGATAAGGATCTGAGTTCACCAAAGCTGGCCGGCACCTGTTTGGATAGAAGCTTGGGGAGGTTAGCTGAACAAGGCGCGCGACCTGCAGGGGCGGACTGAGGAAGTAGTCCGCAGCCCCTGCTGACCAAGGGAACGCTGAGCGGCCTGGGTGGCCAGACTGCGTAGGCCGCCAAAGCCACACGGCCTGAGCGGACAAAGAAGCTGTCAGCCCACACTGACGCCACGACCTCCAGGGAGAACCCGAAGCAGGCCGCAACTAGCGAGCCGGCTACCTTGGGAAGGATCGCCGATTTCTGGGTTAACATAATCCCCTCACTTTTTTAAGTTCCGAAGGGAACTTCAAAAAAGTAGGAGACCCATGAAAATCGTGATCCACCCCAAAGGAAAAGAAGGGGGCAAGGAGAGATAGAGCCTGATGTCTCTCCTTAGGAGTTTTCTAATGCCTGTCTTTTTCCTGTAAAGGAAAAGATAGTGTAGGCATGTATGGAAGGTACATCTTGTAGTACCTAGGTTTGCCTTTGCAAAATGAAGATGTGTCGTTCACTAAGATCTACAAAACGAAGATGAGAGGAAAACATAGAAGAATAATAATCTTGCAAGTACTTGATGGAGGCTTACAAGAACCTGTTATCCTCTATAAAAGGAAGAGTAAGCTTCATGCGTGAAGAGAAAAATAAGTTGCAAGTACATGGAGGGGACTTACAAGTGCTTGTTGGTTTCTACGAAAGAGAAGTTAACGGCATATATGAAAGTAAAGTAGGCCACAAGTACCTGAACGGAACTTGCAGATATCTGCTAATCTCTGCAAAAAAGGAGTTAGAAGCAGACATGATATATGAAAATATGCTGCAAGTACCTGAAAGGAAACTTGCAAGTATCTACTGATCTCTGTAAGAAAAGAGTTAGAAGCAAATATGGTATATGAAAGTAGGTTACAAGTACCTGGGTAAAACTTACAGGTGCCTGTTAACCACTGCAAAGGGAAAAGTGATCAAAAAATATGATAAAAAGACTAAGCTGCAAGTACCTGGATGAAACTTGCAGGTTGCTAACTGTTGATGTGACTAGATAGACATGATCATATAGTAGAGGAAATGTCTAATGAACTCTGTTGATAATTGAGTGAAGATCAAACCAGAATAGTGATCTTCTTGCTAGATTAGAGACATCTTTAACATGAAGTCCAGATCAATAAGTCGCGTTGACTGTTGATATGGTAGGATGGATATGATCAGTTTAGCAAAGAAGAAGTTTGACGAATTCTGCCAATTTGGATAAAGATTAGACCGCGATAGTAATCTTTTAGTAAGATAGATGTGATCTTCAATATGAAGTCCAGATCAACAAGATGAGACCATGTTAATTAGATCTCAGCAGCGTGGCTTGATGATCAAGGAGAATCAGATTCTTTGATCAATGATTGATGCCATTAACACTTGATAAGAGTAATGAAGAGCTTTGTGAATCATCATCTGATAGAGCTTTGTGAATAGAAGAGTAATGTATATAAGATGAGAGTACGCAAAATGATTGTTGCAAATCCTTTTGATAGGTCAGATTTAACATGTTAACCTGTGAAAGAGGCAGTTGATAAAAAAGAGGTCTATACTCGAAGATGACCAAGAAAGACTAAATGCTGCCACAGGAGATCACCCATGTGCCTTATGCATCACTTGCCTGAGAAAGGTCATCACGAGTATAGTCCTACTAAGAGAGGGCCAGCCGCGCATCCTTTAGAAGGGCACAAAAGAGAAAAGCACGGGAAATCCTGAAAAGGATCACTAGATACACTGCTCTCATGCCTCGGGTACAACATCACTGATCAATGAGACTAGTTGCGCCAAGTGGCATATAGCATTGCTTGTCTGTGGAAAGATCAGTGGAGTTGTGATTCCCGCGAAAGCACGGATTGAGAGTACCAAAGAGTATTCGGCCATCACAGTTGTGAGATGATCGAAGAGACAAGGCTATGCTTGATCGCTATTGCTTGTCAAGCAAAGATCATCGTAACTGTAATGTATCCTTAACGAAGCATAGCAGAGCTAACACATGGGACCTCCCGGGTGCACACTTTGTGTTAGATACAGGCTAGGACCTAAAGTCTCGTATTCCACTGCATGAGAGTTGGATAGCTCCCACTACACATATGCGAACACTCCCTGCGATATGTGGTAGTTGTGGCCTTACGCCGTAATCTAATATCGAGGGGCCTATAACAAGACTCGGCGATGTCTCAGTGGTTCAGTGATCTCTTTGGCAAAGAGAAAAATAAAGGAGGAAGCACTGCAAAAAGGAAAATGTGTCAGTACAGGATCCCTGATGAAAACTTTATTGAAAAGCATGAAGGAACACTTAGAAGTGTTTTGCAAAGAGAATTCTTGAAGTAAGTAAAGTAGAGTAAGAGTAACCAATAATGAATGTGAGGAGTTTTGAGGAGCGGTGATGTCATTATCTTCATAATAGTCTTCCGCGGGAATCCTCATCATCAACATCAAAGGTTTCAACAGTATTGTTAATGACGAGGAGAGGGTATTCGTCGACTAGGCTCACTCCTCTTGAGCAACATGGAATGTTTGCAACCTCTCTGCCCTTTGAGGTTGTTGGATCAGGGTAATCATCTTTGGGAAGTAGCTCACGCATCTTACCCTGCCGCAACATCTTTTGAACTAGTTGGTGGAGTGCTTGGCAGTTCTTAGTTTGGTGGCCTGACTCTTTATGGAATTCGCAATATGGATCAGAGTCTTTAGATCTTTGATCTGTTGGTCAATAAGGCCTCTTGTAGTTAGCCTTATCTTTCATGATTTGGCTTACTTCTTGTATGGCCTCTTCGAGTTCACATTCTTGCAAGTCATCATCCTGCTGTTGATGAACTGCAGCTGTTTGTGAGGATGGTGCTGGTAGTAGCAGCAATTGATCTCGAGGACAATCTTGGTCCGGGAAGGAAAATCGATGACACTGAAATCTTCTTCCCTTCCTTGGGTGAGATGTGATGTCTTTGTGAGGATACCTCGGAGGCTGCTTGTGAGAAGGAGGATCTCTTTCTGCTATATGCCTGTAGACGAAGCCGGGGTTGCTCTTTTCGCCTCAGATGTATGATTTGGCTAGGACAATCAACTCTTGGTATGTTCTTGGAGCACGGACATTAGCTTCAAACTTTAGCGGCCCTTCATGGAGACCGTGGATAAAATCCACTCTGTATATTTCTTGATCAACAATTTCGATGTCCAAGATTTCTCTCTGGAATCGATCAACGAACTGAGACCAAGTTTCATTCTGACATTGCCTCATCTCAAAGAGGTCTTCTAGTCCGCCTTTTCTCTTTGTTGTGGTGGAAAATCTGAGCAAGAACTCCCTTCGCAGATCAGCAAAGGATGTGATGGAGTGAGGGCAAAGACCATAGAACCAATCCCTCACTTGTCCATCAAATGTTGTCACAAGGAGCTTGCACTTGGTAGCTTCTGAGAGAGTTTTAAGAGCGACGGATGATTCAAAAGCTTGAAGATGCTTCACTAGATCAGTCTCTCCAGTGTAGATTGGTAACCGTGGCTCTCTGAAATTAGCTGGAGTTGGTTCATGACGAACATTCTCTGAAAATGGAGACGGCTCCTCCTGTTCCCCTATAGCATAAGGATAAAAAGGAGCATAAGTTGAAACTACAAAAGGGGGTGGATAGAAAGGAAAAGCTGCTGCAGGAGGAGTAAAGGCAGGAGCTGATGGGTAAGGATGACTTCCCTGAAAGTTCAGGAATCTTGCTGGGCTTTCCCGGGAAGCTTCCCGGAAGAAGTTTTGACGAGCGGCGAACTCATCATTCTGAGGCCGCAAAGGGGCTGCAGGCCCTTGCGGAAAGGTTGGTGTGTAAGGAGGAGGATAGACCGATGGGCAGGCTGGAGGATAAGCTTGTTGATTCTCCAATGTTGGTTTTGGATTGACCGGAGCAGCTATAGCAAGTGGAGCTGTTGCAGGTTGTGTGTCAAATCGCTGCGTGATTGCAGCAAAAATTTGGTTGATTGCTTGAAATTGTTGAGCATTTGCACGAAGTGATTGCTCAAAGGCCTCCCCGAGAGGATCATCACTAGGACTTGATTGAGCAAGGTTCTCAGCTGAACGATGATCTGACATGGCTAACTGTCGGTGTTCACCTTCTGTTCGGATCTGAAGGTCGTGTGTTAACTGTTGATGCGCGAAAATGGATGATTGGAGAAGGTAGAGGGTTGCTGTCACGGGAACCAGCAGCTAATTGGTTGTGTTAGATCTCACGGGCAAGGTGATGAGGTGAGGAGATTGATGTTTGCGGGGATAGAGGAAAGAAGGGTGTTGATCCGAGTGCAGAGATGGTTGGGAAGGTTGATCAGGAGCTGTCGAGCAGACGGTTACTTTGACAGTCGTGCTTGCAGGTTGATGCCGAGAGAGCTGAGATGAGCTAAGAAAAAAAGAAGCGTCACTAGCAGCGGCAACAGCAGACTTCGGCCGCCGCAGCTTAAATGCCACTCTTGCAACGGTCTTTCCTTTAATTAATATTGAGAGTTACAACTTATATTACACCTTTACAAGAAAGCAAATAAGGGGTATATAGGGGGAAGCTGGCGGCTAAGGAAAGAGTGCCAGAAGGAGGGCCGGGCGGACTGAAAAGCAAGGTCAGCGGGCTGCACAATTAGGAGAAGAGAGAGCGCGGACTAAGACATGGAGTCCGCCGGGGTTGGTGGCTCGATCTTGAAAGCGATGACGATGATATGACTTGAGCCCATGTCTATAATGAGAGGCATGGGGGGCTATTTATATGCCCGAGGAGATAACGGCTTTCGGTGACATTACCCCCGGTGAGACGGTAACTTGCGCGAGTAGAGAATGGGGTCTGCTGAGTCCACCACAGGCCGCACGGATAGGGACTTGCTTCTGGAACTGGTTCGGCTGACGACGGACTTGGAGGTGTCCTCCCCTACATTTGGCGGACTGAAAGAAGTCCGCCCGCTGCTGTGAAGCGGGTGCTGGATGCTGAGCGGCGGACTACGCAATGAGTTCGCCTATGCTTAATGGCGGAGGCCGCCTGGTGATGAGATGCTGGGGCTGGAAGCTGAGGAATGGCGGGTTGCAAGAAATATCCATTGAGTCCGCATCTGATAAGCTGAGTTTGCCTCTTCTGTTGAGTGAAGATGAGGCCGCCTGCAGCTGAGAATCTAGAGCTGGGGCTCATCAACTCTTGCGGACTGAAGGGCTGGACTGAAGGACGAGTCCGCCCAGCCCGCATCAGATGAGATTAGTGTTGGAGAGCTGGAGCAAGTCCAGCCTCTTGGGCAGACTGAGATAAATTCCACGCACTGTCGGTGTCCGTGCTTGTTGACCGCGGCGACCTGGTGGACTGAGGAGGGCAGGTCAGGCAAAAAATAGCCTTTTGTGGCAAAATCGTGGCCGTCCATTTTCTCAGCTGCGATCCAATGTTTGAGAGCCCTCGCTGCTTCCTTAAGGCCGAGATTTGAGAAGGAAATCCTCATTTTGTTTTGGCCTTCATCTTTCTAAAATCCTAGAGAGAGAGAGAAAGAAGGAGGAGGAGAGGAGTTGGCCACCGGTGGAGCTATGGAGTTCCTGTTCACAATCCGAGGCTAGCATTGGGAATGTGAAGCCGCTGCGGTGCTTTCCAGCCGACTAGGAATCCATGGCACCAAAGCATTCTTCAAGGGTAACAAGTTTTCTTCCTAGCGATGCGAAGGCTTCCTTTTTGGCATGTGCCTCTGATACCCCATGAGAGGGTGGCTTGTGATGGGAGTCCCTTGGGTTGATTTATGGAATCCCCAATCATTTGGCATATAGATCCAGAAATTAAGTACAGAATAGGCATGTTGTGTGAAGCCCATCTGGGCAGGTTGGTCTGGATTGTTGATATTGCATATACGTACCGGAGAAGACTCCGTGATAAACATGTAGTTTATGAGTCGACGAGTTAAACCTGTGATGGGCAGTAGCAGGAAGTACTGGAGTGGTAGTCCAGGAACATACCCATATAATGCTTGTGCTGAAGGGGTTGTACCTGTGAAGGGTAGTAGCAGGAAGTACTGGATTGGGAGTCAAGGAAATACCCTTATAATGCTTGATGTTCATGGGTAGTACCTGTGAAGGGTAGTAACAGGAAGTACTGGTGTGGTAAGCCAGGAAAATACTGTTGATGCTTGGAATGCTTGATGGGTTGTGCCTGTGAGGGGGAGTAGCAGGAAGTACTGACTTGGAAGTCCAGGAAAATACCCGCAAGTGAATGCTATGATGCACGGTTAAGCCTAGGGATGTAAATTGAGTTCTGTCGCTAACACGAGGCGTGACTCCTAGGTAACTGATGAATGTGAAGCCAGTTCCATGAGAATGGGCTGGTTATGTGTGAGCTGATAAGCTCACATAAAGGAATAAGGTAAGGTGAAACTGACTTGTGCCTTTATGTAGCCGCGAGTACGCCGTACTCGGTGATGGCAAGGCGACTTGAGCAACGGGGGGTGGCTGATCCAACCTGCGTTATGTCCGTCCGACGTGAGACCTGAATGTGCGGTCTGTTGGAGTGCATAACAAGATTCTTAGGCATGCGCGCCATGACACAATGGGGGGCTACGAGCCAATCCCGGGTTATTAAGACTGAAGTCTCCGGCTGCACGCTATGGAGCAAAATGCTCAATTTTACCATTGGGTTGCGACCTTGATACGGTGGTGGGACCCTGGATCGCCGGTACGCCAAGAATGTGCCCTGAGTGCACGGATCGTCGGGCCGTGTAGCTGACAGTTGTGATGTAATGGATGTGCGTGAAAGCACATTGTATGAATATATATATCTGCTTGTGAAATGCTATGCCTGTAGGGAAGGAATACCACTACGTCGGGAAAGGGGTAGGGTCGTTATAATTTGGTCAGCTGAATGCTGACCGTTGCCTTATTTGCCACTATTGGGACGGATGTCCCTGTGTAGGTGCTGGAGATCCAAGAGGGATGCATAAAGGCTAAAGTACCTGCTGCTGTTTCTGTTGCTGCTGCCGCTAGCCCTTCAAGGCTAAAGTTTAAAATGCTGTATTTTGTCTATATATGGTCGTCCTGTGCGCCAATGTTTGTGAGCCACTTTTGTAAACGAACTTATAAGGCCATAAGTCCAACTAACTTTGTATTTTGGTACATTCCTGTTTATATATATATCAATGTGGATATTGTTATGGTGGACATTCATGTTTGAAGTTCAGTTTCATGTTATAAGCTTCCGCTAGAATGCTATGAGTTAGGATGCATAACTCTGGTATCAATCTGTGACCTCGCCGCCTGTTTTGTGGTATATGATGTGGTGCCCCGGACGGACCTTCTATTATATACTATATGAACGGATGGAGTCAATACATTTTTGGTATCAGCTGTCTCGGTCTTTCCCTTTCGAATTCATGGTCGAATTCTTTTGTGGGGTGACGAGCACGTGTACGTGCGAACCGCGTTAACACTGATGAACTTTTGAATGTCCACTTTAGGAATGCAAATACATGTGTTTGAGGAACCTGCGCATTCCTATTTTGTTATGATTGCTTGTGTGAGGTCGCTAATGTGCGTGTCTTGTCCACCTTTAGGTGATGCAGAGTGGTGCTGTGCAATCGGAGCCCCAACGTTCTCATGAAAGTACGACACCAGCTGAGGTACCTACACCTCCGCCTTCTACGAAAACTGTGCATCTAGTTGCTGAGTCCTTGTTTGCCATGATTCACGCATAGCCGATTGGGCAGGCGCAGCCGGCCTTGAGGCCCGAACAGGTTGCATCGAGGCCAGAACCTGTTGAGGCTGTGGATCCTCGAGCAGCTATAAGGGAGTTGAAGAAGTTCATGAGCTTTAACCCGCCTACATTATTGGGAGTGGGATCTCCTACGCTGGCTGAGGACTGGTTCTTGCACGTCAAGCGGATAATGACGGCAATTGGGACGGAGGAGGATCAGAAGGTCACCTTAGCCACCTTCTTATTGGAAGGAGAGGCACGTTTATGGTGGGATGAGATGGAATTACACCACTTAGAGGGGAGGCCATTAACACAAGTGACGATTGAGGAATTCTCCCAACTCTTCCCGGCAAAGCACCTACCGGCGGCACAGTGCATTGGCATGGAGAACGAGTTCCAAAGGCTGATGCAAGGAGAGGGCAGTGTTAACATGTACCTGCATGAGTTCACAAGGTTGGGACGATATGCGGGTTCGATCTATGCTGATTAGAAGAGGAAGATGAATATGTTCTACGAAGGATTGCGGGATGAATGCGGTTCCTGCTCTCTATTTCCGTGAACCAAGGCTTCCAGGAGTTGGTTAACATTGTGTGCGCGCTGGAAAAGAACATGAAGAGGGTACAAAGGAAGAGGGCCTTGGCTATGACACAGCCGGAGTTCAAAGTGCCCCGACCTGGGAAATCATAGTATAAGATGAAAAGGGGCACGAGGTCCAAGTCAGCTGGACAAGCTCCTTCTTTGGTTGCATCGGGAGCAACGTCTTGGGCCACTTCAAGCCCAGAGACTCGTACATGCTTTACTTGTGGACGGGTGGGGCATATAGCCCGTGACTATCGGGTTGTTCCGTCGAAGGGAGAAAAGAAGGCGGGAGCGTCCTATGCTGAGAAAGGAAAAGCAGTGGTGGAGTCCTCTGCATCTCAGGCGCAGCCCCGAGTCTACAACCTTGGCATGCAAGAGGCCATTAAGAAGAGTGACATCATCACAGGTACGAGTTAAGTGATTGATTGCTTTACTTATTGCATATTTGTATGTGGCTTGTGTGTGACATGGTTGTCACAGGCTTTGTAATGATTCGGAACACGCTAGCACGAGCACTGTTTGATACGGGTGCTTCGCATTCTTTTCTGTCTAAAGATTTCTTAGCTAGAGTTGGGATACCTAGTCGTGTGAAGACAGATAGCGTTAGGGTAGTATTGCTGAATGGTTGTTTGATGCTCGCGGATCAGGCTTGCAATGTGGCGGTTGAAATAGGAAGTCAGGATTTCTGTCTGACTGCATCTGTATTGCCGATATTGGAGTTCGATGTGATCTTTGGTATGGATTGGCTCACGGAGCAGCATGCCTTGATTGATTGTAACGCCAAAGAGATCACACTGGGCCAGGATACCGAGCAGCAGACTAAGTTCGCGGGTATGCGAGGAGTGTGTGAGACGTTGATGTCGGCACTCTAAGTCGTCAAAGCTGTTCGGAAAGGCGCTGAGTTATACTTCACGATGATTCAGGCTGTTAAGCCAAAGGCCAGTATGAGCGATGTTTCGGTGGTATTGGAATTTGCAGATGTGTTTCCCAAGGATCTCCCTGGGTTACCATGTAACGCCCCCGGTTTTTCTATGTTTTGTTTGATCTTTGATTGGCGTTACGATGACGCATTTCCTGCCTTTCTCCGTTGTAGAGCGTGGTCTTAGCTCTTTAGGTTCCTTGTGTAGCCTGGTTGTAGCCTGTTGGCAAGTTTTCCCCAGCTAGCCGGAGTCTGTTTTGGTGACTAGGTTGGGCCTCTTAGGAAAATGCTTTTGTTTTGGCTTCGGGAGGTGTTAGCCCGAGTGTGCGATCGTCGGATGTTGTTATCGACCTCACCGTTGTTTTCGTAGCTTGGGTGTTTTGCTATGGTGCGAGTTTTGGTCGAAGTCCGAGATCGTTTGCTTTCGCGTCGTTTCTACGTTTGTTATGTTATCTATAATGTTGTTGTGCTGTGCACGGCCTGGTGTGGCCGAGCTTATTAGGCTGGTGCCTGCTCTTCTTTTTTTTAGCTAAGGAGTTAGATGTTTTTGCGTACGTTTGGGTTTCACGGCCTAGGTCACGGGCGTGACCTAGGGCGTTTCGTGCTCGGGAAGAGCTCTCCTTTGTATGGTCGACGAATTTTGGTCGACGGGTTTTTTTGGTAGGTACACGGCCTGTGACACGGTCATGTCACGGGGCGTGTCCCCCTTCGGTTCGTCGAGCTGCGCTCGATGGTCGTCAGGCGGTGTTTTAGTGAGAACACGGCCGTGTCACGGGCGTGTCGTATCGAACACGGGCATGACACGGGGCGTGTCTCTTTGTTCGACGATTGGCGCTCCAAGATCGTCGAGCGGTGTCTGAGTTGGTACACGGCCTTTGACACGGGCGTGTCACAGGGCGTGTCCCGTGTTTCGTCGAGCGGAGATCGACGTTCGTCGAGTGGGTAGGTGGGTAGATGTGTGAGTACACGCCCTGTGACACGGGCTTGTCAGGCCGTGTCACGGGCGTGTCTGGGGCGTATTCCGTACTTTTTCTCCTGAGAGCATCTTTTGTTGCCGTGAACCGTTTTTCCTTCTCATTTCGTCGTTCCCGAGCATGAAGAGCTTCCAGCGGAAGGGTTTTGAGAGGAGGCGGTGGTGTTTTGGCCGGTGTTTACGGGAGGAAGCTCGTTTTTCTCGTGCGATAGAGGATTTGGCTTGCTCTCGTCTAGATCTTCCCTTACATGTAAGTTTTTCTTGATTTAGGGTTGATTCTAGGAGTTGAGAATTTTTGATTTCTTTTCTTTTTCCTCAAAGCTTCAGTTTTGGTCTTCTAAGTGGCCGATCTTGCCGTCGGTGTCAAGCTGTGGTGATAGCTGTTGTTTTTACTGGAGGTAGAGGCAAGTGGCTCCCTTGCCCTTGCCAAATTATTTCTAACCCTTACTCTGTTTTCATTTCCTGTGCAATACTTCTGTTTTCTTTATTCTCCTCCCTAGAAATTAGAGTAATAGGATGCCTTTTTCCTTCATTCCAGCCATGGGCTGCTTCATTACTTTCTACATTTTAATCAATCTTTCTCTCTTTTTGTCTCGTTTTGGTGTACAATGGGTAGCTAGAGTTAGGGTGAGGCTACGATTACTTGTAGTTTAGGTTTAGTTGTGGTAGCCCCAAGTAGATAGGATGGAAGGGAGGGTTGGAATTAAATTCCCAACTCTCTGTTTTCACGCGTTGAGAGAGTTTAGGATGCAGTTTTAACTAAAACCTTACGTTTACCCTAAGTGTAAAGCGCTGACAGCGTCGAGTGAGCCGAGTTCACCCAACGCCGTCATCCAGCGTAGGATTTGTGGCTAAGTATTTTTGGCGTCAAGTGAGTGGAGCTTACTCAACGCCACGTCGAGTGGGCTCGACGTTTCTGTCTTGTGTTCGTGTGTTTCCTTAGGATTGTTAGTGTGACTTTTTCCTTTTCCCTAGGGGGGGGGTATTGGGTGTTCGGCTAATTTTTGCATGCCGACTCTTGGGTTGTGGCAGGTGGTGGAGTTTTGGTGGCCTCTAGAGGGGTGGTTTTATGTGGAGAGCTGTGGCCACCACCTTTTGCCCCGATTTGGGTTGGCGTGTGTGGGACCCTAGTGCTGCCATTGTTTGACCCCTTAGCCCATTTTTGGATCTGGCTTTGGTTATATATTCAGATCCATGTTTTGACCACTGCCATTTACCAACGTGTTAGGACTGTTAGTCCCTTTCCTGTTTATTCTTTCTTTTTCTTTTGGCATATATGTATATGTCTTGTTGTTGTTGCAGACTCTCTTGTAGGGCATATTGATCTTATTGCTCGCACTAGGTGTGCTTTGTTGTGCTTTAGACAGTGCTCTTTCCTTACTGTCATGCCCTTTCTTTTGCTTATAGCAGTTTGATGTCGGGTTGGTAGACCCTTTTTATTTGCTCATAAATCTAATGCTCTATTTACCTTTTTGATTATTTTCTTGTTGAGATGTTCTTTTCTTGAATGCCTCAGGTCCAGGTTGTAGCCAGTTTAGCGGCTAGTTCTTCTGGAGGGGCTTGTTGGTGGCCTCTTGGGTAGTTGAGATAGCTGATCCCTGATTTTGTGAGGTAGTTCTTTACCTTTCTGTATAGACATACATACTCACCAGTGGGTTCGTGTCAGGTTGTTGACGCCCACTGGTGGCTTCTTGCGATGCTGCGTATGAACTTAAACTGCTATTTTTTTGCCGATTTTTGGTTGTTTACTTGCTTCTGGGAAGGATTTATGCTAGGTTGCATGTTAGATATTTTAAACTCTAAAAGCATTACTATATGTATCTCATGCATAACATATTTATAAAACCAAGACACTATTTTTCCTTAGCGTAAAAGACTATCTTTCATATATACTATATTCACTTTAGAGTCGTGCATATCATGAGTCGTCCCTCGGGGACACTTATGCTCATTTAGGGTGTCAACTTAATTGAACCAAAGTATTTTATGATGCGTATAAATATACTTTTAATTGTGGACTAGCTGATCCACCGTGCCGAGGGATACGGCCATTAAATATAACTGGTTTTCTTTCATATTAATCTATGGTTTTCCTTAAAAATCTAAGGTCTGGGGTTTGGCCTGAACGTGCGCAGTTACCCCCTGCACGGCGTGGCATCACGGCACGTGTTTTCTCTTGCTCTGATACGATTTTATCGTTGAGAAAATGCAGGTTGTGATAGTTGGTATCAGAGGGAGGTTGCTTGGCAAATGGTCAAGCAACCTTTCCCTTGTTTGCATTAGTGGTTAGCGTCATACCATACACACACCGATATGTCATCAGCACGTCTTGGCTAAAGCACGAACACTACACTCATGAGCATAAAGAAGTATACGGGGCATATTATGTAGTATGGGATGCATAATTTGTGTTTGTATATGGATCCACCATAGGAGGCAACATGTTAGGGTTATGTAGTATGGGATGCATAACCTCACCACATGAATGCGGCTAGCACGTTTTTTCTTTTTCGTTGCATGGGAATGTTATGTAGTATGGGATACATAACATTTTCATGTGTACGCCGCTCATAACATGCATTAAGGCCTTTTTAGAATGTATAGCACATCATGCATAACATAACATTTCATAAGCACAACGTGCCAAGCTAAAGATTTGCATGATGACATATGTACACACATGGTTTTGAGTCAAAAAGAATACAAATACATGCATTCATGGTTTAGGCATATGAGTTAGTTTGATGGTGGTGAACCATCTTAGGTTAAGCATAACATCATCATGGTAAAAATAACTCCCAGAGCAAGTTTTGCAGTTGAAGTTCATATTTAAGTGTGTTTGTCTGTACCGGGTAGTTTTGTTCTAGCTGTTGGGCTAGGCTTTGTCTAAAGCTTGTGCGATTATAGGATGGTGAGACGTCCTGCGACGAGATTGACACCCCAATCCGAGGGTGAGACATCAAGAGCGTAGAGCGAGGCATTGGTAGAAATCCTGCGACAGAGTAATGAGGCATTATCGAGACAGGTAGTGGCGATACAGGCTCAGATTCAGTCCCTTGTAGCAGTGGTAGCGGGACAGACTCCGAGAGCTCAGGACCCCACTGAGGGGGTAGCTATTCCTTCCCCTCCTGCTCCTCCCATGCCTTTGGTTGTGGTGCCCCCAGAGATGGCGTTCATATCCCAGTTTCAACGGCTTAGGCCCCCCACTTATGATGGGCAAGCAGATTTCATGATTTTGGATGACTGGCTGATTACCATTGAGGAGATGTTCTCTTAATCAGGGATTGCGGACGATCAGAGAGTGATGCTCGCTGCCTACCAGCTCAAGTGCTTAACAAAGAATTGGTGGCTGAGGGATAAAGAGAGCTTGGTGGCAGGATGCACTTGGGAGTCATTTAAGGTGATGCTGTTGAGTAAGTTTCTGCCTTTAGTCGAGAGGGACCAGCTGATGAATGACTTTCTCCATTTTAAGCAGAGGAAACTCATGGTTAGTGAGTATGATATTGAGTTTAGTAAGTTGAGTCGGTTTGCTCCTGGTCTAGTGAGTGTTGAAGCAGACCGAGTTAAGTGATTTCTGCGTGGACTAAGAAGCGACATTCAGCAGTTAGCAAATGCCTACGGAGCAATCAGTTATGCCAGCGTGGTTGAAGCTGCCTTGAGAGTTGAGGCCATTGAGAATGCTAAGAATAGAGGCCAGCAGTTAAGGAAGGATAAGCGGAAGTCTGGTGGAGGGAAGAGCCCTCAGGAACCTGATGCTGTCTCAAGAAAGAAGAACAAAGAAGTTTGTAGTTTCTGTGGCCGGCCAGGCCACCCCTTTGAGAAGTGTTTCAAAAGGTTGGGAGCGCAGAAAAAGGAACAGGTGCACGCGATTCAGGGTGCTCCCAGAGGAGACTTGGTATGTGTCTTGTGTGGAAGGAAGGGGCATGATGTTGCCCGTTGCTGGCTAAAAGATAAAGTCTGTTTTCAGTGTGGGCACAAGGGTCATCTCAAGACAAAGTGCCCACAGTTCCAGCCTGTTCTGCAGCCAGTTCCCCTCCAGGCTTTGCCACCGCCTCAGCAAATGGATAAAGGAAAGGGGAAGCTGAATGTGCTTTCGGTAGACGAAGCGCAGACTTCGACCCAGGTTATCTCAGGTTCGACCCATCCCCAGTCGTTTCGTTATGTTCCCTTTTTGGTTGTAGTTTTCATTTTAGCGTTTGTTGCCTTAGATGCGTGCGCTATTTGTAGGACGATTTAAGGTAAAGAACCGCTGGGCGCGCGTTCTCTTCGATTTAGGCGCTACCCACTCGTTTGTGGCTAGAGCCTTCATGGAGCGGTTCAGTTTGAGCCTAGAACGTGTTGGTGGTGCCTTCTGCGTTAAGTTCCCCTCTGGTGACTCTGTGGTTACGGACATGGGTGTCCTTGATTGTCCGATTTTGTTGGGGGATTTTCTAGCCAAGGCAGATCTGAAGGTGATTGACCTGGAGGACTTCGATATTATTTTGGGCATGGACTGGTTATCAAGGTACGATGCAGTTATCCAGTGGAAGGGTAAGCGCTTGGACTTCGTCAAAGACAACGGTCAGCCAGGGAGTATTTATGGGTATTCTCTCCAGGAGTCTCCAGTCATTTCTGTGGTGCGTGCTCGGAAGTTGCTTGATTCTGGTTGTTTTCCCTGTGTGGTCTCTCTGGTAGGGACAGTTGTTAGTGTGCCGCGTTTCGAAGAGATTCCTGTGGTGTGTGACTTCTCTGTCTTCCACCCGATCGAGATGTCGAGTTTGTTATAGATTTGGAGCCAGGCACGCGTCCTATTGCAAAGGCGCCGTACCGGATGGCCCTGCGAGAGCTGGATGAGTTGCGAATTCAGCTGGATGAGATGTTGGCAAAATGTTTCATAAGGCCGAGTTCTTCGCCTTGGGGTGCACCAGTGCTGTTCGTTAAAAAGAAAGATGGATCGATGAGGCTATGCATCGACTATAGAGAGCTGGACAAGGTTACTATTAAGAACAGGTACCCTTTGCCTTAGATTGATGATTTGTTTGACCAGCTGAGTGGTAGTGCCGTGTTTTCTAAGATTGATCTTCGTTCGGGCTATCACCAGTTGAGGATTCGGGAGTCAGATGTTCCGCGGACGGCGTTCCGCTCTCGTCATGGGCATTTTGAGTTTTTGGTTATATCATTTGGTTTGACAAATGCGCTCTCAGCTTTTATGGATTTGATGAACAGAGTTTTCAAGGATTTTCTAGATAAGTTTGTGATTGCCTTTATAGATGATGTTTTGGTGTACTCTAAAGATGCGGAGGAGCATGATCGACATTTGCGACTGGTCTTGGCGACTCTGAGAGACCATAAGCTATATGCTAAGCTGAGCAAATGCGAATTTTGGTTGCCTCAAGTTTCTTTTCTCGGCCACGTGGTTAATAAGGAGGGAATATCGGTGGACCCAGAAAATATCACTGCTGCGATGGAATGGGCGAGGCCTGTTACTCCCAAAGAGATCAGAAGCTTCTTGGGCTTGACTGGATATTATAGAAGATTTGTAATGGGATTCTCTACCTTGTCTGCTCCGTTGACCAAGTTGATGCAAAAGAATGTAGCCTTCATATAGGATGGAAAGTATGAGGAGGCTTTTGAGGAACTAAAAAGAAGGTTATGTTCAGCTCCAATTTTGTCTTTGCCTACTGAAGGTAGTGAGTTCTATATATATGTTGATGCGTCGCATGTCGGACTGGGCTGCGTATTGATGAAGGGCAGGAAGGTGATTGCATACGGGTCGAGGCAGCTAAAGACTCACGAGAGGAATTACCCTACACATGACCTGGAGTTTGCAGTTGTGATCTATGCGCTAAAATTGTGGAGGCATTTATTGTATAGCACGCAGTGCAAGATTTTCACGGATCATAAGAGTTTAAAGTATGTCTTCAACCAGAAAGAATTGAATCTGCGCCAGCGGCGATGGTTGGAGTACGTGGCCGACTATAATATTGAAATCCAATACCATCCGGGCAAAGCGAATGTGGTGGTCGATGCCCTGAGTCAGAAATCAGGGAAGATTTTCAATCTCTCCGCCGAGCGTCTAGTGGAAGAGTTCCTTTTGATGGACATTTCTGTGGGAAGCTGCGATTCACAGAGTAGCTTGGCAGTGCAGAACCTTCGTGGATTGCGCTTACGAGACTGCATTAGAAGGATGATCCCGATCTTCTACATTTGTATCTTCGAGCTGAAAAAGGTGAATTACCAGATTTCTCTATAGATGATGCGGGTACCTTGAAGTATAGTGGCAGGTTTTGCATCCCCGCAGTTGGAGATATCCGGGATATGGTGTGCAGAGAAGCTCACGAATCTAGTGTTGCCTACCATCCAGGGTCTACCAAGATGTATCATGATTTAAAGCAGGTTGCCTGGTGGTATGGGATGAAGAGGGACATAGCCAGATTTGTTTCTGAGTGTTACACTTGCAGGCGTGTGAAAGCCGACCATGGGAGGCCTGGTGGCAAGCTGACTCCCTTGGAGATTCCGACGTGGAAGTGGGAGAGTATCTCGATGGATTTCATTACAGGCTTACCGAGATCTCCTAAGGGGCATGATTCAGTTTGGGTGATCGTAGACAGATTGACGAAGTGTGCTCACTTCGTACCATTTAAGATCGATTATCCGATGAGGAAGATAGCCGAGCTGTATTTGGATGAGATTATCAGATTGCATGGTGTACCCGTGAGTACATATCAGATCGAGACTCCAGGTTCACGTCTCGTTTTTGGAAGAGCCTTCAGGAGGGGTTGGGTACAGATTTGAGGTATTCTACGGCTTATCATCCGCAGACCAATGGTAATACGGAACGAGTAAATCAGATTGTGGAAGATATGATCTGATGCTATATTCTGGACCACAGAGGAGCGTGGGATGAGCGCTTGCGGCTTATGGAATTTGCGTATAACAACAGTTATCAAGAAAGCTTGCAAATGGCTCCTTTTGAAACTTTGTATGGGAGGCGCTGCAGGACTCCCTTGTTTTGGGCTGAGGTTGGCGAGAGACCTTTGTTGGGTCCAGAAGCACTCGAGGAGATGGAAACCGCTGTGAAGCTTATTCGGGAAAAGCTTCGGTTAGCAGAGGAGAGATATGAGAAGAATGCCAACCGGCGTAGATCGGACTTGGAATTTGTGGTGGGGGACTCAGTGTTCTTAAAGGTCTCCCCGTTGATTGGAGTCAAGAGGTTTGGTAAGAACAGGAAGTTGGACCCGAGGTACGTGGGGCTGTTTCTGATTGTTGAGCGGATTGGGTTTTCAGCTTATAGGCTGGCTTTGCCCGCAAATTTCCCTGGCATGCATGATGTCTTCCACGTCAGTCAGCTGCAGAAATGTGTCCTGAATGGCAGGCAGGTTTTGGATTCTATGCCTCAGTTGGAGCCGAATCTTTCTTATGTGGAGGTGCATGTCCGCATTTTGGATTCTCAGGTTCGTGCGTTGCGGAAGAAGACTATTCCTATGGTTAAAGTTTTATGGAGGAATCAGGATGTAGAAGGGGCGACTTGGGAATTGGAGTCGGCTATGAGGGAGGCTCACCCTCATCTGTTTCCCTGATCTTTTGTCTGGTATGTTCTATTTTATTTATATATATGTAGCCCTTTCCTGACTCTTTCTCTCTCCTTCTTTATAGGAGTGTTGTGAGTAAAGTTTCGAGGCGAAACTTTCTTTTAGGGGGAGTGGCTATAACGCCCCCGGTTTTTCTGTGTTTTGTTTGATCTTTGATTGGTGTTACGATGACGCATTTCCGGCCTTTCGCCGTTGTAGAGCGTGGTCTTAGCTCTTTAGGTTCCTTGTGTAGCCTGGTTGTAGCCTGTTGGCAAGTTTTCCCCAGCTAGCCGGAATCTGTTTTGGTGACTCGGTTGGGCCTCTTAGGGAAATGCTTTTGTTTTCGCTTCTGGAGGTGTTAGCCTGAGTGTGCGATCATCGGATGTTGTTTTCGACCTCACTGTTGTTTTCGTAGCTTGGGTGTTTTGCTACGGTGCGAGTTTTTGTCGAAGTCCGAGATCATTTGCTTTCGCATCGTTTCGACGTTTGTTATGTTAGTTGTAATGTTGTTGTGTTCTGCACGGCCTGGTCTGGCCGAGCTTGTTAGGCTGGTGCCTGCACTTCTTTTTTTTAGCTAAGGAGTTAGCTATTTTTTGGTATGTTTGGGTGTCACAGCCTAGGTCACGGGTGTGACCTAGGGCGTGTCGTGCTCGGGAAGAGCTCTCCTTTGTGTGGTCGACGAATTTTGGTCGACGGGTTTTTTTGGTAGGAACACGGCCTGCGACACGGGCGTGTCATAGGTCATGTCCCCCTTCAGTTTGTCGAGCTGCGCTCGACGGTCGTCAGGCGGTGTTTTAGTGAGAACACGGCCATGTCACGGACGTGTCGTATCGGACACGGGCGTGACAACGGGCATGTCTCTCTGTTCGACGATCGGCGCTCCACGATCGTCGAGCGGTGTCTGAGTTGGTACACAGCCTGTGACATGGGCATGTCACAGGACGTGTCCCGTATTTCATGGAGCGGAGATCGACGTTCGTCGAGTGGGTAGGGGGTATATGTGTGAGTACACGCATCGTGACATGGGCGTGTCGGGCCGTATCACGGGCGTGTCTGGGGCGTGTTCCGTACTTTTTCTCCTGAGAGCATCTTTTATTGCCGTAAACCGTTTTTTCCTTCTCATTTAGTCGTTCCCGAGCCTGGAGAGCTTCCAGCGGACGGGTTTGAGAGGTGGCGGTGGTATTTTGGCCGGTGTTTGCGGGAGGAAGCTCATTTTTCTCGTGCGATAGCGGATTTGGCTTGGTCTCGTCTAGATCTTCCCTTCCATGTAAGTTTTTCTTGATTTAGGGTTGATTCTAGGAGTTGAGAATTTCTGATTTCTTTTCTTTTTCCTCAAAGCTTCAGTTTTGGTCTTCTAGGTGGCCGATCTTGCCGCCGGTGCCAAGCTGTGGTGATATCCGTTGTTTTTCCTGGAGGTAGAGGCAAGTGGCTCCCTTGCCCATGCCAAATTATTTCTAACCCTTACTCTATTTTCATTTTCTGTGCAATACTTCTGTTTTCTTTATTTTCCTCCCTAGAAATTAGAGTAGTAGGATGCCTTTTTCCTTCATTCCATCCATGGGCTGCTTCATTACTTTCTACATTTAAATCAATCTTTCTCTCGTTTTGTCTTGTTTTGGTGTACAGTGGGTAGCTAGAGTTAGGGTGAGGCTGCGGTTAGTTGTAGTTTAGGTTTATTTGCGGTAGCCTCGAGTAGATAGGATGGAAGGGAGGGTTGGAATTAAATTCCCAACTCTCTGTTTTCGCGCGTTGAGAGAGTTTAGGCTGCGGTTTTAAGTTAAACCTTACGTTTACCATAAGTGGAAAGCGATGACAGCATCGAGTGAGCCGAGTTCACCCAACATCGTCATCCAGCGTAGGATTTGCGGCTAAGTATTTTTGGTGTCAAGTGAGTGGAGCTTACTCAACGCCACGTCGAGTGGGCTCGACGTTTCTGTCTTGGGTTCGTGTGTTTCCTTAGGATTGTTAGTGTGACTTTTTTCCATTTCCCTAGGGGGGTATTGGGTGTTCGGCTAATTTTTGCATGCCGACTCTTGGGTTGTGGCAGGTGGTGGAGTTTTGGTGGCCTCTGAAGGGGTTGTTTTATGTGGAGAGTTGTGGCCAACGCCTTTTGCCCCGGTTTGGGTTGGTGTGTGTAGGACCCTAGTGCTGCCACTGTTTGACCCCTTAGCCCATTTTTGGATCTGGCTTTGGTTATGTATTCAGATCCATGTTTTGACCACTGCCATTTACCCACGTGTTAGGACTGTTAGTCCCTTTCCTGTTTATGTTTTCTTTTTCTTTTGGCATATATGCATATGTCTTGTTGTTGTTACAGACTCTCTTGTAGGGCATATTGCTTTTATTGCTCGCACTGGGTGTGCTTTGTTGTGCTTTAGACAATGCTCTTTCCTTACTGTCATGCCCTTTCTTTTGCTTATAGCAGTATGATGCCGAGTTGGTAGACCCTTTTTATTTGCTCATAAATCTAATGCTCTATTTACCTTTTTTATTATTTTCTTGCCGAGGTGTTCTTTTCTTGAATGCCTCAGGTCCAGGTTGTAGCCAGTTTAGCGGCTAGTTCATTTGGAGGGGCTTGTTGGTGGCCTCTTGGGTAGCTGAGATAGCTGATCCCCGATTTTGTGAGGTAGTTCTTTACCTTTCTGTATAGACATACATACTCACCAGTGGGTTTGTGTCAGGTTGTTGACGCCCACTGGTGGCTTCTTGCGATGTTGGGTATGAACTTAAACTGCTATTTTTTTGCCTATTTGTGGTTGTTTACTTGCTTCTGGGAAGGATTTATGCTAGGTTGCATGTTAGATATTTTAAACCCTAAAAGCATTACTATATGTATCTCATGCATAACATATTTATAAAACCAAGACACTATTTTTCCTTAGCGTAAAAGACTATCTTTCATATATACTATATTCACTTTAGAGTCGTGCATACCATGAGTCGTCCCTCGGGGAAACTTATGCTCATTTAGGGTGTCAACTTAATTGAACCAAAGTATTTTCTGCTGCATATAAATATACTTTTAATTGTGGACTAGCTGATCCACCGTGCCGAGGGATACGGCCATTAAATATAACTGGTTTTCTTTCATATTAATCTATGGTTTTCCTTAAAAATCTAAGGTCTGGGGTTTTTCCTGAACGTGTGCAGTTATCCCCTGCACGGCGTGGCATCACGGCACGTGTTTTCTCTTGCTCTGATACGATTTTATCGTTGAGAAAATGCGGGTTGTGACATACCACCCCAGTGAGAGATTGATTTCATGATCGAGTTGGTGTCATGTGCGAAACATGTGGCCCGCTCGCCATATCGCTTCGCGCCAAAGGAAATGGCGGAGTTGAAAGTCCAACTGCAAGAGTTATTTTAGCAGGGTTATATACGCCCAAGCATGTCACCTTGGAGCGCGCCTGTTCTATTTATGAAAAAGAAAGACGGTGGTTTGCGGTTATGTATTGACTATCGTGAACTGAACAAGCTGACAGAGAAGAACAAGTATCTAATTCCACGGATTGATGAGTTGTTCGATCAGTTGGTGGGATCAACCGTCTACTCCAAATTGGATTTGAAGTCTGGTTATTACCAGTTGAGGATTTAGGAAGGTGACATTCCTAAGATCGCATTTGGAACACGTTACGGGCATTATGAGTTTACGGTCATGTCGTTTGGGTTGTGCAATGCAACATCGGTGTTTACGAACCTGATGCACCGAACGTTTCGAGAGTACCTAGACTTTTTTGTGATTGTGTTCATTGATGATATTCTGGTGTATTCGAAATCGGAAGCCGATCATGAAAACCACTTGTGGTTGGTGTTGCAGACGTTGAGGAAGAATAAGCTTTATGCCAAGGTCTCAAAGTGCGGTTTTGGCTATCGTCGGTGGCCTTTTTTGGCCATGTGGTAAGTGGAGAGGGCATCGCAGTGGATCCGTCAAAGATAAGGGCCATATAGGAGTGGTTGGTGTTATCTTCGGTGGCCGAGGTCAGGATCTTCTTTGGACTGGCAGGCTACGATAGACGGTTTGTTGAAAACTTCTCGCAGATTGCTTTTCCTCTGACCACACTAACGAGAAAGGATCAGAAGTTCGTTTGGACATCGGAGTGCGCACGAGATTTTGAAGAGCTGAAGAGTCGGTTGACCACGACGCCTATGTTGACATCGCCATGTGGTACTGATGGGTTCGAGATCTACAGTGATGCTTCAGGAAGCGGCTTAGGCTGCGTTCTTCTACAAAATGGGAAAGTGATTGCTTATGTCTCACGCCAGTTGAAGGTGCACGAGCGAAATTATCTCATCCCGTACTTAGAGTTTGCGGCAGTGATCTTTGCACTGAAGTTATGGAGGCATTATCTGTATGGCGTGAAAGTGGAAATCTATACAGACCACAAGAGCCTAAAGTATTTGTTGGAGCAGAAGGACCTGAATATGCGACAACGAAGGTGGCTGGAGTTCCTTGGGGACTACACCTTTGTGATTCACTATACTCCCAGGAAGGGAATTATGGTCGATGATGCCTTGAGTCGGAGGGCTCCGACATGGGCAAGTTGGTTGTAAAGGCACGATGAACGTCTAATCCAAGATCTAGAAGCGTTAGAGATTTCTTATGTTGAGAAGAATTCTACAGCCGATGCATGTTTGAACTGGACGGAGGTGCAGTGTGACCTTACGGACAGGGTTCAATGAGCAACAGATCTAGATGAGAGTCTCCAACGCTATGCCAAGGATGGGTCAGATGGCAAATTCTCATGGAATGACGGCCTTTTACGGAAAGAAGGCCGTTTGTGCGTCCCGAGTTTTGGTAAACTACGAGAAGAGTTGATGTACGAAGCTCACTATACAAAGTACTCAATTCACCCTTGGAGCACAAAGATGTTCAGAGCCATGAAGAAGCTGTTCTGGTGGCCAGGATTGAAGAAAGATGTCGCTCATTATGTGGCCAAATGCCAAACTTGTGCTTTGGTCAAGGCAGAATGCTAGAAGCCTGGCGGTTTCTTGAAGTCATTGCCGATTCTGGAATGGAAGTTCAATGATATTTCTACGGATTTTGTGCACGGGTTGTCGAGATTGCAGTGCGGGAATGATGCAATCTGGGTGATTGTAGATTGGTTGACAAAACTGGCACACTTCCTTCCGAATAAACAGAACGATTCCGTGGAAAGTTTGGCAAAGCTCTATGTGGAGCAGATTGTATGTCTACATGGTGTTCCTTATAGCATTGTGTGCGATCGAGATGGACGCTTTACTTCAAAAGATTAGAGGCTAATCCACCAGCTGTTGGGCACGAAGTTGATGTTTAGTGCGACCTTTCATCCCCAAATGGATGGCCAGGTTGAAATAACCAACAGAACAATGGAAGATATGCTCCGAATGTGCGCCCTGGACTTTGGTAGGAGATGGGAAGATCATCTCTATTTGGTGGAGTTTGCCTACAACAACATCTACCAAGCGAGCATCAGTATGGAACCGTTTGAAGCCCTATATGGTCGGAAGTGTCGTACACCATTAGCTTGGGTAGAAGCAGGCGAATCCAAAGTGTATCGGCATAACGAAGTCGAAGAAGTGAACTCGACAATACGCACTATTCAGGAGCGGCTACTAATAGCCCAGGATCGATAAGCGAAATACTACAATGCCAAGCACCGAAATGTGGAGTTCGTGGTGGGAGATTGGGTATACTTGAAGATCAAACCCTGCAAAGGTGTATCCAGGATTCGACGTCTGAAAAAGTTTAGTCCACGATACCTTGGTCCATTTGAAGTGGTAGAACGAGTTGGGGAAGCTGCATATCGGCTAGCTCTTTCGGCAGACTTGGGTGGATTACATGATGTGTTTCACATCTCTATACTGCAGAAAGCCATCAAAGATCCAGCTCAAGTGATCGAGACTGATCGTGTGCCGGTGGAGTATGGGATAACGATGAAGGTTCAGACCATTTGGATCGAGGATCGTGCCAATAAACAGTTGCGGAATAAGACGATCGGGATGGTCAAAATCCGGTGGGACAATTGCGGACATGAAGAGCTAACATGGGAGCGAGAGCAGACCATGCGAGCTAAATTTCCCGAGCTCTTTGTGTAACTGTGATGCAGTTCATCTCGCGTTGTATTAAACGATTGTGGAATAAAACCTCTTCTGTTGAGTTCCTTACTTTATACAAATTTCGGGGACTAAATTTTCGTAAGGAGGGGAGGGTTGTAACACCCCAAATCCTAGGATTGGGAAAACTTGGGTGACACGACCTGGAACATGGGCATGTCAGGGGCCTTGTCCTCCTCTACTCGACGAACTCAGCTCGACGAAGTTGAGATGGAGCATGTCTGGTGTCGTGTATGGGCACACGAGCATGTCACTGGCCGTGTCCCGCTCGGGTTGAAGTTCGTTTTGTACAGTTTGATGTACACAGACACAGACACAAGTGTGTTTGAAGGCATGTCAGGTGACACGGCCCGTGACACGGGCATGTCACATGGGCGTGTACTGGTCTGGTTGAGTCGGTTATGTGCCGCTTAAGGCACACGGGCGTGTCACAGGCCGTATCAGGCAAAAAATAGCCTTTTGTGGCAAAATCGTGGCCGTCCATTTTCTCAGCTGGGATCCAATGGCTGAGAGCCCTCCCTACTTCATTAAGGCCGAGACATGAGAAGGAAATCCTCATTTTGTTTTGGCCTTCATCTTTCTAAAATTCGAGAGAGAGAGAGAGAGAGAAAGAAGGAGGAGGAGAGGAGTTGGCCACCGGTGGAGCTACAGAGTTCCTGTTCATAATCCGAGGCTAATGTTGGGAAGGCGAAGCCGCTGCAGTGCTATCCATCCAACTAGGAATCCATGGCTCCGAAGCATTCTTCAAGGGTAACGACTTTTCTTCCTAGCCATGTGAAGGCTTCCTTTTTTGCATGTGCATCTGATCCCCCACCAGAGGGTGGCTTGTGACGGGAGTCCCTTGGGTTGATTCATGGAATCCCCAAACATTTGGAATATAGATCCGGAAATGGAGTACGGAATAGGCATGATGTATGAAGCCCATCTGGACAGGTTGGTCTGGATTGGTGATGTTGCATATACGTACTGGAGAAGACTCCGTGATAAACGTGTATTTTAGGAGTCGACGGGTTAAACCTGTGAACGGTAGTAGCAGGAAGTACTGGAGTGGTAGTCCAGGAACATACCTGTATAATGCTTGTGCTGAATGGGTTTTATCTGTGAAGGGTAGTAGCAGGAAGTACTGGATTGGGAGTCTAGGAAATACCCGTGTAATGCTTGATGTTCATGGGTAGAACCTGTGAAGGGTAGTAGCAGGAAGTACTGGTGTGGTAAGCCAGGAAAATACCCTTGATGCTTGGAATGCTTGATGGGTTGTGCCTGTGAAGGGGAGTAGCAGGAAGTACTCACTTGGTAGTCCAGGAAAATACCCGCAAGTGAATGTTATGATGTACGGTTAATCCTAGGGATGGAAATTGAGTTTTGTCACTAACGCGAGGCGTGGCTCCTAGGTATCTGATGAATGTGAAGCCAGTTCTGTGAGAATGGGCTGGTTATGTATGAGCTGATAAGCTCACCTAAAGGAAACAGGTAAGGTGAAATTAACATGTGCCTTTATGTAGCCACGAGTATGTCGTACTCGGTGGTGGCAAGGTTACTTGAGCAATGGGCGGTGGCTGATCCGACCTGCGTTATGTCCGTCCGACATGAGACCTGGAAGTGCGGTCTGTTGGAGCGCATAAAAAGAGTCTTAGGCCTGCGCTCCATGACACAATGGGGGGCTACAGGCCAATCCCGGGTCATTAAGACTGAAGTCTCCGACTGCACGCCATGGAGTAAAATGCTCAATTTTACTGTTGGGTTGCGACCCTGATACGGTGGTGGGACCCTGGTTCGTCGGTACACCAAGAATGTGCCCTGAGTGCACGGATCGTCGGGTTGCATGGTTGACGGTTGTGATGGAATGGATGTGCATGAAAGCACATTGTATGAAAATATATCTGCCTGTGAAATGCTATTCCTGCAGGGAAGGAATACCAATGCCCCAGGAAAAGGGTAGGGTCGTTATAATTTGGTCAGCTGAATGCTGACCGTTGTCTTGTTTGCCATCGTTGGGCGGGCTGTCCCTGTGCAGGTGCTGGAGAACCAAGCGGGACACATAAAGGCTAAAGTCCCTGCTGCTGTTGCTGCTACTACCGCTAGACCTTGAAGGCTAAATGTAAAATGATGTGTTTTGTTTATATATGGTCGGCCTGCACGCCAATGTTTGGGATCCACTATTGTAAACGGACTTGTAAGGCCATAAGGCCAACTGACTTTGTATTTAGTACATTCCTGTTATATATATATATATATATATATATATATATATATATATATATATATATATATATATATATATATATATATATATATATATCAATATGGATATTGTTATGGTGGACATTCATGTTTGAAGTTCAGTTTCGTGTTATCAGCTTCCGCTAGAATGCTATGAGTTAGGATTCGCAACTCTGGTATCACTCTGTGACCTCGCCGCCTGTTTTGTGGTATATGATGTGGGGCCTCGGTCGAACCTTCTATTATATACTATATGAACAGATGGAGTCATTACACTTTATCTTTGATGGAGAGCTTTTCCATCATGACTTATGTACCTATAGATCTAGGCAAAGAGCTTGACAGCTCACTGTCAATCATGCATGACTTCATCAAACACTACATGTACAAATTCTTCTACAACTTGATTTGTCAAGTTATAGACTCTATATGTCCTACTATTATTGTTTTACCCAATAAAGATCCCCTCATGGGATTTGGCAGCAAACTTAGTCATTTTTGACTTACCATTGTTCAGAATGAAACACTTTCAGCCAAAGATCCTGTAATAGGATATGCTTGGTTTTCTGCCCTTCAAGATCTCATAGGTAGTCTTCTTATGGCCTTTGATGATAGAAGCCCTATTAAGCACATGACATGCAGTATTAACTGTCTCAACCCAGAAATATTCAGGTAGAGAGATGTCACTCAATAATGTTCTCCCAGCTTCTATGAAAGTATTGTTTTTCCCCTCAGCTAGCCCATTTTGCTGAGGTGTTCTTAGAGATGAGAATTCTTGAAGAATCCCTTGCTCTTCATTGAATGTAGTTATGGAAGCAGATTGAAATTCAGTTCCATGGTCACTTCTTATTTTGACCACAGAGCATGCAAGTTCATTTTGAATCTGCCTGACAAGGTTCATGAAGACATCAAGGGTTTCATCCTTTCTTCTAAGAAAGAACACCCAAGTAAACCTGTAATAGTCATCAACCACCACAAAGGTGTAGACCTTCCAACATATACTAAGAACATGCATAGGACCAAACAAATCCATATACAGGAGATATAAGCATCTCACTGAGTTCATGGCCCCAATGCTCTTGAAAGAGGTCTTAGTCTGCTTACCCTTTTGGCAAGCAGCACAGATACACTCCTTGGAGCATTTTATTTTGGGACCATACCTAAATAGCTCATCACTGAAGAGCTGACCAATGGTCTTATAATTCAGATGAGCCAGTCTCTTGTGCCATTGGACACAATATGAGACTTTGTCATTTGTAACTAGGAATATAGGGGAACTATTATCTAAGCAAGAAAAGTTTAAGAAATAGACATTTCCACTCCTAGTGCCTGTTAAGATGACACTTTCGTCACTCAACCTCTTGATGTGGCACTTATCCTTATGGAAGGAAATGTCATAACCAAGATCACATAGTTGGCTTATGCTTATAAGGTTGTGTTGCAACCCTTCCATATAGGTGATTGGATAAAACCCCAAAAATTGGTGAGTATTCCCGCGGTGCCCCAGGCGGTTTATTTAAGGGAAAAGGCGGATTTGGTTTTATTTAGAAAACGGGGCACGCAGATTTATTAATTTGGATATAAAAAGATGAGATCGAGTTTTAACGAAAGGAGGCAAGTTCACCTATCGCGTGTAGTACATGATATTCCGGTGTGGAATATCGAGGTCGTATTGTTCTCGGGGTCAGTTCGATTATTTCTACCCTTCCCTGGAGGGGAATATTATTTTACCGATAATTACTTGTCGGGGTTTTTTTATATATATATAAAAGTAAAAAGAAAAACAGAAAATAGAAAATGAAAGCATAAAAGGTGGAGCCGATGAAAAGCTTAGCGCGACGGAATCAAATGAAATTGAACTAAAATAAACTTTTAGTAAAAAGAGATCCTAATTTTCAAATTAATTAAGGCGGAGACTTGGCCGTGGAGGTTCCACTAAAATGAGCTCACCTAGCTATAGGGCTATCGCTCACCTGAACGCTAAGACTATTCGACCAAACATTAGTCCGACAAAGGATTCCTCTTAACGCCTACATTACGCTAAGAACCCCGCTATTGGGTGGGGAACCCAATCCGGTAGAGTTGGCGTGCCTCCTCTCTCGAGGGTTAGTGCAGAACTCTCTTTACCAAGGGGTGATCGGTCCATACGTACGGCCTCTCGGCTAGCTAGCGTATGGACTACGAAAATAGAGACCACGCATTGATTATGTGGTTCTATGCGTCATAAACCCTAGGCAAATCGTAAGTTAATTTAATTAATTAGAAAATAAGGACCTTTTATTATTTAAAAGAAGTAAATGAAAGCAGTAAAGGAAAGCGGTAGAAAATAAGGACCTTTTATTATTTAAAGCTATTTTATCTGTCTCAATGCACTTCGATATTGAGGGCTAAGAACGGTTAGCCACTAATCGGAATGGGGACGGCAGGCGGTGAAAGAAATAAAGAAAGCAGAAAATGGAAAGCAAGAAATGAAAGCAGTAAAATAAAGCAGTAAGAAAGCAGTAAATTGCAAGTCCTACTCAAACGAGTAGGACTGAAATGAAAGCAGAAAATGCGAGTCCCGGCGCAAATGCGTGGGCGGGAGAAATGAAAGCGAGTCCTACTCAAATGATTAGGACAAAATAAATGCAACGCACACACACTCTTGACAGAAAGTAAAGCACACGCACACAAGTCCGACTCAAATGTGTAGGAGAAAAATTAATTTGGGTCCTATTCAAACGAGTAGTACTAAATAAATGCACACACTCTACAAAAAGTAAAACACACGCACACTGCAGAATAGTAAAACACGCGCACACTACAGAAAAGTAAGACACACGCACTCTACTTGAATAAAGTAAAACAATGCGCCATTTAACTCTTAACGAGTAGGCGGAAATAAATGCGCACACGTACAAAATTGCAAAAAACTTAGTTAATGAAAAATTAAAACAACTGCATTTATATCGCTAGAATGCAGTAGAAATGCATAAAAAGTGAAAATAAAAATAAACGGGAAGAACTGCATAAAAAGTGTAAATGAAGTAAAAAAGAATGAAAAAGTTAAACAACCTAAACAAGAAAATCTAAGTTAAAGAAAATTAAAAACCTCTTTGAAAACATTTTTACGTATTTATAGAAATGAAATAAAAGCTACAAAATTCTAAATCTAACCAAATTAAGTTATGAAATGAAAATGAAAACATAAAAAGCACAAGTTATTCTCATACACGCACACACGCATATTAAAAGAACAAAAACTAAGTTAGAAAAAAGAAAAAAATAAGATTGCATAAAGAGAAGGCACATAGATGAAGTCCAAATCCATAGAAAGGGAGAAAAACTACAAATTTTATTAATCTAAAAGGTGATTTCAAAGCTAAAACCAAAAAGGAGAGGGGGAGAAAATCCCTTACATAGGCCTTGGAATCATCTAAGAGTTATTTCCCCTATACAAAATGGATCCAAAAAGTGGAACAGGATTACAAGCAAAAGGCTAGAATTTATAGACAAAAAATTTCACAGGACACGCCCTCATACAAGGGCGTGTTAGGGGGCATGTTAGCACTGTGCAAGATTCGATCCGGCGAATTGACGACAAAGTTGACTTCGGGCTGGACACATGTTGGTCACGTGGCGGTCACGCCCCAGTTCACGAGCGTGACTCTGGGCGTGTCGGGGAGGTAGAATTGGGCGCGGGTTGCGTCGAAATGTCGCCGCGCGGGTCTTGTCGGCCAGTTGGAGAAGTACACGTGGCGGTCAAGCCCGTGTCTCTATCTATACGGGGCGTGTCGGGTTGGTCTCGACGAATGTCGAGAGCGTTGCGTCGAGTCTGGAAGTTGTCGAGCGGAAAATGTCGATAGCAAGTGACACGGGCATGTCGGGTTGGCTAACACGGGCGTGTCAGGTTGTTCGATGAACGTCGAGCTGAAAACGTCGAGCGCGTGTGACACGGATTGGAGTCACGGGCCGTGCCAAATGACATGGGAGTGATAGTGGGCGTGTCCATAAATTTCTTCAGAATTTTGTTGGACACGCCCACTATCATTCCAATGGCTTCCGACTTCTCCTTTAAGAAGTACAACCAAGTATACCTTGAGTAGTCATCAATCAAGACAAGCATGTATCTGCTTTCACGAAGGCTAGAAGTAACAATCAGTCCCATCAGGTCGCCATGAATACACTCCAATGGTTTCTTGCTCCTTGTTTGTGATTTATCAAATGGAAGGCGATGTGCCTTACCGTATTGACAGCCCGCGTAAACATGCTCGTCACCAAAGGAGGACAACTTAGGAAACCCCCTCACCAAACTTCTACTAGCCATCGCCTTCAGCTTGTCCATGCCAACATGCCCCAGCCTCTCATGCCAGATAGCAGCGCTATCATTGCCCCTCATCTTATCAACATAAGAATTGGTGGCAAGAACAAACAAGTTCTTCACCCTCCTCCCTACGTGAGCAACATCAGCCTTCACCACTGATACGTTGCGAAGGAACGTCACATCTGTTGGCTCAAACAGAATGTGATAACCAGCGTCCACTACATTGGTCACCGAGAAGAGGTTTTTCTTCATGCCCGGCACGTGATACACACTCCTTAACGTGAGTGGCCCCTGATCACTACCCAAAGACACGACCCCCTCTTTCTCTACTGCATAAACAGTATTATCAGCAGTGATAATAGCTTCATTACCTGAGTAAGCCTCCATGGAGGTGATCTTCGATTTATCTCCGGTGAGGTGATGAACACACCCGGAGTCCACGATCCACTCGCCGTTGAAGTCCTCAGCAGACAAGGCCTGGACACAAGTGCCCGTCATAAAAGCTCCGCCCCATTCTGCTTCTTCACTTCTCGAGCAAGCTTCCTCCTTTCCCGCAGCATGCCCAGGCTGTAGTTTGACCTTGCAGTCCCGCTTGAAGTGCCCTCGCTGATGACACCGGTAGCACTTCAGGTTCTTCTTCCAGTCCTTAGGAGCATTGCTCTTCTCCGGCGGATATGAAGTTGAAGTCTCCTTCTCACCAACGACCTGCACCTTCTTCTTCGTCTTCCCTTCCCATCCTTTCTTCTTTCCTGAGAAGTGAGCTTCGCTGCCTTCCTGATTCAGGTTCACTCCAGCCATCTGCCTTGCTAAGCTCTCCTGCGAGGCAAGAAGATTCTCCAGCTCCAGCAAAGACGGCTGAGTAGCCCACCCTTGAACAGATATTACAAAGGCCACATATTCCTTTCGCAAGCCGCGGATAATGTGCCTTTTCATCTTCGCCTCAGAGATAGGCTCATCAGGATCTAGTGCCGACAGCTCAGCACACAAGCTCTTCATCTTTAAGAAGTACTTGGAGATGGAAAGGTCTCCCTGAGTTGCCCTGGCCAACTCATTCTCCAGGAACTGAAGCCGCGTCACATTCTTCCTATTGAACAACTCATCAATGGTTGTCCAAATATCATCAGCCGACACACACCCAACGATGTGATCAAACAGTTCTGGAGACACGGCTCTCTTCAGAATGAACTCCGCCTTAGCATTTGTTCTTCTCCAGAGCCTAACCTGCTCAGCAGTACCGAAAGCAGCAGTGACTTCCTGCCTGTCGTCACCATCGACGACTTCCCACAGCTCCTCACCAAGAAGATAACTCTTCATGCACGACTTCCACTTTTTGAAGTTAGTCGGCGTTAAGAGTTCAATGCCCAGACCTCTTGCAAAGCTCCCTTACATTACAACACCTGTTGGCAACCTTTCAGAAGCTCCGAGCAACAACACAGGTTGATCACCACTCAATCACTGAGTAACAACACTGGCTAACTTCCGCTCACGCAACTGAACCTCCCTCTGATACCATGTTAAATTTTCTCAACGTGGTCAGCAAGATAGCCCAAACGCCAAATTAATATCTTCGAAACTACCCAGTTCTCACGTTGAACCAGTGGAAAACCAAGGAACAAAGGTTAATCCCAACAAACAATGGAAGCACAAGCAGGTCTATTATTCATTCACTTCTTTACAACACGAGGCATACATAGCGAGACATGATTTCGCTAGTATAACAGCTGTACAAAGAAAGCACCAAAAAAACAAGCCGGGCGGACAGCACCGGAGTCCGCCGAGGCCACCAAGGTCGCCGAGGTCGCCGAGTCCGCTGAGATCGCCCAAGCTAGCTGCAATCCGCCGAATAGCCACGGAGTCCGCCGAAGCTGCAAGGCCGCGCAGACACACCGTTATTCGTCTCCTGCTGAAGCTGAACTGAGGAACACCCCCTACCCGCCTGAAGCCGGCGGACAGGTTATTAAAGCTGGCAAACATGAAACAGAACTGACAAGCCACAGAGCGACCTCCTGCTAAGTCCGCAGAGACCGCACACTTCCAAGTACTTGACCGAAGTCACAGCCAAACTCCTGGCTCCTTGAAGCAACCCGCGCGACCTGCACACAGCAAACGTCAGCACTGAATCAATCCACGCGGACAGACAAACTCAGACCGCAGCTCCATGCCCAACCCAACTTACTGTTCACTAAAGTTACTGTAGATGTGCCAGGGGGGTCCTATTTATAGGAGAGGTGAGGAGTGTGGTCACCGCCCTAGAGATAGCGACACCGCCCTAGCCCACGCGATAGCAAAACACCGTCCGCCGAGTCCGCAAGGACTTAGCCGGATACCATGGAAAACCGCCAGGAGCAAGACAACATTGGCGAACCCTCTCCAGTCTGCCCAAGCTATGCGGACAAGGCATCAGCCCGCAAAGCTTCCAACCACTGCATGACAGCAACCCCCTTCAATGGCTGTCCGCACCAACCCGAGGTAGTCCGCAAGACTCAAGACTCAATCCGCCACAAGTCCACGACCAAAGGCAGATAGCAATAGTCCGCCCGGTCACAGTGGACTTGGCGGATACGGCGGACGCCATTAACTTGGCACAAAGTGTGACCAAGTCCAAAACCATTAAGGGCCAATGAGAGCATGGCGGACGCAAACACCCGTCCGCCAAACACCAAAGCACAGAATGCCAGCAGTCTGCAAGTTCCTCGCACTCCTGCCCCATCGCAGCAGCCATCTCCCGGACTCCAAAAACAGTCCGCCAATCGACCTCCACAGCAAAGCACCTGCTGTGCCACCAGAGCTCGACAAGGCCTCAGCCAAGCTCTAAGCCCAGTCCGTAATAGCCCACACCGCGGACACGCCAGTCTGCAAGCTTCCCGCGAACATGAGCCAAACCGCCTATCAGCACAAACTTGCACCACGGCCACTGAGCAAGCACCAGTCCGCAAGCCTCTATCCACTCAGGCCGCTCCTTGGCAAAGCCAATCAGCAAACGCCCTATCCGCAGAAACCAGGCCGCATAGTCCGCGGACTCCATGCAACAACCCGCTCAGAAGACAACCGGCTTTCCACTAGACCTTCCACCAGGCCGCACATCACAGTCCGCCCAGTCCTCCTAGTCCGCCAATGCTGTCCGCCCAGGCTGCCCGGCCTGTCCCGTCAACCACTTCCACTTCACAAATTTCAACAATGCTGTTGTTGCTATTGATTACCTGAGGATTCTTACCTCTGCTGGATGCTTCCAGAGGATCTCCCTGACTGTCTCTGATAAGTTTGCATGGGGGCAGATCTCTGAGAGCTAGAGCCAGTGGCACCAGCTGCTGGAAGAGGAGGAGGATCCTTTCTGTATCTGTGAACTGGAGGAGGAGAATATCTCCTACTTCTCTTCCTATCCTTCTGCTGGTTCTTGGATAGCCACATCCATGCAGGCATTCCCTTATATGGAGTAACATTATGCAGAATGTAATAAGGAGTGTCAGCATTTGGATTAGGCTTAGGAGCTAGAGGAGGAGCCTTCCTTTTCTTTGTCATCATTTTCTTTTTCTTCATTGCAACATCTTCATCAGAATCATCATCATCATCAGCTTCATCATCTTCAGTATCAGAACCCTGAGGGTTATCATAAAGAGCATCCAAAGCTTTTAAAGCTTTATCAGAAATAACAGCTTTTTCTGGAGGAGGGGTAGAAGGTTCAGGAACTGGAGTTTTAGTAATAGGAGAGGAGGAGACTGTACAGGAATCAGGAATAATGGGGACAGAGCTTTCAGCTGCTGCCTTAGTTTCCTCTTCTATGTCATCCAGGATTAGCTCATCCAAATCTGGCATAGGAGAGTCATCCATAACAAAACTTGGGGCTGAGGTGGCTTCTGGAATAACTTCTGGACTAGCTGCAGAGATTGACGCTAAAGCAGGGATATCAAAACAGTCACAGAGTTGCTTAGCAACTGCTGGACTTATTGGAGAAGTGTAGGGCACAATAGCCAACTGTGGCTTAGTAAAGACTTCTGGAAGAGATTGCATATATATACAGTATCAAAATTTCTCAACAAAACAGTCAAATTAACTGTGGGATTTAAATGAAAATCACCATCAGTTTTTATTTGCACTGCTACTGACTCATCTAAGTCACTGTCAGTATCCATAAAATGAATCAATTCAATCATCTCAGAATTATATTCTGGCAAAATTTCTGCATCTTCATCTGAATCTACATCTGCTGTAGAAGGAAGTGCTGCTGTGACTGCTACTGCATCTGCATCTGCATCTGCTGCAACTTCATCACTGAGCATCTCCCCCTGCCTGGGTTCAGGAAAACCTGGAGTCAGGCCCCTGGATGAAGAGGGGGCAGCAGAGAGAAGAGAAACTTGTGCAGATAAAGAATTGATAGAATTCACAAGAGGTGTAATGGCCTCTGTGATTAGAGTTTTGATGAGTGGAGTGAGCAGGGATATGATTGTAGATACAGTGGAGGGTTCCAGAGATGGAGAAGTAGTGGGTGAAGGTAGAGAGGTAGATGAAGGAAGGGTGACAAATGGAGGGGATAGAGGTGGAAATGCATCTGTTATGTTGGTGTCTGAGGGTAGGGTGTAAGATGGAATGAAGGATAAGTGAGGGGGAAGTGGAGACTGTGGTGGTGTAGGAATAGATGTCTCATAAGGTGAAGCAGGGGGTGTAGGAATGTTTGTAATGTCAAGTGGTGGAGATGGAGGAGGAGTAGGAACATGAGTATGTTGTGGAGATTGAGGTGTTGAAGAAGGAATGAAAGAGGAAGGGAGTGGCTTTGCGGGAAGGGGTGCTAGAAGAGATGGTGGAGATGGAATGACCTCTTCTGTAAGGTGGGGATTGGCCTTTACAGCCCTGGTGCTCTCATAAGTAGGGATGGAAGAGGAGGAAGCCTTGGACGGCTTGGAGATCGTCCTCTCCCATCTGCCAAACAGAGCGCAAGTGAGGCGCTTGCTGGCATTGATGAAGATGGTCAGGGAGACCATGAGTTCACCAGCCTTTTCTTGAAGAAAGATCCCCAAGATTCTTTCATAGCAAACCTCTTTCTTACTATTTTTCTTCTTTATCAACTCAAAAAAAATCTTACTCCAATTAACAGAACGCTTATTCACCACGGCGCACATGATAAGGAATTGATGTCTGGTAATGTAATCATGTGCGGTGTGCTTGCCCATCAGTATTTTGCCCACGATATCCGTCAGGAACTGATAGGCGGCAGATAGTTGTTTCTTTAACAATTTGTTAGGATTGCTTCCAGAAAACTCCATCAACTTCAGCATCGAACTGTATTCTTCAGAATCCATTTCCATATCATCTTCTCCATTTACCAGACCAAAAATCTCAGAGAGAACGGCGGGAGATAGGGAAATAGCAGTACTCCCGATAGTTCCTGTCAATGTATCATCCTCAGAAGCAGTAGATGTGTATACCCATTCTCGAATTTTAGTTCCATGTAGTTTAATCCTTCTGGTCATGAAGTCTTTGAGATGAAGTTCTTCTAGCAGTTCCAGGATATAGAGAAATATGGGGTCAGAGTGCTGGAAAGAATCAAAATCCATATCAAACCCGGTGTCGAATTTCATTGCGGCTAAGGTGCTCGCTGGAATCGCCATTGATGACCTGCAAGAAAGACACAGAGAAAACGACGATCAAGAGCAAAAGAACTGAAAGCGCGGGACGGAGGTCGAAGAAAACCTAGATATAAGTTTTCCAGAATATGAATAGACAAACTCCGTTACACGAAAAAGAAACAATTCTTCGAACTGAGCTCGATGAAATAAATTATAGACAGATAATTCGTCGATCTCATCCAGAAGAATCAAAAACAGTTCATCGAACTCCATTCGATGAAATATCTTCTAAAGCAAGGTTCGTCGATCTCCGGTCGACGAAACTTGTTTCCACACATAGAGAATTCTTTGATCTCCGTTCGACGAGAATCTCTCAAACTTTCCCTAATTTATCGAACTCCGTTCAACGAACTCTGGAAAATTCATCGAATGTAGACAGAAACTAATTTAACTCTTCTCCATTGATCATTCCCAGTTGATTTATAAAGAACAGATGATTTTTCTCATCCAAAGGTTTGGTGAAAATATCCGCTCTCTGTAGATCAGTAGGAATATGGATTAAGTTAATTTTCTTTTTGTCTACATTATCTCTAATGAAATGATGTCTTATTTCAATATGCTTAGTACTAGAATGGTGAACTGGATTCTGTGCTATAGCAATAGCACTAGTGTTATCACAAAATAATGTTGAATTATTTAAGTTGACAGAATAGTCTAGGAGTTGTTTCTGTATCCATAACATTTGTGAACAGCAGCTGCCAACAGTCATGTATTCTGCTTCTGCAGTTGATGTAGACACAGATGTTATGTCATTTTTGGGCATTTTTTCTGAAATTTTAGAAAATCAAAATAAGTTAAGTTAGAATCAAATTTAACAAAATATGAAAAATTTATTAAAGGAAATTGGCTGAAAGCAAAGAAAATATACAAAAATGACTTAATTAATGTACATAAAAATAGGTATATTTACAATTCATCAAATACCCTCATACTTAAGCTTTTGCTATTACAGAGCAAAAGTTGGAGATGAACTTATAAGGAATTAAAAAAACTCGAAGTTTAGCTACCGCTTAATTAATTATAAGAGAGATCTAAATAAACATACGGGGTTTAATAGTTAAGTCCTAAAATAATGTAGATGATTTAAATAGCGCAAAAGTTTTGGTCAAAAGTCTTCAAATAGAAAGCAATAATTGTAATGGTTAAATAAACAAAAATAGTTTGAAATTATATGAACTTTAGCTTATAGGAGTTTTACTGGAAATAATGCAATTTATAAATTATGCTCTCAAAAAGATTTTTGAATTAATTCTAGAATCATGAAATTGGCTAAGAGGGTTGATGTTGGTTTATAAAGACGGTTTGGATATTCAGGTGAGGTGATTTTTTCTTGAACCTCCATTTTTTTCTTTTGGATTATTAGGAAAATAAAATCTTTTTTTCCTAATATCATTTTTTTCAACTTCATAATAATAAAATTGATCCAATGTATATGTGTGAGAGTAATGAATTTTATCCACTTACTCCGTAACATATAATCTTTTTAAATTATTGAATGCATATGTTTACGGAACGAAATCTTATTCCCATTGACATAGGATTTTTTTATAATAATTTTTTGGGATAGAAATTTTATCATGCCAAGTAAGGCATGATAAGGGGAGAAAGAAACTTGATTTTTAATTAAAACATTTTTGAGAGCAACCTTAATAAATTGTACGTTCCAATTTTTCAGAAAGCTAAAAGTAAACATAATTGAATTCTATAGTCGTTAGTTTCTAACATAATACACGTGCTCCTATCAATGAAAAATTAGAAGTAGTGCCTAAAACGAGTTCGCTATTTTTAACAAAGCATAATGAATTCTTTAAAACTTAACCCCGGCTATTTAAATATTTCAATCGATAATTAACAAACGAATAACAAATAAAGAATTAATAAAATTCACATATAAATAAACTCAAAACTAGATTTTTGGAAAGCAGAAAGTGTTAAGATATGATATATTCGATTTTATTTATTTCATAATAAACGATTTTTTTTGGATTTTAGGGTTTTTATCATTTTTTTGTATTTTGATTATCATCTTTTTTTTTTGAATTTTTCTTTATCATCTTTTTAGGATTTTTTTGATTTTTATCTTTTAGGGTTTTGGATTTTCAAATTTTTTTTTGATTTTTTAGTTTTTTTATCAAATTATTTAAAAGAAAGGGAGAGAATGAAGTGTTATTTATAAAGAAGAGAGAGGGAAAGAGAAAATTTTTTACAAAAATATACAAAGTAAAAACTCGATGGCCCGCGAACAGACTCTTATTTCAATGTTTAGTTCGATGAGTCGAACGTCGCAGGGTTTGCTAAAAAACGAGCTTCTACTAATAAGAAGATGGGGGGGGGGAGAAAGATTATTATTTTTTTACAAAAATTATTTACAAAGTAAATTCAAATTTTTTTTGGATTTTATGGTTTTTATCATTTTTTTGTATTTTGATTATCATCTTTTTTTTGAATTTTTCTTTATCATCTTTTTAGGATTTTTTTTATTTTTATCTTTTTAGGGTTTTTGGATTTTTCAAATTTTTTTTTTATTTTTTAGTTTTTTTATCAAATTATTTACAAGAAAGGGGAGAGAAAGAAGTGTTATTTATAAAGAAGAGAGGGGGGAAAGAGAAAAATTTTTACAAAAAATATACAAAGTAAAAACTCGATGGCCTGCGAACAGACTCTTATTTCAGTGGTTGGTTCGATAGGTCGAACGACGCGGGTTTGCTAAAAAGTGAGCTTTTACAAATAAGAAGATGGGAGGAGGAGAGAAAGATTATTATTTTTTTACAAAAATTATTTACAAAGTAAATTCAATTTTTTTTTTAATTTTTGTATCTGGGAGGCCCGGGTTGAAATCCTGCATTATTAATAAAAAAAAAGGAAAAAATAGCAAAACTATAACAGAAAAAACAAAAAATGATAAATTCGGCCAAAAAGTTGTGGGTGGTAGGGGGCAAGTATGTGGATGTCTCGAAGGTAGCTAAGGCCTTAGATACAAGAGCGCGACAGATATGCGGTCCCCTAGCGCGCACAAGAGCGAAGTGCGCCGAAGCAAAATAAAATAAATTAAAATAAAACAAGTTAAAATAAATTAAGTTAAACAAAATATATATTTTTTTAAAATTAAATTATTATATATGTTTTTTTGGTGTTGTTAAGTGGGTTTTGTATTTTTTAGTTGTATTTTACGTAGGTTTTGTTGTGTTTTTTTTGGGTTTGTGGTGTTTTAGTGGTTAGTTGTTTTTTTGTTTTGTTTGGTTTTTTTTCATAAAAATGAAATTTTTTTTGTGTTTTTTAAGGTTTTCTTTTTTTTTAAGTTTGTTGGTATATGGTTGTTGTTTTTTTGTTTTCATAAAAAAAATAATGCAAAATATTATTTTGTTAATTTTTTTTTTTCATTTTTTAGATTTGTTTTAGTGGTTAGTTGTCACCTTCCCAGATTCTCAATTGGTATTAACCAGACTTCAAGTCCAACTTAGAATAGACGGTCGATCTCACCAGCTGATCGAACAATTCATCAATTTGCGGAATCGGATACTTGTTCTTCTCTGTCAGCTTATTCAGCTCGCGGTAGTTGATACATAACCGCAAACTCCTGTCTTTCATTTTCACAAAAAGCACAGGGGCACTCCAAGGTGACATGCTTGGGCTTATATAACCCTGCTCCAGTAATTCCTGTAGTTGGACTTTCAACTCTGTCATCTCCTTTGGCGCGATGTGATATGGCGAGCGGGCCATAGGTTTCGCACCTCGCACCAACTCAATCGTGAAGTCAATCTCTCGCTGGGGTGGTAGCCCAGGGAGTTCCTTGGGAAACACATCTACAAACTCCGACACGATCGGAACATCGCACACACTGGCCTTAGGCTCAATAGCCTGAATTAGCGTGAAGTACAACTCCGCGCCCTTCCGAACAGCTTTGATAATTTGGAGTGTAGACATCAACATCCTGCCCACTCCTCGCATACCCGCGAACTTAGTCTCCTGCTTGGTCTTTTGGCCCAACGTGATCTCTTTGGCATTACAATCAATCAAAGCATGCTGCTCCGTGAGCCAATCCATATCAAATATCACGTCTAATTCCGATATCGATAATACAGATGCAGTCAAACAGAAATCCCGACTTTCTATTTGCACCGTCACATCGCAAGCTTGGTTTGCGAGCATCAAACAACCATTCGACAACACCACTCTGACTCTATCTGTCTTTACACGACTAGGTATCCCAAGCCGTGCTATGAACTCGCTAGACAGAAAAGAGTGTGACGCACCCGTATTAAACAGTGCTCACGCCAGCATGTTCCGAATCATCACAAATCCTGTGCCAATCATGTCACATACACAAACCACATACACATATGCAATATGCAAAGTATATAAGCAATACAATAAGCAAAAAACTAAACTCGTACCTGTGATGATGGCACTTTGCTTAATGGTCTCCTGCAGGCCAAGATTGTAGACCCGGGGCTGCGCCTGTGAGGCAGAAGACTCCACTACTGTCTTTCCTTTCTCAGTATATGACGCTCCCGTCATCTTTTCACTCTTTGGCGGCACCCGACAATCACGGGCGATATGTCCCACCAGTCCACAATTAAAGAATGTACGAGTATCCGGCCTTGAGGTAACCCCCGACGTTGCTCCCGATGCAACTGAAGAAGGAGCTTGTCCCGCCTCCTTGGACTTCTTGCCCCATTTATTCTTAGAAAATGACTTCACAGGTCGGGGCACCTTAAATTCCGGTTGTATCACAGCCAAGTCCCTCTTCCCCTGCACCCTCTTCATGTCTTTTTCCAGCGCGCACGCAGTGTCGACTAACACCTGGAAGCCTTTGTTCACAGAACCTAGAAAGTAGGAACCTCAGCTCGTCCCGCAATCCTTCATAGAACCTATTCTTCTTTATCTGCTCATCAACAAAAATAGAACCCTCATACCGCCCCAAGCGTGTAAACTCGTGCAGGTAAGCTTCCACACTGCTCTCTCCTTGTGTTAGCCTTTGTAATTCATTCTCCATGGCAATACGTTGTTTTGCCGGGAGGTACTTTGCCAGGAAGAGTCTAGTGAATTCCTCCATCAACACTTGTGTTAATGGTCTCCCTATCAAGTGATGTAGCTCTATCTCGTCCCACCATAAACGCGCCTCTCCTTCCAAGAAGAAGGTGGCTAAGATGACCTTCTGATGTTCCTCTGATCCAATTACCGTCATTATCCGCTTGACGCGCGACAACCAATCTTCAGCCTGCGCAGGAGATCCCACTCCCGAGAATGTAGGCGGATGAAAGCTCATAAACTGCTTCAACTGTCGTTCAGCCGCTCGAGGATCTACAGCTGCAATAGGTTCTGGCCTTACCACCACCTGTTCTGGCCTCAACGGCGGCTGTGCCTGCCCAATAGGATGGCCTTGCATCATAGCAAACAAAGCCTCAGCAACTAAACACACATGTTCAGCAGACAGTGGAGGTGTAGGCACCTTGGCTGGTGCCGTACTTTCATCAGAACGTTGGGGCTCCAACTGCCCAGCTCCACTCTGTGTCACCTACAGGTGCACAAGACACACACATTAGCGACCGTACACAAGCAAGCACAATAAAAAATAGGAACACGCAGGTTCCTCAAGCACATGTATTTGCATTCCTACCAAGGTCATTCAAGAGTTCAATCATGTTAAATTGTTTTGCACAGACACGTGATCTCCACCCCACAAAAGAAGTCGACCACGACTTCGAAAGGGAAAGACCGAGATAGCTGATACCAAAAATGTCACAACCCCATCCATTTACATAACATATACTAGAAGGTCCGACCAGGGCCCCACAGCATATGCCACAAAATAGGCAGTGAAGTTACGGAGTTATACCTAAGTAGCGCAGCACACCATAACACATGACATTCTAGCGGAAGCGCAACACTAACACTTAAAATCCACACCTGAATGTCCAACATATAAAAGCTCCACATTTTATACATCATAGGAATGTCTTCCAACAAATATAGACAGTTGGCCTTATGGCCTTACAGGGCTTCATAACAGTGGCCTCAAACATTGGCGCGCAGGGCGGCCACATCAAAAGGGAACACAACACTTGCATTTCATATAGCCTTCGAGGGCTAACGGCGGCAGCAGGAATAGCAACATCAGGGCCTTCAGCCTTTCTTAGTCCTGCTTGGCTCTCCAGCACCTACACAGGGACAGTCCAGCCAACGGTGGCAAATAGAGGCAACGGTCAGCATTCAGCTGACCAAATTATAACGACCCACCCCTCTCCCGAGGTAGTGGTATTCATTCTCTGCAGGCATAGCACAAGCATATAGATATATATTACATATAATGTGCTCTCACGCACATCCATTCCATCACAATCACCAGCCTCGCGGCCCGACGATCCGTGCACTCAGGGCCCATTTTGGTGTACTGGCGAACCCGGGTCCCACCACCGTCTCAGGGTTGCAACCCAATGGCAAATCACTTGAGAATTTCACTCCATGGCGTGCAGCCGGAGTTCTAGTCGTAATGCACCGGGATAGGCCCGTAGCCCCCCCCCCCCATTGTGTCATGGTACGCAGGCCTATGACTCTCGCTATGCGCTCAAACAGACATCACTTTCTGGTCTCGCGTCAGACGGACATACCGCAGGTCGGATCATCCACCCCCCGTTGCTCAAATCACCTTGCCATCACCGAGCACAGCGTACTCGTGGCTATATAAAGACGCGGGTCGGTTTCACCGAACCTATTTGGTATTAAAGCCTGGGTGCTTTCCTGGGCGCACCAGTACTTACTCTTCCACCCATTTCATCTCACCACAGCAGCGGATCTTTCCTGGGCACACCAGTACTTCCTGCTACTCCCCTTCACAGGTATGATCCCGAAAATCACAAATGTCAAGGGTATTTTCCTGGCTTACCACGCCAGTACTTCCTGCTACTCCCTTTCACAGGTACCACCCATGACCATTAAGTAGTACAAAGGGTATTTCCTGGACTTCCAAGCCAGTACTTCCTGTTACTTCCCTTCATAGGTCCAACTCGTCGACTACTAAACTACACGTTCATCACGGAGTCTTCTTCGGTTCGTATATGTAACGTCACCAATCCATACCAACCTATCCAGATTGGCTTCACACAACATGCCTATTCCGTACTCCATTTCCGAATCTATATGCCAAATGAGTGGGGATTCCATGAATCAACCCAAAGGACTCCCACAATAAGCCACCCTCTGGCAGGGGAATCATATGCTCATGCCAAAAAGGAAGCCTTCACATAGCTAGGAAGAAAATTTGTTACCCTCGAACACCGCTTCGGTGTCATGAGCTCCTGGCTGGCGAGAAAGAACCACAACAGCTTTTCCTCCGCAACGCTGGCCTCGGATTTCTCGTCGGAATTCCGCAGCACCATCGGTGACCAGCCCCTCTTCTTCCTCCTCCTCTCCCTTTCTCTCTCTAACTTGTAAAAAGATGAAGGCAATAATAAAATGAGACTTTCCTTCTCAAGTTTTGGCCTTAAGGAAGCAGGGAGGCAGCTCAAACATTGGATCCCAGCTGAAGGAACGGACGGCCACGATTTTGCCACAAAATCTCAATTTTTACCTGACACGCCCTGTGACAAGCCCGTGTGTGACACACCCGAGTCATGGGATGTATTCCCTAAGAGGTGTGCAACCGACTTATCCAAACCAGTACACGCCCATATGACACGCCGTGTCACCTGACACTCCTTCAGACACGCCCGTGTCTGTTGTCGTGTTCCTCAGGCTGCACAACCTCGAAATCATCCCGTGACTTACACGTCCTGTGACACGCCCATGTCTCAGGCCGTGTGCCCCTTACACGGCACCAAACACGCCCCAGCTCAATTTCGTCGAGCTAATTTCGTCGACCCGCGAGGACCCGCCCGTGACACGCCTATGTCATAGGCCATGTACTCCAATTATCGACCGAAACACTTCATCGACCTGAAATTCGTCGACCCACAGAGGACATGGCCTCTGACATGCCCGTGTTAGAGGGCGTGTGCCCTCATTTTGTTCATCGAACGAATTTCGTCGAACTCTCGCCGACTGCTCCTCACCCGAGCAGGACAAGCCCTAGGACATGCCCGTGTCCCAGGCCATGTCACCCCATTTTTTCCAAACCTGAATTTTGGTGTGTTATAGGTAATTACCTAGAGGGGGTGTGAATAGGTCTTTGAAAGTTTGTTAGTTCTTTTGCTGATTTTAAATTGATCTATCTAGAGCTTGTCCTTAAATCATACAATAAGAAAGAAAACAAGCAACACAGCAAACACACAAGGATTTATAGTGGTTTCCCAATTGGGTACATCGACTTTCCCTCCCACCTATCCAACTGATTTGTTGGACTAGGCACAAACTCCACCAATATGCTTCTCAGAGCTTACACCTCAGGTCCTCAGCCTAATACACAGATTCTTCATAGAATTCAAACTCAGAACCACAAGGGTTCCTACCTCAGAGCCCTGCAGAGCTCCTACAGCTCAATGATCCACTGATCACCTACCTCCGCCTTATTTCTAAGGCATATAACTCAGGCACTTCAGCCCTACAGGTTCAGGCACACACCCCTACTCTCAAAGTACTGCAGCACTCCTACAACTCAGTACCCTTTTAGGTACCTATAGCTCAGCCTCCTCCAATGCCTACATCTCAGTGACACACTTGTCATCTACATCACAATGGCTCTCCAGTTACCTACCTCAGGCACAAGGCCCTACACTCAGGCTGGGAGGATAGCACTACCTCAGATCCACACTTGGATCCTACCTCGGAGAGCAATACTCTCCTACCTCAGGCAATTAAGCCCTATAGCTCAGATCAATACTTAGATCCTACCTCAGTACCCCAATAGGGCACCTACCTCAGTGACTAATTAGTCACATACCTCAGGCACAAAGTGCCCTACACTCAGATTCAGATAAACTGGATCCTACAGGAAGAGAATACAGAGTGTTTAAGAAAAATAAAATAATTGACTGAGAGATAAGTCTCTGAGTCTACCTTTCTAGACTGAGCAGATATCAGTCCAGCATACTTGTTGTAGAAGGAATTAGTCCTCTTCTACAGCTAACACTTTTCTGCTGCACAGATGAACAGCTATCAGCTTGCTGAATAGAAGAATCAGCTTTTCTGTTCTGGAGAGAACTATCTTGCTGAACTTGAAGAGCTTCAGCTATCTTCTTTTGCCTTTCAGGTTATCTCTGCTAGACTTGAGCTTTCAAGCTTGATGGAGAAGATGATGTCCAACCGCCTCTAGATTTCTTTCTGTATTTTCTGTGTTTGTTCTCCGTTCGTTCGTTCTTTTCTTTTGCTCTAATCCCTTTTCTTTTTTCTTTTTATATTCATTGATTTGAATCAACAACATAATTATATGTGGGCCCAGCCAAGGATTGGTGAGCCCCACCATCTTCAAAAAAGGATAAAGTAGCTTTTGGTGTCACTGCAGCTTTCCCGCAAAGGCTACATGTAAGTTGACTTTGATGACGTCAGCAATGGTCATCACCATCTGGACTTAGAAAATATTCTAGAAGTCCATAAAGCATTGAGTGATGTTAAGTCACTCAACGCCACCTGTCTTGGCACTCAACACTTCTGTACTTGTGAATTTTCTCTGGATTTGTCTTAGCAGTTCTATCTCAGCGGTCTTAGCGGTCCTTATTAACAGCTGAGACAAGCTTCTGTCTCAGCGCTTTCTATCTCAGCGGTCTCAGCGGTTTCAATGGTTTCTTATTAACAGCTGAGACAAGCTTCTGTCTCAGCGCTTTCTTCTCAGCGGTCTCAGCGCTTTATTCTTAACTGCTGAGACAACATTCTATCTCAGTGCCTTCTTCTCAGCGGTCTCAATGCTTTCTTCTCAGCTATCTGAGCGCTTTCTTCTCAGCTATCTTAGTTGTCTCAGCGCTTTTTGTCTTAGTCAGTTTTTCTGGCTTTAGTTGTGTTCGACTATCTGTGGACTGAGCTCGACGAACTACGATCTTCTCAGCGGTCTCAGCACTTTTTGCCTTAGTCAATTTTGTTGGCTTTAGCTTGACAAGTGTTGAGCAGAGCTCGATGATCTATAAGCTAAGCTCGACAAATTGCAAATTGAGCTCGACGAACTTCAAGCTGAGCTCGACGAACTTCAAATCCTGAGCTCTTGAGCTTATCCCAAGGAATGTTGAGCTGAGCTCAATGACCAGCGAGCTGAGCTCAACGAACTGCGAGCTGAGCTCAACGAATTTTGAGTTTACTACCAAACTCATTTTTCTTCACATGTCCAATCATAGGCAACCTGCATGCATGAATTAAAGCACATATTAAATACATTATGCATGTATGTCATTGACCTGTTTGACTTCGTACAAATCTGGGATATTGGGATCAATAAACCCAACAATCTCCCCCTATTTGAAGAAGTCAGAACAATACAAGTCATTGACAACACAGCATATTCATCATAGATAAAATTTAACATTAGTAGAGTGTGGAGATGTTACCATATTTCTCCAGTCTGTGGAGAATTACTTACTCCCCCTGACATGCTGCCATCCATACTATTTCACCTATCTATTCTTCTTACCCCTTTGACTTCTATCCTCCCCCTTTTGACTTCTGTAATAGCGAGCATTATGAGGGGTTTTTCTCCCCCTATCTGTCTGGAGTAGATTTTTCCATTGTGGCTGAATCTAGTTCAGTTGTTGGGCTAGCTCATCCTCAACAGTTGCATACCATCTTCAATATCTAGAGGAAGAACTTGTACTACCTACAAAATGGACAGTGCAACATATGGTAGAAGAGAGACTTGTAGCTACACAAGATTCAACATACCCAATTCAAATTTAAAGGTGTTGAACTTCGCTTCATCTAGTGGCTTAGTGAAGATATCAACCACTTTCTTATTTTTGGAGACAAACTCAAGGATAATGCCTTCCTTTTCCACATGTTCTCTATTGAAATAATACCTAATTTCTATATGCTTAGTCCTGCTATGTGAGACAGGATTCCAAGCTATAGAAATTGTACTAGTAGAATCACAAAATAGTGGAGTTCTACTTATCTGAATATTGTAGTCCTAAATTTTGATGCTTGATCCACATCAACTGATCATAGCAGCTTCCAGCTAAAATATACTCTGACTCTACTGTTGATATTGCAACACTAGTTTGTTTCTTGTTGCTCCAAGAGACAAGCCTTCCACCTAAAAATTGATAGGAGCCTGAAGTGCTCTTCTTATCCTACTTGCAGCCTGCAAAATCTGCATCTGAATAGCATGTTAGTTCAAATTCCCCATTCCTGGGGAACCATAGTCCATGATCTAGGGTGCCCTTAAGATATCTCAAGATTCTTTTCATAGCATTGTAGTGAGACTCTTTAGGGCAGACCTGATACCTAGCACAGACATATGTTGCATACATAATGTCAGGCCTACATACAGTGAGGTAGAGAAGGGAGCCAACTATACCTCTATATAGAGTTTGATCAACAGGCTTCCCTGGATCATCTTTTCCTAAAGGCATACTTGAGCTCATGGGAGTTTTTATTGTGGAAGCATTTTTAATGCCATATTTCTTGATTATCTCCCTGGTGAACTTTGACTGGGATATGGATAGACCACCATCAGTCTGTTTTACTTCGAGTCCCAAGAAAAATTTCAGTTCACCCATACTACTTATCTTAAACTTCACCTGTATAAGTTTTGCAAGCTTCCTACAGGGGTTGTCATCAGTAGAGCCAAATATTATATCATCAACATAAATCTGGACTAGGATGATCTTGCCCTTAGACTCTCTTAGGAATACGGTCTTGTCTATCTTCCCCCTTGAGAATTTGTTCTTAATGAGGAAGGTAGACAATGTCTCATACCATGCTCTTGGGGCTTGCTTGAGCCCATAAAGAGCTTTCCTAAGTCTATATACAGTAGTAGGAGAGTTAGAATCTACAAAACCTGGAGGCTGCTCAACATAAATCTCTTCCTTCAAGTCTCTATTCAGAAAGGCAGACTTGACATCCATCTGCAATACCTTAAATCCCTAGAAGGCTGTAAATACAAGGAACAGTCTCAATGCTTCCAACCTTGTAATTATGGCAAAAGTTTGATCATAATCAATCCCCTCTTCCTGTCTATAACCTTTGGCCATCAGTCTAGCTTTATTGTTTATTACAATGCCATTTTCATCAAGTTTATTTCTGAAAATCCACTTGACTCCAATGACATTGTGTCCATCTGGTCTGGGAACCAGCTTCCAAACCTTGCACCTTTTGAACTGTTCAGTTCTTCTAGCATTGCACCATCCAGAATTGGTCTTGATTTGCTTCTTCAAATTTCTTGGGCTCTTCTTGTGACAGGAAGCTGGAATAGAGAGTTGTGTTGAGACTCCTGCTTCTGGTCTGTACACCTTGGCTAGTCTCACCTATTATCTGATATGGAGGATGATCTCTTATATATCTGACTACTGGGGGCAGCATGACTTCTTCCTGCTGAATACCATTTTCTTCAGCAGGTTGGTCTTCATTTCCAGCTAGACTGTCCTTTGCTTCCTCTAGACAGTATCCCTCTTCACATTCTTCTTGCATAGCTGGGTCTTTATCTTGGATGGAGAGCTTTTCCATCATGACTTCTGTACCTGCAGAGCTAGGCAAAGAGCTTGACAGCTCACTGTCAATCATGCATGACTCATCAAACACTACATGGACAGATTCTTCTACAACTTGATTTGTTAAGTTGTAGACTCTATATGCCCTAGTATTATTGTTGTACCCAACAAAGATGTCCTCACGGTATTTGGCAGCAAACTTAGTCACTTTTTACTTACCATTGTTCAGAACGAAAAACTTGCAGCCAAAGATCCTGAAATAGGATATGTTTGGTTTTCTGCCCTTCAAGATCTCATTGGGAGTCTTCTTATGGCCTTTGATGATAGAAGCCCTATTAAGCACATGACATGCAGTATTAACTACCTCAACTCAAAAATATTCAGGCAGAGAGGGGTCACTCAATAATGTTCTCCCAGCTTCTATGAGAGTCCTGTTTTTCCTCTCAGCTAGCCCATTTTGCTGAGGTGTTCTTAGAGAGGAGAATTCTTGATGAATCCCTTGCTCTTCATAGAATGTAGTCATGGTAGCATATTGAAATTCAGTTCCATGGTCACTTCTTATTTTGACCACAGAGCATGCAAGTTCATTTTGAATCTGCCTGACAAGATTCATGAAGACATCAAGGGTTTCATCCTTTCTTCTAAGGAAGAACACCTAAGTAAACCTGGAATAGTCATCAACCACCATAAAGGTGTAGACCTTCCTACCTATACTATGAATAGGCATAGGACCAAACAAATCTATATGCAGGAGATATAAGCATCTCACTGAGTCCTTGGCCCCAATGCTCTTGAAAGAGGTCTTAGTCTGTTTACCCTTTTTGCAAGCAACACAGATACCCTCCTTGGAGCATTTTATTTTGGGACCATACCTAACTAGCTCATCACTAAAGAACTGACTAATGGTCTTATAATTCAAATGAGTCAGTCTCTTGTATCATTGGACACAATATGAGACTTCATCATTTGCAACTAGGCATATAGGGGAACTATTATCTAAGTAAGAAAAGTTTAAGTAATAGACATTTCCACTCCTAGTGCCTGTTAAGATGACACTTTGGTCACTTAACCTCTTGATGTGGCACTTATCCTTGTGGAAGGAAATGTCATAACAAAGATCACATAGTTGGCTTATGCTTATAAGGTTGTGTTGCAAACCTTCCACATACGCCACACTTGTGATGGTGATTATGCCATTTGAGATATTACCATAGCCTCTGGTTCTCCCCTTGTCAGAGACTTCAAAGATGACCTTGGGTCCATTCTTTACTGGAGTGAACTCCTTCAATAGCTCCTTTATTCCAGTAATGTGCCAGGAACATCCACTGTCCAAGTACCATTTAAAGGAATTGATACTTGAACTAACCTGAAAAGAACACAAATCACCTTACCTTAGGACCCCAATTTTTGTTGGCTCCTAGGTTCACATTAGTCTGAAAATAACCATGCCTTCCTGCAGAATTTCTGACAGGTTGGCAACCTCTGGACACTGAAGGATTGTGCCAGCAATCTACAGCATAGTGACCCACTTTGCCACAATACCTGCACTCATAGATATTGTATCTCCTTTTGTGTTTGGGACCAGCATTAGGTTGTACTGCTCCCTAAACAGTGGGGAGATGTGTTGCTCTATACTTCTATCTTCTTTCAGCAGCCATTTGATTGTAGGGCAGTCTTTCAGTTGGCTGTTTCGGACTTTTCTGAGAACCACTGTTTGCATGTCTCTTTTCAGCTAATATACATCTGATAGCATCTAAGATTGCCATTCCAGCCATGTCAGAAGACTCACTTTGAGTCACTACTTTTACTAGATGAATTAGATTCACTGTTGCAGTACTATCTTTGAGTTTTGTGGCTGGGGCACCAAAAACAAATGGTCCTGGATGGGCCATCTGAATTTCATCATGGGCAGTCTTGAAGGCTCTCACATGGTTGTATCTTCCACCTTGGCTAGGGCCACATTGGTCCCTACTAGTGGATCTGTGATTCGCCTAGTGACCATAATAGCTTTCATGGTTATACCTATTAGAAGACAACAATACTCTCTGAAAAGGAATTTAAGGAAATGAGGCTAGAGGCACAACTGTTGCCTTCCCTTTTCCCTTTCCTTTTGGATTGGAAGGTCTAGCAGGTCCCTTAAATCTCCACACTTTCTTACCAGCTTGGGTAAAGTGGGTGTCAATTAAGGGCAGCACAGTGTTTGGCTTAGAAAATTTTTTCACTAGCAATTTCTCATTTAAGAGATCATTTTCAAGTTTCTAGATAAGTTTCTCATTTGAGACTCTTACCATAGACTCACTGTCAATGATCTCCTTGAGATGGGCGGCTTGTGCAGCCATGTAAGTTTCTTAGTTTTCACACCTACTTTTAATACTTAGAAGCTCTTTCTCCTGTCTCTTGGCAAATAGCTTGCACCTCTTGAATGCCTCAAGAAGTTCTCCATACTTTTCAATTATGGAGTTGACATCATCCTCAGAGTCTGAATCCCCTTAATCTCTTGATGATTGAGGTTCAGAGTCTGAACCAGCCTCATAACTTGAAATAAAAGATTGTGATTTAGCATTTACCTGAGTCTGACCAAGCAGATCCTGGTTGCTTTCATCATCTGTCATTGCCATCAATACATGGCATTGAGCATCTTCTTCTTCATCTTCATTGACATCTGAGTCACTATCTAAGTTAGACAGGGGGTCCCTGATCCCTATTCTAGCAGCAGGGTATTCTTCAGGTTCTTGTTCAGCAACAACTATTAGCCCAGTGTAGGCTTCTTCTTCTTCACTATCTGACACGGAGGCGGAGTCAGACCAGGTATTTTCCTTCTTGGTGACAAGGGACTTCTCTTTTTTCTTTCCCTTGTTGTGCTTCTTCACTCCTTCTTCTTTCCTCTTCACTGGGTAGTCAGCAACTACATACCCAGGTTTGCTGCAGCAGAAACAAATAATATTAGAGGAAGATTGTTTATTAGAGTTTGAAGCAATCCAATCCTCCTTAGAGGATTTCCTTCTATACTGTAAGGAGGAGGATGGCCTTCTGTTCTTCCAATTCCCCTTCTTCATGAGTTTCTAAAATTGCCTAGAGAAGGCAAAAAGGTACTCATCAGATATATGGCTGCAGAGGAGCTTGACCTTGAGCTCTCAGATTCTAACTCAGCAGTTCTCCACACTGGAGAGATATTCCTTCTGCTCTTGGTTGAAGCATCAGCTCTGAAGGCCACAGATTTCTCCTTGCTCTATGACTTGTTGCACTTCTCTTCTTCTTCCTTCCTTGCTACAAGCTGGATCTTATAAGATAGTAGCTTTCCAAATAGGGTTGGAGGTGGAGTGTCAGCTAGCTTGCCCATCTCCCTGATGGGACAAATCTTTGTGTCCCAATACTTTGTAAGGGACCTGAGAAATTTGTAATTCAGCTCATAGGTGCTGAAGACCCTTCCATATGTTCTCAGTTCATTAATAATTCTGAAAAATCTTTCAAAACTTTCATCAATGCCCTCAGACTTTCTTTGTCTGAATGCCTCATACTCCTGGTTGAGAATGGATTTTCTGTCATCCCTCACCTCTTCTGAACCCTCCATGAACACAACTAGGGTGTCCCACATCTCCTTGGAGGTCTTGTAGTGCACCATATTCTGGAATGTTGAATAATCTACTGTACTGACAATAATATTTTGAGCTCTCTTGTCCATTGAGGCAAGAAGGAGCTCATCTTTGTTCATTTCTTCATAAGACATGGGTGTCTGGATGTTGGCATCCAAAACTGAGACTTTTATAGGGATGAAATGTCCCTCTTTGACTGTAATGTACATCCTAGGATCATCAGCTTCCATGAATAGACTAACCCTTTCCTTCTAGAGCCCAAACCCTTCCTTTCTGTAGATTGGTAACTTCATGGCCGCCAGTTCTTTATTGTTTACACCAAACACCATCCTTATTACTTGTAGGTAACCTTGGAGGTATACTCAGATTGTTAAATCCTCTTTGAGTAACCCCCTCTGATATCACTTGAAAGTTGCTTAACTGAAGGTTAGCTAATCACCAAGAGGTGGAGGGGGAGGGGGAGGGGGGTGAATAGGTCTTTGAAAGTTTGTTAGTTCTTTTGCTGATTTTAAATTAATCTATCTAGAGCTTGTCCTTAAATCCTGCAATAAGAAATAAAACAAGCAACACAGCAAACACAAGGATTTATAGTGGTTCCCCAATTGGGTACATCCACTTTCCCTCCCACCTATCCAACTGATTTGTTGGACTAGTCACAAACTCCACCAATATGGTCCTCAAAGCTTACACCTTAGGCCCTCAGCCTTATACACAGATTCTTCACAGAATCCAAACTCTAAACCACAAGGTTTCCTACCTTAGAGCCCTGCAGAGCTCCTACAGCTCAGTGATCCACTGATCACCTACCTCAACCTTATTTCTAAGGCCTACAACTCAGGATCTTCAGCCCTACAACTTTAGACACATTGCCCTACTCTCAGAATGTTGCAGCACTCCTACAACTCAGTACCCTTCCAAGTACCTACAGCTCATCCTCCTCCAAGTCTTACAACTCAGTGACACACTTGTCATCTACAGCTCAGTGACTCTCCAGTCACCTACCTCAGGCACAAGGCCCTACACTCAGGCTGGGAGGACAGCACTACCTCAGATCCACACTTGGATCCTACCTTAGAGAGCAATACTCTCCTACCTCAGGCAATTAAGCCCTATAGTTCAGATCCACACTTAGATCCTACCTCAGTACCCCAACATAGCACCTACCTCAGTGACTAATTCGTCACCTCCCTCAGGCACAATGTGCCCTACACTCAGATTCAGATAAACTGAATCATACAGGAAGAGAATACATAGTGTTTAAGAAAAATAAAATAATTGACTGAGAGATAAGTCTCTTATTCTACCTTGCTGGACTGAGCAAATATCAGTCCAACACACTTGCTGTAGAAGGAATTAGTCCTCTTCTGTAGCTAACACATTTCTGTTGCACAGATAAACAACTATCATCTTGTTGAATAGAAGAATCAGCTTCTCTGTTCTAGAGAGAACTATCTTGCTGAACTTGAAGAGCTTCAGCTATCTTCCTCTGCCTTTCAGGCTATCTCTACTGGACTTGAGCTTTCAAGCTTGATGGGGAAGAAGATGTCCAGCCGCCTCTACATTTCTTTCTATATTTTCTGCATTTGTTCTCCGTTCCTTGGTTCTTTTCTGTTGCCCTACTCCCTTTTCTTTTTCCTTTTTATATGTGTTGATTTGAATTACCTGCACAACTGTATGTGTACCTAACCAAGGATTGGTGAGCCCCACCTTATTCAGAAAAGGACAATGCAGCTTTCGTCTCCAGTGCAGCTTTCTCGCAACGGCTACATGTAAGTTGACTTTGATGATGTCAGCAATGGTCATCACCATCTGGACTTAGAAAATATTCCAGAAATCCATAAAGCGTTGAGTGACGTTAAGTCACTCAACGCCACCTGTCTTGGCACTGAATGCTTTTGTACTTGTGAATTTTCTCTGGATTTGTCTTAGAGGTTCTGTCTCACTGGTTTTAGCGGTTCTTATTAACAGCTGAGAGAAGCTTCTGTCTCAGCGCTTTTTGTCTCAGCGGTCACAGCGGTTTCAGCGGTTTCTTATTAATAGCTGAGACATGCTTCTGTCTCAGCGCTTTCTTCTAAGCAGTCTCAGAGCTTTATTCTTAACTACTGAGACAACCTTCTGTCTCAACGCTTTCTTCTCAGTGGTCTCAACGCTTTCTTCTCAGTGGTCTCAACGCTTTCTTCTCAGCTATCTCAGCACTTTCTTCTCAGCTATCAAGGCTGTCTCAGTGCTTTTTTGCCTTAGTGAATTTTTCTATCTTTAGCTGCGTTCGATGATCTGTGGGCTGAGCTCGACGAACTCTGATCTTCTCAACAGTCTCAGCGCTTTTTGCCTTAGTCAATTTTTCTGTCTTTAACTTGACAAGTGTTGTGCAGAGCTCGACGATCTATAAGTTGAGTTCAATGAATTGCCAACTGAGCTCGAAGAACTTCAAGATGAGCTCGACGAACTTCAAATCCTGAGCTCTTGAACTTATCCTAAGAAATTTTGAGCTGAGCTCGACGACCAGCGAGCTGAGCTCGACGAACTGCGAGTTGAACTCGACGAATTTTGAGTTTACTACCAAACTCATTTTTCTTCACCTGTCCAATCATGGAAAACCTGCATGCATGAACTAAAGCACACATCAAATACATTATGTGTGTATGTCAGTGACCCGTTTAACTTCATACAAATCTGGGATATTGGGATCAATATACCCAACAGTGGCTATCGCTGGCGATAGCTTCTAGATAGATTTGGACTTGTAGGGCCTGTCTCATAGAGACTGAAGGGCTAGTAGGTGAGCTGTGAGACTAGGGGCCCAACTATGGCCGTGAGTGCCATTATGTGTCGATTACAGGCTATGGTCCTGTGGACCTGGTGGGCGGCAGTCGAGGAAAGGCCAGAGAGCCGAACGGGAAAGGGGAGGCTTACCCGCGTCTTGTCATTTGCCATGATGGTTGGGACTGTTTGCATTGACCTGGCGATTTGAGCAACCGGAAAGAGCTGAACTGTACCCGCATTATGTTGTTCGGGCTGGATTGACTAAAGTAATTGGCTTGCACCGTTGGCATAATGAGAGTCTTAGGCCCTGTGTTGGAAAGACTAGAATGCTCAATTATACAATCAAGTCCGGGACTGTGGATGGTGGTGGGACTAGAAGAAGTCTGGTACATTGAGAATGTACCCTGAGTGCACGGAACGTTTGGCCGTTGAGACATTCATTTGCGATATATTGATTGGTGCTTAACTGCACCACCTCCTTGTGATATATCTGTTGTATTAATGCTATGCCCGTAGGGAAGGAATACCGCTGCCCCAGATATGGGGTAGGGTCGTTATAAATTAGTTGGCTAAAAGCTGACCGTTGCCTTATTTGCCACCCTTGTGGTGGATTGTCCTTGTTGAGGTGTTGGAGAGCCGAGCGGGAAATAGCTGGTTGTTGCCCTTGTTGCTATGTTGGACCTCGAAGTCCAAGCAAAGGATTTTTAGTGTTTTAATGTATGGTCGTCCTGCATGCCGATGTATCAAAATACTTTTGTAAAAGGCAACAGTTATAAGGGCATAAGACCAATGTGAATTTGGTGTATTTCTGTAAAACATTCCTATTATATATGTATATAGTGGACATTCGTGTGTACTTGAGTTTGTAAGTTAACCACTGAAGCTTCCGCTAGAATGCTCTGAGTTAGGGTGCGTTTAGTAGTTATGATATTAACATGTAACTCCACCGACTATCTATGGAATATGGCGTGGGGCCCCAGTCGGACCCTCTGTTATATTTCTTTTGACGGATGGAGGTTTTACAGTTAGCCTATGCTGGAGCCCTACGACTCAACGCATCCGCGATAATGTGAAAGTGCAGGTTAGATCTGAAATACTCTAGAGGGGGGGGGGTGAATAGAGTATTGTGCTCACTACAAAACTTTTTACAACTTTTGTTGTAATCCTAAGTGAACAAGTCAGTAAGTAAAATAAAATAAGCACAGCAACCTATTAATCACAGAACAACACAGCCAAAACAAAAATAAAGGGCAACCAGACGACACAAGAAATTTTATAGTGGTTCCCTAACCTGGGTACATCCACTCTTCTACCACCCTGGTAGGAATCCACTCAGGTTTTTGATCAGGTGCCTGACACTAATGAGCTTTTGTTCAGGAGCTCAAAAACCAAACCTCAAGTCTTTTGGAAGGAGACTTGCAACCAGGAATAATTTTGAAGGGAATTAAAACCCTGTACAGGAGTTGGAAAAGGTGATGGTGTCTTCACTTTCTCAATAACAACTGAGAAGATTGTGGATTGATGTTAGCAGATTTGCTCCCCCTAAGATCAGAAAAACTGGAGCACTGCTTCAGGGTGACAGGTCTTGAAAGCTGGAATGCCTGGACACGAGATTGCTTCAGGAACTTCTTTGACAGATAGAGTTTTGTTGTCCTTTTGAAGTTGTCCTGTAGAATTGAAGATGTTCTCTGGCCTGGGCTGATTGTAGTAGAACTTTAGATTTCTGTATGATTGTTCTTCTGTGCAATCTGTCTGTGTCTGTCTGATTGTCTGTGCATCTGTATGACTGTATATCTGTCTGGTAGTACTTGATCCTTTTCTATTCAGACTATTTTTTTGACTGACTGAGGAACATTCAAAATTTGAATGTTTGAGCAGTAATGGCAGTCGGCCTGGGAAGGAAGCGGCAGTCAATGATTTCCCTAACTGTCCCATGGAAAAACAGCATGAAATAATCCAAGATTAATGTGCATTCTAACGGTAACATTCCGAGAAGATAGAGCATTGATTACTCCGGAATCATCGCCACGAAACGGGATGGGAAACTAGAGAAGACCTAGTTTGGAATCGTCGAACTAAGAACAGAAATTGTTGAGCTGAGTTCACAGTTCGTCGAGCTGAGCTGATGAGTTCGTTGACCAGTCAATAGTCTTCAAAGGAATCATGTCACTTCTTCTTCAATCTTCGTCGAACTGACAACCTTCATTCATCAAGCTGAGATCCAAATTCATCGAACAGATAATCATCACTGTCACTCTTTATTCGTCGAACAGAGATCCAAATTCGTCGAGCGAAGAAAGATTGTTGACTTGTAATCTGAGAAGTCTCGGACTGAGAAGGAATCAAATCGTCGACCAGAATTCGTCGAGCAAAGAACAGTTCTGCACTTAGTCAAAATATTCTGAATGACTGATATTCTGTGTCGACTTAAGTTGGTGTCGACTGATTGATCTTGGTGTCGACACAAATCTTCGGGTTTCGACATAAGTTGTTTGGTGTCGACACATTCCCTAAGTATAGACAAAAATCCTCTGAATTCAGAATTTGTCGAGTAGAGTACTAAAATCATTGACCTGAGAAGTTGACTTTGTCGACCTGAGAAGTTGAGAACTTAAGGTCCAAGTTTGTCGAGCTTAGAAACTTGTTCGTCGACCAAAGCCTGAAGCTGGACTTAGAAAAATTCTGAAGTTTTCCTGACTTTAGCTTGATGTAGAAACTCAGTCTTCGTCGAACAGAGAACAAAGATCGTCGAGCTCAGCACTAAGAAATGTCTCACGATCGTCGAGCGCCGAACACCTTTCGTCGAGCTAAGTTCGACGAACGTCGAACTCATTTCACTTAGTCTTGAAATCTTCTAAGTCTGGAGACTCTGATTGTCTTGTGAGAGCTGGTCCATCTGATGTTGACTCTAAGGACTTGGCCTAGACTCTAGGACATAAACTTGACCTTGGCTATACAGGTTGGGTCACATCCTAAGCTAGTGAACCTAGCCTAAATCAACTAGGGATCCAACAATCTCCCCCTATTTGGGTGAGATCACTAACAGAGTCAAAACAGAAACAAACAGAAAAAACAAAGCAAGAAAAGAAATATATCTGGCAGAGAATTACCAACACATGCAGCAGATATATATACATAGGCTTTGTTTAAACAAATAACATAGTTTGAAAACAAATGCAGAAAGAGACTGAAACAAAATAAGGATTACTTCTTTTTTTCTACAAGGACTTGTCTTCTGCTGTCTGCTCTCCTGGCTTTTTGAAGATGACTTCTCTCTTTGGATCTGAAGCCTGAGCCTTTGTCATAGTCATATCAGCTGCCCCAATAATATTCAATGATGTAGCTCTAGGGACAATTGCTTCTAGATGGAGCTTTATATAGTCATAAACATTAAACAGTTTATTGCCTTTGTCAAACCTTTTCAACACTTCTTTTCTGTACTTTGACATTGTTATTAAACCTGATGTGTCTTTTCCTTCAGTCTTTGCTTTATTGATCAAAGATAGTCCAATTTATTACTGGAATCTAGCCATTCTTGCAGTATTTGCAGTTTCAGGATCTTCAAATGGAATTGGAGGAGAGTATGGCCCTTTAGGACTGTCAGCTTTTTGATCTTCAGGTATTTTTTTGCTTTTGCTGCTGATGCTTGTTAAATTTTCTCAACGTGGTCAGCAAGATAGCCCAAATGTCAAATTAATATCTTCGGAACTACCCAGTTATCACGTTGAACCAGCAGAAAACCAAGGAACAAAGGTTAATCCCAACAAACAATGGAAGCACAAGCAGGTCTATTATTCATTCTCTTCTTTACAACACGAGGCATACATAGTGTAACAACCCCATCCGTTCATATGATATATTCTAGAAGGTCCGGCCGGGGCCCCACAGGATATACCACAAAACAGTCGGTGAAGGTACAGGATGATACCAGAGTAGCGCATCGCCCTATCACAAGCATTCTAGCGGAAGCCTCAACTACTTGAACTCCTCATGACTGTCCAAACATAAAACTCCACATTTTATAGATATATAGGAATGTCTTACAACATGTCAAAAGAGTTGGCCTTATGGCCTTACGTGGCTTTCACACAGTGGCCTAAAACAGATTGGCGCGCAGGCCGGCCACAATAAAAGAAAACACACAAAAGAACACAGCTAGCCTTCGAGGGCTAGAAGCAGCAGCAGCAACACCCGCAGGAATATCAGCCTCTATGCGATCCGCTCGGCCCTCCAGCACCTGGAAAGGGACAATCCACCCACCGGTGGCAAACAAAAGAAACGGTCAGCGTTCAGCTGACCAAATTATAACGACCCTACCCCTTCTCTCGGGGCAGCGGTAATCTTCCCTGCAGGCATAGTAGATCACAAGTATGGCAAGCTATATCATCAAAAGGTGCTTTCACGCACACAAGCCATCACAACTGTTCGCCGCCCGTCCCAACGGTCCGTGCACTCAGGGCACATTCTTGGTGTTCTGGCAACCTCTTGCCCACCACCGTATCAGGGTATCACCCAACGGTAAATCTCTTGAGCATTTACTCCATGGCGTGCAGCCGGAGTTAGTCTTCGGACACCGGGATGGCCCGTATCCCCCCATTGTATCATGGCGCGCAGGCCGAAGACTCTTGCTATGCGCTCCAATAGACCGCACTTTTTGGTCTCACGTCAGACGGACATAGCGCAGGTCGGATCCTCCACCCCCCGTTGCTCAAATCGCCTTGCCTTCTCCGAGTACAGCGTACTTATGGCTATATCAAAGGCGCGGGTCGGTCTCACCAATCCTGTTCCTGGCATTCAAGCCTGGGTATTGCACTATACCCATTTCCTCACAGGAACAGCGGGTCTTTCCTGGGCGCACCAGTACTTCCTGTGACTCTCTCCACAGGTGGACATCGCACAAGCACAAATGTCAGGGGTCTTTCCTGGGCACACCAGTACTTCCTGTGACTCGCTTCACAGGTGGACACCATATGACATCAAGCATCACAAAAGGGCCTTTCCTGGTCCCACCAGTACTTCCTGTGCCTCATTCACAGGTTGGACCCAAAATCATCACAAGGCTATTTTCCTGTGCTACCACCCCAGTACTTCCTGCTACTCCTTTTCACAGGCATAACCCGTAGACTCCTACACTATACGTTTATCACGGAGTCTTCTCCGGTTCGTATGCAACATCACCAATCCAGATCAACCTGTCCAGATGGGCTTCACACAGCATGCCTATTCCGTACTCCATTTCCGGATCTATATGCAACACAAAGGGGATTTCAAGCATCCACCCAAAGATTCCCAAAATCAGCCACCTCTTGGTGGGGGAAATCACAAGATATGCCTTAAAGGAAGCCTTCACATGGCTAGGAAGAAAAGTCGTTACCCTTGACGACTGCTTCGGTGCCATGGCTTCAAAGCTTGCTTGCAAGACTCGCAAGATCGTTTCCTCCGCAACGCTGGCTTCGGATCTCTCGTCGGTAAACCGCAGCACCACCACCAGCAGCCCCCTTTCCTTCTTCCTCCTCCTTTCTCTCTCTCTTTCTCTCTTCACTTGAAGAAAGTCAAGGCTAAGGAAAATGAGATTCCTTTCTCTGATTTCGGCTTTGAAGGAAAAAGAAGAAGAAGCTTCAGCCCTTGGATCTGGACTGAAGGAATGGACGGCCACGATTCTGCCAAAAACACAAATTTTGACCCGACACGGCCTCGAACACGGCCGTGTGCCAGGCCGTGTGCCTCAAGCGGTGGTCAACCGACTTATCCAAACCAGTGACACGCCCACGGGACACGCCCGTTTCATGGGCCGTGTCACCAACACGCCTTCAGACACGCCCGTGTCTGTGGCCGTGTACCTGGGGAAAAAAATCCCAAATCATCCCGAGACTTCACACGGCCTGTGACACGCCCGTGTCCCAGGCCGTGTGCCCAGACACGGCACAAAGACACGCCCTGTCGAAACCTCGGCGGGCTGAGTTCGTTGCCTGATTTGACACGCCATGTGACACGCCCGTGTCACAGGCCGTGTTCAACACTCGACACTCACTCTTCGACACTCGACGATCGTCGAGAAAAATCGTCGAGAATGCGACACGGCCTTGGACACGCCCGTGTCCTGGGCCGTGTGCCTCCTCTCGACGGATCGTCGAGAGCAAAAATCGTCGAGACAAAGCCCAATCGTCGACACAACCTCGACACGCCCTGCGACATGCCCGTGTCGCAGGCCGTGTCACCTGACACGCCCTGGGACACGCCCGTGTCCCAGGCCGTGTCACCCAAAATTTCCTGTTTCTGCACTTTGGGCTGTTACAATCCTCCCCTCCTACAAGAAATTTCGTCCTCGAAATTTAGAGACAGAAAAGTAACAGAAACTAGCAAGAAAAATGTTACAACATCTAACATTTTATGTTACAACATTCTCGATATAAGTTACAGAAACAACTCAGGGAACTCTTCTCGCATGGTCTGCTCGCGTTCCCATGTCAGCTCTTCACGGCCGCAGTTGTCCCACCGGACTTTTACCATACCGACCGTCTTGTTCCGCAACTATTTCTCGGCTCGATCTTCGATCCGAATGGGTCTAACTCTCGTTGTTAGCCCATACTCCACCGGCACCCGATCATCCGCGATCACTTGAGCTGGATCTTTCACGGCTTTCCGGAGCACCGAGATGTGAAAGACATCATGTAACCCACCCAAGTCCGCCGACAGAGCTAGTCGATAAGCCGCTTCGCCAATTCACTCAACCACTTCGAAAGGACCCAAATATCTTGGACTCAACTTTTTCAATCGTCGAATCCTGGAGACACCTTTGAATGGCTTGATCTTCAAGTAGACCCAATCGCCAACCGTAAATTTAACGTTCCGGTGCTTGGCGTTGTAGTACTTCGCTTGTCGATCTTGAGCAATCAGCAATCTCTCTCGAATAGTCCGAATGGTTGAGTTTGCTTCATCCACCTCATTTGGTTTAACAACCCGGGCTTCACCCGCTTCTACCCAAGCCAAGGGAGTACGACACTTCCTTCCATATAGGGCTTCATATGGTGCCATACCAATGCTTGCCTGGTAGCTGTTATTATATGCAAACTCGACCATATAGAGATGATCTTCCCATCTCTTTCCGAAGTCAAGGGCGCACATTCGGAGCATGTCCTCCATTGTTCTGTTGGTACGTTCAGTTTGGCCATCCGTTTGGGGATGAAAGGCCGTACTGAAAGTTAACTTCGTGCCCAACAGTCGGTGAACTAACCTCCAATCATTTGACGTGAATCGCCCATCTCGATCACTTACGATGCTCCGAGGAACACCGTGAAGTCGCACAATCTGATCAACATATAACTTTGCCAAACTGTCAACCGAATCATCCCGCCTGTTCGGGAGAAAATGTGCTACTTTTGTTAGCCGGTCAACTATCACCCAAATGGAATCATTTCCTCGCTGCGATCTTGGCAACCCATGCACAAAATCCATGGAAATATCATCAAATTTCCACACTGGGATCGGCAGTGACTTCAAATAACCGTCCGGCTTTTGACATTCCGCCTTCACCATCGCACATGTTTGGCATTTGGATACATAAAGGGCAACATCTTTCTTGAGCCCTGGCCACCAGAAAAGCTTCTTCATATCATTGAACATCTTTGTGCTCCCGGGGTGAATAGAATACTTTGTATAATGCGCTTCATACATCAGTTCTTCCCTCAGCTTCCCCACATTTGGGACGCACAAACGGCCCTCTTTTCGCAAAAGACCGTCATTCCAGGTGAATTTGCCTTCTGGCCCTTCATTCACATAGCGCAAGAGATCTTCATCCAACTCCGTTGCCCGTCGAACTCGGTCCGCAAGGTCACATTGCACCTCGGTCCAGTTCAAACATGCAATGGCAGTGGAATTCTTGTCAACACAATAGATCTTCAATGCCTCCAATTCCTGGATAAGATGTTCATCATGCCTTTGTAACCAATTCGCTCTAGCCGGAACCCGCCGACTCAAGGCATCCGCGACAACATTCCCCTTCCCGGGTGTATAGTGAATCTCGAAAGTGTAGTCCCCAAGGAACTCCAACCACCTTCGTTGTCGCATGTTCAACTCTTTCTGCTCCAACAGATACTTTAGGCTCTTATGATCGGTATAGATCTCCACCTTCACGCCATAAAGGTAGTGTCGCCATAGATTAAGGGCAAAAATCACCGCCGCTAGTTCCAAATCATGGACGGGATAGCTTCGCTCGTGCACCTTCAGCTGGCGTGAGCCATAAGCAATCACCCTTCCGCTATGCAGAAGAACGCAGCCTAAGCCGCTCCCTGAGGCATCGCTATAAATTACAAATCCATCGGTTCCACATGGCGAAGACAACACTGGGGCCGTGGTCAACCGAACCTTCAGCTCTTCAAAAGCTCGTGCGCACTCTGGCGTCCAAACGAACTTCTGATCTTTTCGCGTCAGTGTGGTTAGCGGCAAAACGATCCGCGAGAAGTTCTCCACAAATCTTCTATAGTAGCCCGCAAGTCCAAGGAAACTCCTAACCTCGGCCACGGAAGACAATATTGGCCAATCTTGTATGGCTCTTATCTTCGCTGGATCCACTGCAATGCCCGCTCCACTCACCACATGGCCCAAAAATGCCACTGACGATAGCCAAAACTCGCACTTCGAGAATTTGGCATAGAGCTGATTTTGCCTCAACGTGTTCAGCACCAACCGCAAATGAATCTCATGCTCAGCTTTAGACTTCGAGTACACCAGGATGTCATCAATGAACACGATCACAAACAGATCCAGGTACTCACGAAAAATACGGTGCATCAAATCCATAAACACCGAGGGCGCATTGCACAGTCCAAATGGCATGACTGTGAACTCATAGTGCCCATAACGCGTTCCAAATGCGGTTTTGGGAATGTCACCTTCCCGAATTCTTAACTGGTAATAACCAGACTTCAGGTCCAACTTAGAATAGACGGTCGAGCCAACTAGCTGATCAAATAATTCATCAATCCGAGGTATAGGATACTTATTCTTCTCGGTCAGCTTATTCAGTTCATGGTAATCGATACACAATCGTAACCCACCATCTTTCTTCTTTACAAAAAGCACAGGCGCGCTCCAAGGTGACATACTTGGGTGGATATAACCTTTCTCTAGCATTTCTTGTAGTTGAACCTTCAACTCAGCCATCTCTTTAGGCGCAACGCGATATGGCGAGCGGGCCACGGGTTTCGCACCTGGCACCAACTCAATTGTGAAGTCAATCTCCCGCTGGGGTGGTAGCAGAGGGATTTGGCTTAGGAGGAGGAGCAGCCTTTCTCTTCTTTGCCAACAATCTCTTTTTCCTACTGGCTACATCCTCATCAAAATCAATTTCATCATCATCAGATTCTGAATCCTAAGAGGTATCATACAATGCATCCAAAGCTTTTAAAGTTTTATCAGAAACAATAGCCTTTACTGGAGGAGGGGCAGAAGGTTCGGGAATAAAATTTCAGCAACAGGAGAAGAAACAACTGTACAAGAATCAGAAATAAAAGAGACAGAGCTATCAGCTACTGCCTTATTTTCTTCTTCAATGTATGCCTGAATGAGCTCATCTAGAGTAGGTATTGGAGAGTCATCCATAATAAAGTCTGGTGCTGAAACTAGCACTGGAGTAACTTCTGGAATGACCTCTAGGCTAGAAGCTGAGAAGGAGGCTGAAGCTGATAGAGCAAAATTGTCACAGAGTTGCTTGGCAACTGCTGGACTAGCTGGAGAGGTATAAGGTACCATAGCCAAATATGGCTTAGAGAAATCAGCTGGAAGAGATTGTTTATATACAGTATCAAAAGTACTCAACAAAACTGATAAATTCACTGTGGGATTTAAATAGAAATCACCAACAGGAGTTATTTAAGCAACTGACTCATCCAGATCCATGTCTGTATCCATAAATTGAATTAACTCAACCATTTCAGCATCAAAATCTGTCAAAACTGTGGCATCCTCATCTGAATCTGAAACTGCTGGAGAGGGAACTGCTATGACTGCTGATGCTGCTGCTGCTGTATCTGCATCTACTGCAACTTCATCACAGAGCATCTCCCCCTGCCTGGGTTCAGGAAGACTTGGAGCCAGGCCCCTAGATGAAGATGGGGCAGCAGAGAGAAGAGAAATCTGGGCAGATAAGGAATTAATGGAGGTCACAAGAGGTGTAATGGCCTCTTGGATCAAGGCTTGAATGAGAGGTGTGAGCAAAGAAATGAGGGTAGATGGATCAAATGGGGAAGGGGAAGGGGATGGAATGGGAGGAGGAATAATAGATGGAGGGGGGCATCTTGCATGAGTGTATCTGATGGTATAATGTAAGATGGAATGGTGGATAAGTGTGGAGGAAGAGGAGACCGTGGGGGAGTAGGAAGAGGAATGTCCTGAGGGGAAGCTGGAGGAGTGGGTTGATGATCAACTTGCAAGGGGGAAGATGGAGATGGAGATGGAATGTTTGTCAGGTCAAGTGGTGGAGATGGAAGAGGGGTAGGTACATGAGGAGGCTTCTTTGGAGGAAGAGATGCTGGAATAGATGGTTGAGATGGAGAAACCTCTTCAACAGGGTGACGAGCGGCCTTTACAGCCCTTGTGCTCTCAGAAGTTTGGAGGGAGGAGGAGGAAGCCTTTGAGGGCTTGGAGATGATCCTCTCCCACCTGCCAAACAGAGTGCAAGTAAGGCGCTTGCTGGCGTTTATGAAGATGGTCGGGGAGACCATACAGTCAGCAGCCTTCTCTTTGAGGAAAATTCCCAATATTCTGCCAAAGCAGACTTCCTTTTTGCTGTTCTTCTTCTTGATCAATTCAAAGAATACTTTACTCCAATCAACCTGGCGCTTATTCACTACTGCACACATTATCAGAAATTGGTGACGAGTGATATAGTCGTGAGCAGAGTGCTTGGCCATCAGAATCTTTCCCGTAATATCTGCCAGAAATTGGTAGGCGGCAGATAATTGCTTTTTCAACAACTTATTAGGGTTGTTCCCAGAGAAACCCATTAATTTCAGCATATCACCAAATTCCTCAGAGTCCATTTCCATATTGTCTTCTCCATTCACTAATCCAAATATTTTAATGAGAACTACGGGAGAGAGGGAAACAACAGTGTTCCCTATATTGCCGGTCAAAGTATCTTCGTCAGAAATAGTAGATGTGTATACTCATTCCCGTTTTTCTGTTCCATGAAGTTTGATGCGCCTGTTCATGAAATCCTTTAAACTAAGTTCTTCCAGTAGTTCTAGGATGTAAAGGAAGATGGGGTCAGAGTGTTGAAACGACTCAAAGTCCATGTCGAATCCGCTGTCAAACTTCATCGCAACCAAAGCACCTGAGGGAATCGCCATTGATGTCCTGGAAGAAAAACACAGAGAAAAACGACGATCAAGAGCAAAGGAACTGAAAGCGCGGGACGGAGGTCGAAGAAAACTTAGATATAAGATTTTCAGAATATGAATCGACAAACTCCGTTCCATGAAAAAGAAAAAATCTTCGAACTGAGTTCGACGAAATAAATTGTAGACAGATAATTTGTCGATCTCATCCAGAAGAATCGAAAACAGTTCGTCGAACTCCATTCGACGAAGCGTCTTCTGAAGAAAAGTTCGTCGATCTCTGGTCGACGAAAATTGTTTTCCCACATAGAGAATTCATCGATCTTCGTTCTACGAGAATCTCTCAAACTTTCCCTATTTCGTCGAACTCTGTTCGACGAACTCTAGAAAATTCGTCGAATGTAGATAGAAATTAGGTTAACTCTTCTCCATCAATCATTCCTAGTTGATTTATAAAGAACAGATGCGTTTTCTCATCCAATGGCTTGGTGAAAATATCTGCTCTCTGTAGATCAGTAGGAATGTGGATCAAGTTAATTTTCTTTTTGTCCACATTATCTCTAATGAAATGATGTCTTATCTCAATATGTTTAGTGCTAGAATGGTGAACTAGATTCTGTGCTATGGCAATAGCACTAGTATTGTCACAAAATAATGTTGAATTATTTAAGTTGACACCATAATCTAAGAGTTGGTTTTGTATCCATAGCATCTGTGAACAGCAACTACCAGCAGCCATGTATTCTGCTTCTGCAGTTGATGTAGACACAAATGTCTGCTTTTTACAAAACTAGGAGACAAGTCTCATACCAAGGAACTTGCATGTTCTAGAGGTACTTTTCCTGTCCACTCTACATCCAGCATAGTCAGCATCTGAGTATCCAGTTAACTCAAACTCTGACTCTACATGATTAGGGCAACTCTTTATATATCTCAAAATTCTTTTTAGTAAAATAAGGTGAGATTTTTTAGGGTTCACTTGGAACCTAGCACAAAGACATGTGGCAAACATTATATCAGGTCTGCTAGCTGTTAGGTATAATAAGGATCCAACAATTGCCCTATAATTTTTCTGATCCACTAGTTTCCCTGCTGCATCAGAATCCACAACAGCATTTGTAGCCATAGGGGTTTTCATCTCTGAAGCATCACCCATCCCAAACTTTTTGATAAGCTCTTTAGCATACTTAGCTTGGGAGAGCAAGATACCATCTGGGAGCTGCTTCACTTGGAGACCAAGGAAGTAGGAAAGCTCACCCATGCTACTCATCTCAAATTTAGAATGCATGAGGTCAGCAAACCTCTTGCACAATTTGGGATCAGTAGACCCAAAAATAATGTCATCCACATATATTTGTACTAACAAGGTTTGGTCCTTATGATGTCTAGTGAAAAGTGTTTTATCTATGGTTCCTCTTGTAAATTCATGCTCTAAAAGAAAGCTTGCGAGGGTCTCATACCAAGCTCTTGGAGCTTGCTTTAAACCATAGAGAGCTTTATGCAATTTAAAAACAAAAGAGGGTTGAGTAGGAGAGATAAAACCTGGAGGTTGTTCCACATAAACCTCTTCTTGAAGCACTCCATTCAGAAATGCACTTTTGACATTCATCTGGTAGACCTTGAATCTCTCGTAAGCTGCATAGGCAAGGAATATCCTAATGGCCTCTAACCTTGCAACAGGGGCAAAGGTTTGGTCATAGTCTATTTCTTCCTCTTGTCTATAGTCTTGAGCAACAAGCCTAGCCTTGTTCCTCACTATGTTGCCTTGAGCATCCAACTTGTTCCTGTAGACCCATTTAGTTCCAATAACTGGGTAGTTATGGGGTCTTGGAACCAAATCTCACACTCTACATCTCTCAAACTGATTGAGTTCCTCTTGCATTGCATTGATCCAGTGGGGATCTTGCTCTGCCTCATGTATGGTGAGAGGTTCAATTTGATAGAGAAAACATGCATGCATCAAGTCTTGGTTGAGTTGATGCCTTGTCTGTACACCTACTGAGATGTCTCCAATCACCTGAGATCTGGGTGATCTCTAAGTGTGACAAGATCAGTTGGTGGAGTTGGTTAAGCAACAACTTCAGTATTTAATTCCTCTTGGGGAATGATACTAACTATTGGGGGAAGTTCAGTCACTTCCTCTTGACTTTCCTCATCACTATCTTCAGCATCCTGTGGAGTGGGATGGTGTGGTACCTCTTGGGTAAGGTTCAGTCCATCCATAGACTCACACAATGGTGAAACTTGCAAAGAGCTTATGGTAGAAATTTCTTTCTCCTTGTATGACATGTTAGTCTCATCAAAAGATACATGAACAGATTCTTCAATTTTAAGAGTTGATTTATTATAAACCCTATAAGCTTTACTGAACATGGAGTATCCTAGAAACACTCCTTCATCAGCTTTAGCATGAAATTTTGGTATGTATCTCTTGTCATTATTGTGAATGTAGCAAATACAACCAAAGATTCTAAAATAGTCTACTTTAGGTTTCTTTCCTTTGAGTAATTCATAGGGAGTCTTGCCCTTCAGTTTATGTATTAAACTTCTATTCAACACATAGTTGGAGGTGTTCACTGCCTCTGCCCAAAAGGATAGAGGAAGGTGAGCATCTGACAATAATATAGTGACAGATTCAATAAGGGTTCTATTTTTCCTTTCAGCTACCCCATTTTGTTGAGGAGTTGTAGGAGCTGAGAAAGTATGCCTGATCCCTTCACTTTGACAGAACTCTTGCATAAGAAGAGAATCAAACTCTGTCCCATGATCACTTATGATCAGGGCAATGTGAGTGTTGAACTCAGTCTGTATGCATTTGAGAAACTCTGTCAAACACTTAAAGTTATCAGACTTCTTCCTCAGAAAGAACACCCATGTGAATCTTGAGAAGTCATCTACAACCACTAAAGTATAAGATTTCCCTACTAAGCTTTGTACTGTAATGGGTCCAAAAAGATCCATGTGTAACAGATACAAAATCCTAGGTGAATCACTCTTATTAAGTGACTTGAAATTATTTTTGGTTTGCTTGCCTAATTGACAAGCCCTGCAGAGTCCTTCCTTCTTATAGGTGCCAGAAGGTAGTCCTCTAACAAGGTTGTCCTTGGATAGCCTAGCAATGGTTCTAAGGTTTATATGTCCTAGTCTCTTATGTCATAATACATTAGGTTTACAAATAGAGTTAAACATGCAAATATCTATTTCAGTTGAAAGAAAGTCTACTAAATAGATGTTACCTTTCCTTTTACCTGTCAATATAGTTGTGTTGTCCTCTGATTTGATCTTGCATAAGGATTTGCTAAAATTCACTTGGTAGCCTTCATCACATAGTTGACTGATACTGATCAAGTTGTGCTTCAGTCCTTCCACATAGGCTACTTTCTTGAATGTGACTGCGCCAATCTGGACTGCACCATATCCTTTTGTTAGTCCAAAGTTTGAATCACCAAATATGACTTTGGGTCCAAGCTTGGCTTTGAAGGATGTGAAGTTGTCCTTGTTTCCTGTTATGTGCTTTGAGCACCCACTATCCAGATACCATTGCTGGTTTGATGTTGGATAGGTTTTCACCTGCACATAAAACAATTTACTTGTTTCTGACCCAGTTTACCTTGGGCCTAGGTTAATAACCTTTGAATTCAGAAATAAAAGACACCTCTGATTGACTCTTATAACCTTCAGGATGATATCTCCTAGGAGTTATTATCCATTCAGTATAAGGGTTAAATCTTTGAGATGTAGGACCTCTAGGATTGAACTTTGATTTGCCTTTAAAAGGGTTTTTAAAACTCTGAGCTCTATTCAACGATCTATGAGTTGAGTTCGACGATCTATGAGCTGAGTTCGACGATCTTGGGTCAGATCGTCGAGCTCCGTTCGAAGATCGACCATGCCAGAGTTCAAGGTTCAGAGATCGTCGACCTGAGTTCGACGATTTAGCCTGAGATCGTTGATCTCCATTCGACGATCGTCTAGCTCCGTTCAACGATTTCTATTGAACTTTGGTTTTCTTAGGTAGATCAAAATTTTTCCTAGCTACCTCCACAACTCCCTTCCCTTTATCAGAGATAAATTTAATTGGGGTTGATAATACTATAGGTTGGTTGAATGAAGCACCCAAGCCCAGTGTACTATTAAATCTTGAGTTCACTGTACTTGTGATGTCCATTAGTTTGATACTTCTCCCATTGAGGGATTCTTCAAACTTCTTGGCCTCTGATAGTTCACCTTTCAGTGAGGCTATCTGCTCCCTACAACACTCCAACTCCTCAAAGAGTTTGAGATTATCTGATTTTAAGGTGCTTTGTTCAGATAGTTGATTTCTGAGAGAAATAATTTCTTTTTCAGATTTTAATAGATCTAAACAAAGCGCCTTAAACTCACACTTGAAGTCCTCAGAATTGAAATCAAATGAGTCTATTACCTGGTCTTCTTCAGATTGAGTCTCTGATTCACATTCTCACTCTTCTGCATCAGAATTCTGTTGTGAGGCATTGATAGCCATCATGTAGAATTCCTTCTCTTCAGCATCATCTTCATCATCACTTGAGCTGGAAGAAGTTTCAGATTCTTCTTCTGCCTCACTCCAAGTTTCAGCTACAAACCCCTTCCTGGTGTGTTTGTTCTTGGTGGAGGAGGGTTTGTCATTGCTGTTCTTCCTGAGGTCTTTGTCTTTTCTTCTTTCTCTCCTGTTCTTTTTGTCCTTATATTGATTTTCTGGACAGTCAGACACCATGTGGCCTGGTTTCCTGCATCCAAAACAAATAATCTCTTTATTATTTGATTTGTCATACCTTGGCTTGTCATGCCCTCTGGCAGACTTTTTCCTGAAGTCTTTTCTGGCCATTTTGTAAAATCTTTTGGCCAGTAGGCTTAGCAGCACTTCATTGCCTGTGACCTTGTCTTCAAGTTGATCTTCAATGGCTTTGAAGGCTATTGACTTCTCTTTTCTTATAGCTGGTGAGGCATCCTTCTACTCTTCTTCTCTATTCTTGATGAGCAGCTCATAAGACTTGAGCTTGCTCAAGAGAGATTCAGTTGTGATCTCATTCAGGCTTCTGGCATCCTTGATTGGCCAGATCCTTGATTCCCAAGTGCTTGGGAAGCACATTAGGATTTTGTCATTTAGCTCAGTCAATGAGATCTCCTTGTCCAAGGTTTTCTGCTCATTGACTATGAGACTGAGTCTATTATACATGTTTGCTACTGACTCAGCTTCTCCTTTCTTGAAATTCTCATATTGGGTTATGAGGTGAGATCTTCTGTCTTTTCTCTCATCAGCAGATCCTGAGACTATCTCAGATAGCTTGTCTCAGATGTCCTTTACTGAGTTGCATTTAGCTACCATTTGTAAAATTTCATCAGACATAGTCTGGGCTAGAATGTTCATAGCTTTTGCATCAGCCAATTTCCATTTCTTTATTTCTGCATCTGTTCCTGAAGGAGGTGGAACAACACTTATACTTGTATTCTCTGGAGGTCTTGGACACACTGTCAAAATAGAATTGAAAATGTCCTCATCAATAGAGTTCATGTACAGTCAAATCCTTGCCTTCTAAAGTGCAAACTTAGATAGATTACACACTGGAGGTCTGGTGCTAGCATAATCTTTGTTTTGGGCCATGTATTGTGAAGAAATAATTCTAATAACAAAATCAAAACATGCAGATCTAACTAGAGGGATCTTTGGGTTCAGGTGTTAGCCTGTGCAACCACTAAGGTGTGGTATTTTTAACCAACCTAGCTCTGATACCAATTGAAAGTACAAGTTAGATCTGATATACTCTAGAGGGGGGGGGGGGTGAATAGAGTATGATGCTTGTTAAAAACCTTTTACAATAGTTGTTGTATTCCTAAGTGAACAGGGAAGCAAATAACATAAAGTAAATCTAAACACAGAGCAGTCACAGATCACTGCCAGAAAATAAAAGAAAAACAAGCAACCAGAAGACACAAGGAGCTATAGTGGTTCCCCAACCAATCTGGGTACATCCACTCTTCTACCACCCTAGGTAGGAATCCACTGAAGGATGAGTTGATCAGGTGTCCTGGGCACCAATGGGTTTTGATCAGGTCCCCAAAAACCAAACCCTCAAGTCTTTTGGAAGGAGACTTGCAACCAGAATAATTTTGAAGGGATTTAAAACCATGTACAGGAATAAGAGAGAGAGAGAGGGAGGGAGGGTGATAGTGTCTTCTCTGTCAACATTTAGAGAGAAAACTTGTGGATTGATGTAGCAAATTTTGCTCCCCCTGAGATCTTGAATTGGTCAGGAATGCTGGAGCACTGCTTCAGGGTGATAGGCCTTCAGTGACCTAGAATGCCTGGACAAGAACTGCTTCAGGAACTTCTTTTGACCGAATGTTTGATTGTTGTCCTTTGAAGTTATCCTGTGAATAAAGAGAAGAAGACTCTTGATTGAAATTAGTTGTTCTTCTTCTTCTTCTTGAGAGAGTTCTCTGGTCAAGGCTGATTGCAGTCAAGAACTTTAGATTTTAGAAAGATTGTTCTTCTGCAACTGTTGAGTATTTTCTGTACTGTGTTTCTTGAACTCTACTTGATTCTATTCTCTTACTGTGTCACTGGTTTTCTTGTCTATCTCTCTTATCTCTGACTGACTGAAAAAAAAGGTATTCAAAAACTTTTTGAATGTCGAGCAGTAATTACAGTCGACCTTGGAAAGAATCAGCAATCAATGACTTTCCTAACTGTCCCATGGAAAAACGGTATGTAATCATCCATAGTCAATACGCATTCTAACGGTAACATTCCGAGAAGATCTTGCATTAAATGTTCAGGAATCACCGCCAAGAAACTGGACGAGAACCTTGAAGAAAACCTAATCTGGATTCGTCGAACAAAGAACACAAATCGTCGAGCTGAACTTGAGTTCGTCGAGCTGAGCTTGAGTTCGTCGAGCTGAGCTTGATAGAGTTTGTCGACCAGACAATCTTCATTCATCGGACAGACATTCTTCATTCGTCGAGCTGAGAAACAGAATCATCGACCTGAGAAAAGTTTTGGACTTAGACAAAATATCATGCATCTGCTGAAATGCTGTGTCGACATAAGCTGGTGTCGACAGATTGATCTTGGTGTCGACACAAATCCTCTGGTGTCGACAGAAGCTAGTGTTAACTGAAATCCTGGTGTCGACATAAGTAAGTGTCGACTGAAATCCTGATGTCGACACAAACTGTCTGGTGTCGACACAAACCCTAAGTGTCGACACTGATTCTCTGAGTCCAGAAATCATTGAGTAGAGAATAGCATTCGTCGACCTGAAAAGCTGACTTCGTCGACCTGAGAAGCTGAGAGCTTGAGGTCCAAGTTCGTCGAGCTCAGAATATAATTCGTCGACCGAAGCATGAAGCTGGACTTAGAAAAATTTTGAAGTTATCCTGACTTTGGCTTGAAGTAGAAACTGAATTTTCGTTGAGCAGAGAACATAGATCGTCGAGCTCAGCACTAAGAATTGTCTCACGATCGTCGAGCGCAGAATTCCTTTCGTTGAGCTGAGTTCGACGAACGTCGAACTCACTTTACTTAGTCTTGAAAAACCTGTGAGTCTGGAGTCTCTTAGGGTCTTGTTGAAAGCTAGTCCAACTGGAGTTGAGCCTAAGGACTTAACCTAGACTCTAGGACACAAATTGACCCTGGCTATACAAGATGGGTCACATCCTAAGTCAGTGAACCTAGCCCAAATCAACTAGGGATCCAACATTTACTATACATAGCCCGATCTAATTTCGGCTCTATGTACCCACCTATAGTGGGTAGTTATGTCTGTGATTACGCGGGTGGTTACTCTCACATCGGATGGTGGAGACCACGTGGAGTTGATCAAACGACGGGGAACAACTGACTATTGAGGGAAGCCAGTGACAAGCCCCCAGTAGCAGGAGGCCGCCCCGGGGAAAGGATCAGCAGTCGGCAGATTGCCGACCGCGGCCCCTCGTAGTCTCAGACGGACGGCCAGTCGTAGTCCCTCGCGGCCGCGGGCGGAGGGACGACTAGGCTTTGAGGGCTGGCCGCAACCATTTTGGTCGGGACTGGAGGGACAACCGCGATACTCGTGGTCGTACTAAGAGGGTCGGTTGCGTCTTTTGAGGAAGCACGAGGAGGGCTGAGCGTAGCCATCTTGGCCACGCGTGGAGGGCCGGTCACGACCCTTACGACTACCGTTGAAGGTTGATTATGGTCCGTACATATGCAACCCTCTCGGCCGCGCACAGATCCACAGTTGTTCGATTGCTAGCAGTGTCTGGCCGTGCATGGCACATACAATAATGGGCGAACGGCAGAGCGCGTACTACAATGCATGAGTGGCAATCCGCATGTGGGTCGCGCATGCGGGGAGCATAGTGCGCCCACAATCCTGCACTTATGATGCATGCATGGGGTGTGTGGCATCTTGCGCACGAGGCACTAGAGGCCTTGCGCGCGTACGAGTCGTGGGAGAGGTCGGAGTCTACATTTTGATATCCGAACACTCTATTTGAAGAGGATGGAGTCTTTGCTTAGGATTTCTGAACACTTATTTTTGACATGCTAGAGTGTCTGCCGAGGATATACGATCCCTTTGTTTGATAGAGGCTAGATTTTCTGCTTGAAATATCTGAACACTCTGTTTGGGAAAGACCGAAGTCTATCCTGATATATCTAAACACTCTGTTAAGAGAGGTCGGAGTTTCTGTCTAGAATATCCGAACACTCTGTTTGGGAGAGGCCGAAGTCACCAATTTGGGATATCAGAGCACTTTGTTTGGGAGGGACTGGAGTCTCTGCTTTAGGATATCTGAACACTTTATTTGGGATAGGCACCTCTTGGGATATCCAAACACTCTACTTGGGAGAGGCCGATGTCACTGCTTAGGATATCTGAACACTTTATATCGGTGAGGTTAGAGTCTCCATATGGGATATCTGATCACTATGTCTGGGAGAGACTGGAGTCTCTACTTGTGATATCCAAACATTCTGTTTAGGATAGGCCAGAGTCGCCATATGAGATATCTGAACACTCTATTTGGGTAAGGCCGGAGTATCTGCTTAGGATTTCTGAACACTTTATTTCGGAGATGCCAGAGTTTTTACATCAGATATTTAAATACTCTATTTGTTAGAGACCGGAGTCTCTGCATTGGATATCCAGACACTCTGTTTGGGATAGGCCAGAGTCTTCACCTTAGTTATCTGAACACTATGTTTGAGAGAGGGCAGAGTCTCCGCTTAGGATAACCAAACACTTTATTTGGAAAAGGTCATAGCCTTCTCCTATAATATCCATACACTTTGTTTGCGAGAGGTTGGAGTCTCTGCCTGAGATAACAAAACACTTTTTTTGTGATAGGCCGAAGTCTCCGCTTTGAGATATTCAAACACTCTGCTTGCGAGTGGCTGGAGTCTCGGCTTTGGGATATCCAAGCACTTTGTTTGTAGCAAATGACAAAACTGAAAATGACATTAGTTACTTGCATACATGGCGAAAACTCATGACTTGTTTACATGGATGTGAAAACATGCGATACAAGTAAAGATGTCAGATGCCCTGGACGTTATATGGCTAGAGAACATGCTCTTATTTGCGATGGTCGCTTTGGGGATCACCCCCCTGCTTGACCATTCTTGTCCTGCAGATTCAAGGTCCTTGGCATGGATAAATTTTCAAAGAAGTCCTGAACAAACAAATCATTCGATTTCTACCTTCAGTTGTAAAATCCCTCATCCCGGTAATTGGGCACGGTCGAGGAGAGATTTTATGCCCATGACCGTCATCTTACAATGACGCCAACTTAAGAGTTAGCTACCAATGCAAGACGGTGACCTTGCCGGCAGGTATAATCGTACATATGGCCAACAAGAAAAGAAATAATAAAAACAAGTCCACAATATCACAACATAGATATATAAATATCAAATGAATGGAAAGGTCCACAATGAGTTAACAAACGAGGAGAGTAATAGGGCTTATGCCCAGTATATAATAATAACACAAATCTCTCTCTCTCTCTCTCAACTATATGCGAAAGATAAACAAAATACTCATCAACCTATCGCTCGGTAGTAGTAGTAGCAGTGTGCGATAATTGCTCCTCCGATCCTGGTAGCTCAATCTCTGGCTCCACCTGGTCGAACTAGTGCGACATCTCCACGCATCCCTAAAATGATATGGTCCACCGACCGCTAGTCAAAAGACTTACCCATTATCATCCTCGCATCACCCCTGCGATTCCTAAGCACTGAGCAGGAGGAAGAAAGTCGAGGACCAATAGTAGCAGAATGTACAAATAGGTGACAATGATATTTACATATAATTCTAGCAGTTCTATACTAGTATGAGCAGTAACAAAAGCAATAGTAATGAGTAGTAAAAAGTACAGTACAAAAGAAGTAAGAAAGAGTTGTATAAATCTACGAAAGTAAAAGCAACTACTCTACCATCACAGAAGCATACCTTAACTTATATGAATGTACATACGAACTTATAAGTTAAGATTTTCAGGCAACTCATCATATAAAAGAGCCCATACTAATTTATATAATGAGGGTGTAGAAAAATAAGCTAAACTATACTCTCTACATATACCATACTATGCGGTGCAATACAATGATTATAATGCAACTCACCCACCTGACTTTGTGCGCACAGACCTTTCAAATATTTCCCACTTTGTGGAGGTAGCTAGCCTCTAAGGTACCAACCTTCATTGCTCACGGTGGCAGTGGAGCGGGTATTTCCACTCCTAGGCGGGTAGATACACTACCGGGCCTAGACCTTGAGTACGCCTGAACGCTAAGAACAAAATAGTGGAGCCCTTGTGTACTCTTACTGGCAACTGCCAAACTTTATGGTCGGGTGTGCGTTTAGGGGATAGTATTCCAAAACTCAGTATAAACATCCTACTGGTCTCCCCAAAAACCTGCACTCCTCACTGGAGCCAACATACTTTTGTCGTGTCGCCGACTGGACCAGTACCGAATGACCCACCACATAAACACAACTAGGTTTGAAAATACCTACCTGAGCCTCCAGCTCGCATGACCAACCTGTCCTCAAATCTTATGCATCACCGAGCCTTCAGCTCGCAGACGAATTAGTCGACAATATGACCATACCAAGTCTATAGTTCCAGGACTAACAAGTCCCGAATCACTCCAACCTGTACACTTGTGAGATTTATAAGTTATACTCAACCTATTAGACTACTCTTTTCTAACTTTTAGTTATACATAGCAATTTAAGTTAAATCTTGGACTTCTTGAGGTCTACCCAGTGAAGGGCTCGCACCGGTACCAGGAACTATTATGAGATTAACCTTATCGTTCCCTTTCTCAAGATATTTTGCTTTGTTAGTGACTACTCTTTACCAAATCCTCTTCCATAGTTACTCTTAGAAAGTCTATGATGATTTGTGTTTCATTGATAAGTTGTAAATATACCTATTTTTATGTTCATTATTTAATTAGTTTTTGTTTTCTTTTGTTGTTTTAGGTTAAATTTATTTAATAAAATGCTCTTTTTATTGTATATATTTTGCTAACTTAGTTTATGTTATTTTTCAGAAATTTTCAGAATTTTGCCAGTAAAATCATGTGTCACGTCCGTGTACTGTTGGTCACGCCCGTGACCTGGGCGTGACACATCAAAATCCAGTGAATCAGCAATTTTTCGAAGAAAATGCGTGACACGCCCGTGTCAAATGTGACACAGCCGTGACCGAACCCGTGTCACAGCGCTCGACGATTTTCCCCTCGACGTTTGTCGACCCGACAAGGACACGCCCATGTCCCATGATTTGACACGCCCGTGTCATTCACGATCGACGATCAAGGCTTCTAGCTCGATGAAACTGCGTTCAACGTTCGTCGACCCGACCCGACACGCCCGTGTCCAAATGCCATATGGGCGTGTCTCCTCCACCTGGCCCGACAAACTGCCGCTGGCGCCCACTTCAACCTCCCCGACACGCCCACTGTCACGCCCGTGACCAGGGGCGTGACTTCCACGTGGACCTCCCGAAGTCAAACAACGCCATCAAATCGCCGAAATCAGATGATGAATAGTGTCGACACACCCAATGTCACGCCCATAACCTGGGGCGTGACCATTGCGTTTTCAGCCGCAATGTCAAATCTCCAGTCGAATCACCGGCCGCCATTTTAATAGTAGTGACATGCACCCTGACATGCCCGGGTCAGAGGGAGTGTCCCATGAAATTTGTGTCTATAAATTTCATCCTTCTGCTTGAGTTCCTGTTCCAAAATTTTGAACCATTTTGTTAACAAGGGCTGCTGTTTGGAGCTTGCTTTAGTGCTATGTAAGGAATTCCCCCCCCCCCCCCTCCTTCTTAAGTTTGTTTGTTTAGGCTCTTGTAACCAACTTCTTTTGTAATAAAAACGTTCGTTTTTCATCCTTACATGCTCTGAAATGTCTCTGATGGCCTCCTTTTCACGAATCTTATGTATTTATGTTTTCATTTTCAGATTGCGTGTGTGCGTGTATGAGTTAAAATTGCAAAATTTATGTTTAAATCGAAAAACCTTTTGTTTTACTTTCATTTTTCTCAAAATTTCTAGCCGTTATTATAGCTGTTTTCCTTATCATACTCTTTAGAATTGGTTAGACTTAGGATTTTTATGCTTCCAAATTCGTTCTTATTAACTTGTAAAACAATAAAAAAAGTGGTTTTCATTCCTCTTAACTTAGATTTTACTTCGTTTTGATTATAAAACTGTTGCTTCTTTTTAGCTTTCTTCCACTTTTAAACTGTTTTACAAAGCTATAAGAATGTATAATGTGTTATTTTAATTTTTCAACAACTTTGATTTTCGCAATTACTTAAAAAGATTTTTGCTCAAACAATTTTTATTGCCACTTTTTATGCATTTCTATCAAAATCTAACGGTAAAAATGCAAACGTTTTAATTTTTCAGGCACTTGCTTTTCTCGCTTTAATTTGAAAACTCTTTGCTCAAATAATTTTTATTTCAACTTTTTATGCATTTCTACGGCATTTTAGCGGTAGAAATGCAGTTGTTTTAATTTTTTGATAACTTTGTTTTTCTTTATTTTTTCGCCTGCGTGCGTGCGTGTATGAGATAAGTTTTATTGCTTTCTCTAATTATGTAGAGTGTGTGCGTGTGCGCATTTATTTCCGCCTACTCGTTAAGAGTTAAATGGCGTGTGTTTAATTTTTCACCTACTCATTTGAGTAGGTGAGTATTTACTTTCTGCAATGTGAGTATTTCATTTTATGTCGTGTGTGTGTGTGTGTGTTTTTATTAATGCAAGTGTGTTTTAATTTCAGCAAGTGTGCGTGTTTTTATTTACGTCTACTCATTTGAGTTAAATGGCAGGTTTTTATTTTCCTCCTACTCGCTAGGAGTTAAATGGCTGGATTTTATTTAAGTAGTACTTGTAGTTTTTATCTTCCGCCTACTCGGTAGGAGTTAAATGGTCGGACTTCATTTCCCTCCTACTCGTTTGAGTAGGACTTGTAATTTTCAGCTTTTATTTACCGCCTACTCATTTGAGTTAAATGACATGTTTCTATCTTTCGCCTACTCGCTAGGAGTTAAATGGCCGGACTTTATTTCCCGCCTACTCATTTCAGTAGGACCTGTACTCCCATTTATTTTCGCCTACTCGTTAAGAGTTAAATGACGTGTCTTTATTTCCCTGTAAATATTTGGGAAGGACTTGTAATCGCATTTATTTCCGCCTACTCGTTTGAGTAGAACTCGCTTTTGTTTCAGTCCTACTCGTTTGAGTAGGACTTGCAAATTTTCAGCTTATATTTTCCGCCCACTCGTTTGAGTGGGACTTGCAATTTCAATTATGCAACTTTCTCTTACTTGTAACTTAGTTTTATTTTTGTCTCTTTATTATATGTTTGGATGAGTGCGGGTGTATTTATTTGTAGTAACTTTTCTAATATTAGGTTATCTTGTTTTTCTTCTTATTCTCTTTATAACCCTTCAGCGAATAGTTTAGAATGCTCGCCTAACCAAACTCATAAGCTATCCCCATTCCGATGAGTGGCTAATCACTTTTAGCCCTTGGTATCGAAGAGAATTGGGATATAAAAAATGTCTTAAATAACTAAAGGTCTTATTTTTCTATTTAATTAAAAGCTTAATGTTTACCTCGGGTTAATGACGCGTAGAACCACATATCGATGTGTGAGCTCTATTTCCATTATCCATACGCTAGCTAGCCGAGAGGTCGTGCATATAGACTGATCACCCCTGGGTAAAGAGAGTTCCGCACTAACCCTCAAGAGAGGAGGCACGCTAACTCTACCGGATTGGGTTCCCCACCCAATAGCGGGCATCTTAGCGTACTGCGGGCATTAAGAGGAATCCTTCGTCGGACGAGAGCCCGGTCGAATAGCCTTAATGTCCAGGTGAGCGATATTCCTAGAGATAGGTGAGCTCATTATTTTGGAACCTCCATGACCAAGTTTCCTCTTTAATTAAATTAAAACTTTAGATCTCTAGTTATTCAAATCTATTTTTAATCCTAACTTAATTTGATATCGAGTTTTATCTCTTCATCGACTTTAATCTGAATCTATTTTCATCCTATTTTAGTTAAAATCAACAACTTACTATTTTAGTAAAATAATAGTGCTTTCAGATCAGTAGGGATAATCAACCCGTTCCCAGGAAATTTACGATCTGGATATTCCCCCGAATATTTTGTATTACTTGTGATAGGTGCACTTGCCTCCCTTAGCAAGCCCGCATGGATTGACTCATCGAACCAACCACCCACATAAGAGTCTATTCGCGGGCCATCATTCATATAGAGAAACTACGATCTTTTGTTGATCCCGGACTTAACAACACCCCTTAGGGTCTATGTACACTAACGCACACCACCTCTAAGTAAATTCCTTAGGACTCCAACCAAGATCTCATCAAGGTCCTAAAAATACCCCAACATGACTAGAACCAATTTGTATCATATCTAACCATCACCCCCTTGACTTTACTATATTTAACCCAAACGATCGATATGAGTCTAAGGGTTGTGACCACCAAATAATTTATCCAAATGACATATGATTAATTATAGGGGGTCTAAATACTCAGTTATGAAGAAGTTCCAAAGTTTTACAATTTTCTAAATTATATTGACCAAAATTGATTTTTTCTAAAATATAAGTCACCAGTGGATTTGAACATGAAGTATCACTTACATGAGTACAAACAGTACCAAATAATTTCCATAAGGTTATAATAATAAATAACAGCTCTGGACCAAATTTCATATCATTCCAAAAATATTTGATATTTAATTTCTATTTACAAAAATCTAATTCACTAGGTCATATTACTCACAAAGTACTATTAATATTCATCAAATAATTCCAGAAATATTACTGGAGGTTAAAAATGGTAAATAATTATTTATTCCATAAATGTATAATTTATTACTCATTTTGAGTATAATTATCTCAATAATATAGAAGGAGCAAAAATGGTTATTATAACTTCAACCCTAATATTCTGACTTTTAAAAATTCCAATTAATTTACCTAGTGTGTATCATACAAAATTATTGCTATTGGCAAGGTTTTATAATTTTTGTAACTATTTTAGTCACACTAATTTCATTAATACACATGCATAATAAAAATACAAATTAATTCATTTGCTAAGCAAATAAACTCCAAATTTTCTAAAACTTCATGAGAATGTGTCCATTCACTAAATAAGTGCATGTATAAAATTTCATTAGATTTGACCACGCTAATCTTGCTAAATTCACAAGATACACCTTATGGTTAAATGCACACCACATATCACAAGCCATAGCCTCATGCATTTGAATTGCACACTCAAGCAGAGCTCCAAATGACTTAAAAATTATACCAGGACTTTTTATTGTCCCATTGAGACTCCCACCAAAATATGTGGTCATTATAATTATTTTTCACCAAAATATTTTACTTTTATGAAAAATCACATTTTACATAAAACTATAGGATAATTTTCCCCAAAACTTTCCATTTTTGTACTATAGATCTATCTAGGGTATATTCTGACATGCCCCAATTTTCAGCCACATAACTTTAACTATTTAAAAGTTATTCACAAATAATGGGCTGTCACCTCCTAAGGACCAGTCCCACTAAAACTACCCTACAGGGAGGCACAGTGCTCCAAATGGGCTGATTGTAATTTCTAATTAAAGTAGACTCTTAGGGATACCATTTTTATGTTGGGTACTTTTCATGGTTCTGCCCCTAAGAGCCTTATTTTCCAAAATCAAAAAGTGCATATTAAGGGGGAAAAATACAATATATTATATATAATAATTAATATATTAAAACATTTAAACGACATCCCTTCATCTTCTACCTCCAGCAGACGATCCAGATTGCTCCTGCCTGGAGCTTATTCTAGCCCAATTTTCGGGCCACCTCACCTCCTCCCCAGCCAACCACCACCACCACCATCTCTGTTGAGGTGTTGGCTAGCAGTTGATGGTGGTTTGGCCGCCGGAGGAGGTGTTTTCCGGCGAACCCGACGCCTCATTTTTTTCATGGAAATTCTACAAATTTATCACTTGGATCAAGCTCTTTTGAGCCTGGTTTCTTAACTTAGGGATCTAGGATTCTAGCACAAGGGGAGAGGAGGAGAAACATGCCTGATTACGGGCTTGGAGACGACTACTCCAGTAGGTGGACATGGTGGCGGTAGTTTCCAACGAGATTGCTCAATTCCTCTATCCACCACCAAAAGCATAGATCCAACACACTATTTTGACTCCTTGAGGGCTTTTGAAGGTGATGAAAGGATAAAATGGGGCTGGGGAGGGGTATTTATGGAGTCTCCATGAAAGGGGTTGGCAGACCATGACCATTAATGAACCTCCTTGATGGTGGCCGACTGAAATTCATGAAATTCTCCTTGTAAGTATTAGGGGAGATGAAAGGTGGGCTTAGGGAAGAGGAAGTGTGTGCCCTATTGTAATGTCCCAAAACTCAAAAGTGGGACGAGCAGTGTTTAGGACCGAGTTTGGTGCTTGGTAGGGGTCACACGGCCTGGAACACGGGTGTGTCTAGGGCCGTATCGTGCTCGGGTTTGACGATCTGGCCGTGTGGTCGACAAAAATGGAGTCGACGATCGTCGGGATAGCAAACACGGCCTAAGACACTAGCGTTTTCCAAGCCATGTCCTGCTTGGGCTGATAGCCGAGCTGTGTAGGGGGAGGAACACGGCCAGGAGCCCAGGAGTGTTCGGGTTTACACGGGCATGCCAAATTTGACACGGGCGTGTCAAGAATCCCTGTCCTCTTCGGGTTGTTTTTGGTCCTGTGTCGATGGAGGAACACACCCCGCAACACGGGCATGTACTAATTGACATGGGCGTATCGAGAGCCCGTGTCCTTGTCTGGATGCAATGGTTTCGGCATCAATTGAGGCACATAGCCTTGTACACGGTCGTGTCACAAGCCGTGTTCGGCCCAAGAAATTGATTTTAAGTGCGAATCTTGGCCGTCCGTTTCCTTCTTTTGGGATCCAAGGGCCCAGACTGGTACAGGCAGGGTTAAGTCCGAAAATAGGATTTGAATCACTCATTCCACTTCAAGCTTTCTCTTTCTAAGTCTTTATAGAGAGGGGAGAGCAAGGAAGAAGGAGAAGGAGAGTTCCGGCCACCGGTGGATCTTCGGAGCCCCAAATCACAAGAGGAGTTCAGATCTACAGAGGCGAGGCCGTTGCGGTGCTTTTCATTTGTCTAGATATTCATGGCGCTAAAGAGAAATGCAAGGGTAACGATTCTCATGTTGTACATGTGAAGTCCTCTTTCCTTTTTGCAAAGGAAGCCCGATCTCGCGAGAATGCGGTGAGTGTGAAGTATTCCTTCGGGTAGACAGGAATAGTCCCTCTTGTTTCACATGTAGTGTCCGGAATTGAGAAACAGACATAGACATGGTGTGTGAAGCCTACTCGGACAAGTTGGTCTGGATCAGTGATGTTGCATTGCATGAATGGCCGGAGAAGACTCTACGCCGATGGTTGTTTTTCGGGTTTTCTACGCGGTAGATTGCAATAGGGAACCTCAGGGACTAACTCCGAGGTGTACCCGGAAAACTGGGTAGATGCATGATTCTGCCATCATGGTGGCCTGGGAGCCAACTTGCACATAACTGGGTTATGTAAAGTGTGTTATCCATTTGGGACTCGGGGAAGCTTGACCCGCACATATGGCTTAAAATGATGTTGCGGTGTGAGCAACGGGTTAGGTGGAACCGTAACCGCTCCATGTCGTTTGGTACAAGCGACCTAAAATACATGGGACTTGCCATTGGCATAGATGGAGGGTCTTAGGGCTTAAGCCGGAAATACTAAATTGCTCACGAGATTTGCCGTCCAAGGGGCGGTGGTGAGACCGCAGATTTTGACCGGGTTCACCGAGAATGTGCCCTGAGAGCACGGGGTGTGTGTCCGTGCATGCCTACGCCTGTGATGAAGTGTAATTTCACTCCAATTTCGCTATGCTAATAAAGTGCAGGGAAGGAGCATCGCCGCCATGAGTTTAGGGGCGGGGTCGTTATAATTTGGTCAGCTTTAGCTGACCGTTGCTTTTGTTTGCCACCGCTTCGGTGGATTGTTGCTTGCAGGTGCTGCGGAGCCTTGTGGCAAATAGTGGGCAAAGGCCCTTATTGCTGAGCCGGCCCTTGAAGGCCTATATATGAATGTTTACTTTTATTCTCATGTGTGACCGGCCTGCGTTCCGAGGTTTGGAAGACACTATTTGTTTAAAGTAAACTCTTGTAAGGCCATAAGGCCGTGTACTTTGTGTATTTTGTACGTTCATTCCTTTTGGGTTAATGTTAGTGGACATTCATGCTGTGGCTGAGTTCTTATTTTTGCAACATTTAAAATGCTTCCTCTAGAATGAGCTCTGTGTAGGATATTGGTTATTGGAAGGATGGTTTCATTGCGTAACCCTTCGGTCTGTCTGTGGTATATGGTGTCGAGCCCCTGCCGGACCTACTGTTATATGCTATGTGACGGATATGGGGTGTTATAATTTGGTATCAGACTACTGGTTTCAGTCAACTTAAATGAATTTGTAGACGAATTCTTTTAAGGGGTGGTGAGCACATGTGTGTGCATCATCATTATAACATAAAAAGAACCCATGAATTTCCACTTAGGTATGAAAATATACATGGTTGAGGAACCTGCGTGTTCCTATAATTGCTTTTTGCAATATTGTTCGGTCACTTAATGGTGTTTTGTACGACTATAGGTGACCAGGAGTGGTGCAAGGCCGTCATAATGTTCGATTTCTGAGGCAAGTAGTTCACCGAATGATGTGCCTGCAACACCTCTCTCGGCTAAAACCATAAGATTGGTAGCTGAATCGGTGTTCGCTATGATAAATACCCAGCATGCAAGGCAAATGCAGCAGTCTGCCCCTGTGGTGGAGCAGGTACAGCTTTAAGCGGTAGAACCGAGAAGGGTGGAGTAAGTAGTGGTGGAGTCGTTGATACCTAGGAGAGCAACTGAAAAGCAGTTCAAGCATGTTATGGGCTTCAATCCTCCGGTGTTCTCGGGGACGGGAACCCCATCCCAAGCCGAGGATTGGCTCGCCCGAGTAAAGAAAGTCTTGACAGCTATAGAAACGGAGAAGTGGCAGATGACCACCAAAGCTACTTTCGTGTTGGACGGAGATGCAAGGCTGTGGTGGGAAGGTTTAGAGCTACATCAACTGAGGGGAAGACAACTCACGGACATCTTGATGGAAGAATTTTCGAGACTATTCTTGGCAAGGTACCTTCCCTCGGCTCAAAGGATCGCGATGGAGAATGAATTCCAGAAGTTGACGTAAGGAGAGAGTAGCATGGATGAGTATATCCATGAATTTACACGATTGGGTCAGTACGCTAGCTCTACATTTGCTAATGATGAGCGTAAGACAAATCGTTTCTATGAGGGTCTGAGGGATGACCTAAGGCTACTATTCTCGGGGCCTATGACGTAGGGCTTCTTGACCATGGTCAATACGGCCCGGTCTTTGGAGAAGGATCTGAGGAATGTGCCAGCGAAGAGAAACTCTGGTGCTAAGAAGACAGAGTTCAAGGTGCCGACTACCTTGAAGTCTGGGTATCGTAAGTTCTATATGAAGGCTAGGACTTTGGGTCCAGCCCCATCTTCTGGTGCTTCGGGGGCAACTACAAGTCGAACTCCAGGCGCATGCTATAACTATGGAAAGCCAGAACACTTTGCCCGAGATTGTTGGATCGGACGTCCAAAGTCCGAGAGGAAGCCGGGAGCAACCTATGAGGAGAAGGGCAAGGCGGTAGAGTCAACCACATCCCATTATGCTCCAGCTCCACCTAGGGTCTATAATCTTGGCCAGCAGGAGGCCATAAAGCAAGCTGATGTGGTGACATATACGGTTTAAATTTATAGCAAGTTAGCTTTAAATACTTGTTACCTTGCGCGTGTTAGCTTATTATCATGGTTTTGAAAACCGGACCGGACATCGAACCGGCGGAGGGAGAGGTTCAAGGTTGAACCGGTCCAACCGGGGTTGAACCGTTATATATAAAATATATATCAGAATAAGGGAAATATGCATAATGCGTATTTTAAAATGTACGTGCGAGGCTCGCCGGCCATAAAATAAATATATAATAACATAATTTTTATTTTATACACAAAAATATAATTGAAAAAGAAATACAAATTAGAGGATTCGTCATATTTGATCACTTTTTATGCAATCTTTAACAAATTTTATAACTACTTGAAAAAATATGTACTAATTAAATAATAAAAAATGAGATAATATTTGATAAATATGACCGTCACACGTCTGGCTTGACTGTCAATTATACATTAATATGCATGTGTTTTTATTATATAGATTATTTTTTATAAATATGTATTAATCTATATGTATATAATATATTTTAAAAACATTCATCAATGACCAAATGACTGAGTGGCTTGTTTCCTTGCTTGATTTTGAAGTAGCATGGGTTCAAAACTTGCCGCCCCCTCATTTTCGGTATTAAATTTTGGGCGCCATGGCCCGCCCGGTTTTAGGAAAACCGGTTCGGTTTACGGTTGGGCGGTTCAACCGGCCGGTTTTCTGGGTTTTACCCGGTTCTGAGCGGGGCCGGTTTTAGAGGCTTGACCGGGCCGCCCGGGTGACCGGTCGGCGGTCCGACCGGTCGAACCGGCCGGTCCGGTTCGGTTCTTAAAACGCTGCTTATTACTACTTGTATAGGATTTGTTTTGATTTGCGATAATCCGGCGAGAGCACTCTTTGATACGGGAGCTTCACACTCCTTGTTGTCCGAAGGATTTATATCGCGCATCGGAGTACATTCTTCGATGGCAAAGGACAAACTGGATGTATTGTTGCCAAATGGGTGTTCGATGTGCGCGGATAGAGTCTATGGCGTAAAGATACGAATTGGGAGTCAGGAGTTCGACTTGCAAGCGTCGTTACTGCCGCTAGTGGAGTTCAATGTGATTTTTGGTTTGGACTGGCTCTCAGAGCAGCAGGCATATATTGATTGCAATCTCAAGGAGGTCAAATTGGGAACTGGTCGTGAGACGATATTTGCGGGCTTGAAAGGGTCGAGCAAGACTTTGATGTCTGCTCTTCAGGTGGTTAAGGTAGTTCGTGTTGTTGCAGAGTTATTCTTTATGCTAGTGGAGGCTTCGAAGACTAAGCCTGCTTTTGACAGCATCCCAGTGGTATCTGAGTACCCAAATCCCCACCTCAGCGGGAGATTGACTTCACTATTGAGCTAGTGCCAGGTGCGAAACCTGTGTCACGCTCTCCGTATCGGTTAGCATCGAAGGAGATGGCGGAACTGAAGGTTCAACTTCAAGAGCTGTTGGAACAAGGTTATGTCCGTCCAAGTTCGTCTCCTTGGAGTGCACCGGTCCTCTTTGTTAATAAGAAGGACAGAAGCTTGTGACTCTGTATCGATTATCAAGAGCTGAACAAGTTAACTGAGAAGAACAAGTACCCGATCCCAAGGATTGATGATCTGTTCGATCAGTTAGTCGGGTCATTGGTGTACTCGAAATTGGATCTTAAATCCGGGTATTATAAGTTGAGGATAAGAAAAAGTGATATCCCCAAGACAGCTTTCAGCATAAGATACAGGCATTATGAGTTTACCATCATGCCATTTGGGCTGACTAATCCGCCATACATGTTCATGGATCTGATGAACATAACTTTTAGAGAGTACTTGGACCACTTCGTGATCGTCTTTATCGACGATATATTGGTGTACTCACAGAGTGAGGAGGATCATTTTAAGCATCTACATTTGGTGTTCGAGACGCTGAGGAGGAATCAACTGCACGCCAAGTTCTCCAAATGTGAGTTTTGGTTGTCCTCAGTAGCGTTCCTTGGTTACATAGTTAGTGGAGAGGGAATTGCGGTGGATCCGACGAAGATAGTTGCTATACAAGAGTGGCCTGTGTTGTCTACAGTAGTGGAAGTACGGAGTTTTCTGGGGCTTGCCGGCTATTACAGGCTCTTCGTGGAGAGCTTCTCACGGATAACGTTACCCCTTACGACTCTGACGAGGAAAGAGCAAAAGTTTGTTTGGACGCTTGAGTGCGCATGAGCTTTCGAAGAGTTGAAAAGTCAGTTGACCACGACACCTGTTCTAAGTTCACCGAGTGGGACCGAAGGCTTTGAGATCTACAGTGATGCTTCACGCAGTTGATTGGGTTGTATTCTACTGCAGCATGGAAGTGTGATAGCTTATGGCTCGTGTCAGCTAAAGGTGCATGAGAGGAATTATCCGGTCCATGACTTGGAGTTAGCGCCCGTGATATTTGCCCTGAAGCTGTGGAGGCATTACCTGTATGGGGCGAAGGTCGATATCTATACCGACCATAAGAGCCTGAAGTACTTGTTGGATCAAAATGATCTAAACATGCGGTAGCGAAGATGGATGGAGTTCCTGGGGGACTACACGTTCAAGATTCATTATGTTCCTGGGAAAGGCAATGCGGTTACGGGTGCGTTGAGTCGCAGGGCCCCAACGCAAGCCAACTGGTTGTCGGTTCATGACGAGCATTTTGTTTGGGAGTTGGAGGCATTAGAGATCTCTTGTGTTGACAAGCAGACTAGTGCCAAAGCACTATTGAACTGGATGGAAGTTCAATATGACCTGGTTGATCGGATTCGGCAGGCTCTGTATTTGGATTGTAACATGAAGCAAATCATGGTTGAGGATTTGGATCGGTCAAATTCCCAATTTGATGTTGTGGATGGATTGTTATGCAAGGACAGTTGTCTGTGCGTCCCAAATATGGGCAAACTGCAGGTGGAATTGATGTACGAGGCTCATCATACGAAGTACTTGATTCACCCAGGGAGCATGAAGATGTACCATGATATGAAGAAGTTGTTCTGGTGGCCAGGACTTATGAAGGATGTGGCACTTTATGTGGCGAAGTGTCAAACGTGCGCCTTAGTGAAGGCGGAGTGCCAGAAGCCTGGAGGTTTCTTGAAGTCTTTGTCTATCCCGGAGTGGAAGTTCGACGATATTACGATGGACTTTGTGCATGGTTTTCCAAGGTCGCAGAAGGGAAATGACGCCTTTTGGGTGATCGTAGATCGATTGACAAAAGTGTCGCACTTCATTCCGAATAGGAAGGATGATTCTGTGGAGAAATTGGCAAAATAGAATGTGGATAACATTGTGCGGCTTTACGGTGTTCCCCGTAGCATCGTGAGTGATCGAGATGGGCGGTTCACATCCAATGAATGGAGGTTGGTGCAACAAATGTTGGGAACCAAGCTGAGTTTCAGCACGGCGTTTCATCCGCAGACGGATGGTCAGACCGAGAGAGTCAACAGGATAATGGAAGACATTCTTCGCATGTGCGTCTTGGATTTTGGGAAGCAATGTGAAGATCACCTGTACTTGGTGGAATTTGCTTATAACAACAGATACCAAGCGAGCATTCAAATGGTGCCCTTCGAGGCCCTTAATGGTAGGAGATGTCGCACGCCGTTGTCATGGTTGGAAACTAGTGAGTCGAAGCTAAACAAGCGGCAGGAAGTGGAAGATGCAACTTAATTGGTACGAACTATTCGAGAAAGATTGCTAATCGCTCAGGACAAGCAAGCTAAGTACTATAATGCCAAGCATAGGAACGTTGAGTTCACTATTGGCGATTGGGTGTATTTGAAGATTAAGCCTTTCAAGGGAGTCTCACAGGTACGGCGCTTGAAGAAGCTAAGCCCGAGGTAACTTAGACCGTTTGAGGTTCTGGAGCGGATTGGCGAAGCAGCTTATCGATTAAAGTTATCAGCGGAACTAAGTGGTCAACACGACGTATTACACATATCGGTGTTGCGGAAGGCAGTTCAAGAACCTTCGCAAGTTATTACGGTCTATCAAGTACCGGTTGATAATGGGTTGATGACGAAGGTCATGCCCGTTTGCATTAAGGACTCGGTAGTCAAACGACTGCGTAACAAAGCCATCAGAATGGTCAAGGTCCATTGGGACAACTGCGGTCGGGAGGAGCTCTCGTGGGAGCGAGAGCAGACCATGCTTGAGGAGTACCCAGAGTTATTCCACTCAGGTACCGTGTAAGTTTTGTGTATCTTTTCCTTTTTGTAATTTCGGGACGAAATTCTCTTAAGAGGGAGAGAATTGTAACGCCCCGAAACTAAAAAGAGGGACGAGCAGCATTTAGAACAGAGTTTGGTTCTTGGTAGGGGTCACACGGCATGGGACACGGGCGTGTACAGGGCTGTGTCGTGCTCGTGTTCGACGATTTGGCTGTGTGGTCGACGAAAATGCAGTCGACGATCGTCGAGACAGTGAACACGGCCTAAGATACGGGCATGTCCCAGGCCGTGCCCTGCTTGGGCTGATAGCTGAGCAGGGTCGGTGAAGGAACATGGCCTGGAGCCCAGGTGTGTTCGGGTTGACACGGGCGTGTCAAATTTAACACGGGCATGTCAAGAAACCGTGTCCTCTTTGGGTTGTTTTTGGTCTTGTGTCGATGGAGGAACATGCCCCGTAATACGGGCGTGTACTGATTGACACGGGAGTGTCAAGTTTGACACGGGCGTGTCGAGTGCACGTATCCTGGTTTTGATGCGATGGTTTCGGCGTCGATTGAGGCACAAGGCCTTAGACACGGGCATGTAACAAGCCGTGTTCGGCACAAAATTGATTTTAAGTGCGAATCGTAGCCGTCTGTTTCCTTCTTTTGGGATCCAAGGGCCCAAGCTGGTCCAGTCAGGGTTAAGTCCGGGAATAGGGTTTGAAACCCTCATTCCACTTCAAGATTTCTCTTTCTAAAGCTTTAGAGAGAGGGGAGAGCAAGGAGGAAGGAGAAGGAGAGTTCCGGCCGTCGGTGGAGCTTCAGAGCCCCAAATCGTAAGACAAGATCAGATCTACGGAGGCGAGGCCATTGCGGTGCTTTTCATCCGTCTAGATCATCATGGCGCCAAAGAGAAATGAAAGGGTAATGATTCTCATCTTGGACATGTGAAGTCCTCTTTCCTTTTTTCATAGGAAGCCCGCTCTCGTGAGTATGCGGTGAGTGTGAGGTATTCCTTCGGGTAGACATGAATAGTCCTCATTGTTTCGCATGTAGAGTCCGGAATCGAGAAACGAACATAGGCATGGTGTATGAAGCCTACCCGGACAAGTTTTTCTGGATCGGTGATGTTGTATTGCATGAATGGCTGGAGAAGACTCCGCACGATGGTTGTTTTTCAGGTTTTCTACACTGTCGATTGCAACCGGGAACCTCGGGGACTAACTCCGAGGTGCACCTAGAAAACTAGGAAGATGCGTGATTCTGCCATCATGGTGGCCTGAGAGCCAACTTGCACATAACTGGGTTATATAAAGTATGTGATCGATTTGGGACTCGGGGAAGCTTGACCCACGCATATGGCTTAAATTCACGTTGCGGTGTGAGCAATGGGTTAGGTGGAACCGTACCCGCTCTATGTCGTTCGGTACAAGCGATCTAAAGTATGTGGGACTTGCCGTTGGCATAGATGGATGGTCCTAGGCTTAAGCCGGAAAGACTAAAATGCTCACGAGATTTGTCGTCCAAGGGGCGGTGGTGAGACTGCGGATTTTGACCGGTTTCACCGAGAATGTGCCCTGAGAGCACGGGGTGTGTGGTCGTACGTGCCTACGCCTATGATGAAGTGTAATTTCACTCCTATTTGGCTATGCTAATAAAGTGCAAGGAAGGAGCATCACCCCTCCGAGTTTAGGGGCGGGTCGTTATAATTTGGTCAGCTTTAGCTGACCGTTGCTTTTGTTTGCCACCGCTTCGGTGGATTGTTGCTTGCAGGTGCTGCGGAGCCTAGTGACAAATAGCGGGCAAAAGCCCATGTTGTTGAGCCGGCCTTCAATGGCCTATATATGAATGTTTACTTTTATTCTCATTTGTGACTGGCCTGTGTGCCGAGGTTTGGAAGACACTATTTGTTTAAAGAAAACTCTTGTAAGGCCATAAGGTCGTGTACTATGTGTATTTTGTACGTTCATTCCTTTTTGGTTAATGTTAGTGGACATTCATGCTGTGGATGGGTTCTTATTTTGCAACATTTAAAATGCTTCCGCTAGAATGTACTCTGTGTAGGACGTTGGTTATTGGATGGATGGTTTCATTATGTAACCCTTCAGTCTGTCTGTGGTATATGACATCGGGCCCCAGCAGGACCTACTGCTATATGCTATGTGACGGATAGGGGGTGTTACACCCATGGCCTCCATCCATGAATTTCCATCTTTTTCCTTCATAAATTGGAAATTTCCTCATTAATCACCCATTAAATGTAATTACATCTCAATAATCGGAATAATTATATTAATAAACATTGTGCGCTGTGGGATGGGCCTTGGTTCAAGGCCTTAGGCCATAGGAAATGGGTTGAGCCTTTATTCCTCTCATTTAGGCTCCACTTTGACCATGGTTGACCTGGGGTGTTGACTTGGTCAACCAATGGGTTGACTGGTCCAATGGGTTAATCTTGAGTGCTATGACACCTCCTTGTGATGTTTGGGCCAAGGTGAGACTCTATTTAGGCCAATTTGTCGAAAAGATGTAGGTTTGACTAAAATTGGCCTAGATTTGACTTTAGTCAAATTGGAGAAATTAGCACCCTCATGATGGGTTTTTGGGGTCCACTTGACCCCTAAAGATATTATAAGGTTAGGGGTGAGGTCAATTTGAACATTAGAAGTCTAATCGAGCCAAATCAGGTTGAGTTGACCTATGTTGAGCTAGAGTTGACTTTGGTCATTTTGTCCAACTTGTTGACCTAGCCATGAGTCCATCAGTCAATTGCCTCCCATTTAGGGTTAGGGAGGTGTTAGGGAGCTTACTTTGAGGTGGTGAGCTCATTTGGGTGTAAATCGGCCTAGCTTGACTTGTGCATATTGGGGGTCCACATAATAATTTTCCTTAGCTCAAGGAGTTCTAGGATCGTCTCCTTGCCCTAACTCGCTACTCAAACCCTAACACCAGCTAGGGGGTCTAGGAGGTCTAGGGATGTTATATCAGTTGTGAACAACTTTTTGTTTTACGTCTGTGACCTCAATGGTAGTCACAATACATAGATTGGTATCCTGAGTTTAGTGTAAGAGCCCTCAATATTTGAAGAGATGGGTGATAGCGCATGGCAAGCAACACTTCCATTCACGAGGTATTGAGTGAGGTGAAGGCTTGATGTCAGTGGATCCCCTAATTAGTGGGTGTCGCCATGAAGCCTGTCATTCCACTTCAGCATCACTGGTAGGTATTGTTCCATCTTTCTTTTTAGGCTGCCTTCAAATTGTTGTCTGTGAGCTTCTATTGCTTCATCCACAACTATTTGGGTTTCGGCGCAATGAATAAGTTCGGGGTAGCAAAAGTTATTTTCTAGATTACTGATGAGTAGAAACTACCAGGGCGGAGCCCTCCCAAGAGGAGGTTAAGAAGTAGTTCAGGGTTGATTCCTGGAATCTGTCGTGCTTCAGGCATGAAGAAGCAAAAAAGTCCTTAAGAATTTCGCTCTAGTTTCATCGGATCCTCGAAAGGTGAGAAGGGTCACGTATAATCCTCCGATTTACAATGAATTGGTCGGTGAATAGTTGATATAAATTTGAAAAGTTATTGATCCCTCCTTCATTGAGAGAGTAGAACCACGTTCAGGCTTATCCCTTCAGAGTTGTAGGGAATACTTGGCATAGTAGTTAGTCAGGGGCGTTGTAGATCCTCATTATGGTGGCAAAATGATTGATGTGCTCCAACGGATCATCCGTTCCGTCAAACATTTTGATGTTGGGGAGCTTAAAGCCGCAAAATATTGGGTGTGTTAGGACCTCAGGTGCTAATGGTGAGCGGCGAGGGAGGAGGTGGCTGACTAATGAGGCCCATTGTTCAATTTGTTTGCACTCCTCGGCGATCATGTTTTGTATTTTTTCACGAGGGAGACTTTTAATTTCTTGTCCGAAGCCGTCTACTTCTGATGGATGGTAGTGATGAAGAACTTCATACTCTCTGGCCATAAAGTGTTGGGTACATTGAACACAATTATTAGGAATATTGCCCTTCAATATTTCTTGGATTTGAAGAGCCATCACCTTCAATGCTAAGTACATACTGTATTTGATAAACCTTCTACTTCACTCATTTTACAGGATTGAATTATTCTAAAACATGTTTTAGAACAGTTCTTAATGTTGCTATATTTGTCTCAACTGTTCTAAAGAAATTTGTTGAGAAGACTGTCTGGTCTCAGCGAAACCGCTAAGGCTCAACCAAATAGCCGCTGAGATAGCAGCCTGTCCCAGCTCTATTGAGGAAGCAGTGTGGTCGTAGAGAAACTGCTGAGATATAGTTAATCTGCCTCTGAGACAGAAGCTAGTCTTAGTTATACCGTTGAGATAATATTAAATATAGCCGTTTAGATGGCGCTGACCATTTTTGGTGGAAGTTTAATAAAGCAAAATAACTTTATCTATTTTTGGCCATGTAATGTCAAATCAATCCAAGAGTTGTTACACGTTGATGGAATATATATAAAGCATTTTCTAGCTTAAGAAAAACATAGAATCGTGTGTTTGCAAGTGCCAAGTAATTATTATCACTGCTAAGTGCTGCTGCAAAGTACTGGAAGGCTGAGAGTGCCAACAACCTTATACTTCCAGAAGTTCTTCTCAGATCTAAGGAGAACATGTTAAGTCCATCATGGATCAGTGGTTGATCTTCTTCTTTCTACAAGGAGATAGGAGATCAAGAATGAGCTAGGGAATAAGCTGAAGAATAATATTTCAAGCCCTGCTTCAAGACAACTCTCAGTTGTTCAATCTCAAAAGAAGACCAAATCTAAAGGTGTACATCTTTTATTTTCTTATGTTGTAATCTAATTAAACCATCTTGTAAGAACTGTTGGGTATTGTATCCACAATTAGCCTAATTTGAAGATGTTTCCCTTGAACTAAGATGAATTGAGTTGTATTTGATGCTCTATTTTAGTTATGTGCTTGCAGGACTATATTGCTAAGTACAACCCAATGTCAGGTTATAGTGGGTCATGAGATACAGGACTATACAATGTAATCCTTCATTGTGTAGGCCAATGTGTTGACTCACGTGTAATCTCTCTATTGGGGTGTACTTTTATCTCAAGTGCATTAGAAGGATCAATGTTGAAGCCAAAATTGACCTATGTGGAGTTCGGGGTCCCTGAAAGGGGTGACCTCACACCTACTACACTCGAGAGAACGTCACAGACCGGAGATTTAGGAGACTATGAACAGACCCTCGGCTCTAGCGCGGAGGTCCCACCTCACACCCGGAAGGCTACCTGAGCACTTCCCCTCCCTAGCCAATGCTCGAGCTAGGGTGCCTTGAAGAGCTCTCTCAACTCTACCTAGAAGAAGCTAAGGGAGGAGAAAACTCAGAAAAGGATCCTCTCCACGGCACCCAAGGGGGTCTATTTATAGTTTTCCAAATCTCATGGGCCAAAAATGACCAAAATACCCCCACGACCAAAAGGCTTCGGGCCAACAGGAAACCGCCACGCCGGGGGGCAAAGAGGTAAAAACATCCCGGGGGCAAAACGGTAATGACAAGGCCCAAAGGGGGCCAAGGATGGGGAGAGCCCACATGCCAAACCGTAGGGCGGGCGAGACCCGGCACCGGTCCGGTCTCGCCCCCACCAGCCCGCGGGGCGGGCGAGACCCGACCCCGGGCCGGTCTCGCCCCCACCAGCCCGCGGGGGGTGGGGGGGCGAGACCCGGCCCCGGGCCGGTCTCGCCCCCACCTGCCTGCGGGGCGGGCGAGACCCGGCCCCGGGCCGGTCTCGCCCCCCACCTGCCCGCGGGGCGGGCGAGACCCGGCCCCGGGCCGGTCTCGCCCCCACCTGCCCGCGGGGCGGGCGAGATCCGGGCCGGTCTCGCCCCCACCTGCCCGCGGGGCGGGCGAGACCCGGCCCCGGGCCGGTCTCGCCCCCACCTGCCCGCGGGGCGGGCGAGACCCAGCCCCTGGCCAGTCTCGCCCCTGCCAATCCGTTGCACCTGCCTCAAAGAAGGGGACATCGGGGGGGGAGGTAAAATTTTCCCCCCTACTAGTATATTTCCAAACCAGAACCAAAATTGGCCACCGAGAGTGCAAAATCTCCAAAAAGCTTAAAAACGCGTCCGCCTTGTTTAGGGTCCATTCTTCGCGAATACGGGGTTGTACAATCAAGGAAAGACACGGACCTGGAATCAGAAGAATGGAATTTTACCCAACTAAAATTTGCCGAGTATCGTAAGAGATATTCGTCGAATTAGTCGTGTAGACCTACTGACACTCGTCAAATTCATCGCATTTACTTAGGGTAAGATCTCAAAGACTTGGAAAATCAGTCAAGTAAAAATCGTCGAGTATCATTAAGTATACTCGTCGAATTTATCGAGTGTATCTTCCGATACCCGTGAAATTCGTCGAATATAAATATCGATACACACCGAATTTGTTGAGATTCATCAGGTATACCTTTGAGTTTCCAAATTTACTTCTCTAGAATTTTCTAAGTCATATTTGTCGAATATAGCTTAGCTCCTGTGTCAAGTGTATAAGAAGATAGTCATCGAATTCGTCGAGTATGTTAGCCGATACTCGTAGAATTCGTCGAGTTTGTCTTTGCAAAGCTTTGAGTTATAGTTTCATTTGGGCTGAAAGTCTCTAAGTAACTTTCATCGAATTTATATGTAGTTTGATGAGTATACTCGGCTATACTCAATGATACTCAACAAATTATACTTAGGGTTATTTTTTTTATTTCAAATTTCTGGTTCGTTCTTCCCGATCGCCATGTACAATGATTTACGCATGTCTCCGGAAGGAAAGATTTTTCGAGCCGTTACAGAAGGAAGATCCGCATATATATTCAGGGTGTATTCTCCATCAACCCTAATCGTGTTAAAATCAAATCGAGAAAAATTTCCTTTTTCGTCGGCTCCCGTCCATTTTTGCAAATCCACGAGGCCGACGACTGTGCTGCGCGATTCGATCGTCTTCAACCTAATCGACTGGATCATTGTTCTCTAAAGATTCTAATTTTCTCAGATCTAGTCAATCTGTGATCAAAGTATTCAAAGCATTCAGATTTTCTGTGTTCTCTAAGACAATCAAGATCAACATTTTCAAAGAACGAAGAATTAATGACATAGATCTAAATAAGATTGTTTGAAATTCTTATTGTGTAAATTATTTTACTTTTGTAGGAGGTTTTTCCCTCCGAGTAGTAGATCCATATTTGGATCGAGTTGTAGATCTGTGTTTGGATCTAGTTATAGGAGAGTTGTTCTCCGAGTGGTAGGAGCGTTGTCTCCGAGTTGTAGGAGTTAAGGCTCCGAGGTGTAAGATTTGTTTAAATGTGAGAAAGGTGAAGTAGCCGAATATTGCCATTCGTGGTAGATAGGCAAGGCGGGACATTGGACATAGTCAACTCGGGGAATTACAATATACCCTATGTTCTGTGTGTTTTTATTTTTAAGTTATTTTTATTCCGCAAAAAGACATAGACCTCACTTATTTACCCCCTCTAGGTGATTTAGGTTGACTCTAGATACTTTCAAGAACACTTTCTTCTGAGTTTGTGGGGCATGTGTGCCTTGTTGAATTCTGTGAAGTGAAAGTGGGTGAATGGAAGGCTTGGGAAACCTATCCGCGCGGACTACGCGGACTGGGTTGGCAGACTGCTAGGTCGGCAGGGATGTTGCAGGCGGTTTGCTCTGTGGCGGCCTGGGCGGTCTGTTCGCGCGGACTACGTGGACAGCAGCGGCGGTCTGACAGGCCAGTGTATGCTCAGCAGACGGTTTACTCCCAGGAAGTAACCGGGCGGATAGGAATGTTATCCGCAGAGTCCGGCTTGAAGCGGACTGAAGAACTGGAGCTCGGTAGACCGGTTTGGCAGATGCCTTGGTCTTGCTCTAGTGAAGCGGCAAGTGGAAGCCGCGGAGACTGCCGGTCAGCGCGGACAGAAACTGGAGGTCGCCCGGTATGGCGGGCTAGATCCAGTGTCCGCCAGTAAGTGCGGACTGGCCCTTGTGGCCAGCGGACTGGACTTGGTGGGAACTGAACCAAGTCCAGGAGGCTTAGTCCGGGGAGATCGCGCAGTGGAGCACGGGCGATTTCTCAGTCCGCCAAGCTTAGTAGAAGTGCTGTTGCCTTGTGTGCTAGCTTGGGGATATGCGGACTGGAGGATTGCTTGTGCAGGAGCGTGCGGACTGGAGCCGGAGTCCGCTGAGTCCGGTTGAGCCTTGTGATGAGGTTATGGACTCAGGGAAGCAGACTGGAGTTCGCTGTGTACGCGGACTGGATCGGCGTGTCCGCTGAGTCCGGCAATGCCTTGGTGATTAGGCAATGGGCTTGGGATATGCAGACGGAAGCCGGGTGTCCGCTGAGTCCGGCAGGTGCCTTGATGGCGAGGCTGCGGGCTCGGGTTTTGCTGGCTGAAGCCTTGTCCGCAGAATGGCGGACACGGCTATTGTGGAGTCCGGCTGTTGTCCTGGCTTGGTCTCTGGCGGCAAGGCGGACTGGATATTGGAGTCCGGCCTTGGTGAAGCTGGGGCGGACTGGCTATCTGCACAGGAGCGGCGAACTAGAAGGTGTGTCCGTGGGCTGAGCGGACACACTTGTTCTAGCTGCAGGTTGTGGCGGTGATCCTATCGGTCAGGGCGGTGACCATACTCATCGTCGTGCCTATAAATAGGACCCATGTCACATCAGGAAATTAGGGAACCTGGACCGAAGTAAGTGAACAGTAATTGAGCTCGCGTAAGTTGCTGCGGCCTGGACTTTGTGTCCGCGCGGATAGAGAGTTGACCCAGTTGTGCTGTGCAGGTTGTGCGGATAGCGCTGGAAAGCCAGGACTTGGCTCTGATTGCGGTCAGGGACAGTGCGGACTCTGCGGTTAAGCAACAAGCGGTAAACAGCAGTCGCGGATAGCGACCAGGCGGTCTTCTCTTTGGAGACTTGGTTCGGGGTTCAGGAAGTCGCCTGCTTCAGGCGGACTGTTCCATTCGGTGTCGCAGCTTGTGCGGTCTGGCGGCGTGCAGACCGGCGGTGAAGAGCTAAGCATTGGAGTAAGGGGTGAGTCCGCACGGCTTGGGTTGCGGTCTGGCGACCTGGCGGACTGAGCGGACTCCACAGCAGTAGGTCGGCGGCCTGTTGATTGAGTCCGCGCGGCTTGTTTTTTGTTCTTGTCTTTGTAACTGTCTCTGCTCTCCCGGTGTTGGGTTTTGGTGAAGCATGTCTCGCCATGTATGTCTCGCCTTGTAAAGAAGTTTGCTCTTGATCAATAAAGAAGCTTGTGCTGCATGTGTTGCTGGTTGTTACTGCTTTGTTGAGATAACCCCTGCTAACTCCACGATCCGGGAAAACTTTCAACATATAAGTGGGCGTATTCTCCTTCGGTTTGTTGAGTGTTTAACAGGGTATCCAAGGAGGCGTCTGCGGTTTGTTGAATTTTAACATGGTATCAGAGCGAGGTTGTTGGAGTTGTCAAGCAGTGCTCAATGAAAGTAGTTGCTCGTCTGTAGAGGAAACCAGTGGTAGAACCATGGCAGTGGAGGATGCAAGTTGTCTTGGTATTGATCTTCTTACAGAGACGAACTGTGAACGGTGGAAGTCCTGTATGAAGAGCTTTCTTCTTGGCGAGGACCTTTGGGAGGTTGTATGCGGAGCAGGAAGACAAGAGGATACTACTGGCAATGCTGAGGCGATGAGAGCTTGGAAGGAGGCAAATGCGAAAGCGGAGTCTATTCTCAGGCAGGTGATCTCATCGGAGCTCTTGGACCACATCAGTGGATGTCGGTCAGCTGCGGAGGTCTGTACTTCCCTTGATGGGTTGTTCAGGAAGGAGGTGAAGGTTGCTGCGGAAGATGGTCCCTCTACTTCATATCAGGAAGAAAGGAGTTGTTCTCCTAGGCGCGATAGGAAGAGGAAGGAAGGACCAAGGTGCTATAAATTCAAGCAGCAAGGTCATCTTCGGAAGGAGTGCAAGGTTACCTTGCTCTCGGCGAACGTTGCTCAGGTAGGGAGGAAGGAGAAGAACGTAGTTGGGACTTCAACTAGTTCTGGATCTGATCGGCTGGATGCCAAGGATAGTGCTGCTATCTGGCATGAAAGACTGGGGCATGTAGGAATGGACAAGCTGAAAGCAATGGCGGAAAGAAGACTCGTAAGAGGCTTGCCTAGATTGTCATCCTATGGCGATAGTCGGGGATGTGCGGGATGTCAGGAAAGTGGAGCCTATCGCTTCATGGTCGACAAAGCACAATCCAGATGTAATGCACCATTGGCGGTTGTCCATTGTGCTCTGGTGGGACCGACTGTCACGGCCAGTCTTGGAGGTAGCAGGTTCATGCTGATATTGGTTGATGACTATTCTAGGTATACTTGGGTATACTTTATGAAGACGAAGTCCAGCATGGTACGCTTGTTTGTGGAGTTCAAGAAACTTGTCGAAGGCCAGCTTGGCCAGAGGATCAAGGTGTTGAGGACAGGTTTCGGTGGTGAGTTTGGCTCAACCGAGTTCTCACGCTTTTGCAGGAAGCAAGGGATCCGGATGGAGCTATCTTGTGGACATACTTCACAACAGGGTAGTGTTGCAGCTCGGATGATCCGTTGGTTAACGGAGACCTGCAAGTGTTAGCTTCAGAGTAAAGGCGTTCCGAAGGCTCTTTGGGCGGAGGGAATAGCCTGTGCTGCTCATGTCATCAACCGGATGCCTCTTAGTCCGATCATAATGAAGACTCCTTATGAGCTAATGTTCGGAGTGAAGCCCTCAGTGAAGCACCTTCGGGTGTTTGGATCTACCTGCTATATACACACTCCGGGTGCTCTCAAAACAAAGCTAGTCTTTGTTGGGTATGATGAGCAGAGAAGAAGATGGAGGTGTATGGATCCTGCGACGAAGAAACTCATAGTGTCGAGAGACATTGTTTTTGATGAGTTGACGCCGTATTGGGGTAGCTCTTATGTGGAGCTAGAGATAAGCAGGTCAGATGGTGGGCTGAAGGAGGCTGCTGCTAAAGAAGTGGAGTTGCCTGAGTCACCAGGTGCTCCAGGTTGTTCTAGCTCCGGGGCAAAGGCGTCAGAGTCGGGAAGAAGGGGGAGCGATGCTCCAGGACCTTCTGTCTCGAAGGCGGTGGCTTCCGGTTCAGGAAGCAAGGGGAGCGATGTTCCAGGCTGTTCTTGTTCAAGAGGGGAGTCTTCTGGTTCAGGTAGCAGGGGGAGCGTTGCTCCAGATGCTTTTGGTTCCAGTAAGGAGGCGTCTTGTTCAGGAAGCAAAGGGAGCATTGTTCCGGGTTTGCCCGGGAACGGAGCTGGTTCAAAAGTAGCGGAGGTGGTTAGCCATGATCAGGTTCTTCGGAGATCGAAGAGGATCAGTAAGCCACCAGCTCGATATAGTGAAGGGAACACGGCGGACTTGGTCCCGTGTTTCCTTGTTAGCCCTCAGGTCGAGCAAGGTACTTCTGGCTGTGATGACCCCACTAGAATCAAGGAGGTGGTTGACACCAAGTCTGATGAGGTGACTTCTCTCAGAGGCAACAAGGCTTGGGCTTCTGGGTCCAAGGAAGTTGGTGATACTCCTGTGATGCATGAGTGGAGGTTGAAGCTGAAGAAGGCAGAGGGAAGCATGGCTCCTTTCAGGAGATGCTGGAGGGCTCCCTCATGGTCCATGATATGCGGGGCGAGGACTATGTCTTGGACATCTCTTCGTAGATGCTATCGGAAGGACCAGGTGCAAGGTTACGGGAGCTGCTGGAGTTATTCACCACTTCTCACTTCAAGGGGGAGTGTTGAATTCTGTGAAGTGAAAGTGGGTGAATGGAAGGCTTGGGAAACCTATCCGCGCGGACTACGCGGACTGGGTTGGCGGACTGCTAGGTCGGCAGGGATGTTGCAGGCGGTTTGCTCTGTGGCGGCCTGGGCGGTCTGTTCGCGCGGACTACGCGGACAGCAGCGGCGGTCTGAAAGGCCAGTGTATGCTCAGCAGGCAGTTTACTCCCAGGAAGTAACCGGGCGGATAGGAATGTTATCCGCGGAGTCCGGCTTGAAGCGGACTGAAGAACTGGAGCTCGGTAGACCGGTTTGGCAGATGCCTTGGTCTTGCTCTAGTGAAGCGGCAAGTGGAAGCCGCGGAGACCGCCGGTCAGCGCGGACAGAAACTGGAGGTCGCCCGGTATGGCGGGCTAGATCCAGTGTCCGCCAGTAAGTGCGGACTGGCCCTTGTGGCCAGCGGACTGGACTTGGTGGGAACTGAACCAAGTCCAGGAGGCTTAGTCCGGGGAGATCGCGCAGTGGAGCACGGGAGGTTTCTCAGTCCGTCAAGCTTAGTAGAAGTGTTGTTGCCTTGTGTGCTAGCTTGGGGATATGCGGACTGGAGGATTGCTTGTGCAGGAGCGTGCGGACTGGAGCCGGAGTCCGCTGAGTCCGGTTGAGCCTTGTGATGAGGTTATGGACTCAGGGAAGCGGACTGGAGTTCGCTGTGTACGCGGACTGGATCGGCGTGTCCGCTGAGTCCGGCAATGCCTTGGTGATTATGCAATGGGCTTGGGATATGCGGACGGAAGCCGGGTGTCCGCTGAGTCCGGCAGGTGCCTTGATGGCGAGGCTGCGGGCTCGGGTTTTGTGGGCTGAAGCCTTGTCCGCAGAATGGCGGACACGGCTGTTGTGGAGTCCGGCTGTTGTCCTGGCTTGGTCTCTGGCGGCAAGGCGGACTGGATATTGGAGTCCGGCCTTGGAGAAGCTGGGGCGGACTGGCTATCTGCACAGGAGCGGCGAACTGGAAGGTGTGTCCGCGGGCTGAGCGGACACACTTGTTCTAGCTGCAGGTTGTGACGGTGATCCTATCGGTCAGGGCGGTGACCATACTCATTGTCGTGCCTATAAATAGGACCCATGTCACATCAGGAAATTAGGGAACCTGGACCGAAGTAAGTGAACAGTAATTGAGCTCGCGTAAGTTGCTGCGGCCTGGACTTTGTGTCCGCGCGGATAGAGAGTTGACCCGGTTGTGCTGTGCAGGTTGTGCGGATAGCGCTGGAAAGCCAGGACTTGGCTCTGATTGTGGTCAGGGACAGTGCGGACTCTGCGGTTAAGCAACAGGCGGTAAACAGCAGGTCGCGGATAGCGACCAAGCGGTTTTCTCTTTGGCGACTTGGTTCGGGGTTCAGGAAGTCGCCTGCTTCAGGCGGACTGTTCCATTCGGTGTCGCAGCTTGTGCGGTCTGGCGGCGTGCAGACCGGTGGTGAAGAGCTAAGCATTGGAGTAAGGGGTGAGTCCGCGCGGCTTGGGTTGCGGTCTGGCAACCTGGCGGACTGAGCGGACTCCACATCAGTAGGTCGGCGGCCTGTTGATTGAGTCTGCGCGGCTTGTTTTTTGTTCTTGTCTTTGTAACTGTCTCTGCTCTCCCGGTGTTGGGTTTTGGTGAAGCATGTCTCGCCATGTATGTCTCGCCTTGTAAAGAAGTTTGCTCTTGATCAATAAAGAAGCTTGTGCTGCATGTGTTGCTGGTTGTTACTGCTTTGTTGAGATAACCCCTGCTAACTCCACGATCCGGGAAAACTTTCAACATATAAGTGGGCGTATTCTCCTTCGGTTTGTTGAGTGTTCAACAGGGTATCCAAGGAGGCGTCTGCGGTTTGTTGAATTTTAACATGCCTAAGTGTAAGGCTGCTGATCCTGAGTTTGTAGGGCTGGTGTGCCTGAGTGTAGGGCTATCTTCCTAGATTGAGTTGTAGGGATTCTTGATAGGCCTGAGGTAGGTGACCAGGTGGGTCACTGAGCTGTAGGAGTATAGCTTATAACTCTGAGTTGTAGGGCAGTGTCCCGAGGTAGGGTTTGGAGGAAACTTGAGAGATCCTGAGGTAACTGTGTTGTTCGCTTTTTGAGCTGAGTTTGGAGGAGATCGCCTTGTCTAACATACTATTAGAAAGGTGGTGAGGGAAAATGGGTGTACCCAGACCTTAAAGAACCACTATAAAAATTTTGTGTGTTTCTGTAATGGTTAATTGAGACTAAAATAGCTAAGTAAAAATAAGAATAATATAAAAAACCTATTCACCCACCTTTAGGTGATTTTGACTACTACCCAATTAACTATCAAGTGGTATCAGAGGGAGGTTGGTTAAAAAAAACTTAATAGTCTGACCAGATCCTATAAGGGGTAGTCAAATAAAATTCCAAGATGTCTGCTATAGGGGCTCATAAGGAGATGAACTCTATGAAATTGCCTATATGCAGAAATGAGACTTTTGGCATATGGAAGCAAAGGGTCAGGCTATCTATGGAAGGCTTGACCCTAGGATTTATATTACAGTTCAGGAGGGACCTTTTATCCCCCAAAAGGCCTCCACCATTGACCCAAACCCGAGACTTCCCAAGGCTTATATTGAAATGACTAGGAATGAAGTAGCACTTGCAACTGTGGACAAAAGAGCAAAAGTAATAACAAGTGCTATTGATGATTCCACTATCCAGAACTTGGTGTATTGTGAGATAGCCAAGGAGATGTGAGAGACACTAATTGTGTACATGGTGGACACTAAAAAAGTTAGGGTTGATAGAAAATCCCTGCTCAATCAGGAGTATGAAGCCTTTAGATAGAACAACAAGGACAGTATAGCTGAGTGCTATGAAAGATTTTTCAGGTTGGTAAATGAGCTGAGGACCTATAGAAGGATCTTCAATAATTATGAGCTGAATGATAAGTTCCTAAGGTCTCTAACTAGAGAATGGGACATAAATATATGTGTCATCAGGGAAGTGGACAAGCTTGCTAAAACTACTCCTCACAATTTACTTGGAAAGCTGCTCTCCTATGAGATGCAGCTATCCGCTAGGAATGAGGAGACCAATATCAGGTCCCATGCAAAGGAGAGGATAGTGGCTCTCAAGGGTGAGAGCTCTAAGAAGAGCAAGGAGAGAATTTCCTCTCCACCAAGAAGACCAGCTTATTTAGAAAACACTGAGTCCAACATATCTGACAGCAATATGTTAGATGGGGAGTTTGCTGCCTTCTTAAGGCAATTTTAGAAGATGATGAAGGGAAACAATGGAAGAGCTATCCTTGCTCCTCTTCACACTACATTATGGATCACAATAAATTTGGGAAGAAGTTCTTCAAGGGAGATAGGTATGAATCTGAACCTAGTAAACATATTTCAACTAATATAATATGATATTGTTGTAGCAAGCCTGGGCATATCATTAATGAGTACTCAGTCAAGAGAAAAGAGACAGGTGAGAATAAGCACCACCATAATAAGGTTAAGAAGGAAAAGTCCTTCCTTGCTAAGAATGGGAAGAGCTGGAGTCAAACTGATTCAGAATCTTTTGATTCTAAAGAAGAAGATGAAGCCTCTATTAGGCTGTTTGCTGCTACTGCTAAAGAAGATGATGACTATCCAGCTACATGGATAGGGATCAAAGCCCCTCTGTCACATTTAGATAGTGACAATATGGTATATGAAGAGTTTAGTGGCTGCTGTTGACATATGGCCATGTCAAAATGAGAATCTAGCCAGAATCAGTCTCATCCTGATGAGGTATTGATTCATTCCATCTCCTCCTCTGAATTTGATTATGAAACAAGTCCTGATTCTGAAGCACCTTCATCTTGTGATAAAGGTGGCTCAGAATCGGAAGAAGATGCCTATCAATTGATTGACAAGATTGGTTTGATCTTAGAGGCTCTGAAGAAGAGCAATTTGCTTGTCAAAAGACAAGCTAAAGAGATTGCTTTCTTAAGAGAAGATATCTCCTTGCACAATGAGCAAGGAGATATCCCAACTTAAGACAATCACTAATATCCAAGTCAAAACGATAAATAGTAAAAATTCTTTAATTAAAGATTTCTAATATAAGGTCCTCAAAGAGAGGATGCTAGTGACTCAATACTCCAAACCCAAATCAGTATTGCCACTCATTGATACCTTCACCTCCCAAACTAGTAGGAAGGGGTTGGGGTACATTGAGAGGAATACTAGAAGAAGGAATAAGAGAGGGCAAGTCTCCAATCTAGCCTGTAATCTCTTTTGAGAAAGTTTTGTTGCCATCCAACAAATATGACCAAGAAAGTATGTATGGTCATTGGTTGAATGGAAGATCCAATAGTGAGAACAAAAATATTCACAGCTATACTGGATGGAAGGGGATGTGCTTGAGTGCCTTTAAGGACCCATATGAGGAAATACAGATGGCCCATCCTGGACCATTTTTGTTTGGTGCCCCAACCCCCTCACTTAATGAAAAGGAAGAATCAACTTCCAAGTCCCTTCCAGCTAAATAGTTGGCTGTTATCCAGCATATAACTCAATCTAACGGGGCAATATTTGATGCTATCAACTTGTGCTAAGCTACCAAACTGAGACCTGCTGATACCAATAAGACATTGACTGCTAAGATTAACTTTAAACATGCAAATGCTAAGGTATTGCTGAAAGAAATAAGCATAATATTGCTATCTTCCTTTATGAATAGAAAACTAAAGTATCTACTTCAAAAGTTGTTCAAAAAAAAGATACACCATCCATAAGTATTGGTGATGTGGGAAAGTGGGACACTTTGTCATAGATTATTGGCACAACACAATGTTCCCAATACAAAGAAAGACATTCCAGCCAGGTAAGGTTTTGTTAGAACTACTTATGCTACTAACATGCACCTAGACCCAAGATAAATTGGGCTCCTAAGGATAAATGATCTACATTTTGCAGGTTATTTCAAGTACCTTTCTAAATCCGATATGGTACCTAGACAGTGGATATTCCAGACATATGACTGGGACAAGGAGCTTACTTAAAGACAACACTCTAATAAAGAATGGACCTAAAGTTAGCTTTGGTGGCTCTGATAGGGGAATCACCAGAGGCTATGATATGATTACCAATGACATAGTCTCACAAACACATGTAGCTTATGTGGAAGGGTTACAACACAACCATGTAGGCATAAGTCAACTATGTGACTTGGCCTATGTTACTGAATTCCACAATGACAAGTGCTTGATCAAGAAGTCAATTGACTTAGAGGTCATCCTCTCAAGCAGTAGGAGTGGAAATTTGTATTGCTTAGATTTCATTTGCAATGATTCATTATCACATGTATGTCTTGTAGCTAATGAGAGAGAGAGTCTCATTATGTTCAATGACACAAGAGACTTGCCTACATTAACTACCAGACAATGAACAAATTATTTTCTAAAAAATTAATTAGAAACAACCCTAATTTAAATTGTGTTAAAAGTGGTCCATATCATGCATGCCAAATGGGCAAGCAAACAAGCGCCACATTTAAAAGTATTGGCTCCATGGACACTAAAAGGTGTCTCTATCTGTTGTATATGGACTTATTTGGTCCTTTTCCCATTCAGAACCTAGGTGCGATGTTGTATATCCTAGTGATAGTAGATGATCATTATAGGTATACATGGGTATTCTTCCTTAAGAAGAAGTCAGATACCTTAGGTGTCTTTATGAACCATGTCAAGGATGTACAAAATGAGTTATAATGTACTGTGGACAAAACAATAACAAACCATAGTACACAGTTTAAATCTAGGGCTATGTAAAAGTTCTGTCAAGACTTTGGCATCATCCAAGAGTTTTCCTCTCCCAGAACTCCCCAACAAAATAGAGTGGCTAAGAGAAGAAATAGGACCTTAATAGGGGCTAGTAGAACACTGCTTAGTGACTCCTCACTTCAAGAATACTTCTGGGCTAAGGCAGTCAATATAACTTGTTATGTTCTGAATAGAGCCTCCATTAATAAGGCCCATGAGAAAACACCCCATGAAATTCTGAAAGACAAATAACCAATTATTTCATATTTTAGATTCTTTGGTTGCAGGTGTTATATTTCAAATAATGGAAAATCTCAACTTACAAAATTTGCTGAAAAATGCAATGTAGGTGTTCTTGTTGGATATAGCTCACGTAGCAGAGCATATAAAGTATTTAACAAGAAGACCCATGTAGTTGAAGAATCAATGCATGCAGTCTTTGATGAGATTAGCCTACTTTATAAGGGTTGGTCTAGCACACCTATTAGTGCAGGAAATGATTTGAAGATGAAAGAGCTCTCTATTAAAGACACACCCAGCTCAAGCATGGTCACTTTAAAAGTTGAAGCACTCATAGATGAATATGTTGGTGATCAGATTGAAGGAGAAGCAGATGCTGTAGATGAAGTTTAGCAGGATGAAAACTGGTTGACTGCTACAACCAGGCTTCTGACAGATCACCTAAGAAATGTCATCATTGGGAATGAACATCAAGGTGTGACCACAAGAGGCATAGTTCAGAATAAAGCATTGTTCTTGAGCTTCCTATTAAGCCCGGAATCCGCGAACTGTTTGCGCAACCTTCCATACCGGGCGACCTGTTTCTTCTAGCCGCCAAACATGTCAAGCCCGCCGGTCATCAGAGACAGGGCGGCCTGTGCCCTCTAGCCTCCACCCACGTCAAGTCGGTTGATCGTTAGTGAAGCCACACAGTCTCCATGCCAGGCCGCCGCCAGCACCGACCCTGCTCAACGCCAAGGCCCAGGACCAAGGACGTCAGCTCGCCAGGAGGAATCCGTCAGGCCACGCGGCTTACCTCCTTTCTCCTTTTTTGCTCATTTGCTTCCCCTCACCTCTGCCCGGTTCTCCTGTACCCCGGGCAGCTGGTAACTTTAGCCCTGCCCGTTTGGGCAGGCCCCCGAGCCTATAAATAGGGGAGGGTGTGTAACACCCCAAAAATTATATTTGAGTCGGTCGCAAAAAGGGGATTTTTGGTGCCTGTAAAGGGGTACACGCCCTAGGACACAGCCGTATCCAAGGCCGTGTCTGGCTGGTGTTTTTGGTCATTTTCATCCCCAGAAGCACACGGCCAGGAATACGGGTAGCTAACACGGGCGTGTCATTGGACACGGGCGTGTGCCTACCCGTGTTAGTACCCGTGTGCAGTTGGTTCGTGTTGCTTGGCGTGGCGGTTATGCGTGACACGCCCCCGAGCACGAGCGTGTAGAGGAACCCAACACGGGCATGTCAGGTGAGACACGGGCGTGTCTTGGCCCGTGTGTCTTTCCTCCGTTCGACGATCGTGCTTGGAGCGAGGCACACGGCCTGGGACACGGTCGTGTGCCAAGCCGTGTTCGGCCCAGGTCTGGAGATTTTTGAACGGATCTGAGTCATTCGTTTTCTTTAATTAAGATCCAACGGCCCAGATGATTTCCTGCTCTGTTAAGGCCGGGAATAGGGGAGTTAATCCCTTATTTCTCTCCAAGGCTTTCTCTTTCCAAGGTGTTAGAGAGAAGAGGAAGAAGAAGGAGGTTTCCGGCCACCGGTAGAGCATCGGAGCACCGTTTCGAAATCTGAGAGCGGATCCGTGGACGAAAGTTCGTTGCAAAGAGTTCTGTCCGTGTAGTTTTTTCCATGGCGCCAAAATAGACTACAAGGGTAATAGTTCTCAACTTGAGCATGTGAAGCTCTTTCTTTCTGCATAGGGAATCCCGCTCCCGCGAGTGTGCGGTGAGTGCGTGGTGTTCCTTGTGGTTGATGTGAATAGTCGCCCTTGTGTTGCATATAGAGTTCGGAATCGTAAGTACGAGCATAGGCATTGTGTGTGAAGCCTACCCGAACGTGTACCGTCTGGATCGGTGATGTTGCATTTGTTATGGTTTGTCGGAGAAGACTCCGTGCTTTGGGTTTTATGGGTTTCTACGCGGTAGATTGCAGCAGGGATCCTTGGAGGTTAGCTTCAAGGCGCACCCGAAAAACTGAGCGGAAACGTGTTATGCTAACTTGGCGGTCTGGGAACCAGCCTTGAATATAATTGGGTTATGTGGTTGTTTGAAAATTTTGGGATCCGAGAGAAGCTTGGCCCGCGCGTAGGACATAAATTGACTAGGCAGCGTGAGCAACGGGCAAGTGGAATCGGACCTAGGCTATGTGGGTCGGTGCGAGAGACCCGAAGACGGGGACTGGCTGTTGGTATAGTCGGAAGCCTTAGACGGTGGTTAGAAATGTTAAATGCTCACATGGTTGCCATATTTGGGATGGTGGTGAAGACACTGATTGGTCAGGATTCACCGTTAATGTTCCCTGAGTGCACGGGGTGTTTGGTCGTACGAGCCTACACCTGTGGCATAGTATAATTGTGCGTAAAGGTTTTATTGGGCTAATGATATGCAGGGAAAGAGCACCGCCGTCCTGAGTAAGGGGCGGGGTCATTATAATTTGGTCGGCTTTGGCTGACCGTTGCTTTTTTTGCCACCGTGTGGTGGAATTGTGCTTGCAGGTGCTGCGGAGCCGACTGCCAAATAATGAGTTGGAGCCCATATTGCTGTGCTGGCCCTAGAAGGCCGTAGAATAGTTGTTTTTAATTTTATCATGTGTGGTCGGCCTGCGAGTCGATGTATGTAAGACATGTTTTTATTAAGTGAACATCTGTAAGGCCATAAGACCATGTACCTTTTCAGTGTTTTTGGGTTCATTCCTGTGGTTATGATCGTGGACATTCATATGTATTGGATTTAAGATTTGGGTTCTTTCAATTTTAAAATCTTCCGCTAGAATGCTCTATGTAGGATGTGTAGTCTTAATTGGATAGTCTGTATATTCTTATGTAACCCTTTCGACTGTCTATGGTATATGGCGTCGGGTTCCAGCTGGACCTTCTGTTATATGCCATATGACGGATGGGGGTGTTACAATTTGGTATCAGAGTTCTGCTTACAGTCACACTTAAATGAATTCATAGACGAATTCTTTTAAGGGGTGGTGAGCACATGTGTGCGTCATCGTTATAACATCAAAAAGAACACATGAATGTGCACTTAGGAATGAAAAATACACTTGTTTTGTGGAATCTGATTGTTCCAATGATTGCTTTTAGCAATTTGTTTGTTGTCTAATCGTGTGTCTTTACTACTATAGGCAGCTAGGAGCGGTGCTGGTCTGTCAGAGCTTCCACAATCAGCGGAAAGTAGTACACCAAGGGACGTGCCTACAACACCTCCTTCAGCGGAAACCATCAGGATGGTGGCTGAAGCCATTTTTGCAATGATAAATGCCCAACCTGCAGGGCAAATGCATCGCGTACCTCCTGCGAATGAGCAAGAACCGGTTAGGGCGGCAGAGCCGAGAGTGGTGGAGCACGTAGTAGTTGACGTGATAGAGGCGAGGAGAGCTACGGAGAAGCAGCTAAAGCATGTAATGGGCTTTAATCCTCCGAGGTTCGATGGGGTTGGAACGCCAGCTCAAGCTGAGGACTGGCTCTCTTCGATAAAGAGGGTCCTGATAGCCACGTTAACTGAGGAGTGGCAGAAGACCACCATAGCGACTTTCCTTTTGGTGGGTGAAGCGAGGCTATGGTGGGTTGAGTTGGAGTTTCATCTCTTAGTGGGTAGGCAGCTTGCTGATGTGCCTATGGAGGAATTTTCAAGATTGCTCCTAGCCAGATTTGTACCCTCTGCTCAGAAGTTGGAGATGGAGAATCAGTATCTTGGGTTGACTCAGGGATCCAGAAACGTGGACGAGTATCTGCATGAGTTCACACGGTTGGGTCATTATGCTGGGGCTATGTTTACGGAAGATGAGAGGAAGACCAACTAATTCTATGAGGGTCTTCGTGGTGACCTACAGTTACTCCTTGCTGGGCCTAAGGCGCAAGTCTTCCTAGCCTTGGTCAATTCGGCCCGATCGTTGGAGAAGGTTGTTAAGAAAGTTCAAGAGAAGAAGGACCCAGGAGAAAAGAAGTCTGAGTTCAAGGTACCAAATGCCAAGTCAAGTTTCCGCAGATGGAACAAGAAGCGGAGGACTTTGAACTCAGCCCCTTCGGCTGATGCGTCGGGGGAAACTACAAGTCGAGTCCCAGTAGCTTGCTACAACTCCGGGAAGACGGGGCATTTTGCTCGTGAGTGTTGGAGCGGACGTTCAAAGTCCGATAGGAAGTCTGGAGCGACCTATGAGGAGAAAGGGAAGGCGGTGGAGTCAACCGCATCCCATCATGCTCCAGCTCAACCTAGAGTCTACAACCTTAGTCTTCAAGAGGCCATAAAGCAAGCAGACGTAGTGACAGGTATGAGTTAAATTGCAGTAGTTTAACTTTCATAGTTGTTACCTCTTTTGTTTGTTAGCTTAGTTTTGTTGGTGCTAGGCTTTGTGTTGATCTATGAGTTTCCGGCGAGAGCCCTGTTTGATTCGGGAGCATCGCATTCCTTCTTGTCCGAAAAATTTATATCACGCATCGAAGTTCCGTCCTCGATGGCAGAAAATAAGTTGGATGTGTTGTTGCCCAATGGGTGCTCAATGCATGCAGATAGGGTCTGCGTTGTGAAGATTCGGATTGGAGATCGGGAGTTTGATTTGCGGGCGTTGGTTCTACCGTTAGTAGAGTACGATGTAATATTCGGTATGGATTGGCTCTCGGAGCAGGGTGCATGCATTGATTGCAACCGTAAGGAAGTTAAGTTGGGTCTGAACACTGATCGGGAGACTACTTTTGCGGGCATGAAGGGGTCGGGTAAGATTTTGATGTCAGCCCTTCAGGTGTTCAAGGCAGTTTGGTCTGGGGCAGAGATGTTTGCCACTTTAGTGCAGACTTCGACGCCTAAGCCAAGTCTTGACAGTATTCCAGTTGTGTCTGAATATCCTGATGTGTTCCCAGATGATCTCCCAGGAGCCCCTCCTCAGCGGGAGATTGATTTTACCATTGAGCTGGTACCGGGTGCCAAACCTGTGTCACGCTCTCCATATTAGATAGCGCCAAGAGAGATGGCAGAGTTGAAGGTGCAATTGCAAGAGTTGCTAGAGCAAGGTTATGTGCGTCCAAGTTCATCGCCTTGGAAAGCACCAGTTCTCTTTGTTAAGAAGAAAGATGGGAGCTTGCGGCTTTGTATCGATTATCGGGAATTGAACAAGCTTACGGAGAAGAATAAGTATCCGATTCCGAGGATTGATGATCTGTTTGATCAGTTGGTTGGGTCAACGGTATATTTGAAGTTAGATCTGAAATCCGGATACTACCAGTTGAGGATAAGGGAGAGCGACATCCCAAAGATAACATTCAGTACGTGGTTTGGGCATTACGAGTTCACGGTCATGCCGTTTGGGGTGACGAATGCACCATCCGTGTTTATGGATCTGATGAACAGGACGTTCAGAGAGTTCCTGGATCGTTTCGTGATAGTATTCATCGATGATATCCTGGTGTACTCGCGGTGCGAGGAGGATCACTACAATCATCTTCACATGGTGTTAGAGACGTTGAGGAGGAATCAGTTGTATGCTAAGTTCGCCAAGTGTGAATTCCGGTTATCCTCGATAGCATTCCTTGGTCATGTTGTCAGTGGAGAAGGGATAGCTGTGGATCCGGCGAATATAGTGGCGATACAAGAGTGGTCTACTTTGACTACAGTGGCAGAGGTCCGACATTTTTTGGGGCTTGCTGGCTACTACAGGTACTTCGTAGAGAACTTCTCGCGGATAGTGCTACCACTCATGACGTTGACTAGGAAGGATCAAAAGTTTGTGTGGCCTCCGGAGTGCGAACAGGCTTTTGAAGAGTTGAAGAGGCGGTTGACCACGACGCCTATTTTATGTTCGCCAAGTGGAACCGAAGGGTTCGAGATCTATAGTGATGCTTCAGGCAGTGGTTTGGGGTGTGTTCTGCTACAACATGGGAGAGTGATAGCCTATGGTTCACGACAACTGAAAGTTCATGAGAGGAATTATCCGGTCCACGACTTAGAGTTAGCGGCCGTGATATTTGCTCTAAAGCTTTGGAGGCACTACCTGTACGGTGTAAAGGTCGACATTTACACCGATCATAAGAGCTTGAAGTACCTATTGGACCAAAAGGATCTGAACATGAGGCAACAAAGGTGAATGGAGTTCTTAGGGGACTACACCTTCAAGATACATTATGTGCTTGGGAAGGAAAATGCAGTGACGGATGCGTTGAGTCATAAGATTCCCGCACAGACCAACTGGTTATCGGTACATGATGAGAGATTGGTCCATCAGTTGGAGGCTTTGGAGATATCTTGCGTCTACAAGAAGTCTATTGCTGAGGCGAAACTATTTTGGGCAGAGGTGCAGTGTAACCTAGCTGATAGAGTTCGGCGGGCTTTGGTTCAGGATAACAGCATGAAACAGATCTTGGAAGAATCTTTGGATGGGTTAAATTCCCAGTTTGCTGTTGAGGATGGGTTGCTAAGGAAGGACGGTCGCCTATACATTCCTAGTGCGGATAATCTTCGGGAGGAGTTGATGTTGAGGATCATCATACCAAGTACTCAATCCACCCGGGAAGCACGAATATGTATAGAGACATGAAGAAATTATTCTGGTGGCCGGGTTTGAAGAAGGATGTAGCACTTTATGTGGCCAAGTGTCGTACTTGTGCATTGGTGAAGGTGGAATACCAGAAGCCCGGAGGTTTCTTGAAGCCCCTACCTATCCCAGAATGGAAATTCGACGACATATCTATGGATTTTGTGCATGGCTTGCCGAAGTCGCAGAGGGGAAATGACGCCATATGGGTGGTTGTAGATAGGTTGACAAAGGTGTCGCACTTTATTTCGAACAGGAAGGAAGATCCGGTGGAAAAGTTAGCCAAACTCTACGTGGATAATATTGTATGATTGCATGGTGTGCCCCGCAGTATTGTTAGTGATCGAGATGGACGCTTCACGTCGAATGAATGGAGGTTGGTGCATAGTCTGTTGGGTACTAAGCTAAAGTTCAGCACAGCCTTTCACCCGCACACGGATGGACAAACCGAGAGGGTCAACCAGAGATGGAAGACATGCTTCGCATTTGTGTCCTAGATTTCAGAAAGCATTGGGAGGATCACCTGTACATGGTGGAGTTTGCGTACAACAACAGCTTTCAGGCAAGTATTGGAATGGCGCCTTTCGAGGCCTTGTACGGGAGGAAGTGTCGTACACCGTTGTCTTGGTTGGAGGCAGGCGAATCGAAGTTGTACAAACGTCAAGCGGTGGAAGATGCCACTTCAATGATACGGATAATTCAGGAAAGGTTGAAGATCATTCAGGACAGACAGACAATGTATTACAACACCAAGCATAGGAATGTGGAGTTCAATGTTGGCGACATGGTGTATCTAAAAATCAAGCCATTCAAGGGTGTATCGTGGGTTCGACGCTTGAAGAAGCTGAGTCCGAGATACCTTGGACCATTCGAAATCCTGGAGCGTGTTGGTGAGGCGGCGTATAGGTTGAAGCTATCGGTGGAGTTGAGTGGGATGCATGACGTGTTCCACGTGTCAGTGTTGCGTAAGGTAGTGCAAGAGCTTTCGCAGATCATTGCGGACAATCAAGTACCAGTTGATTGTGAGTTGACCACAAGGGTCAATCCAGTACGTATTGAAGATGCTGTAGTCAAGCGACTCCGCAACAAGGATATCCGTATGGTTAAAGTCCGATGGGATAATTGCGGACGTGAGGAGCTTTCTTGGGAGCGAGAGCAAGCTATGTTGGAGGATTACCCCGAGTTATTCCACCCAGGTATTATTTAGATTTGTGTACCTTTACTTAATTTTGGGACGAAATTCCTTAAATGGGGGAGATTTGTAACGCCCCGAAAATTGTATTTGAGTCGGTCGCAAAAAGGGGATTTTTGGTGCCTGTATATGGGTACACGGCCTAGGACACGGGCGTGTCCAAGGCCATGTCTGGCTGGTGTTTTTGGTTGTTTTCATCCTGAGTGTAACACCCCCATCTATCGCATGGCATATAACAGAAGGTCCAGCTGGAACCCGACGCCATATACCACAGACAGTCGGAAGGGATACTAAATGAATAATCAAACCAACCAATTAAGACTACTCGTCCTAATCACAGAGCATTCTAGCGGAAGATTTTAAAGTTGAAAGAACCCAAAATTAATTCCATCAATATGAATTTCCACAGCTACAACAACAGGAATGAAATCCCAAATACACAGAAACGGGTACATGGCCTTAAGGCCTTACAAATGTTCACTTAATAAAGAGTGATTTACATACATCGGCTCGCAGGCCGGCCACACATGAAATATATATAAATATAACTATTCTACGGCCTTCTAGGGCCAGCACAGCAACATGGGCTCCAGCCCGCTATTTGGCGCTCGGCTCCGCAGCACCTGCAAGCACATACCACCGCACGGTGGCAAATAAAGCAACGGTCAGCTAAAAGCCGACCAAATTATAACGACCCCGCCCCTGACTCGGGACGGCGGTGCTCTTTCCCTGCATAACATTAGCCCAACAATATATATATAGCGCAATAATAATTCGCCATAGGTGTAGGCTCGCACGGCCAAACACCCCGTGCACTCAGGGCACATTCATGGTGAACCCTGACCCATCAGTGCATTCACCACCACCCCCAGGATGGCAACAACATGTGAGCATTTAGCCTTTCTGACCACCGTCTATGGCTCCGACTATGCCAACGGCCAGTCCCCGTCTTCGGGTCTCTCGCACCGAACCACATAGCCTAGGTCCAATTCCACTTGCCCGTTGCTCACGCCGCATGTCCAATTTAAGTCCTTTGCGCGGGCCAAGCTTCTCTCGGATCCCAAATTTTCCAAAACAATCTCATAACCCAGTTATGATCAAGGCCGGTTCCCAGACCGCCAAGTTAGCAGAACACGTTTCCGCTCAATTTTCCGGGTGCGCCTTGAAGCTAACCTCCAAGGATCCCTGCTGCAATCTACCGCGTAGAAACCCGAAAAATCCAAAGCACGGAGTCTTCTCCGGCAAAACCACATCAAATGCAACATCACTGATCCAGACAAAACACGTCCGGGTAGGCTTCACACACAATGCCTATGCCCGTACTTACGATTCCGGGCTCTATATGCAACACAAGGGGGACTATTCCCGTCAACCCCAAGGAACACCACACACTCACCGCATACTCGTGGGAGCGGGATTCCCTATGCAGAAAGAAAGAGCTTCAAGCGCTCAAGTTGAGAATCGTTACCCTTGTAGTCCGTTTTGGCGCCATGGAAAAACTACGCGGTTAGAACTCTTCGCAATGACCTTCCCTCCATGGATCCGCTCTCCGATTTCGAAACGGTGCTCCGATGCTCCGCTGGCGGCCGTAAACCTCCTTCTTCTTCCTCTCCTCTCTCACTTTGGAAGGGGAGAACTTTGGAGAGAAAAATGAGGGAATAACTCCCTATTCCCGGCCTTAACAGAGCAGGATTTCTTCTGGGCCTTCGGATCCTAATTAAAGAAAATGAACGGCTCGGATCTGCACAAAATTCTCCAGACCTGGGCCGAACACGGCTTGGCACACGGCCGTGTCCATGGCCGTGTGCCTCGATCCAGGCACGATCGACGAAATGAGATACGCACACGGGCCAAGACACGCCCGTGTCTGACCTGACACGCCCGTGTCGGGTTCCTCGACACGCCCGTGTTCGTGGGCGTATCACGCATAACCGCCACGGCAACGGACACGACCCATCAGGACACGGGTAGGGACACGGGTTGGCACACGCCCGTGTCGGATGACACGCCCGTGTCATCCGGCCGTGTTTCTGGCCGTGTCCTTCTCGGGTTGAAAACGGCCAAAAATCACCAGCCAGACAGGGCCTTGGACACGCCTGTGTCCTAGGCCGTGTACCCCTACAGGCACCAAAAACTCTTTTTTTTCGCGACCGACTCGCACACAACTTTCGGGGCGTTACAAATCTCCCCCACTTAAGGAATTTCGTCCCGAAATTAAACAAAGGTACACAAAAGCTAAATGATACCTGAGTGGAATAACTCGGGGTATTCCTCCAACATAGCTTGCTCTCGCTCCCAAGAAAGCTCCTCACGTCCGCAATTATCCCAACGGACTTTAACCATTCGGACCTCCTTGCTGCAGAGTCGTTTGACTGCAACATCTTCAATTCGCACTGGCTTGACCCTTGTTGTTAACTCATAGTCAACCGGTACCTGATTGTCCGCAACGATCTGCGAAGGCTCTTGCACTGCCTTACGCAACACCGATACGTGGAATACATCATGCAGCTCACTCAACTCCGTCGACAGCTTTAATCTATACGCCACCTCGCCAACACGCTCCAGGATTTCAAATGGTCCAAGGTATCTCGGACTCAGCTTCTTCAAGCGTCGAACCCGCGATACACCCTTGAACGGCTTGATCTTTAAATATACCATGTCGCCAACGTTGAATTCCACATTTCTATTTTTGGCATTGTAATACTTTGACTGTCTATCCTGAGCAATCTTCAGCCTTTCCTGAATTGTCCGTATTATTGAAGTGGCATCTTCCACCGCTTGATGTTTATACAACTTTGATTCGCCTGCCTCCAACCAAGACAACGGCGTACGACACTTCCTTCCGTACAAGGCTTCGAAAGGCGCCATTCCAATGCTTGCCTGAAAGCTGTTGTTGTAAGCAAACTCCACCATGTACAGGTGATCCTCCCAATGCTTCCCGAAATCTAGGACGCACATGCGAAGCATGTCCTCCATAGTCCTGTTGACTCTCTCGGTTTGGCCATCTGTCTGCGGGTGAAATGATGTGCTGAACTTTAGCTTAGTACCCAACAGACCATGCACCAACCTCCAGTCATTTGACGTGAAGCGTCCATCACGATCACTAACAATACTTCTAGGCACACCATGCAATCGTACAATATTATCCACGTAGAGTTTGGCTAACTTTTCCACTGGATCCTCCTTTCTCATTAGGATAAAGTGCGACACTTTTGTCAATCTATCTACGACGACCCAAATGGCGTCATTTCCCTTCTGCGACTTCGGCAAACCGTGCACAAAATCCATAGATATATCGTCGAACTTCCATTCTGGGATAGGAAGGGATTTCAAGAAACCTCCGGGCTTCTGGCATTCCGCCTTCACTAATGCACAAGTACGACACTTGGCCACATAAAGTGCCACATCCTTCTTCAAACCCGGTGTTGGGTATTGTATCCACAATGTACCTGATTTGAAGAAGCCCCTGGACAAGCTAAGGTCAATAGACTATGTATTTGATAAAATCCTTCTAGTTGTGCTTGCAGTTTTTCCACGCTAAGTGCACACCAATGTCAGGGTGCAGTAGGTCAATATACACGGGTCTGCACGACGTAATCCCTCGTTGAGCAGATCAGTGTGTTGGCCTACGTGTACTCTCTCTATTGGAGTGCACTTATTTTCAAGCACAGGGCTGTAAATATGCAGGAGCAGACAAGGAGCAAGGATGGGTCAAGGAGCATCTCATAGGTGGAAAGACGAAAATTCGTCTAAGTTAGAATCGACGAGAATCACTTGGGATTCTCGCCGATTCATCGAGAATCAGAAGTTGATTCTCGCCGAACTCGATCCAGCAACTTCTAAGCAAGCACCTCTGCGTCTAAGTAAGAATCGACGAGAATCACTTCGTGATTCTCGCCGATTCGGCGAGAATCACTAGTGATTCTCGTCGAATCGACGAGAATCACTGGTTGATTCTCGCCGTCTCGACCTGGCTTAAAGCAGTGCGTGCAACCAAGGCAAATTCGACGAGAATCATCTTTGATTCTCGCCGAATCGTCGAGAATCACCTTTGATTCTCGGCGACTCGGCGAGAATCACTTTCGATTCTCACCGATTTTGACTTGCCATTTTTCTGGAACTTCCTGAGCCGGATTCTGCCGCTGTTAAATCTCTGGACCGGGATTTGGGGATTTCTATTGTGGGTCCCACAAACGGTCATTTTGGAGTTAGCTACAGTATTTATACACAGGTATTTTGAACGGAATACGTAGACAGAAAGAAGCCGAGCGAGTGCAACCCTAAAATCGCGAAATCTCTCCGCCGCCTCCGTCGCCGCTCGCGCAAGTCCGTCGCCGCTGCTGATCGCAGTTCTTCCCGATCTCCGGCGACAGAATCTTAGCAAAGCTTGAGTCTCACATGTCTATCCAGAGATCTCTTGTCTCTCGATTCGTTGACCGGGAAAAACTCCCCCGTCCGAATCGATCGAGACGACCGATCCTAGAGTGACCGTTGGTAGACCTAGTTTGCTTCGCTACGAAGTTTGGATCTCCAAGTTCAGCAGCCGCTCATCATCGTAGCCGCCGATCCCGAAGCTAGCCGCCGCTCGTATGCCGCCGCCGGTTCCGGGGAGATCTTCTCCAAGAGAGACCAAGGTTGTAGACTCTTCATCGACTTCAAGAACACGACGTCGAACGAAGAGGAACACCGTAGTCTCCAAAAGAAGTTTGTATCTCGTGTACATTCTATATTTTCTTTTGTTGTTAAGGAACTTTTGTTCCGTGTTGTAAGGGTTGGGTGCAACCCGTTTTGTGGGAGTGTTGACTCTCACGTGTGGAAGGGCTCCTTCTGTTAGTGCAGGGATTGGATTTCAATCCCGTTGGAGAAGTGACCGAGTCGTCCCTTGTTGGGGAGATAGGTCGAAGGGGGAAAGTGGATGTACCCAAGTCGGGGAACCACTATAATTTGCCTGTGTATTCTATGTGCTGTGCTTTCTATTTTTATTGTGCAGGTACGTTCGTAAATTCCGCAAAAGCGCTACTCGTCACCTATTCCCCCCCCCATAGGTGCACATAGCTGACACTAGGTGGACTTTCACCCGGCCACCGGAATAATTTCTTCATGTCTCTATACATCTTAGTGCTTCCCGGGTGGATTGAGTACTTAGTATGATGAGCCTCATACATCAACTCCTCCTGAATATTATCCGCACTAGGAACGCATAGACGACTGTCCTTCCTTAGTAACCCATCTTCAACCACAAACTGGGAATTTGACCCATCCAAAGCCCATCCAAGATTTGCTTCATGCTGCTATCCTGAACCAAAGCCCGCCGAACTCTATCCGCTAGGTCACACTGCACCTCTGTCCAAAACAGTTTTGCCTCGGCACTAGACTGCTTATCGACACAAGATATCTCCAATGCCTCCAACTCTTGGACCAATCTCTCATCATGTACTGATAACCAATTGGCTTGTGCGGGAATCTTACGACTCAACGCATCCGCCACTGCATTTCCTTTCCCAGGCACATAGTGTATCTTGAAGGTGTAGTCCCCTAAGAACTTCATCCACCTCCGCTGCCTCATGTTCAGATCCTTTTGGTCCAATAGGTACTTCAAACTCTTATGATCGGTGTAAATATCGACCTTCACACCGTACAGATAGTGCCTCCAAAGCTTTAGAGCAAAAATCACGGCCGCTAACTCTAAGTCGTGGACCGGATAATTCCTCTCATGAACCTTCAATTGTCGTGAACCATAAGCTATCACTCTCCCATGCTGTAGCAGAACACAACCCAAACCACTGCCCGAAGCATCACTATAGATCTCGAACCCTTCGGTTCCACTTGGCGAACACAAAATGGGCGTCGTGGTCAATCGCCTTTTCAATTCTTCAAAAGCCTGTTCGCACTCCGGAGACCACACAAACTTCTGATCCTTTCTTGTCAACGTTGTAAGTGGTAGTGCTATCCGCGAGAAGTTCTCTACGAAGCGCCTATAGTAGCCAGCAAGCCCCAGAAAACTCCGGACCTCTGCCACCGTAGTCAAAGAAGGCCACTCTCGTATCGCTACTATCTTCGCCGGATCTACAGCTATTCCTTCTCCACTGACAACATGACCAAGGAACGCTATCGAGGATAACCAGAACTCACACTTGGAGAACTTTGCATACAACTGACTTTTCCTCAATGTCTCCAACACCATGTGTAAATGCTTGTAATGATCCTCCTCGCACCGCGAATACACCAGGATATCATCGATGAATACTATCACAAACTGATCCAAGTATTCTCTGAACGTCCTATTCATCAGATCCATAAATACGGATGGCGCATTCGTCAACCCAAACGGCATAACTGTGAACTCGTAATGCCCAAACCGCGTACTGAATGCTGTCTTTGGGATGTCGCTCTCCCTTATCCTCAACTGATAGTAACCGGACTTCAAATCTAACTTCGAATATACAGTTGATCCAACCAGCTGATCAAATAGATCATCAATCCTCGGGATTGGATATTTGTTCTTCTCCGTAAGTTTGTTCAATTCTCGATAATCGATACAAAGCCGCAAGCTCCCATCTTTCTTCTTAACAAAGAGAACTGGTGCGCTCCAAGGCGACGAACTTGGACGCACATAACCTTGCTCTAGCAACTCTTGCAGTTGCACCTTCAACTCTGCCATTTCTCTTGGGGCTATCCGATAGGGGGAGCGTGACACCGGTTTGGCACCCGGTACCAGCTCTATAGTAAAGTCTATCTCCCGCTGAGGAGGGGCTCCTGGGAGATCATCTGGAAACACATCAGGATACTCGGACACAACTGGGATGTTGCCCAAACTAGGTTTAGGTGTCGCAGTCTGCACTAGAGTGACATACAGTTCTGCCCCAGACCGAACTTCCTTGAACACCTGAAGGGCCGATATCAGAACTTTCCCTGACCCCTTCATGCCCGCAAAAGTAGCCTCTACACCAGTGTCCAGACCCAACTTGACTTCTTTACGGTTGCAATCAATACATGCACTCTGCTCCGAGAGCCAATCCATACCGAAAATTACGTCGAACTCCACTAATGGTAGAACCAACGCCCGCAAATCAAACTCCCGGTCTCCAATCCGAATCTTCACAACACAAATCCTATCCGCACGCATTGAGCACCCATTAGGCAACAACACATCCAACTTGTTTTCTGCCATCGAGAACGGAACTCCGATGCGCGATAAAAACTTTTCAGACAAGAAGGAATGTGATGCCCCCATATCAAAAAGGGCTCTTGCCGGAAACCCAAAGATCAACACAAAGCCTAGCACTAACAAACGTAAGCTAACAAATACGAAGGTAACAACTATAAAAGTTAAACCACTGTAATTTAACTCATACCTGTCACCACGTCTGCTTGCTTAATGGCCTCCTGTAGGCCAAGGTTGTAGACTCTAGGCTGGGCTGGAGCATGATGGGATGCGGTTGACTCCACCGCCTTCCCTTTCTCCTCATAAGTCGCTCCAGGTCTCCTCTCGGACTTTGAACGTCCGCTCCAACACTCCCGAGCAAAATGCCCCGTCTTCCCGCAGTTGTAGCAAGCTCCGGGGACTCGACTTGTAGTTGCCCCCGATGTATCAGCCGAAGGGGCTGAGTTCGAAGTCCTCCGCTTCTTGTTCCATCTGCGGAAACCTGTCTTGTTACTTGGCACCTTGAACTCGGTCTTCCTTTCTCCTGGGTCCCTCTTCTCTTGAACCTTCTTCGCAACCTTTTCCAACGATCGGGCTGAATTGACCAAGGCTAGGAAGCCCTGCGCCTTAGGCCCAGCAAGAAGTAACTGTAAATCGCCGCGAAGACCCTCATAGAATCGGTTGGTCTTCCTCTCTTATTCTGAAAACATAGCACCAGCATAACGACCCAACCGTGTGAACTCATGCAGATATTCGTCCACGCTTCTGGATCCCTGAGACAATCCAAGAAATTGATTCTCCATCTCCAACTTCTGAGCAGAAGGTACAAATCTGGCTAGGAACAATCTTGAAAATTCTTCCATCAGCACATCCGCAAGCTGCCTTCCCACTAGAAGATGAAACTCCAACTCGTCCCACCACATCCTCGCTTCTCCTTCCAAAAGAAAAGTCGCTATGGTGGTCTTCTGCCACTCCTCAGTCATTGTGGCCGTCAACACCCTCTTTATGGAAGAGAGCCAGTCCTCAGCTTGAGTTGGTGTTCCAACCCCATTAAACCTCGGAGGATTAAAGCCCATCACATGCTTTAGCTGCCTCTCCGTAGTTCTCCTCGGCTCTACTAACTCAACTGCCGCGCGTTCCACCACTCTCGGCTCTGCCGCCCTAACCGGTTCTTGCTCATTTGCAGGAGGTGCGCGATGCATTTGCCCTGCAGGTTGGGCATTTATCATTGCGAACACGACTTCAGCCACCATCCTGATGGTTTCCGCTAAAGGAGGTGTAGCAGGCACGACCCTTGGTGCACTACTTTCTGCTGATTGCGGACGTTCTGACTGACCAGCACCGCTCCCAGCTGCCTATAGTAGCAAAGACACACGATTAGACGACAAACAAATTGCTAAAAGCAATCATTGGAACACTCAGGTTCCACCAAACTAGTGTATTTTCATTCCTAAGTGGACATTCATGGGTTCTTTTTGATGTTATAACGATGACGCACACATGTGCTCACCACCCCTTAAAAGAATTCGCCCACGAATTCATTTAAGCTTGACCGTAACCAGAAGTCTGATACCAAATTGTAACACCCCCCATCTGTCGCATGACATATAACAGAAGGTCCAGCTGGAACCCGACGCCATATACCACAGACAGTCGGAAGGGATACTAAATGAATAATCAAACCAACCAATTAAGACTACTCGTCCTAATCACAGAGCATTCTAGCGGAAGATTTTAAAGTTGAAAGAACCCAAAATTAACTCCATCAATATGAATGTCCACAGCTACAACAACAGGAATGAAATCCCAAATACACAGAAACGGGTACATGGCCTTAAGGCCTTACAAATGTTCACTTAATAAAGAGTGATTTACATACATTGGCTCGCAGGCCGGCCACACATGAAATATATATAAATATAACTATTCTACGGCCTTCTAGGGCCAGCACAGCAACATGGGCTCCAGCCCGCTATTTGGCGCTCGGCTCCGCAGCACCTGCAAGCACATACCACCGCACGGTGGCAAATAAAGCAACGGTCAGCTAAAAGCCGACCAAATTATAACGACCCCGCCTCTGACTCGGGACGGCGGTGCTCTTTCCCTGCATAACATTAGCCCAACAATATATATATAGCGCAATAATAATTCGCCACATGTGTAGGCTCGCACGGCCAAACACCCCGTGCACTCAGGGCACATTCATGGTGAACCCTGACCCATCAGTGCATTCACCACCACCCCCAGGATGGCAACAACATGTGAGCATTTAGCCTTTCTGACCACCGTCTAAGGCTCCGACTATGCCAACGGCCAGTCCCCGTCTTCGGGTCTCTCGCACCGAACCACATAGCCTAGGTCCAATTCCACTTGCCCGTTTCTCACGCCGCATGTCCAATTTAAGTCCTTTGCGCGGGCCAAGCTTCTCTCGGATCCCAAATTTTCCAAAACAATCTCATAACCCAGTTATGATCAAGTCCGGTTCCCAGACCGCCAAGTTAGCAGAACACGTTTCCGCTCAATTTTTCGAGTGCGCCTTGAAGCTAACCTCCAAGGATCCCTGCTGCAATCTACCGCGTAGAAACCCGAAAAATCCAAAGCACGGAGTCTTCTCCGGCAAAACCACATCAAATGCAACATCACCGATCCAGACAAAACACGTCCGGGTAGGCTTCACACACAATGCCTATGCCCGTACTTACGATTCCGGGCTCTATATGCAACACAAGGGGGACTATTCCCGTCAACCCCAAGGAACACCACGCACTCACCGCATACTCGCGGGAGCGGGATTCCCTATGCAGAAAGAAAGAGCTTCAAGCGCTCAAGTTGAGAATCGTTACCCTTGTAGTCCGTTTTGGCGCCATGGAAAAACTACGCGGTTAGAACTCTTCGCAACGACCTTCCCTCCACGGATCCGCTCTCCGATTTCGAAACGGTGCTCCGATGCTCCGCTGGCGGCCGTAAACCTCCTTCTTCTTCCTCTCCTCTCTCACTTTGGAAGGGGAGAACTTTGGAGAGAAAAATGAGGGAATAACTCCCTATTCCTGGCCTTAACAGAGCAGGATTTCTTCTGGGCCGTCGGATCCTAATTAAAGAAAATGAACGGCTCGGATCTGCACAAAATTCTCCAGACCTGGGCCGAACACGGCTTGGCACACGACCGTGTCCATGGCCGTGTGACTCGATCCAGGCATGATCGACGAACTGAGAAACGCACACGGGCCAAGACACGCCCGTGTCTGACCTGACACGCCCGTGTCGGTTTCCTCAACACGCCCGTGTTCATGGGCGTGTCACGCATAACCGCCACGGCAACGGACACGACCCATCAGGACACGGGTAGGGACATGGGTTGGCACACGCCCGTGTCGGATGACACGCCCGTGTCATCCGGCCGTGTTTCTGGCCGTGTCCTTCTCGGGTTGAAAACGGCCAAAAATCACCAGCCAGACACGGCCTTGGACACGCCCGTGTCCTAGGCCGTGTACCCCTACAGGCACCAAAAACTCTTTTTTTTCGCGACCGACTCGCATACAACTTTCGGGGCGTTACACCGAGAAGGACACAGCCAGGAACACGGCTAGCTGACACGGGCGTGCCATTAGATACAAGCGTGTGCCTACCCGTGTTAGTACCCGTGTGCAGTTGGGTCGTGTCGGTTGGCGTGGCGGTTATGCGTGACACGCCCCCGAACATGGGCGTGTCGAGGAACCCGACACAGGCATGTCAGGTGAGACACGGGCGTGTCTTGGCCCATGTGTCTTTCCTCCGTTCGACGATCGTGCTTGGAGCAAGGCACACGGCCTGGGACACGGCCGTGTGCCAAGCCGTGTTTGGCCCAGGTCTGGAGATTTTTGAATGGATCTGAGTCGTTCGTTTTCTTTAATTAAGATCCAACGGCCCAGATGATTTCCTGCTCTGTTAAGGCCGAGAATAGGGGAGTTAATCCCTCATTTCTCTCCAAGGCTTTCTCTTTCCAAGGTGTTAGAGAGAAGAGGAAGAAGAAGGAGGTTTCCGGCTACCGACGGAGCATCAGAGCACCGTTTCGAAATCTCAGAGCGGATCCATGGAGGAAAGTTTGTTGCGAAAAGTTCTGTCCGTGTAGTTTTTTCCATGGTGCCAAAACGGACTACAAGGGTTTCGATTCTCAACTTGAGCATGTGAAGCTCTTTCTTTCTTCATAGGGAATCCCGCTCCCATGAGTGTACGATGAGTGCGTGGTGTTCCTTGGGGTTGATGTGAATAGTCCCCCTTGTGTTGCATATATAATCCGGAATCGTAAGTACGGGCATAGGCATTGTGTGTGAAGCCTACCCGGACATGTACCATCTGGATCGGTGATGTAGTATTTGTTATGGTTTGCCGGAGAAGACTCTGTGGTTTGGGTTTTTCGGGTTTCTACGCGGTAGATTGCAGCAGGGATCCTTGGAGGTTAGCTTCAAGGCGCACCCGGAAAACTGAGCGGAAACGTGTTCTGCTAACTTGGCGGTCTGGGAACCGGCCTTGAACATAACTGGGTTATGTGGTTGTTTGGAAATTTTGGGATCCGAGAGAAGCTTGGCCCGCGCGTAGGACTTAAATTGACTAGGCAGCGTGAGCAACGGGCAAGTGGAATCGTACCTAGGCTATGTGGTTCGGTGCGAGAGACCCAAAGATGGGGACTGGCCGTTGGCATAGTCGGGAGCCTTAGACGGTGGTCAGAAAGGCTAAATGCTCACATGGTTGCCATCTTTGGGATTGTGGTGAAGACACTGATTGGTCAGGATTCACCGTTAATGTGCCCTGAGTGCACGGGGTGTTTGGCCATACGAGTCTACACCTGTGACATAGTATAATTGCGCTTAAAGGTTTTATTGGGCTAATGATATGCAGGGAAAGAGCACTGCCATCCCGAGTAGGGGGCGGGGTCATTATAATTTGGTCGTCTTTGGCTGACCGTTGCTTTGTTTGCCACCGTGCGGTGGAATTGTGCTTGCAAGTGCTACGGAGTCGAATGCCAAATAGCGGGCTGGAGCCCATGTTGCTGTGCTGGCCCTAGAAGGTCGTAGAATAGTTATTTTTACTTTTATCATGTGTGGCCGGCCTGCGAGCCGATGTATGTAAGACATGCTTTTATTAAGTGACCATCTGTAAGGCCATAAGGCCATGTACCTTTTCAGTGTATTTGGGTTCATTCCTGTGGTAGTGGTCGTGGACATTCATATGTATTGGATTTAAGATTTGGATTCTTTCAATTTTAAAATCTTCCGCTAGAATGCTCTGTGTAGGACGTGTAGTCTTAATTGGATAGTTTGTATATTCTTATGTAACACTTTCGACTGTCTGTGGTATATGGCGTCGGGTTCCAGCTGGACCTTCTGTTATATTCCATGCGACGGATGGGGGTGTTACAGGGTGAACACCCCAAGGCACGCTGACTTGCATCTAGGAGCTCGCTTGTTAAGAGCCGTGGTATCAATTCTAGTGCCTTGCGGCTTGCAGTCCGGCCGGCTTATTCGGTTTCCTCTTTTTCTTCTTGTAACTGCTTCATTTTTAATCAAAGGAAAGCCCGTCGCAAGAGAGGCATTCAAGCCACGACGGGCGAAGTCGGGTGTTGCCGTGGTTCACGGCTCTGCTGTTCTCTTTCTCTCGTTCGCCCAGTAGATAGCTGCTTGCAGTTTGTCCTTTTCCCTTCTATTCCCTCGTGCTCGAACCGTTAGCTGGTGTTGCCCGACTCCCTATCCGTTTTCGTGCATCAACACTTCCTATCCCAGATTAAGCCCAAGAGGTTTGAAGAAGCAAACAAGGATAGCTTTTGGATCAATACCATGCAAGAAGAGTTACAACAATTCAAGAGGTGCATGGTATGGAAGTTGGTGCCAAAGCCACTTGAACATAACATAATTGGCACCAAGCGGGTTTATAGTAATAAGATTGATGAGAATGCAACAGTCATCAAGAACAAGGCAAGGCTGGTAGCCAAAGGCTATAGCCAAGAAGATGGAATATGCTTTGACCAAACCTTTGCCCTAGTTGCAAGGTTAGAGGCCATATGGATGTTGCTTGCCTAAGCTACACACAACGGATTCAAAGTCTACCAGATGGATGTCAAATCAACATTCTTGAATGGTAATCTAATGGAAGAGGTATATATGAAGAAACCCTTAGGTTTTGTACATCCCACTTTAGTAAATCATGTTTATAAATTAAAGAAAGCTTTATATGGTTTAAAGCAAGCCCGTAGGGCTTGGTATGTGTGCGAAAAGAAAAAGAGAAACCGAAACAGAAATTTGGACAATAATAGAGTTTTTATTTCCAAAAAATGTATCTATTACAAAATTATGACCTCCCTTTTATAGAATGGAGGAGAAGAGAGAGATTACAAATAAGCAATGTGGGACTAAATACATTTACGGTGGCTAGTGGCTAGTGGCTAGACAAAACCAGACCGCATAGGTCACGCAGTTAGACGAGAAGGCTAACCGCCCGACCATAACGACAAGCCTCCAGAGGAGAATGCTAGACTGCCCGGCTACCAAGCCGGTAGAGAGAATCTGCCAGACTGCCCGACTATTAAGCCGCCAGAGTGAAACTGCTAGACCACTTGTCTCCAAACCGCCAGAGTCAAGTCGCTAGACTGCCCGACTATCAAGCCGCCATAGTGAAACCGCCAAACCGCCCTGTCTCCAAACTGCCAGAGTCAAGTCGCCAGACCGCCCAGTCTCCATACTGCAACACTCCCCCTCAAGCTGGAGCATATATATCAATCATGCCCAGCTTGTCGCAAATGTGAAAAAGGAAGCGGACACATGCTTGGTGAAGATATCTACTAACTCGTTGTCTGAAGTAACGAATGGAGTGCAAATCTATTTCTTTAAGATCTCTTCTCTAATGAAATGGCAGTCAACTTCGATGTGCTTTGTTCCCTTATGAAATACCAAATTTTTCAAGAGTTATATAGCGGCCTTGTTGTCGCAGAATATAAGTAGAGGATGATTATAGACTTATCCTAAGTCCAGCATGAGAGCTCGTAACCACTTTAACTCACAAATGGTTGACGTCGTACTCCGATATTCATCTTCAGCACTAGACCTGGAGATGACCGATTGTTTCTTGCTCTTCCAGCTCACTATGTTTCCTCCAATAAAGGTGCAGAAGCCCGATGTGGACTTGCGATCACCTTTATCGTCAGCATAGCTAGAATCTGAGTAAGCTTCAACCTTTAAATGACCATTCCCTAAAACCGTAGTACCTTACTAGGCGCCGCTTTAACGTATTCCAATATTATCAGGGAAGATTATAGATGGCACTCCCTAGGAGGTTGCATGAACTAGCTAACCTTGCCTATAGCATAGGAGATGTTGAGTCTTGTTACCCTGAGATAAATGAGTTTGTCAACTAGTCGTCTGTACCTTGTAACATCTGACAGAGGAGGCGAGTCGTTTGTCCAGGTTTTATCTTCTCCAATAGCCATGGGGCATCAGACAGGTTTAGCACTAGTCAACCTCGTCTCTTTCAGAAGATTAAAAGTATACTTATGTTGGGAGAGGACCAAAGAATTGGGATTTCGAGAGATTTTATTCCCCAGGAAGTACTTTGGGGAGCCCATATCCTTCGTGACAAGGTGTTGTAGGAGATGTTTATTTGTCAGCGCTACCCCAGACTGGTCATCACCCGTGAGAAGAATATCATCCACATATACAATAGGAACCTCCAGACCTAGTGCAGTTTTGTGAATGAATAACGATTCATCGGCAAAGCTTCTTGTGAAACCAACAGTTGCCACAATGTCGCCGAACTTATCGAACCACGCCCGAGGGCTTTGCTTTAGGCCATAGATGGCCTTCTTCAGTCTGCATACGTGTGTCTCCCCCTGAGCAACATACCCAGGAGGTTGCTCCATGTAGACATCCTCTTATAAATCACCATAGAGGAAGGCATTCTTGACATCCAATTGGGAAATGGGCCAGTCCCTGCTGACGGCCACGGACAGGAGAACCCGAATAGTGATGAGACGAGTAACAAGAGAAAAGGTGTCAAAATAATCAACGCCATTGGTATGAGTGAAGCCCTTAGCAACTAGGAGTGCCTTGTAATGATCCAAACTATCATCCGGACGGAACTTCACAAGTCACAACAAATACCTAGTGACATCTAACAACATCAGTGCCCAAAGGAGGAGGGACAAGAGTCCATATACACAACTTAGTGTGGGTGGAAATTTCCTTACCCATGGCGGCCTTCCAATGAGGAACAACAAGTATGTCCTTGTAGGTGCAGGGAGTGGCAGTGGCAGAGATAGCCAACACAAAATTCCTACGAGAAGGGATAAGACGAGCAGAGGAAATAATAGTAGTAAGCGAATGCTGGGAACATGTCCCCACCCCTTTACGAAGATCAATGGGAAGATCCTGGCCATCATGTTCATCAGCATTTGGTGCATCCGTGGAGGAGAGAGCTAGCTCGAGAGTAGAGAGACGACGAAGGCAGAGAGAGAGGAGGAGGAGATGGTGGATATGAAGAATATGGAGGGGTCTCGGTAGGCATAGAAAGGATAGAGGAATTGGTAGGAGCAGGAATATTAGGAATAAGGGAGGATTCGTGAGAGAAATATGATGCATTTTCGAAAAACGTAACGTCCACAGAGATGAACTGCTTCCGAAAAACAGGATCAAAATAACAACAACCTTTCTTAGTGGAAGATTAACCCAGAAAGACATACTTGGTGGCACGTGGAGAGAGCTTGTCACGAGTGGCGGAGTGAGCGTGCACAAAAGCCGTACACCCAAATATACGCAGAGAAAGCAGGAAGAGTTCCTTGCTGGATAGAGAATGGAGAATGACATGTGGCTGTGTAGAACCACGGAGGGAATGCGGTTGATGAGATAACAGGAGATAAGAACAACATAGCCCCAATAGGAGCGAGGAACCTACATTTGTGTCATTAGTGTTTGAGCGATATCAGGGAGGTGACAGTTTTTGCGTTTAGCCATGTCATTTTGCTGCGAGGTATAGACACAGCTAGTTTGATGAATTATGCCATTTCGCATAGTAAGTAGAAAAATCAAGACTAAGATATTCTTTTGCATTATCAGAATGAAAAATCTTAATAGATGCATTAAACTGGGTTTTAATCATAAAATAAAAGGATATCCATACAGAGAATATTTCAGAGTGCTCTTTTAATAGATACACCCACATATACCGAGACAAATCATCAATAAAAGTTACAAAATAAGAACTACCCCAGCCTACAGTTAGGGTAGGTGTAGGAACCCAGACATCAAAGTGAATGAGATCAAAAGGACAGGAAGATACACGACTCTCTTCGGCGGGAAGGAGGAGCGGTGATGCTTGCCAAGCTGATAGACATTATAGTTGAGAGAAGGACTGTGCGGAGGTAGGTGGGGCAGAAGCTGACGAATAATACATGGAGGAGGATGACCAATGCAAAGATGCCATTGCAGAAGATCCATAGAAGAAGAAAAAACAGACAGAGCAGATACGCTGTCTAGGAAGTAGAGGTCGCCGCTCTTGGTCCCAGTAACAATCGTCCTTTCGGAGATCGGATCCTGAAAAGAATAAGATGTAGGAGTGAATGTGATAGAGCACTATAGTTGCTTACAAAGAGAAGTTACAGATAACAAATTGCATGGAAATTGGGGAACATAGAGGGTGTTCGCCAGGTGAATTGACAGAGTGACTTGAACCACTTCCATCCCATTGACTGGTGAGGGAGATCCATCTGCAACGAAGACCGGGGGCAACCGATCATGTTTTTTTAGGAGAGAAAAATATTGATGATTGTAGGGCATATGATTAGTAGCACCAGAGTCAATCAGCCTTTTACCTTGAGTCACCACATGGGCACTACCTGAAGACGAAACCACCGAGGTGAACTGCATCGAAGAGGAGGTATAAGCGTCACCAGAAGAGCGAAGATGCGGATGCTTAATCTAATAACGATCAATTGTATGGCCGGTGTGGTCCCAATGAGAGCAGAGAAAGTAGGAAGGTCCACGCCCACTGGATTGATGGCCGCGACCACCAGAGCCACCTCGCTGAATATGGCAAGCATAGGTTTCGTGGAGTGGTGGTGAGTATAGTAGTGGACGCTGAAGCAGAGAGGTAAAATCAACAATGCGGGCAAAAGTGACATCAAATGTGGGAGAATCTACCTCGCCAAGGATCTGTTGATGGATCATATCATAGGACTCTAGAAGACGGAGAAGATAACACACAACCAGAAGCTCCTGGAAGTGCTTGTGTTGCTCTGCCAGATCCACAGGAATGGGTGGTTTTGAAGAATTTCGGCTCCCAGAGCCTGAACCTATTGGTAAGAAGCGGTAGGAGGCATGGAGGGACGGGAAAAAAAGGTCCGCATAGAGTGTATAGATATGAGACGTCTGAGCCCCCTTGGAGTAAAGAGCATCAAGATGAAGCCAAGACACCTTTACCATTTCATCATGTCGTATGACGGGAATGCACTTATCAGAAAGACTGTTAGACAGCCGAGTGCGAACAAGAGGGTCGTTAACATCCCAGTCATCACAGAGATCGGACTCAGGAGGAGGTGGGTCATCAGTGAGATGATGGCATTTGGATTGTGAGCGAAGTAGAAAGGTGAAGGAAACACTCCAGTCTGGATAGTTGGAACCAATAAGTTTGGAAACGATCCCAAGATTACCCGAAGGAGTAGGAAGAGGAGGGTAGGCCATGGGTGCAGTAGTTGTAGAGGAATCAGAGTGAGCCATAGAGAAGAAGCGAGAAAATAGAAAAGAAGCCTCTTAAACAGGTAAAGGGAGGCCGCACGAACAGGAAAAGAGGCCGCACAAAAGTAGGTTGTGAATAGAGAAAAAAAGAGACCGCGAAGACAAGTCACGAACACATGTCATGAAGATAGGTCACAAAGACATCCCGGGAAGACATGACGTGGAGATAGGCCCCGAAGACAGGTCGTGAAGACAGGTTGCAAAGACAGGTCATGAAAGCATGCCACGAAGACAGGTTGCCAATAGAGAGAGTACAAAGAGAGAGGACGCACACACATAGGGCAATGACAAGGAAGATAAGGAAAGCACACAGACAGGGCACAAGATGGAGGGGACAAACCACGCGGTCAAATGTTGAACATAGAATCAAGAAGAAAAGATCGAGTCCTCTGATAACATGTGCAAATAGAAAAAGAGAAATCAAAATTTGGACAATAACAGAGTTTTTATTTCCAAAAAATGTATCTATTACAAAGGTATGACCTCACTTTTATAGAATTGAGGAGAAGAGAGAGATTACAAATAAGCAATGTGGGACTAAATACATTTACAGTGACTAGAGGCTAGACAAAACCAGACCGCACAGGTCGCGCAGTTAGACGATAAGGATAATCGCCCGACCATAACAACAAGCCATCGGAGGAGAACGCTAGACTGCCCCACTACCAATACGCTGGAGAGAAGCCGTCAGACCACCCGACTATCAAGCCGCCACAGTGAAGCTGCCAGACCGCCCGATCTCCAAACCGCTAGAGTCAAGTCACCGGAGTATGAAACCTTGTCTACCTTTCTCATCAAGAATAAATTCTTGAGAGGAAAGATAGATATCACATTATTTCTTAGGGAAATAAAGGGCAAGTGTATACTAGTCCAAATTTATGTGGATGATATAATATTTGGGTCTACTGATGACAAGCTTTGCAAAGATATTTGCTAACCTTATGCAGGGGGTGTTTGAGATGAGCAGTATGTGAGAGCTCAAATACTTCTTAGGACTCCAAGTGAAATAGTCCGATGAAGGGATTTTAATCTCTTGGACAAAGTACACTAGGGAGCTTATCAAGAAATTTGGGATGGAATCAGCTTCCATCATGAAAAATTCCAGGGGGTCCAATATTTCTCTGGACAAGGATGAGAAGGGTAAGCCCTTTGATGAATCCATGTAGAGTTGTATCATTAGATCCTTATTATATTTAACTAATTGTAGACCAGATATCATGCATGCAACATTTGTTTGTGCTAGGTACCAAGCATACTCTAAGGAATCTCACTACTTAGCTGCAAAGATGATTTTGAGATATCTTAAGGGCAGCCAACACCTTGGCCTTTGGAACCCTAGAAACAATAATTTTTAACTGGTTGGTTATTCAGATGCAGACTTTATAGGTTGCAGGAAAGATAGGAAAAGCACAAGTGGAAATTATCAATTCCAAGGGAGAAGACTGATCTCATGGAGTAGCAAGAAGCACACTAATGTGGCTATATCCACTATTGAGTCTGAGTATATCTCTATAGGAAGTTGTTGTGCACAACTCCTATGGATACAACATCAGCTAGAGGAGTACAACCTCAAGGTAAGTCATTCTCCTTTGTATTGTGACTCATCTAGTGCAATTTCTATTGCTAAGAATCCTGTCTCACATAGCAGGACTAAGCATATAGAAATTAGATATCACTTTATTAGAGAACATGTAGAGAGTGAAGATATTTTCCTTGAATTTATCTCCACTGGCAATCAAGTCGATGATATCTTCACTAAGCCATTCGATGAGGCTAAGTTCAATTTCTTCAAATTTGAGTTAAGAATGCTTAATATTGAATGATTCATGTACATTAAGTGTTTCAGTTGTAGATTAAATTTTTTATATTTCTACTTTACATTCATGCTTAAACAATTGTGTTTTGTTGGTATATTGATAGCTATTAATCAGTATAACTAGCTAGTTTGAACAGCTATTCTGTTAGAATTTGTTAGTTGCTAGCAAACCTTTAGTAGCATGTTAGGTTAACAACCCTTACCATAATTAATGTTATAAGTTGGCTCAGCTAATTTTAACTTCATGTCAAACTTGTTTTGAAAATGTTCACTAAAAATGACGTAGCGGGTGTCTGATTTTCGGAGAGCATAACAGACACAAGGTAGCCTATCATGCCCAACACACCATAATCCTAATGCACCTACACAAGCATCTATCGTCTCTTCACGGGTCGGCTCAAATGCAGCACATAAAAAACACACGGAGGAATGATCGACTCTAAAATAACGATCTAGAAAGAGAGTCGGATGATTCCCCAAATCAACACAAAGGTTGCCACTCCTTTTAGAGAGTAAAACCTTGGCTAGAGGCCAAGATACACTCAGGCAAATAGGATCTACCCGATCCGGATTAAGGAAGCTTATAAACGATGAAATCAATTTTGGAAGTAGCTAGCGATAGAATTTAAAAATCACGGAAACAATGGTTGCTCAACATCCACAATACCAGCAAGAAAATCACTAAGATGATGGAAGAGAAGTTACCCAACCCGTCTAAGAACACACTTGATATGGTGGGAGAATCACTCTCTCCACGGTTCCACCGACGTTGCACGAATGAGCTGCAACCTTCTTTCTTGGAGTCGCACCGAAGGAAGCCACGTCGGCGTCGCACTGAAGTTGGGAAGAGGAAGCAAGGGGGCGGTGGCTTCACACCAAGGCCTGCGGCTAGGTTTCTCACCTTGGCCGAAACTCTCTCTAAATGAGGGTAGGGTTTGCTTTTAATTTTCTCTCTAACTTCATTCTCAAAAGGATCTCCTTATATAGGAGTTACAACACACATCTAGCCATCCAATATGTAGATGAAATCTCATCCATCCGGAAGGCTAAATACAGGAAATAAATATTACAAGTCCCAAAGGAATATAAAATTATTAACCAAGATTGGAATAATTTTATATTAGCACATAAAAATAATTAGAGCATGAGAGATTAATTAAAATAGTCATCAAGTGGGTGTAGCACGCCGCGGGCGGAGGTTGTAGCGGCGTCTTCCATTAGCGTCATCATGACTCCAAAGGTCTTTATGTTGTAGCGCCTCGACAATTAGATCATCATCAAGTGGAGGTAGCAGGGCGGCGACATCAATCCTCCCCTCCTTAAAATCGCGTATCTCCGATGCGTGGTCCAAGAGATAGCGATGGAGAAGTGCGGCATCCAAGTGTCGAAGTTCCGTCTCGAGGACCCAAGAGTCGTCCGCGGGGTGGGGGGGGGTCACGCGAACCGACGAGGAAGCGGTAGGTAGCACCATCAGGAGTAACAAGTGGCTCGGCCTCCAAGATACTATCTGCGGTGAGAAATGTCTTGGGAAACCTGGGAAACATGTTAGCAGTAGGAAAAAAGGAATGCAACTCACCATCCAAAGAGATACCCGTGGGGACCGTAAGAGAGAGATCATCTGAACTACCACTCCCCAACCCATTAGAAAATTCAATGGAAGGAGAAGACGACAAAGAATTCAACTCTGGTGGAGGCGAAACAAACAACGTCAAATCCGAGACATTAAAAATGGGGGAGATACCCCAATCAGCAGGCAAATCCAAAACAAAAGCATTGTCTCATAGCTTCTTTATAATCCGAAAAGGGCCGGCGCGCTTTGGTGCTAACTTTTTAACGGTGCCAGTTGGCAATCGTTTGGAACTAACCGGACTAAAACCAGATCGCCAATCTTAAACCGTGACACTCTCCGATGTAGATTAGCGTGCGCTTGATAAGACTCGTATTGAGAAGCCAAGGTAGCCCGTATATGTGCATGTAGGTCCTGAATGTGTTGGGCGAAGGAGTGTGCAAACTGACTTGCTTTATATGCTGGGGGCAATGGAAACAAGTCAAGTGGCACCGGGGCCTTGTACCCGTGAACGATCTCGTTTGGGGACATACCCGTGGACCTATTTTTGGAATTATTGTAGGCTAATTGGGCATGGGGAAGAAGTAAATCCCAAGTACCTTTGTGGTCGCTTACAAGACATCTTAAAAGATTTCCCAAACTCCGATTAACCACTTCTGTCTGCACATCGGTTTGGGGATGATAGGCGGCGGAAAATAATAATTTGGTACCCATTAAAATCCATAGTGTTTTCCAAAAATAGCTCGTAAACGTGACATCTCTATCCGAGACTATTGTCTTCGGTACTCCACGGTGGCTAACAATGTGAGTAAAATATAAGTTCGCAATGTGTGACGCATCGTTAGTCTTACTACACGGAAGGAAATACGCCATTTTAGAAAACCGATCTACAACTACAAAAATAGAGTCGTGACGTCGGAAGGTGATGGGAATGCTTAAAATGAAATCCATGCTAACGTCTTCCCATGGTACGAAAGGGATGGGTAGTGGGGTGTATAACCCAACATTAGATTTAGTGCCTTTAGAGACTTGACATGTACAGTAACTACTCACTACCCCTCCAACCATTGCCTTAAGTTTAGGCCAATAAAACTTCTCCTCAACGAGAGCAATTGTTTTATCCCGTCCAAAGTTCCCACTCAAACCACCGCTATGTAGTTCCCAAATAATGTGATGTCGTAATGAAGAATGCGAAATACACAACTTCTTGTGCCTAAAGAGATAACCGTCTGAAAGGGAAACTAGATCTGATATACTCTAGAGGGGGGTGAATAGAGTATATGGTGCTTTTAAAACACAAAAAAAAAAACTTTTGCAAAGCTTTACAACAATTGTTGTAATGAGTGTGAGCAGGGAAGTAGAAATAAAACTAATCCCAAAACTAAGCTATGCAAGAGCTAAGCACAAGAAAATCTAGGCCAGAAACAAAAAGAAAACAAGCAGAACCAGAGGACACAAGGAAATATAGTGGTTCCCCAAACTTGGGTACATCCACTCTTCTACCACCCTAGGTAGGAATCCACTGCAGGATGAGTTGATCAGGTGTCCTGGGCACCAATGAGCTTTTGATAAGGTGCTCAAAAACCAAATCCGATTTTTTGATCAGGTGTCTTGCCACCAATGAGCTTTTGACAAGGTGCTCAAAAACCAGATTCAAACTTTTGAAGGGAGTTTGAAAAACCCTTTACAGAGTGGGGGTGAGAGAGTTATAGCAGTCTTCTCTTTCTCAATCAACTGAGAAGACTAAGTGGATTGATGTCAAAGCTCCCCCTGAATCCTTGAAATCTTCAGGAAGAAAAGCTTTGCTGAGGGTGATAGGCCTTCAAAGATTGATCTCCAGCAATAGATGATTTCAGCAAGCTGAAATGTTGAGTGTCTGGAGTCTTGAAATGGTGTTGGCCTTGAACACTTTGAGAGCTGAAGAGATCTGAAGAATGCTTGATCTCTTTGATGAGTGTTCTTCAGAATTCTTCTTGACAGAAAATTTTGAAAAAGGTCTCTGTATACTGAGTTGTGTGTCTTATTCTTATCAATCTCTATCTTGATTCAAAAACATTCTATCTTTTATTCTCTGTGCCAGAATAGAATATCACTCTGTCAAAGATAGCCATTGGTCTGCATTGATTACAGCCTTAATTGCATAATTTCTTCTGAAGGAAAGTCCACTGAATTATTCCTTGAAAAATCCCTTGAAACTTGGTCCAGAAGTAAATGAAAACGGCTAGCAGATCTTCTGAATTAAATGCAGAATAACTTCTAACTGATTTGAATTTGAATTCTGGAAGATAACTTGATGGCGCGGCCCCTCCAACACTTCCTGATGATGACCCGGTTGCTGCGGCCCCTCCAACACTTCCTGATGATGACCCGGTTGCTGCGGCGCAACAAGTTAAAGATTTGCGGCGTCATGACAACGCCACGGACGCTAACGGAAAGCTGCGATACAACCTCCGTCCGCGGCGCGCAAAGCTTGCTTAGTAATTCTACCTAGTTTTATTTTAATTGCTTAAAACATTTGGCTTGTAATATTTTTATTTTCATGTTGGTGTGCTATTAAACCCTTGGTGTGTATGTAACCGCCCGGATGGATGAGATTTCATCTCCATCATGGATGTTTGGATCTCTTTTGTAACTCCTATTTAAAGGAGGATATTATGATGAGTTATGCATTGGAAAAAGAAACCTAAAGAAACCCCCTTGAGGAATTTCGGCCACCATGGTGAAAGCCATAGCCCCCTCCTCCCCTTTGGTGTGAAGCCTAGCCTTGCCTCCTCCATCCCCGTTCGGTGCGACTCCGGCGTGGCTTCTCTCGGTGCGACTCCGTGGAAGAAGGAAGCAGCCCCCTTCGGTGTGAAACCGGTGGAACCGTGGAGAGAGTGATTCTCCCACAAATATTGTGTGATCTTCTTCTTGGTTGGGTAATCTCTTCCCTATCTTTGTGTTTCTTGCTGTGAGAATTTTGTGGAGGTTATTCATCCGTCTTTTCCGCGATTTTAAAGTGTTTTTCGCTTGCAAATCTGAATCGAACGTTGTTATTGACCCTCTTGTTTTCCGGATTGGAAGATCCGCTAGAGAACAAACTAGGCCAAGCCTTGACTTGTTCTCCAAGATTGGGTACGCTTTGGTGCTAACAAGGGAGTTAATCTCAACTTGTTCTTGATCCCTCCTTATCGTTTACCGCCGCTCCTAAATATATTTTTGCTGCGATTGACGGCTTATTGTGAAAAGAATAGATGCTTGTGTAGGTGCGGTGAGATGTGTGCTTGTTGGAGAGGTAGGTCCTAAGGTCGTGGTATCGAGTCCGGCTAGGCGCGAGTTGTGTGCTTGTTGGAGAGTAGGTCCTAAGGACGTTGTATCGAGTCCCGTATTTTTGAGAGCCAACCGACCCCTTTTCGTTCGCTTTTGGTCGGAGCACTCTCTTATTTTTTTTTCTATGTTCTGTGATGGGTACCCGTCGTTAGCGTAAGCACGTCCATCTCACAAACATCCCTACACCATAACTGAAAACATCGAACTGAGCTCTGCTATCGTCGAGCTGAGCTCAGCGAACTGGAAAATTCAAGCAACAAAATAATCGTCGATCTGAGCTCAAAGATCATCGAACTGAGCTCAGAGATAAGGATCCAATGCAGAGTCAAAATCGTCGACCTGAGCTCACCGATCGTCGAATGGAGTTCGACGATATTGTGAAGTTGAGCTCAGCGATCGTCGAGTGGAGCTCGACGATATTATGAGGTTGAGCTCAGCGATCGTCGAATGGAGCTCGACGATCTGTAGTAGTTGAGCTAGACAATCGTCGACCGGAGTTCGACGAATCGTCGTGCTGAGCTCGACGATTAGACTTGGTCTACAGAAAAACTTGGTCTACAGGGCAGCTTCCAATCCTAGACTTCTAACCCTTAGACTCAATTCTAATTGACCTATTAAGCTATACAGAAGGTCAAACACAGATTCCTAGAGACATAGTGATCCTGACCCAAATTAGTAATAGGGTGTTCCAACAATCTCCCCCTATTTGGGTTAGGAAAACTATTTACAGACTTTGGAAAAATTAAATAACATCATACAATCAGAAAAGCATAAAAACAACAACAGCTAGACACATTGCAGAAACATCACAGAGATATATATATATGACATCCAGATAGCAGTTGAGAAAAACCAAAGATTGTCACCTTACAGAGTTACTTCTTCTCTTTGCTTTTAACCATCTTGATTTCTCTGTTAGGGTTCAGGGCTTCCTTGTTAGACCTAGTGTCATCAGCTGCACCCAAGTATGTTTGCTTTGAAGTCCTGGGAACCACAGCAGCAGGATGCAACTCCATGTATCTGTCTGCATCAAAGAACTTGCTGGAGGCATATCTTTCTAACTCCTTTTGTCTTTGCTCTGACATGGTAGAAATATTAGAAGTGTCTAAGCCTTGCTCTCTGGCTTTCTTATCTGGTCTAATGCAGCCATTTCTTTCATTCTAGCAGTCCAAGAAGCTGGGTTCTTTTCAGGGTCCTCAAATGGTACAGGTGGCTCATACCTGTTGGAAGAAGTGTCTTGAGGAGGCCTAGCAGACACTGTCTCTTTGAGCTTAAAGGGGAATGGACCAGAAGTAGTATCAGATGAAGCATGTCCTCCCCTGGAGTAAGGGTGCTGCCTGGAATGCCCTTTAGAATATACCTGAATATCTCTTTGACTTCCCCTGTATCCTCCTCTCCTGGAATAAGAACCCCTATATTGGCTTTCCCTTTGATAAGATCTGGCATGGGGTTGATAGGGAGCCTGGCTTCTAGCTGGGGCTTGACTGGAAGAGCTTCCACCTGCATCTGCATCAGGAGGAGGTGGTGGAGGAGGATAAGGGTGCTGGAACTGGGAGGAGCCCTTCTCATACTTTCTTTTCTTCTTCATTGCTTTCAGCTGATTTTTAGAGTACTGCATCCAATGTTCAGTAATTTGGCAGTTATGCAGAATATAGTAAGGAATATCATTATCATCTTTTACTTTTGCAGGAGGAACCCTTTTCATAGCCTTGCTTCTAGCTTTCCTCTTCCTGGCAATAGTGGCAGCAGAGTCATCAGAGTTTGTCTTGAACTCATCAGAGTCAGAGCTCTGGGCATCATATATAGCATCTATCTTCTTCATAAGATCTTTCTTCAGTTGAATTGCAGCAGATGAGGCAGAAGCAGAAGGGGTAGCAGCAGGAACAACAGCAAATACAGTAGCAGATACAGGAACAACAGCAGATGGGGCAGCAGATTCAGCAGCAGATACAGAAGGAGAAGCAGAAACAACACTAGTAACTTCAGGAGTGATGGCAGCAGCAGCTTCAGTAACAACAACAAAATATTCAGCAGATGGAGCAACAGAAGCTGGAGAAGTGACAGTAGCAGTGACATCATCAGAATCTGCAGCAGGCTCAAACACAGTGGCCTCTATCATCAGAAAATCCTGGGATGTTTGCTCATCAGAAGCAATTTGAATTTCAGCAGCAGGGAGAACAACTTCAGCATTAGCATCAACAATTTCAGAAGCAAAAGCAGACTTTTCTTCATCAGCAGTAGCAGCAGTAATCACTGAGAGTACGAAGGAGGAAATAATGATGGGGTCACAGCCAGAGAAAGGCACCAGAGCCTTGGACAGATCTTCTGGGGGCTGGACAGCATTAGGCACTGGGAGATGGCTGAAGTATGCAGTATCAAAGGCAGAAAGCAAAGACCTTAGGTCTATTGCCAAAACTGCAGTAGGAGCCTGGACTGGAGTAGCAGCAACAGGAGCAGCAGATACAAAAACAACAGCAGCAGCAGCAGCAGTATCAACAACAGGAGCAGAAGCAGCAGCAATAGCAGCATGAAGGTTGGCTTCATATGACATCTCCCCCTGCCTGGATGCAGATACATCTGTATCAAGGCACACTGCTGGAGGTGCTGCCTGAGGAAGGAGGGAGGAGAGCCTGGCAGATAGGGCTTCCACTGACTGTTGTAGAGGAGCTAAGGAGGCCTCCATGAGAAGAGAGAGCCTGGGGGCAAGTAGCTCATACAACTTGTCAGCTAAGGCTGGCAGATCTACATGCTCAATAGCAGGAGCAGAGGTAGATGGTATAGGGATGGCTGAGGAAGCTGGAAGTGGAGAGCTGGAGAGTGGAGGGATGGATGGCTGAGGTGTGGGGATGGTGGAGATGGATATGGATGGAGTGAATGTTGGTTGGTCAATGATGTGGAGGAGGAGATCTTGGAATGAGGTTGAGGAGGAGGGTAATTCTGGAGGAGAAGAGGGGGAATCATCCATGTAGGATTCATCCAGAAGTGTGAATGATGGAATGGATGGAGATGATGTGACATCTGGTGGTGGATAGGAGAACAATGGGTGGAAATGGTCTACTAGAGGTGATGAAATGGTTGCTGGAGATGGAATTGATATTGGAGATGGGCTGGAGATGGTAATTGTGGATGAAGCTGGAATGGTGGATGGAAGAGGTAGGGTTGGGCTTGGAGGAGGAGAGGAAGCAGCAACAGCAACAGCCAGGTCTTCTGCAGGAGCAGAGACCTGTGGGGGAGTGACTCTTTGAGTCCTGGTGCCTGAAGGAGCACTAGAAGAGGGCCTGCTGGGCTTGCTTGTCTGCCTGTCCCACTTGCCAAAGAGGGCACAGGTGAGTCTCTTGGAGGCATTAATGTGCACTCCAGAGGAGACCAGCAAGGCAGGGCATTTGTTTTGCAAGAAGACTCCAAGGATCCTTCCAAAATTAACAAAACTTTTATTGATTTTCTTCTTTATCAGGTCAAAGAAGACCTCTCCCCAGTTCAAGCTTTTCTTATCTACCAGAGCTCCCATGAGGCAGAGCTGATGTCTGGAGATAGTATCATGAGCTGAGTGCTTTGCCAGCAGCACTTTTCCTACAACATCTGCTAGGAACCTGTACTCAACAGACAAGTTCCTTTTGAATAACTTGCTAGGGTTTCCCTCTGGATGACCCATCCTGGCAAGTATATCAGAAAATTCCTCCCCAGATAATTCAGCAGAGTCTTCTCCATTTCTCAAACCAAAGACCTCTGTTAAAACTATGGGGGTCAGAGGTACCTGAGTTCCAGCAATAGATCCAACTATTGTGTTGTTGTCAAGGTTGTGAGCAGTATAGACCCATTCCTTTATTTCATCTGAAGCAAGATTGATTCTAGTGGTCATGAGGGCAGACAAGTTCTGATCCTTGAATAAACTCAAAATGTCCTGGAAGATTTGATCAGTAGTGTTGAATGAGTCCAGATCAATGTCGAATCCTGCATCGAACTTCATGGCGGCTAGAACAGCAATTGATACGGCCATTGTACCTGCAAAAATTTAACAAACAAAACCAACAAGCGTAGAACTGTTTGGAGGGAAGAAAATTCTTGCAGAGAAATTGAAAGCGCAAGAGAGAACGACGGCGAAAAATGAGTTTTATATTAGGGTTCGACGCAGAATTGGAAAGATCGTTGAACTCAGTTCGACGATCGAGGCTTCTAAAGGAATCTGAAGAGACTCCAACATCGTCGATCTCCGTTCGACGATCTGGAAAGGCGTCGAGCTCCGTTCGACGATCGTTCAGGGGACAAAATCGTCGAGCGCCGTTCGACGATCGTTGACCGGAAGAGATAGTTCATACTATCTGAGGGGCGCCGAACTCAGTTCGACGATTCTGGGAATCGTCGAACTCCGTTCGACGATCTTTGGGGAAATTGTCGAGCGCAGTTCAGAGATCAGAAAATTCTAGACACTAAGAAAAAAATCAGAATTTTTGCCTAGTCTTGGTCAATTTTTAGCTTTCCAAAATCTTGGGTATTATTTAAAACTTCCTCCATCTAACATTCCTAACTGATTTAGGAAGAAAGTGTGTTTCTTTTCATCCAAAGGCTTGGTGAAAATATCTCCCCTTTGTAAATCAGTTGGGATATATTGCAGTTCAATTTTATTCTTTTCAACATTGTCCCTTAAGAAGTGATGCCTAATCTCTATGTGTTTTGTCCTACTATGGAGGACTGGATTTTGAGCTATGGAAATAGCACTTGTATTGTCACAAAAGATTTTTGACTTCTCTAAGTTGTAACCATAGTCTAGGAGTTGATTTTGAATCCACAGTATTTGTGAACAACAACTACCTGCAGCCATATATTCAGCTTCAGCAGTTGAAGTTGACACAGATGTTTGTTTCTTAAAAAACCAAGAGACAAGTCTATCACCAAGGAACTGACAAGTTCCACTGGTGCTTTTCCTGTCAATTCTGCATCCAGCATAATCAGCATCAGAGAATCCAGTTAACTCAAATGCTGAATCTTTTGGATACCAGAGACCTAGATTTGGACAACTTTTAACATACCTGAGAATCCTCTTTACTAATGTTAGGTGTGACTCTCTAGGGCTTACTTGGAACCGAGCACATATATATGTAGCAAACATTATATCTGGTCTACTAGCTGTAAGATACAGTAAAGAGCCAATCATTGCTCTATATGTTGTCTGATCAACAGGTTTCCCATGTTCATCAGCATCCAATACAACATTGGTAGGCATGGGTGTTTTCATACAAGATGCCTCAGACATACCAAATTTCTTAACCAACTCATTAGCATATTTGGTTTGAGAAATAAAGATGCCTTCAGCATGTTGTTTGACTTGCAATCCTAGGAAGAAGGATAGCTCACCCATGCTACTCATCTCAAATTTAGAATGCATTAGATTAGAAAACCTTCTGCACAATTTTGAGTCAGTAGAACCAAAAATGATATCGTCTACATAAATTTATACTAGTAGGGTATGGGACTTATGGGTTCTAATAAAAAGAGTTTGGTCTACTCTACCCCTGATAAAACCATTTTTCAAGAGAAAGCATGCTAGGGTCTCATACCATGCTCTAGGAGCTTGCTTGAGACCATATAATGCTTTATTTAATCTAAAAACATAATCAGGATAAGTTGGAGAGATAAAACCTGGAGGTTGTCTGACATATACTTCCTCTTTGATGTCTCCATTTAAGAAAGCACTCTTGACATCCATCTGATAAACCTTGAAGCCTTTGTGAGCTGCATAAGCTAAAAATATCCTGATGGCTTCTAATCTTGCAACAAGTGCAAAGGTCTGGTCGTAGTCAATTCCTTCTTCTTGAGAATATCCCTGGGCAACTAGCCTTGCCTTGTTCCTTATTATTACTCCTTGATCATCCAGTTTATTTCTGAATACCCATTTTGTTCCAACAATGGAATGATCCTTAGGCTTTGGCACTAGTTCCCATACTTTGTTTCTCTCAAATTGATGCAACTCCTCTTGCATGGCAATGATCCAGTGTGGATCTTGCTCTGCATCTTGAATGGACTGAGGTTCAATTTGAGAAAGGAAGCAAGTGTGCAACAGGTTTTGGTTGACCTGATTTCTGGTTTGCACACCAGCTGAGATTTCTCCAATTATTTGGGAAATTGGATGGTCTCTTGATGTTACTAGATCAACAGGGGGTGTTGATTGTTCACCAACCTGTGTTGTTGTTTCCTCTTGTGGTACAACAACTGGCTCTTCAGGTTGTGCTTCAATGTGTTGAGCATTCCCTTCATCTTCACTGCTTTCATCCTCTTGAGCAACCTGTAACTTGTTCATATCTTCAACTAGAGAGAGTTCCTGCAAAGGTTCTATGGTAGAAGAAATCTTCTCCTTGAAAGACATGTTAGTTTCATCAAAAGAAACATGAACAGATTCCTCAATTTTCAAAGATGATTTATTATAGACCCTATAGGCCTTGCTGATCATGGAGTATCCCAGAAACACTCCTTCATCAGCTTTGGCTTGAAATTTTGCTAAATATTTCTTGTCATTATTATGAATATAGCAAATGCAACCAAAAATTCTGAAATAGTCAACTTTAGGTTTCTTCCCTTTGAGTAATTCATAGGGAGTCTTTCCCTTTAGTTTATGTATCAGACTTCTGTTCAGCACATAGTTGGAGGTGTTCACTGCCTCTGCCCAAAAGGATAGAGGTAGATGAGCATCTGACAACAATGTAGTGGCAGATTCAATAAGGGTTCTATTTTTCCTTTCAGCTACCCCATTTTGTTGAGGAGTTCTAGGAGCTGAGAAAGTATGCCTGATCCCTTCACTCTGACAGAACTCTTGCATAAGAAGAGAATCAAACTCTGTCCCATGATCACTTCTGATCAGGGCAATGTGAATATTGAACTCAATCTGTATACATTTGAGAAACTCTGTCAGACACTTAAAGTTATCAGACTTCTTCCTTAGAAAGAACACCCAAGTGAATCTAGAGAAGTCATCTACAATTACTAAAGTGTAGGATTTCCCTCCTATGCTTTGTACTGTGATGGGTCCAAATAGATCCGTGTGTAACAGATACAATATCCTAGGTGAATCACTCTTATTAAGTGACTTAAAACTGTTTTTAGTTTGCTTGCCTAATTGACAAGCCTTGCAGAGTCCTTCCTTCTTGTAGGGGCCAGAAGGTAGTCCTCTAACAAGGTTGTCCTTGGAGAGCCTAGCAATAGTTCTAAGGTTTAGGTGTCCTAGTCTCTTATGCCATAAAACATTTGGTCTACAAACTGAGTTAAACAGGCAAATATCTATATCAGTTGAAAGAAAGTCTACTAGATAGATGTTACCTTTCCTTTTACCTGTCAACACAGTTGTGTTGTCCTCTGACTTGATTTTGCATAAGGTTTTGTTGAAGGTCACCTGGTAGCCTTCATCACACAGCTGACTGATGCTGATTAGGTTATGCTTCAGTCCTTCCACATATGCTACCTTCTTGAAGGTTACTGAACCAATCTGGACTGCACCATATCCTTTAGTTTGTCCAAAGTTGGAATCACCAAAGATAACCTTGGGTCCAAGCTTGGCTCTAAAGGCAGTGAGGTTGTCCTTGTTCCCTGTCATGTGCTTAGAGCACCCACTATCCAAATACCATTGCTGGTTAGATGTTGGATAGGTCTTCACCTGCACATAAAACAATTCACTTGTTTTTGACCCAGTTTACCTTGGGCCTAGGTTGATATCCTCTAAATTCAGAAATGAAAGACATCCCTGGCTGACTCTTATATCCTTCAGGATGATATCTCCTTGGAGGTATAATCCATTCAGTATAAGGGTTAAAGGTTTGGGATGAAGAACCCTTAGGATTCAATTTTGACTTGCCTTTGAAAGAGTTTCCAGAGCTCTGACCTCTGTTCGACGATCTTGGAGCTGCGTTCGACGATCGTGGGTCAGATCGTCGAGCTCCGTTCGACGGTCGACTATGGCTGAGGTCAGGTATATGGGATCGTCGACCTGCGTTCGACGACTTTGGCTGAGATCGTCGATCTGCGTTCGACGATCTGTCCTGAGATCGTCGAGCTGCGTTCGGTGATCGTCGATCTTCATTCGGCGATCGTCGATCTCCGTTCGACGATTTGTGCTGGGACTTAGTTTTCTGAGGCAGATCAAAATTTTTCTTGGCAACCTCTACAACTCCCTTTCCCTTGTCAGAAATGAACTTGATAAGAGTTGTCAGAACAATAGGTTGGCTGGATGAGGCACCCAAGCCCAGTGTACTGTTGAATCTTGAGTTCACTGTGCTTGTGATATCCATCAGCTTGATGCTTCTCCCATTAAGGGATTCTTCAAGCTTCTTGGCCTTAGAGAGCTCACTTTTCAGTGTAGCTATCTGTTCCCTATAGTTCTCCAACTCCTGAGAGAGTTTGAGGTTTTCTGACTTTAAAACATTTTGTTCAGATAATTAATTTCTGAGAGAGATGATCTCTTTCTCAGACTTTAGCAGGTCTAAACATAGTGCTTTAAATTCAGATTTAAAATCTTCTGAAGTAAAATAAAAAGAGCTGATTACCTGATCTTCTTCAGGTTGAGTCTCTGAGTCTGACTCTGACTCCTCTTCCTCTGAGTTGTGTTGTGAGGCATTGATTGCCATCATGCAGAACTCATTTTCCTCTGCATCATCCTCATCATCACTGGAGCTGGAAGAGGCTTCTGACTCCTCTTCAGTCTCACTCCAGGATTCAGCAACAAACCCTTTCCTTGTATGCTTATTTTTGCTGAAAGAAGATTTGCTATTGCCACTCCTTTTGGAGTCTTTCTCCTTTCTTCTCTCTTTTCTTTCCCTTCTGTCCTTGTTCTTGTTCTCTGGACAGTCAGGAACTATATGCCCTGGTTTCCTGCAACCAAAGCAAATAATGTCTTTGTTATTGCCAATGGACTTGTCATACCTTGGCTTATCCTGCTCCTTGTATGATCTTCTTCTGAAGTCCTTTCTGGCCATCTTATAGAATCTTTTGGCCAACAAGCTGAGAAGTTCATCATTGCTTGTTCCCTTTTCTTCAGGCAGATCCTCAGTTGCCTTGAACGCTATGGTCTTCTCCTTTCTTGTGGCTGGTGAAGCAGCCTTCTATTCTTCCTCTCTGTTCTTGATGAGTAGCTCATAAGATTTGAGCTTACCCAACAAGGCTTCAGTGGTGATCTCATTCAGACTTCTGGCATCTTTAATTGGCCAGATTCTTGAATCCCAAGTGCTGGGAAAGCACATTAGGATCTTGTCATTAAGTTCTGTCAGTGAGATCTCTTTGTCTAATGTCCTCAGTTCACTGACAATTAGACTCAGTCTGTTGTACATGTCTCCCACTGACTCAGTTTCTCCCTTCTTGAAGTTCTCATATTGGGAGATGAGATGGGATCTTCTGTCCTTTCTCTCATCAGTTGAGCCTGAAACTATTTCTGAGAGCTTGTCCCAAATCTCCTTGGCTGAATTACATTCAGCTACCTTTTGAAAAATGTCATCTGACATTGTCTGAGCTAGAATGTTCATAGCCTTGGCATCAGATACTTTCCACTTTTTGATGTCAGCATCTGTTCCTGATGGAGGTGGAACAGCATTTGTGCTTGTGCTCTCTGGGGGTCTTGGACACACTGTCAAAACAGAATTAAAAATATCTTCGTCAATAGAATTCATGTAGAGTCTAATCCTTGCTTTCCAAAGTGCAAACTTTGACAGATTGCACACTGGAGGTCTGGTGCTAGCATAATCTTTGTTTTGGGCCATGATTTGTGCAAACAAAATCTAATAATAACAAAAAGATCTAGTTTGGGATCTTGGGGTTCAGGTGTTAGCCTGTACAACCAATCAGGTATGGTATGTTTAACCAACCTCCCTCTGATACCAATTGAAAGGGAAACTAGATCTGATATACTCTAGAGGGGGGTGAATAGAGTATATGGTGCTTTTAAAACACAAAAAAAAACTTTTGCAAAGCTTTACAACAATTGTTGTAATGAGTGTGAGCAGGGAAGCAGAAATAAAACTAATCCAAAAACTAAGCTATGCAAGAGCTAAGCACAAGAAAATCTAGGCCAGAAACAAAAAGAAAACAAGCAGAACCAGAGGACACAAGGAAATATAGTGGTTCCCCAAACTTGGGTACATCCACTCTTCTACCACCCTAGGTAGGAATCCACTGCAGGATGAGTTGATCAGGTGTCCTGGGCAATATGAGCTTTTGATAAGGTGCTCAAAAACCAAATCAGATTTTTTGATCAGGTGTCTTGCCACCAATGAGCTTTTGACAAGGTGCTCAAAAACCAGATTCAAACTTTTGAAGGGAGTTTGAAAAACCCTTTACAGAGTGGGGGTGAGAGAGTTATGGCAGTCTTCTCTTTCTCAATCAACTGAGAAGACTAAGTGGATTGATGTCAAAGCTCCCCCTGAATCCTTGAAATCTTCAGGAAGAAAAGCTTTGCTGAGGGTGATAGGCCTTCAAAGATAGATCTCCAGCAATAGATGATTTCAGCAAGTTGAAATGTTGAGTGTCTGGAGTCTTGAAATGGTGTTGGCCTTGAATACTTTGAGAGCTGAAGAGATCTGAAGAATGCTTGATCTCTTTGATGAGTGTTCTTCAGAATTCTTCTTGACAGAAAATTTTGAAAATGGTCTCTGTATACTGAGTTGTGTGTCCTATTCTTATCAATCTCTATCTTGATTCAAAAACATTCTATCTTTTATTCTCTGTGCCAGAATAGAATATCACTCTGTCAAAGATAGTCGTTGGTCTGCATTGATTACAGCCTTAATTGCATAATTTCTTCTAAAGGAAAGTCCACTGAATTATTCCTTGAAAAATCCCTTGAAACTTGGTCCAGAAGTAAATGAAAACGGCTAGCAGATCTTCTGAATTAAATGCAGAATAACTTCTAACTGATTTGAATTTGAATTCTGGAAGATAACTGAAAACGTCGAACTGAGCTCTGCTATCGTCGAACTGAGCTCAGCGAACTGGAAAATTCAAGCAACAAAATAATCGTCGATCTGAGCTCAAAGATCGTCGAACTGAGCTCAGAGATAATGATCCAATGCAGAGTCAAAATCGTCGACCTGAGCTCACCGATCGTCGAATGGAGTTCGACGATATTGTGAAGTTGAGCTCAGCGATCATCGAGTGGAGCTCGACGATATTATGAGGTTGAGCTCAGCGATCGTCGAATGGAGCTCGACGATCTGTAGTAGTTGAGCTAGACGATCGTCGACCGGAGTTCGACGAATCGTCGTGCTAAGCTCGACGAATCGTCGTGCTGAGCTCGACGATTAGACTTGGTCTACAGAAAAACTTGGTCTACAGGGCAGCTTCCAATCCTAGACTTCTAACCCTTAGACTCAATTCTAATTGACCTATTAAGCTATACAGAAGGTCAAACACAGATTCCTAGAGACATAGTGATCCTGACCCAAATTAGTAATAGGGTGTTCCAACACCGTCCCGAAGAGTAAAGGCCGAAATAGTCGTGGGAGAGCTGTCCTTGGCGGATAGATACATTTCTTGAAAATCCGGGCAAGTGGCATATTCATCTTTAATGCACTCGAACCATATAACGTGGACTTGCATGGTGGATAGCAATAGGGTAAGGCGGCTAAGAGCATCAACCACACGATTATCGAATCCCTTAAGGTGCTTGAGTGTAAACGTGTATCCTTGCAAGAAGGCTATCCACTTAGCGTGACACGGGCTGATTCGGTGCTGACCGTTTATGAAGAGCAAAGCTTCATGGTCGGAGAGGATCACAAATTCTTTGGAGAGAAGATAGTGCCTCCAATGATGCAAACAACGCACAATGGCATAAAATTCTCTGTCGTAGTTTGATTAATTCAACTTGGCGCCCACTAACTTCTCACTAAAGTAACTGATCGGGTGACCTTCCTGACTTAAGACACCTCCTATTCCCACCCCAGATGCGTCGCAAGTAAGCTCAAAGACCTTGGTGAAATCCGGTAGACGAAACACCAGTGCCTCAGTCATAAGCTTCTTAATATGTTGGAAGGCAGAGGTGGCGGACTTCGTCCATGTAAACTCACCCTTCTTCATGCAATCGCTAATAGGGGCCACGATGCTACTAAAGTATCGTATGAAACGATGATAGAAAGTGGCTAATCCATGGAAACTACGCACCTCTCGTAGGCTAGTGGGTTCGGGCCAGCCCCTTATCACCTGAACCTTGCCAGGGTCAACTCGTATACCCTCAGTCCCAACTATATAACCTAAGAACTCTACCTCAGGAACATTGAACTTGCACTTCTTAAAGTTCAGAAATAATGTCTCCTTCCGCAAGGTGGAAAGAATTACCTGTATGTGGGAGATGTGTTCGACAACGGTGGTGCTATAGACTAGGATATCTTCGAAATAGACTACCGCAAACTTCCCCATGTATGGCTGAAAGATGTGTGTCATCATCCGGGTGATGGTGCTGGGGGCATTGGATAACCCGAAGGTCATCACAAGCCACTCATATAATCCATCCTTAGATTTGAACGTCGTCTTCCACTCATCTGGTGATGCCCACTTCGTAAATCTAACTTCGCAAATCTAACTTCGAAAAGATGGTGGCGCCAGATAAGACATCTAAAAGGTCATCTAATGGCAGGATAGGAAACCTATACTTGATGGTAATCTTATTGATAACATGGCTATCAACGCACATCCGCCATGTTCCGTCCTTCTTGGGGGCAAGCAGGGCTGGGACGGCACATGGACTCAGACTAGGCCGAATGAACCCCTTCCTTACCAAGTCCTCAATCTGGGTTTGTAGTTCCTCATGGGCAGCGGAATGGAGTCTATAATGGGGCTGGTTGGGTAGTGACAAACCGGGTATAAGGTCTATCGCATGCTGTATATCCCGAAGCGGTGGTAATGATGAGGGTAGCTCATCCGGGTAAACGTCCTTATATTCTTCTAATAACACCCGCAGTCCTCTAGGTAAATCACCCATCACTCCCGTATCAGTCCTCGTGCTCATAAGTACGAGAGCATACATTATCCCATCGATAAACGGATCCTTCACAAAATCTTTCCTACCCACAAGACTCGGCGCCTTCCTCTCAACCGGAACAGTGGTGTCCTTACTCGACTCGACAGGCTCCTTTGGAACGGTCGGCCTCAACATAATGACCTTACCATTAAATTTAAATTCGTACATGTTGGCTCTCCCATAGTGTGTCACATCACGGTCGTAAATCCAAGGGCGTCCTAACAATACGTGACAAGCGTCCATAGGGAGGACGTCACACCACACCTCATCTATGTAGGATTTGAAGGAGAGGGGCACTAGGCAATGCTTGGTGACCGGAACAGTAACCTTGTTGATCGAAGCTACCTGATATGGAGTTGGGCGGGGTCGTGTGGTCAGGGCCATACGTGTAACGGCATTTTCGGAAATGACGTTCACACAACTACCACTATCGATGATCAACTTGCACAACTTCTCACCACTTTTAAAAATCACGGAAAAAATACTCGTTCTCTTCCAGTCATCTAGCGGACGCGGAGTGGTCAAGATACAACGCATCACCATAAGGGGGGAGTCGTCATCAAAATCACTAGGGACTCCATCCGGATCACTCTCTTCAGCAACCTCGTAAAGTAGATCAGCGGGGTCGGTAGCCGAATCTAAAAGGGCTATGGCCTTGGTCTTAGTTGGGCATTCAAAGGCATAGTGACCCTGGACACCGCAAGCGTAACACGTAGTGTTGGACTTACTAACCTTTCCTATAGGGACACGGTCACTGGCGGGATTCTTAGCATTCCTAGTCGTGATAACTATCGATTTGGACTCGTTGGGCCGAAACTTTCCTTTGTCCGGATATGTGGATGCGGATGCCGTGGACTTTCCCTTTGCGTTGGAATAACGGGAGTGAGCCTTGGAGGCTAAATGTTTTTCAATGTTGAGGGCGGCATTGAAATCCACATGTTCAAATCCGTATGTCTGTAGCGTAGAAGCTTTCGTTGGATATCAGAAGAGAGTCCCTTACAAAATCTAGATAAGGTGACCTCAGGATTCTCCCTAAGATCACAACGCACCATATGGTCCTTCAACTCTCCCATATACTCAGCTACTAAATTTGAGCCTCGCCGCAGGGTGGCAAGCTCATCGAACATCTGTGTGCGATGGTATGCAGGAACGTACTGATCGGTCAAGAGGTTCTTCATTACGGCCCATCCAACAAGTGGGGCCCCGTGCCCGGTTCCTAGCCTACGCTCCTCGTTCAACCAATAAGTTTTGGCACGCTAGTTAATTTCATTGTGGCAACCTGGACCTTTTGCTGGTCCGTAAGAGTGTGCCACTCAAAGTAGCACTCAATATCCATTACCCACGTGAGGAAGATCTAGGGATCTCCCAATCCATCATAAGTGGGGGCGTCGATCTTAATGGCTCTAGTAAGATTAAAGTCACGCTCGGGGCGTTGCTCTCGAGGAGGCACTCGTGGGGAGTCTCCATCAGAATTCGAATCATGGGCCGCCGGTTGGTGCCGGTTGTGCTGCCAAACATTAACGGGTGGTTGTGGCGGCCCTTATTTTGGTGGATGAGGACCTCCATGATTTAACAGGATTTGTGCTAATATGGCCCTAAGCTCGGTCATATCGTTACGCAATCCCTCTATGGCCTCAACATTGGGATCCCTGTGTTCATTCATAGCCATCCTAGACGACAATGGTGCGGTATACTCCATTCCTAGTCTTGTGCGCATACATGTTTATAAAATATTTTGGAAAATGATTTTTCCTAGGGCGGTACTAATATGGAAGACAAAATATTTTTATAGTTTCCCGAAGTGATTAAATCGTAGAGCGTTAAAATTTTTTTTTGAAATTTTTCGCTGAAAAATAAACTTCTTAGAGCGCTATTGGCAGAACATAAAAGTTTTTTTGTTTACTGCGCGTGCGGAGAAAAATTTAGTGAGGACGCGTCAACTAAGAAGTTGCAACAACCTCACTTTGATACCAAATTGACGTAGTGGGTGTCCGATTTTCGGAGAGCGTAACAGACACAAGGTAGCCTACCATGCCCATCATGTCATAATCCTAACGCACCTTCGTCTCGTCACGGGTCGGATCAAACGCTGCATATAAAAAACACACAGAGGAATGATCGACTCTAAAATAACGATCTAGAAAGAGAGTCAGATGATTCCCCAAATCAACAGAAAGGTTGCCACTCCTTTTAGAGAGTAAAACCTTGGCTAGAGGCCAAGATCCACTTAGGCAAATAGGATCTACCCAATCCGGATTAAGGAAGCTTATCAACGATGAAATCAATTTCGGAAGTAGCAAGCGATAGAATTTAAAAATCATGGAAACAACAGTTGCTCAACATCCACAATACCAGCAAGAAAATCACTAAGATGAGGGAAGAGAAGTTACCCAACCCATCCAAGAACACACTTGATATAGTGGGAGAATCACTCTCTCCACGGTTCCACCTGCGTCGCACCGAATGGGCTGCAAGCTTCTTCCTTGGAGTTGCACCGAAGGAAGCCACGTCGGCGCCACACTGAAGTTGGGAAGAGGAGGCAAGGGGGGCGGTGGCTTCACACCAAGGCCGGCGGCTAGGTTTCTCACCTTGGCCGAAACTCTCTCTCAATGAGGGTAGGGTTTGCTTTTAATTTTCTCTCTAACTTCATTCTCAAAAGGATCTCCTTATATTGGATTTACAACACACATCTAGCCATCTAATATGGAGATGAAATCTCATCCATCCGGAAGTCTAAATACACACCAAAATGTTTGTCTAAATGCAGGAAATAAATATTACAAGTCCCAAATGAATATAAAATTATTAAACAAGATTGGAATAATTTTATATTCGCACATAAAAATAATTAGAGCATGAGAGATTAATTAAAATAGTCTTCAACTGGGTGTAGCACGCCGCGGGCGGAGGTTGTAGCGGCGTCTTCCGTTAGCATCGTCACGGCTCCGAATGTCTTTATGTTGTAGCGCCTCGGCAACTGGATCGTCATCAAGTGGAGGTAGCGGGGCGGCGACATCAAAAAAACAGTGAGGTCAGTTGAATCAGTTGAGAAAGGTTCAGTTGAACTACTGGGTTTGCTGAGACAGTTTCAGCAGTTCACCCAAGTATATGAATTACCCTGTCCTAGTAGCTTATCAATCTGTCTCAGCGCACCGTTGAGATGGGCTGATTAAAATTAAATCAACTCATTTTAACTGTCAAATCAGTAGATATAATAATCCAGTTCATTCCTTCAACTCCAAAAACACTTCATATAAATAAAGGCTCAGTAAATCGAAAGTCATTAAACCCTAATCTCTTTCCAAGTCGTCATGACAAAACCCGTCTCAGCATATCATCTTCCAACTTCAATGGCGGCAAGTCTTCAAACAATCTGTTGGAAGACTATGAGATTGTCAGGATTGGATTCATACATGCCTCAGTGGAGATTGGAGAAGTCATCAGGATGTTGGATGCCCTAGGTTCAGAATATGTCCTCTGTGAACCTTCCCCCATCCCGAGAGATGAATTATTGGAATGTTTCTCTAATATAAAGCTTTCCCTTGATAAGACATCACTGCAATCCAAAATTGGAGAGATGAGGATAAAGATAACTCCAAGGAAATAAGCAAGGACCTTCAGTTACCTTCTCTTGACAGTGATGAAGAAGAGGACATTTCCAACAAGGACAGAGATAGTGCTTTGGAATTGTGTGACTACAGTAATGCCAAGATTGTATCACTAAGAAGGAAAAAACTTCAATTGGAGAGGAAAATTACTACAGACATAGTTGTGAAAGCCATTCTATGTAAACCTGGATCACATGACACCATATCCAAGCCCATGTTTGAGATAATCACAAGGATTATAATATAGAAGAAGACCTTATGGGCCAATGTCATCTTCTAGAGGATAATTGATTGTCTACAACCACCAAATTTAGGAAGAATCTTGTCACTTTATCTGATCAACTCCTATCTAGGAAGGTTCAACAAGAAGCAAGGAGTCAGAATTCACTGCCTAAAAAGGATGGACATCAAGATATTATAAAGTTTCTCCATAGATCTTCCTACAAGTCAACCCTCTGAGGGAAATGACAAGTCCAAGGACAAAGGAAAGAAAGTTATGGGGAATGTTAATTCTGAGTCTAGTTCAAAATATGATTCAAAATCTGCATCCCCAACAGATGTTGGTCTTCAAGTTGATATTGATCAAAGTCAGTCCTATGCAAGTGTTCAAGCCAACATTGAATTTGTAAGAAATCTAGTTGGCGGAGAGCATGTTGATGAAATCCATACTGCTCTTGATTCGACACATATTCCTACAGAAAGTGCTGCACAAGATGTGACCAATGCTCTAGATGCGTCTGATAAGGAAAATCCAATGGAACCAACAAAGGATCTAGAAGATTATCTAGAACCATCTATACTAGAAGAGGTGAATGCACCTTTAGAGGGGGATCTTGTGCTAACAGATGAGCCAACTCTCAATAAGATTGTTACAAGAATTGTTGCTGCTACAGATGATCATGGTGATTCAGATAATACTACTGATGTATATATGGATGATGCTAATGTTGAGGGGGAGCATTCAAAGGTCCTTGATTAGGATAAGGCTAATCCATCCACTCTCCACGCGTGTGATGATCAAGAGGAACAAGGGAAAAATTATCCAATGATCAATCCTCCACCTTCAACAACTATAAATACCTCCCCTCTAAGCTCGATCACGGCTCTATTGGATGAGAAAGCCACTTCAGTTAAAGGTTACATAGACAGGTCCATCTCTGAAGTAAAAGTTGAGTTTTTGACAAAAATCCAGACTGTGAAAGATGAGAGTGTTCACCTAAATAGATAGATGACTAGATGGTTTGATAAAGCGGCCAACATAGTCAAAGCACAATCTTTGATACTCAGATCAATGGACAAAATCTTAAAATTCTCTACTACTAATATTTGGTATGTAAAGAACTTGGTAAGTCAACCTGATGATGTCATCAGGGCATCTGCAGATCATGTAAAAATTATATTACTACTACTACCATAAAAACCATGGAAGAAGTCTTTCTGATCAACGATAAAATGTTAACTAACAGTGGAAACATATTCCAGACACTGTCTAACAGGATTGAGGCTAACACACTTATATTACAGAACAAGAAAACTGAAGAAGCCAGAAAGGGGGAGGAGACCAATGCTAAGATTGCTAAACATGCCTTCAAAGTTCTTCAAGGTACAAGGATTTCAATGTACCTTCCTCTATTGGACAAGAATAGGCCAAAAGATTTTGATTTCCCAGCTAAAGCTAGAGTTACACATGATGCACAACTTGCAGCCAGGAAAAAGAGAGAAGGAACTCTATTGGCTGATGAATTCATGGCAAGGAGGAGAGCTAAAAATGTAGAGGATCCAGACTATGAATATCTTAGTGATGCCTCAGAGACAATAATTATCAATGCATGGCTAAGCCATGGATAGCTTCTTAAGAACATTGACAACATGTACTCTTCTGATGAATGGATCAAGCACCTGAAAAGGAAATCCTTAAGAGAAATGATCTTCAAGGAGAACTTGGTCAGGAGGAGCAACCCTAAGAAGATGCCTCCCAAATACTTACCAAAACCTTTTATCTACTTCTGGATGCAGAAGAACAAAGCCTAGGGTACAAAGTTGATAGGTGCTGCTCATGATGAAGGCTCAAGCTCTACAAAGAAGAGAAAATCTGATTCTTAGTTGAAGCTCAATTAACTAATATTGAACATTATATGTTAACCTTCATGTGTTAGTTCATTATATTAAATCTGAAATAGTTATATATATGTTAAACTATCATGTGATGGTTTAGGTCAATTCTGTTGGCTGAATGAAAAGTGTCATAGCTTATACCTATTAGCCATGTTTTTGTGTTGATTAATCATGTTATTAAGATGAATTTATAATTTATAACTGTTATGATGTTATCCTTAGATTTTCAGGTTATTTAACTTAGGTTTAAATTTGGCTAAACATTTTTTTCTCTACAATGTTGTCATGATGTTGATGTATTAACTTTTCCAATTTATCATGATATGTTTTATGTGTTAAATGTATCTTAGTATTGTTATGTGATTTGCCTTCTTCAAATAGGTGGAGATTGTTGGGAATATTGCCCTTCAATGTTCCTTGTATTTGAAGATGCATCACCTTTAATGTTAAGTGCATAATGTATTTGATAAACCTTCTACTCCACTCATTTTATAGGTTTGAGTTGTTTTAAAATATATTTTAGAATAGTTATGGATGTTACCGTATTTATCTTAGTTGTTCTAGAGAAATTCCTTGAGAAGACTGTCTGCTCTCAGAGGAACTACTGAGACTCATACAAATAGTCGCTGAGACAGCATCCTGTCACAGCCATACTGAGAAGGCTGTGTGGTCTCAGCAGAACTACTGAGACACAGTTAAACTGCCGCTGAGATAGAAGCCAGTCTCTACTATACCGCTGAGAAAATTTCAAATATAGTCGTTGAGATGACGTTACCTATTTTTGGTGAAAGGCTAATAAAGCAAAATAGCTTTATCCATTCTTATCCATGTAATGTCAAATCAATCCAAGATCCATTGCAGGTTGATAGGACATATATATATAGCATCTTTTAGGTCAATAAAACAATGAATCATGTGCTTACTAGTGTCAAGTAATTATTGTCGCGGCAAAGTGCTGCTGCAAAGTACTGGAAGTGCTGAGAGTGCCAACAGCCTTGTGCTTCCAGTAGTTGTTCTCGGTTCTAAGGAAAACAGGTTGAGTCCTTCAGGGATTAGTGGTTGATCTTCTTATTTCTTCAAGGAGATGAAAGATCAAGAAGGAGCTATGGCACAAACTGAAGAACAATATTTCAAGACCTGCTCCAGGACAGCTCTCAGCTATTCAATCTCAACAAAAGAAGAAATTTGAAGATGTACATCTTTTATTGTTTCTGTTTTAATGTAAACAAACCATCTTGTAAGAACACTTTGTTTTGAGTTTATAGGGACTGTGTGCATGAGTGTAAGGATATTGAGCCTGAGTTTGTAGGGCCTGTGTGCCTGAGTGTAGGGATATCTTCCCTGCCTAAGTTATAAGGATACTTGGTAGGCCTTAGGTAGGTGACCAGGTGGGTCACTGAGATATAGGAGTATAGCTTACTCTGAGTTGCAGGGTAGTGTCCTGAGGTATGGTTTGGAGGAAACTTGAGAGATCCCGAGGGATCTGTATTGTAAGCTCTTTGAGCTGAGTTTGGAGGAGGTTACCGTGCCTAACACGCTATTAGAAAGCTGGTTAGGGAAAGTGGATGTACCAAGACCTTGGGGAACCACTATAAAATTTTTGTGTGCTTTTTGTAAAGGTTAATTAAGACTAAAACAATAAGTAAAAACTAGAATAATATAAACAACCTATTCACCCCCCTCAAGGTGATTTAGACTACTACCCAATTAACTATATATCAACCATATCCCATATTTGAAGATGCCACACAAGTTAATAATATACACAAACCTGTATTTAACATATATCTAAGTTAATATGTGCAAGGTATTGGTAATTAAGTGATTAAATAGGCTGAGAGTATCAGAAGTATGGCTGGAAAGCAGTCAACATTATTAAGGAAGTTATGAAATTGACTAAGTACAAAAGAATTGAGTGATTACACTTCACACAACGTCCAAGGCCAAAAAGCGTCAGTTTAACTCTCACTAAAAGCCTCAGTGGAGAAGCGCTGAAATTTGGCAATGAACAAAAGCATTGAGTGAAGGGCTTACACTTGATGCCTTCTTACGGAAAGGCTGTTAAGTTCAAAAGCATTGAGTGAAGGACTTGCACTCGATGTCATCTCAGTAAAAGGTGTTAAAGGACAAAAGCGACGAGTGAAGTCCATTCACTTAATGCTTTTATTGTTATCTGTCAAAGCTCTAATCTATTGAAACATATGGGATAACTCAATGCCTGTACATATTTAGAAATTATTCTAAGTCAATCGGCATCGTATCAAGTCTGCTGATTCATTCTTAATTCAAATCGATGCAAATCATGTACTAAAAGATAGAGACTGTCGTATTGATTTGTCAACGCTATCCTGGGATAAAACAACCATTAAAGCCGGCCATACCGCTTTTCAAAGTGGGATATAGCTGTTGTTGTCGATGTATAAAAGAGAAGTGGTTGAAATTCTTTCAAAAAACTTTTGCCAATCTTTCTAAACCCTAACTCGCAAATGTCAGCTAGAAAAGCAGATCTCATTTCTCGTTGTCTTCAAGCCTATAATACAGAACTGTTGACTTTCTCAAGCTTTAAGAAGGAGAAGAAGAGCTCTGCAAGGAATTAACATAGTGCAGGCTGGACCAAATCTGAAGAATCATCTTCCTATAGTTGTACTAAAAGTGGAGGAGTCTAGAGTCACAGACTTTTAGTAGTGAGCAAGATGCAATGTGTGTAATGTGTGAAATGCATAAGGTAAAAGGTGCAGAGCTTCATGTGTGTGGGGCACAACATGCATGGGGCACAACACGCACACAGAGGAATGTGTGAACAGAGGAACACACTCACGAAGGAACACGAGCATGTGGAATGCACACACTAAGGAATGAGTGTACAGAGGAACATGCACACATAAGAATGTGTGCATCGAGGAACATGCGCACTGAGGAACATGCGCATAGAGATACACACATAGGGTAGAACTCGAAGAAGATCGAAGATATTCATGGGATCTTCGAAGATGCTCAAAGATCTTCACGGGATCATCAAAGATGCTCAAAAATCTTTAAAGGAGATCTTATGTACATATGAGGAGAAGCGGAAGAGGAAAAGATGGAAATGATGGAGAGCCCGAGGTCCAATTTATAATCCTCATGGGCGGTTATGGTGGTTATGTGGTTATCCACGAACCATTACCATCTTATTTACTATTTGTTGGACAAATTAATATAGCTTGCGATACATATTTTTATTATACTTTACTATGCATAGAACAATATTATTTATGGTATGTACACCCAACCATAATGTGTAGTTACGACATTGGTTACGTGGGTGGTTACTTGCACATTAGACGATGGAGATCACATGGGTACGATCAGGTAGTTTGTAAAGGGATGACCGGAGACGACGGCCGGTGATGGGAGGCCGTGTAACATCCCGACTTTTATTGGGTGACTAAAACCCTAGTGGGCCAAATAAAAGTGACCCAAACCCCTACCCAAGCCCAAAATAGGTAGGTGGTGATCTTAATTAGAATACTGAGCATGAGAACTCTGGTTTGAGTTATGGTAGTTCCGATGAACTTGTATAGACAATACAAGTGTGATGGAACTTATTTTGTTGAAATTTGAAGTCATATGACAAATATGACCATTTTGAGTTACATAGCGCGTCGCGATGTGCACATTTTGAACATTGGGTAAATCAACTCTGAATTGACCCTGGTCAAGGGCATTGGATTTTTATAATCAATACAAGATCAACAGAGTTTGTTCCTATCAATTTCGATGAAGGGTGGTCAAACTGTGGTCAAACCAGGCTTTATTGTGCACTGAAATGTGTGCACACACCAATTTCACCAAAATACCCCAACATTGAAGTGTCCCTGATAACTTCGACTCACTTTGACTTTGACCAACATGGGGGACCCACCCATGTGTTGAATTTGGTAAAAATTTCTAAAAATACAATTTTTTCCCTAAAAGGAGTTAATTCCAAAAGTTCCCCCACTTGAGCAACATCACCAAGACCAGTGGGCCCACCTTCCAGACTTGAAAAGGATTGAAATTTATCAACCCTTTAGGAGGAGTGGACCTTGGGCCAAGAGGAGTCCCAAAACCCGCTTCTTCTCGCAGTTTAAGCCCACAAAGCCATTCCTTCCGTCCTAAGATCATTCCATCTAGTCTGTACCATCCCACTAGATGAATGTCATGTACCATAGCTGATATAAGATAGATGAGAGGAATTCTATCCTCTCGTGGTTTATCCCACACCAAAAAGGAGTGCGGAGGGGGAACCTCCCCAGCCTATATATAGGCGCATACCTTCTAGTTCTTCTCACATAGCTCAGTCGAGCACTCCCACCCCCTTGCCAGAGCCACCTTTTGCCGAAAAACACCAACCTGAGCTCCCACACCTCCGCCACCTTTAATGGAGAATTTTATAGGCCCATCATGTGCCACCTCCCTCAGGTGGAAGCTCACTCACGCCTTCTTCCCTATCTTCCCGACATCATGCATGCGTCTCCCAATAGCCGGAGCACCGCCGCCTCCACCCAAAGCATACTCCAAGTTAGGGTTGAGGCTAGGTAGGGTATGTTTTACCTAGTTTCAGCGGTCGCTTGGGGAGGGTGCTACCTCACTGGAGGAACCTTCCCCAGGTAGTTGAAGGCGATGGTGGCCATCGAATAATGCATTTCCCGTGGCACCTGAAAATAATAATACAAGATCAACATAGTTCTTTATTCTTTCTATACTTTTCGCTTTTTTATGTGGTTGTGGTGAAGAAAATCGATAGGTGAAGGTCGTTGAAATCTGGGGATGATTCCATGAGAAATCATCATGGGGAAGGTACGTCTAGATCAGGGGATCTCGTGGGGCTCTAAAATACTTCCTTGTGTGAAGGTGAAGAGCTGGCACGAAGACCTTTCGTGGAGGGAAAGGGAGAGAGCCAACCGGTACGGGTAATGGGTCAGTATAGAAAACCAAAAGAGATTTGACTTTCACCGTCTCCGATCTCCGGCATCATGGAGATCAAGCACTTGTAATTGTAAAACACTTTTGATTCAGTTTGAATAAAATTATTAGTTATTCTTAATTCTACATGTAATGTCATGGGTGTTTGCCAGTGGATCTCTAAAGGGTGCATACATCTCCAAGGAAAAATTTCCTCAGGAAAATGAGGTCTGTGACCTATCGCCACATGCTAGTAGGCTAGCGCCCCGAGGTAGCATCCAAAACTAGTTTTTCCTGGACAAAATTATTCGAATTTTTAATTAACGTGTAACACCTTATTCACCCCCTCTTAGGTTGGCCACTAGATCCAACACAATCTAGTCCGAACAACATAACATGGGTACATATTAGCTCTTTCCCGTTGCTCAAATCACCATGACAATGCCGGCAGCCATAACAATCAAGGCGAATGACAAGATGTGGGTCAGCCTCCCCTTTCCTATTTGGCTCATATGGCCTCACAGCTGGGCACTTCAGGCTCTCAGCTTCAATTGCCACCCACCTTGTCCCCAGGACCTGGGCTCGCAATCATCATAATACTGACTCTCATGGCCACAACAACTATACTCTCCAGGATCAATAGCTTCACATGCTACACACCTTATCTCGTGGACACAGGCTTTGTAATTATAATCGGGCTAGCTCTCATAACCATCTTAGCTGGGCTCTTCAGGCTCTCAGCTCAATCATTTGTCCATTTAAGCCTCCAAAAGACTTGCCCCTCAAACATTAATTACTTGGAGCTACCACCAGCGATAGCGCCACAGCCGTGTGGTAGGGGAAAAAATATCGTTTCTTCCCCCACTTTGGGTGTTTTACTAGAGTCAACCTCAAGTACTATCACTACAACTTCCTGCACACCCCCTGACCCCCAAAACTACACGGATATCCATGGAGTCCACTCCAGTATGCAAATCAATCATCACCAATCTAGACCAACCTGTCTAGAAGGGAATCACACAACATACCTATTTCGTACTTCAATTCAAGATTCTATATGCAATTTCTAATGGGGATCACAACGATCTGTTGGAACACCCTATTACTAATTTGGGTCAGGATCACTATGTCTCTAGGAACCTTTGCTTGACCTCCTGTATAGCTTAATAGGTCAATTAGAATTGAGTCTAAGGGTTAGAAGTCTAGGTTTGGAAGCTGCCCTGAAGACCAAGATTTTGTGTTTGGAGACTAAGTCATATCGTCGAGCTCAGCACGACGATTCGTCGAACTCCGGTCGACGATCGTCTAGCTCAACTTCGACAGATCGTCGAACTCCATTCGACGATCGCTGAGCTCAACTTCATAATATCGTCGAACTCCATTCGACGATCGGTGAGCTCAGGTCGACGATTTTGACTCTGCTTTGGAACTTTATCTCTGAGCTCAGTTCGATGATCTTTGAGCTCAGATCGACGATATTTGGCTGCTGTGTGTTTCCAGATCGCTGAGCTCAGCTCGACGATAACAGAGCTCAGTTCGACAATTTCAGACAACTTCCAGGATATTTCTTAATTCAAATTCAAATCAGTTAGGAGTTATTCTGCAATTAATTCAGAGATTTCCTAGCCGTTTTCATTCAATTATGGACCGAGTTTCAAGGGATTTTTCAAAGAATATATTTGTGGACTTTCCTCCAGAAGAGATTATGCAATTAAGGATGCAATTAATGCAGGCCAACGACTATACTTGACAGAGAATGTTATTCTATTCTATACTAGAGAATAAAAGACAGGATTTTTGAATCTCTCAATAGAACACAATACAGAGAAAGGATATAGATTACAGAGAAGCATTCAAAAATCTTCTGTCACAAAAGAATTCTGAAGAACACACATCCAAGGAGATCAAGCCTTCTCAAATCTTTAGATCTCCTTAGTCTTCAAAGTGTTCAAGGCCAACATATTTCCAGACTCCAGACATTCAACATTTCAGCTATTGCTGAAATCATCTATTGCTGGAGTTCAATCTTTGAAGGCCTATCACCCTCAGCAAAGTTTTTCTTCCTGAAGATCTCAAGGATTCAGGGGGAGCTTTGACAACAACAATCCACATAGTCTTCTCAATTGTTTGAGAAAGAGAAGACTTCCATCATTCTCTCACCCCCACTCTATAAAGGGTTTCTCAAACTCCCTTCAAAAGTTTGAGCTTGGTTTTTGAGCACCTTGTCAAAAGCTCATTGGTGGCAAGACACCTGATCAGAAAATCTGCTTTGGTTTTTGAGCACCTTATCAAAAGCTCATTGGTGCCCAGGACACCTGATCAACTCATCCTGCAGTGGATTCCTACCTAGGGTGGTAGAAGAGTGGATGTACCCAAGTTTGGGGAACCACTATATTTCCTTGTGTCTTCTGGTTTTGCTTGTTTTCATTTTTGTTTCTAGCCTTGATTTTGCTGTGCTTAGCTTTTGTTTTACCTAGTGCTGTGATTAGTTTTATTTACTGCTTCCCTGCTCACTCTTATTACAACAGTTGTTGTAAAAAGTTTTAAAAGCACCATATACTCTATTCACCCCCCCCCCTCTAGAGTATATCAGATCTAGCTGCTCTTTCAATTGGTATCAGAGGGAGGTTGGTTAAAAATACCACATCTTCCAGGTTGGTTAAACATACCATACCTGATTGGTTGTACAGGTTAACACCTGAACCCAAAGATCCCAAGTTAGATCTGTTTTCCTTTTAGTATTTTATTATTAGATTTTGTTTTCACAAATCATGGCCCAAAACAAAGATTATGCTAGCACCAGACCTCCAGTGTGCAATCTATCCAAGTTTGCACTTTGGAAAGCAAGGATTAGACTTTACATGAATTCTATTGACGAAGATATCTTTAATTCTGTTTTGACAGTATGTCCAAGACCCTCAGAGAACACAAGTACAAATGCTGTTCCACCTCCATCAGGAACAGATGCTGATATCAAGAGATGGAAAGTAGCTGATGCTAAGGCTATGAACATCCTAGCCCAGACAATGTCAGATGACATATTTCAAAAGGTAGCTGAATGTAACTCAGCAAAAGAAATTTGGGACAAACTCTCAGAAATAGTCTCAGGCTCTGCTGATGAGAGAAAGGATAGAAGATCCCATCTCATCTCTCAATATGAGAATTTCAAGAAGGGAGAAACTGAGTCAGTGGGAGATATGTAAAACAGACTAAGTCTAATTGTCAGTGAACTCAGGACATTAGACAAAGAGATCTCTCTAACTGAACTTAATGACAAGATCCTAATGTGCTTCCCCAGCACTTGGGATTCAAGAATCTGGCCAATTAAGGATGCCAGAAGTCTAAATGAGATCACCACTGAAGCTCTATTGGGTAAGCTCATATCTTATGAGCTACTCATCAAAAATAGAGAGGAAGAACAGAAGGCTGCCTCACCAGCCACAAGAAAAGAGAAGACCATAGCCTTCAAGGCAACTGAGGATCTGCCTGAAGACAAAGCCACAGGCAATGATGAACTACTCAGCTTGTTGGCCAAAAGATTCTACAAAATGGCCAGAAAGGACTTCAGAAGAAGATCATACAAGAAGCAGGATAAGCCAAGGTATGACAAGTCCATTAGTAATAATAAAAACATTATTTGCTTTGGTTGCAGGAAACCAGGGCACATAGTTCCTGACTGTCCAGAGAACAAGAACAAGGACAGAAGGGACAAAAAAGAAAGAAGAAAGGAGAAAGACACCAAAAGGAATGGTAATGGAAAACCTTCTTCAAGCAAAAACAAGCATACAAGAAAAGTGTTTGTTGCTGAATCCTGGAGTGAGACAGAAGAGGAGTCAGAAGCCTCATCCAGCTCCAGTGATGATGAGGATGATGCAGAAGAAAAGGAGTTCTGCATGATGGCAATCAATGCCTCACAACACAATTCAGAGGAAGAGGAGTCAGAGTCAGACTCAGAGACTCAACCTGAAGAAGATCAGGTAATTGGCTCTTTTGATTTTAGTTCAGAAGATTTTAAATCAGAATTTAAAGCACTGTGTTTAGACCTGCTAAAGTCTGAGAAAGAGATTACCTCTCTCAGAAATCAATTATCTGAACACAATACTCTAAAGTCAGAAAACCTCAAACTCTCTCAGGAGTTGGAGTGCTGTAGGGAACAGATAGCTTCACTGAAAAGTGAGCTCTCTGAGGCCAAGAAGATTGAAGAATCCCTTAATGGGAGAAGCATCAAGCTGATGGAAATCACACGCACAGTGAACTCTAGATTTAACAGTACACTGGGCTTGGTTGCTTCATCTAGCCAACCTATAGTCCTAACAACTCCAATCAAATTCATTTCTGACAAAGGAAAGGGAGTTGTAGAGGTTGCTAGGAAAAATTCTGATCTGCCTCAGAAAACCAAGTCCCAGAAGAAATCGTCGAACGGAGATCGACGATCGCCGAATGAAGATCGACGATCGTCGAACGCAGCTCGACGATCTCAGGCAAAATCGTCGAACGCAGGTCGACGATCTCAAATACCTGACCTCAGCTATAGTCGACCGTCGAACGGAGCTCGACGATCTGACCCAAGATCGTCGAACGCAGCTCCAAGATCGTCGAACTGAGGTCAGAGCTCTGGAAAATTTTTCAAAGGCAAATCAAAATTGAATCCTAAGGGTCCTACATCCCAAATCTTTAACCCTTATACTGAATGAATTATACCTCTAAGGAGATATCATCCTGAAGGATATAAGAGTCAACCTGGGATGTCTTTCATTTCAGAATTTAGAGGTTATCAACCTAGGCCCAAGGTAAACTGGGTCAAAAACAAATGAATTGTCTTATGTGCAGGTGAAGACCTATCCAACATCTAACCAGCAATGGTATTTGGATAGTGGGTGCTCTAAGCATATGACAGGGAACAAGGACAACCTCACATCCTTCAGAACCAAGCTTGGACCCAAAGTTATCTTTGGTGATTCAAACTTTGGACAAACTAAAGGATATGGTGCAGTCCAGATTGGTTCAGTAACCTTCAAGAAGGTAGCTTATGTGGAAGGACTGAAGCACAACCTAATCAGCATCAGTCAGCTATGTGATGAAGGCTACCAGGTGACCTTCAGCAAATCCTTATGCAAAATCAAGTCAGAGGACAACACAACTGTGTTGACAGGTAAAATAAAAGGTAACATCTACTTAGTAGATTTTCTTTCAACTGATGTAGATATCTGTTTGTTTAATTCTGTCTGTAGACCCAATATTTTATGGCATAAGAGATTAGGACACCTAAACCTTAGAACTATTGCTAGGCTATCCAAGGACAACCTTGTTAGAGGACTACCTTCTGGCCCCTACAAGAAGGAAGGACTCTGCAGGGCTTGTCAATTAGGCAAGCAAACTAAAAACAACTTTAAATCACTTAATAAGAGTGATTCACCTAGGATATTGTATCTGTTACACATGGATCTTTTTGGACCCATCACAGTACAAAGCCTAGGAGGGAAATCCTATACTTTAGTAGTTGTAGATGACTTCTCTAGATTCACTTGGGTGTTCTTTCTAAGGAAGAAGTCTGATAACTTTAAGTGTCTGACAGAGTTTCTCAAATGTATACAGATTGAGTTCAATACTCACATTGCCCTGATCAGATGTGATCATGGGACAGAGTTTGATTCTCTTCTTATGCAAGAGTTCTGTCAGAGTGAAGGGATCAGACATACTTTCTCAGCTCCTAGAACTCCTCAACAAAATGGGGTAGCTGAAAGGAAAAATAGAACCCTTATTGAATCTGCCACTACATTGTTGTCAGATGCTCATCTACCTCCATCCTTCTGGGCAGAGGCAGTGAACACCTCCAACTATGTGTTGAACAGAAGTCTGATACATAAACTAAAGGGAAAGACTCCCTATGAATTACTCAAAGGGAAGAAATCTAAAGTTGACTATTTTAGAATTTTTGGCTGTATTTGCTACATTCACAATAATGACAAGAGATATTTAGCAAAATTTCAAGCCAAAGCTGATGAAGGAGTGTTTCTGGGATACTCCATGATCAGCAAGGCCTATAGGGTCTATAATAAATCATCTTTAAAAATTGAGGAATCTGTTCACATTTCATTTGATGAAACTAACATGTCTTTCAAGAAGAAGAATTCTTCTATCATAGAACCTTTGCAGGAACATTCTCTAGTTGAAGACTTGAACAAGTTACAGGTTACTCAAAGGGATGAAAGCAGTGAAGATGAAGAAAATGCTCAACACATTGAAGCACAACTTGAAGAGCCAGTTGTTGTACCACAAGAGGAAACAACAACACATATTGGTGAATAATCAACACCCCCTGTTGATTTAGTAACATCAAGAGACCATCCAATTTCCCAAATAATTGGAGAAATCTCAGCTGGTGTGCAAACCAGAAATCAGGTCAACCAAAACCTGTTGCACACCTATTTCCTATCTCAAATTGAACCTCAGTCCATTCAAGATGCAGAGCAAGATCCATAATGGATCATTGCAATGCAAGAGGAGTTGCATCAATTTGAGAGGAACAAAGTATGGGAACTAGTGCCAAAGCCTAAGGATCACTCCATTGTTGGAACAAAATGGGTATTCAGAAACAAACTGGATGATCAAGGAGTAATTATAAGGAACATGGCAAGACTAGTTGCTCAGGGATACTCTCAAGAAGAAGGAATCGACTACGACCAGACTTTTGCACCTGTTGCAAGATTAGAAGCCATCAGAATTTTTCTAGCTTATGCAGCTCACAAAGGCTTCAAAGTATATCAGATGGATGTCAAAAGTGCTTTCTTGAATGGAGACATCAAAGAGGAAGTTTATGTTAGACAACCTCCAGGTTTTATCTCTCCAAGTTATCCTGATCATGTTTTTAAACTGAACAAAGCATTATATGGTCTCAAGCAAGCTCCCAGAGCATGGTATGAGACCCTAGCATGCTTTCTCTTGGAAAATGGTTTTATAAGGGGTAGAGTAGACCAAACTCTTTTCATTAGAACCCATAAGTCTCATACCCTACTAGTACAAATTTATGTAGATGATATTATTTTTGGTTCTACTGACTCCAAATTGTGTAGAAGGTTTTCTAACCTGATGCATCCTAAATTTGAGATGAGTAGCATGGGTGAGCTATCCTTCTTCCTAGGATTGCAAGTCAAGCAACATGCTGAAGGCATCTTTATTTCTCAAACCAAATATGCAAATTAATTGGTTAAGAAATTTGGTATGTCTGAGGCATCTTGTATGAAAACACCTATGCCTACTAATGCTGTATTGGATGCTGATGAACATGGGAAACCTGTTGATCAGACAACATATAGAGCAATGATTGGCTCATTACTATATCTTACAGCCAGTAGACCAGATATAATGTTTGCTACATGTATCTGTGCTAGGTTCCAAGTAAGCCCTAGAGAGTCACACCTAACTTTAGTAAAGAGGATTCTCAGGTATGTTAAAAGTTGTCCAAATCTAGGTCTCTGGTATCCAAAAGATTCAGCATTTGAGTTAACTGGATTCTCTGATGTTGATTATGCTGGATGCAGAATTGACAGGAAAAGCACCAGTGGAACTTGTCAGTTCCTTGGTGACAGACTTGTCTCTTGGTTTTGTAAGAAACAAACATCTGTGTCAACTTCAACTGCTGAAGCTGAATATATGGCTGCAGGCAGTTGTTGTTCACAAATCTTGTGGATTCAAAACCAACTCCTAGACTATTGCTACAACTTAGAGAAGTCTAAAATCTTTTGTGACAATACTAGTGCTATTTCCATAGCTCAAAATCCAGTCCTCCATAGTAGGACAAAACACATAGAGATTAGGCATCATTTCTTAAGGGATAATGTTGAAAAGAATAAAATTGAATTACAATATATCCCAACTGATTTACAAAGGGGAGATATTTTCACCAAGCCCTTGGATGAAAAGAAACACACCTTCTTCCTAAATCAGTTAGGAATGTTAGATGAAGGAAGCCTTAAATAATATCCAAGATTTTGAAAGCTTAAAAATTGACCAATACTAGGCAAACATTCTGATTTTTCTTAGTGTCTAGAATTTTTCTGATCTCTAAACTGCGCTCGACGATTTGCCCTAAGATCGTCGAACGAAGATCGACGATTTCCAAAAATCGTCGAACTGAGTTCAGCGCCTCTCAGATAGTGTGAATTATGTCTTCCGGTCAACGATCGTCGAACGGCGCTCGATGATTTTGTTCTCTGAACGATCGTCGAACGGAGCTCGACGCTTTCCAATATCGTCTAACGGAGATCGACGATGTTGAAGTCTCTTCAGATTCCTTTAGAAGCCTCGATCGTCGAACTGAGTTCAACGATCTTTCCATTTCTGCGTCGAACCCTAATATAAAACTCTTTTTTCGCCGTCGTTCTCATTTGCGCTTTCGATTTCTCTGCAAGAATCTTCTTTCCCTCCAAACAGTTCTACTCTTGGTCGTTTTGTTTGTTGAGTTTTTGCAGGTACAATGGCTGTGTCAGTTGCTGTTCTTGCTGCAATGAAGTTTGATGCCGGTTTTGACATTGATATAGAATCCTTCAGCACGACTGATCAGATTTTTCAAGATATACTGGGTCTGTTCAAGGATCAGAATCTAACTGCTATAATGACCACCAGGATCAAGCTGGCTTCGGACGAGATCAAGGAGTGGGTTTATACTGCCCATAATCAAGATAACTCTACAATAGTTGGGTCTATTGCTGGAAATCAGGTACCTTTGACCCCAACCATTCTCTCAGAAGTTTTTGAATTGAGAAATTGAGAAGATTCTGCTGAGCTATCTGGAGAGGAATATTCTGAACTGCTTGCCAGGATGGGTCATCCAGAGGGAAACCCTAGCAAGCTCTTCAAAAGGAACCTGTCTGTTGAATACAGGTTCATGGCAGATGTGGTGGGGAAAGTGCTACTGGCAAAGCACTCAGCCCATGATACAATATCCAGACATCAGCTCTGTCTCATGGGAGCTCTTGTGGATAAGAAAAATCTGAACTGGGGAGAGGTTTTCTTTAACCTCATCAAAAAGAAAATAAACAAAAGTTTTGTTAATTTTGGAAGAATTATTGGAGTATTTCTGCAGCACAGGTGTCCTGCCTTGCTGGTCTCCTCTGGAGTTCATATCAATGCCTCCAAGAGACTGACCTGTGCCCTCTTTGGAAAGTGGGACAGGCAAATAAGCAAGCCTAGCAGGCCCTCCTCCAGTGCTCCTTCAGGCACAAGGACTCAAAGAGTCACTCCTCCACAGGTCTCTGCCCCTGCAGATGACCTGGCTGCTGCTGTTGCTTCTCCTCCTCCTTCTCCAACTCCATCCCTTCCCATACCATCCACCATTCCAGCTCCATCCACCATTCTCATATCCAGCCCATCTCCAACATCAACACCTTCTCCAGAACCTATTCTACCTCCACCAGCAGAACATTTCCACCCTCTATTCTCTTATCCTCCACCAGATGTCACCTCCTCACCCTCCATTCCATCCTTCACCCTACTGGATGATTCCTTTATGGCTGATTCCCCATCATCTCCTCCTGAGCTACCCTCCTCCTCCACTTCATTTCAAGACCTCCTACACCACATCATTGATCAACCAACATTCACCCCATCCATCTCCATTCCCCTATCCTCCATATCCACCCTACCAACACCTCAGCCATCCCTTCCACAATTCTTCAGCTCTCCACTTCCAGAACCTTCAGCTGCTTCCATACCTTCTACCTCTGCTCCAGCTCTTGAGCAAGTAGACCTCTCAGCCCTTGCTGACAGGCTGTATGAGCTGCTTGCCCCCAGGCTCTCACTACTGTTGGAGACCTCCTTGCCTCCTCTACACCTGTCAGTGGCAGCCATTTCTGCTAGGCTCTCTTCCCTCCTCCCTCAGGCAGCACTTGCAGCAGTGTGCCTTGATCCAGACATGTCTGCATCTAGGCAGGGGGAGATGCCATATGAAGAGAATCTTCATGCTGCTGCTGCTGCTGTTTCTGCAAGCTCTCTGTCTGCAGCTGTTGTCAGTTCTGCTTCTTCTGCTGCTCCTTATGTTGTTGTTGCTGTGCCTCCACAAAGTCAGAGTTCAACTGCAGTTCTTGCAATAGACCTCAGGTCTTTGCTATCAGCTTTTGATTCTGCCTTCTTAAGCTGTCTGCCAGAAGTTACTGCTGTCCAGCCCCCAGAATACTTATCCAAGGCACTGGTGCCTTTTTCTTACTGTGACCCTGGCATTATCACCTCTTTTGTACATTCAGTAATTGCTACTACTGAAAATGTTGCTGCTGCTGCCTCTTTTGAAGAAAGGATTGTTGTTACTGCTGCTGAGATTGCTAACACTGATGCTGAAGTTTCTGTTGCTTCTGATGAACCATCTTCCAAGGACATTCTGATGTCAGAGGCCACTGAATTTGAGCCTTCTGCAGTCCTTGATGTTTTTCCTTCTGCCTATATTGCTGTTAGTGAAGTTTCTGCTGTTGTCAGTGAAGTTTCTGCTGATGTTAGTGAGACAGTTGCTGCTGTTGTCACCTGTCCAGAGTCTACTACTGCTGTTGCTGCTTCTGCTTCACCTTCTCCATCTACTGTTGTCTCTGCTGTTACCATCTCAACACCTGTTGCTGCTGCTGTTTCAACTTCTGCCTCATCTGCCTCTGATCAGCTTAAGAAGGATTTAATGAAGAAAATAGATGCTCTCTATGAGGACCAGAGTTCTGAATCTGATGAATTTAAAACAGACTCTGATGATTCTTCTGCTACCATTGCCAGGAAAAGGAAGGCAAGGAGAAAGGCTATGAAGAGGGTACCTCCTGCTAAAGTTAAATATAACAATGATATCGCTTATTACATCTTACATGACTGCCCAATCACTGAACACTGGATGCAATACTCAAAAAATCAGCTGAAAGCCATGAAGAAAAAGAGAAAATATGAGAAGGGTTCATCCTAATTCCAGCACTCTCATCCTCCTCCACCACCTCCTCCTGATGCAGGTGCAGGTGGAAGCTCTGCAAGTCAACCCCCAGTCAGAAGTCAGGATCCCTATCAACCTCATGCCAGATCTTACCACAGGGAAAGCCAATCTAGGGGTTCACATTCTAGGAGAGGAGGATATAGAGGTAATCAGAGAGATATTCAAGTCTATTCTAAAGGCTACTCCAGGCAGCACCCATATTCCAGGGAAAGACAAACTTCAACTGATACATCATCTGGTCCATTCCCTTACAAGCTAAAAGAAACTGTGTCTGCCAGGCCCTCTCAAGACAACCCCTCCAATAGGTATGAGCCACCTGTACCTTATGAGGACCCTGAAAATAATCCAGCTGCTTGGACTGCAAGGTTAAAGGAATTAGCTGCACTGGACCAAATTAAAAAGGCCAGAGAACAAGGATTAGATTCTTCCAACATTTCTACAATGTCTGAACAGAGACAAAAAGAAGTAGAGAGATATGGTTCAAGTAAATTCTTTGATGCTGACAGATACATAGAATTACACCCTGAAGCAGTGGTTCCCAGGCTTAAACAGCAGACATCCTTAGGTGCAGCAGATGACACCAGATCTAAGAAGGAAGCCCTAAATCCTAACAGAGAACTTAAAATGGTTAAAGGCAAAGAGAAGAAATGATATTGTAAGGTGATAATTTCTGTGACTTCTGACTGCTATCTGGATGATATATATATCTCTGTGATTATTCTGCAATGTCTAGCTGTTGTCTTTCTGCTTTAATGCTTGTATGTTGTTATTTAAATTTTTCCAAAGTCTGTAAATAGTAATCCTAACCCAAATAGGGGGAGATTGTTGGAACACCTTATTACTAATTTGGGTCAGGATCACTATGTCTCTAGGAACCTTTGTTTGACCTCATGTATAGCTTAATAGGTCAATTAGAATTGAGTCTAAGGGTTAGAAGTCTAGGTTTGGAAGCTGCCCTGAAGACCAAGATTTTGTGTTTGGAGACTAAGTCATATCGTCGAGCTCAGCACGACGATTCGTCGAACTCCGGTCGACGATCGTCTAGCTCAACTTCAACAGATCGTCGAACTCCATTCGACGATCGCTGAGCTCAACTTCATAATATCGTCGAACTCCATTCGACAATCGGTGAGCTCAGGTCGACGATTTTGACTCTGCTTTGGAACTTTATCTCTGAGCTCAGTTCGACGATCTTTGAGCTCAGATCGACGATATTTGGCTGCTGTGTGTTTCCAGATCGCTGAGCTCAGCTCGACGATAGCAGAGCTCAGTTCAACGATTTCAGACAACATCCAGGATATTTCTTAATTCAAATTCAAATCAGTTAGGAGTTATTCTGCAATTAATTCAGAGATTTCCTAGCCGTTTTCATTCAATTCTGGACCGAGTTTCAAGGGATTTTTCAAAGAATATATTTGTGGACTTTCCTCCAGAATAGATTATGCAATTAAGGATGCAATTAATGCAGGCCAACGGCTATACTTGACAGAGAATGTTATTCTATTCTATACCAGAGAATAAAAGACAGGATTTTTGAATCTCTCAATAGAACACAATACAGAGAGAGGATACAGATTACAGAGAAGCATTCAAAAATCTTCTATCACAAAAGAATTCTGAAGAACACATATCCAAGGAGATCAAGCCTTCTCAAATCTTTAGATCTCCTTAGTCTTCAAAGTGTTCAAGGCCAACATATTTCCAGACTCCATACATTCAACATTTCAGCTATTGCTGAAATCATCTATTGTTGGAGTTCAATCTTTGAAGGCCTATCACCCTCAGCAAAGTTTTTCTTCCTGAAGATCTCAAGGATTCAGGGGGAGCTTTGACAACAACAATCCACATAGTCTTCTCAGTTGTTTGAGAAAGAGAAGACTTCCATCATTCTCTCACCCCCACTCTGTAAAGGGTTTCTCAAACTCCCTTCAAAAGTTTGAGCTTGGTTTTTGAGCACCTTGTCAAAAGCTCATTGGTGGCAAGACACCTGATCTAAAAATCTGCTTTGGTTTTTGAGCACCTTATCAAAAGCTCATTGGTGCCCAGGACACCTGATCAACTCATCGTGCAGTGGATTCCTACCTAGGGTGGTAGAAGAGTGGATGTACCCAAGTTTGGGGAACCACTATATTTCCTTGTGTCTTCTGGTTTTGCTTATTTTCATTTTTGTTTCTGGCCTTGATTTTGCTGTGCTTAGCTTTTGTTTTAACTAGTGCTGTGATTAGTTTTATTTACTGCTTCCCTGCTCACTCTTATTACAACAGTTGTTGTAAAAAGTTTTAAAAGCACCATATACTCTATTCACCCCCCCTCTAGAGTATATCAGATCTAGCTGCTCTTTCACGATCTACTTGCTGGAAACAACCCTTTTCTTCACCTTTTGGTGAGGAGTTCCATGCACTTTTGCAAATTGAGGACTTCACTTGTCCAAGGAGAAAGGACATTACCCATGTCGATCGCTTAGGGGCCATGAGCTTGCACTTGATCCGGATGGAACTGATCGCCACAATTTCCTCTCCGCGGATCTGTCTTCGACTTGCGAATTCACTCACAAGAACACCTTCATAGTAGGGTTGAATGAACCTTGCCCTTATTTTCCTAGCCTCCCCTTCTTCTTCCTCAAGATCCAAGAGAGAGAGAGAATGAGAGAAGAATGATAAAATGATCTCATTGCAAGCCTTTATCAGTGAGCTACCGCCAAGCGGTACCTTGTTACTGCCACATAATAACCTTTGGTGATGGTGGTCTCATCCAGCACCGCCTTGCCGCTCTCACTACCGCCTTGTGGTATCTTACTACCATCGGGCGTTACTATCCAGAGCTAAACAACGATTTATTCACCAGCTATCGCTGCACGGTATCAAACTACCGCCCCATGATACCGATCAAAGATGTTAGCCCATCAAATTCAGCTAGCTATCGCTAGTGCTAGGTCTACCTCCGCGCGGTAACCACTAGTGACCAACTTCCTATTGTTTTCAGGAGATTTGGGGCATTACACAAAGCCTTATAGTTACTTTGAGAGATAAAGACAAAAAAAAAGTGGCTAAAGACAAGATAGGAAAGAAATCTGGCAGGGGCATTGTAATAAGGAACTTGAAACTTGGCAATGTTATATGTTATAGGTTCCTTAGGTTTTTGAAATATTAAATTATTATATGCACAATATAATTCTGTTATTTATCCTATTTAAGATAATTCAGTTTGTCTAATTTTGCAATTATGTGTTCTATATGTATGCAAATAATTATTTATTGTGAGATAGTATATATCATTGACTAAGATTCTAACTTCTTCAAATAGAGGGAGATTGTTGGGTACGTTGACCACAATGTCCCAGATTTGAAGGTCATAAGTCAATAATATACACAAACATGTATTTTATATATTTCTGAGTTCATATATGCAGGGTGTCTATAATTATGTGATTAGACATGTTAAGAGTGTCAAATGTATGGTTGGAGAGAAGTCGGCACGATCAAGGAAGTCAGGAAAATGGTTAAGTCCAAATGCATTGAGTGACTACACATCACTCCACGCCTAAGGCCAAAAAGTATTGACAGTTCAACTATCTCTCAAAGCCTCATTATAGAAGCTCAGATATCTAGCTAATTATAAAAGCACCGAGTGAAGGACTTGCACTTGATGCCTTCTCAAGAAAACTAAGTACAAAAGCATCGAGTGAAGGACTTGAACTTTACGCCTTCTCAGAGAAGGCTTCTAAGTACAAATGCGTCGATTGATGAACCTTCACTCGATTCCTCAGCATCAGGCAGAGTTTGGATAATTATAAAAGCATCGAGCAAAGGACTTACACTCGACGCCTTCTCAGTAACTGGTGTTGAAGGACAAAAGTATTGAGTGAATAACCTTCACTCAACCCCTCAGCACCAGGTAGTATTGGCTGAGTATAAAAGCATCAAGTTAGCAACATACACTCAATGCCTCAGTGATAGACAAAATTTATCGAAGTATAAAGGCATTGAGTGATAGCCATTCACTCAATGCTTCTGGAGATAACTGTCATAGTACAAATTTGTTGAGACACAATGCTTCACTTAATGCCTATACAGAATCAGAAATTGTTCTAGGTTCTTTAGCGCAGTGTCAAATCTGATGACATCGTCCTTAAATTCAAATCGAAGAAAATCTTGCGCTAAAATACAAAGACTAATGTATTGATCGGTCAGTGATATCCTGAAATGAATCCACCATTAAATCTAGTCATGCTGATTACCAAAGAAGGAAATAGTTGTTGTTGTTGTTGTTGCCGAGATGTAAAAGGGAAAACGGTGATACTTTTACAGAGACTCTTTATGGAACTTTTAAAAAGAATTTTTAAGCAAATTTCTCAAAACCCAACTTTCGAAAAAGTCAACAGAGCTAAATAAATTTCTTGTAGTATTTAAGCCTGATAATATACATGGCAATCATCCTTCTCACACTTGAAGAAGAAGAGTTCTGCAATAGTTCAGCACAACACATGGTTAATTAAAACTGAAGAAGCATATTCATGTTGCTGTGGAGAAGAAAGACTGTCTACTGTATAATCAAGGAAGCAAAAGACTCAGAAATTTATTTCTGGAGTCATATTACTCAAACATTTATTCTCTTATAGGATCTCACTGAGATCTTAGTATAATTCTATTTTATAAAGACTGAGTTGTAGGATTGTAAGTAGTTTGAGTGGTAGGAGTGTACAACACTCTGAATTATCGGATCCTATATAGGATATAAGGTAAGGCTTGTCCATGAGGTAGGATCTCTGTGTAGTTCTGATGTAGGAGATCAGTTAGGTCTCTGGGTTGTAGGAATTGGAAGACTTTGAGTTGTAAAGCTGTTTTGTCTGAGGTAGGAGACCTTTGCTGTCTCTAAGATATCACTGTAATTAGTCTAAGCTGTAGGAGTGAAGTGCACTCTGAGTTGTAGGATCTAGGGAGGGATTTGAGGTGTAAGATCAGTTTTTTCTAAGTAAAGGGGGAGTTAGTCAAATCTAGCACATTGCTAGATTGGTGAAGGGTGAAGTGGATGTACCATAGATAGGGGAACCACTATAAATTCTATGTGCTTTATGTGTTCTTGAAAGATAATTTACTAACATAATCACACAACATATTATAAGTTCAAAAGAACCAAAAGATTCTAAAAGAAACCTATTCACCCCCTCTAGTTGTTTAGCTTCCCTTAAAAAGACTTTCAACTTCTCTCCTTACTACTCTAGTTAGGAATAAATGGGAATTATCCTGGCCTTAGGACCCAAATAGAAATTGAAATAGATGGTCCTGATAAAATCGAGCTTTCTCTCAAAAATCATTATCGTCGGGCGATATCTCACTATCATGGTACAATAGCCACAGCGGTGGCCGCTTGAACAAGTCAAAACTGCTTTGCCGCTTAACGGCCATTTCACAGCCCACTAACACGTAGCTTTATAGCACGTGCCTCATTACTGCCTGGTGATATCCCTATTGGCAGAGGTAGCAGTTCGACTGCATCACTATCGCCTGATGATATCACGATAACACTAGCGGTAATAATTTATCTCCATCGACTTGTCAACTACATTGACCTGAATTCTATCTCTTGGCAATATCACTATCACCAGCGATAGCTCCAAAACAACAATTTGTTGTTTTTCAACTGTGGGAAACCTAGGTTGTTACAATCCCACTAACTGGGCTAACAAAAGCTGGCAGGGCAGGCAAGTTTCTCAGGTGGAAGGCTGAGATGATATTAATTACGAACTGAAGCACCCCTAATGAGATCTCGTAGGCCGGGCTACCACATGTCGGCTGGGCAAGTAGTTCGCTCTAGTGGAAGGTTGATATGACATCAATTCTGATCCAAAGCACCCCTAATATGATCCCATTGATCGGGCTACCACAAGCCGGTAGGGTAGGCAGGTTGCTTAGGTGGAAGGCTGAGATGAGAGAAATTCTTAACCAAAGGACCCTCGATAGGATCCCGCTGACCGTGCTCTCACAACCCGACACGATAGCAAGGGTGCTTGAGTGGAAGGTTGAATAGACATAAAGGGAAAATAGAATCAGGATTAATCTCCCAAGGTCCTGGGAGTCGGGTCTCTCAGGAGACAAATTGAAAGGATGCAAGCTAAAGAAAGAAAACGAAAAATAATTGAGTGAGATAGAGAGGGGGTGAGTGTAATCTTTCTTCCCCCACCCACCTCATGCATCCCTCACTTGCCCAAACTTTGAGGTAGGATCGATAGCTACTTGAGTGGCCAGAGCACGAGAGGATCTTGCACACCCCCATACTCGCAGGCTCCAGGGGTTGTAATTCACTTGTCCAATTTTGGATATTCGCGAGAGTGCTAGGCTCGCTGGGTTTAGTTCTCACAAGTCGGGATAGGGCCACCCGATTGTCTTGGTGTGTTGTGTAGACCAAAAGGTAGAGCACACAACATTGAACTGAAGGAAAATAACAACTATATAGAATGAAAAGAAAATAACGCAGAGGAAGATTAATACAACCTTTCATATATAACAAAAACAATGTTGGCAAGATAGACATTACATCGCAAAAATGTCAAAATGTTCAATGCTCTCAGCTTACAGGTAGATCCAGGTGTGGGCGCTCCATTTCGTCATTTGCTGGAGGTGAGTAGCAACGTTCTACGGAAGGTGGGCTCACCGCCAGAACGAAGAAGTCCAGGATGAGATCCTCCATGATCAGCTCCATCCAGTAATCCTGCAAGCTATTGAGGTCCCATAACATATTCAACGTTGACTCTATCATTTATGTAATCAGAAGCTTGTGGTTACTCTACACCTCCCGCGAGATGAAAGGAAGAAGCTTGCAGCCACCGAATGTGGCTCGCCAGGTTTCTCGGTAGTATTCTTAGTAAGGGCTACGACGAGCCACACCTGTGAAGTCTAGCGTGCACCACCTTCCTAGGAATAAAGCTCACTCGTGTCACACCGGAAAGGCCGTATTAGGACCACCACCCCCCCCCCCCCCCGTTATGGAAACCTCTCCTGATAGGTCAGCATTCTTGGTATCCTACAAAGGGTAAAAGTTGGGAGTAAGGAGGGGCAGAGAGAGTAAGTTGAATAAGAAAAGAAAGAATAAGTGAAGTCCAAGGATCACCTACCACGCCGCTAGAGTGATTGGCAAGAAGGAGCACAGAGACCTCAAAGCGTATCTCGAGGTCCAGTGCCTTATCCTCTACAAGCTTCTTCTTGGCCTCCATATTATGGGACTTCTTTGAGAAGCTAATGTCCTGCCATAGGACCATGTGCATGAGCTCTACAGCACACAACAGGGACTGCGAGATATCTAAGGCGAGCTCTTTCAGGGTCAACTTATTGTATTTGGTGGCATCTTGGCGGCCATACAACCTGAAAGATAGGACACAAGCATCCTTTCCTGCATTCACTCATCCATCTAGGAAGGAAGGTATGAGGACACGGTCACTCTGTGCGATCCCTCCTCCCAGGAGAGTAATTCCTACCTAGCACCATCTTGGGGCTTCTGCCCCATCCCAAAATAGGGATGCGAGTCAGGAGTCCCTAGCTCCTCGCCTCCCCTTCGCCTGTTCCCTGTATGTGGAGATGACCCTCTCCCTATAGGTGGAGTTGGCTCGCTTATTAGGGTGATCTTCTTAAAGGTTAGCAATTTCTGCAGTTTTGAGGGACTGCTTGACGAAGATCCTGGGTCAGGTACCACCCTCTTCATCTAGATGCTACTAGTCGTGGGCAATATTAGGTCGCCAGCACACGCTACTGTCGTAGACTTGGAAAGTTCTAAACCAGTATCCACCCTTCCCTTACCTGTATAAGATAGGTTCTTGGGTATATGGATATCACATGTAGAAATGGTTAAAGGTTGAAACACGAACTATCTTGCGTCATATGTAGGCGATCTCAAAGTTCTTCCCTATGATGCACTTGTGCAGCTTCACATCCTAACCATCTACACAGGGAGCTCGGTATAAGGAATCAACCTTCTGAACAGGCAAGTAGGGGACATTCACATGAGTGCCCTTGACGAAGATGATGTGATACATCCTTTGATGCACCTTATTGATGGTCTTGTAGACTTTGATCTGTGTGCCGGTGAGAAATGTGATATAGGCAATAATGAATCTCTAAATTAATAAAGTGATGCCTAATGATGTGAGTGCACCTATCGTTAGAATATACAATCAAGTGACATATTTCACCAATCTGTCGAGTACTTATACTCACACGAAAGAGCTATTATTTTATCTAATCGAAGAGAGTTGATTGTTTTTAATTAAACTAAGACTAAAAAGTGCGATTACAAAATTAAAACGAAACGATGAGATAAAGAGCTAGCACTTGATCGAGAATCCATTTGGATGAAATAAAACTTTACTTATGGAAAAAGTGTTAAATAAAAGGCAAACTTGATTGCTCTAAAAAGATAAATAATACAAAGGTATGGCCCCCTATTTATAGAAGATGGGGGAGAGGACAATACAATTGGCGATGTATTACTAATTACAAGCCATGCGGGCTATGTAATTTGACTGCGTCAAACCGCAATGATATATATGGAGAGACTAACTAGGTGGTTACAGACTGAATCCGATGACTAGATGGAAACTATCATGCAACAGTCCTAGGATGCCACCGAAGCGCAACTGAGGATAGCCGCCAGACCCCAACTACGGATTGCTACCAGACCGCAACTGCGGGTTGCCACCAAACCATAGTTTTGAGTTACCACTAGATAGCAACTGCGGGTTGCCACCAGATAGCAACTGCAGGTTGCCACCAGACCATAGCTGCGGGTTGCCTCCAGACTACAGCTGTATGTTGTCACCAGACCACAACTGCAAATTTCCACTAGACCATAACTATGGGTTGCCCTTCGGACTGCAACTCGAGTTGGCAACCTCCTGACAGCTCAGCAGGAAGCCAACAAACTATTGCAGTTTACCAAACAGCCACTACTACACTGCAGATTATTAAACTGTTAGGATTTGCTAAACAACCAGTCTGCCATGCTAACCCATCAGACCGCCAAATTAATAGACTGTCGAGACTAGTCTTCCAAACCTCCTTGACTCCTTAAGTTTCCACACTCCCCCTGAAGGTAGAGAATATACGGCAATCGTGCCCAACTTACAATAGATATATAAAAAAGAGGTAACTGATTTGGTGAAAATATCATCTAGCTCTTTACTTGGGGTAATGAACAAGTGTAGATTTGATTCTTCAATATCTCTTCTCTCATAAAGTGGCAGTCCACTTCAATATGCTTTGTCCTTTCATGAATGACTGGATTCTTCAAAATATAAATAGCTTCCTTATTATCATAGAACATCAGCAAGGGATGATCATTGATCAAGTACCCGGTAGCGGCGCCAAAAACTTGATGGTTAAAACTCCAAAAAATTAAGAGTTTAAAACATGCGACACCCCAGGCGATTTATTTTAGAAAGAAGATGGTTTATTTAGGAAGATGAAGCGCGCAAATTTATTTGGATATAAAAACAGTTAAAACCGAGGTTTAATGAAAGGAGACAAGTGCACCTATCGCCTGTAGTACAAGATATTCCGGTGAGGAATATCATGGTCATATTATTCTCGGGGAAGACTTGATTATTTTTACTCTTCCCTGAAGGGAACTATTATTTTACTGAAAATAACTTGTCGGGTTATTATTTATATATATAAAAACAGAAAATAAACATTAAAAAGGAGCCAATGAAGAAGTTGCGCAACGGTACCAAATTGAATTTGAACTAAAATAATTTTTAATTAATAGTGATCCTAAATTTCAAATTAATTAAGGCAGAGACTTGGCCGCGGAGGTTCCACAAAAATGAGCTCACCTATCTCTAGGACTATCGCTCACCTGAACATTAAGACTATTCGACCGGGCTCTCGTCCGACGAAGGATTTCTCTTAATGCCAGCATTACGCTAAGAACCCCGCTATTGGGTGGGGAACCCAATCCGGTAGAATTTTGGGCCTCCTCTCTCGAGGATTAGTGCAGAACTCTCTTTACCTAGGGGTGATCGGTCCATACGCACGACCTCTCGGCTAACTAGCATATGGACTACGAAAATAGGGCCCACACATCCATATGTGGTTCTACGCGTCGTAAACCCGGAGTAAACCTTAAGTAATTTAATTAATGAAAAAAAGAGGACCTTTAATTATTTAAAGTGATTTTATCTGTCCCAATGCTCTTCGATATTGAGGGCTAAGAGCGGTTAGCCACTCATCGGAATGGGGACGGCTTGCAAAAAGAAATGAAGAATTGAAAGTGCGAGTCCTACTTAAAACGAGTAGGCGGGAAATGAAAGCAGTAAAGGAAAGCGATAAAATGCAAGTCCTACTCAAACGAGTAGGCGGGAAATGAAAGCTGTAAAATGACAAGTCCTACTCAAACGAGTTTGCGGAAAATGAACGCAGTAAAATTACAAGTCCTACTCAAACGAGTAGGCGGGAAATAACAAGTCCTACTCAAACGAGTAGGTAAGAAATTAAAGCTGAAAATACAAGTCATACTCAAACAAGTAGGCAGGAAATTACAAGTCCCACTCAAACGAGTAGGCAAGAAATTAAAGTGAGACCTACTTGAACAAGTAGGAGGAAATAGATGCACACACACACACACACTCTACATAAAATTAAACACAAACACTCTACATAAATAAAATCTAACTCATACACTCACACACACATACAAAAATGAGAAAAACAAAGCTATCTGAAAATTTAAATGATTATAAATCTACTCCTAGAATATAACAGAAATGCATAAAAAGTGAAAATAAAAATTAAAAGAACAAAAGTTTTCAAAATTAAAATTAAAATCATAGGGTTGCAAAAATTTAAATAAGTAGATTTTCATTTTCATAATTTAATAAAGGAGCTTAAAAAGTGGGAATAAAGCAGAAAAAGAACAAAAAGTTTTAAAACCTAAAAAAACTAAGTTAAATAAAAATCAAAACCACTTTTAAGACAACTTTATAAACTCATAAAAAAGAAGTAAAAAGCACTAAAAAGCTAAACTATGAAAACTATGAATCATAAAACTAAACTCACACACACAAACATTTTAAAGAACAAAAACAAAGTTAAAATAAATTAAAATAAGATTTCTTAAGGAGGGGGCACTCAGATGCATTCCAAAACCAAATAAAGGGAGAAGAGAATCACATATTTCATTAAGATAAAAAGGAGTTACATAAAAACTAAAATAAACACTAAGGTGATGGGGAGAAAATTCCCTTACATAGCATGGAAAGCATCTAAATATCACCTTCCCTAAGCAAAATGGTTCAAAAAAATAGAACATTTGATCTTATAGAGAAGATCTATTTATGGGCAAAAATTTCGGGTTACACGCCCTAGGTCATAGGCATGTAAGGGAGGCGTGTCTGTAATGTTGCTGAGTTGATGATGAGCATTTTTTACTGGTCTGACTTTGGGGCTGTACACGTGGAAGTCACGGGCGTGACCATGCGGTCACGGGCATGTAGGGGGGGCGTGTCGGTGAGTTTTATCTGGGGAAGGCATCGTGTCATTTCGTCATTGGCGCTATCTTGTCTGGGATAGGTGGAGAAGTAATGGGCGTGTTGAATATTGACACGGGCGTGTAGGTGGGTTCGATGATGGCGTTAAGTGCCGATGACATCGAGTGGTTGGTGTCGAGTGGCGATGGCGTTGAGTGGCGGCTGGCATCGAGTTGTTGGCGTTGAGTTATTGGCATTGAGTGGTTGGCGTTGAGTGGTTGGTGTTGAGTGGTGGCTGCATCTTTTGGAATCAAAGTCACACGCCCAGGTCACGGGAGTGCCCGAGAAGTACACGGGCGTGTACTTTGGAATTTGTTGACTTATCCTGAAAAAATTCTGAAAAATAAAATAAAATAAGTTAGAATAATATTTACAAAAAGAAACATTTTATTGAAGAAAAATAACTAAAAATAACGAAAATAAATTAAAATGACTTAAATAACATGCGTAAAAATACATATATTTATAACTTATCAAATACCCTCATACTTAAGCTTTTACTATTTCAGAGCAAAAGTTGGAGATATACTTATAAGAAATTAAAACAAAATCCTAAGTTTAGCTACCGCTTGAATTAATTGAAAAAAAGATCAAAATAATTATCCGGGGTATAAGTGTTGAGTCCTAAATTATGAAAAACATTTAAATAAAGGAAGAGTTTTAGCTAAAAACTTCTTGATATAATCAAATAGAAAGCAAAGAATTGTATTTGTTAGGTTAACAAAAATAGATTGGAATTATGGAAACTTTAGCTTATAAGAATTAATAGAAATAATGCAATTTAAAAATTATGCTCTCAAAAAGATTTTAAATTAAGCCTAAAATCATTTGAAATTGGCTAAGGGGGATGTTGTGGTTTATGAAGAGGGCTTTGGTTTAGAAGTGAGGTATTTTTTTACTCAAACCTCTAATGAAACTTTTGGTTTGAATGTGGATGTTTAGGAAAACAAAATCTTATTTTTCATAACATATAATTTTTTTTGAACAACTTCATAATAACCCAATGTATATGTATAAGAGTAATGAATTTTATCCTCTTACTCCGTAACATAATCTTTTCAAATATTGGATGCCTATGTTTATGGAATGAAATCTGATTCTATTTGACATAGGTTCTTTTAAGGATCAAAATCATGATAAGTAAAACATGAAAAAAGTGGGGAGATAGTTTTTTTTTCAAAAGAAAACTAGGTTTAATAAAAAAAATTTGAGAGCAACCTTTATAAATTGAACGTTCCTATATTTCAAAAAAAAGCTTGTAGTAAAAATAATTGAAATCTAAGGTTGTTATTTTCTAACAAAATAATTATGCAACTATTTAGATAAGTTAGAAGTGGTGCTGAAAACAAGTCACTTATATAAAATAAAAAAGACATATGAAATTCTTTAAAACTTAACCCCAAAATCTAAATCTATCGATCTGCAATTAATAAACGAATAGTAAACACAGAATTAATAAAATTCACTTATAAATAAACTCATAACAAAATTTTTGAAGAGCGAAAAGGTGTTAAGAATGAGAAATTCGATTTATTTTTACATAATAAACAAATTTTTAGGGATTTTTGTATTATTTTTTTTTATTATTTTTTTTATCTTTTCTTGTTTTTGTATTTTTGATTATTTTCTTTTTTTTGAATTTTTAGAGTTTTTCTTTTTTTGGGATTTTAGGATCTTCTAAATTTTTTGATTTTTTAGTTTTTAGATTTTTTACATTTTTATCAATTTATTTACAAGAAAGGAGAGAGAAAGATGTGTTATTTACAAAGAAGAGATGGGGGAAAGAGAAAAGTTTTTTTTACAGAAAGATTTACAAAGTAAAAACAATTTTTTTAATTTTTTTTTATAAGTTATGTTTTTGAAATTTGTGTTTTATAAGTTTTTTTAGTTTTTGATTATAAAAACGAGCAAAATTTTTTTGATTTTTTTAATTTTTGCATTTTTGTAAGTTTTTTTGTTAGTGCAGAATATAAAAGTGTAAAATAAGAAAACACCCTCATACTTAAATCCAATATTATCCCCAATGTTGCGATATATGTATGTGGAACAAAAACAGATAAAATATAGTATGTACAAAAAAAAGATGAAGGGTAGAAATTTCCCTTAGACGAGTTCGGGGAGGTCCATGTGAAACCCTACATTATTTAGAAAAAGGAAAGAAAAGAACAATTCCATTATATGGAATTTATTTGGTTGCGCGAGGGTTTTATTTGTAGTATGCGCCTTATTTATAGATTTACTAACTCGACTTGGCCACAAGATTTTGGGTGGTAGGGGTGGCAAGTGTGGTTGACTCGGAAGCAGCTAACATCTTAGCTAAATGAGTACAAGAGAAATGTGTTCCCCTAGCGCTTAAAATAACGTGAGGCATGCCGAAGCGAGAAAATAAATATATAAGTCTTAAAATATGTTTGGTTTTTTCGAAAAAGTTAAAATAAAATATATATACAAATTTTGTTTTTGCGATTTTTAGTGGTTTTTTAGTGTTTTTGTTTATAGTTTTTTTTAGTTTTTTTAGTTTTTAGGTTTTTTAGTTTTTTTTGTTTTTGGTTTTTAGAATTTTGGTTTTTTTGGGTTTTAAGTTTTTGTGTTTTTAGTTTTTTTTATATTTTTTAGTTTTTTAGATTTTTATTTTTTTTAGTTTTTTTAGTTTTTTAGTTTTTAGATTTTTTTAGTTTTTTAGTTTTTAGATTTTTTAGTTTTTTGGGAAACGACATCATTTCAATTTTTTGTTTTGTTTTTTATAGATAATAATAATATGATAATTTTGTAAAGTTTTTTGTTTGGTTTTTTTTAAAGTACTTTTATTGTTATTATTATTATTATTATTAATTTTTGTTGGCCATTTTTTGTTATATATAAAAATAGGTAAAAGTAATACTTTTCAGAGTTCAAAATAACAACACAAAAATCTCCCCGGCAACGAAGCCAAAAACTTGATCAACTCCCCAACAACGGCTCCAAAAACTTGATATATTTACCAAGTCCCCAGCAATGACGTCAAAAACTTGATTAATTTACCAAGTCCCCGGCAACGGTGCCAAAAATATTATCAAGTCCCCGACAGCAGTGCCAAAAACTTGATGGTTAAAACTCCAAAAATTAAAGGTTTAGAACACGCAGCGCCCCAGGCGGTTTATTTTAGAAAGAAGATGATATATTTTGGAAGATGAGGTGCGCAGATTTATTTGGATATAAAGACAATTGAAACCGAGTTTTAAAGAAAGGAGGAAAGTGCACCTATCGCGTGTAGTACAGGATATTCCGGTGAGGAATATCGAGGTCGTATTGTTCTCGGGGACGGGTTGATTATTTTTACTCTTTCCTAAAGGGGACTATTATTTTACAGGAAATAACTTGTCGGTTTATTATTTATATATATAAAAACAGAAAATAAACATTAAAAAAGAGCCGATGAAGAAATAGCGCAACGATACCAAATTGAATTTGAACTAAAATAACTTTTAATAAATAGAGATCCTAAATATCAAATTAATTAAGGCGGAGACTTGGCCGTGGAGGTTCCACAAAAATGAGCTCACCTATCTCTAGGACTATCGCTCACCTGAACATTAAGACTATTCTACCAGGCTCTCGTCCGATGAAGGATTCCTCTTAATGCCTGCATTACTCTAAAAACCCCGCTATTGGGTGGGGAACCTAATCCGGTAGAATTCCGCGCCTCCTCTCTCGAGGGTTAGTGCGGAACTCCCTTTACGCAGAGGTGATCGGTTCATACGCACGGCCTCTCGGCTAGCTAGCGTATGAACTACAGAAATAGAGCCCACACATCGATTTGTGGTTCTACACGTCATAAACCCGGAGTAAACCTTAAGTAATTTAATTAACGAGAAAAAGAGGACCTTTAATTATTTAAAGCGATTTTATCTGTCCCAATGCTCTTCGATACTGAGGGCTAAGAGCGGTTAGCCACTCATCGATATGGGGACGAATTGCGAAAAGAAATGCAGAATTGAAAGTGCGAGTCTTACTCAAACGAGTAAGCTATAAATGAAAGCAGTAAATGAAAGTCATAAATGAAAGCAGTAAATGAAAGCGATAAAGTGTAAGTCCTACTCAAACGAGTAGGTGGGAAATGAAAGCTGTAAAATGACAAGTCCTATTCAAACGAGTCGGCGGGTAATGAAAGCAGTAGAATTACAAGTCCTACTCAAATGAGTAGACGGGAAATGAGAAGTCATACTCAAACGAGTAGGAGGGAAATTACAAGTCCTACTCAAACGAGTAGGTAGGAAATTAAAGCGAGTCCTACTCGAACGAGTAGGAGGAAATAGATGCACACACGCACACACTCTATATAAAATAAAACACACAAACTCTACATAAATAATATCTAACACATACACTCACGCACACATACAAAAATGAAAAAAAATAAAGCTATCTAAAAAATAAAACAATTACAAATCTACTCCTAAAATATGACAGAAATGCATAAAAAAGGAAAATAAAAAAATAAAAGAACAGAAGTTCGAAAATTAAAATTAAAATTAAAGGTTGCAAAAATTTAAACAGGTAGATTTTCATTCTTATAATTTTATAAAGGAGCTTAAAAAGTGGGAATAAAGAAAAAAAAGAACAAAATGTTTTTAAACATAAAAAAAACTAAGTTAAAGAAAAATCAAAACCACTTTTAAGACACCTTTATAAACTCATAAAAATGAAGTAAAAAGCTATAAAAAGCTAAACTATGAAAGCATAAAACTAAACTCATACACACACACACATTTTAAAGAACAAAAACAAAGATAAAACAAATTAAAATAAGATTGCTTAAGGAGGGGGCACTCAGATGCATTCCAAAACCATATAAAGGGAGAAGAGAAACACATATTTCATTAAAATAAAAATAGTTACATAAAAACTAAAAAAACACTAAGGTGAGGGGGAGAAAATTCCCTTACATAGCATGGAAAGCTTCTAAACAGCACCTTCTCTAAGCAAAATGGTTCAAAAAAAAAACAGAACATTTGATCTTAAAGAGAAGATCTATTTATAGGCAAAAATTTCGGGTTACACGCTCTAGGTCACGAGCGTGTACGTGGGGCATGTCTGTACTGTTGCTGAGTTGATGTTGAGCATTTATTGCTTGTTTGACTTTGGGGTTGTGCGCGTGGAAGTCACGGGCATGACCCTGCGGTCACGAGTGTGTAGGGGGGGGGATGTCGGGGAGATTTATCTGGGGAAGGCATCGTGTCATTTCGTCGCCGGCACTGTCTTGTTTGGGACATGTGAAGAAGTCACGGGCATGTCGAATATTGACATGGGCGTGTAGGTGAGTTCGGCGATGGCGTTGAGCGGTAATGGCATTGAGTGGCGATGGCATCGAGTGGTTGGCGTCTAGTGGCGATGGCGTTGAGTGGCGGCTGGCGTCGAGTGGTTGACGTTGAGTGGCAGCTGCATCTTTTGGAATCAAAGTCACACGCCCAGGTTACGGGCGTGACCGAGAAGTACACAGGTGTGTACTTTGGAATTTTTTGACTTTTCCTGAAAAAATTTAGAAAAATAAAATAAAATAAGTTAGAATAATATTCACAAAAAAAAATTTATTGAAAAAAAATAACTAAAAATAACAAAAATAAATTAAAACGACTTAAATAACGTGCGTAAAAATACATATATTTACAACTTATCAATCATAAACTTCTCACAAATCAAACATAAGTGTCCGCAAGCATTTCAGCTCATAGGTAGTCAAAGCCATGCTGTTGTATTTGGCTTTGGCTCTTTCCTTGAAATTACAGCCTATTTCTTTGTCTTCCAGCTGAATAGATTCAGTTATACAATGGTATAAAAAAGACGTAGATTTTTGATCTTCCTTATCATCTGTATATCTAGCATCAGAATAGGCGTCAATCCTCAAATGACCCCTCTTCTGAAATAGAAGCCCTTTTCTCGGAGCGCCTTTCACATATTCTAAGATTTTTAGAGCTATTTGTAGATGACACTCCTTAGGAGCTTGCCTAAATTGGCTCACCCTTCCTACATCATAACAAATATTCGGCCTTGTTACTATTAGATAAATTAGTTTTCCCACAAGACGTCTATATCTGGTGACATCTTCAAAAAGAGGTGAATCCTAATTGCGGTACTTATCATCACCAACAACCATTGGACACCGAGCAAGATTAGATCCAAGAAGACATGTCTCTTTTAAAATATCTAAGCCATACTTCCGCCGTGAAAGCACTACAAAATTTGGCTTTCACGAGATCTCAATCCCTAGGAAGTAATTGGGAGACCCCTTATCTTTTGTAACAAAATACTGAAGAAGTTGCTTCTTTGGCAGGTCAATTCTCTTCTTATCATCCTATGCAAGAAGAATGTCTTCCATATAGACTGCAAGAATAACTAGGCCATCCATGGTCTTGGGAATGAATAGAGAGTGATCTGAAGGGCTGTGAGCAAACCCAATAATAGAAATAACTTCGTTGAACTTCTCAAACCGGGCTTACGGACATTGCTTAAGACTATAGATTGCCTTCCTCAATTGATACACCTGATACTTCTCCTGAGCAACATACACAGGATGATGCTCTATATAGAACATCTCCTTTAAATCACCATAAAGAAAGGCATTCTTGACATCCAACTAAGACATATCCCGGTCTCTATTGATAGCCACAAAAAAGAGAACGCGAATTATAGTAATCTGAGAACCAGGCGAGAAGGTGTCAAAGAATCCACACGATAGGTCTGAGTTAAACCTTTGGTAACAAGCCAAGCATTGTAACAATCAATGGTACCATCAGGAAGAAATTTGATCACAAAGACCTAGCGATACCCAGCGACAACCAACTACATCAGCTCCTAGATGGGTAGCGACAATAGTCTAAGTACCCCGTTCAGTTAGAATTTTCATCTCCTCATCCAATGTTGCTTTCTATTGAGGACTAGCAAGCGCTTCTTGATAGCTAGTTGGGATGGACATTAGCTGGGAGAGTGAGATAAAAGCTCTTGCAATAAGGAGACAATCGTGCATAAGAGGCAACATCATGAATAGGTTATCAAGTGCATGTCCAAACTCCTTTCCGAAGGGCAATTAGAAGATCAAGGTCTGACTTATCTATTGTATCAGATCCATCTGAAGGAGAAATTGCTTGCCCAGGAATTGTTAGCAGGGAATTAGGGAGAAAAGAAGAATCAGAGAATGGTGGAGAAGAAAGAGATATAGTCATAGGTAGAGGTGCCAAAATAATAGGGAAAGAAGAAGAGTTATCGAAGGTGGAAGAGTAGAGGTGGGATAAAAGTACGGAGCATCCTCAAAGTAAGTGACGTTTATGGAAACATACTATTTCCAGAGAATAGGATCATAACATCAAAGTAAGTGACGTTTACGGAAACATACTATTTCCAGAGAATAGGAACATAACACTGATATCGTTTTTGTGTCGGACAGTATCCCAGAAAGGTGAACTTAACAAAATGAGGAGAGAGTTTGTCGTGACTGGAAGAAGGAGAGTGAACATTCATTGTGCATCCAAAGACACGATGAGGTAAAGGAAACGGTGTCGCATAAGGATACAAAAAGGAAAAAGGTGTTTTGCCATTGAGAACCAAAGAAAGAGCTTAGTTGATGAGGTAACAAGAAAGAATAACGACATTACCCCAATAGGACTGAGGAACACTAATTTAAGTGAGAAGGCTATGAGCCACATTAAGGAGATATTGGTTCTTGCGTTCAGAAATTTCATTCTGTTGAGAGGTGTAAGGACAACTAGTTTGATGTACATGTCATATTGCATACAAAATATGGAAAATTAATTACTCAGAAACTCCTTAGCATTATTAGTGTGAAGCACTTTAATAGGGACATCAAACTGTATAGTATCTCTTTATAGAACGCATTGAAAGAAAGAAAAAAATTCAGAATGTTCTTTTAACAAGTACACCTCAAAAAATCATCAATAAAAGTAATAAAATACAGACTACCCCTACCAACCATCTTGGTAGGAGCGAGATCACAAACATCTGATTGAATAAGGTTAAAATGACGAGATGAACTATGTCCTTGCTTTGCTAGAAAAGTGGAACGATGCTAAATAGACAAGAGTCATAGTTGTGAGAAGAATCTCCTTGAGGTAGATCAAGAAGAAGATGATAAAGAATGCGAGGAGGAGGATGCCTAAGGACAAGATGCCACTATAGAAGAGAAGATGAAGCATAAAAGGAAGAAACATTGTTAACGTAGAACACGTCGCAACTTTCAGTCCTGATAAAAATCTTCTCCATAGAGTGAGGATTCTAAAATGAACAAGTAGATGCGGTAAAAATAGCCATGCAATTCAACTATTTACAAAGACAAGTAACATAAAGTTAGTTGTAAGGAAAGTTTGGGACATAAAGAGTGTCCTTAAGATGGAGAGGAGTGACATGCACTATTCCAGATCCACACATAGGAGACGAAGAACCATCCGTAATAAGAAACAGAGGTAACCGGTTATGTTTGTCTAGACGAGAAAAAATGAGGATTTCCTGTCATATAACTAGTAGCGCCAGAATCAATGAGAAACCTACCCATAGTGACCAAATGAGCATCACCCGAAGAGGTAGCAAGAGAAGAAGAAGACTTCTTCGAGGGAGTATCAGCCAAAGCGGGGTGAAGATGAGGATATTTAGCCTAGAAGCAATCAACAAGGTGACCAACTTTATCACAATGAGAGTAGAGATATTTAGAGAAGTCATGGCCACCAGAGAAACCTCCTAGACTATTGGGAGTATCATGATGAGCCTGATGAGCAATAGTGTTGGGAGGAGGTGAAGAGTGCTAATAGTCGAAACACGTGAAAGCCACTAGCATGGAGATTGCCTTGGGAATAACGTATGTGGCCACGACCCCAAAGTACTTAATAAAGTGCTTCACCTATGGCCATAGAGGGGCGCGAAGTCCAATCTCAAAATGGGTGAGAGAAAAGGTGAGCTCGTCCTCCTATATTGTGTTGAGGGCCTCATCTTTAAGAGGAGAGCGGACCACAAACCTGGCAAGCACGAACTCAATGATTATTTCTGGAATCTCGTCCTACGATACCTGCCCGTCTGGGAAGATATAGTCTGGGATGTAGGCCGCGCAATTCTTCCCTCCTTTCGAGCCATCACCATCACCACCCAATATGTTGAAACTGAAAATCGGTCTCTTTGGAGTTCGACCCTTAGGGAAGGGGTGATCACAACTTACTTCTCTTTCACAAGCTAAACGATCAAAGACTTAGAATAATAAATAGACCCAAGGCTCCAGCACGGAGCTCCCACTACACACACGGAAGATCTTAGATTACTTTCCTCCTTAGCAAGTGTTGAGCTAAGGATACCTCAGAAAGCGCACGAAGACTAGGGCACAACTAATCATGCCTTCTAAGGTACCCCCATGGGTCTGTTCATAGATTTCTGAAAATGGTATGCCAACAGCCAACCTCCGTTGTTCTGATTAGCTATATGCAGTCCAGGTTGGCCTGCCAACAGTATAAATCTGCTATTCTGAAAGACTATGGGCATGCCAGCGAGACTAAAATGGTAAAAATACATCATACAAGACTGGGCAAATGGCCCCAAAAAACCTCCACTCGCATAGGGTGCCGAGTTCTTGATGGTGCTGGCACTCGCCGCCTCCCTGTTGCCCTGGGCGAGTGTGGGCTAGAAAAACACCACTTGCCAACTACCTGTCGAGCACCATGGGTGAGTGCGAGCCTGCTTCTCCACTCGCCCCCGTTCCACTCCACCACACCTGGGCAAGCCGACGGATCTGCTGAGATCTCACTTAATGTTTAGAGGCATCGAGTGAACAACCCTCACTCGATGCTGGGGCGGAAGGCATCGAGTGGACTCGACGCCAGCAGAAGGCGTCGAGTGGACTCGATTCTATGGTCCCAACTCGCCTGGCTTGACTAGTCTGGGTCCTATCGATATACACTCACCAGATATTGGGTTGTACACAATCCCCGCTCTTTGCGAGGTTGATGGAGACGTTGCTGATGCGGCCGCCATTGATCCCCGTCTGAGAGAGTTCATGGATTGGGATGATCAATGCCGCAAGCTCGAGCATGAGATTCTATCACGATGCCAACGCCGCCGCCGCTACATGTTAACGCCGCCGCTGCTACATGTTTTGCTCGACGTCCGCCGCCGGCATTAAATAAAATATATAATTATAAATTACATAATTATAATTATATATTTTTTCAATTTTTTTAGCAATTTTATTTTAAAATATTTTATTTCATGCATTTTATTATATTGCATTTTATTGTATTGTTTAAATTTCATGTAATGATGGGTGCCTATAACCATCATAGTTTCATTTTGAATTTTGAATGGAGGAATTTGAGTGTTGTGGGATATATATAGCCATGTATTGTATCATTTTGATTAGAGAAGGAATGATAAGAATTTGAATCCCTAAATCTTTATTGAGATCTTTTCCCCTATTTCCCCTCTCTCCCTCTTGAGAATTCGGCTCCTCCTATCCTCCTCCCCTCTCTTTGGCCGCCGGCCAGTATCCCCCCTCTCTCTCTACTCGGCCTCCTCTCCACCACCCCCTCCATCTCCTTTCATCTCCAAGGAAAAAACCGACCCCTCCTTGGTCATCTAGTTCGACCAACCACCCTAAACACCACCCACTTCTCCCCTACTTTGCTACACTCGGCCACCATCCTCCCTCTCCATCATCAAAGCCGACCACCCTCATAATTCCCAAAATTCGAGTAGACCCTCATCAATAACCAATCACCACCACCCTCATCTTTATTTGGTGAAACTCGGCCAAGACACCAAGATCTCTCCTTGTGATTCCAACTCCGGCATGAAGTGACGAAGGCGGACGAGTTTTCTCTCCATCCGGCATGACTCTGGCGGAGCCGTTGAAGAACGATACAGAGAATAGTGAATCAAAATCATCCATTCTGATTGGGTAACGAGAACCTTGCTACTTTGTATATTTTCCCTCAAGATTAATTCTTGATAGCATTATTTTCATCGTGGTTTTCTTCTATTGATTTTGTTGTTCATACTTATTTTATTTAAGTTTGAGAGGTTTGACGAACCTTCATTATCTTTTTGTTGGGGGAGATCTATCGTTTTCCGAATCGTAAATTTTGGTAGATCTCCGTTTGGTACAGCCATCGCTCGATCGGACTGGGTGGGTCCTTTTAGCCCGGAAGAATATTGGACTACAACCTTTATTCGATCCTAATCGGTTTGTCTACTCGTACGTTAGCATCTAATTATATAATTGTAGTATGTGTGTGCCGCATTGTAGTTTTGTGCGACCGTAGAATTTGATCATGGAGAGGCAATCATGTCTAGTCCGTAGATTTTACGGTATCGACGTGAGAGCCTGCATCAATTTGGTATCAGAGAGAGGTTCACGCCAATTTCCTAATTCGCACCCTCCCCTTTTTATTATTTTGCCGACACGCACTTGCATGATTCTATGTCAAAATAATAAAACAAATTTTTTAGTTTTGGTCTGCTAATAGCAACTTAAAATTCTCAGTTTTTCTCAAAATACAAAAAAATTAAATTATGGAAATTCTCCATCATTTTTTTAGCAAGAAATCAAAAATATTTTATTTTTATTAAGTCATTATTTTTATTAATTCATTATAAATTTTTAATTTTGGTCTGCAAATAGCGGCCTATATTTTTTGTTTTCTGCAAAAAACATATTTAATCATCTTTATAATATTTTCAGGAAGAAAATCAAAACCATTTATTTTTTACCCTAGTTGGTTATCGGGAACAATTCCGTCATTCCTAGAGTTTAGTGGGTCAGGTTCATATTTCATTGCATGTGCACCAGATTCGAGTAGAATTTTCTGTCCCGTCACCTCTAGAAAATGGACTATGACGTGTATGATAGAAGACAGGCACCCACTTATGACGGTTATGAATTTTTTGTATGCTAAAGTCGTGGCTAAACATACCCCAGCCTTGCCTTCATACCATAGGAATACCAACCATCCCCACGCTTATCCTCCCACTAGAAGTGAGGCACCTACTTATGATGGTTTAGGGTGTCCCCAAGTTTTCCTTGACTAGGTTAAGGAAATAGAGTGCTACTTTGAGTGGTACAAATCAACTAACACAGATAAGGTGCGAGTGGTGAGAATAAAGTTGTTAGGTAGAGCTAAGATATCCTGGTTGAATGAGGAACAACGTCTAAGAACCGATAAAGGTAAATTACTTATTGGTTGGGCAGACATGAAGGCCATACTGACAGAACAGTACGTCCCTACGTACCACGAACACATATGTTAGATGATTTGGCTACCCTTAAAAAGGGAATAAGTCGGTCTCTGAGTATATGAGTCTTTTTAAGGATATGATAGCTAGGTGTGGTGTGAAGGAGGTGCCATAGCTCACCCTCTTTAGGTTTCGTATTGGATTAAACCCCTACATCTAGGGTAAATTTCTGTGTTATTTTCATACCGACCTGAACATTACCTTTAATGATGCATTGGATATTTAGAATCATAATGTTCATAAGAATAAGACTCGCTTGTTTCAGAAGGGAGAGTCCGTCTTAGGAACACCGCCCACTTTTAAGAAAACCATTCCTAATAGGTCTTATATCTTGGACTCCAAAAATGTTACTGCTAGGGTGTTGCCTCCGTTAGCCTCGACGACTAAGCCTCCTAAGATTGTGATTGAAAATAATGAGGATTCTGATGTAGATGTAGTATCTCTTGATTCTGAGGATGACACCGCAGGTAAGAGTATTCTGACATGTAATTTAGTGCCCGACGATTCTGATGAGTCTGAAATTGAAGGAATACCTAGTGATTTGGAAGATGATGTTCGGGATGATGATATTCTGATCTATGAGACTATTTCGTTGCCTATTACGTGCCCTACTAGCATTGTGTCTGTTCACCCTACACTACAACATTTTTGGTCTTTAGCAACATTTAAAAACTGTTGCCTAATACCGTAAAGTGTTGCCAAAACATTGAAAACTGTTGCCATAGGGGTGTATGCCTATGCCCGTGTTACCAAAGACCTACGGTAACAGTTTTTTACATGTTTAGGCAACATTACTTGAAACTGTTGCATATATCCCTAGTAAAGGCAACAGTTTTTACATGGACCTATTGCAACATTTTCAAAATGTTTAAAGTCACATTTAATAAATGTTGCCAAAACTATTTAATTAATAAAAAAATATAAATTTTAAAAAGAACATGAAAATAAATTAAAACTTCAAAACCAAACAGATTATGGCTCCGCTTGGGGGGACTTATTTTCACCGGTCAAGCGGTTATGACCGCATGAACCAGACCTTAATTACGGTCCAATTCATGCGATCATAACCGCTTGACCGGTGAAAATAAGTCCTCCCAAACGAAGCCTATATAATGAGAAATTTTTTAAAACACATAAATATATAACAATTTTGCAAATGTTTTATCATTAAATATTAAACAAGTCATTAGTAGCGTCATATTTTACCAAAATACATCAAAATATTTAAATATTACAGTACACAAACAAAATTATCTAAATCAACTTAAACATCAAATGATCTTCATGATATGGAGTCATCGATCATATTGCAACTCCTCATTTGTCTTCCCGGCCATCTTCAAGAACTTTCTGCACAAAGTAAAATAATATATATATAAATATAATGACATCAAAATCAATATATAAATAAAAAATTGTAAACATATAAAAATATTTTAATATATTGTATGAAAATCTACAACATTATACCTCTCCATAGTTTGGAACGTGTGTTGATGTAGAAGAATGTGCATGTGGTAGCCCGTCTCTCTTCTGTCCACTATTTGCATCCCCTGGAGATGAACCTAATAGATTCTCCAATGATTGTACATCAATTCCAATGGGCTTGCTTTGTTGAAGCATAATCTTAAGTACCCCTTTTAGAGTATTAAGTGTATCTTCCACATTTTGCACTTTTTCATTCAACAAAGCCACTTCTTCATTATGTACTTTCTTCAAAGCCGCAATGTCTTCCTTTCGCTTCAAAGCTGTTTGTGTAATTCCTTTTCCAAAGCAACGCATTGATCCAGGATGTTCTTTGCCAAACATAATTTTAAATGCTTCGACATTACTTTTCTCGTTATTCATAGTATCTTGAAGTTGAGACTGATAACAATTAAATTGAATAGTTGATTTTTAAATAAAACAAAATAAGTAAATTATATTTGATCTTAATTAGAAAAATAACTCACAATTGCATTGTTGGTTTCTAAATCCAGCTCCTTTCCACTAATGCTACTTCGAGTTTCAATAAAAACTTCAGCTTGAGTGGGGTCTCTCTTCATTTTTGAACGCTACAGATGCATAAAAAAATATTGAAAATTAAACACAATTAGTGAACTGAACATAATTAACAAACTGCACATAATCAGCGACATGCAACCATTCTTTGGTTGTATGCGATTATTTTTTGAACGCATATAATCATGCAAGCACAAATTTAGGTTTGGGTCCAAGCTGAAAAATATCTCCAGCAAGTTTTGCCTGAATTTCAGCGTGCTGCACCTGAAGCACGCTGAATTTCAGCGTGCTGCACCTGCAGCATGCTGAATTTCAGCGTGCTGCACCTGCAGCACGCTGAATTGCAGCGTGCTGCACCTGTAGCACGCTGAATTGCAGCACGCTGAAATTCATCATGCTGCAGGTGCAGCACGCTGAATTTCAGCGTGCTGCACGTGCAGCTCGCTGAATTTCAGCGTGCTTCAAGTGCATGTCAACATTCTCCCCTATCTTTAGTCATAATCTCATTAATGTCTAATCATGTCATGTCTTTTCATCAAGCTAGCACATGTCGCAATTCCAAATAAAAAGAAAGCATACAAATGCAAGAGTGCTTGAAGTCAAATAGTCAAGAAAATGAAAGCATACAACACTTCAAAATTTGGAAACAAAGACTACAAACTAGTGTTCTTCAAATATAAGCAACAGAAGTTTAAAACTTTCAGTCAGTACATCAAAAAATAACAATTTATAACCATTTGGCTCAGCGTAGTGCACCTGAAGCATGCTGAAATTCAGCGTGCTACACCTGAAGCACGCTGAAATTCAGCGTGCTGCACCTAAAGCACGCTGAATTTCAGCGTGCTTCAGGTGCAGCACGCTGAATTTCAGCGTGCTGCAGGTGCAGCACGCTGAATTGGAGTGTGCTGCAGGTGCAGCATGCTAAAATTCAGCGTGCTGCACCTGCAGCACACTCCAATCCATGCATGAAGAGAATGATTTATAAATTTAATAGGACTGGCTAATCTACGAGTCACATTCTTATGTGCACATGCATCACCAAAATCTGCTAAACAGCTTTTATGATTTATAAATTGAGTTGGTTATATGTTAGTGGGCGTGTATTACTTTCACTGCAATTTATTGTTGTGTGGTAGTGTGTATAGTTGTTGGTTGTAATGTGATAGTGGCCGTTTGTAATGTGGTAGTATGTGCAGTGGTTGATTGTCATTTGCTGTTATTAGAAGTGTGTGTGTGGGGGGGGGGGTGTGGAGGTATGCCCACAAGTATAGGAGAACATGATTGGTAGAGAGTGTGCTCTGTCGTGGTTAGAGGTTGGTGGTTGTGACACTAAGTTATTTGATGATGTAATAGTTTCAATAGTTCCTCTTTCAAATGTGTTGAATAGCTGATATGTTTGGAGCTTGCTTGCTTGCTTGCCCTCATTTATTAGTTGTCGTTGTAGAATATTATGTATGCTTCTTTCACGACCACTCCATTTCTACAATTGTTGTTGGTCTTTGATTTGGATGTCTTAGTTCTTACTTGCATCAAGCATTGACCTCTGCTTTGCATTGAGTTCTTAATAGGATTTAGGGCATGAGGGAACTTTTGGCTCTCTTTTGCTGTTGGTGTCTCTCCCACAACATGTTAAAATGTTCCCCGATGATGCATGCAGCCCATGCCGGAGAGCTGCTAAAATGTTCTCCTTTTTCAGTTAGGGAAAGCTCACTGATATCCCAGCGTTCTTGCACAAATTCTTTTTTATGTAAAAAATACTCCCCAGAAACTTAAAAGCATCCTATTTTTTTTTTACTTTGTTCAAGCTGTTAAAACATGTTGTCATGTCTGAAAATCACACAAGCAACAAACAACACATGGACATAAATCTCTTCTCCTTCGAACAACCCTTTACTGAACGCAATATAGAAAGAAATGTTTAACACCATTAATATAATCTTCACCATAACGCGACAAAAAAATCCAATCCTTTTTCATCATATTTTATCTTTTGAATAATGAAAAATGGTGGTACCTAAACAAAAAAAATTTATATTGAGTTATATTATCAAAGCAAAATTTACAAAAGAAGAATTGCATATTCTTTCTTAAAACATTACATGCATGTTGAGAGAGAATAGTTTGCATCTTCGCTGAAATTCAGCGAACTGCACGTGTTCTTCGCTACAATTAAGCAAATTGCACGTCCAGTTCGCTGAAATTCAACGAACTGTGCATGTGCTCTTCGCCGATATGTTGAAAAGAAAACCATTAGTATAAAACATTGCAAGATAATTTATGTCTGAAAAATTATTTGAGTGAGAGAAGCTATATCACACACACATACACCATACACCATACACCACAACAAACACACACACACATACAACAACACACACACCTACAACATAACAACAACAACACACACACACACACACACATACAACACACACATTCCAAACACACATACAACACACACAAACACACACATACAACACACACAAACACACACACAAACATACAACATAATAGCAACAAACACAAAAACACACCTACAATGCTACAACACACATACAACACAAACACACAAACACACAAACACACGAACACACACACACAACACACACAACACTAATACACACATACAACACACACACACACACACACACACACACACACACACACACACATACAACACACACACACACACAACACAGATACACACCTACAATACACACATACAAAAAACACATACAACGCACACAAACACACACACACACATACAACACAACAACAACAAACACACATATATATATACAACACACACAAACACACACAAACACATACAGCAAAACAAACAAACACACACACACACACACACACACACACACACACATACATACAACAACACACACCTATAACACACACACGCATACAATACAACAACAACAACACACACACACACATACAACACACACATTCCAAACACAAATAAAACACACACATACTATACAACACACATACAACACACACACACACACACACACACACACACACACACACATACAACACAATAACAACAAACACAAAAACACACCTACAACACTAACACACTAACACACCCACACAACACACACACAATACTAACACACACATACAACATACACCACACCACACACACACACACATACAACACAACAACACACATAAACACCTACAACACACACGTACAACATACTGGAAGAATGGAATCCCATCCCTCAATATTTCAGAATTTAAGCACATGAAAAATGTAATCAAATGGGCTAGCTACCGGACATAAGATATGTAAGAGAAGGGGTATACCTCAGCGATAGGGAAAACGGTAGCACAAGATATGCAGAGAATGTGCAAGAACCCTGCGCTAGGTATCCCACGGAGAAATTCCGACGGATTTTGTCGTCGGTTCGGTGCAATCGGACCTCCGCCGGGGGCTACCGCCCCCGGACCCCCGCTGTCATCGGCGCCGGATATGTCGGAGGGATTCACACTTCGATTCCTCTAAACTTACGTGGGCAAAACCGGTGTGAGAAACAAGATAACTGGAAGTGTTCCACAACTTGAACAAATTTAAATCCCGATATAAGTTAATTAAAATCCCGAGTAGGTACATAGAAAACTAACAACGATGACCCTTTTTAAAATGTCTCAATAAATGTGGAGTCATGATTTTTAACAAAATTTAAAAATCTAACAAGGTCGCTATATAGAAAACTAGCGACAATGATTTTTAACAAAACCTCAAAAATGTGTCCTATGTTCATATTTTGGTTAATCATAAAGTATTCTTTAGGCAACACTTTAAAAATATTGCAAATTAATTTTTAAGAAGACAAAATATCATAATTGTTGTCTAAAGTGAATCCTCAAGGGCAACATGTCTAAAATGTTACATATAAGGGAATAGAGAACAGTTTTTTGAATGTTGCACAGAAAGTGTTGCATAAACATGTAAATCTATTGCAACACTTCTAAACTGTTTTCTAATAGAGTTTAGGCAACATTTTTATAACTGTTGCCAAGTCAGGTGTTGCTAAAGACCAAAAATGTTGTAGTGCTAGTATTGAGTGCTCTCTCTAGGATTCGATCCCCATCGTGTTAGAGCCTACGATTACACCCACTGATATTGTATCTGAGTTATTTGAGGAGTCTGAAAGTGAGGATGTTCCAATTATTATGGATGAGTTATGGTCTGGGGGAAGGGTAATTTTGGACAATACTGTTATTGTACACCTGAATGCGAGTTCTTTGATGTCGTCACCGTAGGGTGAAATTTTTACTGATTCAAATTTTATCCCGGGTTTGATTATACCGGCTAAAAGATAGGAGATAGACCTGATTAACTCTAGAGGGGGGGGGAGGGGTGTGAATAGAGTAACTTAAAATCTTTTTACTATTTTTAGAATTTATCAGAGAATTAGTGATAATAGTAGTAGTATAGAAGGAAATGGAAACTAATCTAAACTACACTATCACAGCACAGCAAAACAAAGAGAAAATGAACAGCCAGACAACACAAAAATTTTATAGTGGTTCGCCAAATTGGGTACATCCACTCTTCTACCAACCTGGTAGGAATCCACTATCAGGTTTTTGATCAGGTGACTACCACCACAAGATCTATTTATAAGGAGATCTCACAAGCCTTTAGGCTTTTGATCAGGTGCCCAAAAATCAATAATAAACTTTTGAAGGGAGTTAATAAACCCTTTGTATAGGAGGTTAAGAGAGTTGATGGTGTCATCTCTTTTCTCTATTCAATAGAGAAGACTCAGTGGACTGCTATTATCAAAGCTCCTTCTGAAATTTTGAGATGTTCAGAAAGCCTGGAGCCTTGCTCAGGGCATAGGTCTTCAGCCTTGTCTTGTTGAAATCCAGGAACTTTTAGACAGATCTTAGAGTTATTATCCTTGAGGATTCCTGGAGTAGAAGTTGAAGAAGACTCTTGATATAAGATTAATGTTCTTCTTCTATCTTCTGAAAGATCAAGGGGAAAACAGAAAGTTTTCAGTATAGAGAAGAAGCAGATATTCTTCAGTGTATTTCTGTATCTCTTCTTTGTATATCACTGTATATCTTTTCTTCTTTCTTGCTTGTATCACATATGTTCTCTTCTTGTTGTCTTTTGAAAGAAAATTCTCTTATATATACTGCTGTCAAACTCTCCATTTGAATTTTGAATTCCAAGCATTAATTGCTGACTAATTCTGGAGAATGAATTGGCTGGAATATATTCTTGAATGAGTTTCCCCAAATGTCCCATTAAAAATAAGCAAGCAATTAACTCTAATGAAATACATAATTAATGTTGCCAAGAATGGATATATTCTTCAGAATATAAGCATTAATTGCTCAGAGAATTACTGCTAAATAATATAAGAAATTGGGGACAAAAATAAGGAAAACTTATCAATCTGACTCGAGAAAGAAATCATCAACCTCTGGGTAGAATTCGTCGACTGGAAATCCAAGTTCGACGAGCTGAGAAATCTTGTTCGTTGACCTGAGCTCAGCGAACTACAAATGGGAAATATCTTGCCAATTCTGCGCTCCAAGTTCATCGAGTAGAGAATCTGTCTTGAGGAAGAACTCATCAACCTGAGCTCGAATATCGCCGAGCTCAACCCAGAGAAAGATTTCTGAGTTCTTCGATCTGCGATCGATGATCATCGAGCTGAGTTCGAAGAACTTCAAATAAGAATCTGAACTCTAAATTCTTCTAAGTCTTGAGTCTACAGAAGTCCTCTACAGGCTGGTCCATGAAGATTGATACTAATGACTAGCCTAAACTCTAGGACTAACAGACTTGACCCTAACTATACAAAGTGGGTCAAACATCCTAATTAGTGAACCTAGCCCAAATTCAAACTAGGGATCCAACAATCTCCCCCTATTTGGGTGAGATCACCAACACAAACAAAAGAAAAACACTCAAAAAGCAAAATAAAAGATGTCTGGCTGAAAATACAGATCTAGCAGATATATGTACAACATGTGCTTTATGATTAAATACAAAATAGTTCAGAGAACAAACTAAACAAACAGTTATTTGTGTTTCCTAGACTTCTCTTTCTCAGCTTTGTCAGATGGTTGTCTGAAAATGATTTCTCTATTAGGGTTTGCAGCTTCTCTCTTATACATGGTCATGTCAGATGCTCCAATAATATCGCAAAAAGTAGCCCTTGGTACTACAGCTTCAGGATGGTGACTCATATAATCATCTACATTCAAAAATTTGTTGGCAGTAGTGTACCTTTTGAGCTCTTCTTTTCTGTATGAGGACATGGTGGAGTACTGAGATGGGTCCTTGCCTTCTGCTTTTGCTTTATTGATTAGAGAAAGTCCAACTAATTCTTAAAATCTTGCCATTTTAGCAGTGTGTTCTCGTTCAGGATCTACAAAGGGAATTGGATGGGATACTGGCCTTTTGGGACTGGTGTCCTTCTTTGAATCATCAAGAGAGACTGGAGTACTTTTCTTTTATGAAGCTAGAGGAGGGTTGCTCTTTGAAGAATGTTATTGTTGATTACCGCTGTCTTGAAAACTAGTCTTAGAGTGTCTTTGATAAGTCTTAGTGACTGGAGCTGATCTATGAGTGACACTTCCAGAGGCCCCTGCTGATGGAGGATGAGGAGGAGGAGGTTCTTTCCTGAAGTGCTTGGGAGGAGACATGTACCTTCTTCTCTTCTTCCTTTCTTTCTGCTCATTCTTAGACAACCACATCCATTATGGCATCCCAGGGTAAGGTGTAATCTTTTGCAAAATGTAGTGTGGAGTGTCATGAGTTGGATTGGGCTTGGGAACAGCCTTGGGAATAGCTTTCCTTTTCTTAACTATCTTCTTCTTAGCTTTGGGATCATCAAAATCTTCAGAGTCATCATCATCATTGTCTTCAGAGGATTCAAGAGGATTATCATACATATCGTCTATTTCGTTCAGAATTTCCTTAGAGATTTGCTTTTCATCTTGAGGCTGAACTGGAAGTTCTGTCTCTACAATACTTTCAGTAACTGTTTGATTCTCTTCCTCTATATCTACAAGTATGATGTCATCGAGGTTTGGTATAGGACTTTCATCCATTTTGTAAGTTGGAGGGGAGATAGCTTTGGGAACTGATTCTATGAGTGGCTCAAAAACTTCAAAGCTTGCCTTTAGTTGCTTTACAACTTTAGGGCTTATGGGAGGAGGATAACAAACTATAGCCTTAGAATTCTCTAGACAAACTTCTGGTAAGCAATTTATATAAGCAAAGTCAAATGAATTCAGTAAACGGAATAAATCTACTGTGGGATTGACAAAGAAATCACCAATAGTCAACATTTCTGGAAGATCTGTTAGCTCATCTCTATAACTCATATCAATCTCAACTTCCTCAGCTTCTGTATTCATATATACATCTGCACCTACTGCTATATCTAACTGTACATCTGCTGATGCTGCTACTGTTGGAGGAGAGAGCACTGAAACTTCTTCATTATATATCTCCTGCTGCCTGGTTTCAGAGGGTCCTGAAGCCAGGCCCCCAGAATAAGAAGGAATAGTGGGGGCAACAACAATGAGAGCAGAGAGGGAGGAAATTGAATTAGCAAGAGGTTGAATAGCCTCTACTATGAGATTTATGAGGAGCGGAGTGATGAGCTCCAAAAGAGTTGAGATGGAAGGGGAATCTAATTGTACAAACTCAGAGGGTTTTGAGTGAATACAGATGGATGGATGGAAAAGGATGAAGGGAAAGGTGTGGTATCAGTCACAGGTTCATCTGTGGATGATGGTGTGTGGATGGGAGATGATGATAGTATATCAAAAGATGGAATGGATAGAAGGTTGGTGAGTGGTATGTCAACAAGTGTTGTGGTAAAGGGGATGAAGGGGGTGAGTTATGCTCTGGAGATTGAATTAGTGTTGGGTGATGTACTGGAGAGACATGTGGTATTGGAGCATGAATTTGTGATGTGGATGGTTGTTGGTGGGGAGTAGATGATGGAATTTTAACTTGTGGAGGAGTTGGTTGTTGTTGGTATGGAGTAGAGGGAATCTGGATGGAGGGAATGATATCTTCTAGAGGTGGGGGATTAGCTGTAACAGCTCTTGTATCCTGAGAGGTTCTGGAAGAGGTTGAAGCCTTAGATGGCATAGAGATGTTCCTCTCCCATCTTCCAAACAAAGCACAAGTTAGACTTTTGGAAGCATTTATGAATATGGTCTCGGAGACCAGGGATTCAGATGCTTTTTCCTGAAAGAAAATTCAAAGAATTCTTCCAAAACATACTTACTTCTTACTATTCTTCTTTCTTATCAATTCAATCAAAATCCTTGCCTAATTCACTGCATTCTTATTCACTACAGCACACATTACCAGAAACTGCTGTCGGGTAATGTCGTCATGGGTAGTATGCTTTCCTAGCAAGACTTTTCCCACAACATCGACCAAAAACTTATATTCAGCAGATAAGTTTTTCTTTAACAATTTATTAGGATTCTCACCAGTATGACCCGTTTTATTTAAGATATCATCAAAGTCAGCACTGTCATTCTCAATATCTTTATCACCATTAACTAAACCAAAAACTTCAGTTAGAATTGCGAGAGTAATAGAAACCTGATTGCCAGAGATTGTGCCTATCATTGAGTTGGTGTCTGGAGTAGTATAAGTAAACACCCATTATATAATCTCAGTTGCGGCTATCTTTATCCTGGTAGTCATGAATTTCTTCAACTGTTGTTCCTCAAACAACTATAGTATGTCGATGAATATCTGATCAGAATGTTGAAAGGATTCAAAGTCGATATCAAATCCCGTGTCAAATTTCATTCCAGAAAGAGAACTTGCTGGAATTGCCATTATTTCCTGCAAAAATGAAAACAAATATCAAGTGCAAAGGGAACATAAAGTGCGGGACAGAGCTTGAAGAAAACCTAGTTATATGGTTTTCAGAATATGAAGCGGCAGACTCCGTCCTGGGAAATAAACAAAATTCTTCAATCTGAGTTCGACAAAATATTTCATTGACAAAAGAGTTCGTCGATCTCAGTCTGAAGAAGGGAAAAGTTTTCGTCGTTCTCAGGTTGATGAAAATTTTCTAAAGCAGTATCGTCAATCTCTATTCGATGTATAAGACTTCACACAGAGATTTCGTCGATCTCTGGTCGACGCATTTTCTCAAAAACGTTTCTCAGTTCGTCGATCTCCGTTCAACGAACTGTGACAAATTCTTCGAACTCAGATAGAAAGTTAAATTAATGCTTCTCCATTTATCATACCTAGCAGATTCAGAAAGAATAGATGTTTCTTTTCATCCAAAGGTTTGGTGAAGATGTCTGGCTTTTGTAAATCAGTAGAGATAAAGGTAAGATTAATTTTCTTTTTTTTACACACTCTCTGATGAAATGATGCCTTACATCTATATGCTTAGTTCTACTATGATGCACTGGATTCTATGCAATGGAAATTGCACTAGTATTATCACAAAGTAGAGTTGAATTATTTAAGTTGACACCATAGTCTAGGAGTTGGTTCTGAATCCACAGCATCTGTGAATAACAAATGCCAGCTACTATGTATTTAGCTTCTGTTGTTGAAGTAGACACAGATGTTTGCTTATTGCAAAACCAGGACACTAGTCTATCACCAAGGAACTTACATGTCCCTGATGTGCTATTTCTGTCCACTCTACATCCAACAAAGTCAGCATCTGAGTATCCAGTCAACTCAAATCCTGACTCAGTTGGATACCAGAGTCCTAAATATGGGCAAATCTTTATATATTTCAAAATTCTTTTTATGAAAATAAGGTGATATTCTTTAGGGTTCACCTGGAATATAGCACAAAGACGTGTAGCAAACATGATGTCTAGTCTACTTGCTATGAGATACAACAGGGACCCAACAATGGATCTATATAGTTTATGATCAACAGGTTTCCCAAGTTCATCAGAGTCAATCACAGCATTAGCAGCAATAAGTGTTCTCTTAGCTGAGGCATCAGCCATCCCAAACCTTTTTATTAGCTCCTTAGCATATTTGTATTGGGATAAGAAGATGCCATCAGGTGACTACTTCACTTGGAGACCAAGGAAGTAGGAGAGTTCACCCATTATGCTCATTTCAAACTTGGAATGCATAAGGTTAGAAAACCTTTTGCATAGTTTGGAATTAGTAGAACCAAAGATAATGTCATATACATATATTTGTACCAACAAAATTTTATCATGATGATGCTTTCTGAACAATGTCCTATCTACAATGCCTCTAGAACAGTTTTGCTCTAAGAGAAAGCTAGCTAAGGTTTCATACCAAGCTCTTGGAGCTTGCTTTAGACCATAAAGAGGCTTATGCAATTTAAAAACATAAGAGGGATGAGATGGATAGATAAAACCTGGTGGTTGTTCCACATAAACCTCTTCTTTAAGTTCACCATTAAGGAATGCACTCTTGACATCCATTTGGTATACTGTGAACTTCGTGTTGGCTGCATAAGCTAGGAATATTCTGATAGCTTCAATCCTTACAACAGGGGCAAATATCTGATCTTAATATATGCCTTCCTCTTGTCTATAGCCTTGTGCTACTAGCCTTGCCTTGTTCCTGATGATAAGAGCTTGAGCATCTAATTTGTTTATAAATACCCATTTAGTTCCAATGAATGGGTAGTCTTTGGGTCTTTGAGCTAAATCCCAAACTCTACATCTCTCAAATTGGCTGAGCTCTTCTTACATTGCTATAATCTAATGTGGATCTTGCTCAGCATCTTTTATGAATTGGGGCTCAGTTTGAGATATGAAGCAATCATGCATCATATCCTGGTGGAGTTGATGTCTTGTCTGTACACCCACTGAAATGTCTCCAATCACTTGAGATACATGGTGATCTCTAAGTGTGACTAATTTAGTAGGAGGAGTTGGTTCAGCAACAGTTTGGGGAATAAATTCCTCTTGTTGAATTGTGGTAGTTGTTGTTGGCTCCTCACTGTGTTCAGTGACATCATCTTCACTATCTTCAACAACATATGGAGAAGAAAGTGCAACAACCTCATTGGTAAGTCTCACTGGTTGAAGGAATCTTCTCCTTATAAAATTTATTAGTTTCATCAAAAGAAATGTGAATAGATTCTTCTATTTTCATAGTTGATTTATTATCAACCCTATAAGTCGTGCTGATTTTGGAATATCCAAGAAAAATTTCTATTTCAGCTTTAGCTTCAAACTTTCTAATGTATCACTTGTCATTATTATGAATGTAGCAAATATAGCCAAAAATTCTAAAATAATCTACTTTAGGTTTCTTCCCTTTGAGTAGTTCATAGGGTGTCTTGCCCTTAAGCTTGTGAATCAAACTTTATTCAGTATATAGTTTGATGTGCTTATAGCCTCTGCCCAAAAGGATAGGGGCAAGTAAGCATCTGCAAGTAATGTGCCTGCAGCTTCAATTAGGGTCTTGTTTTTTCTTTCAGCAACCCCATTTTGTTGAGGAGTTCTAGGAGCATAGAAGCAATGTCTGATACCTTCCTTCTCACAGAATTCTTGTATGGGAAGAGACTCAAACTCAGTACCATGATCACTTCTAATCAATGCAACTGGAGTAGAATACTCAATCCTTATGCTCTTTAGAAAGTCTGTAAGAACCTTGAAGTTATCAGACTTGTTTCTCAAGAAGAACAACCTAGTTAACCTAGAGAACTCATCAACTATCACTAAGGTATAAGACTTCCATCCTAGGCTCTGTACAACAATGAGTCCAAATAGATCCATATGGAGTAAATACAGAATCCTAGGTGAATCACTCTTATTATGTGACTTAAAGCTATTTTTAGTTTGCTTGCCTAATTGACAAGCCCTGAAAAGGCTTTCCTTCTTGTAGGGGCAAGCGGACAATCCTCTAACAAAGTTGTCCCTAGAGAGTTTAACAAGGTTTTTCAAGTTGATATGTCCTAATCTCCTATGCCAAAGATAATTATTATTGTACGTTTGATTAAATAGACATATTTCAGTTTTAGCAGATTTAAAGTTAACTATATAGATGTTTCCTACTGTAGTTCCTGTTAATACAACTTGGTTATCTACTAAGGTAATATACAGGTGGTTTTATTAAATGATACCTGAAATCTTAAATCACATAATCGACCTATGGATATAAGGTTGTGCTTCAGTCCACTTACATATGCTACCTTCCTGAAAGTGACAGCTCCAATTTTGACCTTTCCATAGCCTTCAGTTTGGCCACAGTTGGAGTCACCAAATATTACTTTTGGTCCTAGCTTAGATTTGTAGTTGATTAGGTTATCTTTGCTGCCAGTAATATGCTTTGAACAGTCACTATCCAGATACCATTATTACTCTGTGGTGGGATAGTCTTTCACCTGCAATGAAAAAGATTAGCTATTCTTGACCCAGGTTACCTTGGGTCCTTGTTTATTTACATAATTAAAACTTGATATATAAGAGTATTCAGGTTGATTTTTATAACCTAGGGGATGGTATCTTATTGGTGGAATTATCCACTGGGTGAATGGATTAACATATTCTCTTGGTTGATTAAATGATCTATAGGAATTAAGATTTATGTTATTTTGAACTGGGGTTGATGAATTCTGGTAAGTTCGTCGAGCTGAGGTCGACGAATTGGGATGAGTTTGTCAAACTCCGCTCAGAGAATAGAAGTAATCATTCTCTGTGCCCCAATATCATTGATCTCCATTCGACGAACCATACTGGTTTCGTCGATCGTAGTTCAACGAATAATTATAATAAAAGTTTGCGTTCGGTGTTCGTCAACTTGAGCTCGACGAACTGTACACATTTCATCGATCTGAGTTTGACGAAATCTGCTGAACATTGTTATAGTTATACTTCTTCTTGTTCTATCTCTTTTTCTTATTTTTCTGCTTAAGTTCTATTAGCTTAGTATCATCTACTTTGTCTTTACCTTTTTTAGAAACGAATTTAATTGGAGTTGTTAGTATATTTTTCTGAATTAATGGGGGTTGGCTTGATGAAGCACCTAAGCCCAGCTTGCCATTAAGTCTGGCATTCACTATGCTTGTGATTTCCATCAACTTGATGCTTCTCCCATTTAGGGATTCTTCAATTTGCCTTGCCTCAGCCAATTCAGTTTTTAATGAGATGATTTGTTCATTGGCTAAAGTTAATTCATCTTTAAGTTTAATGTTTTCAGAAATGAAATTACCTTGTTCAGTCAGTTTTTCTCTAAGTGTTTTAATTTCTTTCTCAGAATTTATTAGATCAATACATAGTGATTTAAATTCAGTTCTAAACTATCTGAATTGAAATCAAAAGAGGACAGTACCTGATCTGCCTCAGATTCAGATGGTTCTTCATTGTCTGACTGCTCAGCTTCTAATAGGCTGCTTGATGCATCAATTGCCATCAAGCAAATCTCCTTTGCTTTAGCCTCTTCTTCATCTTCACTGGAGCAAGAAGATGAGGATTCATCTTCAGTTTCACTCCAGGTGTCAGCCACAAAGCCTTTCTCCTTCCATTTATGCTTGTTGGAGGAGGGCTTGCTATAGTGCTTCTTCCTGGGCTCCTTTTCTCTTCTTCTCTCCTTCTTTTGGTTCTCTGAACACTCTGATATAAAGTGTCCTGGCTTCCTGCAACCAAAGCAGACAATTTCTTTACTTGGGGTTTTATCATACCTTGGCTTGTCATCTTATCTAGATGACTTCCTTCTGAAATCCTTCTTGGCCATCTTATAGAATCTCTTGGCTAAGAGACTGAAAAGTTCTTCACTAGCTGATGGAGCTTCTATTTCTTCTAAAGCTTTGAATGCTATGTTTTGCTCCTTTCTAGCTGATGAGGGAGTCTTCTGCTAAGCAGCTTCTCTAGTCTTCATTAACTCTTCATAGGACTTGAGCTTTCCTAGTAGAGATTCAGTGGAGATGTCATATAGACTTCTGGCCTCCTTGATTGGCCAGATTCTGGAATCCCATGAGCTGGGGAAGCACATGAGGATTTTATCATTGACCACAATGAGTGTTATGTCCTTATCCAGGGTTTTCAGCTCATTGCTGATTGAGCTGAGTCTATTTTACATGTCACTCACTGACTCTGACTCTTCTTTCTTGAAGTTCTCGTATTGAGAGATGAGATTTGATCTTCTATTTTCCTCTCATCTGCAGATCCAGGAACCATCTGGTTTATAGAATCCCAGATAGCCTTAGCTGAGGTGCACTCTGCGACTCTCAGAAAAATGTCATCTGACATTGTCTGAGCCAGAATATTTATGGCGTTGTCATCAACTATCTTGGCCTTCTTTTGTGCATCTGTCCACTCAGGCGGTGGAACATCATGAGTGTTGGAAGTTGCAGTAGATGTAGCCTCTGGAATTGGTGGTCCTGTCAAAATAGAATTAAAAATATCTTCATCAATAGAGTTCATATATAATTTAATTCTTGCCTTCTAGATAGCAAACTTGTTATGATTGCAAACTAGAGGTCTGGTGCTTGCATAATCCTTGTTCTATGCCATGATATGAAATAACCAAAATAACTAAGGAAAAAGAAGTTAGATCTATCAAGGATCTGTTGTTCAAGTGTTAGCTTGTACAACATAAAAGACCTGCTTTGATACCAATTGAAAGATAGGGGATATACCTGATTAATTCTAGAGGTGGGGTGGGGGGGTGAATAGAGTAACTTAAAACCTTTCTACAGTTTTTTGAATTTATCAGAGAATTAGTGATAATAGTAGTAGTATAGAAGGAAAGGGAGAGTAATCTAAATGACACTATCACGACACAACAAAACAAAGAGAAAATGAACAACCAGACAACACAAGAATTTTATAGTGGTTCCCCAAACTGGGTACATCCACTCTTCTACCACTCTAGTAGGAATCCACTATCAGGTTTTTGATCAGGTGACTGCCACCACAAGATATATTTATAGGGAGATCTGACAACCCTTGAGGCTTTTGATCAGGTGCCCAAAAACCAACAATAAATATTTGAAGAGAGTTAATAAACCCTTTGTACAGGAGGTTGAGAGAGTTGATGGTGTCTTATCTTTTCTCTATTCAATAGAGAAGACTCAGTGGATTGCTATTGTAAAAGCTCCTTCTGAAATGTTGAGATGTTCAAAAAGCCTGGAGCCTTTCTCAGGGTGTAGGTCTTCATCCTTGTCTTGTTGAAATCCAAGAACTTGTACACAGATCTTACAGTTGTTGTCCTTGAGGATTCATGGAGTAGAAGTTGAAGAAGACTCTTGATATAAGATTGATGTTCTTCTTCTGTCTTCTGAAAGATCAAGGGGAAAACTAAAAGTTTTCAGCACAGAGAAGAAACAGATAATCTTCAGTGTATTTCTGTATCTCATCTCTATATATCACTGTGTATCTATTCTTCTTTCTTGCTTGTATCACATATGTTCTCTTCTTATTGTCTTCTGAAAGAAAATTCTCTTATATATCCTGCTGTCAAACTCTTCTTTTGAATTTTGAATTCCAAGCATTAATTGCTGACTAATTCTTGAGAATGAAACGGCTGGAATATATTCTTGAATGAGTTTCCCCAACTGTCCCATTAAAAATAAGCAAACAATTAACTCTGATGAAATTCATAATAAATGCTGCCAAGAACGGCTATATTCTTAGAATATAAACATTAATTATTCAGAGAAATACTGCTAAATAATATAAGAAATTGGGGATAGAAATAAGGAAAACTTATCAATCTGACTTGGGACAGAAATCGTCGACCTCTGGGTAGAATTCGTCGACTAGAGTTCCAAGTTCATCGATCTGAGAAATACTGTTCGTCGACCTGAGCTCAACGAACTACAGATGGGAAATATCTTGCAAATTCTACGCTCCAAGTTCGTCGAGTAGAGAATCTATCTTGAGGAAGAAATCATAGACCTGAGCTCAAATATCGCCGAGCTCAACCCAGAGAAATATTTCTGAGTTCGTCGATCTGCGATCGACGATCGTCGAGCTGAGTTCGAATAACTTCGAACTAAGAATCTGAACTCTGAATTCTTCTAAATCTTGAGTGTACAGAATTCCTCTGCAGGCTGGTCCATGAAGATTGATACTAATGACTAGCCTAAACTCTAGGACTAACAGACTTGACCCTAGCTATACAAAGTGGTTCAAACATCCTTATTAGTGAGCCTAGCCCAAATTAAACTAGGGATCCGACACCGACCCTTCCCCCTATTTATTTGCCCACATTAGTTGACTTTTTGGGACGTGGAACCGATAGACCTAGTCGAGTTTTTGTGTCATGCCCACTTTATTAGTTCCTGCAATTGCGTTGTATCAGCGTATAGATATCACTATGTTGAGTGCACTAGTATTTGGACTTTTCACCGCACCTCATAGATGTGACTCCGCGTCATTTTTGACAGCTCATTTTTCTGTGTGTCCGACTACGGTTCCGTCCTCTACTACGACTGATTCTTATTCTTTGACAATTGTGCGTCTGGGTGCGGTGTCCCCTATACATATTTATATACCACACCCGGTCGCACGAATTTACCTACCTCCTTTTGATGACCCTCATTTCCCCACGTTAGTGACTTCAGTTGGGTCCCTTTTGTTGTATCCCTCACACATCTTTTCACATCCGGGAGCATCCAACTCTATTTTTCATGATGAGCGGTTCTCCTTGGCATATCTTCATGCCAAGCGTTAGTATTTAAAATATAAAATTAAAACTGCGAATTTGGAGCCCATTAAAATCATCTCTGATTATAAGGATCACGTGCCACCTGACTTAACCCCCTTATCCTCCGTATTTAGGTTGAGTCATGTAGCACATGGGTTCACTCCTCACGGCAGTAAGATACTTAGGCGCACATTTAAAAAATTAATCACTCACTTTGCGTACTATTTCTTACATGCAAGTTCATCACCGAATGAGATCGTGCACGGATATAAAGCACAAGTGCATTTTGACTTGATTTCGTTACCGCCATATTATAAGTCAAGTCAATTCGCACAAGATTTTGCCTCTCATGTTCAAAATTCATATAAGCATATTAGTGAAGCGCTAACCACACATTATACATCTTATCAATTTCTTGTAATATACATAAAAGGGCGTCTCACTTTAAGGTTGACGATTTAGTTTTGGTGCATCTCCTCCCTGAACGGATGACTTTGGGCACTTTAAAAACGTTGGCGAATCAGCGAGCTAGAATTTTTCATATATTAAATAAATTAGGAGAAAACACATATATTTTGAAGTTACCCACTGATTGGGGTATTTCCCCTATTTTTAATGTTTCTGATTTAATGCCATATGTTTCTCCACCACTTGAATTATCTTCCTGTCTGTTTAGTTCTACTGCATTTTCTTGTGGGTTGAGGGGTGAGCTTGTTTCTGGATCGCTATCTCCATCAGTCTCCAATGGAGGTACGTTGATTGTTGATGATAAAACTTTTTCTTCTTTGTTTCTTATTGCTTTTCCTAGATTTTCCAGGACCAATTTTTTGTCTGACAGGTTTTGGTTGATGGGTGATGACTGTACTTCTGTTACTTGGCTTTCCGAGCCGGACTTGCCACCTGCTGATGTTGTTTTCAGCTACTTTCCCCTTCCGAGCCACTCATCGATGATGAGTGCTTTTGAGTGGGGTAGGATTGATGGAGACGTTGCTGATGCGACCACCATTGATCCCCGTCTGAGAGAGTTCGTGGATTAGTATGATCGATGCAACAAGCTCGAGGATAGGATTCTACCACGACGCCAACGCCGTCGCCGCTACATGTTAACGCCATCGCCGCTACATGTTTTGCTAGACGTCCGCCGTCGCCATTAAATAAAATATATAATTATAAATTACATAATTGTAATTATATATTTTATCAATTTTTTTATTTTAGCAATTTTATTTTAAAATATTTTATTCCATGCATTTTATTATAATTACATTTTATTGCATTGTTTAAATTTCATGTAATGATGGGTGCTTATAAACATCATAGTTTCATTTTGAATTTTGAATGGAGAAAATTGAGTCGTGTAAGCTATATATAGCCATGTATTGTATCATTTTGATTAGAGAATAAATGATAAGAATTTGAATCCCTAAATCTTTCTTGAGATCTTTTTCCCCCTATTTCCCCTCTCTCCCTCTTGAGAATTCGGCTCCTCCTATCCTCCTCCCCTCTCTTTGGTCGCCGTCCGCAATCCCGCTCTCTCACTCGGCCTACTCTCCACCACCCCCTCCATCTCCCTTCATCTCCAAGGAAAAATCCGACCCCCTCCTTGGTCATCTAGTTCGGCCAACCACCTTAGCCACCACCCACTTCTCCCCTCCCTTACTACACCAGGCCACCGTCCTCCCTCTCCACCATCAAAGACGAGCACCCTCATAACTCCCAAAATCCGAGTAGCCCCTCATCACTAACAAATCCCGATCACCCTCATCTTTGTTTGGTGAAACTCGGCCAAGACACCAAGATCTCTCTTTGTGATTCCAACTCCGACGTGAAGTGACGAAGGCAGACGAGTTTTCTCTCCATCCGGCGTGACTCCGGCGGAGCCAATGAAGAATGATCCAGAGAATAGTGAATTAGAATCATCCATTTCGATTGGGTAACGAAAACTTTGCTACTTTGCTTGTTTTCCCTCTAGATTAATTTTTGTGGTGGAATACCATGGAGTTGATTCTTGATAGCATTATTTTCATCGTTGTTTTCTTCGATTGATTTTGTTGTTCATCCTTATTTTATTTAAGTTTGAGAGGTTTGACGAACCTTTATTTTCTTTTTGTTGGGAGAGATCTACCATTTTTTGAATCGTAAATTTTGGTAGATCTCCTTTGGTACACCCATCGCTCGATTGGACCGGGTGGATCCTTTTAGCCGGAAAGAATTGTGGCCTATAGCCTTTATTCGATCCTAATTGGTTTGGCTACCCGTACGTTAGCATCTAATTGATATAAGTGTAGTACGTGTGTGCCACATTATAGTTTTGTGCGAGTGTAGAATTTGATCGTAGAGAGGCAATCATGTTTAGTCCGTAGATTTTATGGTGTCAACATGAGAGCCTACATCAGAGGTTGTCCCAATCTCGGAAAGAAACAGCCAACCCCACAAAATGCGTCGAGTGTGGCAGGAGCCAGAGAGAATCTTTTGGTGGGATCCACTAGCTATTATATATATGTGCATGCGTACCTAGGCGACCTTTGTCATTACCCTTACTCCGACCTTGCCGAGATGCCTCTTTCCAAAGAGCTCTAAGAGAGGCTGGACCATGCTCGCGGGCTCAACGCTGCTCGCTCTGCATGTCTGTTCTTTGTATCTCCCAGCACCTTGCCACGCGAGCTTCCTAATACTCAGCCTATGAGACCCATCTGCACCCTTTGGGACCATGGGGCTGGACTCACTGAGGCCGAAATTACTGGCTCGTGCACCTTCCCGGCAACCCACACCTACTCCTGCACTCGCAGGGGGAGATGCTAGGTTCATCCCAATTCTGAGATTTGAGCTTATCTCCCCACGGACTTAACTTCTCGGTCGCAGTAAGAACCTTGCCTTGCCACCTTCATACACCCTCCTAGGGAAGCCGAGCTCATCCCATAAGCTCCACTTTCATTGTACCATCTCGTATAGTTCTTTTAAAGCACTCGCCCATTATTCATTCACCGGGATTAATTGTCCTTGTAGGTATCCCAGGACAGTCCGAGGCAGAAGAATATTCTGAGCTGACTCACCATTTGCCACTTCCATCCCCTAGCACGATAGAAAACTTCATTGATGTCTCGCTATACTCCGCCGAGCTAAGGAGGCGAGTCTTTGAAGTCTTAAAGAAAAAGGGATTCGCGCAGCGCTGGATCCAGGAGGAAAACGATCTCAGCAATCAGAGGCTGCATGCACTAGAGTGGGACTATATACTATTGGATGACTAGGTGAAGCGCAGCTCGGCAAGCGGGATGACATCCCCCACCCCGCTCATGGACTGGATTAGCGAGAATATGCGGTTCATCCACCAGGACCTAGAGTTGGTCCGCGAGTTCAACAACCCATGCCGACCTTCGGGGATGGGGACACGAGGCTGGGGTAGATGCAAATGGCTCCCTAGCTGATCCTACTGGCACTCACCCCCAACCCCCATTTCGCGCATGTTGAAATAACTATTCTTCTACTTATTGTTATTTTACTCTCTTTGCCTGGATTTCGAGAACTGCCATTTGTAATAACTTTGAACAATTTTTAAATCTTATTGCCTATTGATTATGTATAATATGTTGCTCTCTAGATTCAGCTCACCATAGGATAGAATAGGTCACAGGGTTGGCAAGTCGGGATCAGTGAGCCGGATTGACCGGTCGGCTCAGCCATTAAATTCTTTTTCTGTAAATAGCCCCCTCACCTACACCCGGTCCATCGCCTTTACTGCAGACTTACACCCTCTCCATTTTGCACTTCTTGCCACGTCCACTCGTGCTAGAACCTTTGAAACAATGGGCAAGATCCGACCCATTGTCGATGGGAGGTCCAAGTGTGCTCGGCAATTTGCCGAGAAGCTTCTATGAGGGAAACATCTCCGAACAAGAGCTCGCCGACTACATCCCCGCGGGGTTCTCTGCATGCCGACCCGTGTCTTGCGAGGCCATCAACTCATTCTTTGAGTATGAGCTCACCTTCCCCATCTCTCACTTTGAGGTGGGGTTGCGCATCCCCATATGGCCAGAGATTTGCTAAATCCTGAAGTACTATGGGGCAGTCCCTACCCAACTAAACCATAATGCCATCTCCATGATGGTGGCATTTGCCAGCTACCTCTGCCGAGAGCAGATAGAGTTCAACCTGACGGTCTTCAGGAAGCCCTTCATCTACCGCGCGATAAATGATATGGTCTCCTTCCTGGCCGGTTTGCATTTCAAGTTCTGCGAGATGGCCAACAAGAACCACAATTAGTTCTCAAAGCTCGTCTTCATCAAGGGTGAGCTCGACAACATACCCTTCTCGCCTCGACGGAAGAGCGAGGAGGTATACCGGCCCCCGACAGTGATGGGTGATGACGTCGAGCTCCACAAATTCTTCCACGGCAAGGACTTTGAGTTCTCCTTCCTTCGAAGGGCCTCAACTTTCTCCCACCAGTTCTGCCCGACAAAGGTATAGCACTTTCCCTTCTTTCCTCTTCAATTGGATCACTGAATAATAATTTTTCTGACTCCAAGTCTTTTTCTATAGGGGTGCAGCTGATTCCCCAGCACCCGCCTTTTGTGGACTCGGGACTCTACCCAGACCCACTTGCATGCGAGCGGGCAGCCGCAAAAGCCTGCCAAAGCGAGTTGGGGTCGAGCAAACCTTCCTCTAGCAAGAAGTGACCCGACCACGTGGGATCTTGCTCACCTCACTGCCCCCCGCCGCCAAAAAAGATGAAGAAGGCTTTGGCGGTCTCCAAGGGGAGACAATAACAACAACAAATATTTCTAAGCTCACCAGAGACCACACTGCAGAAGTCTCCAGAGAAGGACCAGAGCGGAGGTGACCCGTCCGCCTCCCCTACCATAGCGGAGCTCACTGGCTGCTAGATAGGCCTGTCGAAGGACCACCAGAACTATGGTCTCAGCGGGAAGGCTAAGAACTGGCTCGGCGATCAGATTGTCCAATGGGATGAGCAGGCTCACCGAGCCTCTATCTCCTCTCTCATCGCCTCCTGTTTGGAGCACTACCCTCCCTGAGGGCACACCTATGCCATAGTGTTTGGGCTGTACGGCCGCGAGGATGTTGCGGCCTATAATGATATGAGCCTCTAGCAGCTAGCCCAGGAGAGCTCGCTAGCTCAAATGCTCGCGCTAGAGATCGCCCACATGTCGACGCGCCGCAGCTTCCACCTCATCCACAACCTGGCAAAGGCGAAGTAGGAGCAGTATGTCATAAAGGAGGACGTCACCTACCTAATAAAGTCGCTGGGGATTACCGAGGGCATCCTTGCCAAAGCTGCCAGCGGGGTGGTATGTATCAACTGGCCCCATTTTCCTTTTTACTTTACTTAGAATTTGCACGATAATCTTCATCTTACCTTTTCTTGCATGGCAGGATGCCGAGATCACGGACCGCATGCGCGCTCGCACCACCGAGATAGAGGAGAAAAATAAGGCATTTGAGGAATAGAACATTCGGGGCGAGGTTACTCGCTTAATGTACATCATCCTCCTCCCCTCTGGCGATGAGCCGGGCGCCCCCATCCCAAGATCTTCAGCGAGGCAGAGGTCTCCAAGAAGCTGCGTGTCAACTCCATCAACATCGTTGACTATACCCTGCAAGTCATGCGAGACATGCAGGTGTTGACGAAAGGTTGTGAGGAGATGACTGCGAGGGACTTGGAGCTGTTCTCCCCTCCCTCTTCCCCCACTGGCGAGAGGGAAGACAGCTTTGACTCGCTTTTCATGGACATCTCCGGTTACAAATATGACAATTCTGGAGGGGAGGGTGAGAGCTAGCTAACCTTATTTTATGTTTGTAATGACCAAACCCCCTAATTTTGTAATCTCGCCGAGGCGAGCCCCTTTTGTAATGAAATGTATAATAATGAAAAGATAGTTTGCCGAATCTTCCTTCTCTTTTGTGTTTACTTGTTGTGTTGTATGTAAATGTTTGTCTTAGGATTGAGAATGACCTAGCGGGGGGGGGGGGGGGTGAATAGGTCCAATTTAAACCTTGGCTATTTTTTTTTAAATTGGAGTTATTCTTTCTTTGTTAATTTTCTCAATCAGATAAAAAAAATAGTCTTAACAGTAATTTTTAAAACTAACACAGCACAACAATCACAGTAATCACAGCACAACACACATAGTTTTATAGTGGTTCCCCAATTTATGGGTACATCCACTTTCCCCTTTCACTTATCTAGCAATGAACTAGATTCAGCCAAACTCCTTCTTCTTCCTTTACTCAGATCCTTAGATCTTACAACTCAGAGCCCAGCTGGCCCATACAACTCAGACTTTACAAGTTCTATCACTCAGATCACCAAGATCCTACACCTCAAGTTCTTCCCAAGAACTCTACCTCGGAATGTATCCACACTCCTACTCCTCATGCAAATCCTGCCCTACAACTCAGAGAAATTCCCACTTCCCCTACCACAACAATCCCTACCCTACCTCAGCATTTATAACACAGTCTTAAAATCTCAAAGAAAATAATTCCCCTATTCTCAGATTTACAGGTAGATCTTATAAAATTAACAAAGGTAAAAGAAATTGATTCAGAATTAGTCATCCAGCTTGAGAGAAATGGGTGACTGCTTCTTGATCTGATCCAGATGTGTTTGCATCATTCAATTTTGTAATGATGGATCTGATCTAACCCTTCTTAGCTTTTCAAAGCTTCTAGAAGTTGAAATTAGGGTAGATCTAGGCTGGAGAATGTTAAAGACGATTCTTGATTCGGCCTCTCTCCACCTTCTGAATTCTAGCTGATTTCTTCTTAGATCTCGTCTGGCCAAATTTCTCTTCTCCATTTTTGAAGTGTTGATCCCTTTATATAGGCTCTATCAAAGGTAACCGACTGATCCAGTTAATAACAGACATCTGACAGTTCTGATAGTTCTGACAGTTGTCAGTACCTCTGGCTTGATTTCTGTACTTAAGAATCAAATCTACTTGAAGTGTTTAAACATTTCTGTTGGATGTGTCAACACCAGTCCTGGGTGTTGACACTACTCTTGTAGTGGTGCCGACATACTTCTGAATGTATCTACACAACCTTCACTTTGTCTCGACACAGCTGATGTAGAATGTGTCGACACTAGTCCTGAGTGTCGACACTACTTACATTCAGTCCTGACTTAGCCTTGTGAAGTGCGTCGATACTAGTCATGTGTGTTGACACAGTTGTATTTAGTATCGACATTACTTATATAGAGTGTGTCGACACCTGTCTTTAGTATTGACACAGCTTCTCTTTGTCTCGACACAACTTGTTCAGGGTGTGTCGATACTAGTCCTGAATGTCGACACATCTGTTTAATTTTGTCTCTACATAACTTGTACAGTGTGTGTCAACAATAGTGCTAAGTGTCGACACAGTTGCTTTTTTGTATCACAGTGTCGACCCAAGTTCATGGTGTCGACACAACTTTCTCCTTGTCTCAGCACTTTTTGTTTAAGTGTGTCGACACTAGTCCTGAGTGTCGACACAACTTTCTCTCTATCTCAGCACAACTTTATAAAAGGTGTCAACACTTGTCTAGTGTCTCGACACATTTGTACTTAGCTTAATTTGCCTACAGACAAAGACTTAACATTCATCAAGTACAACTATGTGTATATCATTGAGCTGAAAGTAATTTTTCAAATCAAGTACATTGTAACCAATGTACCCAACAATTTCCCCCTATTTGTAGAAGTCATAACTCCAATTCAATGAGATACAACATGATACAAAAAATATATTATGATAAAGACATAAAGAGTACAGTGCAGTACAGTATGTGAAATAACACAGATAAACACACATATTTAACAATAATAGTACTTAACAGAAAGTAGGACAAGCAATTTCAATCCGAATTAATAACACATGAAATGTTGAGTAAACCACAATTTTCACTAAATGTTCACCACAAGGTTTATAACTACAAGTTTTGGTTATACAATAGTTACGTAACAAGTGTTTTGGTTATACAATAGTTACGTATCATCTACATACTTTTCTAGATCCTCTCTTTGCTTATCCAACATTATTTGAATTTGTACTAGCAAAGAGCCAGTATCTTCTGTATGAGCAACTATTGTCTCAGATTGTAAATATTGTTTGTAGTTTTTTATCCTCTTCTTCATTTCAGAAAACTATCTTTTCTTCAGTTGAGATTCTTCTACGTCTTCAGATTCATAAGAACTTACCTCTTCACCTTGAGGTGTCTCTTTTGTTTTGTCAGTATCTGGGGCCAACTCCCCCTCAACTCTTGTACCTTCCTCATTAATATTGATAATTTCTAAAGTAACATCTGTATGCTGAATGTCAGCATCAGGAACTACAATCTGGGGAATTTCATCTATCTCCCCCTGCAAGTTTGTTTCTTTAGAAAGAAGAATTTCTTCTTCAGACACTTTTGGAATTTCTTCATCCATGTATTTCTTAGATATTTCTTGTTAAGATATCTTTAAGTGTTCCAATTCCTATACAACATCCATTATTATAGTTGTAGCAGTATCCATTGGCAATTCATTGAGGTTCTCCCCCTTAATTTGTTCTTTTTCTGGAATGTTCTACCCTTGCGCCTGATCACTTGTTCCGGGTGAGAGTCTCTGAGATCTTCTTAGTTCTTTCTCAGCATCCTTATCTGAGCTAAACTCCACTTGCTCCTCTGAGTCACTAGAGGACTTAACTTCCTCTACCACTATTTTCTTCCCTTTTACCTTCTTTTTACTCTTGGGGTCTGGAGTTTCCTTAAACAAAACTCTGTCCCATCTTGATAGAGTTCTCATGTACATTCTCCTCATATGCTTTATCTTGGATCCAATCTTCTGATTGATACTATCTGGAATTGTCTTTACCAGATAAAGACTAACTATTCTGCCCACATTGGGCTCCTGAATCCCTTCTGCTATTTTATCAAAGACTACCCTATTCCAATCAGTCTTGATTCTGAAAATGATCCTTGTCATTGGCTTAACATAAATGTTGAGATACTGTCATGTGCTCTAGTCTTGCAAAGGAGCACCATTCCTATTACTTCAGGCAAAATTTTCCCTTGGAATTCATTCCCTTCCTATTCAATGAACTTCCACACCTAGTGCTTGGAGCCAGTACACACTACTCTAAAGCCTCTGCAGTGTTGCTTGAATCCAGGTTAACTTTATGAGTAATTCTTGGAATCTGAACACTTTAGCCAGGATTTTGGTTGTGAACTTAACTCTTGCTCCATTAATACTAGATTTGATCTTGCCTGACTTAGGGTTTAGTGTGGCATTGGAATAGAATTCTGATACTTCTCTCTTATAAATCTTAGTTGGTTCTGAAAGCAGATATTCAAGACCTACCTCCTTGACAAGGTCAATCAGATTCATTATTTCATCTCGAGCGGAGACGAAGGCATTTCACACTAGTTCTAACCCTCGTTGATGTTGTCGTCCATCTTGGGTACCATTCTTGTTGAAAGATCTTGAGATTGAGAGGTGTCGACTACGAATTTCTTGGTCTCGACACACAACGATCAGTCTCTTAAGATTTCTGGTAAGCGTAGTCGATAATTCCATTCTCCTCCTATTTATAATAACTGTCTATTGAAGTTGAAAAGGCGCTGCATTTAGTAATTTTCTCAATATTGGGAAATATTTAGTGTCGATATGAACAACCTATTCTGTTGAGTTGTGTCGACTTAAGTCGACACAAGGTTCATGTCTCTCGACACAGACCTCATGGTATCGACAACCTTATGTCTCGACACTAAATTATAATGTCTCGACATACTGTCGCTAAACAGTGTCGACACACAGTCAGGTGTCTCGACACTCGACTACTTATTGTGTCGACACACATTTTGGTGTCTCGACACGATACTACCTATAGTGTCGACACACACTGTGGTGTCTCGACACAATTTTTTATCTTAGACAAAATTTGTGGTCTGAATATAATTTCTTGACTTATATCAAGTCTTTCTTGGTTGTAATTCTTTGTTGACCTGATTAGTCATCTTTTATATGTTGTATAAACTTTTGTTGCTACTAGTTGAAAATTTTTATTTAATGTTCAACAAGCCTAGTTCAAATTTAATGTAATTGAACATGCTTTAATCTAGTGGTTTTGTAAAAATGTCAGCAACTTGTCTTTCTATTGGAGTATACTGTAAGCTTATATTTTCTTTTTCAACATTCTCTCTGAGAAAGTGATATCTAATTTCTATATATTTAGTTCTACTGTGTGAAATAAGATTATTAGCAATAGAAATTGCACTAGTAGAATCACAAAACATAACAAATTCACTTAGATGTACACTGTAGTCCAGTAGCTGATGATTAATCCACATCAACTGTGCACAACAACTTCTAGCAGATATGTACTCAGATTCTGCTGTAGAAATTACAACACTTGTTTGCTTCTTGCTACTCAAACTTATGAGTCTTCCCTAGAAACTGGCAAGTTCTAGAAGTATTTTTTCTATCTTCTTTACAACCTGCAAAATCTGCATCTGTGTACTCTATGAGTTCAAAATCACTATCCCTAGGATACAAAGCCTAAGATTGGGTGTGCCCTTAAGATATCTCAGTATTCTCTTCACAATAGTATAATGAGACTCTTTGGGGCATGCTTGGTACCTAGTACTGATACATGTCGAGAATATAATATCTTTCCTACTAGCAGTTAAATACAGGAGTGATCCAATGATGTCTCTATACATGGTTTCATCAACTGGTTTCCCAGATTCATCCTTGTGTAGTGACACGGAATAACTCATTGGAGTTCTCATGGTAGAAGAATTCTCCATACCATATTTCTTAATCAACTCCTTAGTGAACTTGGATTGATAGGTGGATATTCCATCATCTGATTATCTAACTTGGAATCCCAAGAAGAACTTTAGCTCACCCATACTGCTCATTTTAAACTTATCTTGCATAAGCCTGACAAATTTTCTACACAGCTTTTCACTAGTAGACCCAAAAATTATGTCATCTACATAAATCTGGACTAAGATGCTTGATCCTTTGATGTCCCTAAGGAATAATGTCTTGTCTATCTTTCCTCTAGGGAACTTGTTCTCTATAAGAAAGGTAGAAAGGGTCTCATACCAGGCTCTAGGAGTCTGTTTAAACAATAGAAAGCCTTGTGCAATCTGAAAACATAGGTGTTGTGTTTAGGGTTAACAAAACCTGTTGGCTACTCTACATAGACTTCCACCTTTAGTGTACCATTGAGGAATGTTGACTTTACATCCATCTGGTAGACCTTGTATCCTTTCTATGGTGCATGAGCTAAAAATAATGTTATGGCTTCTAACCTAGCTACAGGTACAAAGGTTTGGTCAAAGCCTATCCCTTTCTCTTGTCAATATCCTTTAGCCACTAATTTAGCTTTATTCTTGACTATAACCCCATGCTCATCTAGTTTATTCCAATAAATCAACTTAGTGCCTATGATATTGTGATCACTAGGTCTAGGAACTAGACTCCAGAATTTGCATCTCTCAAATTGATCGAGTTCTTCTTGCTTAGCCATATTCCAGTTGGGGTCTGAATTGGCTTCGTCAAACTTTTTAGGTTCTACCTGAGAGAGAAAGCTTGAGTATAGAACCTAATTGTGATTTCTACTCCTAGTAGTAACTCTTAGCATGACATCACCTATTATTTGATCAATATGATGATCTCTAAGATGTCTAAATGCTACTGGCAGGTGCCTACCATCACCTAGTTCTGCAGGAGGATTAGGATGATTCTTCTCCTCCCCCTAGGCAGTTAATGTATCCTCTATAGGAATTTCTACATTATCTTTAGTGTGTTTCTCTAGATCAGGTGAATCACCTATATTTAACTTTTCCATCCTAAAGTCTACATCACCTAGACTAGAGTTGTTAGACATCTCATTATATAAAACAGAAGTTTCATTAAAAACTATATTAATTGATTCTTCTACAACATGATGTTTCAAGTTGTAGATCCTGTATGCTTTGCTATGAACACTATACCCTACAAAGATTCCTTCATAGGATTTCTCTGAGAACTTCGATAAGTTTTTTGATTGTCCAATACATAGCAGTACCTACCAAAAATTTTGAAGTAGGACAGATTTGGTTTTCTGCCTTTCATTAGTCCATAGGGAGTGGGAACTATAAGTCTGTGTCGACATAGCAATTGAATGTGCGTGATCACGGGTGAGTCATTGCATTGCATACATACCATTATAATACATTGCATAAACAAGATCCTCATCATATAAGTTTGAATGGGCACTCCTATACAATGAGTTAATTTACTGTTAAACTGATCCTTAACTTATGATTTGTATGGGCACTCTTATAAGTTAAGTTACTTTCCAGTTATAGATCTATATACTTGATGGATCGATATAGCTCATGTAAAATTGCTAGAATAAACTATTGTTAATGATGTTATACATTTCTTCTACTGTTACTCACGACATATGTACTTATTCCACCCGCTTGTACCTGCTTATATTACTATATATACATTGTACTCTTGTTCCTTTCTCCGCCCGGTGCCGAGGAGTCGCCGGGGGAGCGGATGTGAAAGTCACTTAGTCTTTATGACTAACGGTTACTACATCTTCCTTTTTAGGAGGAGACCCCGCAGGTAGAGCAGGCACAGATTATGCAGCAGGACAGTCAGGCCAGGACGACAGGGCCTCAAGGGACGGCGTCATCGCTACCGTCAGTTACTGCTATTTCTACTCCCTTGATATATATATGCTCTTCACCTGATTGTACTACGGTTACATACTTATATTGTATCCTTGTCCCTTTCTCCGCCCGATGTTGAGAAGTCGCAGGGGCAGTGAATGTGATAGCCACTTAGTCTTTATGACTAACAGACGCTTCACCTTCCTTTTTAGGAGGAAACCCCGCAGACAGAGCAGCAACTGGTTTTGCAGGAGGACAGCTAGGCCAGGTGGACAGGGCCTAAAGTGATGGTGTTATCGCTGCCCTCAGTGACTGATGTGAGTTCTAGAGAGACTCATTTTTGTAGTCGTTTGGAATTTATGTACTCTGATATTATGGAATCCATGGTTGCTTCTTTTATTTGATGTACATGTTTTTGGACTATTATATACTAGTGTGCATTTTGACTTTTGTTTTCATATTCTATATGTTGGGTTGGCATGGATGATTTGTTTAGTCGACAGGATAGGCGTCTTGCAGTACAGGTTAGCTCATGTGCTAACGCTACCACAAGGCGGTTGTTTTGGGCATAAGACTCACCTCGGTCGTGTTTTGTGATTCGGGAGGGGGGTCTTACAAATTAATCTTTCAAGAACAAACACAAAAGGCAGTTGTTTTATAATGGTTCCCCAGATTATGGGTATGCCCACTATCCCTCCCACCTTTCTAACAGTGTGTTAGATAAGGCTCTTCTCCAAATCTTGGCTCCAAGGAGATTACAACACGATCCCGCAGGACCACTCAGCCTTCTTCAAGACCTACAACTCGGTCATTATGCCCTACCTCTCTGATCTTAACTGGATCCTACCTCAGTGTTTATAACACAGACCTACCACTCAGATTCACACAAGAATCCTACACTCAGATCAATAATCAGATCCTACTCTCAGATCAACAACATATCCTACCTCAGCCTTTATAATGCATGGCTATCACTCAGATTCATACAAGAATCTTACATTTAGATCAATCAGCAGATCCTACTCTCAGATCAACAACAGATCATACCACGGCCTCTATAATATAGGCCTACACTAGGATTCACTCAGGAATCTTACACTCAGATCGAAGATAGGATCCTACAGAAAATAGAAGTGATATGGAACAATCAGACACCGAAGAAATTTCCATGTCTGTCTTCCTGCGCTAAAAATTAGTCTACCATAACCTCTTCTGCATAGCAACAAGTTAACATATATCTTCAGAAGAATCGTGGCTTGTTGTGGAAGGAACTTGCAGAAACCTCTGCCTCTACTATTTAAGGAATTAGTACTAATCTTGATGTCGTAGAGGAAAATCGCAGCAGCTATCTCTTTTTGAGGTCAGGTTGACTGAACTGAACAAGACCTTCAGGCTCGGCAGCAATGGCAAGCTAGAAGATGATGTTCAACCGCAATGCGAAATCAGAAAACCCTAATTGTTTTTTGAATCAGCCAATTTTTCCCTTTTATAATCAGCTGATCAATGGCTTTTTGCGCTGTGGGCCCAACCTAAATTTATGATTTACCATCTTCCATTTGCAGAATACGACAACAGCTGGATGTCGGCGCCATCAATGACATACTGCATCTTTCCTGCAAAGAATTTCAACTGCTTTGACTTTGTTGACTTTTAATGACTCATGCTAACTTCAGCCATTCCGGACTTAGCAAAATTCACAGAATTATTCCAGGAGTTGAGAGCATTGAGTCAATGGCCATCACTCAACGATTCTGGACTTAGTCATTTATTCAGTTCATCCAAGCGTTGAGAGCGTTGAGTGAATGAGCTTCACTCAATGCTTTTTATCTTATCTTAAACTTCAGACTTTTTTGTATGCTTGGTGTTGAGAGCATTGAGTGAGTAAGCTTCACTCAATGCCTTTATACTTAGCCAAATCTCCTTCAGTCTGACGGCGTTGAGCGAGTTGGCCTCACTCAATGCTTTTATACTTAGCCAAATCTCCTTTTGTCTGACGGTGTTGAGTGAGTTGGCCTTACTCAACGCTTTCTGCCTTTGCTTCTGAAATCTAGCATTGAGTGCGTTGAGTGAACTGGCTTTACTTAACGCTTCTAGATGTACAACCCCGTAGCCGGGCGAGTGGGGCCCTCCCCAAATATCAGCCTAGGGGCGTATTATGGGCGACGAGTTGGTGCGACACCGTTCGAAGACGTGTGGGTCCTCGTGCGTGCGTGCGGAGGTCTTATGTTCCTAGACTTAGAATTTATATATATATATATATATTATATTATATAATATATATTATATTATTTTATATATATATTATATATATTTATATATATATTATATGTATATGATATAAGAAGAAAAAGGGGGAGGACGGGATATAGCAGGACGGGGGCAGGAAAAATAAAAAAGAGAAGAAGATAAGAAAGAGGGGGCAGCGTGGTACAGAAGAAAAAAGAGGGAAATAAAAGAGGAGGGATCAGGATTCTCTCTCGGGCTAGGGCACGACCGCCCCTTCCCCCTCTCTCCCGTCGCCGGCAAGGCAGGACACGGCCGCCCCTTCCCCCCTCTCTCCCGTCGCCGGCAAGGCAGGACACGACCGCCCCTTCCCCCCTCTCTCTCGTCGCCGGCAAGGCAGGACACGGCCGGCCCTTCCTCCGTCTCTCCGATCACCGGCAAGGCAGGATGCGGCCGCCCCTTCCTCCCTCTCTCCCGTCGCCGGCAAGGTAAGACACGGCCGCCCCTTCCTCCCTCTCTCCCGTCGCCGGCAAGGCAGGACATGGCCGCCCCTTCCTCTCTCCCGTCGCCAACAGGAGCAGCGCAGCCGCCGCCCCCCTTCCTCTCTCCCGTCGGCTTGGAGCGGCAATACAGCCGCCCCTCTCCCTCTCTCCCGGCCTCCTGGAGCAACCCGACCCCACCCTTTCTCTCCCGGCCTGGAACAGCACACCCCGGCCCCTTCCCTTTCTCTCGGCCTGGAGCAGGGCTCGGCTTGGAGTGGGGTTCGGCATGGAGCTAAGCCCTAGTTTTTCACCACCGGCAGCAAGCTCGGCCTGGAGCAAGGCTCGGCCTGGAGCAAGGCTCGGCCTGGAGCAAGGCTCGGCCTGGAGCAAGGCTCGGCCTGGAGCAAGGCTCGGCCTGGAGTAAGGCTCGGCCTGGAGCAAGGCTCGGCCTAAAGTGGAGATCGACCACCGACGCGGCCGCATGCAGTAGGATCGACCCGGAGCTCCTCTCCCGGCCCCGCCGCCAAGCACGCGACAAGGGTAACGATGTTTCTACTTGGGCAGGTGAAGCCCTCATTTTACATATTTGCATGCAAGCCCCTCTCCACCAACGGGTGGGGGGAAGGGAGCTTTCTGATGGGTTGACGTGTACGTCCGCGCAGTTAATTGCATTAGTACCCGGAAGCGTGAGGACGGGTTTAGGCATGCTGTGTGAAGCCCATCCGGACGTGTGAGCCAGATTGGTGATGTTTTGGGGTTCCCGGAGAAGACTCCGAGGAAGTTGTTTATTAGCCGCTTGCAGGGAATGCGCACCATAGCCCCCAAAAAAGGGGGTGTGCGCAATATGTTTGGCCCGCTTATGTTAGCCGACTGATGCCTAGTTGGCCACCGCTCGTCGAGACATTGGCGTACAGGTGTTGCAGTACCAGGCACGGAGTAGCGGGCTTAAGCCCAAGCTTGTGCCGACCCTCGAAGTCCTTTTTTGTTCATATTGCCGACCTGCGTGCTGAGTATGGAATTCATATTCCTGTAATATTTTTTAATATCTGTGATGCTCTGTGAATATGTAGTTTACTCCTCCTGTCTTGGGAGAGCGGTGTGTTCTTGAATCGCTCCCCCCGTGAGGGCCCCGAGGTATAGATGCCGGGAAGCCCCTGATGGCCTATTGTCATCCTTTCAGAATAGCGGAGTTCCGCTGTTAGCGGCCCAATTGGGGCTGCGTAGAATAGGGTTGCAGGGCGGTTTTGCGCCAATAGTAAGGTGGGCGGGGAACATTTTACATAGACCCGAGGTGGCACCTCTAGCAAGGGAGCGGATCTTGAGATCCTCCTTATATGTTCTGGTCGGCCAAGAGAGCCCTCCGAAGGTGTCTTAGCTCAACCCTTGGCTTGGGAGGGGAAGAGTTTGTTAGTATTCCGGGTATGCGGCGGGTCCTCCACGCTGAGACCTTGGGTCTGTCCCTTGTGTTCCTAGTTTTGTGCCTAGATCGTTTTCTTGAGGGTAGTAGGTGCGCGGTCACCCCTTCCCCAAGGGTTGAACTCCACAGGAGACCGATTTTCGGTTTCAACATTTTGGTGCGGTGAGCGTGGAGTGTGACCAGCACAGAAGAACTTTGGCGTGCGTCGTGGCTGTAGAAGAGGAACCAAGTAGCGACCAGGGTTATGCGTTGATACTTTGTATGTAAGGTCCTCATATTCAGAGTTGTCCCCTCCCGTAGCTGTTGTTGGAATCTCGTAGTATTTGGAGTACGATTTGCACCTATTTGAAGCGCTTCTACCTATGAAAACCCGTGTATCCCCACTTATTACATCAATGAGAAACCTGGAGGTTATTGTCTTCAAGATTAAGTAAGAGAGTAGCTAAGAGGTATTGTGAGACGGGGTGACCTGAAAGGGTTCCCTCCCTAGCGGTAATATGTTATCTCTTCCTTGTAATTCAGTAGCGGTCAAGTTTTCTCTTTATTACCAATTCGTCTCGAGCTTCTAAGGGCTTCAAGGGTTAGCCTCGCGATCAACTCCGGAAGCCAAACGTCCAACCCGTTCCTTTTAAATAGCCTAGTTCGGACGATGGGACGGTGCCGCGGGACTTTAAGCGCTATTGTAAGACCGAGCCTCTGCACTGACGCCCGAGATCAGCTCCCCCCTTGCACGTCAGCTTATGTCCTCCCGATCGCACCTCTCCTCCGACTAGGGGAATTATTCGGAATGAGCCTAAACGCTAACCTCCCAGATTTGATAAAGTGTCGATCTCTCTAAGCAATCACGAGTGAAATGGCAAAAAGTGATCTTTGTCATTAGATCAGGATACGAGTCGTCGACCTGTTCCTTCTAAATAGCCCAGTTCGGATGGTGGGACGATGCCTCGGGACTCTAAGCGCTATTGTAAGACCGATCCTCTGTACTGACGGCCGAGATCAGCTCCCCCCTTGCACGTCGGCCTATGTCCCCCCGATTGCATCTCTCTTCCGATTGGAGGATTTATTAAGAATAGGTTCGGACGCCAGCTTCTCGATTTGATGACTTCCAGATCATCTCTCTTATGAAAAGAATATGTCCTCCATTTGTAAAAGCATCGGTGCAATTAACTCTCCAACACCTCTTAATTAAACAGGATGTTTCCACCTCGAGAAGATCCCGCTATCAGGCTCTCACCTAGCTGGCAGGGCAGGAAGTCACTCGATGGTGGTAGTAGTGGACCCTGAGCAGATCCCGCTGTCAGGCTCTCACCTAGCTGGCAGGGCAGGAAGTCACTAGGTGTCATCCTTAGACCTCGAGCAGATCCCGCTGTCAGGCTCTCACCTAGCTGGCAGGGCTGGAAGTCACTCGATGGTGGTACTAGTGGACCCCGAGCAGATCCCGCTGTCAGGCACTCACCTAGCTGGCAGGGCAGGAAGTCACTCGGTGTTATCCTTAGACCTTGAGCAGATCCCGCTGTCAGGCTCTCACCTAGATGGCAGGGCTGGAAGTCGCTCGATGGTGGTAGTAGTGGACCCCGAGCAGATCCCGCTGTCAGGCTCTCACCTAGTTGGCAGGGCAGGAAGCCACTCGGTGTCATCCTTAGACCTCGAGTAGATCCCGCTATCTGGCTCTCACCTAGCTGGCAGGGCTGGAAGTCACTCGATGGTGGTAGTAGTGGACCCCGAGCAGATCCCACTGTCAGGCTCTCACCTAGCTGGCAGGGCAGGAAGTCACTCGGTGTCATCCTTAGACCTCGAACAGATCCCGCTGTCAGGCTCTCACATAGCTGGCAGGGCTGTAAGTCACTCGATGGTGGTAGTAGTGGACCCCGAGCAGATCCCGCTGTCAGGCTCTCACCTAGCTAGCAGGGCAGGAAGTCACTCGGTGTCATCCTTAGACCTCGAACAGATCCCGCTGTAAGGCTCTCACCTAGCTGGCAGGGCTGGAAGTCACTCGATGGTGGTAGTAGTGGACCCCGAGCAGATCCCGATGTCAGGCTCTCACCTAGCTGGCAGGGCAGGAAGTCACTCGATGTCATCCTTAGACCTCGAGCAGATCCCGCTGTCAGGCTCTCACCTAGTTGGCAGGGCTGGAAGTCACTCGATGGTTGTAGTAGTGGACCCCGAGCAGATCCTGTTGTCAGGCTCTCACCTAGCTGGCAGGGCTGGAAGTCACTCGGTGTCATCCTTGGGCCTCGAGCAGATCCCGCTGTTAGGCTCTCACCTAGTTGGCAGGGCTAGAAGTCACTCGATGGCGGTAGTAGTGGACCCCGAGCAGATCCCGCTGTCAGGCTCTCACCTAGCTGGCATGGCAGGAAGTCACTCGGTGTCATCCTTAGACCTCGAGCAGATCCCGCTGTCAGGCTCTCACCTAGCTGGCAGTGTAGGAAGTCACTCGATGGCGGTAGTACTGGACCCCGGGTAGACTTGCTGTCAGGCTCTCATTAGCTGGCAGGGCTGTAGGCACACCTGGGGGGAAAGGGTTGGTTCGTGGAGACTTTTTGCAGGACCCCGAGTGATGCTCGGCCCCGGGTAGACCTGCTGCCTGGCTCCTACTAGCTGGCAGGTCCGCAGGCTCTCCTGGGGGTAAGGGACCCCGAGTGCTGCTCGGCCCCGGGTAGACTCGCTGTCAGGCTCTCACTAGCTGGCAGGGCTGTAGGCACACTGTGGGGAAAGGAGTAGCTCCGCGTGTGCAAGAGGATACAAAATATATGGCTTTGTTGTTTCACGATATCGCGAGAAATTATATACTTATTGTAAGTAATGGTATAAGGGCAATTCAATAGCACCGAGCAAAAAGGTATCGAGTGATTCAAAAAGATAAAAAGGGCATGGGGAGATTGATGTTTCAAGTGCAAATTTCAGTTTCTCTCAAAATTTGTTTTTGGGTCGGCCCCCACTCGTCGGATACGTAGGGTTGGATGATTCTTTCCGAGCTTGTACCAACCTCAAAAAGAGCGGGGATTGTGTACAACCCCGTAGCCGGTAGAGTGGGGCCGTCCCCAAATATCAGCCTAGGGGCGTGTTATGGGCGACGAGTTGGTGCGACCCCATTCGAAGACGTGTGGGACCTCGTGCGTGCGTGCGGAGGTCTTATGTTCCTATATTTAGAATTTATATATATATAAATATATATATATATATATATATATATATATATATATATATATATATATATATATATATATATATATATTATATTATATATATATATTATATGCATATGATATAAGTAGAAAAGGGGGAGGAGGGGATATAGCAGGACGGGGACAGGAAAAATAAAAAAGAGAAGAACATAAGAAAGAGGGGGCAGCGGGGTACAGAAGAGAAAAGAGGGAAATAAAAGAGGAGGGATCGGGATTCTCTCAAGGGCTAGGGCACGGCCGCCCCTTCCCCCCTCTCTCCCATCGTCGGCAAGGCAGGACACGGCCGCCCCTTCCCCCCACTCTCCCGTCGCCGGCAAAGCAGGACACGACCGCCCCTTCCCCCCTCTCTCCCGTCGCCGGCAAGGCAGGACACGGTCGCCCCTTCCTCCCTCTCTCCCGTCGCCGGCAAGGCAGGACACGGCCGCCCCTTCCTCCCTCTCTCCCGTCGCCGGCAAGGCAGGACACGACCGCCCCTTCCTCCCTCTCTCCCGTCGTCGGCAAGGCAGGACACCACCGCCCCTTCCTCTCTCCCGTCGCCAACAGGAGCAGCGCAGCCGCCGCCCCCTTCCTCTCTCCCGTCGGCTTGGAGCAGCAACACGACCACCCCTCTCCCTCTCTCCCAGCTGCCTGGAGCAACCCGGCCCCACCATTTCTCTCCCGTCCTGGAACAGCACACCCCGGCCCCTTCCCTTTCTCTCGGCCTGGAGCGGGGCTCGGCTTGGAGGGGGGTTCGGACTGGAGTTAAGCCATAGTTTTTACCACCGGCAGCAAGCTCGTCCTGGAGCAAGGCTCGGCCTGGAGCAAGGCTCGGCCTGGAGCAAGGCTCGGCCTAGAGCAAGGCTCGGCCTAGAGTGGAGATCGACCACCGACGCGGCCGCATGCAGTAGGATCGACCCGGAGCTCCTCTCCCGGCCCCGCCACCAAGCACGCGACACGGGTAATGATGTTTCCACTTGGGCAGGTGAAGCCCTCATTTTACATATTTGCATGGAAGCCCCTCTCCACCAACGGGTGGGGGGAAGGGAGCTTTCCGACGGGTTGACGTGTACGCCACCGCAGTTAATTGCATTAGTACCCGGAAGCGTGAGTATGGGTTTAGGCATGTTGTGTGAAGCCCATCCGGACGTGTGAGCCGGATTGGTGATGTTCTGGGGTTCCCGGAGAAGACTCCGAGGAAGTTGTTTATTAGCCGCTTATAGGGAATGCGCACCATAGCCCCCCAAAAAGGGGGTGTGCGCAATATGTTTGGCCCGCTTATGTTAGCCGACCGATGCCTAGTTGGTCTCCGCTCATCGAGACGTTGGCGTATAGGTGTTGCAGTACCAGGCGGGGAGTAGCGGGCTTAAGCCCAAGCTTGTGCCGGCCCTCGAAGGCCTTTTTTGTTCATATTGTCGGCCCGCGTGCTGAGTATGGAATTCATATTCCTGTAATATTTTTTAATATCTGTGATGCTCCGTGAATATGTAGTTTACTCCTCCTATCTTGGGCGAGCGGTGTGTTTGTGAATCGCTCCCCCCGTGGGGGCCCCGAGGTATAGATGCCTGGAATCCCCTGATGGCCTGTTGTCATCCTTTCAGTATAGCGGAGTTCTGTTGTTAGCGGCCCAATTGGGGCTGCGTAGAATAGGGCTGCTGGGCGGTTTTGCGCCAATAGTAAGGCGGGCGGGGAACATTTTACATAGAACCGAGGTGGCACCTCTCGCAAGGGAGCGGATCTTGAGATCCTCCTTATATGTTCTGGTCGGCCAAGAGAGCCCTCCGAAGGTGCCTTAGCTCAGCCCTTGGCTTGGGAGGGGAAGAGATTGTTAGTCTTCCGGGCATGCGGCGGGTCCTCCACGCTGAGACCTTGGGTTTGTCCCTTGTGTTCCTAGTCTTGTGCCTAGATCGTTCGCTTGAGGGTATTAGGTGCGCGGTCACCCCTTCCCCAAGGGTCGAACTCCATAGGAGACCGATTTTCGGTTTCAACACTGGACTTAGCCGATTTCTCTGTTTCCTCTTTTGCTGACAGCATTAGCATGACTCTAAGCTTTTTGATCTTAGCATTGAGTGAACTGGCTTCACTCAACGCTTCTGGACTTAGTCAAATTATGTCCTTCTTTCTGGCATTGACTGTTGGATCTTGTCTCAATACTTTCTATTATTTGGCATTGAGCGAACTGGCTTCACTCAACGCTTTTGTGCTTAGATAGATTTTTCTGTCTATCTCCTTTGGCGATAATAGAATCAGTATGGCGTTGAGTGAACTGGCTTCACTCAATGATTCTGGACTTAGAATATTTTTCTTTGGCAGAAACTCTGTGGCTTTGGCAGAAACTCTGTGGCTTTGACAGTATGAGCTTTACTCAACGAATTGGTAGTATGGCGTTGTGTGAGTTTACATCACTCAATGTCTGTGGACTTAGTCGATTTTTTTGCTTGCTGATGCATAGGCTTTGACTGTCCACACCTGACTCAACGCTTTTTGGCTCATGGCATTGAGTGAACTGGCTTCACTCAATGCCTATGGACTCAGTAGAGTTTCTTGCTTACAACATCTTTCCTTGACTTCTGGCGTTGAGTGAGCTTGCTCCACTCAACCCCTATGGACTTAGTAATATTTTTGTCCAGCTTTCTTTCTTAAGGATGCTGGCGTTGAGTGAGTTTCCTCCACTCAATGTTTGTGTACTTAGTGTAATTTCTGCCTGATCACCAGTTTGCATGGTGTCCACCTATCCAATCAGTGTAATAGGGACTGACTTGCATGCATAAACGCAAACATACATCAAATACAACTAGTGTGTGTTTATCATTGGCATGTTTGGCATCTTACAAATCTGGGCCATTTGGATCAATGGACCCAACAGTTATTTTAGGGCGAGAAAGGATATGCTTGTTGAATGTGATATAGAGGTGTGGCTTTGTCTTTGTGGTTGGATGGCTTATCCCATAATGTTGTGATTCACGTGTGGAGGGTGTCCTGACAAGACAAGTCCCCTCATGTGTAAACTAACGAGGATGTCAAGCTTTTGGATAGGCCAAGGCGATGAAGCCCACGAGTTGGCAAGGTCAAGCAAGGGTCCTTTGCATCGGTTGTGCTTCAATATGTATAATTGGCAAGAACGATGGAGTTGATGGACAAGCCTGATGGTTTTGTGATTCATGTGCGGGTGGGTTCTCAGCGAGAGTTCTTGTCCATGAGCTTGTATGCCTTTGGGGACTGAGAGTACCCATGTGATGATTGTGATGTGATGATTTGTGATGGTGTGTTAGAACCATATGCATTATAGGGTGGCTTGGGTGAAACCCAAGTTTGTATACATGCTGCATTGTAGTCCCCATTCTATTTATATGCTCAAAATATAAACATGTTTGATTCTTGAGACACAAAATCATGTTATTTTCTATGTTAGTTATGTTTTATTACATGCATATGAAGTGCTAACCTGCAGGGTGATGGAGTGCCTCGGGGTCTGCTAGGGACGGTTGGGAGGACTGGTGTTGGTTATATAGTTGAGGTCAGCCTTTGATGGCCCACGTTATAAAAAATTTTTACAGGCCAAGGATCACAAGCTGGAGCACGCTCGCTGGCCAAGAAGGCCTAAGCCTTATAAAGTGTACCCCTTTTTTTATATTTGTTGTGTGTGATCTCACGTTATGTTTGTTTCAATGAAATCTGGCTTGCATGCCGAGGTATCCTTGGAGTGCTTTGGCATGCTGTTCGAGGAGATTTATTGTTTTTTTGGACACTTGAATGTTATAAGTCCTTAAGGCCATTTCAGACTCCTATGTAGTTGTGGACAACTTCTAGTCTTATTATTTTCTTTACGATATTCTATTCTCTGAGTTTTGAGATGGGTAGTACTTTTATATCACTTTATAATGCTGAAACTATGGCATGTATATGTTGTGTGGCCCCGACCAGACCTATATTATATGGTCATTACATGGGAGGTGTTACAGGAGGTGGGGAGAAGGCTCGTGTCAAGAGATATTAGGGTTTTGGAGACCTCTTGATTTTTTGTGAAATAAAAGTCAGGAGTGTAAAACCAGTTCAATGGTAAGGAGAAGGCGAGTACTTTGACTAACCATGTGAGGTGGCGACCTCATGATCCGGATGATGGCGGGATGGACTTGGCCGCCCTTATAAAGGGGAGCCAAGGGGAAGTGTGAATGACTTCCCCAATCTAGGGAGAAACTAAGCCTAGTTGGCGATCAGAATATGTTGTGCGCCTAGCGCTGGGCTGCTCACAGGGCCATATAACCCAGGATCCATAGCCAGCCGACAGCCGGTCCCACCAGGTCCACGGACCATACACCCCAACCCCTCTCCAGTGGCCTGCCAGGCTGCTCACATGGCCTAAGAATCCAACTTGGCACCAAGGATCCATAGCTGGCCCCACATGGAGGGTTGTTGAGGCTGGGCTCGATACCCTGACCTCTAAATAAGATTCGCTTCCGCGAACTCTCATCACCAACTGAGCCGCGGCTCAGTTGGTTGGTAGGGTTCAGTGTAACTTCAATCTAGAAGGTCTGGGTATCGATCCCCAGCCTCAACATCCCGCCATGTGGGACCTAGTCTCGAACGCCGCGAGCATGAGCTGGTCGCAACCCACTAGAGATGGGTTAGGGTGTATGGTTCACGGGCCTGATATTGGGTCGGCTACCGGCTGGCTATGGATCCTGGGTTAGATGGCCCTATGAGCAGCCCAACGCCAGATGGGGCCCCCATCATAAAAGTGCACTTTTATGATGCGGACCCTGCCTGGTGTTGGAATGCTCACAGGGCCATCTAACCCAGTATCCATAGCCAGCCGGCAGCCGGTCCCACCAGCTCTGCGGACCATACACGCCAACCCCTCTCTAGTGGCCTACCAGGCTGCTCACAGGGCCCATGAATCCAACTTGCCACCAAGGATCCATAGCTGACCCCACATGGCGGGTTGTTGAGGCTAGGGCTCGATACCCAGACCTCCTAGATAAGATTCGCTTCCGCGGACTCTCATCACCAACTGAGCTGCGGCTCAGTTGGTTGGTTGGGTTCCGCGAAACTTCTATCTAGTAGGTCTGGGAATTAAGCCCCGGCCTCAACATCCCGCCATGTGGGACCCAGTTTCGAATGCTGCGAGCATAAGCTGGGCGCAGCCCACTAGAGATGGGTTAGGGTATTTGGTCTGCGGGCCTGATGGTGGGCCGGCTGCCGGCTGGCAATGGATCCTGGATTAGATGACCCTATGAGCAGCCCAACGCCAGGCGAGGCCCCCATCATAAAAGTGCACTTTTATGATGGGGACCCCGCCTGGTGCTGGGCTGCTTACAGGGCCATCTAACCCAGGATCCATAGCCAGCTGGAAGCCGGTCCCACCAGGTCCGCAAACCATACACCCCAACCCCTCTCTAGTGGCCTACTAGGCTGTTCATAGGGCCTAGGAATCCAACCTGGCACCAAGGATCCATAGCTGGCCCCACATGGCGGGTTGTTGAGGTTGGGGCTCGATACCCAAACCTCCTAGATAAGATTCGCTTCTGCAGACTCTCATCACCAACTGAGCTGCGGCTCAGTTGGTTGGTAGGGTTCCGCGGAACTTCTATCTAGGAGGTATGGGTATCGAGCCCCAGCCTCAACAACCCACCATGTGGGGCCATCTATGGATCCTTTGTGCCTGGTTGGATTCCTGGGCCCTGTGAGCATCCTGGTAGGCCACTGGAGAGGGATTAGGGTGTATGGTCTGCGGACTTGGTGGGACCATTTGCCGACTGGCTATGGATCCTTGGTTAGATGGCCCTGCGAGCATCCCAGTGCCAAGTGGGGTCCGTATCATAGAAGTACACTTTTATGATGGGGCCCCGCCTGGCGCTGGTCTGCTCGCAGGGCCATCTAACCCAGGATCCATACCCAGACGGCAGCCGACCCACCATTAGGCCCGCGGACCATACAACCCAACCCATCTCTAGTGGGCAGCGCCCAGCTAATGCTCGCGGCGATCGAGACTGGGTCCCACATGGCGGGATGTTGAGGCTGGGGCTCGATACCCAGACCTCCTAGATAGAAGTTTCGCGAAACCCTACCAACAATTATGTCGCAGCTCATTTGGTTGGTAGGGTTCTGCGGAACTTCTATCTATGAGGTCTGGGTATCGAGCCCCATCCTCAACATCCCGCCATGAGGGACCCAGTCTCGAATGCCGCCAGCATGAGCTGGGTGCAGCCCACTAGAGATGGGTTGGGTTGTATGGTCCGCGGGCCTGATGGCGGGCTGGCTGCCGGCTGGGTATGGATCCTGGGTTAGATGGCCCTGCGAGCAGCCCAGCGCCAGGCGGGGCCCCCATCATAAAAGTGCACTTTAATGATGCGGACCGCGCATGGAGCTGGGCTACTCGAAGGGCCATCTAACCCAAGATCCATAGCCAGTCGGCAGACGGTCCCACCAGGTCCGCAGACCATATACCCCAACCCCTCTCCAGTGTCCTACTAGGCTGCTCACAGGGACCAGGAATCCAACCTGGCACCAAGGATCCATAGCTGGCCCCACATGGCGGGTTTTTGAGGATGGGGCTCGATACCCATACCTCCTGGATAAGATTCGTTTCCACAGACTCTCATCAACCACGGAGCCGCAGCTCAGTTGGTTGTTAGGGTTCCATGGAACTTCTATCTAGGAGGTCTTGGTATCGAGCCCCAGCCTCAACATCCTACCATATGAGACCCAATCTCGAACGCCGCGAGCATGAGCTAGGCGTAGCACACTGGAGATAGGTTGGGGTGTATGGTCCGCGGACCTGATGATGGGCCGGCTGCCGGCTGGCTATGGATCCTGGGTTATATGGCCCTGTGAGAAACCCAGCGCCAGGCCGGGCCGCCATCATAAAAGTGCATCATAAAAGTGCAATTTTACGATGGGGGCCCCGTCTGGCACTGGGCAGCTCACAGGGCCATCTAACCCAGGATCCATAGCCAGCCGTTAGCCGGCCCACCATCAGGCCCGCGGAACATAAACACCAACCCATCTCCAGTGGGCTGCGCCTAGCTCATGCTCGTGGTGTTCGAGACTGGGTCCCACATGGCGGGATGTTGAGGCTGGGGCTCGATTCCTAAACCTCCTAGATAAATGTTTCACAGAACCCTACCAACCAACTGAGCCGCAACCTCAATATCCCGACAGTGGTTGGTAGGGTTCCGCGGAACTTCTATCTAGGAGGTCTAGGTATCGAGCCCCAGCCTCAACATCCCTCCATGTGGGACCCAGCTTCGAACGTCAGGTGCATGGGCTGGGGGCAGCCCACTAGAGAAGGGTTGGGGTGTACGGTCCGCGGTCCTGGTGGGGCTGGCTGCCGGCTGGCTATGGATCATGGTTAGATGGCCCTATGAGCAGCCTAGCGCCAGGCGGGGCCCTTGTAAAGCCCCGAAACTGAAAAGAGCGACGGGAGGCGTTTTGCGCCAAGTTTGGAATTTGTCGCGAGAATTCCTCGATCGAAACTTGTGGTAACTGTCTGCCCGCTAAGTGGTGTAACTCGATCTCGTCCCACCATAGTCGAGCCTCTCCTTCCAATAAGAAGGTGGCCAAGGTGACCTTCTGATCTTCCTCCGTACTGATCGTCGACAATATATGCTTGACATGCGACAACCAATCCTCCGCCTGCATAGGGGATCCCATACCCGTAAACACAGGGGGATTGAAGCTCTTGAACTGCTTTAACTTCCGTTCAGCTGCTCGAGGATCCACAGCCGCAACAGGTTCTGGCCTTGCCGCAACCTGTTCTAACACTGCTGCCGGGTGCGCTTTCCTACCAGGCTATGCTTGAAACATTTCAAACAGTGCCTCAGCAACTTAGAGGACGGTTTCCGCATAAGGGGGAGGTGTAGGTACCTCAGCTGGTGTCGTATTCTTATCAGAACGCTGGGGCTCCGACTGCCCAGCACCACTATGCGTCACATAAGGTGAATAAGACACACATTAACGACCTCTCACAAGCAATAACAACAATGTAGGAACACGCAGGTTCCTCAAACAAGTGTATTTGCATTCCTAAGTGGACATTCAAGAGTTCATTAGTGTTAACGCGGTTCGCACTTACACGTGCTCGCCACCCCAGAAAAGAATTCGACCACGAATTCGAAAGGGAAAGATCGAGACAGGCTGATACCAAAATGTAACATCTCCATCCATTCTTATAGCATATAATAGAAGGTCCGACCAGGGCCCCACACCATATGCCATAAAACAGGCGGAGAAGTTACAGGTTAATACCACAACATAATCGCATCCTAACTCAGAGCATGCTAGCTGAAGATTTTAACAATAATATAGAACTCCAACCATGAATGTCCACTGATATAAATACCCACATTTATATAGGAATATACACGAAATACAATATCGTTAGGCCTCATGGCCTTACAGTTGCTCTTTATAAGTGTGGATTCCAAACATTGGCGCGTAGGCCGGCCACACATGAACAAAACACTACATTCTTTCTTTAGCCTTCAAGGGCTAGCAGCAGCAGCTGCTGCGGGGACTTCAGCCCTTAAGTGTCCTGTTTGGCTTCGCAGCACCTGCACAGGGACAGCCCACCAAACGGTGGCAAACAAAGCAACGGTCAGCATTCAGCTGACCAATTTATAACGACCCTACCCATTTCCCTGGGCAGTGGTATTCCTTCCCCGCAGGCATAGCAATTCAAAGATACATATATATATATCACACATTGTGCTCTCACGCACAAACAATCAATCACAACCGTCAGCCACGCGACCCGACAATCCGTGCACTCAGGGCACATTCTTGGTGTACTAGTGAACCAGGGTCCAACCACCATTCTAGGTGTAACATCCCATTTCCGAATAGACCCCCAAGAGTGGTTTCGGTCATGTCAAAACCCTAAGAAGCCCAAGGGACCAAGTGAAGAAGGCCAAGGTGAAAATCACCTTTGTCTGCCGATAGCTCAGCCTTATATCAACAAGGGGAGATCTGAACCGTCAGATCCTATAGGGAGAAATAAACAGCCACACAAATTCCCTGAAAATAACTCTTCCGGGTCTGACACGCCCGTGTCGGCCCAGAAACGCCCATGTCGCCAGCCGTGTCATTGGCCCGACGATCGTCGAGCTCATATCGACGATCGTCGAGTTCATTTAGGAGAACAGGTGGGAACATGCCCCCGACACGCCCGTGTCACCAGGAGTGTCGTTAGCCCGACAATCGTCGAGCTCATTTTGTCGAGCTCAGCTCGACGATCGTCGATTTCATTTCGTAGAACAGGGGGAACACGCCCCCAACACGCCCGTGTCGCCAGGCGTGTCGTCAGCCCGACGATCGTCGAGCTCAGATCGACGATCGTCGAGTTCACTTCGTAGAACAGAAGGGGACACGCCCACCCGACATGCCCTTATCGGATGATACACGCCCGTGTCACAGCCGTGTCACCAGGCATGATACGGCAGTTCCGAGCAGAATCGCCGTGAGTAGGAGAGAGAAATGAGGAAGAAGAGAGAAGGAAACGGTTCGAGGGGAGGCCAAAGGCCACATTTAGTGGCTGAATTCAATTCCTTAGGGAAGGGGAGAAGTTTCCAGCCGTTTCCCCTGGCCATCAGACAGGATTCAGCCCCCCTCCTACATGGCCGAGCCTATCCATTAATGGCTTTGAAGGACATTAATGCTCCAGCCCCTCCTCTCCCAATATGATGCTTTAAACACCACCAGTGAGTTGAGAGGAGGCTTTCCCAATCCTTACCTGAATAAACCATGCCTCCCCACTTTATAGTTGCAGAAGCCGAGCGACGCAACTTTCAGAAATGGCTTCCCGGCGATCTTCCCGACTTCAGGCCACCGGCAAGTGGTGTCTAAAAATATTCGCAAGGAGAAAATAACCAAACTAACAATCCAACAAGGCAAGTATACCTATCGAAATGCAGCTAGGGGACACAAGTGTCGTATTAAAATCCGGGAACCGTTAATTAATTTTACTCACACAAAAACCATTATCTTATCGAAGAATGTTTTAGGGTTTAAGAGATTACTAAAATGCGATTGAGGAGAGAAGTATTATGCTAAGAAAGAAAAGCTTGCAGAAAAATAGAGAGCTATTAAAACGATTACAGCGAGGGATTAAGACAATGAAAGAGAAGAGCACTCGATCGAGGATCACCTCGGCTAAAGTTGATTAAGAAATGCGAAAATAAACTTTTACTTAATAAAGTTAAAACCTTGACCGTGGAGGTTCCATAAGCGTAAACACGCTTCTCTCAAAGCCGTGCCTACCTGAGTTTAGGAATGCTCAACCGAACTCTCGTCCGATCGGAGATTTAAAGCTCGCTTTAAGCTGTGAACCCCTCTATTGGATTTCACTCCAATCCAGGAGATTTAACGTCTGCCTCTCTCGAGGGGTGCGTGCAAATCTCTTTACTCTTGAGTGCTTACTTCAAACTATCAGCCTCTCGGCTAGCCAAGAATGAAAGCTAATGATGGAAAATATACATATTGATGATATATCTCCAAGTAGGGTTTTTAATCAAGAGTAATTCAAGGTATAACTTTAGAAAGAAAAAGTAGAGTTAAAGCATCATAACTTAATCAACTCAACCTCGGATCATCAAGATTGAGTACAAGGAGGATTAGTTACTCATGGTGAAATGGAGAAAAGAAGATGCGTAGAAGAAAATAATGAAAGCAAAGTAGAAACGAAAAAGAAAACAACACTTCTTTATTAATGGAAACAGGGATCTTACAACTTGAAAACCAGAGATTACAAGTGCATGGAAAGTAAACTACACTATCATTAACATTATGCTACAGAAAGAAGCTAGGAGCTAATACAGGGAAAGCATTAAGCTAGAGATAAGAAGAGCTAAAAATGAAGAGACATGCTTGAAAAAGTTCAAAAATACAAAGAACAGAACCTCCCCTCTCAATCCAAAAGGTGTACTGAACCCTTGGAGATGGGCTCTATTTATAGATTTTTTCGGGTCGGGTCACGCCCCCCTATCACGCCCGGGTCGGGCGTGACCCTGGGGCGTGACAAATTTGGTGCGACTTTTTCGGGCTGGAATTTAATTCTGGCAAAGTAGCTGAAGTACACGCCCAAATGTCACGCCCTGGTAGGGCGTGTACATGGGGCGTGTTCTTTGCGGCGTGACTTTGTTGAGCTGGGATTGAATGCTGGAGGTGACGGGCGTGGTTGCTGAAGTACATGCCCATATGTCACGCCCGGGTCAGGCATGACCCGAGGGCGTGACACTTTCGGTGCGACGGTGGAGCGGGAAAAACCAGCGCATTGCGGCGATTCCTCGGAACCTGGGGACACGCCTCTGGAATACGCCCGTGTCGGATGTGACACGGGCGTGACAGAGGGCGTGTACACTAAGTTTCCACGGAATGCAGTTTCGGACCAATTGCATCATTCCTTTGGGTTACACGCCCTAGGTACACACCCGGGTAGGGCGTGACCTTGGGTCGTGTCACAGTAAAATTCGGCTGAAAGCCGTGAAAACCTGCAAAAAGCAGAAAAAATGCATTAGCGACAAAAATATATACAAAGGGGAATCAAAATAAGTACTTTACAAGACATGATTTGCTTTAAAACCCTGAAAATATCCTAATAAAATTGACTGCAAACCGTATTATCAAATTCCCCCAAGCTTAAGTTTTGCTTGTCCCCAAGCAAAGATATAAAAACTAGCTAATCATAAAAAGTGACTAATTCAAAAAAAGTTTTAATCATGTTTACACAAGTACTATGGGCAATTCCAGGTAGGGAGAATGTAAAACGTAAATCTAAAACAATTATTTTGGTATGTTTTAACTTTTATAAACTTTACTTAATAAAAATAAATTATCCAGAATTTTGACGAAATTCTTTAAATAGATTTAAGCAAGACAATAAAAATGAAAAGAACGTATTGAGTTATTACTAGATCCAAGCAACGCATTATAATTATATCAATTAAATAACAAAAATCTAAGTTGAAATCCAAAACTAAAACTGATTTACTTTTCTTCTTTTTTTAGTTGTTAAATAAAATTTAAAAATGCGTGAATCAAAAGGACTTAATAGGACCGAAACTTTTGGTTTAAGATTATGAATAGGAGTGGAATTCAAATATAAACATGGAGGCTTAAAAATCACACTAAACCAAAACAATGAGTTTCAAAAAAAATTTTATTTTAAACAAAATATGTATGTATATAATTTTTTTTTCTTTCTTTTTTATCTTTATTATTATTATTTTTTATCATTCATTTTTCTTTCTTTTTTCAAAACAAAGGCCATAAAAAAAATTTTCTTTCATGTTGAATTGGCCAGAAAAAAAAATCAAACATTTCTTTTGAGTACACTTTTTTCAACAATTTCTCCAAAGATAACACAAAATTTCCTATCATGAAAATTTTAGAATGAAACTCAAAAAATTTAGCGTGATTAGATAGGTAGGAATTTTGTCTTTGGTGAAAATGAAATGCTATGTGGAGTTATCAAATGAATTTGGAAAAAAGGCTCAAAAGCAGCTAACTAGTGGTAAAAGATTTTAGGTTGGCAGGAAAGCTCAAACGTAAACAGAAATGGCCTAAATCATTTTCACGCTTTTTAAATTTATTTAAAACATAGATTTGAAAATTTTCAGAAAGCAAGTTCGAGATAATAAAAGAAGATTGATGAAATTATCTTGAAAATAAAAATAATATGTGACTTGGATCGTTCATATCTACTACGTTATTCAAAAGTTGTCATTACAAAAATTATCTATAGACGAAAAGGAAAATAGTGGATGATAAATTTTAGAAAAAGTAAAGAAAATAAAGAATGGAAAACCATAATAGAAATGCGCGTTTTAGAGAAATATTTCACCTTAACATGCTACCGTGAATTAGAAACACAGCATGACCAACATTTTACTTGTGAAATATGATAAAAAAATGATTAGAAAAATTATAATTAACTACATTGTTTATAAAGAAGTTTGAGGAAAACAAAACATAAACATGGGGTACTTATTGAAATACCAAAATGCAGCTATATATATATATTTTGGATTTTGGATTTTGGGTTTTAGAAAAAAATTTACAAAAAAAACAAAAAAAATAAAATAAAAGATATTTACAAAAAGCAAAAAGGAGGAAGTCATCCCCCAAGCTTAAAATCTACATTGTCCTCAATGGAGAAGGAGGTTGGAGAACGAGAGAAAATTAAAGTACAGAAATGAAAGAAAGAATTGAAAAACAGGTACTTCCCTGGTTTTATTTTGCAGCGAATGCTCAGTGATGCCGCTCCCCCATGCTTGTGCTTTGAGTCGGCTGGAAAGGTCTTTTGTTGGACTTTGTGATCGATTTAGCAGCATTGGAGCAGGCGATCGCAGAAGCTTGAGCTTGGCGGAACCATCCGGGGCAAAAAAATGTAAAATAAAGAAAACAAAAAAAAGATTGGGTTACCTCCCAAGAGCACCCTTTGTTTAAAGCGTCGTTGAGCTCGACGCATTAAAAAAATATTGTCCGAATGATTATTTGTCCAAAGTAGCAAGTAACTAGACAGTGTTCAATTAGTTTAAAGTTCGTATAGAAGAATATTAATACAGTTTGGACTGACATCACCACAGAGATAAAGTTTAAGACGCTGCCCATTCACTTTGAACTCACCCTTTTCAGGGTGCGAAACTAAAACGTGACATACGGAAAAATTTCTTTTACTGTAAATGGCCCGGACCATCGTGATTTTAGCTTTCCCGGAAATAAACATAATCGGGAGTTATATAAAAGAACTTGGTCGCCCGGCGTAAAGGTTTTTGGGTACCTAAGATGTTTATCGTGCAAACGCTTCATCCGCTCTTTATAAAATTTATTATTTTCATAAGCGTTAGAGCGCCACTCGTCGAGTTCGTTAAGTTGGAATTTTCTAAAATTGCCGACAGAGTGGGGATCGAAGTTAACAAATCTTAAGGCCCAAAAAGCGCGGTGTTCTAATTCTACGGGCAAATGACACGATTTTCCATAAACCAATCGATATGGCGTACATACGAGGGCGGTTTTGTATGCTGTTCGGTAGGCCCATAGAGCATCGTCTAATTTGGCTGACTAGTCTTTTCTAGATATAGAAACAGTCTTTTCTAAAATTCTTTTTATTTCTCTATTTACTACTTCGACTTGTCCGTTAGTTTGGGGGTGGTAGGCAGTGGAAAGCTTATCCGTAACGCCATATTTAGTTAGGATTTTTGAAAATTGCGCGTTACAGAAATGGGAACCCCTATCACTAACGATAGCGCGCGGCGTACCGAAGCGAGAAAATAATTTTTTAGGAAATTAACTACGACTCGGGCGTCATTTGTAGGAAGAGCTTGGGCTTCGGCCCAACACGAAATATAATCAATGACAACTAAAATGTACTTATTCCCGAAGCTAGAAGGAAAAGGGCCGACAAAATCAATCCCCCAGAGGTCAAAAACTTCGCACTCTAGGAAATAATTTTGTGACATTTCATTTTTATTCGAAATATTCCCCGACCGTTGGCAACTATCACACCTACTCACAAAGGCATGCGCGTCCTTAAATAGGGTAGGCCAGTAAAAACCCGCGCTTAACACTTTGTGAGCGGTGCGAGCAGCTTGATAGTGCCCACCTGTCGATCCTTCATGCAAATGTTTAATAATATTTAATCCTTCTTCATAAGAAACACACCTCCTTATCATTTGGTCGACACAAATTCTGAAAAGATGCGGGTCCTCCCAAAAATAGTTCTTCAGCTCAGAAAAGAATTTCTTCTTTTGCTGAGATGAAAACTCTTTTGGGAGCACACGAGCCACTAGATAGTTAGCGATGCGGGCAAACCAAGGAGAAGTAGATGTGTTAATTATGAACAGCTTCTCATCGGGGAAATAGTCATTAAAAGAATTTTCGTCTAATTTTTCTATAAATGGGTTGTCTAGGCGCGAAAGGTGGTCGGCGGCCAAGTTCTCGGCTCCTCGCTTATCACGAATCTCTAAGTCAAACTCCTGGAGGAGTAAGACCCAGCGAATCAAGCACGGCTTGGCATCCATTTTGGAAAGAAGATATTTGAGGGCCGAGTGGTCCGTAAAAACAATAATTTTTGAAAGAGTAATATAAGGACAGAATTTATCAAAAGCGAATACTACGGCTAGGAGCTCCTTCTCGGTCGTGGTGTAATTTTCCTGTGAAGACGTGAGCGTCTTACTAGCGTAATAGATGGGGTTGAAGTTTTTAGATATGCGTTGGCCTAAAACGGCTCCCACCGCATAACTACTCGCATCGCACATTATCTCAAATGGAAATTCCCACACTGGAGCTATCATGATTGGGGCATTAACTAATATTTCTTTTATTAAATTGAAGGTAGCTAGACAGAGGTCATCAAAGATGAATGGGGCGTCTTTTTCTAAGAGATGGGTAAGGGGCTTGGTGATTTTGGAAAAGTCCTTTATGAAGCGGCGGTAGAAACCCGCGTGACCTAAAAAACTTCTTATAGCTTTTATGTTCGTAGGTGGCGGCAGATTCTCGATAACTTCTATTTTCGCAACGTCTACTTCAATACCTCTTTCAGAAATTTTATGTCCCAAAACTAACCCTTCCCTCACCATAAAATGGCATTTTTCCCAATTAAAGGCGAGGTTAGTTTCTTCGCATCGCTCTAAGACTTTTTCAAGGTTCTCTAAGCAACTATCGTAGGAATCACCGAACACGGAGAAATCATCCATGAAAACTTCCATGATGCTTTCTACGTACTTGTCAAAGATAGCGAGCATACATCGCTGGAATGTAGCTGGCGCATTGCACAATCCAAACGACATTCTTCGGTAGGTGAAGGTGCCGAAGGGACAAGTAAACGTAGTTTTCTCCTGGTCCTCGGGAGAGATAGGGATTTGTAAATACCCCGAGAGGCCATCGAGAAAACAATAAAAGCTATGTCCGGAAAGTTGTTCTAAAATCTGATCGATGAATGGCAAGGGGAAGTCATCCTTGCGGGTGGCGTCATTTAGCTTACGGTAATCTATACACATTCGCCAACCGGTCACCGTCCGTGTCGGGATTAATTCATTATTTTGATTACTTATTACCGTTATCCCTCCCTTCTTTGGTACTACCTGGACAGGGCTAATCCACTTACTGTCTGATATAGGATACATAATTCCGGCGTCTAACAACTTTATAACCTCCCCCTTAACTACTTCTTTCATGTTTGGGTTTATACGGCGCTGAGGTTGGATAGAGTTACGCGAATTATCCTCCATTAATATTTTGTGAGTATAGAAGGATGGGCTTATGCCCTTGATATCAGTGATCTGCCAAGCAATGGCTCGGCGATGCTTATGTAAAATTAAAAGGAGTTTATCATTTTGTGAATCCGTAAGATAGGCGGAAACTATGACGGGCAGCTTAGAATCCTTTTCTAAGAAAACGTATTTAAGGTGCTCTGGTAGTTCTTTCAGTTCCAGGGTAGGGGGTCTTCATATGACATTTTTGAAATCAGATCTTTTTCAAAAACAATATGTTCATAAAATTTTTCTTTGTATGGTAATTTGAAAGGGGTGGGGCTAGCGGCGAAGGCGGCTTCTCGCAGCGATTCAGTTGGAGGAGTAGAAGAGGAACAAAAATCAGAAAACTCTTTTTCAAAATCAGAGAGATGAGAGGAGGACTCTTCACTTAAATGTAGCGATTCAGTTGGAGCAGTATAAGAAAGAAAATCATAAAATTCTTTTTCGAAATCAGAGAGGTGAGAGGAGTACTCTTCACTTACGACATTTACAAAGAAACATGAGTCATCATTGGCTAGGGTGTTTTTCATCGAGGGGGTGATAGAGAAAGTTACTTCGTCGTCGCATACTCGAAGGAAGAGCTTACCATTGCTTACGTCAATGATAGCTCGGGAGGTGGCAAGGAAGGGCCGGCCAAGGATCAGTGGGACCTCGACGTCTTCTTCGATGTCCAAAATGACAAAGTCCACCGGGAAGATGAACTTGTCGACCTTGACTAGGACGTCCTCCACTATACCTATCGGGTATTTGACTGATCTGTCGGCGAGCTGGATACTCATGCGTGTGGGATTGAGACTACCAATTCCTAACTTTTTAAACAACGAGAGGGGCATAAGATTAATACTCACACCTAGGTCAGCTAAAGCGTGTTTGACAAAGAGATCACCAAAGACACACGAGATAGAGAAACTACCCGGGTTACTGATTTTCTTCGGTAATCCGTTTGTCAAAACCGCCGAGAACTTGGCATTTAACGTGACATGCGAAAGGTTCTCTAACTTCTTCTTGTTGGTCAGGAGGTCCTTAAGGTATTTTGCGTACTTTGGCATCTGGGATATGGCTTCGTGGAAAGGCAGATTTATGTGGATTTGTTTAAACATTTCTAAAAATGGGTGTATTGATCGTCCTGTCGTTGTTTATTAAGTTCGGAAGGGTATGGCGGGGATGGATTATTTTTAAAGGTGGGTGGTGGAGTGAGTTCTTTTTCTAAAACATGGGTGATGACTTCTGCGGCAGAAGGTGGAATTTTTAAAACGGGAGCGGAGCTTTGATTTTTTAAAGCGGGAGCGGAGCTTTGATTTTTTAAAGCGGGAGCGGAGCTTTGATTTTTTAAAGCGGGAGCGGAGCTTTCCTCGGGTTCTTCACTTACCATACCAGGAACTTTCTTCCCACTCCGAAGAGTTATAGCTTTCGCTTGCTCTCTCGGGTTGGGCTCGGTATTGGAAGGAAGAGCCCCTACGGGTCGCTTAGAAATTATTTTAGCGAGTTGTCCTACCTGATTTTCTAAATTTTTAACGCTTCCAGTTAAGGTTCTAATCATAGCGTCATTAGCATTCATGTATTTTGAAAACATCTCATCCAAACTTGGAGGTTTTGGAAAACTTTGAGGAGGTGGTGGTGGTGCAGAAAAATCACTTTGCGGTGGCGGGCGCACAACATTCGATGGATTGCTCCACGAAAAATTCGGATGATTTCTTAACGCAGGATTATAACTATTCGGAAAATTAAAACCAGGAGGATGAAAATTTGCAGCAGAAAAATTATTAAAAGCAGTTCTCGGCATATTATTTACATAATGCAAATGTTTGGGGGGAGGAGTTGCAGATTCCCATACCTGAGGGGCAGAGGCAGCAGTCATCTCCGTAATTTTTTTGCTTAATATTTCAACTTGCAATGCGAGCTGGGAGACGTTGTCCACTTCAAAGAGACCTGCAAGTTTGTTTGGGCGGGACCTAGGCACATTCCACTGGAAAGTGTTCATGGTCATGTCCTCAAACAGCTCAAGAGCTGCTTCCGGGGTCTTATGGTTTAAAGTACCACCAGAAGCTGCGTCTATCATTTGCTTAGTGCTTTGATTTAGCCCATTATAGAACGTCTGCACCTGCAACCATACAGGCAGAGCGTGATGTGGGCATCGTCTTAATAATTCTTTAAATCTTTCCCAGGTTTCGTAAAGGGTCTCAGAGTCTATTTGTCCAAAGGCAGAAATGTCATTCCTAAGTTTTGCAGTTTTAGCAGGCGGAAAATACTTGGCCAAAAGTTTTTCAGTTAATTGATTCCAGGTTGTGATGCTATTTTTAGGTAGAGTGTTCAGCCACTGCTTAGCCTTAGTTCTAAGGGAGAAAGGAAATAATCTTAGCCTAATAGCATCATTTGTGACACCATTTATCTTGAAGGTGTCACAAATCTCAAGAAAGCTGGCTATGTGTGCGTTCGGATCTTCATCTTGAAGCCCGTCAAATTGCACATACTCCTGCACCATTTGAATTATGCTAGGCTTCAGTTCGAAATTATTATTTGCTATTGCAGGGCGAACTATACTAGATTCTGTACCCTCGAGATTCGGTCGTGCATAATAGGACATAGGCCTTTGCACGGCTTCCTCCACGTTGGGTTCTTCCATTCTTAAAGTAGAAAATGACTCGGAATCCTCAACGGCACTTGGGTAGTAGGGCCTTGAAATCGCGATTTTCTCCGAAGAGTACGCTCAATTTCGTGGTCAATGTCCAAAATAACCGACGGACTCCCGCGGGTCATACACTAGGAGAAGAGAAGAGAAGAAATATGAATAAAATAGACTTAGAAAAAGAGAGACAACGATGTTTTTTTTGAAATAGATTTTTTATGTTTTAACTCCCGAACTTCCCAAGGGCTATCCGGTGAAGGGTTTGCAAGGTATTAGACAAGATAGTGACATTTAGAGCCACTTTGCCCTTTTCGAGAGAGTTGGGTGGTGTAGAAAAATTTGTGATGTGGGTTTCTATTAAGAGAAGTACTTAATAATTTTAAGGAGGGTGAGAAAGAGATGTGATAAAATTAATAGATTCGTGTTTTCAAATTATTAATAGAAGTTGCTTCCCCGGCAACGGCGCCAAAAACTTGGTGTCTAAAAATATTCGCAAGGAGAAAATAACCAAACTAACAATCCAACAAGGCACGTATACCTATCGAAATGCAGCTAGGGGACACAAGTGTTGTATTAAAATTCGGGAACCGTTAATTAATTTTACTCACACGAAAACCATTATCTTATCGAAGAATGTTTTAGGGTTTAAGAGATTACTAAAATGCGATTGAGGAGAGAAGTATTATGCTAAGCAAGAAAAGCTTGCGGAAAAATAGAGAGCTATTAAAACGATTACAGCGAGAGATTAAGACAATGAAAGAGAAGAGCACTCAATCGAGGATCACCTCGGCTAAAGTTGATTAAGAAATGCGAAAATAAACTTTTACTTAATAAAGCTAAAACCTTGACCGTGGAGGTTCCATAAGCGTAAACACGCTTCTCTCGAAGACGTGCCTACCTGAGTTTAGGAATGCTCAACCGAACTTTCGTCCGATCGGAGATCTAAAGCTCGCTTTAAGCTGTGAACCCCTCTATTGGATTTCACTCCAATCCAGGAGATTTAACGTCTGCCTCTCTCGAGGGGTGCGTGCAACTCTCTTTACTCTTGAGTGCTTACTTCAAACTATCAGCCTCTCGGCTAGCCAAGAATGAAAGCTAATGATGGAAAATATACATATGGATGATATATCTCCAAGTAGGGTTCTTAATCAAGAGTAATTCAAGGTATAACTTTAGAAAGAAAAAGTAGAGTTAAAGCATCATAACTTAATCAACTCAACCTCGGATCATCAAGATCGAGTACAAGGAGGATTAGTTACTCATGGTGAAATGGAGAAAAGAAGATGCGTAGAAGAAAATAATGAAAGCAAAGTAGAAACGAAAAAGAAAACAACACTTCTTTATTAATGGACACAGGGATCTTACAACTTGAAAACCAGAGATTATAAGTGCATGGAAAGTAAACTACACTATCATTAACATTATGCTACAAAAAGAAGCTAGGAGCTAATATAGGGAAAGCATTAAGCTAGAGATAAGAAGAGCTAAAAATGAAGAGACATGCTTGAAAAAGTTCAAAAATACAAAGAACAGAACCTCCCCTCTCAATCCAAAAGGTGTACTGAACCCTTGGAGATGGGCTCTATTTATAGATTTTTTCGGGCCGGGTCACGCCCCCTATCACGCCCGGGTCGGGCGTGACCCTGGGGCGTGACAAATTCGGTGCAACTTTTTCGGGCTGGAATTTAATTCTGGCGAAGTAGCTGAAGTACACACCCAAATGTCACGCCCTGGTAGGGCGTGTACATGTGTCGTGTTCTTTGCGGCGTGAATTTGTTGAGCTGGGATTGAATGCTGGAGGTGACGGGCGTGTTTGCTGAAGTACACGCCCATATGTCACGCCCGGGTCAGGCGTGACCCGGGGGCGTGGCACTTTCGGTGCGACGGTGGAGCGGGAAAAACCAGCGCGTTGCGGTGATTCCTCGGAACCTGGGGACATGCCTCTGGAACACGCCCGTGTTGGATGTGACACGGGCGTGACAGAGGGCGTGTACACTAAGTTTCCACGGAATGCAGTTTCGGACCAATTGCTTCATTCCTATGGGTTACACGCCCTAGGTACACGCCCGGGTAGGGCGTGACCTTGGGGCGTGTCACAGCAAAATTCTGCTGAAAGTCATGAAAACCTGCAAAAAGCAAAAAAAATGCATTAGCGACAAAAATATATACAAAGGGGAATCAAAATAAGTACTTTACAAGACATGATTTGCTTTAAAACCCTGAAAATATCCTAATAAAATTGACTGCAAACTGTATTATCAGCAAGGTCCAATCCTTCTCCTTTCTATGCGTGCTAGATCTAGACTTGTTTAGGTTGAGAAATCGGGCTCAATTGAGCTTGATTGGGAGCTTGCAATTTCAGATTTTCATGGAAAATGATGGTGTTGAGTTCGCTGGAAACCACCACGTCCGGCGGCAAGGTCGTCGCCAAACGCTATCCACCACCTCAACGGAGGTGGTGGTGGTGGTGGCCGGCCAGGGCGGTGGTCGGGGTGGCCGAAAAGTCGGCTGGAAGAGGCTCCAGGACGGGCCAATCTTAGCCCTTGGCTGGAGGTTGAGGATGAGCGATGCCATCCGTTTTTGATCAAGTAAATTAATAATATTAATTGATTTCCTGGAAATTATTAACAACAGATGGTGTTAATTATTAAAAATACTTAGATGCCTCTACTATAAAGGTGGTCAACATATAAAATGTATCCCTTGATGTCTAGTGTAATTTAAAATTGATTTAACTCAGTTTGGAATCCTGGTGTGACCACAATGTCGTTTTGGTGCAACCTATACATAGGCATGACCAGACATTAGAATTAGTGTCCACACCAAACCACTCATCCAAATGCTTTGAAATTTGGAACATAGGCTTCTCATAGCCTTCCTCTTAGACTGTCCAAAAATAAGAATTTTTGGAAAACCTTTTCTATAGTTTTTGTGACAATTTAATAAACCAATTATAAATTATTTAGGTGTCATAAACACCTCAAAATCTCCCCAAATTTTGGTGGGTGATTTTACAGAGCATGTTAGGGCTCTGATAAAAATTTCATCTCCTTTGGAGATGTTTTGATTAGGTTTTATCCAACCCTAAATTGACCTTTATAGGGTTAATTAGGTCAAAACACCCCCTTTGGGTTTGAGTGGTCAAATCACCTCAACAGAGACTGATATTTTGGCCACTGATTCTCTATGGTATGACACACCCTCCAATGCAATTTGGGGTGGTTAAGAGTAGGGTAGCCCTAGAACCCTAGGGTAGGTCTCTTAATGGGGATTCTTAGGGTTTGAAGGTCATGGGGCCAAATGACATTGAAATGACTTGAAAATTGGTGGAGAGGTCCATAGGGTTGGTATAGTCCTCTGGTTAAAATTCTAGGGAATTTGGAAGTCTTAAACCCCCTCAAAACCCTAACCCTATTTTAGGGCACCAAACCTAATTTGGAGTATTAGGCTATCAAATCACTTTAAAATCACTTGAAATTTGGGATGAGTGGTGTTTAAATTTGTAAAAGCTCTGGAGAGTTTTGTTATGAATTTAGGATTATTATTTTGGATACTTCATTAACAATTTAGTAATTTGTAATATTTGCTTAGAAATTTATTATGAAGGAACTACTTGCTGGAAATTGATGAACTTTAGCCAGGGGACTCCTTATTATGTTGTAAAGCTCTGTGAATATTTATGGGATTTTTGGAAGACTATTTCTAAGGGTTGCTTCATTAAGTGTTATTTCCCATGAAAAATTAATTTAATTTATTTTGGAGTTTAGAAAGCATCTAAATTATGATTTTCATATAATGATCTTTTCTGAAACATATTAAGATTCTGTAATTTTTACATAATTGTTTGATGAGTACTTTTGGTACTTCCTTCTTTACATATGATTAAGGAATTTATTTTGGATAAATTAATTAGAGGTCACATATTCTCTGATAAATTATGGAAATTAATATCTAGTCATATGTATCTGTTATTTAGTGTTCAAACTTTTTGGGTGGCCATTACTTGAGTATATCATATATTTCATGTTCAAAATTGCCCATGGCCAAACATTTGAGAAAATTCAATAAATATCAAATTAATTAGAAAAATTATGATTCTCTGATTTTAGACTAAACTTGTTATGATATACCTCTGGTACATTTTATAGGAGATTTGGAAGACAATCTGGAGTACCTCCTTTATACATCTCATATAGTATAGGGTGGTCTGCATATAGTAACTGCGGAAACTGAACTAGAGTGGGTAATAAATTTGAAGAGTTGAATTCTTAGTAGGTTGCTAGTTTGGGTAAATAAATGAGAGATCTGATCAAGGGTAGAAATCAATAATATTAAGTGTCTTGCGAAAGGGAGCTTTGGGCGTAATCCCATCATAGTTCCTAGTGCCTTCGAGAGCCCTTCATGGGGAATACCTTGGGCAGTCCTGGGCTAACGTAAACCTTAGGAATAATTTTTGCAAGAGTAACCCTAATAATAGTTTCACCTTACACTCACACCTGTACACATAGGGAGATGAATTGGTAGAGAAAGGATAGTATAGGCCCGTGGCCTAAGGGCTTACTGGTAGAGTTAAATGGTCTCGGTGTTGATTTGGAAGTCCGGGGAGCTGGATGCTCGGGGACTTGGAAAAAAGGAGACTTGATTAGTCCAGGGAGCCGTGGGCTCGGGAACATGGTGAACTAGTAGGCTCGGTAGTCTAAAGAGCTGGAGGCTCGGTACTATAATTAGATACAAACTATCATGGTTACATGTGCATAACAGTGGTGGGTCCTCGGTATTGGATGATCGATCACACCGTCGGCCTTACGTTGACTCGGGGAGACTAGCTGGTTAGCTAGGAATAGTACGGAAACATACGTGAGGGGCTAGACATGGTAGTGTGATTACCAGTCTAGGAGTGGAGAGGCCCAACCCACTGTCTCCGTTTTGCCACGGCAAAGGCTTCTTAGAGTTTAGCTAACTCCAAAAGGGGGAACTAAAGGTCTATGCGCATAGAGTCGTGTGTGTGAGTTGCACTTGCATGTGCATACCATAGCATACTTGTATGTCATAGCATAATCATTGCATTTAACCCCTGACACCCATCGTATAAAATGGTATGGGACGATTTATACGATAGGCCCCGCAAAATGACCCCTTGGTCTATAGGGGTGATCCCTATAAATCAACGGTTATATTTCTCGTTGCTCTTACTTACTCCTCTTACTGCTTTTACTTACTTGATACTCCTTACTATTTACTTTTGTTACATACTTGTTTGCTCATGTTTAATTAATGTGCTACCCCTGCCATACTTTATTATTTTATTCCTTAGGGTAGATGTCACCTGCTTGATTACGCCCTTCTTTTGGTCCTTTTCACTCCTTTCCGCCCGGTGCCTAGGAGCCACGAGTAGAGGGGTGGGGGATTGTTGACTGAGTCTAGTTTGACTGACGGTCGTTTGACCACCATATTTTAGGTACTCCGGATGGGAGACAGGGAACAGCCGCAGGAGATGCAATACTAGCAGGGTACGGTGCAGATGGAGATGGGCCAGTGTAGCTCGGTTGGACAAGCATCCAGATCCGTGAGTGGAGCCGAGTATTAGTAGTTTTACTTTTACGAGTGGATTGTAGTGAGGTTATCATGTACCGGGCATAAGCCTGTATTCACTTTCTCGCGTTGGTACTTAGACTCACTTTCTGGTGTGGACTATTTATTTGTCATGTGATTTCCTCCTTTATACTATTGTGGACTTGGATGCTTACACTTTCATTCATTATACATTATGTCGATGGTGATCGATTTGGCCGGCAGGATCGGCATTTTGCAGTGATGACCTTCCCGGGTGTGAAGGTGTCCCCGCAAAATGGCGGTTCTAGGCCTAAGATCCCGGTGGTTGTTGCAAAAAAAATGGGGTGTTACACTAGTTCCAAAACCCAACGGTAAAATTGAGCATTTAGTCTTTCTGGCGCGCAGGCCTAAGACTCTCATTATGCACTCCAATTGACCACACTTTCAGGTCTTCAAGTTGGACAGACATAACGCAAGCACATGTTGGAACACCCTATTACTAATTTGGGTCAGGATCACTATGTCTCTAGGAATTTATGTTTTGACCTTCTGTATAGATTATAGGTCAATTAGAATTGAGTTTAAGGGTTAGAAGGCTAGGATTGGAAGCTGCCCTGAAGACCCAAGTTTTTCTGGAGACTAAGTCCAAATCGTCGAGCTCAGCACGACGTTTCGTCGAACTCCGGTCGACGATCGTCTAGCTCAACTTCGATAGATCGTCGAACTCCATTCGACGATCGCTGAGCTCAAAACCTCATAATATCGTCGAGCTCTGGTCGACGATCGCTGAGCTCAACTCCTCAATATCGTCGAACTCCATTCGACGATCGCTGAGCTCAGGTCGACGATTTTGACTCTGCACTGGATCCTTATCTCTGAGCTCAGTTCGACGATCTTTGAGCTCAGATCGACGATTTCTTTGCTGCTTGCTTTCTCCAATTCGCTGAGCTCAGCTCGACGATAGCAGAGCTCAGTTCGACGATTTCAGTTATCTTTCAGAATTCAAATTCAAATCAGATAGAAGTTATTCTGCATTTAATTCAGAAGATCTGCCAGCCATTTTCATTTACTTCTGGAGCAAGTTTCAAGGGATTTTTCAAGGAACAATTCAGTGGACTTTCCTTCAGAACATATTATGCAATTAAGGCTGTAATCAATGCAGACCAACGACTATCTTTGACAGAGTAATATTCTATTCAGACTCAGAGAATAAAAGAGAATGTTTTTGAATAAAGACAGAGAATAGACAAGAACAAAAAGAAGAGATTGACAAGAACAGGACACACCTCTCAATATACAGAGACTCTGAAAAATATTCTGTCAACAAGAATTCAGAAGAACACTCATCAAAAAGAGATCAAGCTTTCAAACATTCTTCAGATCTCTTCAGCTCTCAAGTGTTCAAGGCCAACATCATTTCAAGACTCCAGACAATCAACATTTCAGCTTGCTGAAATCATCTTCTGCTGGAGATCTATTTTTGAAGGCCTATCACCCTCAGCAAAGCTCATCTTCCTAAAGATCAAGGACTCAGGGGGAGCTTTGAAATCAATCCACTTAGTCTTCTCAGTTGATTGAGAAAGAGAAGACTGTCATAACTCTCTCAACCCCCTCTCTGTAAAGGGTTTTTCAAACTCCCTTCAAAAGTTTGAATCTGGTTTTTGAGCACCTTGTCAAAAGCTCATTGGTGGCAAGACACCTGATCAAAAAATCTGATTTGGTTTTTGAGCACCTTATCAAAAGCTCATTGGTGCCCAGGACACCTGATCAACTCATCCTGCAGTGGATTCCTACCTAGGGTGGTAGAAGAGTGGATGTACCCAAGTTGGGGAACCACTATATTTCCTTGTGTCATCTGGTTCTGCATGTTTTCTTTTTGTTTCTGGCCTAGATTTTCTTGTGCTTAATTTCTGCATAGCTTAGTTTTATTTCTGCTTCCCTGCTTACACTCGTTACAACAATTGTTGTAAAGCTTTGCAAAAGTTTTTCTTTGTGTTTTAAAAAGCACCATATACTCTATTCACCCCCCTCTAGAGTATATCTGATCTAGTTTCCCCTTTCAATTGGTATCAAAGCCAGGTTGGTTAATCATACCATATCTGTTTGGTTGTACAGGCTAACACCTGAACCCCAAGATCCCAAACTAGATCCTTCTTTTTATATTTTATTATTAGATTTAGCTTGCACAGATCATGGCCCAAAACAAAGATTATGCTAGCACCAGACCTCCAGTGTGCAATCTATCAAAGTTTGCACTTTGGAAAGCAAGGATTAGGCTCTACATGAATTCTATTGACGAAGATATTTTTAATTCTGTGTTGACAGTGTGTCCAAGACCTCCAGAGAGCACAAGCACAAATGCTGTTCCACCTCCATCAGGAACAGATACTGACATCAAAAAGTGGAAAGTAGCTGATGCCAAGGCAATGAACATTCTAGCTCAGACAATGTCAGATGACATTTTTCAGAAGGTAGCTGAATGTAACTCAGCCAAGGAGATCTGGGACAAGCTCTCAGAAATAGTTTCAGGATCAGCTGATGAGAGAAAGGACAGAAGATCCCATCTCATCTCCCAATATGAGAACTTTAAGAAGGGAGAAACTGAGACAGTGGGAGACATGTACAACAGACTGAGTCTAATTGTCAGTGAACTGAGGACATTAGACAAAGAGATCTCACTAACAGAACTTAATGACAAGATCCTAATGTGCTTCCCCAGCACTTGGGATTCAAGAATCTGGCCAATTAAAGATGCCAGAAGCCTGAATGAGATCACCACTGAAGCCTTGTTGGGTAAGCTCAAATCTTATGAGCTACTCATCAAGAACAGAGAAGAAGAACAGAAGGCTGCTTCACCAGCCACAAGAAAGGAGAAGACTATAGCATTCAAGGCAACTGAGGATTTGCCTGAAGAAAAAGGAGCAGCCAATGATGAACTTCTCAGCTTGTTGGCCAAAAGATTCTATAAGATGGCCAGAAAGAACTTCAGAAGAAGATCATACAAGGAGCAGGATAAGCCAAGGTATGACAAGTCCATTGGCAATAGCAAAGACATTATTTGCTTTGGTTGCAGGAAACCAGGGCATATGGTTCCTGACTGTCCAGAAAACAAGAACAAGGACAGAAGGGACAGAAAAGAAAGAAGAAAGGAGAAGGACTCCAAAAGGAATGGAAATAGCAAACCTTCCTCCAGCAGAAATAAGCACACAAGGAAAGGATTTGTTGCTGAATCCTGGAGTGAGACTGAAGAGGAGTCAGAGGCCTCTTCCAGCTCAAGTGATGATGAGGATGATGCAGAGGAAAAGGAGTTCTGCATGATGGCAATCAATGCCTCACAACACAACTCAGAGGAAGAGGAGTCAGAGTCAGACTCAGAGACACAACCTGAAGAAGATCAGGTAATCAGCTCTTTTGATTTCACTTCAGAAGATTTCAAACTTGAATTTAAAGCACTATGTTTAGACCTCCTAAAGTCTGAGAAAGAGATCATCTCTCTCAGAAATCAATTATCTGAACAAAATGCTTTAAAATCAGAAAACCTCAAACTCTCTCAGGAGTTGGAGAACTATAGGGAACAGATAGCTTCACTGAAGAGTGAGCTCTCTGAGGCCAAGAAGCTTGAAGAATCTCTCAATGGGAGAAGCATCAAGCTGATGGACATCACAAGCACAGTGAACTCAAGATTCAACAGTACACTGGGCTTGGGTGCCTCATCCAGCCAACCTATTGTTCTAACAACCCCTATCAAGTTCATTTCTGACAAGGGAAAGGGAGTTGTAGAGGTTGCCAGGAAAAATTCTGATCTGCCTCAGAAAACTAAAGTCCAGTACAAATCGTCGAACGGAGATCGACGATCGCCGAATGAAGATCGACGATCGCCGAACGCAACTCGACGATCTCAGGACAAATCGTCGAACGCTGATCGATGATCTCAGCCAAGATCGTCGAACGCTGCTCGACGATCCCATATACCTGACCTCAGCGGTAGTCGACCGTCGAATGAAGCTCGACGATCGGACCCACGATCGTCGAACGCAGCTCCAAGATCGTCGAACAGAGGTCAGAGCTCTGGAAATTTTTTCAAAGGCAAGTCAAAATTGAATCCTAAGGGTTCTTCATCCCAAACCTTTAACCCTTATACTGAATGGATTATACCTCCAAGGAGATATCATCCTGAAGGATATAAGAGTCAGCCAGGGATATCTTTCATTTCTGAATTTAAAGGTTATCAACCTAGGCCCAAGGTAAACTGGGTCAAAAACAAGTGAATTGCTTTATGTGCAGGTGAAGACCTATCCAACATCTAACCAGCAATGGTATTTGGATAGTGGGTGCTCCAAGCACATGACAGGGAACAAGGACAACCTAAATTCCTTTAGAGCCAAGCTTGGACCCAAAGTTATCTTTGGTGATTCCAACTTTGGACAAACTAAAGGATATGGAGCAGTCCAGATTGGTTCTGTAACCTTCAAGAAGGTAGCATATGTGGAAGGACTGAAGCACAATCTAATCAACATCAGTCAGCTATGTGATGAAGGCTACCAGGTGACCTTCAGCAAAACTTCATGCAAAATCAAGTCAGAGGACAACACAACTGTGTTGACAGGTAAAAGGAAAGGTAACATCTACCTAGTAGACTTTCTTTCAACTACTATAGATATCTGTTTATTCAATTCAGTTTGTAGACCAAATGTTTTATGGCATAAGAGATTAGGACACCTAAACCTTAGAACTATTGCTAGGCTCTCCAAGGACAACCTTGTTAGAGGACTACCTTCTGGCCCCTACAAGAAGGAAGGACTCTGCAAGGCTTGTCAATTAGGCAAGCAAACTAAGAACAGTTTTAAGTCACTTAATAAGAGTGATTCACCTAGGATATTGTATCTGTTACACATGGATCTATTTGGACCCATCACAGTACAAAGCCTAGGAGGGAAATCCTACACTTTAGTGATTGTAGATGACTTCTCTAGATTCACTTGGGTGTTCTTTCTAAGGAAGAAGTCTGATAACTTTAAGTGTCTGACAGAGTTTCTCAAATGTATAAAGATTGAGTTCAATACTCACATTGCCCTGATCAGAAGTGATCATGGGACAGAGTTTGATTCTCTTCTTATGCAAGAGTTCTGCCAGAGTGAAGGGATCAGGCATACTTTCTCAGCTCCTAGAACTCCTCAACAAAATGGGGTAGCTGAAAGGAAAAATAGAACCCTTATTGAATCTGCCACTACATTGTTGTCAGATGCTCATCTACCTCTATCCTTCTGGGCAGAGGCAGTGAACACCTCCAACTATGTGCTGAACAGAAGTCTGATACATAAACTAAAGGGAAAGACTCCCTATGAATTACTCAAAGGGAAGAAACCTAAAGTTGACTATTTCAAAATTTTTGGTTGCATTTGCTATATTCACAATAATGATAAGAAACATCTAGCAAAATTTCAAGCCAAAGCTGATGAAGGAGTGTTTCTGGGATACTCCATGATCAGCAAGGCCTATAGGGTTTATAATAAATCATCACTGAAAATTGAGGAATCTGTTCATGTTTCTTTTGATGAAACTAACATGTCTTTCAAGGAGAAGATTTCTTCTACCATAGAACCTTTGCAGGAACACTCTCTAGTTGAAGATATGAACAAGCTACAGGTTGCTCAAGAGGATAAAAGCAGTGAAGATGAAAGCAATGCTCAACATATTGAAGCACAACCTGAAGAGCCAGTTGTTGTACCACAAGAGGAAACAACAACACAGGTTGGTGAACAATCAACACCCCCGGTTTATTTAGTAACATCAAGAGACCATCCAATTTCCCAGATAATTGGAGAAATCTCAGCTGGTGTGCAAACCAGAAATCAGGTCAACCAAAACCTGTTGCACACCTGCTTTCTTTCTCAAATTGAACCTCAGTCCATTCAAGATGCAGAGCAAGATCCACACTGGATCATTGCCATGCAAGAGGAGTTGCATCAATTTGAGAGGAACAAAGTATGAGAACTAGTGCCCAAGCCTAAGGATCATTCCATTGTTGGAACAAAATGGGTATTCAGAAACAAACTGGATGATCAAGGAGTAATAATAAGGAACAAGGCAAGGCTAGTTGCCCAAGGATATTCTCAAGAAGAAGGAATTGACTACGACCAGACCTTTGCACCTGTTGCACGATTAGAAGCCATCAGGATATTTTTAGCCTATGCAGCTCACAAAGGCTTCAAGGTTTATCAGATGGATGTCAAGAGTGCCTTTTTAAATGGAGACATCAAAGAGGAAGTCTATGTCAGACAACCTCCAGGTTTTATCTCTCCAACTCATCCTGATTTTGTTTTTAGATTAAATAAAGCATTATATGGTCTCAAGCAAGCTCCTAGAGCATGATATGAGACCCTAGCATGCTTTCTTTTGGAAAATGGTTTTATAAGGGGTAGAGTAGACCAAACTCTTTTCATTAGAACTCATAAGTCCCATACCCTACTAGTACAAATCTATGTAGACGACATCATTTTTGGTTCTACTGACTCAAAACTATGCAGAAGGTTTTCTAACCTAATGCATTCTAAATTTGAGATGAGTAGCATGGGTGAGCTATCCTTCTTCCTAGGATTGCAAGTCAAACAACATGCTGAGGGCATCTTTATTTCTCAAACCAAATATGCTAATGAGCTGGTTAAGAAATTTGGGATGTCTGAGGCATCTTGTATGAAAACACCCATGCCTACCAATGCTGTATTGGATGCTGATGAACATGGGAAACCTGTTGATCAGACAACATATAGAGCAATGATTGGCTCTTTACTGTATCTTACAGCTAGTAGACCAGATATAATGTTTGCTACATGTATATGTGCTAGATTCCAAGTTAGCCCTAGAGAGTCACACCTCACATTAGTAAAGAGGATTCTTAGGTATGTTAAAAGTTGTCCAAATCTAGGTCTCTGGTATCCAAAAGATTCAGCATTTGAGTTAACTGGATTCTCTGATGCTGATTATGCTGGATGCAGAATTGACAGGAAAAGTACCAGTGGAACTTGTCAGTTTCTTGGTGATAGACTTGTCTCTTGGTTTTGCAAGAAACAAACATCTGTGTCAACTTCAACTGCTGAAGCTGAATATATGGCTGCAGGCAGTTGTTGTTCACAAATACTGTGGATTCAAAATCAACTCCTAGACTATGGTTACAACTTAGAGAAGTCAAAAATCTTTTGTGACAATACAAGTGCTATCTCCATAGCTCAAAATCCAGTCCTCCATAGTAGGACAAAACATATAGAGATTAGGCATCATTTCTTAAGGGATAATGTTGAAAAGAACAAAATTGAAGTGCAGTATATCCCAACTGATTTACAAAGGGGAGATATTTTCACCAAGCCTTTGGATGAAAAGAAACACACCTTCTTTCTAAATCAGTTAGGAATGTTAGATGGAGGAAGTCTCAAATAATATCCTAGATTTTGAAAGCAAAAATTGACCAAGACTAGGCAAAATTTCTGATTTTCCTTAGTGACTAAATTTCTCTGATCTCTGAACTGCGCTCGACGATTTTCCCAAAGATCGTCGAACGGAGTTCGACGATTTCCTGAATCGTCGAACTGAGTTCAGCGCTCCTTTGATAGTATAGACTATCTCTTCTGGTCAACGATCGTCGAACGGCGCTCGACGATTTTGTTCACTGAACGATCGTCGAACGGAGCTCGACGCCTTTCCAGATCGTCGAACGGAGATCGACGATTTTGGAGTCTCTTCAGATTCCTTTAGAAGCCTCGATCGTCGAACTGAGTTCAACGATCTTTCCTTTTCTGCATCGAACCCTAATATAACACTCATTTTTCGCCGTCGTTCTCTCTTGCGCTTTCAATTTCTCTGCAAGAATTTTCTTCCCTCCAAATAGTTCTACCTTGGTCGTTTTGTTTGTTAAGTTTTTGCAGGTACAATGGCCGTTTCAGTTGTTGTGCTAGCCGCCATGAAATTTGATGCAGGTATTGACATTGATCTAGACTCCTTCAACACCACCGATCAAGTCTTCCAGGACATCCTCAATTTATTCAAAGATCAGCAACTTTCTGCCCTCATGACAACCAGAATCAAACTTGCCTCTGATGAAATCAAAGAATGGGTATATACTGCACACAACCTTGACAACAACACCATTGTTGGCTCTATTGGTGGCACCCAGGTACCTCTGACCCCAACAGTCCTCACAGAGGTTTTTGGATTAAGAAATGGTGAAGACTCTGCTGAACTCTCTGGAGAAGAATTCTCTGATATTCTTGCCAGGATGGGCCATCCTGAGGGGAACCCTAGCAAGCTGTTTAAGAGGAACCTGTCAGTGGAATACAGGTTTCTGGCAGATGTTGTAGGCAAGGTTCTGTTGGCCAAACATTCTGCCCATGACACCATCTCCAGATATCAGCTCTGCCTCATGGGAGCTCTGGTGGATAGGAAAAGCCTGAAAGGGGGAGAAGTCTTTTTTGATCTGCTGAAGAAAAAGATAAACAAAACATTTGTGAATTTTGGAAGAATTCTGGGAGTCTTCCTCCAGGCTAAGTGCCCTGCTCTGCTAGTCTCCTCTGGAGTGCACATCAATGCCTCCAAGAGACTCACCTGTGCCCTATTTGGGAAATGAGACAGGCAAATCATCAAGCCCAGCAGGCCCTCTTCATCAGCATCTGCCCCTTCAGGCACCAGGACTCTAAGAGTCACTCCACCCCAGGTCTCTGCCCCTCCAGAGGACCTGCCTGCTGCTAGTGCTGCTTCTCCTCCTCCTCCAAGCCCAACCCTGCCCATTCCATCCACCACTCCAACTACCTCCACCATTACAATTTCCAGCCCATCTCCAACATCAATACCATCTCCAGCAACCATCTCATCTCCACCAGCAGACCACTTCCATCCCCTATTCTCTTATCCCCCACCAGATGTCACCTCATCCCCATCCCTTCCCTCCTTCACACTTCTGGATGAATCCTACATGGATGATTCCCCCTCCTCTCCTCCAGACTTCCCATCCACTTCCACATCTTTCCAAGACCTTCTCCACCATATTATTGATCAACCCACCTTCACTCCATCCATATCCATCCCACTATCCTCCATCTCCACCATCCCCTCTCCTGAGCCATTCATTCCACCCTTCAGCCCTCCTCCTCCAGCATCCTTAGCCATCCCAATTCCCTCTACCTCTGCTCCTGCCCTTGAGCATGTAGATCTGCCAGCCTTGGCTGACCAGTTGTATGAGCTCCTTGCACCCAGGCTCTCTCTTCTCATGGAGGCCTCTTTAGCTCCTCTACAACAGTCAGTGGCAGCTCTCTCTGCCCGGCTTTCCTCCTTCCTTACTCCTCAAGCAGCACCCCCAGCAGGTTGCCTTGATCCAGAGGTATCTGCATCCAGGCAGGGGGAGATGCCCTATGAAGCCAGCCTTCATGCTGCTGTTGCTGCTGCTTCTGCTGCTACTGATGCTGTTTTTGTGTCTGCTTCTGCTACTGCTGCTGCTCCTGCATCTGTTGCCTCTGCTGCTCCAGTCCTAGCAATAGACCTAAGGTCTTTGCTATCTACATTTGATACTGTATACTACTGCTGCCTCCCAGAGCCCTCTGCTGTCCAGTCCTCAGAAGATCTGTCCAAGGCTCTGGTGCCCTTCTCATGTTGTGACCCCAGTATAATTTCTGTCTTTATTCATTCAGTAACTGCTGCTTCTGATGATGTTACTGCTACTGCTGCTGCTGAAGACAAGGCTGTATCTGCCTCTGAAATTATTCTTGCTGCTGAAGAAGACATTGTTCCAACTGCTGCTGATGAGCCCATTCCCCAGGATTTTCTGATGACAGAGGCTGTTGATTTTGAGCCTGCTGAAGTTGTTGTTTCTGAAGCTGCTGCTGCCCTCATTCCTGAAGTAATCACTGTTTCTGCTAGTGCTCCTGTACCTGTTGTTTTATCTGCTGCTGCTATCTCTCCTGAAGTTACTAGTGTTGTTTCTGAAGTTGTTTCTGTTGCTCCATATGCTGTTGCACCTACTGTTATATCTGCTGCCCCTTCTGCTTCTGCTTCTGCCCCATCAGCTGCTGTTCAGCTAAAAGAAGATCTAATGAAAAAGATTGATGCTTTATATGATGCACAGAGTTCTGAATCTGAGGATTATAACACTGCTTCTGATGATTCATCTGCCACCATTGCTAAGAAAAGGAAAGCAAGAAGTAAGGCTTTGAAGAGAGTTCCTCCTGCCAAAGTTAGAGATGACAATGATGTTCCCTACTATATTCTGCACAATTGCCCAATCTCTGAGCATTGGATGCAATTCTCTAAGAACCAGTTAAAGGCTATGAAAAAGAAGAGGAAGTATGAAAAAGGTTCCACTCAGTTCAAGCACCCTCATCCTCCTCCACCACCTCCACCTGATGCAGGTGCAGGTGGCAGCTCTGCAAGTTCAGGCCCTGCTAGAAGCCAGGCTCCGTACCAACCTCATGCTAGAACTTATCAAAGGGAAAGCCAGTCTAGGGGCTCTTACTCTAGAAGGGGAGGATATAGGGGAAACCAAAGAGAGACTCAGGTTTACTCCAAAGGGCATTCCAGGCAGCATCCTTACTCTAGGGGAGGACATGTCTCTTCTGATACATCTTCTGGTCCTTTCCCCTATAAGCTCAAAGATACTGTGACTGCCAGGACTCCTCAAGATACTTCTTCCAACAGGTATGAGCCACCTGTTCCATTTGAGGACCCTGAGAAGAATCCTATGGCTTGGACTGCTAGAATGAAAGAGCTGGCTGCTTTAGATCAAATCAAGAAAGCCAAAGAAAAAGGCCTAGACACTTCCAACATCTCCACAATGTCAGAACAAAGACAGAAGGAATTAGAGAGATATGCCTCCAGCAAATTTTTTGATGCAGACAGGTACATGGAGTTGCATCCTGCTGCAGTGGTTCCAAGGACTTCTAAGCAAACATATCTGGGAGCAGCTGATGATACAAGATCCAACAGAGAAGCATTAAATCCTAACAGGGAAATTAAAATGGTAAAAGGCAAAGAAAAGGAATAACTCTGTAAGGTGATAACTCTTGGTTTTTCTGACTGCCTTCTAGATATCATGTTTATATATATCTCTGTGATGGTTCTGTGATGTCTAGCTGCTGTTGTCTTTATGTTTTTGTGACTGTATGATGTTGTTTGTTTTTCCTATGTCTGTAAATAGTTTTCCTAACCCAAATAGGGGGAGATTGTTGGAACACCCTATTACTAATTTGGGTCAGGATCACTATGTCTCTAGGAATTTATGTTTTGACCTTCTGTATAGATTATAGGTCAATTAGAATTGAGTTTAAGGGTTAGAAGGCTAGGATTGGAAGCTTCCCTGAAGACCCAAGTTTTTCTGGAGACTAAGTCCAAATCGTCGAGCTCAGCACGACGTTTCGTCGAACTCCGGTCGACGATCGTCTAGCTCAACTTCGATAGATCGTCGAACTCCATTCGACGATCGCTGAGCTCAAAACCTCATAATATAGTCGAGCTCTGGTCGACGATCGCTGAGCTCAACTCCTCAATATCGTCGAACTCCATTCGACGATCGCTGAGCTCAGGTCGACGATTTTGACTCTGCACTGGATCCTTATCTCTGAGCTCAGTTCGACGATCTTTGAGCTCAGATCGACGATTTCTTTGCTGCTTGCTTTCTCCAATTCGCTGAGCTCAGCTCGACGATAGTAGAGCTCAGTTCGACGATTTCAGTTATCTTTCAGAATTCAAATTCAAATCAGATAGAAGTTATTTTGCATTTAATTCAGAAGATCTGCCAGCCATTTTCATTTACTTCTGGAGCAAGTTTCAAGGGATTTTTCAAGGAACAATTCAGTGGACTTTCCTTCAGAACATATTATGCAATTAAGGCTGTAATCAATGCAGACCAACGGCTATCTTTGACAGAGTAATATTCTATTCAGACTCAGAGAATAAAAGAGAATGTTTTTGAATAAAGACAGAGAATAGACAAGAACAAAAAGAAGAGATTGACAAGAACGGGACACACCTCTCAATATACAGAGACTCTGAAAAATATTCTGTCAACAAGAATTCAGAAGAACACTCATCAAAAAGAGATCAAGCTTTCAAACATTCTTCAGATCTCTTCAGCTCTCAAGTGTTCAAGGTCAACATCATTTCAAGACTCCAGACAATCAACATTTCAGCTTGCTGAAATCATCTTCTGCTGGAGATCTATTTTTGAAGGCCTATCACCCTTAGCAAAGCTCATCTTCCTGAAGATCAAGGACTCAGGGGGAGCTTTGAAATCAATCCACTTAGTCTTCTCAGTTGATTGAGAAAGAGAAGACTGCCATAACTCTCTCAACCCCCTCTCTGTAAAGGGTTTTTCAAACTCCCTTCAAAAGTTTGAATCTGGTTTTTGAGCACCTTGTCAAAAGCTCATTGGTGGCAAGACACCTGATCAAAAAATCTGATTTGGTTTTTGAGCACCTTATCAAAAGCTCATTGGTGCCCAGGACACCTGATCAACTCATCCTGCAGTGGATTCCTACCTAGGGTGGTAGAAGAGTGGATGTACCCAAGTTGGGGAACCACTATATTTCCTTGTGTCATCTGGTTCTGCATGTTTTCTTTTTGTTTCTGGCCTAGATTTTCTTGTGCTTAATTTCTGCATAGCTTAGTTTTATTTCTGCTTCCCTGCTTACACTCATTACAACAATTGTTGTAAAGCTTTGCAAAAGTTTTTCTTTGTGTTTTAAAAAGCACCATATACTCTATTCACCCCCCTCTAGAGTATATCTGATCTAGTTTCCCCTTTCAGCACAGATCAACCACCCCCCGTTGCTCAAGTCACCTTTCCATCACCGAATACCAACGTACTCGAGGCCAAATATAAGGCTCGGGTCGGTTTCACCTTTCCTGTTCGGCACGAGGCCTTTTCAAGAGCTCATCAAGCTCACAAATAGTAATACTGTCCACAGAGGACTGGATTCACAATAGCCATACTGTCCACCACGGACTGGCTTCACAAGAGCCATAATGTCCACCAAGGACTGGCTTCACAATCAATAAGGTGAGTTCATGCCTCTAGACCCCACCTTCATCCTAAAATACTTATGCTTCCCTAAAATTACTAATATGCCTCTAGACTGGTTTGTCAATAGCCAAACTCTGTTGTTCTGAGGAGCTAAATGTAGACTGGGGGTATTTAGGTAATTTCAGGTCTGGGTCCAACCTAGTGGAAGCTCTTCCTGCTGAGCTCTGTGGGAAACTGGCTTTCCCCGAGCACAAGCCTTCACGCCTAACCCATGCGGGAAGCAAAGGTTGACGGGAGCATTGAGTGGAGAAGCATCACTCAACGCCAAAGGATGACGGGAGCATTGAGTTGAGAAGCATCACTCAACGCCAAAGGCTGGCGGGAGCGTTGAGTGGAGAAGCATCACTCAACTCTAAAGGCTGACAGGAGCGTTGAGTGGAGAAGCATCACTCAATGCCAAACACTGGTGGGAGCATTGAGTGGAGAAGCATCACTCAATGCCAAAGGCTGGCGGGAGCGTTGAGTGGAGAAGCATCACTCAACACCAAAGGCTAACGGGAGCTTTGAGTGGAGAAGCATCACTCAATGCCAAGGGCTGGCAGGAGCGTTGAGTGGAAAAGCATCACTCAATGCCAATGACTGACTAGAGCATTGAGTGGAGAAGCATCACTCAACGCCAAAGGTTGGCGAGAGCGTTGAGTGTAGAAGCATCACTCAATGCCAAAGGCTGGCGGGAGCGTTGAGTGGAGAAGCATCAATCGATGCCAAAGGCTGACAAGAGCGTTGAGTGGAGAAGCATCACTCAACGTCAAGGGCTGGCGAGAGCGTTGAGTGGAGAAGCATCACTCAATGCAAAAGGCTGCTGGATCGTTGAGTGGAGAAGTATCACTCAATGCCAAAGTTTGGCGGGAGCGTTGAGTGGAGAAGCATCACTCAACGCCAAGGTCCAATAGGCTTCCACCATCTCGAGGCACGAGCCCCTACACCTACCCAAGGCAGGAGCATTCCTGCCAGCCCTGATTCCGCAATAGCCTGAGCGTTAGATCTGCAATCGATGATCATAACCTTAGGTCGAAGGCCCAGCTCAACGAGTTGAGCTCGACGAACTGGCATTCGACGAACTACGCCTCCAGCTTGACAGACTGAGCTCGACGTACTGGTGTTCAACGAAATGGTGCTACTCAACCCCTAGGAGAGAGCCCTCCCGGCTATTTACGGCAAGAGGACTCCCACACACTTTCTTACTTGATCTAATTATAAGTCCAAATCAAGCCCAATCCTGGTCCTTGGAGGATCTTGGTCCTACTCAGCGAATATGGGGTTGTATATAATCCCCGCTCTTTGCGAGCTAGGCTTGTGCTCAAAAAGACACGTCCAACCTCAAATATTCGATCAGTACAGGCTGTCCTGGCAGGGAATCTTTCTGCAGACCCCGCCTTCGTCCTATAAATATACAACTGAGTTTGTCTCTCAGGCAACCTCTGTCGTAATTACTCTCTACTTGAGCCTCTGCCGTGCCATAAAAATGCGTGCCAAAAATTTTGAGAAGCCGATCTCGGAAGAGCTCCAGTGTAACGTCACCATCCGTTCATATCGCATATAATAGAAGGTCTAGTCGAGGCCCTACACCATATGCCACCAAACAGGCGAGGAAGTTACAAGTTAATACCATAACACAATCGCATCCTAACTCAGAGCATGCTAGAGGAAGATTTTAACAATAATATAGAACTCCAACCAAGAATGCCACTATATATATATATATATAAAGCCACATTTATATATAAACTCTCGAGGAATGTACAGCAAATACAACATCGTTTGGTATTATGGCCTTACAGTTACTCTTTACAAATATGGATTCCAAACATCGGCACGCAGGCCGGCCACACGAGCAAAATACAGTATTCTTTGTTTAGCCTTCAAGGGCTAGCAGTAGCAGCAGCAGTAGGGACTTCAGCCTTTATGTGTCCCACTCGGCTCTCCAGCACCTGCACAAGGACAGTTCACCAAACAATGACAACAAGGCAATGGCCAGCATTCAGCTGACCAATTTATAACGACCCTACCCCTTTCCCGGGAAAGTAGTATTCCTTTCCTGCAAGCATAGCAATTCATCGATAGATATATATATCACACATTGTGCTCTCACGCACAAACAATCCATCACAACCGTCAGCCACGCGGCACGACGATCCTTGCACTCAGGGCACGTTCTTGGTGTACCGGCGAACCAGTGTCCCACCACCGTTCCAGGACCAACACCCGACGGTAAAATTGAGCATTTAGTCTTTCTGGCACGCAGGCCTAAGACTCTCATTATGCTCTCCAACTGACCGCACTTTCAGGTCTTCAAGTCGGACGGACATAACGCAGATACGGATCAGCTACCCCACATTGCTCAAGTCGTCTCGCCATTACCGAATACCAACGTACTCGATGCTAAATATAAGGTGCGGGTCGATTTCACCTTTCATGTTCGGCACGAGGCCTTTTCAAGTGCTCATCAAGCTCACAATAGCCACACTGTCCACCAATGACTGGCTTCGTAATAGCCACAATGTCCACCACAGACTGGCTTCACAACAGCCACAATGTCTACCACGGACTAGCTTCACATCAGCCACAATATCCACCACGGACTGGCTTCACAACAGCCACAATTCCATCACGGATTGGCTTCACCATCAATAAGGGGAGTTCATGCTAGCGTCCTTCACAATCACTTAGCGGGTTCCGTTGAACTCACTTTCTGTACCCATCTCCGCGCAAACCCTGCAGCATCCAGCAGTGTCAGAAAACTGGTCTTGCCATAGCACACAGCGCAAGCATCACAAGGGTATTTTCCTGGACTACCACTCCAATACTTCCTGCTACTGCCCTTCATAGGTCCAGCCCTTCGACCCCACAAACAACACGTTTAACCGTAGAGTCTTCTCCGCTGTACAAATGCAACATCACCAATCCAGACCAACCTGTCCAGATGGGCTTCACACAGCATGCCTATTCTGTACTACATATTTCCGGATTTATATGCAAAACTACTGGGGATTCCAAGAATCAACCCAAGGAAATCCCTTCGCAATCCACCCTCTGGTGGGGGAAATCCATGCACATGCCAAAATGAAGGACTTCACGTGTCCAAGAAGGAAGATCGTTACACTTGACGACCTCTTTGGAGCCATGGAATTCTACCTGGTTGGAAAGCACCGCAGTAGCTTTGCTTCCGCAAATCTGGCCTCGTATCTTAGTTCGGAACTCTAAATCTCCACCAGCGGCCTGATCCCTTCTCCTCCTCCTCCCCTCCTCCTTGCTCTACCTTCTCTCTAGCTCTTTTAGAAAGAGAATGGCCAAAAGTAAAGTGAGACTCATCTTCTCAATTTCTGCCATAAAGCAGCAAGGAGAAACCTGGGCCATCAAATCCCAGAGGAAGGAAACGAACGGCTACAAAATTTCCTGAAAACGGTTATTTCGGTTCTGACACGCCCTGTGACATGCCCGTATCACAGGGAGTGTACCTTAAGTGGCACACGAACCGACTTATCCAGAACAGCACACGAACCGACTTATCCAAAACAGGACACGACCATGTGACATGTCTGTGTCACATGGCTGACACGCTCGTGTTACATGGCTGACACTCCCGTGTCTAGCTCTCGAGCCCCATTCGAGACCTACTCGAGACAACCACTCGATTAATTGGCCAGGACACGCCCGTGTCACATGGCTGACACGCCCGTGTCACACCCGTACTCGAGACATTTACGAGCTACTCGAGACACCCCCTCGAGACCCACTCGAGTAGACACAGAGCAGGACACGGACATGTGACACGCCGTGTCATAGGCCGTGTTCCCTCTCTCTCGAGAATTTGTCGAGCGCAGCTACTAGAGTGAAATTCGTCGATCAGAGGAGGACATGCCCTCGGACATGCCCTCCGACACTCCCGTGTCGCAAGGAGCAGGACACGACCTGTGACACTCCCGTGTCCTAGGCCGTGTTGCCCAGTCTGAACCCAAATTTGGGATTTAGGGTGTTACATTCTATTGCATGCATGGCTTGCCTCCTCATCTTACTGTATCTGTTACTATAACTTCTCCTTCCACCACCAGTGACGACATCCATATTGTACGTGCTCAACTCCAACAGTTACAATGGGTGGTTAATTTCTTCTCTTGCACTGTGACATTAATCTCCAACAAAGGTATATCTTATCTCTCACAATGCTCTCACTGGATTATGGAATCGGGTGTTACGCATCACATCTCTCCACAACAACCACCTCAATTCTTGGATCATGTTTATCCCAAGTTTATCACTGTGGCCAATGGAGACACCACCCCGGTTTCTAGTGTTTTTCATATGCCTCTTACTTCAACCCTCTCTCTTTCCTTGGTTCTTCATGTTCCCGGATCCCCCTTTAACCTTTTTCTCCATTAGCAATTTTACTCAGAATCTTGATTGTTCTATAACCTTCTCACGCTCCTCCTTTGTTGTACAGGATTGACAAACGTAGAATATACTTGGTAGAGGGCGGCTATCAAATGGGCTATATCGTCTTGATGTTCCATCTACTGCTCTCTCCACTGTCCCGACGATTAATTAACATCGTCGTCTTGGACAAGCTCCTCTACAGATTCTCTAGAAAGCTCTTCCAGATATATCTCTTCATGAGTTTACTTGTGAACCTTGTATCTTTGGCAAACAACACCGTGTATGTTTTCCTTATTCTTGTGTTCAGAGCGATGCACTTTTTTTATTAGTACATTTTGTTACTCGGGGACCCTATAAGATTCCCAGTGTATTTGGTTATCAGTATTTTGACACATTTATTGATGATTACTCACGTGTAACTTGGTTATTGAAAGTTTTGATTTCAAGAACAACTAATCACCTAGAGAGGGGGTGAATAGGTCCAATTTCAAAAACTTAGGCAACTAATCGATTAAAAACATAGCACAACAATCAATACCAGCACATCACAGTGCACAAAATTTATAGTGGTTCCCCATTTGTTGGTTACATCCACTTTCCCCCTTCGCCAATCTAGCAGTATACTAGATTCAACCAAACTTCCTTCTATCTTTCTCAGATCCTCAAATCTTACAGCTCAGAGCCCAACCGGCTCCTACAACTCAGGCACAAGCCCTACCACTCAGATCACCAAGATCCTACAACTCAAGTTCTTCCTAAGAACTCTACCTCAGAGTGACTTCACACTCCTACAGCTCAAGCAATCCTACCCTACCTCAGTGTGAATCCACACACCTACAACCCAGGCAACTCCTGCCCTACCTCAGCCTTTATAACACATGCTTACAACTCAGGCCTTAGCCTTACCACTCAAATTCAGAATGAATCTTACAAGAAATATAAAAATGATGAATTACAGACACCAGAGAAAATTCTTTGTTCCTGTCTACCTAGATTGAGCAGATATCAGCCCTAACTTCTTCTTCACATCAATAAGATGACACAGAGTTCTTGAAATGACGTCTGGCTTGTTCTGTAATCAACAAGCACATGAATCTATTTCTTCTTCTTCATAAATATCTCCTGATCTGGACTAAGCATATTTCAGCCATTCCTTCTTCTTTGATCTAGCAAATTGATCTTTAGATTCTGGCTTGGCTTGGATCGGGATGAAAACTTCAGCTAGGGCACACCTAGGCTGATTCGTCTCTCTTAGAGGATTACTCTGATCCTGCTGGAGTGGATGCTGATTACACCAGCAAACTCAGACCCCTTCAGATTTGATCTTGAAGTTCTTAGCTCCTACAATAATGGCGGAAGAAGATGACGAACTCCGCTTCTCGTTTTTTTTATTAGAGATTAATCCAATTAAATCCTTCGTCATTTTTCAGATCTCTTCTGCTATTTATAATCCAGTCACATTGGCGAGATGATTGACATGTTTCTCAATTTTAATGGTGGTTAAAACCTCGGCTCTATTAACATGAGATCCATTGTATACTAACGACGACAATAATGTCGATTTACATCGAATCTGAAATTTGTTGAATTGTTGACTTTGTTGTGTCAACATCATTCTGGACTTAGCAAAAATCAACAACTTTTCTGAAATCCTGCGTTCGATGAACTTCAAGGCTAGCTTGACGAAATCTGAACTCAGCTCGACGAAACAGTGAAGCTGAGATCGATGAATTCCCTTAGCTCAGTTCTTTCTTTAGGTGAAGGCCGGGGTCGATGAATTTCGAGCTCAGCTTGATCAAACCTGAGCTTCGCTTGACGAACAAGTGAAGCTGAGATCGACGAATTATCTCAGCACAGTTCTTTCTTCAGGTGAAGGCTGAGTTCGACGAATTCTTTGAACACTGGTCGACGAAATCTGAACTTCGTTCGACGATTCTGATAGCTGAGTCCTTCTTATAGGTAAATGATGTGATCGACGAACTCTAAACTACGTTCGACGAAAGCTAAGGTCAGCTCGACGAATGGTAGACTCAGTGATTCTAGACTTAGAAATTTCTTCAACTTTGCATGATGGCGTTGAGAGCGTTGAGTGTATATACCTCACTCAATGCTTTTTCCCTTGTCCATATTCTTCATCTTTCTGCCTAATGGCGTTGATAGACTCAGCATAGCGTTGAGTGATGAAGCTTCACTCAACGCTTCTGAACTTAGTCAATTTTTTGGATTTTTCACAGTAACCCTATGACAGAATAACCTTGATTCACTGCTTGTAGTTATATGGTGTTGAGTGAGTTGAGCTCACTCAATGCTTCTGCACTTAGCCGATTTTCTCAGGCTTTGTCACAGCGATTTCAACATTTTCTTCTCAGCGGTCTCAGCTGTCTCAGCGCTTTTTGCCTTAGTCAACTTTTTCGGCTGTCTCAGCGCTTTTTTCTCATCGATCTCAACTGTCTCAACGCTTTTTGCCGTAGTCAACTTTTCTGGCTGTCTCAGCGCTTTCTTCTCAGCGGTCTAAACTGTCTCAGCACTTTTTACTGAATGGCGTTGAGTGAGCTTGTCTTACCCAATGCTTTTGGACTTGGGTAATTTTCCTGCCTGCCTTCTCTCAATGCTATTAGCTGGATGGAGTTGAGTGAGCTTGCCTCATTCAACGCTTTTGGGCTTGGGTAATTTCCTGAGTTTCCAGCTCCACCTTTACTCCACCTATCATTATCTCTTGAACTAGCTATCTAATCATTATGACAAAGACTAACCTGTATACATGAATTTAAGCATACATTAAATACAACTATGTTTATCTCATTGACATGATTGACATCAACAAATCAGGGTCATTGAGATCAATGGACCCAACAATCTCCCCCTATTGAAGTTGTCAAAACCACTGATCAAGCATGTCAAAACCACTGATCAGGCTTATTTAGTCAATGAGATACATATTACACATGCAATAAAAGCATATTCATATTAAATTTATTGAAATGAATTTTACCTATTCCCCTTGGATTTCTGCAGGGTGATTTACACCTTAGAGGATTACCTCTTAGCTTGATCTTTTCTGATAGTCATCTATTATCTTTCTCCCTTGAGCTTGAACAACCAAAGGTAAACATGACCTCCATCTATCCCCCTTTTGACCTCTTCAGATAGTCTGGAAGGAGCATCAGGTCTTTTTCTCCCCTTGAGTTCTCCCCCTAGCTGATGTAAATGTAGCTAGGATTGCAGCTGCCAACATGCCCCTTATACAGGGCTGACTTGTATATCACTTGATATCACATGAGAGTACTTGAAATTTAGTATCACTGGAAATTCTCTACACCACTAAAGAAGACTACGTGAAAGTCTCTAGCCTGCAGCTGCTGATAACACTTGAGAACAAGCATCATCTCTCATCTTCCTTTCCATTAGGTCTACAGAACCTGCAAAAAGAACAAACTTGTACCAAGTATAATACCTTAGGGAGTACCTGAAGTTATTCTAAGTTCAACATACCCAAATCAATTTTGAAGGTGTTGAACTTGGCTTCATCTAGAGACTTAGTGAAGATATCTGTCACTTGCTTGTCAATGGAGACAAACTCTAGGCAAATGTCTTCTCTCTCAACATGCTTCCGAATAAAATGATACTTAATTTCTATATGCTTAGTCCTACTATGTGAAACAGGATTCCTAGCAATAGAAATCGTACTAAGAGAATCACAAACTAGAAAAGTTCTACTTGTCTTAATGTCATAGTCGTCAAGCTGATGTTGTATCCACAGCAATTGAGCACAGCAGCTACCTGTTGCAATGTACTCTGACTCTACAGTGGAGATAGCAACACTTATTTGTTTCTTGCTGCTCCATGACACCAATCTTCCACCAAGGAATTGACATGTAGTAGTGGTTCTTTTCCTGTCTTCCTCGTAGCCTGCAAAATCTGCATCTGAAAATTCAGTTAGCTCAAAATCTCTATTCCTAGGGTACCATAGACCAAGATCTGGTGTCCCTTTAAGATACCATAAAATTCTCTTTGTAGCAGAATAATGAGATTCTTTAGGGCATTCTGGATACCTAGCATGGATGTACAACCTCATATCTGGCGAGTGGGGTCGCCAGGAACCAGACCGGCCGATTCAAATCGCTCAGGCAGCAGGAGAGCTCGGCAGGGAAATCTGAAGGCAGTAGGCGAGCTCGGCAGGGAAATTTGAAGGCCGAGCTTGGCATTCGTCGACCCCAAGCTCGGCACTCGCAGAGCTAAGCCTGGGCTTTGTCGAGCTGAGCTCGACTAATGAAGGAAGATCAAAGGGCGAGCACCATTGCTAGCTCGCACTCGCCCTATGGAGCTCGACAGACAGCAGGCGAGCAGGACCTTCAGGGGTGGCCGATGAAATATAAGTATAGATCTTAACTTGCACTAGTTAGAGTTATATCTATATTCTTAGAAAGAAAATCACAGTACAAAAGTAAAGAACAGAGCAAGCAACATAGAAGACACAAGGATATATAGTGGTTCCCCCTAACTGGGTACATCCACTCGTCTACCACCCTGGTAGGAATCCACTACAGGTTTTGATCAGGTGACTGCCACCAATGAGCTTTTGATCAGGTGCTCAAAAACCAATCCTCAAGTCTTTTGATCAGGAGACTTGCAACCAAGAATAACTTTTGAAGGGAGTTAAAGAACTCTTTATACAGGAGGGGAGAGAGAGTGATGTTGTCTTCTCTGTTAACTGTCTAAGAGAAGACTTTAGTGGATTTGATGATGTCAAAGCTCCCCCTGAGATGTTGAATAGTTCAGGAAGGAGGGAAGCTTTGCTTCAGGGTGTAGGCCTTCAAAGTGATGTTGCTCTTCAGAAGCTTCTTGGACTGATTTTGAGTAGTTGTCCCTTGAAAGCCTGAAGCAAATGATGAAGAACTTTGTGTGTATGAGAGTTGTATTGTTCTTCACTAATTCACTGATTTGTTGTTGTTGTTTCTCTTTCTTCTCTCTTACTACTTCATGTTCTTCTCTTGATTTTGTTCTGCATAAATATCTTTATATATTGTCTGAACACAGTTCAAACATTTGAATTTACTTTGTCTGCAATGGCTAAAACATTCCCGAGAATGGTAATTGCTTTGGGAATCAATTAGCATTAAATCCTAATTTAATCCATAATTAATGCAACCTCCAAATGGCTATATTCATAAGAATATATAGCATTAAATCTGATAATTGTAATCTCCTTTAATTAAGCCTTAATTAATTCTGCCAGCTGTAAATATTTCTGTCTGAATACTGTACAGAATTCGTCGACCGGAGCTCGAAGATCGTCGAGCTCAGTTTCTTATTTCGTCGAGCTGTCTTGAGTTCAGCGATCGTCGACCTGAGCTTGGAGTTCATCGAGCTGAGTCCACAGTTCTACTTTAACTTCTTGACACAGCTTCTGTGGAATGTGTCGACACAAGTTCTGGTGTCGACACAGTTGATGTCGACAGATGTTCTGTGTGTCGACACAAGTCCTGTGTGTCGACACACTCTAGCTTCTAGTGTCGACACAGTTGATGTCGACAGATATTCTGTGTGTCGACATAAGTCCTGTGTGTAACGCCTCGAAACACAAAAGAGCGACGGGAGGCATTTTGGGTCAAATCTGGAATTTGGCAGGGGGCACACGGCCTGGGACACGGGCGTGTCCCAGGGCGTGTCAGGCTCGAGTCGACGATTTGGCCGTGAGGTCGACGAATTTTTGGAGTCGACGATCGTCGAGCAGCGAACACGGCCTGGGATGCGGGCATGTCCCAGGGCATGTCGAGCTTGTGTCGACGATCTGCCAGGGAAGTCGACGATTTTCGCTCGACGATGTGTCGAGACAGGGAACACGGCCTAGGACACGGGCGTATCCAAGGCCGTCTCGGGTGGTCGACGAAGTGTCGAGACAGTGAACACGGCCTGGAGCCCAGGGATGTCCGGGTTTGACACCGGCGTGTCAAATAGGACATGGGCGTGTCCAAGACCCGTGTGAGTCTCGGGTTATTTTCGGGGCTGTGTCGATGGGGGCACACGGCCAACCACACGGCCGTGTCCGTTGGAACACGGGCGTGTCAGGTTAAACACGAGCGTGTCGGGACCCGTGTAATTTTCGTAACGCGTTGATTTTGACGGCGAATTAGGGACACGCCCCTGGACACGGGCGTGTCGCAGGCCGTGTTCGGCCCAGGTTTTAGTTTTCAGCTACGAATCGTAGCCATTCATTTCCTTATTTTAGGATCCGACGGTTGGGGGTTGTTCCTACTGGGATATACCCAGGATTGGGCCTTTGAAACCCTCATTTCACTTGAGTGGTTCTCTTTCTAAGTCAAGAGAGATGGGAGAGCAAAGGAGGAAGAAGAAGCCTAGATCCGGTCAACAGCGGAGCTTCGGAGCTCCAAATCGCGAACCGACTTCGGATCTACGGAGGCAAGGAAAATGTTGTGCTTTTCATCCTCTTACATTTCCATGGCGCCAAGGAAGAACGCTAGGGTAACGATTCTCTACTTGAGCATATGAAGCTCTACTTCTTTTGCATAGGGAAGCCCGCTCTCGCGAGTTTACGGTGAGTTTGAGGTGTTCCTTCAGGTCGACAAGAATTGTCCCCGTTGTGTACATGTAGAGTCCGTAATCGAGAACGGATATAGGCATGATGTGTGAAGCCTACCCGGAGAAGTTGGTCTGGATCGGTGATGTTGCATTGCATAAATGGCCGGAGAAGACTCCGTGCGAATGTCTGTTTTTCGGGTTTTCTACGTGGTAGATTGCAACAGGGAGCCTTGGGGATTAACCCCAAGGTGCACCCGGAAACCTGGGCAGATGCGTGATTCTGCCAACTTGGTGGCCTGGGAGCCAACTTGAACATAATCGGGTTATGTGAAGTGTGTAACGGAAACGGGACTCGGAGAAGTTTGACCCGCATATATGGCTTAAATTGTCGTTGCGATGTGAGCACGGGTTAGGCGGAACCGTACCCGTTCTATGTCGTTCGGTGTGAGCCGTTAGCATAGATGAGGGTCTTCGGCGGTCTATGGCTTAAATTGACGTGACCCATGCCGGGAAGACAAATTGCTCATTATTTGGCCGTCAAAGTGGCGGTGGTGAGACAAGGGTGTCTATGGCTTAAATTGACGTGACATTGACCGGTTCACCGAGAATGTGTCCTGAGTGCACGGGGCGTGTGGCCATGCGTGCCAACGCCTGTGATGCAATATATATATTTATATACTGCTTGGTTATGCTAATAAAGTGCAGGGAAGGAGCATCGCCGCCCTGAATTGGGGGCGGGATCGTTATAATTTGGTCAGCATTGCTGACCATTGCTTTGGTTTACCACCGTTGCTGTGGATTGTGCTTGCAGGTGCTGCGGAGCCGAGCGGTAAATAGCGGGCTAATGCCCAAGTTGCTGAGCCGGCCCTCGAAGGCCTAATTTTGAGTGTTTTCTTTTATTCATGTATGGCCGGCCTGCATGCCGAGGTTTGAAGACATGTAATTTGAGAAAAACAACTGTAAGGCCTTAAGTCCTGTACTTGTGTAATTGTACTTCATTCCTTTTGTCGTATTAGTGGACATTCATGCTAGTGTTGGGTTCTTTATTAATTCAACCATATTAATTGCTTCCGCTAGAATGCTCTATGTAGGACGTTGGATTGGTTGGATGGTTTCCATTGAGTAACCACCCGGTCTGTCTGTGGTATATGGCGTCGGGCCCCGGCCGGATCTACTGCTATATGCTATGTGACGGATAGGGGGTGTTATAATTTGGTATCAGGCTACTGGTTTCAGTCCGGCTTAAAATGAATTCGTGGACGAATTCTTTTTAAGGGGTGGTGAGCACATCTATGTGCGTCATCGTTATAACATTAAAAGAACCCATGAATGTCCACTTAGGAATGAAAACACACGTGTTTTAGGAACCTGCGTGTTCGTATAATTGCTTTTTGCAATTTTGTATGGTCGCTTAACGGTGTTTTGTACGACTATAGGTGACCAGAAGTGGTGCTGGGCCGTCAGAACATCCGGTTTCTGAGGATTATAGTGCACCTGGTGACGTGCCTACAACCCTTCCCTCCGCTGAAACCATAAGAATGGTGGTGGAAGCAGTGTTCGCTGCGATTGGTGCACAAAATGAAAGACGTGTGCAGTCCCCTATTTTTGAGGTAATTCCAATGTCGGGTGGTGTGATGGAGCAAACGGCATTTATAGGACCATTGGGTCAGCAGTTGAACATGCTTTTAGTGTAGGGTACGCACTCAGTTGAGGAATATTTGCAAGCGTTTCTGATGATAAGACGCTACCCGGACTCTGAAGTGGAGAGCTAGCAGTCGATGATCGATAGGTTTTATAATGGCCTGCGTGGCAAATTAGGAGTTCTGCTGCTAGGACCAAAATTATTGGGATTCCGAGCCTTGGTGGAATCGGCTAGATCTTTGGAAGTAGATTTGGAAAAAGTCAATCGGACATCGGAGTTCATTGTACTAGACTCTCCAGATTTTACAAAGTCTGCATACCGAAGGAGGAGGAACAAGAAGTCTAAAATGTCTACTGGTCAGGCTCCATATGGTTGTTTTAAGTGTGGCAAGGAAGGGCACTTTGCCCGAGACTGTCGGAATGGTGCTCAGAAGTTAAAGAAAGCTATGTTAGGAGAAGGTATAGGACAAAGTGCCAGAGATCTGAATCGAATCCAAGGAAGCAAAGACTTGGATATGCAGAAGACGGAGTTCAAAATGCCGAAGTCCTCAAAGTCTGCGTACTATAGCTGGTATAAGAAGGCTAGGACTTCGGGTCCAGCTCCTTCTTCTGGTGCTTCTGGGAAGACTACGGGTCGAACCCAGGGCACATGCTTTAATTGTGGAAAGTCGGGGCACTTTGCCCGAGACTGCTGGAACGGACGTCCCAAGTCCGAGAAGAATCACGCTGTCGTGATGACAGGTACGGCTTAAAGTTATAGTAGTTTAACTTTATATACTTGTTGCCCATGTGCATGTTAGCTTAGAACTGTTTGTGCTAAGCTTTGTTCTGATTTTCGATTAATTCGGCGAGAGCACCGTTCGCTTAGGGAGCTTCGCATTCCCTTTTGACCAAAGGATTTGTATTGCACGTCGTAGTACCTCCTTCGATGGCAAAAGACAAATTGGATGCGTTGTAGTCTAATAATGCTCATTGCACGTGACTAGAATCTACTGCGTTTAGGTGCAGATAGGGAGTCAAGTCTTTGACTTATAAGCGTCGTTACTACCATTAGGGTAGCTCGACGTAATCTTTGGTATGGACTGCCCCTCGGAGCAGCAAGCATACATTGATCGAAATCGCAAGAAAGTCAAGTTGGGAACTGGTCGTGAGACAACATTTGTGGGCTTGAAAGGGGTCGAGCATGACGTTGGTGTCTACTCTTCAGTTGGTTAAGGCAGTTTGGTGGGATGCCAAACCGGTCATACGCTCTACGTATCGGTTAGCGCCTAAGGAGATGGCAGAGCTGAAGGTGCAACTTCAAGAGTTGTTGGAGCAAGGGTTTATGCGTCTAAGTTCGTCGTATTGGAGCGCACCGGTCCTCTTTGTTACAATTTTGTAAAGAAGAAGGACGGGGGCTTGAGACTTTATATTGATTATCGGGAGTTAAGCAAGCTAACGGAAAAGAACAAGTACCCGATCCCAAGGATCGATGATCTTTTTGATCAGTTGGTCAGGTCGACGGTGTACTCTAAGTTGGATCTCAAGTCTAGTTATTATCAACTGAGGATAAGGGAGAGTGATATCCCTAAGACAGTGTTCAGTACAAGATATAGGCATTACGAGTTTACGGTCATGTCGTTTGGGCTGACGAATGCGCCGTCAGTGTTCATGGATTTGATGAACAGGACCTTCAGGGAGTATTTGGACCATTTTGTGATCGTCTTCATCGACGATATTTTGGTATACTCGCAGAGTGAGTAAGATCACTTCAGGCATCTTGATTTGGTTTTGGAGACGCTAAGGAGGAATCAATTGTACACTAGGTTCTCGAAGTGCGAGTTTTGGTTATCCTCAGTGGCGTTCCTCGGTCATATAGTGAGTGGGGAAGGTATTACAATGGATCCGGCGAAAATTGTTGCGATACGAGAGTGTCCTGAGCTTTCTACGGTAGCGGAAGTCCGGAGCTTTCTGGGGCTTGCCGGCTATTATAGGCGCTTCGTAGAAAACTTCTCGTGGATAGCTTTACCTCGCACTACTTTGACGAGGAAGGAGCAGAAGTTCATTTGGACACCGGAGTGCACGCGAGCTTTTGAGGAGTTGAAATGTCGGTTGACCACGGCGCCTGTATTGAGTTCGCCGAGTGGGACCGAAGGTTATGAGATTTATAGCGATGCTTCGGGCAGTGGTTTGGGTTGTGTGTTGTTACAGCACAGAAGCGTTACAGCATATGGCTCGAGACAGCTAAAGGTGCACGAGAGGAACTATCCGGTCCATGACTTGGAGTTAGCGGCCGTGATTTTTGCGTTGAAGCTGTGGAGACATTATTTGTACGGTGTAAAGATTGATATCTACACCGATCAAAAGAGCCTGAAGTATTTGATTGATAAGAAAGATCTGAACATGCGGCATCATAGATGGATGGAGTTCTTGGGGTACTATACATTCAAGATCCACTATGTGCCTAGTAAAGGCAATGCGGTTGCTGACGTGTTGAGTCGCCGGGCCCCAGCTCAAGCCAATTGGCTGTCGGTCCATGACGAGCGGTTGGTTTGGGAGTTAAAGGCATTGGAGATCTTTTGCGTTGATAAGCAATCAAGTGCTGAAGCAATATTGAATTGGACTGAAGTCCAATATGACCTGGCTGATCGGATTTGACAGGCTTTGGATATGGATGTCCACATGAAGCAACTCATGACAAAGGCTCTGGATGGGTCAAATTCTCAATTCGTTGTGGAGGACGGATTACTTTGGAATGACGGTCGTCTGTACGTACCAAGCGTGGGCAATTTGCAGGTGGAATTGTTGTACGATGCGCATCATACCAAGTACTCAATTCACCCGGGAAGCACGAAGATGTACCGCGATGTTAAGAAATTGTTCTGGTGGCCAGGACTGAAAAAGGATGTGGCGCTCTACATGGAGAAGTGTCAAACTTGCGCCTTGGTGAAGGCGGAATGCCAAAAGCCGGGAGGATTCTTGAAATCCTTGTCTATTCCGGAGTGGAAGTTCGACGACATTACTATGGACTTTGTGCACGGGTTGCCAAGGTCGCAAAAGGGGAACGATGTCATTTGGGTGGTCATAGATCGTCTAACGAAGGTATCGCATTTCATTCCGCATAGGAAGGATGATCCGGTTGAGAAATTGGCAAAGCTATATGTGGATAATATTGTACGGCTTCATGGTGTGCCCCGCAGCATCGTGAGTGACTGAGATGGGCGGTTCACATCCAATGATTGGAGGCTGGTGCAACAAATGTTGGGAACAAAACGGAGTTTTAGCACGGCCTTTCATCCGCAAATGGATGGGCAGACCGAGAGGGTCAATAGGATAATGGAAGACATGCTTCGCATGTGTGTCCTGGACTTTGGAAAGCAATGGGAAGATCACCTATACGTGGTGGAATTCGCTTATAACAATAGCTACCAGGCGAGCATTCAAATGGCACCCTTCGAGGCCCTTTATGGCAGAAAATGTCGCACGTTGTTGTCCTGGTTGGAAACGAGTGAATCAAAGTTGTATAAGCGATTAGAGGTGGAGGATGCTACTTCTTTGGTGAGAACCATTCGGGAGAGGTTGCTAATCGCTCAGGAAAGCTAGGCTAAGTATTATAATGCCAAGCACAGGAATGTGGAGTTCGCTGTTGGCGATTGGGTGTACTTGAAGATCAAGCCGTTCAAGGGTGTCTCGCGGGTGCGGCGCTTGAAGAAGCTAAGCCCGAGGTACCTTGGACCGTTTGAGATTCTGGAGCGAATTAGTGAAGCAGCCTACCGGTTGAAGCTGTCTGTGGAGCTTAGTTGTCTACATGATGTATTCCATATATCGGTGCTACGGAAGGCGGTGTAAGAGCCTACGCAAGCGATCGCGGCCAATCAAGTGCCGGTTGATAGTGGGTTGACGACGAAGGTCAAGCCCGTACGTACTGAAGACTCGGAAGTCAAGCGACTACGCAATAAAGAGATCAGGATGGTCAAGGTCTGTTGGGATAATTGCAGTCGAGAGGAGCTCTCTTTAGAGCGAGAGTAGACTATGCTTGAGGAGTACACGGAGTTGTTTCACTCAGGTACCATTTAAGTTTTATGTTTCTTTCCTTTATGTAATTTCGAGGACGAAATTCTTTTAAGAGGGAGAGAGTTGTAACGCCCCGAAACTCAAAAGAGCGACGGGAGGCGTTTTGGGCCAAATCTGGAATTTGGCAGGGGCACATGGCCTGGGACACGGGCATGTCCCAGGGCGTGTCAGGCTCGAGTCGACAATTTGGCCGTGAGGTCGACGAATTTTTGGAGTCGACGATCGTCGAGCAGCGAACATGGCCTGGGACACGGGCATGTCCCAGGGCGTGTCGAGCTCGTGTCGACGATCTGCCAGGGAAGTCGACGATTTTTGCTCGACGATGTGTCGAGATAGGGAACACGACCTAGGACACGGGCATGTCCAAGGCCGTGTCGGGTGGTCGATGAACTTCGCTCGACGAAGTGTCGATACAGTGAACACGGCCTGGAGCCCAGGCGTGTTCGGGTTTGACACGGGAATGTCAAATAGGACACGGGCGTGTCCAAGACCCGTGTGAGTCTCGGGTTATTTTTGGGGCTGTGTCGATGGGGGCACATGGCCAACCACACGGCCGTGTCCGTTGGAACACGGGCGTGTCAAGTTAAACACGGGCGTGTTGGGACCCGTATAATTTTCGTAACGCGTTGATTTTGACGGCGAATGAGGGACACGGGCGTGTCGCAGGTCGTGTTCGGCCTAGGTTTTACTTTTCAGCTACGAATCATAGCCATTCGTTTCCTTATTTTGGGATCCGATGGTTGGGGGTTGTTCCTACTGGTATATACCCGGGATTGGGCCTTTGAAACCCTCATTTCACTTGAGTGGTTCTCTTTCTATGTCAAGAGAGAGAGGAGAGCAAAGGAGGAAGAAGAAGCCTATATCCGGTCACCGACGGAGCTTCGGAGCTCCAAATCGCGAACCGACTTCGGATTTACGGAGGCAAGGAGAGTGCGGTGCTTTTCATCCGCTTACATTTCCATGTCGCTAAGGAAGAACGCTAGGGTAAAGATTCCCTACTTGAGCATGTGAAGCTCTACTTATTTTGCATAGGGAAGCCCGCTCTCGCAAGTTTGCGGTGAGTTTGAGGCATTCCTTCGGGTAGACATGAATTGTCCCCGTTGTGTACATGTAGAGTCCGTAATCGAGAACGGATATAGGCATGATGTGTGAAGCCTACCCGGAGAAGTTGGTCTGGATCGGTGATGTTGCATTGCATAAATTGCCGGAGAAGACTCCGTGCGAATGTGTGTTTTTCGGGTTTTCTACGTGGTAGATTGCAACAGGGAGCCTTGGGGATTAACCCCAAGGTGCACCCGGAAAACTGAGCAGATGCGTGATTCTGCCAACTTGGTGGCCTAGGAGCCAACTTGAACATAACCTGGTTATGTGAAGTGTGTAACGGAAACGGGACTCGGAGAAGTTTGACCCGCGTATATGGCTTAAATTACCGTTGTGATGTGAGCACGGGTTAGGCGGAACCGTACCCGTTCTATGTCGTTCGGTGTGAGCCATTGGCATAGATGATGGTCTTCGACGGTCTATGGCTTAAATTGACGTGACCCATGCCGGGAAGACAAATTGCTCATTGTTTGGCCGTCAAAGTGGCGGTGGTTAGACTGGGGTGTCTATGGCTTAAATTGACGTGACATTGACCGATTCACCGAGAATGTGTCCTGAGTGCACTGGGTATGTGGCCATGCGTGCCAACGCCTGTGATGCAATGTATATATTTATATACTGCTTGGTTATGCTAATAAAGTGCAGGGAAGGAGCATCGCCGCCCCGAATTAGGGGCGGGATCGTTATAATTTGGTCAGCATTGCTGACCGTTGCTTTGGTTTGCCACCGTTGCGGTGGATTGTGCTTGCAGGTGCTGCGGAGCCGAGCGGTAAATAGCAGGCTAATGCCCAAGTTGCTGAGCCGGCCCTCGAAGGCCTAATTTTGAGTGTTTTCTTTTATTCATGTATGGCCAACCTGCATGCCGAGGTTTGAAGACATGTAATTTGAGAAAAACAATTGTAAGGCCTTAAGTCATGTACTTGTGTAATTGTACTTCATTCCTTTTGTCGTATTAGTGGACATTCATGCTAGTGTTGGGTTCTTTATTAATGCAACCATATTAATTGCTTTCGCTAGAATACTCTATGTAGGACGTTGGATTGGTTGAATGGTTTCCATTGAGTAACCACCCGGTCTGTCTGTGGTATATGGCGTCGGGCCCCGGCCGGACCTACTGCTATATGTATGTGACAGATAGGGGGTGTTATAATTTGGTATCAGACTACTAGTTTCGGTCCGGCTTAAAATGAATTCGTGGATTAATTCTTTTTAAGGGGTGGTGAGCACATCTATGTGCATCATCGTTATAACATTAAAAGAACTCATGAATGTCCACTTAGGAATGAAAATACACGTGTTTGAGGAACCTGCGTGTTCCTATAATTGCTTTTTGTAATTTTCTATTGTCGCTTAACGGTGTTCGTCGAGCTCTGTTCACAGAATGATAATAGTTGTTTTCTGTATTCCATTTTCATCGATCTCGGTTCGACGAAGTGTATTTATTTCGTCGAGCATAGATTCCTGACTAGTTAAGATTGAAATATTTGTTCACAGTTCGTCGAGCTTTGTTCGACGAATGGTGTTGTTTTCGTCGAACTCGGTTCGACGAATTATTTTGAACAAAACTTTCCTGAAGATTTTTAAGTTGATTTGCTTTATTATTTTGCAGTTTTTCAGTATTTTTATTTATGTCCTCTAACTTTTCTTTTCCTTTAATTGATTCTAAATGACTTATTTGTTCAAGAGCATTCTTCAAATCTTCTTTTAGTTTTGTATTTTCAGAAGACACATTATTTAGTTTCTCTCTGAGAAGTTTTATTTCCTTCTCATATTGATTAAGTCTTCACAGAATAATTTAAAATCAGTTTTAAATTCCTCTGACGAAAGATCAAGGGTAGAGATTATCTGATCTTCTTCTGATTCACATTCTGATTCTTCATCAGAGTCTGATTCTTCATCAAGATTGCTGCAAGAGGCATTTATTGCCATTAAGCAGAACTCTCTTGCTCTTAACTCTTATTCATCATCAGTTGTACAGGATGAAGGTTCCGAGTCACTTCAGGTTTCAGCTTTAAAGTTTCTTTCTTTAGCCGATCCTGCAACCATTGCTGTGAGGGAGTCCCACATATCTTTTGCAGATGAACATTCAGCAACTTCCTGAAAAATGTCATCAGATATTGATTGTGCAAGAATGTTCATTGCTTGTGCATCAGCAATCTTCAGCCTTTTCTGGGCATCTGTCCATTGAGATGATGGAACAACATTGATACTTGTTGTTTCCTGAGGTTGAGTTGGTCCTGTTGGAACACCCTATTACTAATTTGGGTCAGGATCACTATGTCTCTAGGAAACCAATGTTTGACCTCCTGTATAGCTCAAAAGGTCAATTAGAATTGAGTCTAAGGGATAGAAGTCTAGGTTTGGAAGCTGCTCTCAAGACCAAGAATTTTGCAGTTTGAGACTAAGTCATATCGTCGAGCTCAGCACGACGATTCGTCGAAATCCATTCGACGATCGCTGAGCTCAACTTCCACATATCGTCGAACTCCATTCGACGATCGGTGAGCTCAGCTCGACGTTCTTTGACTCAGCTTTGGATCTTTATCTTTAAGCTCAGTTCGACGATCTTTGAGCTCAGATCGACGATATTGTGTTGCAGTATAAGTCCAAATCGCTGAGCTCAGTTCGACAATAGCAGAGGTCAGTTCGACATTTTCAGATAACTTCAAGGATGTTTCAAGATTCAAATTCAGATCAGTTAAGGAGTTATTCTGCAATTAATTCAGAAGATTTTCTAGCCGTTTTCATTTATTTCTGGACCAAGTTTCAAGGGATTTTCAAGGAATATTTCTGTGGACTTTCCTCCAGAAGACATTTTGCAATTAAGGATGCAATTAATGCAGGCCAACGGCTATTCTTAACAGAGGATGTTTTTCTATTCAGTACCAGAGAATAAAAGACAAGAATTTTTGAATCTCACACACAGACAGACAGAGAGACAGATATCAATAATCCTCAGAACACAGATAAGAAGAACAAGCACAAGATATTCTCTGTCTCAAAGAATTCTCTGAAGAACACACATTCAAGGAGATCAAATTTTCTGAAATCCTTAGATCTCTCTTGTCTCAAGTGTTCAAGGCCAACATCTTTCAAGACTCCAGACACCTAACATTTCAGCTGTTGCTGAAATCATCTTTTGCTGGAGCTCAATTTCTGAAGGCCTATCACCCTACAGCAAAGCTTCTTTTCCTGAACATCTCAAGGACTCAGGGGGAGCTTTGACACCATCAAATCCACTTAGTCTTCTCAGCTGTTTGAGAAAGAGAAGACTTCCATCACTCTCTCACCCTCATCTCTGTAAAGGGTTTCTCAAACTCCCTTCAAAAGTTTGAACCTGGTTTTTGAGCACCTTGTCAAATGCTCATTGATGGCAAGACACCTGATCACAAAATCTGATTTGGTTTTTGAGCACCTTATCAAAAGCTCATTGGTGCACAGGACACCTGATCAACTCATCCTGCAGTGGATTCCTACCTATGGTGGTAGAAGAGTGGATGTACCCAAGTTTAGGGGAACCACTATATTTCCTTCTGTCATCTGGCATGCTTGTCTTTATTTTTGTTTCTGGCTGTGATTGTTCTGTGATTAGCTTATGATTAGTTTTGTTCTGTGATTAGCTTATGATTAGTTTAGTTATGTGATTAGATTTATTAACTGCGTCCCTGCTCACTCACATTACAACAATTGTTGTAAAAAGTTTTCAAGCACCATATACTCTATTCACCCCCCTCTAGAGTATATCAGATCTAGCTGCACTTTCAATTGGTATCAGAGGGAGGTTGGTTAAACATACCACATCTTGGTGGTTGCACAGGCTAACACCTGAACCCAAAGATCCCTAGTTAGATCTGTTTTCTTTTGAGTTTATTATTAGGTTTTGCTTTCACAAATCATGGCCCAAAACAAAGATTATGCTAGCACCAGACCTCCAGTGTGCAATCTATCCAAGTTTGCACTTTGGAAAGCAAGGATTAGATTATACATGAATTCTATTGACGAGGATATTTTTAACTCTGTCTTAACAGTTTGTCCAAGACCTCCAGAGAACTCAAGTACAAATGTTGTTCCACCTCCATCAGGAACAGATGCTGACATCAAGAAATGGAAGGTAGCTGATTCCAAGGCTATGAACATCTTAGCCCAGACAATGTCTGATGACATCTTTCAAAAGGTGGTTGAATGCAATTCAGCAAAGGAAATTTGGGACAAACTCTCTGAAATAGTCTCAGGCTCAGCTGATGAGAGAAAGGATAGGAGATCCCACCTCATATCTCAATATGAGAATTTCAAGAAGGGAGAAACTGAGTCAGTGGGAGATATGTACAACAGGCTCAGTGTAATCGTCAGTGAACTCAGGACATTGGATAAAGAGATCTCACTAACTGAACTCAATGACAAAATTCTAATGTGCTTCCCTAGCACTTGGTATTCAAGAATCTGGCCAATCAAGGATGCCAGAAGTTTGAATGAGATCACCACAGAAGCTCTATTTGGTAAGCTCAAATCTTATGAGCTACTCATCAAGAATAGAGAAGAAGAATAGAAGGCAGCCTCACCAGCCACAAGAAAAGAGAAAACAATAGCCTTCAAGGCAACTGAAGATCAGCCTGAAGACAAAGTCACAGGCAATGATGAACTGCTCAGTCTGTTGGCCAAAAGATTTACAAGATGGCCAAAAAGGACTTCAGAAGGAGATCATACAAGGAGCATGATAAGCCAAGGTATGATAAGTCAATTAATAATAAAGAAATTGTTTGCTTTGGTTGCAGGAAACCAGGGCACATAGTTCCTGACTGTCCAGAAAACAAAAACAAGGACAGAAGGGACAAGAAAGAAAGAAGAAAGGAGAGAGACTCCAAAAGGAATGGCAATGGCAAACCCTCCTCAAGCAAAAACAAACACACAAGAAAGGGGTTTGTTGCTGAATCCTGGAGTGAGACTGAAGAGGAGTCAGAAGCCTCATCCAGCTCCAGTGATGATGAAGATGATGCAGAAGAGAAAGAGTTCTGTATGATGGCAATCAATGCCTCACAACATAATTCAGTTGAAGTGGAGTCAGAGTCAGATTCAGAGACTCAACCTGAAGAAGATCAGGTAATTAGTTCATTTGATTTTTATTCAGAGGACTTTAAATCTGAATTTAAAGCATTGTGTTTAGACCTGCTAAAATCTGAGAAAGAAATTATCTCTCTCAGAAATCATCTATCTGAACATAATACCTTAAAGTCAGAAAACCTCAAACTCTCTCAGGAGTTGGAGTACTGTAGGGAGCAGATAGCTTCACTGAAAGGTGAGCTATCTGAGGCCAAGAAGCTTGAAGAATCCCTTAATGGGAGAAGCATCAAGCTGATGGACATCACAAGCACAGTGAACTCCAGATTTAATAGTACACTGGGCTTGGGTGCTTCATTCAGCCAACCCATAGTTCTAATAACTCCAATCAAATTCATTTCTGATAAAGGAAAGGGAGTTGTAGAGGTAGCTAGGAAAAATTCTGATCTGCCCAAGAAAACCAAGACCCAGCAGAAATCGTCGAACGGAGATCGACGATCGCCGAACGCAGATCGACGATCTCAGGCAAAATCATCGAACTCAGGTGGAAAATCTCAAGTACCTGAACTCTGCCATAGTCGACCGTCGAACGGAGCTCGACGATCTGACCCCAGATCGTCGAACGCAGCTCCACAATCGTCGAACAGAGGTCAGAGCTCTGGAAAGTCTTTCAAGGGCAAATCAAAATTCAATCCTAAGGGTTCTTCATTCTAAATATTTAACCCTTATACTGAATGGATTATACCTTCAAGAAGATATCATCCTGAAGGATATAAGAGTCAACCTGGGATGTCTTTTATTTCAGAATTTAAAGGTTATCAACCTAGGCCCAAGGTAAACTGGGTCAAAAACAAATGAATTATCTTATGTGCAGGTGAAGACCTATCCAACATCTAACCAGCAATGGTACTTGGATAGTGGGTGCTCTAAGCACATGATAGGGAACAAGGACAACCACACATCCTTTAGAGTCAAGCTTTGACCCAAAGTTATCTTTGGTGATTCAAACTTTGGATAGACTAAAGGATATGGTGCAGTCCAGATTGGATCAGTAACATTCAAGAAGGTAGCTTATGTGGAAGGACTGAAACACAACTTAATAAGCATCAGTCAGCTGTGTGATGAAGGCTACCAGGTGACCTTCAGCAAAGCATTATGCAAAATCAAGTCAGAGGACAACACAACTGTGTTGACAGGTAAAAGGAAAGGTAACATCTATCTAGTAGATTTTCTTTCAACAGATGTAGATATTTGCCTGTTCAATTCTGTTTGTAGACCAAATATTTTATGGCATAAGAGACTAGGACACCTAAACCTTAGAACTATTGCTAGGCTATCCAAGGATAACCTTGTTAGAGGAATACCTTCTGGCCTCTACAAGAAGGAAGGACTCTGCAGGGCTTGTCAATTAGGCAAGCAAACTAAAAACAGCTTTAAGTCACTTAATAAGAGTGATTCACCTAGGATATTGTATCTGTTACACATGGATCTTTTTGGACCCATCATAGTACAAAGCCTAGGAGGGAAATCTTACACTTTAGTGATTGTAGATGACTTCTCTAGATTCACTTGGGTGTTCTTTCTAAGGAAGAAGTCTGATAACTTTAAGTGTCTGACAGAGTTTCTCAAATGTATACAGATTGAGTTCAATACTCACATTGCCCTGATCAGAAGTGATCATGGGACAGAGTTTGATTCTCTTCTTATGCAAGAGTTCTGTCAGAGTGAAGGGATCAGGCATACTTTCTCAGCTCCTAGAACTCCTCAACAAAATGGGGTAGCTGAAAGGAAAAATAGAACCCTTATTGAATCTGCCACTACACTGTTGTCAGATGCTCATCTTCCTCTATCCTTTTGGGCAGAGGCAGTGAACACCTCCAACTATGTGCTGAATAGAAGTTTGATACATAAACTAAAGGGAAAGACTCCCTATGAATTACTCAAAGGGAAGAAACCTAAAGTTAACTATTTTAGAGTTTTTGGTTGTATTTGCTACATACATAATAATGACAAGAAATATTTAGCAAAATTTCAAGCTAAAGCTGATGAAGGAGTGTTTTTGGGATACTCCATGATCAGCAAGGCTTATAGGGTTTATAATAAATCATCTCTAAAAATTGAGGAATCTGTTCATATATCATTTGATGAATCTAACATGTCTTTCAAGGAGAAGATCCCTTCTACCATAGAACCTTTGCAGGAAAATTCTCTTGTTGAAGACTTGAACAAGTTACAGGTTACCCAAAGGGATGAAAGTAGTGAAGATTGAGAAAGTGTTCAACATATTGAAGAACAACTTGAAGAGCTAGTTGTTGTACCACAAGAGGAAACAACAACACAGGTTGGTGAGCAATCAACACCCCCTGTTGATTTAGGAACATCAAGATACCATCCAATTTCCCAAATAATTGGAGACATCTCAGCTGGTGTGCAAACCAGAAATCAAGTCAACCAAAACCTGTTGCACACCTGCTTCCTATCTCAAATTGAACCTCAGTCCATTCAAGATGCAGAGCAAGATCCACATTGGATCATTGCAATGCAAGAAGAGTTGCATCAATTTGAAAGAAACAAAGTGCGGGAACTAGTGCCAAAGCCTAAGGATCACTCCATTGTTGGAACAAAGTGGGTGTTCAGAAACAAACTGGATGATCAAGGAGTAATTGTAAGGAACAAGGCAAGGCTAGTTGCTCAGGGATATTCTCAAGAAGAAGGAATAGACTACGACCAAACTTTTGCACCAGTTGCAAGATTGGAAGCCATCAGAATCTTTTTAGCTTATGCAGCACATAAAGGATTCAAGGTATATCAGATGGATGTCAAAAGTGCATTGCTAAATGGAGACATCAAAGAGGAAGTATATGTCAGACAACCTCCAGGTTTTATCTCTCCAACTTATCCTGATTATGTTTTTAAATTGAACAAAGCATTATATGGTCTCAAGCAAGCTCCTAGAGCATGGTATGAGACCCTAGCATGCTTTCTTTTGGAAAATGGATTTATAAGGGGTAGAGTAGACCAAACTCTTTTCATTAGAACCCATAAGTCTCATACCCTACTAGTACAGATCTATATAGATGATATTATTTTTGGTTCTACTGACTCAAAATTATGCAGAAGGTTTTCCAACCTAATGCATTCTAAATTTGAAATGAGTAGCATGGGTGAGCTATCCTTCTTCCTAGGATTGCAAGTCAAACAGCATGCTGAAGGCATCCTTATTTCTCAAACCAAGTATGCAAATGAATTGGTTAAGAAATTTGGCATGTTTTAAGCCTCCTGTATGAAAACACCTATGCCTACTAATGTTGTATTGGATGCTGATGAACATGGGAAACCTGTTGATCAGACAACATATAGAGCAATGATTGGCTCTTTACTGTACCTTACAGCTAGTAGACCAGATATAATGTTTGCTACATGTATATGTGCTAGGTTCCAAGTAAGCCCTAGAGAGTCACACCTAACATTAGTAAAGAGGATTCTCAGGTATGTTAAAAGTTGTCCAAATCTAGGTCTCTGGTACCCAAAAGATTCAGCATTTGATTTAACTGGATTCTCTGATACTGATTATGCTGGATGCAGAATTGACAGGAAAAGCACTAGTGGAACTTGTCAGTTCCTTGGTGACAGACTTGTCTCCTGGTTTTGTAAGAAACAAACTTCTGTGTCAACTTCAACTGCTGAAGCTGAATATATGGCTGCAGGCAGTTGTTGTTCACAAATTTTGTGGATTCAAAACCAACTCCTAGACTATGGCTACAACTTAGAGAAGTCTAAAATATTTTGTGATAACACCAGTGCTATTTCTATAGCTCAAAATCCAGTCCTCCATAGTAGGACAAAACACATAGAGATTGGGCATCATTTCTTAAGGGATAATGTTGAAAAGAATAAAATTGAACTACAATATATCCCAACTGATTTACAAAGGGGGGATATTTTCACCAAACCCTTGGATGAAAAGAAACACACCTTCTTCCTAAATCAGTTAGGAATGATAGATGGAGGAAGTCTTAAATAATATCCAAGATTTTAAAAGCTTAAAAATTGACCAAGACTAGACAAACATCTTGATTTTTCTTAGTATCTAGAGTTTTTCTAATCTCTGAACTGCGCTCGACGATTTTCCCCCAGATCATCGAATGGAGATCGATGATTTCTGAAATCGTTGACCTGAGTTCAGCGTTTCTCAGATAGTATGAACTATCTCCTCCGGTCAGCGATCGTCGAACGGCGCTCGACGATGTTCTTCTCTGAACAATCGTCGAACAGAGCTCGACGCTCTCCAATATCGTCGAATGGAGATCGACGATGTTGAAGACTCTTCAGATTCCTTTAGAGGCCCCGATCGTCGAACTGAGTTCAATGATCTTTCCATTTCTGCGTCGAACCCTAATATAAAATTCATTTTTCGCCGTCGTTCTCCTTTGCGCTTTCGATTTCTCTGCAAAAACTTTCTTTCCCTCCAAACATTTCTGCACTTGGTCATTTTGTTTGTTAAATCTTTGCAGGTACCTATGGCTGTCTCTGTTGCTGTTCTCGCTGCCATTAAATTTGATGCCGGCTTTGACATAGACATGGAATCCTTCAGCACGACAGACCAGGTTTTTCAGGATATCTTAGAGCTATTCAAAGAGCAGAAACTGACTGCAATCATGACTTCAAGGATTAAGTTTGCTGCTGATGAGATTAAAGAGTGGGTCTACACTGCCCACAATCAGGACCACAACACCATTGTTGGATCAATCTCTGGCACTCAGGTACCCTTGACCCCAGCAATTCTGTCAAAGGTTTTTGAGTTAAGTACTAGTGGAGATTCTACTGATTTGTCTAGAGAAGAATATGTTGACTTGCTTGCCAGAATGGGTCATTTTGAGGCTAACCCTAGCAAGCTGTTGAAAAAGAATCTTTCTGTGGAATACAGATTCCTGGCTGATATAGGGGAAAGTCCTACTGGCTAAGCACTCTGCTCATGATACAATTTCCAGGTATCAGCTCTGCCTAATGGGAGCCTTAGTAGACAGGAAGAACCTGAATTGGGGAGAGGTCTTCTTTGACCTCATTAAGAAGAAAATTAACAAAAGTTTTGTAAATTTTGGAAGGATTTTAGGACTTTTTCTGCAACATAGGTGCCCTGCATTGCTGGTATCCTCTGGGATTCATATAAATGCTTCCAAAAGACTGTCTTGTGCCCTTTTTGGTAAATGGGACAGGCAGATCCTCAAGCCCAGCATGCACTCTTCCAGCACTCCTTCAGGCACCAGGACTATCAGAGTCACTTCCCCTCAGGTCTCTGCCCCTGCAGATGACCTGCCTTCTGCTGCCTCTCCTCCTCCTCCAATTCCATCTCTTCCAACTCCATCCACTATCATCATCTCCAGCCCCTCTCCAACATCCATACCATCTCCAATCCCTATTCTACCGACAACAGAAGATCAATTCCATCCCTTATTCTCCTACCCTCCAACAGACATTATCACTTCATCACCCTCCATTCCATCCTTCAACCTCATTGATGATTCCTTCATGGATGACTCACCATCCTCTCCTCCTGAGCTGCCCTCATCATCAACATCCTATCAAGATCTTCTGCAAGAAATCATTGACCAACCCACCTTCACACCATCTATCTCCATCCCACTGTCCTCCATATCCACCTTACCCACACCTCAACCATCTCTTCCTCCATACACTAGCTCTCCACTACCATCACCAACAGCTACACCTCCATCCTCTACCTCTGCTCCAGTCACTACTGAGCAAGTAGATATTCCAGCCCTTGCTGACAGGCTTTATGACTTGCTAGCCCCCAGGCTATCTCTTCTCTTGGATACCTCCTTGGCTCCATTACTCCTGTCAGTGGCAGCCCTTTCTGCCAGGCTCTCCTCTCTATTCCCTCAGGTAGCCCCTTCAGCAGTATGCCTTGATCCAGCCATGTATGAATCTAGGCAGGGGGAGATGCCCTATGAAGTGAGCCTTCCTGCTGCTGTTCTTGCTGTTTTAGTGAACCTGCCTGCTGCTGCTGCTGCTATTGCTGTTTCTTCAGCTCCTATTACTGCTGCTTCTGCTACTGTGTCTCAAGATCCAGTTCCTCCTGCTGCAGTCTTTGCAATAGACCTCAGGTCTTTGCTCTCAGAATTTGATTATATATATTTCAGATGTCTGCCAGAGAAAGCTTGTCTTCCAGAGACAGTTGCTATCCAGCCCCCAGAGGATCTGTCCAAGGCCCTTGTGCCCTTCTCTTGCTGTGACCCCAACATCATCACTTCATTTGTTAACTCAGTTTTTACTACTGCTACTTCTACTGAAAGCAGTGTGGTTGTTTCTGATGTTGCTTCCCCTCCTACTGAAAGTTTTGATGATACTTCTGTTACTGCTGATGAGCCAATTTCTAAGGAGATCCTTATGGCAGAGGCACATGAGTTTGAGCCTTCTGTATTTTCTGCTGATATTTCTACTGCTGATAATGCTGTTTCTATCAGTGAAACTGCTGCTATCCCAACTGCTGTTGCTACTACTACTGACTCAACTTCTGCTACCAGTTCTGTATCTGCTTCAATCCAGCTCAAGCAAGATTTGATGAAAAAGATTGATGCTCTGTATGATGATCAAAGTTCTGAAAGTGATGAGTTCAGAACAGATTCTGATGATTCTTCTGCTACCATTGCCAGGAAGAGAAAGGCAAGGAGCAAAGCTATGAAGAGAGTACCTCCTGCCAAGGTCAAGGATAACAATGATATACCATACTATATTCTTCATGATTACCCCATAACTGAGCACTGGATGCAGTACTTAAAGAATCAACTCAAAGCAATGAAGAAGAAAAGAAAATATGAAAAGGGCTCTTCTCAATTCCAACATCCTCATCCTCCTCCACCACCTCCTCCTGATGCAGGTGCAGGTGGAAGTTCAGCTGCTCAACCCCCTGCTAGAAGTCAAACCCCATATCAGCCACATGCCAGATCCTATCATAGGGGAAGCCAGTCCAGGGGTTCTCAATCCAGAAGAGGAGGATATAGAGGCAATCAAAGAGAAGTCCAGGTTTACTCTAAAGGATACTCAAGGCAACATCCATACTCCAGGGAAGGACAAACATCATCTGACACCACCTCTGGTCCTTTTCCCTATAAATTGAAGGAAACTGTTTCATCCAGGCCTCCTCAGGACAATCCTTCTAATAGATATGAGCCACCAGTACCTTTTGAAGACCCTGAGAACAATCCAGTTGCTTGGACTGCAAGGATGAAAGAACTTGCTGCACTAGACTAGATCAAGAAAGCTAAAGAGCAAGGAAGAGACTCCTCCAACATCTCTACAATGTCTGAACAGAGAAAGAAAGAGTTGGAAAGATATGGGTCAAGCAAATTTTTTGATTCTGATAGATACATGGAGCTGCATCCTGAAGCTGTAGTTCCCAGGCCCAAACAGCAAACCACTTTAGGTGCAGCAGATGATACAAGATCAAAGAAAGAAGCTCTCAACCCCAATAGAGAAATTAAACTCATTAAGAGCAAGTAAAAGAAATGACAATGTAAGGTGACAATCATATTGACTTCTGCTTATTATCTGGGATGATATATATATCTGTGGTTCTGCAATGTCCAGCTTGTTGCTTTTCTGTATTATTGCTTGTATGTTGTTATTTTAATTTTTAAACTCTGTAAATAGTAATCCTAACCCAAATAGGGGGAGATTGTTGGAACACCCTATTACTAATTTGGGTCAGGATCACTATGTCTATAGGAAACCAATGTTTGACCTCCTGTATAGCTCAAAAGGTCAATTAGAATTGAGTCTAAGGGATAGAAGTCTAGGTTTGGAAGCTGCTCCCAAGACCAAGAATTTTGCAGTTTAAGACTAAGTCATATCGTCGAGCTCAGCACGACGATTCGTCGAACTCCGATCGACGATCGTCTAGCTCAACTTCGACAGATCGTCGAACTCCATTCGACGATCGCTGAGCTCAACTTCCACATATCGTCAAACTCCATTCGACGATCGGTGAGCTCAGTTTGATGATCTTTGACTCAGCTTTGGATCTCTATCTTTGAGCTCAGTTCGACGATCTTTGAGCTCCGTTCGACGATATTGTGTTGCAGTATAAGTCCAAATCGCTGAGCTCAGTTCGACGATAGCAGAGCTCAGTTCGACGTTTTCAGATAACTTCAAGGATGTTTCAAGATTCAAATTCAGATCAGTTAAGGAGTTATTCTGGAATTAATTCAGAAGATTTTCTAGCCGTTTCATTTTTTTCTGGACCAAGTTTCAAGGGATTTTCAAGGAATATTTATGTGGACTTTCCTCCAGAAGACATTTTGCAATTAAGGATGCAATTAATGCAGGCCAACGGCTATTCTTGACAGAGGATGTTTTTCTATTTAGTACCAGAGAATAAAAGACAAGAATTTTTGAATCTCACACTCAGACAGACAAAGAGACAGATATCAATAATCCTCAGAACACAGACAAGAAGAACAAGCACAAGATATTCTCTGTCTCAAAGAATTCTCTGAAGAACACACATTCAAGGAGATCAAATTTTCTGAAATCCTTAGATCTCTCTTGTCTCAAATGTTCAAGGCCAACATCTTTCAAGACTCCAGACACCTAACATTTCAGCTGTTGCTGAAATCATCTTTTGCTGGAGCTCAACTTCTGAAGGCCTATCACCCTACAGAAAAGCTTCTTTTCCTGAACATCTCAAGGACTCAGGGGGAGCTTTGACACCATCAAATCCACTTAGTCTTCTCAGCTGTTTGAGAAAGAGAAGACTTCCATCACTCTCTCACCCCCATCTCTGTAAAGGGTTTCTCAAACTCCCTTCAAAAGTTTGAACCTGGTTTTTGAGCACCTTGTCAAAAGCTCATTGGTGGCAAGACACCTGATCAAAAAATCTGATTTGGTTTTTGAGCACCTTATCAAAAGTTCATTGGTGCCCAGGACACCTGATCAACTCATCCTGTAGTGGATTCCTACCTAGGGTGGTAGAAGAGTGGATGTACCCAAGTTTAGGGGAACCACTATATTTCCTTGTGTCATCTGGCTTGCTTGTCTTTATTTTTATTTCTGGCTGTGATTGTTCTATGATTAGCTTATGATTAGTTTTGTTCTGTGATTAGCTTATGATTAGTTTAGTTTTGTGATTAGATTTATTAACTGTGTCATGCTCACTCACATTACAACAATTGTTGTAAAAAGTTTTCAAGCACCATACACTCTATTCACCCCCCTCTAGAGTATATCAGATATAACTGCACTTTTAGGTCCTGTCAAAATGGAATTAAAAATGTTTTCATCAATGGAGTTCATATAAAACCTAATCCTTGTGTTCCATAGTGCAAGCTTATCAAGATTGCACATAGGAGGTCTGGTGCTTGAAAGATCTTCATTTTGTGTCATGATAAACTCTAAATGTGTATAAGATCTATCAGATTGTTTTGGTTCACGTGATAGCCTGTACAACCAAGAAAACTTGCTCTGATAACAATTGAAAGATATGGATAGATCTTAACTTGCACTAGTTAGAGTTATACCTATATTCTCAGAAAAGAAAATCACAGCACAAAAGTAAAGAACAGAGCAAGCAACACAGAAGACACAAGGATATATAGTGGTTCCCCCTAACTGGGTACATCCACTCTTCTACCACCGTAGTAGGAATCTACTGCAGGTTTTGATCAGGTGACTGCCACCAATGAGCTTTTGATCAGGTGCTCAAAAACCAATCCTCAAGTCTTTTGATCAGCAGACTTGCAACCAAGAATAACTTTTGAAGGGAGTTAAAGAACCTTTTATATAGGAGGGGAGAGAGAGTGATGTTGTCTTCTCTGTCAACAGTCTAAGAGAAGACTTTAGTGGATTTGATGATGTCAAAGCTCCCCCTGAGATTTTGAATGGTTCAGGAAGGAGGGAAACTTTGCTTCAGGGTGTAGGCCTTCAAAGTGATGTTTCTCTTCAGAAGCTTCTTGGACTAATTTTGAGTAGTTGTCCCTTGGAAGCCTGAAGCAAATGATGAAGAACTCTGTGTGTATGAGAGATGTATTGTTCTTCACTAATTCATTGATTTGTTGTTGTTGTTTCTCTTTCTTCTCTCTTACTGCTTCATGTTCTTCTTTTGATTTTGTTTTGCATAAATATCTTTATATATTGTCTGAACACAATTCAAACATTTGAATTTACTTTGTCTGCAATGGCTAAAACATTCCCGAGAATGGTAATTGCTTTGGGAATCAATTAGCATTAAATCCTGATTTAATCCATAATTAATGCAGCCTCCAAACGGCTATATTCATAAGAATATATAATATTAAATCTGATAGTTGTAATCTCCTTTAATTAAGCCTTAATTAATTCTGCCAGCTGTAAATATTTCTGTCTGAATACTGCACAAAATTCGTCGACCGGAGCTCGCAGATCGTCGAGCTCAGTTTCTTATTTCGTCGAGCTGTCTTGAGTTCAGTGATCGTCGACCTGAGCTTGGAGTTCGTCGAGCTGAGCCCACAGTTCTTCTTTAACTTCTTGACACAGCTTCTGTGGAATATGTCGACATAAGTTCTGGTATCGACACATTTGATGTCGACAGATGTTTTGTGTGTCGACACAAGTCCTGTATGTCTACACAATCTAGCTTCAGGTGTCGATACAGTTGATGTCGACAGATATTCTGTGTGTCGACATAAGTCAAGTGTGTCGACATAATCTGGCTTCTGGTGTCGACACAGTTGATGTCGACAGATGTTTTGTGTGTCGACACAAGTCCTGTGTGTCGACACAATCTGGCTTCTGGTGTCGACACAGTTGATGTCGACAGATGTTCTGTGTGTTAACACAAGTCCTGTGTGTTGACACAATCTGGCTTATCGTGTCGACACAGCCTTTCCGAAGTGTCGACATAATTGCTTGAGTCTCTGGCAGTCTGTTGAAGGCTGTTCCATGTGATGTTGATTCTAAGGACTTGGCCTAGACTCTAGGACACAACCATGACACTGGATATACATGATGGGTCAATCTAAACAAACATAATAGTGATCCTTGCCCAAATTAGAACTAGGGTTCCGACAGCCGAGCTCCTCAGCTCGCCCAGGTCTATAAAGTACTTTTTACTATTTTGCCCCCGCTGGCCTGCCCATAGCCTTTCAGAACAATGGAGTTACACTGTTGGTAGGTCAATCTGGACTGCACATAGCCGTTCAGAACAGCGGGAGTTGGCTATTTATAGGCCATTTTCAGAAATCTATAAATAGGACTCAAGGGGTACCTCAGAAAGCATGCCTCTTATGCTCTCTTGCACCATCTGTTGGAACACCCTATTACTAATTTGGGTCAGGATCACTATGTCTCTAGGAATCTGTGTTTGACCTTCTGTATAGCTTAATAGGTCAATTAGAATTGAGTCTAAGGGTTAGAAGTCTAGGATTGGAAGCTGCCCTGAAGACCAAGTTTTTCTGTAGACCAAGTCTAATCGTCGAGCTCAGCACGACGATTCGTCGAACTCCGGTCGACGATCGTCTAGCTCAACTTCGACAGATCGTCGAGCTCCATTCGACGATCGCTGAGCTCAACCTCATAATATCGTCGAGCTCCACTCGACGGTCGCTGAGCTCAACTTCGCAATATCGTCGAACTCCATTCGACGATCGCTGAGCTCAGGTCGACGATTTTGACTCTGCATTGGATCCTTATCTCTGAGCTCAGTTCGACGATCTTTGAGCTCAGATCGACGATTATCTTGCTACTTGGATTTTCCAGTTCGCTGAGCTCAGCTCGACTATAGCAGAGCTCAGTTCGACGATTTCAGTTATCTTTCAGAATTCAAATTTAAATCAGATAGAAGTTATTCTGCATTTAATTTAGAAGATCTGTCAGCCGTTTTCATTTACTTCTGGAGCAAGTTTCAAGGGATTTTTCAAGGAACAATTCAGTGGACTTTCCTTCAGAAGAAATTATGCAATTAAGGCTGTAATCAATGCAGACCAACGGCTATCTTTGACAGAGTGATATTCTATTCTGGCACAGAGAATAAAAGACAGAATGTTTTTTTGAATCAAGATAGAGAAGAACAAAAAAAAAGAGATTGACAAGAAGAGGACACACAACTCAGAATACAGAGACTCTTTCAAAATATTCTGTCAACAAGAATTCTGAAGAACACTCATCAGAGAGATCAAGCTTTCAAAAATCTTCAGATCTCTTCAGCTCTCAAAGTGTTCAAGGCCAATATCATTTCAAGATTCCAGACACTCAACATTTCAGCTTGTTGAAATCATCTTTTGCTGGAGATCTATCTTTGAAGGCCTATCACCCTCAGCAAAGCTCATCTTCCTGAAGATCAAGGACTCAGGGGGAGCTTTGACATCAATCCACTTAGTCTTTTCAGTTGATTGAGAAAGAGAAGACTGCCATCACTCTCTCACCCCCACTCTGTAAAGGGTTTTTCAAACTCCCTTCAAAAGTTTGAATCTGGTTTTTGAGCACCTTGTCAAAAGCTCATTGGTGGCAAGACACCTGATCAAAAAATCTGATTTGGTTTTTGAGCACCTTATCAAAAGCTCATTGGTGCCCAGGACACCTGATCAACTCATCCTGCAGTGGATTCCTACCTAGGGTGGTAGAAGAGTGGATGTACCCAAGTATGGGGAACCACTATATTCCCTTGTGTCATCTGGTTGTGGCTTGTTTTCTTTTTTTTGTTTCTAGCCTTGATTTGTCTGTGCTTAGTTTATGCATAGTTTAGTTCTGTGATAGATTTATATTTGCTTCCCTGCTCACACTCATTACAACAATTGTTGTAAAGCTTTGCAAAAGTTTTTCTTTGTGTTTTAAAAGCACCATATACTCTATTCACCCCCCTCTAGAGTATATCAGATCTAGTTTCCCCTTTCAATTGGTATCAAAGCGAGGTTGGTTAAACATACCATATCTGTTTGGTTGTACAGGCTAACACCTGAACCCCAAGATCCCAAACTAGATCCTTCTGTTATATTTTATTATTAGATTTAGTTTGCACAAATCATGGCCCAAAACAAAGATTATACTAGCACCAGACCTCCAGTGTGCAATCTGTCAAAGTTTGCACTTTGGAAAGCAAGGATTAGACTCTACATGAATTCTATTGACGAAGATATTTTTAATTTTGTTTTGACAGTGTGTCCAAGACCCCCAGAAAGCACAAGCACAAATGTTGTTCCACCTCCATCAGGAACAGATGCTGACATCAAAAAGTGGAAAGTAGCTGATGCCAAGGCAATGAATATTCTAGCTCAGACAATGTCAGATGACATTTTTCAAAAGGTAGCTGAATGTAATTCAGCCAAGGAGATTTGGGACAAGCTCTCAGAAATAGTTTCAGGTTCAGCTGATGAGAGAAAGGACAGAAGATCCCATCTCATCTCCCAATATGAGAACTTCAAGAAGGGAGAAACTGAGTCAGTGGGAGACATGTACAACAGACTGAGTCTAATTGTCAGTGAACTGAGGACATTAGACAAAGAGATCTCACTGACAGAACTTAATGACAAGATCCTAATGTGCTTCCCCAGCACTTGGGATTCAAGAATCTGGCCAATTAAAGATGCCAGAAGTCTGAATGAGATCACCACTGAAGCCTTGTTGGGTAAGCTCAAATCTTATGAGCTACTCATCAAGAACAGAGAGGAAGAACAGAAGGCTGCTTCACCAGCCACAAGAAAGGAGAAGACTATAGCATTCAAGGCAACTGAAGATCTGCCTGAAGAAAAAGGAACAGGCAATGATGAACTTCTCAGCTTGCTGGCCAAAAGATTCTATAAGATGTCCAGAAAGGACTTCAGAAGAAGATCATACAAGGAGCAGGACAAGCCAAGGTATGACAAGTCCATTGGCAATAACAAAGACATTATTTGCTTTGGTTGCAGGAAATCAGGGCATATAGTTCCTGACTGTCCAGAAAACAAGAACAAGGACAGAAGGGACAGAAAAGAAAGAAGAAAGGAGAAAGACTCCAAAAGGAGTGGCAATAGCAAACCCTCTTCCAGCAAAAATAAGCATACAAGGAAAGGATTTGTTGCTGAATCCTGGAGTGAGACTGAAGAGGAGTCAGAAGCCTCTTCCAGCTCCAGTGATGATGAGGATGATGCAGAGGAAAAGGAGTTCTGCATGATGGCAATCAATGCCTCACAACACAACTCAGAGGAAGAGGAGTCAGAGTCAGACTCAGAGACTCAACCTGAAGAAGATCAGGTAATCGGCTCTTTTGATTTTACTTCAGAAGATTTTAAATCAGAATTTAAAGCACTATGTTTAGACCTGCTAAAGTCTGAGAAAGAGATCATCTCTCTCAGAAATCAATTATCTGAACAAAGTGTTTTAAAATCAGAAAAACCTCAAACTCTCTCAGGAGTTGGAGAACTATATGGAACAGATAGCTACACTGAAAAGTGAGCTCTCTGAGGCCAAGAAGCTTGAAGAATCTCTCAACGGGAGAAGCATCAAGCTGATGGACATCACAAGCACAGTGAACTCAAGATTCAACAGTACACTGGGCTTGGGTGCCTCATCCAGCCAACCTATTATTCTAACAACTCCTATCAAGTTCATTTCTGACAAGGGAAAGGGAGTTGTAGAGGTTGCCAGGAAAAATTCTGATCTGCCTCAGAAAACTAAAGTCCAGCACAAATCGTCGAACGGAGATCGACGATCGCCGAATGAAGATCGACGATCGCCGAACGCAGCTCGACGATCTCAGGACAAATCGTCGAACGCTGATCGACGATCTCAGCCAAGATCGTCGAACGCTGGTCGACGATCCCATATACCTGACCTCAGCCATAGTCGACCGTCGAACGGAGCTCGACGATCTGACCCACGATCGTCGAACGCAGCTCCAAGATCGTCGAACAGAGGTCAGAGCTCTGGAAATTTTTTCAAAGGCAAGTCAAAATTGAATCCTGAGGGTTTTTCATCCCAAACCTTTAACCCTTATACTGAATGGATTATACCTCCAAGGAGATATCATCCTGAAGGATATAAGAGTCAGCCAGGGATGTCCTTCATTTCTGAATTTAGAGGTTATCAACCTAGGCCCAAGGTAAACTGGGTCAAAAACAAGTAAATTGCTTTATGTGCAGGTGAAGACCTATCCAACATCTAACCAGCAATGGTATTTGGATAGTGGGTGCTCTAAGCACATGACAGGGAACAAGGACAACCTCAATTCCTTTAGAGCCAAGCTTGGACCCAAAGTTATCTTTGGTGATTCCAACTTTGGACAAACTAAAGGATATGGTGCAGTCCAGATTGGTTCAGTAACCTTCAAGAAGGTAGCATATGTGGAAGGACTGAAGCACAACCTAATCAGCATCATTCAGCTATGTGATGAAGGCTACCAGGTGACCTTCAGCAAAACCTTATGCAAAATCAAGTCAGAGGACAACACAACTGTGTTGACAGGTAAAAGGAAAGGTAACATCTACCTAGTAGATTTTCTTTCAACTTCTATAGATATCTGTTTATTTAATTCAGTATGTAGACCAAATGTTTTATGGCATAAGAGATTAGGACACCTAAACCTTAGAACTATTGCTAGGCTCTCCAAGGACAACCTTGTTAGAGGACTACCTTCTGGCCCCTACAAGAAGGAAGGACTATGCAAGGCTTGTCAATTAGGCAAGCAAACTAAAAACAGTTTTAAGTCACTTAATAAGAGTGATTCACCTAGGATATTGTATCTGTTACACATGGATCTATTTGGACCCATCACAGTACAAAGCCTAGGAGGGAAATCCTACACTTTAGTAATTGTAGATGACTTCTCTAGATTCACTTGGGTGTTCTTTCTAAGGAAGAAGTCTGATAACTTTAAGTGTCTGACAGAGTTTCTCAAATGTATACAGATTGAGTTCAATACTCACATTGCCCTGATCAGAAGTGATCATGGGACAGAGTTTGATTCTCTTCTTATGCAAGAGTTCTGTCAGAGTGAAGGGATCAGGCACACTTTCTCAGCTCCTAGAACTCCTCAACAAAATGGGGTAGCTGAAAGGAAAAATAGAACCCTTATTGAATCTGCCACTACATTGTTGTCAGATGCTCATCTACCTCTATCCTTTTGGGCAGAGGCAGTGAACACCTCCAACTATGTGCTGAACAGAAGTCTGATACATAAACTGAAGGGAAAAACTCCCTATGAATTACTCAAAGGGAAGAAACCTAAAGTTGACTATTTCAGAATTTTTGGTTGCATTTGCTATATTCACAATATTGATAAGAAATATTTAGCAAAATTTCAAGCCAAAGCTGATGAAGGAGTGTTTCTGGGATACTCCATGATCAGCAAGGCCTATAGGGTCTATAATAAATCATCATTGAAAATTAAGGAATTTGTTCATGTTTCTTTTGATGAAACTAACATGTCTTTCAAGGAGAAGATTTCTTCTACCATAGAACCTTTGCAGGAACACTCTCTAGTTGAAGATATGAACAAGTTACAGGTTGCTCAAGAGGATGAAAGCAGTGAAGATGAAGGGAATGCTCAACACATTGAAGCTCAGCTTGAAGAGCCAGTTGTTGTACCACAAGAGGAAACAACAACACAGGTTGGTGAACAATCAACACCCCCTGTTGATTTAGTAACATCAAGAGACCATCCAATTTCCCAGATAATTGGAGAAATCTCAGCTGGTGTGCAAACCAGAAATCAGGTCAACCAAAACCTGTTGCACACATGCTTCCTTTCTCAAATTGAACCTCAGTCCATTCAAGATGCAGAGCAAGATCCACACTGGATCATTGCCATGCAAGAGGAGTTGCATCAATTTGAGAGGAACAAAGTATGGGAACTAGTGCCAAAGCCTAAGGATCATTCCATTGTTGGAACAAAATGGGTATTCAGGAACAAATTGGATGATCAAGGAGTAATAATAAGGAACAAGGCAAGGCTAGTTGCCCAAGGATATTCTCAAGAAGAAGGAATAGACTACGACCAGACCTTTGCACCTGTTGCAAGATTAGAAGCCATCAGGATATTTTTAGCTTATGCATCTCACAAAGGCTTCAAGGTTTATCAGATGGATGTCAAGAGTGCCTTCTTAAATGGATACATCAAAGAGGAAGTCTATGTCAGACAACCTCCAGGTTTTATCTCTCCAACTTATCCTGATTATGTTTTTAGATTAAATAAAGCATTATATGGTCTCAAGCAAGCTCCTAGAGCATGGTATGAGACCCTAGCATGCTTTCTCTTGGAAAATGGTTTTATCAGGGGTAGAGTAGACCAAACTCTTTTTATTAGAACCCATAAGTCCCATACCCTACTAGTACAGATTTATGTAGACGATATCATTTTTGGTTCTACTGACTCAAAATTGTGCAGAAGGTTTTCTAACCTAATGCATTCTAAATTTGAGATGAGTAGCATGGGTGAGCTATCCTTCTTCCTAGGATTGCAAGTCAAACAACATGCTGAAGGCATCTTTATTTCTCAAACCAAATATGCTAATGAGCTGGTTAAGAAATTTGGCATGTCTGAGGCATCTTGTATGAAAACACCCATGCCTACCAATGCTGTATTGGATGCCGATGAACATGGGAAACCTGTTGATCAGACAACATATAGAGCAATGATTGGCTCTTTACTGTATCTTATAGCTAGTAGACCAGATATAATGTTTGCTACATGTATATGTGCTAGGTTCCAAGTTAGCCCTAGAGAGTCACACCTCACATTAGTAAAGAGGATTCTTAGGTATGTTAAAAGTTGTCCAAATCTAGGTCTCTGGTATCCAAAAGATTCAGCATTTGAGTTAACTGGATTCTCTGATGCTGATTATGCTGGATGCAGAATTGACAGGAAAAGCACCAGTGGAACTTGTCAGTTCCTTGGTGATAGACTTGTCTCTTGGTTTTGCAAGAAACAAACATCTGTGTCAACTTCAACTGCTGAAGCTGAATATATGGATGCAGGTAGTTGTTGTTCACAAATACTGTGGATTCAAAATCAACTCCTAGACTATGGTTACAACTTAGAGAAGTCAAAAATCTTTTGTGACAATACAAGTGCTATTTCCATAGCTCAAAATCCAGTCCTCCATAGTAGGACAAAACACATAGAGATTAGGCATCACTTCTTAAGGGACAATGTTGAAAAGAACAAAATTGAACTGCAATATATCCCAACTGATTTACAAAGGGGAGATATTTTCACCAAGCCTTTAGATGAAAAGAAACACACCTTCTTCCTAAATCAGTTAGGAATGTTAGATGGAGGAAGCCTTAAATAACACCCAAGATTTTGAAAGCTAAAAATTGACCAAGACTAGGCAAAATTCTGATTTTTCTTAGTGTCTAGGATTTTCTGATCTCTGAACTGCGCTCGACGATTTCCCCAAAGATCGTCGAACGGAGTTCGACGATTTCCAGAATCGTCGAACTGAGTTCAGCGCCCCTCAGATAGTATGAACTATCTCTTCCGGTCAACGATCGTCGAACGGCGCTCGACGATTTTGTTCACTGAACGATCGTCGAATGGAGCTCGACGCCTTTCCAGATCGTCGAACGGAGATCGACGATGTTGGAGTCTCTTCAGATTCCTTTCGAAGCCTCGATCGTCGAACTGAGTTCAACGATCTTTCCAATTCTGCGTCGAACCCTAATATAAAACTCATTTTTCGCCGTCGTTCTCTCTTGCGCTTTCAATTTCTCTGCAAGAATTTTCTTCCCTCCAAACAGTTCTACGCTTGTTCGGTTTGTTTGTTAAGTTTTTGCAGGTACCTTGGCCGTCTCAGTTGCTGTCCTCGCCGCAATGAAGTTTGATGCAGGATTTGACATTGATCTGGACTCCTTCAACACCACTGATCAAATCTTCCAGGACATCCTGAGTTTATTCAAGGATCAGCATTTGTCTGCCCTCATGACCACAAGAATCAAACTTGCCTCAGATGAAATAAAAGAATGGGTCTATACTGCTCACAATCTAGACAACAACACCATAGTTGGATCTATTGCTGGAACCCAGGTACCTCTGACCCCAACAGTTTTAACAGAGATTTTTGGCTTGAGAAATGGTGAAGACACTGCTGAACTATCTGGAGAGGAATTTTCTGATATACTTGCCAGGATGGGTCATCCAGAGGGACACCCTAGCAAGTTGTTTAAGAGGAACTTGTCAGTTGAATACAGGTTTCTAGCTGATGTTGTAGGCAAGGTGCTGTTGGCAAAGCATTCTGCACATGATACCATCTCCAGACATCAGCTCTGTCTCATGGGAGCTCTGGTAGATAGGAAAAGCTTAAACTGGGGAGAGGTCTTCTTTGACCTTATAAAGAAGAAGATTAATAAAACCTTTGTAAATTTTGGAAGAATTCTTGGAGTTTTCCTTCAGGCAAGGTGCCCTGCTCTGCTGGTCTCCTCTGGAGTACACATCAATGCCTCCAAGAGACTCACCTGTGCCCTATTTGGGAAGTGGGACAGGCAAATTAGCAAACCCAGCAGGCCCTCTTCAACTGCTCCTTCAGGCACCAGGACTCAAAGAGTCACTCCCCCCCAGGTCTCTGCTCCTGCAGAAGACCTGCCTGCTGCTAGTGCTGCTTCTCCTCCTCCTCCAAGTCCAACCCTACCTATTCCATCCACCACTCCAGCTCCATCCACCATTACAATCTCCAGCCCATCTCCAACATCTATTTCATCTCCAGCAACCATTTCATCACCTCCAGTAGACCAATTCCACCCATTATTCTCATATCCACCACCAGATGTCCCCTCATCTCCATCCATACCATCCTTCACACTTCTGGATGAATCCTACATGGATGATTCCCCCTCTTCTCCTCCAGAATTACCATCCTCTTCAACATCTTTCCAAGATCTTCTCCACCACATCATTGACCAACCCACATTCACTTGTCAGTGGCAGCCCTCTCTGCCAGGCTTTCCTCTCTCCTTCCTCAAGCAGCACCTCCAGCAGTGTGCCTTGATACAGAGGTATCTGCATCCAGGCAGGGGGAGATGCCCTATGAAGCCAGCCTTCATGCTGCTGTTGCTGGTGCTTCTGCTCCTGCTGTTGTTACTGTTGCTGCTGCTGCTGTGTTTGTATCTGCTACTCCTGTTGCTGCTGCTCCAGTTCAGGCTCCTACTCCAGTCTTAGCAATAGACCTAAGGTCTTTGCTCTCTGCATTTGATACTGCATATTACAGCTACCTCCCAGAGCCAAATGCTGTCCAGCCCCCAGAAGATCTGTCCAAGGCTCTGGTGCCTCTCTCTGGCTGTGACCCCAACATTCTTTCCTCTTTTGTACTCTCAGTGATGACTGCTGCTGCTACTGATGAAGAAAAGGCTGTATCTGCTTCTGAAACTGTCTTTGCTGCTGCTGAAGAAAATGTTCCAACTGCTGCTGAAATTCAAATTGTTTATGATGAGCCCACATCCCAGGATTTTCTGATGACAGAGGCTGCTGTTTTTGAGCCTGCTGAAGATTTTGTTGTTGTTTCTGAAGCTGCTGCTGCCATCATTCCTGAAGTAACCAGTGTTGTTTTTGCTGTTGCTCCTGTATCTATTGTTACATCTGCTGCTGTATCTGTTTCTGTTGCTCCCTCTGCTTCTGCCCCATCTGCTGCTGTTCAACTGAAAGAAGATTTGATGAAGAGGATTGATGCTTTATATGATGCTCAGAGCTCTGAATCTGATGACTACAACACTGCCTCTGATGATTCTTCTGCCACCATTGCAAGGAAAAGGAAGGCAAGAAGTAAGGCAATGAAAAGGGTTCTACCTGCCAAAGTAAAAGATGATAATGATATTCCATACTATATTCTGCACAACTGCCCAATTACTGAACATTGGATGTGGTTCTCTAAAAATCAGCTAAAAGCAATGAAGAAGAAAAGGAAGTATGAGAAGGGCTCCTCCTAGTTCAAGCACCCTCATCCTCCTCCACCACCTCCACCTGATGCAGGTGCAGGTGGCAGCTCTGCAAGCCAAGCCCCATCTAGAAGCCAGGCTCCCTACCAACCCCATGCTAGAACCTATCAAAGGGAAAGCCAGTCTAGGGGCTCTTACTCTAGGAGGGGAGGATATAGGGGAAATCAAAGAGAGACTCAAGTTTATTCTAAAGGGCATTCCAGGCAGCATCCTTACTCCAGGGGAGGACATGCTTCATCTGATACTTCTTCTGGTCCATTCCCCTATAAGCTCAAAGAAACTGTGACTGCCAGGACTTCTCAAGATAATTCTTCCAACAGGTATGAGCCACCTGTACCATTTGAGGACCCTGAGAAGAATCATGTTGCTTGGACTGCTAGGATGAAGGAGTTGGCTTCATTAGACCAGATAAAGAAAGCCAGAGAGCAAGGCCTGGACACCTCTAATATTTCTACAATGTCAGAACAAAGACAGAAAGAATTAGAAAGATATGCCTCCAGCAAGTTCTTTGATGCAGACAGATACATGGAGTTGCATCCAGCTGCAGTGGTTCCCAGGACTTCAAAGCAAACATATTTGGGTGCAGCTGATGATACTAGATCCAACAAAGAAGCTTTAAATCCTAACAGAGAAATCAAAATGGTAAAAGGCAAAGAGAAAAAGTAACTCTGTAAGGTGATAATCCTTGGTTTTTCTGACTGCTGTCTGGATATCATGTTATATATATTTCTCTGTGATGTTTCTGCATTGTGTCTAGCTGCTATTGTTTTCATGTTTTTCTGATTGTATGATGTTATTTGATTTTTCCAAAGTCTGTAAATAGTAATCCTAACCCAAATAGGGGGAGATTGTTGGAACACCCTATTACTAATTTGGGTCAGGATCACTATGTCTCTAGGAATCTGTGTTTGACCTTCTGTATAGCTTAATAGGTCAATTAGAATTGAGTCTAAGGGTTAGAAGTCTAGGATTGGAAGCTGCCCTGAAGACCAAGTTTTTCTGTAGACCAAGTCTAATCGTTGAGCTCAGCACGACGATTCGTCGAACTCCGGTCGACGATCGTCTAGCTCAACTTCGACAGATCGTCGAGCTCCATTCGACGATCGCTGAGCTCAACCTCATAATATCGTCGAGCTCCACTCGACGATCGCTGAGCTCAACTTCGCAATATTGTCGAACTCCATTCGACGATCGCTGAGCTCAGGTCGACGATTTTGACTCTGCATTGGATCCTTATCTCTGAGCTCAGTTCGACGATCTTTGAGCTCAGATCGACGATTATCTTGCTACTTGGATTTTCCAGTTCGCTGAGCTCAGCTCGATGATAGCAGAGCTCAGTTCGACGATTTCAGTTATCTTTCAGAATTCAAATTTAAATCAGATAGAAGTTATTCTGCATTTAATTCAGAAGATCTGCCAGCCGTTTTCATTTACTTCTGGAGCAAGTTTCAAGGGATTTTTCAAGGAACAATTCAGTGGACTTTCCTTCAGAAGAAATTATGCAATTAAGGCTGTAATCAATGCAGACCAACGGCTATCTTTGACAGAGTGATATTCTATTCTGGCACAGAGAATAAAAGACAGAATGTTTTTTTGAATCAAGATAGAGAAGAACAAAAAAAAGAGATTGACAAGAAGAGGACACACAACTCAGAATACAGAGACTCTTTCAAAATATTCTGTCAACAAGAATTCTGAAGAACACTCATCAGAGAGATCAAGCTTTCAAAAATCTTCAGATCTCTTCAGCTCTCAAAGTGTTCAAGGCCAATATCATTTCAAGATTCCAGACACTCAACATTTCAGCTTGCTGAAATCATCTTTTGCTGGAGATCTATCTTTGAAGGCCTATCACCCTCAGCAAAGCTCATCTTCCTGAAGATCAAGGACTCAGGGGGAGCTTTGACATCAATCCACTTAGTCTTTTCAGTTGATTGAGAAAGAGAAGACTGCCATCACTCTCTCACCCCCACTCTGTAAAGGGTTTTTCAAACTCCCTTCAAAAGTTTGAATCTGGTTTTTGAGCACCTTGTCAAAAGCTCATTGGTGGCAAGACACCTGATCAAAAAATCTGATTTGGTTTTTAAGCACCTTATCAAAAGCTCATTGGTGCCCAGGACACCTGATCAACTCATCATGCAGTGGATTCCTACCTAGGGTGGTAGAAGAGTGGATGTACCCAAGTTTGGGGAACCACTATATTCCCTTGTGTCATCTGGTTGTGGCTTGTTTTCTTTTTTTTGTTTCTGGCCTTGATTTGTCTGTGCTTAGTTTATGCATAGTTTAGTTCTGTGATAGATTTATATTTGCTTCCCTGCTCACACTCATTACAACAATTGTTGTAAAGCTTTGCAAAAGTTTTTCTTTTTGTTTTAAAAGCACCATATACTCTATTCACCCCCCTCTAGAGTATATCAGATCTAGTTTCCCCTTTCACCATCTCTCAAGCGCTTTCTGAAGATACCTTAGCTCGGCCTTTGGCTAAGGAGGGGAAGCACTCTAAGATCTTTCGGGAGTGTGGTGGGTCATCCCCGCTGAGCCCTTGGGTCAGTTCTTTCTTGTTTCCCTTGTTGTTTTGCTTACAGAAGCGAAGTAGGTGTGCGATCACCCCTTCCCCACGGGTGAACTCCACAAGAGACCGAGATTTCGATTTCGGTTTCAACGATTTGGTGTGGTGAGCGTGGAATATGGTCAGTACAGAAAACCTTCAGCGAGCTCGATGACAGGAGGTCAAGGATCTGATAGGTCGAACTCGCCCCCCCTCCCCCCACCTCTGGCCACGGTGGGGATGTTCGAAGATTTCATGAACGAGGTGATGGGCCTCGTCAAGTTAGCACTCGACGTGCGGGCCGAGTGCTCGACTCCAGCTGTCCAGATCGCAGCCGCACCCTCTCTGGGCGAGTACGCCCCCGACGGGCGAGCTGGGAAGGAAGTGGTCGAGGAGTGCCGGGGGTGCGAGCTCCCCGGGCGCGAGCTCTTCCCTGGCTCGGCAGGCGGAGGCCGGATCGGCGAGGTGGGCCCGCGAGATGCGCCAGCTCGCCCAGTAGGGGGAGGTAGCCCCTTCAGCGAGTTGGTCTCTTCTGATCCAGTTCGGGAGGGATTCAGGGAACCCGAGATGTCCTACTATACCGGGAAGGGAGACCCGGTCCAACACGTCTAGTGGTTTGAGTACGTGGTATCAATATGGCAGATGTCGGATGGGTTCAAGTGCCGACTCTTCGCCATCACCCTCAAGGAGAAGGCGAGGGAGAGGTTTCACAAGCTGCCGGCCAGCTCCATCTACTGCTTTGAGGACCTGCGTTAGGGGGTTCATGTTGAGGTTCACTACCTTGAAGAGAAGGAAGAAGGAGTGGGAGGCCCTGTTCCACATCAAGCAGGGAGTGAATGAGATGTTGGGGAGCTATGTTGACCGGTTCTAGGAGGAGGTCACGCAAGTCCAGGAGATACCGGGCCACAGTCTGATGATGGCTTTCTCCCTAGGACTGCAGTAGGGTTTCTTCAGGATGGAGCTGAAGAGATTGCCCCCCCCCCTTCTCCTACGAGGAGCTGATGGACAGTGCGGCAAGAGAAGTTGACGGGGAGGCGTCAAATCCGGAGTTCGCCCGAAAGCTGGTCAGGTGGGCCACGGAGGAAGAGAAGGAGACAAGAAGCGGAAGAGGGTAGGAGGAGAGGATAGTCGAGCCCCTACAGAGGGAGCAGAGGAAGCTCCAGGGGTAGCAGCAGCCCAGGTGGTGGTGTTAGGAGCCCGATCGTCTGCTGGGCTGGAGGCCCGAGTGGTAAGGTAATGGTCCACAGAGATGGTATCAAGGAAGGGACTGCCATTAAGGGAGGCGGGATCAATTCCACCCCCACCCCCCCGGGCTGGAGGCAGGCCCAGAGGCCTCGACTCCCCGATCAAGAATAGGCTATGGCCATAGACACAGTGGAGAGGAGGAGAGTAGAAAGGAGGAGGAGGAGAGAAGTTAGGGTGGAGTTTCCCTACTGTGACTTCCATCAAGAGGATGGCACTCCCCAGCCACGTGCCAAGTGTAACGCCCCAAAAATCGTTATCGAGCTGGTCGCGTCCAAAAGAGATTTTCGTGCCTGTTTAGGGGTACACGACCTAGGACACGGGCATGTCCAAGGTCGTGTCTTGCTTGGTGTTTTGGCCGGCTGTATCCCGAGAAGTACACGGCAAGAAACACGGCAGAATGACAGGGGCGTGTCATTTGACACGGGCATGTCATTTGACACGGGAGTGTGACTACCCGTGTCAGTACCCGTGTTCCCTAGAGTCGGGATGGTTGGTGTGACGGTTATTCGTGACACGCCTCCGGTGACGGGCGTGTCCAGGACCCGACACGGGCATGTCAGGTTGAGACACGGGCGTGTCTTGCCCGTGTGGTTTTTTTTGCGTTCGACGATCATGCCTGGATCGAGGCACACGGCCTGGGATACGGCCATGTGCGAGGTCGTGTTCACCCCAGGTTTGAGGATTTCTGTACAGATCTGAGCCGTTCATTTTTTTAAGTACACGGCCTGGGAAAGATTCCTGCTCTGTTAAGGCCGGGAACGGTGGTTTAACTCCTCATTTCTCCCTTAAGCTTTCCCTTTCCAAGGATTTAGAGCAAGGAGGAAGAAGGAGGAGGATTCCGGCTACCGCCGGAGCATCGGAGCACCGTTTAGAGAACCGAGAGCGGATCCATGGAGGAAATCCCGTTGTGAAGACTTCTATCCATGTAATTGTCCATGGCGCAAAAGCGTACTACAAGGGTAACAATTCTCTACTTGAGCATGTGAAGCTCTCTTCCTTTTTGCATAGGGAACCCGCTCCCGTGAGTATGCGACGAGTGTGCGGTGTTCCTTGGGGTTGACGGGAATAGTCCCCCTTGTGTTGCATATAGAGTCTGGAATCAAAGTACGGACATAGGCATTGTGTGTGAAGCCTACCCAGACATGTTGGTCTGGATCGGTGATGTTGCATTTATTATGGTTTGCCGGAGAAGACTCCGTGATTTAGGTTTTTGGGTTTCTACACGGTAGATTGCAGCAGGGATCCTTGGGGATTAACTCCAAGCCGCACCCGAAAAACTGAGCGGAATCATTATTCAGCTAACTTGGCGGTCTGGGAACCGGCCTTGAACATAACTGGGTTATGTGATTGTTTGGAAATGGCAGGATCCGAGAGAAGCTTGGCTCATGCGTACGTCTTAAGGTGTACTACGCGTTGTGAGAAACGGGCAAGTGGAATCGAACCTGGGCTATGTGGTTCGGTGCAAGAGACCCAAAAAGGGACTGGACGTTGGCATAGTCGGGAGCCTTAGACAGTGGTCAGAAAGGATAAAATGCTCACGTTGTTGCCATCCCGGAGGTGGTGGTGAAGACGCTAAAGTGTCAGGATTCACCGATAATGTGCTCTGAGTGCACGGGATGTTTGGCCATGTGAGCCTACACCTATGGCTAGCATGTTTGTACTATATTATTTAGCTGGGCTAATGAATTGCAGGGATGGAGCACCGCCGTCCCGAGTTAGGGGCGGGGTCGTTACAATTTGGTCGGCTTTTGGCTGACCGTTGCTTTGTTTGCCACCATGCGGTGGAATGTTGCTTTCAAGTACTGCGGAGCCGAGTACCAATAGTGGGTTGGAGCCCATGTTGCTGTGCTGGCCCTAGAAGGCCAAAGCAAATAGTTGTACTTTATTTTGTCATGTGTGGCCGGCCTGCGAGCCGATGTATGGAAAACAATATATTATTAAGTGAACCTCTATAAGGCTATAAGGCCGTCTATCTTTCAGTGTATTTGTATTTCATTCCAATGGTAGTGGTTGTGGACATTCATGCTTTTTTGGATTCAAGTTTGGGTTCTTTCAACTGTTTAAAAGCTTCCGCTAGAATGCTCTGTATTAGGACGAGTAGTCTTAATTGGATAGTTTGGTTATTCATACGTAACAATTCCGATTGTCCGTGGTATATGGTGTCGGGTTCCAGCTGGACCTTCTACTATATGGCATACGACGGATGGGGGTGTTACGCCCAGAGTTCCTCGAAATGAGGGGAAACAGGGAGCAGCAGCAGCAGCAGCAGGGGCGCCAAGAAGTGAGGATCAAGGAGGTCTTGCCTCGGGCGGAGGAGGACCATTATGAAGACCGGGTAGACGTCGGGACACAAGGAGGGATCAGAGTGATCATGGGGGGGCTGGGGGTAGAGGCCTCCTGGAGGGCGAGCCTCCATACCATGTATCATCGGAGCATTGGCTCCATATCCTAAACCCCACCCCCAGAAGAGAGGATCACCTTCTCAAAGAGTGATATGCCAGATCATAAGGATTCATTTTGCGATGCGCTGGTCATCCAGACAGCAATCAAAAATTTTACCATCTCCCGGATCCTCGTCGACAACGGAAGCTCCGTCAACGTCGTATTTAAGAAGGCGTTTGACGAGATGAAGGTGGAGGCAAAGAGGGTGTTGTCCTCTGATGGGCCCTTTTTTGGATTTTCGGCGGAGAGGAAGGATGTAGGAGGAGTGGGGCTCCATGTCACCCTTGGGGGGGGGTGGGGGGGGGCAGTCCAGGAACTGCAGGTTCGTCATCGTGGATGCCCCCAGCAGCTACAGCGCCTTCCGCTGCGTCCCCTCATCGTTCCATAAGTTCTTAAAGTTCAATGCCGAGGGGATCCAGGTCCGGGTCAGGGGGACCCCAAGGTGGCGTTGTAATGCTACGTCACCGCCGTGAACTCCATCTCTTGGCAAGAGGGGGCCGAGGAGATGGAGCGAAGGATGGAGGAGGCGAAGCAGGAAGCTGGCAGGGAGGAGTTGGAGGTGGAGAGCTGCACCGAGGTTGAGGTGGCAGGAGGAGATCGGGAGGAGTCTGCTAAGGCGATGGTCATGGAGGAAGAGGTGGAGGCGGAGGTCCTCATCCCAGAGGAGAGTGATGTAGAAGAATGGGAGGAGCAGTCCAGGTTGGAGGCTGCCGAAGAGATGGTGGAGCAGGAGGTCCTCACCCGTGAAGGCAGGGTGGAGAAGGTCCGCGTCAGTGGAGGGCTGACCCCGGAGGACCAAGGCAAGATGCTAGCATGCATACAGAAGAACGTGGACATCTTCGCATGGAGCGCCGCAGAGATGATGGGGGTTGACGCGGATGCGGCTTGCCACTGCCTCAACTTAGACCAGGGAGCGCGCCCCGTCCAACAAAAGAAGTGGTCCACTGCGGACAAGCTAGCCGAGCCCATCAGAGAGGAGGTGGCAAAGCTTCTCAAGACCGGCTTCGTGTCCGAGATCTAATACCACGACTCTGTCTCCAACATAGTCATGGTTAAAAAGGGAGATGGCCGGTGGCGTATGTGTATCGACTTCTCTTTGCTTAATAAATTTTGTCCTAAGGACTGTTATCCCTTGCCTCGGATCGACGCGCTGGTTGACTCAGCCGTTGGTTTTTCTGTAATGAGTTTTCAAGATGCATTTTCAGGTTATAATCAAATCAGGATGCACCTCCAGGACGTTAAGGACGTCTCGTTCATCACGGGTGATGGATGCTACTATTACAAAATGATGCCCTTCGGGCTGAAGAACGCAGGGGCAACCTATCAAAAAATGATGGACAGGGTCTTCCGAGAACAAAAGGGGAGGAACCTGGAGGTATACGTGAATGATCTCATGATCAAGAGTTAGGATGTGGACTCTCACCTCCAGGACCTAGAGAAGACCTTTGCCACCCTGCGCAAGTACAACATGCGGCTGAACCCCCTGAAGTGTGTCTTCGGGTCCAACAGGGGAAAATTCTTGGGGAATCTCCTCACCCCCACGGGGGTCGAGCCAAATCCTGATAAGGTCAAGGATATCATGGAGCTAGGGTCGCCGCGAAATATTAAGGAGGTACAATGGCTGACAGGGAAGCTCGCAGGGCTAAGTAGGTTCCTCTCCCAGGCTGGGGAAAAGTGCTCCCCCTTCTTCAAAACACTAAGGGGGGGGCCAAAAATTCGAGTGTACCAAGGAGTGTGAGGAGGCATTCCAGGCCCTCAAGATGCAGTTGACACAGGCTCTGTTGCTCCAAGGGCCGAAGGAGGGAGAGGACCTATTTTTGTATCTCGGGGTCGGGGCGGAGGCCCTGAGCTCCGTCCTAGTTCGGGAAGAAGGGATGAAGCAGCTCCCCATATACTACCTGAGCCGGGTCTTGAGGAAGGCCGAGCTCCGATATCCAATTTTGGAGAAGCTGGCTTTCGCCCTGGTCATCTCGGCCCGAAGGCTGCGGCCCTATTTCAAGGCACACTCCATCCGAGTGGTGACTAACCATCCCATCCGCAACATCTTCGAGTGGGTGGAGCATTCTGGCAGGCTGTCCAAGTGCTCGGTAGAGTTGAGCGAGTTCGACATCTCCTTCTTCCCCCGCCTCTCGATCAAGGCTCAAGTGATGGCCGACTTTTTGACCGATTATGTGATTGAGGTGGCGGAGGAAGAGCTCACTCATCCGACTCCATGGAAGGTGAAGGTAGATGGCGCCTAGGGGAGGCATTCCTAAAAAATCCACGAAAAATATTTAAAAAAACCTAAAAAAAATAACAGCCAAAAAAAATCTTTAAAAAAAACCTAAAAAACTAAAAACCCACAAAAAATCTAAAAACCAAAAAAAATCTAAAAACAAAACAAAACTTACCTAAAAACAACTAAAAAATAAAAAAATCTAATTAAAAACACCAAAAATATATAATAATTTGATTTTAAAAATGTATATCTTTTGTTTAACTTATTTTATTTTAACTTGTTTTGTTTTAATTCGGCGCACTTCGCGCTATTGTGCGCGCTAGGGGACCGCCTTTCTGTACACGCTCATGTATCTAAGACGTTAGCTACTTCCGAGTCACCTACACTTGGCCCCCTACCACCCACAATCTTTAGGCTGAGTTTATATTTTCCTTTTGTTTTTTCTGTTATATTTTTGCTACTTCTTCTAAAATAATGCAAGGTTTCAACCTGGGCCTCCCCGACCTCATCTTACGGAAGCTTCTACTCTCCTTTTTAATTTTGCACATATTTCATTCTGTCTATTATTCATTCCGCATACTTAGATTGCAATATTGGAGACAATGTTGGATTTAAGTATGAGGGTGTTTTCTTATTTTTCTATTTCTGCACTTTTATATTCTGCAATAATAAAAAACTCATCAACAATACAAAAAAAATTGCAAAAATTAAAACCTCCAAACAATTTTTCTTGTTTTTATAATAAAAAACCTACAAAAAAATCCATAAAACAAAACAAAAATTCAAAAAAAAATTTCTTTTACTTTGTAAATATTGTTTTTGAAAAAAATAAATCTTTCTCTTTCCTTCCCCTCTCTTCTTATTTGTACAAACAATTTTTATCTTTCCCCCACTCTCTTCTTTATAAATAACACTTCTTTCTCTCCCCTTTCTTGTAAATAATTTGATAAAAAACTAAAAAATCAAAAAAAATTGAAAATCCAAAAACCCTAAAAAGATAAAAACCAAAAATCCAAAAAAGAACATAACTATAAAAAACCAAAAAAAAAGAAGATAAAAATCAAAAAAAAAATAATACAAAAAAATGATGAAAACCCTAAAATCAAAAAAAAATATTTTGTTAATTATGAAACAAAATAAATCGAATATAACATGTCGTAACCCTTTTTGCTTTCCAAAAATCTAGTTTCGAGTTTATTTATAAGTGAATTTTACTTATTCTTTGCTTACTATTGGTTTATTAATTAAAGTTCGATAGATTTAAGTGTCTGGGGTTAAGTTTTAAAGAATTTTTTATGTCTTTTCCTTATAATAGGGAACTTGTTTTTCACCACCACTTCTAATTTTTATAAATAGAAGCTCATCTTTTATGTTATAAAATAACAACCATGGATTTCAATTATTTCTACTTCATGCTTTTAGAAATATAGGAACATTCATTTTAAAAAGGTTGCTCTCAAAACTTTTTTTATTAAAATCTAGTTTTCTTTTTGGAAAAAAATAAACCCACCTCCATTTTTTTCATGTCTTACCTGACATGCTTACCCCTATTTTATCCCTTAAAAAGATCATATGTCATTGGGAATAAGATTTCGTCCCGCAAACATAGACACCTAATATTTAAAAAGATTATATGTTACGGAGTAAGAATATAAAATTCTTACTCCTATACATATACATTGGGTTATTTATTATTTATGAAGAAAGAAAAAATTTGATTGGTACATTGGTTCAAATGTACCTGATTTGAAGAAGCCTCACCCAACTCAATGATATACATCAAAATGTATTTGATGTGTTTTGAGTTTACTTGTGCAGGTTAAGTATTTACAGGAAAGAAGAAAAAGTTTCTAAGTTCATGTGTCGACACCCAGAGGGAAAGTGTCGACACTTAAGAAGACTTGTGTCGACACCCAGGCAAGCAGTGTCGACACTTGGAGTCATTGTGTCGACACCTGGGATGCAGAGTCGACACCAGACAGAATGTGTCGACACAAGGAGCTGTGTCGACACTTAATGAAATAAAGTGCAGTGAAACAGTGTCGACACTTAACAGTTATGTCGACACCTAGTGAAGCTGTGTCTACATCAGAAAGTTTCGACACTTGGAGCTGTGTCGACACTCAGTAAAAGTTAACAGATACTAAGTGTAAGTGTCGACACAAGAAAGTATGTGTCGACACTCAGCTGAAGACTCAACACTTGAAGAAAATGTCGACACCTAGAGCTGTGTCGACACTTAGCAAAGATCAGCAAGTTCAACAAATTATTCTAAGTACAAGTGTCAGCACTAAGGGGATGTGTCGACACACAGCTGAAGTCTCAACAGAAGTAGAATGTGTCGACACAAGGAGTTGTGTCGACACTCAGCAAGTATCAACACTGAAGACATGTGTCGACACCGAGAAGTAGTGTCGACACTTATCAAGTACAACACATGAAGATGTGTCGACACAAAGATGTTGTGTCAACACTTAGAAGAATTCAGCAAAATACTGAAGTACAAGGACTTGTGTCGACACACATTATCAGTGTCGACACATGCAGAAGAAGCTGTGTCGAGACATAAAATCTACAACACAAGGAGTTGTGTCGACACCTTGTAGACTAGTGTCGACACTTCGACAACATGTGTCAACACTTCGACAACATATGTCGACACTTGGTCTATAAGTGTCGACACTTAAAGACAGAAAGTCTCGACACTTTCAGACAGTTAGAGAATTTTCAAGAACTGACTGGATGACTTGACAGCTGTCATTCCAGCCGGTCTACTGCACCTGTGAGAGTTGTCAGAATTCAGTTATGGACCGGACCAGCCGGTTACCATGAAGAAGGCCTATAAATAGGCTTGTGCTGTTTACAGATAGTTGTAGTTCAGATCATTGATCAAGTGTTTAAACAAAGAAGATCGTGCTATCAAGTGCAGATCTAAGAAGTTGGAGAGAGAGAGCTCCATCCAAGAAATCAGTTGTTGGAACCAGACTGAGAAGAAGGGTTCAGATTTATTCTGAATCTTAAGAAGCAGAGATCAAGGATCAACTGCAGAAGGAGTCAATCTTATTGAGTTCTACTTTCAAGAAGCTTTGAAGAAAGCTAAGTCAGATTGATTTCAGCTGAGTTCTTCCAAGAACTCATCAAGAAACTCACATCTCATCTCTCTATTCTCTGAGTTGTTGAGTTAACATTATTGTATTCACTTTTATCTTGTAGGATCCTTTGGATCTGAGTCTTGTAAGCCTGTAATTATAAAGGCTGAGGGTAGGAGAGTTTTATCTCTGAGTGTAGGCCTTGGTGGCTGAGTGTAGGCCTTGGTGGCTGAGTGTAGGCCTTGGTGGCTGAGTGTAGGCCTTTGTGGCTGAGTGTAGGCTTTGTGGAAAAGCTGAGTTATAGGGCCTTGGGCCTGAGGTGTAGGAGCCTGTTTTGGATTCTGAGTTAGTGGAGACGTTTGGCCGAATCTAGTACACTGCTAGATAGGCGAAGGGGGAAGTGGATGTACCCAAAGCTTGGGGAACCACTATAAAACTCTGTGTCTACTGTGTGTTTGTGGATTGCTGTGATTGCTGAATGTGTGCTGTGATAAATTAGATATAATTCTGTGATATTATCTATTTGCTGCCTAAAAAGTTAAAAAGATTCAAGTCACATATTCATCCCCCCCCCCTCTAGGTGCTTAGGGACAATATCTTTCAAGTGGTATCAAAGCGAGGTTCCTCAAAAAGGACTAACAGTCTGAGTAGATCCTGTTGGCAGATTCAGTCTAAGTGAATTACAGAATCAAGAAAATCAAGAACCATGGGTTCTACTGAAAATCACAAGGAATTGGGATCCATGAAGCTACTTATATGCAGGAAAGAGATCTTTGGGATATGGAAGGAAAGGGTGAGACTTTTTATGGAAGCCTCAGACCCTAGGATTTATATCACAGTCAAATAAGGGTCATATGTGCCCATGAAGATGTCAGTATTGGATGCCAATCAGAGAACGCCTAAAGATTTCTCTGAAATGACTAAGGATGAAATTGTTCTAGCTACTATGGATAAGAGGGCTCAGAACATTATAGTGAGTGTCATAGATGATGCAACTTTTCAGAATCTGATACACTGTAAGACAGCTAAAGATATGTGGGAAACTCTTATTGTGTACATGGAGGGTTCTGAAGAAGTAAGGCAAGACAGAAAATCCTTGCTAAATCAAGAATATGAAAGTTTTAGATAAGGAAAAGCTGATAGGATAACTGAGTGCTATAAGAAGTTCTACAGGATTGTGAATGAGCTCATGTCCTATGGCAGAGAGTTCAGTAATTATGAACTCAATGACAAGTTTCTAAGGTCCCTAACAAAAGATTGGGACACCAAGATCTGTGTCATTAGAGAAATGGCTAAGTTGGCAGAAATTCCTCCACCTACACTGTTTGGCAAACTGCTGTCTTATGAAATGCAGTTGACAGTGAGGAAAGAAGAGGAGAAATCAACAAGAAGTGAACATAAGGAAAGGACAGTGGCCTTCAAAACAGAAGCCCCCAGAAGGTACAGAGGTAAGTCACCAACTCCACCTCCAAAGGTTGTTGAAACTGAGTTAGATGAGTCAGCAAGTACAAAGTCTGAAAGCAGTGAAAGTGATGAGGACTTTGCTGCCTTCACTAGACATTTTCAGAAGTTCTTGAAGAAGAAACAGTGGAGGACAAGGCCTTCTACTTCACAGTGAAAAGAAGACTTTTATCAGAATAAAAAGGCTTCAAAGAAGGACAGGAAAAAGACTAAGTCTAGCAAGGCAACTCTTTCAAAAATAGTTTGCTATTGCTGTAATAGACAAGGTCATGTTGTTGTTGATTGTCCAGAAAAAAGAAAGGAGTCTAGTGACAAGAAGAAGACTCATTTCAAAGGCAAGAAAGAAAAGTCATTTGTTGCCAAAAAGGAGAAGACTCTGTCAGATATTTCTTCATCAGAAACTGAGTCAGATGCTGAGGCATATATAGGGCTGTTTGCTGAAGAAGAAGAAGAAGAGTTCATGCAGATTATGGATTCTATATATGAACAAGAAGACAGTCAATGCCAAGGGCTAATGGCATTGACAGAAAGTGACAAAATCCTGGAGCAGCCAGGACCTAGTAAGGTATAACATTGTTCTTCCAGTTCAGTTTCTTGTGCCAGTACAGAATCAGATTCATCTTCATCAAGTGATGAGAGTGTATCTGAGTCTGAAGAAGATATTCATCAGTTGATAGATGAATATAAAGTTCTGTTGCAAGCTTATAAGAAGAGCAAGTCCCTAGCCAAAAGTCAGGCAAAGGAAATTGCTAATCTCAAAGCTATGGCAACTGATTCTGAGAAATTGTTTGATCAAAAGCTAAATGAGATAGCCAGACTGAAGCACATAACTGTGATTCAGATGGGAACTATATCATTTAAGAATGATCAAATCAAGAGTCTGGATATTAATCTTCAGAAGGAGAAGGACTTAGTTGCTAGGTTTTCTAAACCTAAGTTAGTTTTACCCATAATTGATGAATTTGTTCATCACAAAGGTAAAGCTGGACTGGGATTTACTAGACCTGCAAGGACTGTTCAGTCCAAGTCCAAGTCCAAGGGCAAAGCCCCAACACTCAACAAGCCAGCTGTGGATAAAACACCAAAGACAGTACCTAAGCAAAGGTACAATAAGTTTGAGTGTTAGTGCTGTGGCAAGGTTGGTCACTTTGCAATGGACTGTTGGCACAATGCTAGTGCCAAAGTGAGTAGCAAACTGCCTGTTGGAAAACCAGCAGGTAGTCTTGTCAGGATGCAAACTAACAAGTACCAAGGACCCAAGAATTCTTTGGGTTCTAATGTTCACTAATCTGTTTTGCAGGTGAGTCCAAGTTGCCATGCCCCAATATGGTACTTGGACAGTGGATGTTCCAGACATATGACTGGAATAAGGGATTTACTAAAGGACTACATTCCAATCAAAGATGGTCCAAAAGTCACCTTTGGTGGTTCTGAAAAAGGAATCATCAAAGGATTTGGTAACATTTCTAGCAACTTGGTTACCATTACTCAAGTGGCTTATGTTAAAGGGTTGAAATACAACCTAATAAGTATAAGTCAATTAAGTGATGTAGGGTATGACATCTCATTTGTTAAAGATGGTTGTCATATCAGGAGGTCAACTGATCAAGAGATCATTTTGACTGGTTATAGGAAAAGGAATGTCTATTGCTTAGACATTATGGTTGAGAATAATGGTTCTCCAGTGTGTCTTGTAGCTGATGAGACAGTCTCTCATTGTGTCAAATGGCACAAGAGGCTTGCCCATCTTAACTACAAGATAATTGGCAAACTCTTTAGCAAAGAGTTAGTGAGGAATGGTCCTCAAGTTAAGTGTGTTAAAGATGGTATTTGCTCAGCTTGTCAAAAGGGCAAGCAGACTAGATCCATCTTTAGAAGCATAGAAAACAAAGATGCTGTGAGGTGTTTATACCTCTTGCATATGGATCTCTTTGGTCCAATGCCAGTTCACAGACTAGGTAGAAAGGTCTATACCTTTGTAGTTGTAGATGACTACTCAAGGTTTTCCTGGGTGTTTTTCTTAAGACAGAAATCTGAAACACCTAGTTTCTTCTATAGCTTTGTCAAGCAAATTCAGAATGAACTAGACAGTACAGTGGTCAAGATTAGAAGAGACCATGGTACTGAATTTCAGTCTGAGAGTATGGCAAAACTATGTGAAGACTTTGGGATGTTTCAAGAGTTTTCTTCACCTAGAACACCTCAGCAAAATGGCATTGCTGAGAGGAAGAATAGAACCTTGATTGAGGCAGGTAGAACCCTATTAAGTGATACATCACTACCAGAATATTTCTGCGCTGAAGCAGTTAATACTGCATGCCATGTTATTAATAGGGCTACCATTACTAAAGGCCTCAACAAGACCCCCTATGAGGTTGTGAAAGGTAGGAAACCAAACCTATCCTACTTCAGGATCTTTGGTTGCAAATGCTTCATACTTAACAATGGAAAGTCTTACTTGACTAAGTTTGATGCCAAGTCCCAAGAGGGAATTTTTGTTGGGTACAGCAACAACAGTAAGGCTTATATAGTCTACAACTTGTCTACACAAGTTGTAGAAGAATTTGTACATGTAGTATTTGATGAGACTAAACTTATTAACAATGAGTTGTCTAGTAGTGTCTGCAGCTCCACAGGTATAACAAAGAAGTTGGACAAGCTTACTATAGAAGAAGAACCTGCTGCAAGACAGCAAGTAGAAGATAGTGGCTGCTGTTTAGGGGGAGTACTACATGTACCTAGTGCAGAAGAAGTACAAGGAGTGCAGCAAGATGAAGGAACTGAAGAGGTTCAACCAGAAGTCAGGATGCCTCCAGCCAATAGGCATCTTAGAGATCATCCAGTAGAGCAGATTATTGGTGATATAAGACAATGGGTACAAACAAGGAGCAGAAATCTGAATGTAGCAATCTACTCCAGTTTTCTATCTCAAGTTGAACCAAAGAAGTTTGAAGAGGCCATTCTAGATCCACAATGGACTGAAGCAATGCAAGAAGAGCTGAATCAGTTCAAGAGGTGCAAGGTCTGGGAACTTGTTCCTAAACCCAAAGACCACAATATAATAGGAACCAAGTGGATCTACAGGAATAAGATGGATGAACAAGGAGTCATCATTAAGAATAAAGAAAGATTGGTTGCTAAAGGATATAGGTAGGAAGAAGGTATTGACTTTGATCAAACCTTTGCTCCAATAGCCAGACTGGAAGCCATAAGGATGTTCCTGGCCTATGCAACTTTTCAAGGATTTAAAGTTTACCAAATGGATGTCAAGTCAGCATTTCTGAATGGTAGTCTTAAAGAGGAAGTCTATGTGGAACAGCCATCAGGTTTTGTTGATTCAACTCTACCTAATCATGTCTATAGACTTAGGAAAGCTTTATATGGGTTAAAGCAAGCCCCTAGGGCTTGGTATGAAACCCTGTCTAGTTTCCTCATTGAGAACAAGTTCACAAGGGGGACAATAGACAAGACTCTATTCCTTAGGGAATCTCAAGGCAAAGTAATACTAGTCCAAATATATGTAGATGACATTATATTTAGGTCTACTGAAAGTAGTCTTTGCAAAAAGTTTGCAAAACTTATGCAAGGACAATTTGAGATGAGTAATATGGGAGAACTTAAGTTTTTCTTGGGACTCCAAGTTAGACAAACTGAAAATGGTTTATCCATATGCCAGTCCAAGTTCACCCTAGAACTCATAAGGAAGTATGGTATGGATTCATCCAGTACCATGAAGACTCCTATGGGGTCAAGTATGTCTCTTAGCAAGGATGATGCAGGGAAACCTGTAGATGATACCTTGTATCGAGGGATAGTTGGCTCCCTATTATATTTGACTGCAAGTAGACCAGATATCATGTATGCTACATGTGTCTGTGCAAGATATCAAGCCTGCCCTAAAGAGTCTCATTTGACAGCAGTCAAAAGGATATTGAGATATCTAAAGGGCACTCCCTATCTAGGCCTCTGGTACCCTAGGAATGGGGATTTTGAACTAACAGGTTATTCAGATACAGACTTTGCAGGATGCAAAGAAGATAGAAAAAGCACTACTGGAACCTGTCAATTCCTAGGAGGAAGACTAATTTCATTGAGTAGCAAAAAGCAAACAAGTGTGGCTATCTCCACTGCAGAGTCAGAATATGTGGCTGCTGGAAGTTGTTGTGCTCAACTTCTATGGATACAGCATCAGCTTGAGGACTATGGAATTCAGGTAAGTAGAACTCCACTCTTTTGTGATTCTACTAGTGCTATTTCAATAGCCAATAATCCTGTATCCCATAGTAGAACAAAACATATTGAAATTAAATATCATTTTCTTAGGGAGCATGTAGAAAGAGAAGATATTTTACTTGAATATGTTAGAACAGATAATCAACTAGCTGATATGTATACTAAGCCCCTAGAAGAAGCTAAGTTCAATAGGTTTAAAATTGAACTAGGAATGATAAACTTATAATAAATTTATAGTATTGGCTAAGTAAAATAGTGTCGACACACAGAGTTGTTTGTGTCGAGACAGTATAGTGGTGTCGACACTTCAGGGAAAAGGTGTCGACACATCTAGGAAGTTAGTGTCGACACTTCAGAATATTAGTGTCGACACATGACAAGTAGGTGTCGACACATCCAAAGTGGTGTCGACACTTAGTTTTTACTCAGAATTCTCTAAGTAAAGTCTCGACTATGTGTCGAGTTAAGTTGTGTCGACACATAAACAAGTGTCGACACATATATATGTTGACTAAAATTTGTGTCGACACATATGTGTCGAGACATTCTAAGTCAGTGTCGACACTTATCGCCAGTGTCGACACAATTTAAGTTAGCTGCCCGCCTTTTCATCTTCAAACATAGAAAGGTATAAATAAGATTTTGCCTTTGTCTGTCGACACGCTTTCAAAAGTTTCGAGACCAAACTACTGTGTCGACACCTCTCTTATCTCAAGACAAATTCTTCAAACCCTAATGGCGCCAAAGCTTGAGGAGAACGTCAATGAGGGTTATGAACTGGTGCGCGACGCATTTGTTGATGCAGACCCGGAGATCAAGAACGTTATAACCCTAGTTGCAGACTCGGGCTTAGAATATCTTGTTTTAGAGCCTACAAAGATCTGGAAGAACGAAGTCTTGGAATTCCTCAATGGAGCTAAGGTAGACGAAACTGGATTCAAGATCAAATCCAGGGTTCATGGTGAGAAGGTGAAGGTTTCACCTAAAAGTCCGAGGAAAGTATTACAGTTACCAAGAACAAAAGAAGAAGATGAGGTTACTGCTTCAAAGACCAGGGAAGCTCTAACATGGTGTGGTCTAGATTCTAAGATGAAAATTGGCTCTGTTTTTAATAGAAAGGGCATGAACAGCCAAGGGAAATTTCTGTCTGAGATTGTTGGCAAAGTAATTCTCAGTAAGCCAGGAGGGCATGATAGGGTATCTGCCTCTATGTTCAGTATTATGACAAGGATCATCTTCACTTTGCAAACAGATTGGTCTGTGATAGTTCTTGAGAAGATAAAGGAAAGCTTGAAGAAGCCCAACTTGGGCAGGATTATAAGTCTATACCTTGCTGGAAGTATTCTAGAGGTTATGCACCAAGCTGCTGGAACAAAAATCAATCATATGAGGAAGATGGATTTAAGGATATTTTCCAGATGGGACAGGATGTTGACTAAGGAGATGCCAACCCCTGAAAAGATAATTTCTGAAACAGTATCACCTCCAAAGAAGCAGAGGAAATTGCCCCAGTGGCTCAAGAGTCAACTAGCAGCTCTGGCAGTGAAGAGCATGTGGTCTTCACACCTGATGAGGATGAAGTCACAGGCACTGCTGTAAAGTCTCCAGCTCCTCAAGATGTTCCTGAAATCCAAGGGGAGCCTCTAGTTGTAGATGAGCCAACTACTCTAGAGAGTGAGCAAGCTACAACCACAATACTAGAGGTAATCACTGAACTAAATGCTTTAGATTTTCCTATAGAGGATACTGATTTGTCTGATGTTCATCAGCAAACTCAGCTGAATAGCCAAGTCCCAGATGCTGTCATAGAAGACACATCTGTTGTAGTAGAAGTTGTATCTGATCCAGTGGTTGAAGAGCCCAGAGTTTCTCCAGCTCATTCTCCACAAGAGTTTACTATGGAAGATTTATTTCTAAATCTAGATCAGGCAGACCTAGAGAATACCAAAGATGCAGCTACTGAGGGGGAGAATGCTCCACTTGAGGGGAAGCAAGTATTATTTGTTGAAGAGCCTGCAAGGCATAAGACTGACAAGCCCCAAGCTGTTGAAGAACTACCAAAGGAAAGGGTAGATATAGCCAGCTCCTCAGCTTCTGAAGATGAGGATGCTGTAAGGGCTAAGAAGAAGAAATTTCAGGTATTCAGAAGAAGGAGCCAAAGTTACAAGAAGGCCTTACAAACCATAGCACCACAGCCCACAGTTCAGCTGGGATCAGCACCATCAATAGATTATAGTGCTCTGATGGTTGCTATGCAGATTAAACTGGATGAACACAGGAAAGCCATTGAGAAGTACGTGGATGAAGGGCAGAAATCATTGCAGTTTGATCTGGCCCAGGATATAAAGTCAATAAGATTTGAAATGAATCTTAACAAGAAGGAAATGACTGACTGCTTCCACAAGGGTGGGAATGCAGTAGTGTACTTGGCAACTCATCAAGAGAAAATAAAGGCTCAAGTAGATGACATAGCACTGAAACAGGGGTATGTTCTAGAAAACCAAATAAGGATGAATGATAATCTGACAGCATCTCATAATGCAATTGTCACAGAATTAAAGAACATAGGTGTTGGACCTTCTCCTTCTACTGCTACTGCTAAAGCAGAATTTGACAAAGTATTCCAAGAAGAAATCACTGCTATTAAGACTACCATTCAAGAATCTTAAAAGATCATAACTGACAAACTCCAAAGGTTAAAACCTTTCTTTAAAGACGGAGTTAATTATTTGGATAACCAGGTTAGATTTCAAAAAGATGATGTCAGAGATCACATAGCCAGAGAAGTCATAAAGGGGGAGAAAGTATTAGTCAAAGCTAGCTCTGATCATGCCAAGTGGATATCTAATTCTATCAGAGCTACACTGGGTTATCCTCCTCTTTGTGATGATGACAATGTTGCTGAATCTGGAATTCATCCTGCATATCTAGGAGGGGAGCAACCTGAAGTGTCTCAAGTCATCTACCCTCCTCCAGATTTTGATATGGTTCATGCTGACATACAGTCCATGTATAGCCCACCTGGGGGTAAGGACAATGTCATTCTTGAGAAAGTTGTTCAGCCAATATCTGAAGCCATGCAAGAAGCACTGCAGAAAGAAGAAGAGACTAGATTGTCTAAGAAGAGGTTTAGGGAACAAGCTGAACAAAGACCAGACTTTGAGTAGTGGAGCCCTACCTCAAGAAACATTATTTTGACTGCCTGGAAAGCTGCAAAAGATAATGTGCATGACAGGAACAAATGGTTTTCTGAGGCTGAATGGAGAAAACATGAGACTAGGCAGGAGGCTATAGTCCAATATAGAAGAAAGGCCAAGATGGGAAAGCTACCTCCTACTGCCCAGGAGCCTAGCAAGTACTTTCCCAAGCCTTATCACTACTTTGAGAGGCAAAAGATCAAAGCAGAAGAGCAAAAGAAAAAAGACCTAAAAGGTAAGAAGCCTACTGAAACAGAAGATGCTGAAGCCCCTGTGCAAGCAAGGATAAAATCTGGAAAATGGATAGTGATCAAAGATGCTGATCAAGAATAGAATTAGAATTTTCTTAAGTTTACTATGTAATCTTTTGATGATAAACAATCTGTAAACTTTTGAAATATGAATATGACAAAGTATTGGAACAATGTATTGTGTGATAAATTTTGTTGTGTGTTAAATTTATTTCATAATTGTTCTGAGATGTTATCTGTATATGCATGTTTGTTTAATACATGTGATGTACGTTCCTGTTTACATAATCCTGTTTCACATCATTTTGTATTTTTATTATGAATGGTGTATATCATTGACTAAGGGTTATGACTTCTCCAAATAGGGGGAGATTGTTGGGTACATTGGTTCAAATGTACCTGATTTGAAGAAGCCTCACCCAACTCAATGATATACATCAAAATGTATTTGATGTGTTTTGAGTTTACTTGTGCAGGTTAAGTATTTACAGGAAAGAAGAAAAGGTTTCTAAGTCCATGTGTCGACACCCAGAGGGAAAGTGTCGACACTTAAGAAGACTTGTGTCGACACCCAGGCAAGCAGTGTCGACACTTGGAGTCATTGTGTCGACACCTGGGATGCAGAGTCGACACCAGACAGAATGTGTTGACACAAGGAGCTATGTCGACACTTAATGAAGTAAAGTGCAGTGAAACAGTGTCGACACTTAACAGTTGTGTCGACACCCAGTGAAGCTGTGTCTACATCAGAAAGTGTCGACACTTGGAGCTGTGTCGACACTCAGCAAAAGTTAGCAGAGACTAAGTGTAAGTGTCGACACAAGAAAGTATGTGTCGACACTCAGCTGAAGACTCAACACTTGAAGAAAATGTCGACACCTAGAGCTGTGTCGACACTTATCAAAGATCAGCAAGTTCAACAAATTATTCTAAGTACAAGTGTCGGCACTAAGGGGATGTGTCGACACACAGCTGAAGTCTCAACAGAAGTAGAATGTGTCGACACAAGGAACTGTGTCGACACTCAGCAAGTATCAACACTGAAGACATGTGTCGACACCAAGAAGCAGTGTCGACACTTATCAAGTACAACACATGAAGATGTGTCGACACAAAGATATTGTGTCAACACTTAGAAGAATTCAGCAAAATACTGAAGTACAAGGACTTGTGTCGACACACATTATCAGTGTCGACACATGCAGAAGAAGATGTGTCGAGACATAAAATCTACAACACAAGGAGTTGTGTCGACACCTTATAGACTAGTGTCGACACTTCTACAACATGTGTCGACACTTGGTCTATAAGTGTCGACACTTAAAGACAGAAAGTCTCGACACTTTCAGACAGTTAGAGAATTTTCAAGAACTGACTGGATGACTTGACAGCTGCCATTCCAGCCGGTCTACTGCACCTGTCAGAGTTGTCAGAATTCAGTTATGGACCGGACCAGCCGGTTACCATGAAGAAGGCCTATAAATAGGCTTGTGTTGTCTACAGATAGTTGTAGTTCAGATCATTGATCAAGTGTTTAAACAAAGAAGATCATGCTATCAAGTGCAGATCTAAGAAGTTGGAGAGAGAGAGCTCCATCCAAGAAATCAGTTGTTGGAACCAGACTGAGAAGAAGGGTTCAGATTTATTCTGAATCTTAAGAAGCAGAGATCAAAGATCAACTGCAGAAGGAGTCAATCTTATTGAGTTCTACTTTCAAGAAGCTTTGAAGAAAGCTAAGTTAGATTGATTTCAGCTGAGTTCTTCCAAGAACTCATCAAGAAACTCACATCTCATCTCTCTATTCTCTGAGTTGTTGAGTTAACATTATTGTATTCACTTTTATCTTGTAGGATCCTTTGGATCTGAGTCTTGTAAGCCTGTAATTATAAAGGCTGAGGGTAGGAGAGTTTTATCTCTGAGTGTAGGCCTTGGTGGCTGAGTGTAGGCCTTGCTGGCTGAGTGTAGGCCTTGGTGGCTGAGTGTAGGCCTTTGTGGCTGAGTGTAGGCTTTGTGGAAAAGCTGAGTTGTAGGCACTTGGGCGTGAGGTGTAGGAGCCTGTTTTGGGTTCTGAGTTAGTGGAGAAGTTTGGCCGAATCTAGTACACTGCTAGATAGGCAAAGGGGGAAAGTGGATGTACCCAAAGCTTGGGGAACCACTATAAAACTCTGTGTCTACTGTGTGTTTGTGGATTGCTGTGATTGCTGAATGTGTGTTGTGATAAATTAGATATAATTCTGTGATATTATCTGTTTGCTGCCTAAAAAGTTAAAAAGATTCAAGTCACCTATTCACCCCCCCCCCCCCCCTCTAGGTGCTTAGGGACAATATCTTTCAAAATTTATATGTTAGGAAAATAAGATTTCATTTTCCTAATTATTCAAAAGAAAAAAAAATATATAGAGGTTCGAGAAAAAATTACCTCGCCTCTAAAATCCAAGCCCTCTTCATAAACCACCAAACCATTTATCCTATTTCAATGATTATAGAATTAATTTAAAATTTTTTGAGAGCATAATTTTTAAATTGCATTATTTCCTTTAACTTCTTTTAAGCTAAAGTTTTTTATATAGTTTCAATACATATTTGTTAAACTAACAAAAATAAATTTTTGCACTCTATTTTATTTTATCTAGAAGTCTTTTTGAAACTCTTCCTCTATTTATAACATTTTCATAAATTCGTATTTAACTCTAGTACCCCGGAGGTTTATTTTGATCTTACTTTTAATTAATTCAAGCAGTAGTTAAACTTATGATTTCTTTAATTCTTTATAAGTTCATCTACAACTTTTGCTCTGCAATAGCAAAAGCTTAAGTATGGGAGTATTTGATGAATTGTAAATATACCTATTTTTATGTACATTAATTAAGTCATTTTTGTTTATTTTCTTTGTTTTCAGTCAATTTCATTTAATAAATTGTTCATAATTTGTTAAATTTGATTGTAACTTAACTTATTTTGATTTTCTAAAATTTCAGAAAAACTGCCCAAAAATGACCTGACACGCCCGTGTCCCACGATGACACGCCTGTGTCATGGGCGTGATACGTTCAATTCAAACAAAAATCAGCGAAAGTCGAAGAAATGCTGGACACGCCCGACCACGCGCCCGTGTCAACCCGACACGACCGTGACCAAGCCCGTGTCACTCCCGCTCGACAAAAACGCACTCGAAGTTCGTCGACCAACCTGACACGCCCGTGTCATCCAACCCGACATGCCCGTGTAACCGCGCTCGACAATTTCTGCTCGACGTTTTGCTCTCGACATTTTCCGCTCTACGTTTGTCGACTCAACCCGACACGCCCGTGTCAAGATGTGACACAGGCGTATACTCCTCCACCTGGACGACAAGACCGCGCCGGCAACTTTTCGACGCGACCCACCCCTAGATCCACCTCCCCGACACACCCAGAGTCACGCCTGTGACCTAGGGCGTGACCGCCACGTGACCGACACGTGTCCAGCCCGAAGTCAACTTTATTATCAATTCGCCGGATCGAATCATGCACAGTGCTGGCACGCCCCCCGACACGCCCGTGTAAGAGGGCGTGTCCCATGAAAAATTTTGTCTATAAATTCAGAGCTTCTGCTTGTAATCCTGTTCCACTTTTTGGGCCATTTTGTATAGGGGAAATGCTGCCTACATGAATTCCAAATGTTATGTAAGGGAATTTCTCCCCCTCTCCTTATTTTCTTAGCTTTGTAATCTCCTACTTTGATTAATAAAATTTGTAGATTTTCTCTCTTTCTATGGGTTTGGATTTCATCTATGTGGGCACTCTTATGCAATCTTATTTTTACTTTGTTTTAACTTAGTTTTAGTACTTTTAAAATGGGTGTGTGTGTGTGTGTATGAGTTTAGCTTTTTAGTTTTATGTTTTAGTTATTTTTTTTTACTTAGTTTTGTTTTGAATTAGTTTTTATAACTTTTATTTCATCCTTATAAACCCGTAGAACTTTTTTCAAAGTGGTTTTCATTTTTTTTAACTTAGCTTTTCTTTTTTAGGTTGTAAAACTTTTTCGTTCTTTTTATTTTATTTCCACTTTTTACGCGCTTTTACGGAGTTATAAGAATGAAAATATAGTTGCTTTAATTTTTCGTGCACTTTCATTTTGTTTTGAAACTTTTGCCCGTTTAATTTTTCTGTCCTCTTTTTATTTTCTACCGCATTCTAGTGGTAGAAATGTATTCGTTTTAATTTTTCGAGCACTGAGCTTTTGCGTTTATTTGCAAATCCATTTGCTCGTTTAATTTTTATTTCAGCTTTTTATGCATTTCTACCGCATTCTAGCAGTAGAAATGCAGTTGTTTTAATTTTTCATTAACTTAGTTTTTTTTTCATCTCGATACGTGTGCGCATTTATTTCTGCCTACTCGTTAAGAGTTAAATGTCGCATTGTTTTTATTTCATTCAGTTGAGTGTGTGAGTTTTTACATGCTGTTGTGTGCGTGTGTTTCTTTTTATGTCGAGAGTGTGTGTGCGTGAGTTTACTTTCTGTAGAGTGTGCGCGTGCGTTGCATTTATTTCCGCCAACTCGTTGGAGTAGGACTCGCTTTCATTTCTCCCGCCCACTCATTTGAGTCGAGACTCGCATTTTCTGCTTTCATTTCAGTTCTACTCGTTTGAGTAGGACTTGCAATTTACTGCTTTCCTTTACTGCTTTCTTTTCCTACTTTCATTTACTGCTTTCTTTATTGTTTTCACCGTATATCGTCCCCATTCTGATGAGAGGCTAACTGTTCTTAGCCCTCAATATCGAAGAGCATTGGGACAGATAAAATAGCTTTAAATAATTAAAGGTCCTTATTTTCTAATTAATTAAAATTACTTAAGGTTTGCCTAGGATTTACGATGCGTATGACCACATATCGATGTGTGGGCCCTATTTCCGTAGTTCATACGCTAGCTTGTCGAGAGGCCGTGTGTATGGACCGATCACCCCTTGGTAAAGAGAGTTCTGCACTAACCCTCGAGAGAGGAGGCGCGCAAACTCTACCGGATTGGGTTCCCCACCCAATAGCGGGGTTCTTAGCGTAATGCGGGCGTTAAGAGGAATCCTTAGTAGGACTAACATTCGGTCAAATAGTCTTAGCGTTCAGGTGAGTGATAGCCCTATAGCTAGGTGAGCTCATTTTAGTGGAACCTCCACGGCCAAGTCTCCGCCTTAATAAATTTGAAATTTAGGATCTCTTTTTATTAAAAGTTTATTTTAGTTCTAATTCTATTCGATGCGGTCGCGCTAAGCTCATCATCGACTCCACCTTTATTGATTTCCCTTTAATGCTTTCATTTTCTATTTTTTGTCATTTTTATTATATATAAAAAAATACCCGACAAGTAATTATCGGTAAAATAATAGTCACCTCCAGGGAAGAGTAGAAATGATCGACCCGACCCCGAGAACAATACGACCTCGATATTTCACAACGGAATATCTTGTACTACACATGATAGGTGCACTTGCCTCCTTTCGTTAAAACTCGATCTAAAACGTTTTATATCCAAAAAATAAATCTGCGCGCCCCGTTTTCTAAATAAAACCAAATCCACTTTTCTTAAATAAAACCGCTCGGGGCGCCGCTGGAATCCTCACCAATTTTTGGACTTTTAACCGCATTAGTTATGGGTAGCTCTCTCGCGAGCTAGGGGTGGTGCTCCCAGTGCGGCGAGTAGTCCATCCCGGATCATCTAAGATTCGGCAAGCTCTCAAAATGTACTCTCAGGAATGAGCTCTAACAACTATCCTACTCGCAAAATCTATCTACGCGAGGTCGCCAAGGGAAGGGCTCGCGAGCAAGCAAGACAGCAAAGAAACAAAAAAAAGATAGAAAAGATGAACAAAGGGCATATCAAGAATGTATTTAATTAAAAGGTCATAGTTACATGTGGAGCTCGCCTTGGCAAGATTACAAAAAATAGAAAAAATATATATACATAATCATCCTTTGCCCCCCGCGCCGGATTGGTGATCCTCCCCCCCCCCCCCCCCCCCTTCGCCGGACAGGTCCTGAAAGCCCTTCCCGAAGAGCGCATCAAGCCTATCCTCCTTCTCGCTGGGCGGCGTCGCCGGGAATAGGCTCGGCATCAGGTCCCGGACTGAGATCTCCTCGCAACCCTCCACCAGCACTCATGTATCCTTCATCATCTGGAGGGTACATTCGGCGGTTTTAATGGAGTTGATCCGCAGCCTCTCAGCGACGTCAGCCTCTCTGAAGATCCTCGGGCTCTTGTAGGCGAAGGTGGGCTTGACGTCGCGAGCCGGGAAGAAGATCTCCGCCTGGCGGCGGACCTCGCGATTGAGGCTCGTGTTCTCATCCATCAGCTTCGCGTTCGTCCCCTCCAGCTCGGCAAGGCGGGCGCGCAGCTGGCCGATCTCCTCTTCCTGCCCCGCGGCGCGAGCCCGAAACTCCCCAGTGGCCTTGGCATCCTGATAAGAAAGGAAGTACATTAACAACGAAGCAAAAAATCCTAAGTAAAAGGGGAAAAGGATTGGCAACAGCCCGATACTTACCTGTCCGCCGGCGGCTTGGGTGAGAATATTCTCAGTAATGTCGAGCTGCCTCGCAAGGTCGACAACCTTGTCCTTGGCGACGTCGCGAGCTTGCTCGGCCTTCTGGAGGAGGTTGCTAAGGTTGAAGATGCGGCGGACTACCATGTGGTGGAGCTCCATGGCTCGCATATGGGCCTGTAGGCCCTCATGGCGCAGCTGTCGCAGGGGGACGCCCTTGTAGGTCGCGACATCCTCGCGGCCATAGAGGCTGAAGCCAAGTGCATAGGCATGACCGGTGGCGGGCTCGCGGTTAGCCCAGGAGGGTTGGAGGGTAGATATGCAGACTCAGTGGGCCAGCTCGTCCCACTGTACCATAGTCTCGCCCGCCGAGTCCTGCCACCTCCCCCAAAAGCTAAAGAGGGGGTGTTCTTTCGGCGCGGCGGGCTCGCGAACCGCCTTCTTTGCCGCGGGAGGTGCAGAGGTCGCCGCGGGAGGAGCAGTGGTCTTGCCACCTCCCTTCCCCTTATTGGTGATCTCGTTGAGCGGGCTCTCCGGCGACCCATCGTGGATGACCTCGGGCGAGCTCATGTATTTGGGGCTTTGTTGATGTTGTTGATGTTGTTTCGCCCGCGGAGCCAGCACGGCTCTCCTCATCTTTTTTGGTAATTGTTGGCGATGGGGCAGGCTTGACCCCGCATCCTCAAGTCGCCTCTTGCTGGAAGAGGGTTTGGATAGAGGCGCCTCGTCTCGGCAGGCCGTCGCCGCTGCCTTCTCGCGAGCAAGAGGGTCTGCATGCAACCCCGAGTCCACAAACGGCGGGTTCACGGGGATTAGCCGCTCCCCTGCATGAAATAACTTATAAAAATTAGAAGATTTCCATGACAATATGGCGGGCTCGGCAATGGGGAGAGAACAATACCTTCCTCGGGCAAAACGGGGTGGAGCGAATCGAGGCCCCTTCGCAGGAAGGCGACCTCAAAGTCTTTGTGGAGGAAAAACTTGTGGAGGCCGACAACGTTGTCGGACACGGCCGGCGGGCGGTAGACCTCCTCGGCCTTCTATGGGGGAGAAAGGGATGTTGCCGAGATCGCCCTTGATGAAGGCGATCTTCGTCATCCAATTATGGTGCTTGTTCGCGATCTCGTGAACCTTCAACAGCGAGCCCATGAAGTAGGCAACGCCATCCGGCGTCGCCTTATAGGAAAAGAGTTTCCTGAACACCGTCAGGTTGAACTCCATCCTCTCTCGCCGGAGGTAGCTCGCGAACGCCACCATCATGGCAAAGGCGTTCGAGTTCAGCTACGCGGGCACTGCGCCGTATTACTTCAGGATTTGGCGGATTTCCGGCCAGAGGGGGACTCGCAACCCCACCTCAAAGTGCGAGATGGGGAAGGCGAGTTCGTCATCATAGAAAGAGTTGATGGCCTCCCCCGCCCTGGGCCGGTGCGGTTCAAAGCCAGATGGCACATGGTCGCCGACAAATTCAACGAGCTCGGCATCGCTGGTGTTTCCCTCAAAGAAGCAGTAGTCTCTGAAATGCTAGGCACATTTGGTACGACCGTCGACGTCAGGATTGGTCTTGCCCATGCTCGCAAGAGGGGGTGGAGCGCAAGTACAAAAGAGAGAAGTGAGGAAAGAGAGAGGAAAAGCATGCAGTTAAAGGGGCAGCACGGGGTTGGTGGGGGGGCCTATTTATAGAAAAAGGAATCTGGGGCCAAGCTATCCAATCGGCCCAGCTCGACCTCCCAGCTCACCAAACCCCAGCTCGCCGACCTCTGGCGCGTTCCACCACAAGCCAAGAATAATAAGAAGCAATATAATTATTATTACTCAAATAACAGACACATCTAAGAATTTTTGAAGTTATTTATTACAGCAATCAAGTGCATGAATAAAGAAGCGGTCCGCGTGGGCAGGGGGGAACCAGGAGGCGAGTGCTGGTCGGCTCGGCAAAGGAGCCGCCTTCTATCTACCACGGCCACGCATTCCCCGCCCCCCAGTCTGTCGCGTGCGGAGAAGCTCGCGGATCCTCTATGAATTACTCTGCGCCACAGAGAGGTCATCGTCGATCTCATCTAGAAGCCGGGAAGGAGACGAAACCTCGCCAGCTTGGGCGCTTCGCACCTCGTCAGCAAGGCACGCATAGTTGCGTTGTAATGCCTCATTGACTTCCTGCACCTCGCGTAGCCCATGCACGAGTTTCTTGAAGAGCTTGATCTCCCTCCTTGACGGCTCGTCATTCTCCACTCCAGGGCCTAAGTAAGAGTCCAGCGAGCTCGGGGATGGGAGGGGAGAGTAGTGGGCTGCCTGTGAAGACTCCTCGGCCTCGGATTGGCTGGGGGGAGCTGTGAAGACAGAAACATCAGCAAGGGGAGGTATGCTAAAAGATCACATGACAAGAATTCAAGGCCAAGTTTACCTTATGAGCTCGGCATCTCCAAGGAGGTGCGGGGAGGGACAAACCTCAGGTCCTTCCCGCAGCCTGGGGCGCGCGTTCCCAGTGAGAGGTGCTCAAATCTTGGGATGGGGATGGTTTCCACACCCACCCTCGTAGTCACCACAGCTCGCTGAGGGGAGGGGGCGCACACTGGTGAGCTCGGCTTCTGCGAGCCCACCCCCAAGGTCCCAAGGGGGGGGGGGACGGGTCCCGGGGACGGTTCTCTGGAGTTATGGATCGCGAGTCACCGAGTGTTGTCTTTGCTCGCGGGGTGGAGTCTCGCGGCGCGACGCCCCCCATGCCATCAAGTTGGCTTTCCGGGCCGTCGTAGTGGACAACAATATTCTTGGCTTTTTCAGGGGAGGCAGAGTGTAGGAGCCGGTCCCATGCTCCAAGGTGGTTCTCAGGTCATCATAAATGGGATCGGACGCTTGAGGAAACGGCTTAACCCTCTTGGAATTGGGCTCGGCTGAGTCGTCCTGCGGGACAGCTGGTGAAACCACAGTCAGGGCAGGTACGCGAGCAGCTGAGGTCTGGCGAACCCGTGCGAGCCACTATTGGATCTCCTTGGGGATCGGCATCTCGACAGGGATGGAGCAAAGGGAATGGCAAGAGTCAAGCATGTATGCAGGTGTATATATATAGTCGCAAGTGGACCCCACCCGAAGATTCTCTCTTGTTCACCCCGCACTCGCCGAACACTTGGGGTTGGATGTTTCTTTCCCAACTTTTCCAAGCTCAAAAAGAGCGGGGATTGTGTACAACCCCGTATCTGGCGAGTGGGGTCGCCAGGAACTAGACCGACCAGTTCAAATCGCCCAGGCAGCAGGCGAGCTTGGCAGCGAAATCTGAAGGCAGCAAGAAAGCTCGGCAGGGAAATCTGAAGGCAGCAGGCGAGCTCGGCAAGGAAATCTGAAGGCCGAGCTCGGCATTCGTCAACCTCGAGCTCGGCAATTGCCGAGCTAAGCCCGGGCTATGTCGAGTTGAGCTCAACTAATGAAGGAAGATCGAAGGGCGAGCACCGTATCCAGCTCGCACTCGCCCTATGAAGCTCGGCAGACAGCAGGCGAGCGGGACCTTCAGGGGTGGCCGAGCTCCTCAGCTCGTCTAGGTCTATGAGGTACTTTTTACTATTTTTCCCCCGCTGGCCTGCCCATAGCCTTTCAGAACAGCGAAGTTACGCTGTTGGCAAGCCAATCTGGACTGCACATAGCCGTTCAGAATAGCGGGAGTTGGATATTTGCAGGCCATTTTCAGAAATCTATAAATAGGACCCAAGGGGTACCTCAGAAAGCATGCTTCATGTGCTCTCTTGCTCCGTCTCTCAAGCGCTTTCTGAGAATACCTTAGCTCGGCCTTTGGCTAAGGAGGGAAAGCGCTCTAAGATCTTCCGGGTGGGTGGTGGGTCCTCCCCGCCGAGCTGTTGGGTCAGTTCTTTCTTGTTTCCCTTGTTGTTTTGCTTGCAGGAGCGAAGTAGGTGTACGATCACCCCTTCCCCAAGGGTGAACTCCACAGGAGACCGAGATTTCGCCCTTCCATCAAAGAGGGAGAGCTCATGGAGATAGATCAACGGCCCTCGTGGATGGACTCGGTCACGACTTTTCTCTCTACGGGAGAGTATCCGGAGGGGGTGGACAAGAAGAATCTTAGGTACAAATTGGGGTACTACCTCCTCCGGGACGTGCAGTTGTACAGGAAGACTCTCTCGGGGATGTTGGCTCGTTGCGTGGCCGAGGGGGGAAGTACAAAGAATCTTGGAAGAAGTCCACTCCAGGGAGTGTGGGGGTCACTCCGGGAGTCAGACCTTGGAAGGAAGGATCGTCAGGCAAGGGTATTTCTGGCCCACCCTGGGCCGCGATGGGACAGAGTTTGCAAAAAGATGCCACAAGTGCAAGTTGTTTGCCCCCCTCCAGCTACAGCCGGCTCAGCGACTCAAGAGTATCACAGCCCTCTGGCCCTTTGCCATTTGGGAGATGGACTTGGTTGGACCATTCCCCCAGGCCAGTGGGCAAAGGAGGTTCCTAGTGGTGATGATCTATTATTTCTCTAAGTGGTTGGAGGTGAAGGCGCTGGCCAAGGTGACCTCCCAGGTTATCAGAAACTATGTTTGGGGGGAGATCATCTGCTGTCATGGGCTGCCCCAGGCCATTGTCACAGACAATGGGCCCCAGTTCGCCAACGCGGAGTTCACTAGTTTCAGCGAGCAGCTTAGGATTGACCTCAGGTTTGCCTCGGTCCACCACCCGAGGAGCAACGAGCAGGTAGAGGCTGCCAATAAGATCATTGTAAATATCATGAAGAAGAAAGTTGAAAATCTGAAAGGAAGCTGGGTGGAGCAACTTCCGGCGGTTCTCTGGGCCCTAAGGACCACCCCCAACACAGCTATAGGAGAAACTCCTTTCAAGCTCTCCCATGGGTGCGAGGCAGTACTCCCCGTGGAATTTGAAGTTCAAACGCCTTGAGTTGTCGCAGCCGGGGAAGGTAGGGAAGAATGGCAGGCAGAGAACGAGGAAAAGTTGTGGCTCTCTCTTGACATGGTGGAGGAGCTGTGGGACCTTTCCGCCATCCGACAGGAAGAGGTGAAGAGGAGGATGGCCAAGTACTTTGACAAGCACGTTAGAGTCAAACAGTTTGCGGAGGGGTACTTGGTGTTGAAGAAGGTGGATGCAGCGGGAAGGTAGGCAACCGTGGGGAAGCTCAACCCCAGCTGGGAAGGCCCGTTCATTGTAAAAGAGGCGTTAAGATCAGGAGGGTTTCGACTCCGAAATGTGGAGGGCGGGACACTAAGTCTCACCTGGAGCGGTGATGACTTGAAGCGTTTTAATTCTTGAGACATGTAAGTGGTGTTTTGTTCTTAATAAAATCTCTTGATATATCAATTCTGCTATAGTAATTCGTACGATAGGATGTATTCATTTGATAGACCCCGAGCAGACCCCGCTGTCAGGCTCTCACCAAGCTGACAGGGCTGGATCTCACTCGGTGTTAACCTTGGACCCCGAGCAGATCCCGTTGTCAGGCTCTCACCTAGCTGACAGGGCTGGAAGTCACTCGATGGTGTCAACCTTGGACCCCGAGCAGATCACACTGTCAGGCTCTCACCAAGCTGACAGGGCTGGAAGTTACTCGATGGTGTCAACCCTGGACCCCGAGCAGATCCCGCTGTCAGGATCTCACTTAGCTGACAGGGCTACATGTCACTCAGGGTCAACCTTGGACCCCGAGCAGATCCCATTGTCAGGCTCCCACCTAGCTGACAGGGCTGGATGCCACTCGGTGTCAACTCTGGACCCTGAGCAGATCCTGATGTCAGGCTCTCACCTAGCTGACAGGGATGGAAGTCACTCGACGGTGACTACCCGGACCCCGAGCAGATCTTGTTATCAGGCTCTCATCTAGCTGATAGGGTTGGATGTCACTCGATGGTGTCAACCCTGGACCCCGAGCAGATCCTGCTGTTAGGCTCTCAAATAGGCACCTAGCTGACAGGGCTGGATGTCACTCAGTTTCAACCCTGGACCCCGAGCAAATCCCGCTGTCAGGCTCTCACCTAGCTGACAGGGCTGGAAGTCACTCGACGGTGTCTACCTGGACCACGAGCAGATCCCGCTATCAGGCAATCATCTAGCTGACAGGGCTGGATGTCACTCGATGGTGTCAACCATGGACCCCGAGCAGATCCCGCTGTCAGGCTCTCACCTAGCTGACAGGGCTGGATGTTACTCGGTGTAAACCTTGGACGCCGAGCAGATCCCGCTGTCAGGCTCTCACCTAGCCGACAGGGCTGGAAGTCACTCGATGGTGTCAACCTTGGACCCCGAGCAGATCCCGCTGTCAGGCTATCACCTATCTGACAGGGCTGGATGTCACTCGGTGTCAACCCTGGACCCCGGGCAGATCCCGCTGTCAGGCTCTCACCTAGCTGACAGGGCTGGAAGTCACTCAACGGTGTCTACTCGGACCCCGAGCAGATCCTGCTGTCAGGCTCTCATCTAGCTGACAGGGCTGGATGCCACTCGATGGTGTCAACCCTGGACCCCGAGCAGATCCCACTGTCAGGCCCTCACCAAGCTGACAGGGCTGGATGTTACTCGGTGTCAACCTTTAACACCGAGCAGATCTCTTTGTCAGGCTCTCACCTAGCTGACAGGGCTGGAAGGCACTCGATGGTGTTAACCCTGCACCCCGAGCAGATCCTGCTGTCAGGCTCTCACTTAGCGGATAGGGCTGGATGTCACTCGGTGTCAACCTTGGACACCGAGAAGATCCCGCTGTCAGGCTCTCACCTAGATGGCAGGGCTGGAAGTCACTCGATGGTGTCAACCCTGGACCCCGAGCAGATCCCGCTGTTAGGCTCTCACCTAGCTGATAGTGTTGGATGTCACTCAGTGTCAACCTCGGACCCCGAGCAGATCCCACTGTCAGGCTCTCACCTAGCTGGCAGGGCTGGAAGTCACTCGGGGAAGTCCTACACTCTCCAGATGGTGTCTAACAAGCTTGGCATTTCTTCTAAGAATAAGAGAAGAGAGCTCTGCATAGGCGAGTCTAGGCTCGCCAACTCAGCTCGGCCTCGGCAAAAGGGTGGCGAGCCGGGCGCTTAGACCTCGCTGAAAGGGAGGCGGATCACGCAAGGACGCTTCGCCGCCCACTTTGTTTTGTGAAAATTTGGTGAATTTGGTCTTATATTGATAATGTTATGGGTAGCTCGCGAGCGAGCTGGGGGTGGTGCGCCCAGTGCGGCGAGTAGTCCATCCCGGATCATCTAAGATTCGGCAAGCTCTCAAAATGTACTCTCAGGAATGAGCTCCAACAACTATCTTACTCGCAAAATCTATCTACGCGAGGTCGCCAAAGGAAGGGCTCGTGAGCAAGCAAGACAACAACGACACAGAAAAAAGTTAGAAAAGATGAACAAAGGGCATATCAAGAATGTACATAATTAAAAGGTCATAGTTACATGTGGAGCTCGCCTCGGCAAGATTACAAAAAAGAGAAAATATATATATACATAATCATCCGTTGCCCACTCGCCGGATTGATGATCCTCCCCCCCCCCCCCCCCCCCCCCCCCTCCCCCCCCTCTACCGGATAGGTCATGGAAGCCCTTCCCGAAGAGCGCGTCAAGCCTATCCTCCATCTCGCTGGGCGGCGTCGCCGGGAACGGGCTCGGCATCAGGTCCCGGACTGAGATCTCCTCGCCGAAGATCCTCGCGCTCTTGTAGGGGAAGGTGGGCTCGACGTCGCGAGCCGGGAAGAAGATCTCCGCCTGGCGGAGGATCTCGCGACTGAGGCTCGTGTTCTCATCCATTAGCTTTGTGTTCGTCCCCTCCATCTCGGCAAGGCGGGCGCGCAGCTGGCCGATCTCCTCTTCCTGCCCGGCGGCGCGAGCCCGCAACTCCCCAGCGGCCTTGGCATCCTGATAAGAAAGGAAGTACATTAGCAACTGAGCAAAAAATACTAAGGAAAAGGGGAAAAGGATAGGCAATAACCCGATACTTACCAGTCCGCCGGCGACTTGGGTGAGAAGATTCTCAGCAATGTCGAGCTGCCTCGCCAGGTCGACAGCCTTGTCCTTGGCGATGTCGCTAGCTTGCTCGGCCTTCTGGAGGAGGTTGCTGAGGTTGAAGCTGTGGCGGACCACCATGTGGTGGAGCTCCATGGCTTGCATTTGGGCCTGCAGGCCCTCATGGCCCAGCTGCCGCAGGGGGACGCCCTTGTAGGTCTCGACGTCCTCGCGACCATAGAGGCTGAAGCCAAGTGCATAGGCATGTTCGGTGGCGGGCTCGCGGTCAGCCCAGGAGGGGTGGAGGGTAGATATGGAGACTCGGTGGGCCAGCTCGTCCCACTGTACCATAGGCTCGCCCGCCGAGTCCTGCCACCTCCCCCCAAAGCCGAAGAGGAGGTGTTCTTTCGGCGCGGCGGGCTCGCGAGCCGCCTTCTTCTCCGTGGGAGGAGAAGAGGTCGACGCGGGAGGAGTAGAGGTCTCGCCACCTCCCTTCCCTTTCATGGTGATCTCCTTGAGAGGGCTCTCCGGCGACCCATCGGGGATGATCTCGGGCGAACTCATGTATTTGGGGCTTTGTTGATGTTGTTTCGCCCGCGGAGCCAGCACGGCTCTCCTCATCTTTTTTGGTAATTGTTGGCGATGGGGCAGGCTCGACCCCGCATTCTCAGGTCGCCTCTTCATGGAGGAGGGTTTGGAGAGAGCCGCCTCGTCTCGGCAGGCCGCCGCCGCTGCCTTCTCGCGAGCAAGAGGGTCCGCATGCAACCCTGAGTCCGCAAACGGCGGGTTCACGGGGATTAGCCGCTCCCCTGCATGAAATAACTTATAAAAATTAGAAGATTTCCATGACAATATGGTGGGCTCGGCAATGGGGAGACAATAATACCTTCGCCGGGCAGAACGGGGCGGAGCGAATCGAGGCCCCTTCGCAAAAAGGTGACCTCAAAGTCCTTGTGGAGGAAGAACTTGTGGAGTTCGGCATTGTTGTCGGGCATGGCTGGCAGGCGGTAGACCTCCTCGGCCTTATGCTGGGGGGAGAAAGGGATGTTGCCGAGATCGCCCTTGATGAAAGCGATCTTCGTCATCCAATTATGGTGCTTGTTCGCGATCTCGCGAAACTTGATCAGCGAACCCATGAAGTAGACAACGCCATCCGGCGTCGCCTTGTAGGAAAAGAGTTTCCTGAACACCGTCAGGTTGAACTCTATCCTCTCCCGGTGGAGGAAGCTCGCGAACGCCACCATCATGGCGATGGCGTTCGAGTTCAGCTGCACGGGCACCGCGTCGTAGTACTTCAAGATTTGGCGGATTTCCGGCCAGAGGGGGAGTCGCAACCCCAACTCAAAGTGCGAGATGGGGAAGGCGAGTTCGTCGTCATAGAAGGAGTTGATGGCCTCCCCCTCCCTGGGTCGGCACGCTTCAAAGCCGGGTGGCACATGGTCTCCGAAAAATTCAGCGAGCTCGGCCTCGATGGTGTTTCCCTCAAAGAAGCAGTTGTCTCTGAAATGTTGGGCACATTTGGTTCGGCCGTCGGCGTCAGGATTGGTCTTGCCCATGCTCGCAAGAAGGGGTGGAGCGCGAATATGAAAGAGAGAAGCGCGGGAAGAGAGAGAAAGAGCAGGCAGTTAAGGTGGCAGTACGGGGTTGGTGGGGGCTATTTTTCGAAAAAGGAATCTGGGGCTAAGTTGTCCAATCGGCCCAGCTCGCCGTCCCAGCTCGCCAACCCCCAGCTCGCCGACATCCGACGTGTTCCACCCCAAGCCAAGTTTAATAAGAAGCAATATAATTATTATTATTATTACTCAAATACCAGACACATCTAAGAATGTTTGAAGTTATTTATTACAGCAATCAAGTGCAGGAATAAAGAAGCAGGGCGCGCGGGCAAGGGGGAACCAGGAGGCGAGTGTCGGTTGGCTCTGCAAGGGAGTCGCCTTCTATCTACCCCGGCCTCGCATCTCCCACCCACCAGACTACCGCACGCGGAGAAGCTCGCGGATTCTCCCCGAATTCCTCTGTGCCACTGAGAGGCCGTCATCGATCTCATCCAGAAGCCGGGAAGGAGACGTCATCTCGCCAGCCTGGTCGCTTCGCACCTCGTCAGCGAGACGCACGTAGTCGCGTTGTAACGCCTCGTTGACTTCCTACACCTCTCGTAGCCCGCGCATAGGTTTCTTGAAGAGCTTGACCGCCCTCCTCGTCAGCTCGTCTTGCTCCACTTCAGGGCCTAAGTAAGAGTCCAGCGAGCTCGGGGAGGGGAGAGGAGAGCAGTGGGTTGCACGCGAAGACTCCTCGGCCATGGATTTGCTGGGGGGAGCTATGAAGACAGAAACATCAGCAAGGGGAGGTGTGCTGGAAAATCACGTGACAAGAATTCAAGGCCAAGTTTACCTGACGAGCTCGGCATCTCCAAGGAGGTGCGGGGAGGGACAAACCTCAGGTCCTTCCCGCGGCCTGGGCCGCGCGTTACCGGTGAGAGGAGCTCAAATCCCGGGATGGGGGTGGTTTCCACGCTCGCCCCTGTAGTCACGAAAGCTCGCTGAGGGGAGGGGGCGCGCTCCAGCGAGTTCGGCTTCTGTGAGCCCATCCCCAAGGTCCCAAAGGGGGGAGACGGGTCCCGGGGACGGTTCTCCGGAGTTATGAATCGCGAGTCACCAAGCGTGGTCTTGGCTCACGGGGTGGAGTCTCGTGGCGTGGCGCCCCCCATACCATCAAGCTGGTTTTCTGGGTCGTCGCAGAGGACAACAATATTCTTGCCCTTTTCAGGGGCAGGCAAAGTGGAGGAGCCGGTCCCATGCTCCACGGTGGTTCTCAGGTCATCATAAATGGGCTCAACTGTTTGAGGAAACGGTTTCACCCTCTTGGAGTTGGGCTTGGCCGAGTCACCCTGCGAGACAGCGGGCGGAACCGCAGTCAGGGCAGCTATGCGAGCAGCTGAGGTCTGGCGAATACGCGCGAGCCACTCTTGGATCTCATTTGGGATCGGCATCAAGTCAGGGCTAAAACATGGGGAATGGCAAGAGTCAGGCAGGTATGCATGTGTATATATATAGCCACAGGTGAACCCCACCCGAATATTCTCTCTAGTTCACCCCGCACTCGCCGAACACTTGGGGTTGGATGTTTCTTTCTGAGATTTGTCAAGCTCAAAAGGAGCGGGGATTGTGTACAACCCTGTATCCGGCGAGTGGGGTCGCCGGGAACCAGACCGGCCGGTTCAAATCGCCCAGGCAGCAGGCAAGTTCGGCAGGGAAATCTGAAGGCAGCAGGCGAGCTCTGCAGGGAAATCTGAAGGCCGAGCTTGGCATTCGTCGACCCCGAGCTCGGCACTCGCCGAGCTAAGCCCGGGCTTTGTCGAGCTGAGCTCGACTAATGAAGGAAGATCGAAGGGCGAGAACCGTAGCCAGCTCACACTCGCCTTATGGAGCTCGGCAGACAGTAGGCGAGCGGGACCTTCAGGGGTGGCCGAGCTCCTCAGCTCGCCCCGGTCTATGAGGTACTTTTTACTATTTTTCCCCAGCTGGCCTGCCCATAGCCTTTCAGAACAACGGAGTTATGCTGTTGGCAGGCCAATCTGGACTGCACATAGCCATTCAGAACAGCGGGAGTTGGCTATTTGCAGGCCGTTTTCAGAAATCTATAAATAGGACACAAGGGGTACCTCAAAAAGCATGTCTCTTATGCTCTCTTTCTCCATCTCTCAAGCGCTTTTTGAGGATACCTTAGTTCGGCCTTTGGCTAATGAGGGGAAGCGCTCTAAGATCTTCTGGGTGTGTGGTGAGTCCTCCCCGCTGAGCCCTTGGGTCAGTTCTTTCTTGTTTCCCTTGTTGTTTTGCTTGTAGGAGCGAAGTAGGTGCACGATCACCCCTTCCCCAAGGGTGAACTCCAGAAGAGACCGAGATTTCGATTTCGGTTTCAACAACGGACACATGTAACATATATGATGTCAGGTCTACTAGCAGTCAGGTATAGAAGAGAGCTAATTATCCCTCTATACAAAGACTCATCAATAGGTTTCCTTGCCTCATCTTTGCCTACAAGCATACTTGACCACATTGGAGTTCTCATGGTGGAGACATTCTCCATACCATATTTCTTAATTAACTCTCTCGTGAACTTAGACTGTGATATGGACAAGCCATCATCAGTATGTCTTACTTTGAGTCCCAAGAAGAATTTTAGCTCACTCATGCTGCGCATCTCAAACTTCCCTTACATAACTTTGGCAAACTTCAAGCAAAGGTTGTTTTCAGTAGATCCAAAGATAATGTCATTAACATATATCTGGACTAGGATGACTTTGCCCTTAGATTCCCTAAGGAATAGGGTCTTATCTATTTTCCCCTTGAGAATTTGTTCTCAATGAGGAAAGTAGATAATGTTACATACCATGCCCTTGGGACTTGCTTCAACCCATATAAAGCTTTCTTAAGCTTATAAACATAATTAGGAAAGTGAGGATCTATAAAATCTGGTGGTTAATCCACATATGCTTCCTCTTTTAAGTCTTCATTCAGGAATGCTGACTTCACATCCATCTGGAAGACTTTGAATCCTTGATAGGTAGCAAAAGTAAGGAATAACCTTATTGCTTCCAGCTTTGCTACCGGGGCAAAGGTTTGGTCAAAATCTATTCCTTCTTCTTGTTTGTAGCTTTTTGCCACAAATATGGCCTTATTTTTGACAATAATGTCATTCTCATCTAGCTTGTTCCTGTAGATCTATTTTGTTCCTATGACATTATGTCCCTTTGGTTTGGGAACCAGCTCTCAGACCCTACATCTTTTGAACTGATTCAGTTCTTCCTACATAGCTTCAATCCAGTAAGAATCTTTGATAGCCTCTTCAAGCTTCTTGGGCTCTACTTGTGATAGGAAGTTTGAACATAGAGCTGTGTTGATGTTCTTGCTCCTTGTTTGGACACCATGTCTTACATCACCAATGATTTGGTGTGTTGGATGGTCCCTCAAATGTCTCACAGCTTCCATTTCCCTGTTGGTAAGCTTGTCCATCACATCCTTTAAACCTGCAAAACTAGAAGAGGTGCTTGGCAGCTCACAGTTAATTAGGTTTGACTCATCAAAGACAACATGTACTGATTCTTCTACAACTTGAGTAGTTAAGTTACAGATCCTATATACCCTACTAATGTTGTTGTAACCAACAAATATCCCTTCTTTGGACTTGACAATAAACTTAGTCACATAGGACTTACCATTGTTTAGAACATAGCATTTCCTACCAAAAATCCGGAAGTAGGATAAGTTTGGTTTTCTGCCTTTCATAATCTCATGGGGAGTCTTCTTGTTGCTTTTTGGTGATGGAAGCCCTGTAAAGGACATGACATACAGTGTTCACTATCTCATCCCAGAAATATTCTTGGAGAAATGTCACTTAACATGGTTCTACCAGCCACTATGAGAGTTCTGTTTTTTCTCTCAGCAATCCCATTTTGCTGGGGTGTTATAGGAGAGGAGAACTCTTGATGAATCCCAAGCTCTTCACAGAATCTTGTCATGCATTCAGACTGAAACTCAGTCTCATGGTCACTTTTGATTTTGACCACAGTACTGTTAAGTTCATTCTGAATTTGCCTAACAAATGTCTGGAAGACATCAGAGGTTTCAGATTTTTTCCTTAAAAAGAACACTGAGGCAAATCTGGAAAAGTCATCAGCAATCACAACGATGTAGACTTACCTACCTAGACTATGAATTGGCATAGGACCAAAAAGATCCATATGCAGGAGGTATAAACACCTCACTGAGTCTTTGGTATCAAGGCTCTGAAAGGAGGTCCTAGTCTGCTTGCCCTTTTGGCATGCTGAGCAGATACCCTCCTTGATGTACTTCACCTTAGGATCATTTCTCACTAACTCTTCACTAAAGAGTTTGTCTATGGTCTTGTAATTCAGATGAGCTAGCATCTTGTGTCATTGGACACAATATAAAGCTTTCTTATTTACAACTAGGCATATAGGAGAATCCTTACTCTCACAAACAAAATTGAGACAATACACATTTCCTCCCCTAGTGCCTATCAAGATGACCCCTTGGTCACTTGACCTCTTAATTTGGCACTCATCCATGAGGAAACAAATATCATATCCAAGATCACAAAATTGGCTTATGCTTATCATATTATATTGCAAACCTTTCACATAAGCTACTTCTGTGATAGTGATTATGCCATTAGATATCTTACCAAAACCCTTTGGTTACTCCTCTTTCTGAACCACCAAGGATGACTTTGGGTCCATTTTCAACTGGAGTTTACTCCTTCAGCATGCTCCTTGTTCTAGTCATATGTCTGGAACAACCACTGTCCAAGTACCATATAAGGGTATGGCCACTTGGACTCACCTGCAAAAATAGATCATATTTCGTTAGGATACCAATTCTTATTGGGTCCTAAGTGCAGGTTAGACTGAAATTGAACATGCCTACATGCAGCTCTTATGAGAAGTAAGCTGGCATTATCTCTCTGGACACTCTTATTGTGCCAGCAATCAATAGCATAGTGGCCCACTTTGCCACAACACCAGCACTCAAAAATGTTGTACCTTCTTTTGAGGGTTGGCTTTACTGCATAGCAGTCTGCAGCTCTCATTCAAGCAGGAACAACAGTCTTTTTCTTAAGTCTTCCAGCCACAGCCTAATTTGGGATTTGTTTGGCAGTAAAGGTACTAGGGATATCTTGGACCCTATCAGCAGTTGCCTTCTTTTCGGAGTGCAAGCTCCTGATAGCTTCAGATATACCCAAGTCTGGTGTGCTGACAGACATTCCTTTAGTCTGATTGTGGACTAACAGACTTTGAGAATGGGCTGTTGTCTTATTTTTGAGTGTTGGTGCTGGTACATCAAACACAAATAGTTCAGGATGGGCCATTTGGATTTCTTCATGGGCTGCCTTGTAGGCACTAGCACCCTTGTCATTCCTAACACCATACTCCCATTGACCATGAATGTTGTCATGGTCAGACCTGTTAGATGGTAGCTTCACTTTCCTGAAAGGAATTGAAGGCTTGGAGGCTAGTGGCTGCACTAGATCATTGCCCTTCCTTTTAGAATAGACAGCTCTAGTTCTCCCTTTGAAGCCTAACCCCTTTCTTACCCTTTTGGGAGTAAAGGAATCAATCAAAGGCAATACTGAACATGGCTTTGAGAACATAGCCACTAGCTCCTCCTCCTTTTGGAGTTTACCTTCAAGATTCCTAATGTGGTTGTTTTTGAAGGTGATTGTGTCCATCTGAATAATAGTGATTTTTTCAGCTTGCTGACTTCTTGTATCTTCATGTTCAGCATGTTTGCTGAGTCTGAAACAACCAGCTTCAGAGAGTCAATCTCCTCGGCCTGTTTTTTAGCTAGGAGCATGCTTCTATTCAGTGCGTGCAGGAGTTCACCATAATCATCAATCAATTGATTGACATCTCCTTCAGATTCAAAACCATCTTCATCTCTTGATGCAGATGCTTCTGATTCTGGACTAGTTATATAATCTTACACTGAAGGTGTAGAATGTACCTTACTAGGGCCAGGCTGCTCCTGGCTGGGTCCTCCCTTAGTCAAAGCCATTAGCCCAAGGAAATGGCTGACTTCTTCTCCTTCTTCAGATCTGGCAGCATCATCAGCTTCTCAGTGATTGCAGCCAACATCTCTAAGAAGTCTGCTTCTACAGATTCTTCTTCAGCAGTAAATAACCCAATGAGGGCTTCAGCTTCACCTTCCTCTCCTGACTTTGATGATGAGGAGTCAGTCCAACTCTTTTGCTTCTTAGCAATAAAGGATTTCTCCTTCTTGCCCTTCTGCTGATGTTCCTTCTTTCCAACAGCATCCTTTCTTTTGACAGGGAAGTCGGCTATGACATTCTCTGGCTTGCTGCAATAATAACACACAACTTTAGAAGAAGTATGTTTACTAGGATTAGAGCCATACATGTCCTCTGTAGAGGATTTCATCTTGCCCTTGTAGTAATCTTCCATGGGATGAGAAGAAGAGGATGGCCTGCTCCACCAGTGCTTCTTCTTCATAAATTTCTGAAATTACCTAGAAAACGCCGCAAAGTCTTCATCAGAAATGTGGCAGTATGATGTGCTGGTATCTGAGCTTTCTGTCTCAGAATCAGTAACTCTCCTTGGAGGAGAAGGAATCTTTCTCCTGCACTTCCTTGTGGCTTCAGCTTTGAAGGCCACTGACTTGTCTTTGACTGTAGGCTTGCTGATTTTCTCCTCCTACTTTCTAGCAGTCTACTGCATTTCATATTACAGCAACTTTCTAAACATGGTTGATGGTGGAGTGTTTGCAAGTCTAGACACTTCTCTGATGGCACAGATTTTTGTGTCCCAGTCTTTAGTTAAAGACCTGAGGAACTTGTCATTCAATTCATAAGTGCTGAAAACTCTGCCATATGTCTTCTGCTCATTCACAATTCTGAAAAACTTCTTATATCACTCAGCAATACCATCTGACTTGTCCTTCCTGAAGCTTTCAAACTCCTGATTGAGCATAGACTTTCTATCCTCCCTCACATCTTCAGACCCCTTCATGTAGACAACTAGTGTGTCTCACATCTCCTTAGTTGTCTTGCAGTGGACTAGGTTTTGGAAGGTTGAGTCATCTATGGCACTAACAATAATGTTTTGTGCCCTCTTATCCATTGTAGCTAAGATGATTTCATCTTTAGTCATCTCATAATACAGCTTTGAAGTCTTCAGATTTGCATCAAGAACAAATGTCATCATTGGGATGAAGGGCTCTTCCTGTACTGTGATGTATATCCTAGCATCAGATGCTTCCATGAATAGTCTGACCCTTTCCTTCTAGCTGCCAAAGGTCTCCTTCCTACAAAGAGGAAGTTTCATGGATCCATGTTCTTTATGATTCTCACAAGAACCCATCTTTGCCTTCTAATAGCTGCCCCTGGAGATCAACTAAGATTGTTAAGTCTATCTTGAGCAAGCTCCCTCTGATACCACTTGAAAGTTTTGATTTTAAGAACAACTAATCACCTGAGGGGGGGTGAATAGGTCCAATTCCAAAAACTTAGGCAACTAATCGATTAAAAACACAGCACAACAATCAATACCAGCACAGCACAGTACACAAAATTTATAGTGGTTCCCTAATGGTTGGGTGCATCCACTTTCCCCCTTCGCCTATCTAGCAGTATACTAGATTCGGACAAACTTCCTTATATCTTTCTCAGATCCTCAAATCTTATAGCTCAGAGCCAAACTGGCTCCTACAACTCAGACACAAGCCCTACCACTCATATCACCAAGATCCTACAACTCAAGTTCTTCTGAAGAACTCTACCTCAGAGTGACTCCACACTCCTACAGCTCAGGCAATCCTGCCCTACCTTAGTGTGAATCCACACACCTACAACTCAGGCAACTCTTGCCCTACCACAGCCTTTATAATACAGGCTTACAACTTAGGCCTTAGCCTTAACACTCAGATTCAGAATGAATCTTGTAAGAAATATAAACGATGATGAATTGCAGACACTAGAGAAAATTCTCTTTGCATGTCTACCTGGACTGAGCAGATAACATCCCTAACTTCTTCTTCACAGTAACAAGATGACACAGAGATTTTAAAATGATGCCCGGCTTGTTCTGGAATCAACTAGCAGATGAATCTGCTTCTTCTTCTTCAAGAATATCTCCTGATCTAGACTGAGCAGATTCCAGCCCTTCCTTCTTCCTTGATCCAGCAAATTGATCTTCAGATTCTGGCTCGGCTTGGATCGGGAAGATAACTTCAGCTACGGCACACCTAGGTTGATTCGTCACTCTCAGAGGATTACTCTGATCCTGGTGGAGTGGATGTTGATTACACCAGCAAACTCAGAAGCCCTTCAGATTTGATTTTGAAGTTCTTGGCTCCTGCAACAATGGCAAATGAAGACGACGAACTCCGCTTCTCGTTTTTTAATTAGAGATTAATCCAATTAATTCCTGCAACATTTTTCAGATCTCTTCTGCTATTTATAATCCTGTCACATTGGCAAGATGATCAACGCGTGTCTCATTTTTAATGGTGGTTAAAACCTCTGCTCTATTAACATGAGATCCAATGTAGACTGACGGCGACGTTAATGTCGATTTGCATCAAATCTGAACTTTGTCGACTTGTTGACTTTGCTGAGTCAGCTTCATTCTGTACTTAGCAAAAATCTACAACTTTTCTGAAATCCTGCGTTCGACGAACTTCAAGCTTAGCTCGACGAAATCTGAACTCAGCTCGACGAAATAGTGAAGCTGAGATCGACGAATTCCCTTAGCTCGGTTCATTCTTTAGGTGAAGGCCGAGGTCGACGAACATCAAGCTCAGCTTGACGAAACCTGAGCTCCGCTTGACGAACCAGTGAAGCTGAGATCAACGAATTCTCTCAGCCCAGTTCTTTCTTCAGGTGAAGGCTGAGTTCGACGAATTCTCTGAACTCTGGTCATCGAAATATGAACTCCGTTCGACGATTCTGATAGCTGAGTCCTTCCTATAGGTAAATGATGTAATCGACGAACTCTGAACTCCGTTCAACGAAAGCTAAGCTCAGCTCGACGAATGGTAGACTCAGCGATTCTGGACTTCGAAATTTCTTTAGCTTTGCATGATGGCGTTGAGAGTGTTGAGTGTATATCCCTCACTCAATGCTTTTTTCCCTTGGTCATATTCTTCAACTTTCTGCCTGATGGAGTTGACAGACTCAGCATAGCGTTGAGTGATGAAGCTTCACTCAATGCTTCTGGACTTAGCCGATTTTCTCAGGCTTTGTCACAGCGATCTCAACATTTTCTTCTCAGCGGGCTTAGCTGTCTCAACGCTTTTTTGCCTTAGTCAACTTTTCTGGCTGTCTCAGCGCTTTCTTCTCAGTGATCTCAACAGTCTCAGCGCTTTTGCCTTAGTTAACTTTTCTGGCTGTCTCAGCGCTTTCTTCTCAGCAGTCTCAACTGTCTCAGTGCTTTTTACCTTAGTCAACTTTTCTGGCTATCTCGGCGCTTTCTTCTCAGCGGTCTCAACTGTCTCAACGCTTTTTGCTGAATGGCGTTGAGTGGGCTTGGCTGACTCAACGCTTTTGGACTTAGGTAATTTTCCTGCCTGCCTTCTCTCAACGCTATTAGATGGATGGCGTTGAGTGAGCTTGCCTCACTCAATACTTTTGGACTTGGGTAATTTTTTGAGTTTCCAGCTCCACCTTGAGTCCCCCTGTCTTTGTCTCTTGAACTAGCTGTCCAATCATTGTGACAAAGACTAACTTGTATGCATGAACTTAACCATACATTAAATACAAATATGTCTATCTCATTGACATGTTTGACATCATCAAATCAGGGCCATTGGGATCAATGGACCCAACAGTTATATTTACTTCGTGATCGTGCCGAGCTCCCGTCTATCTTTAGTTTTTTATTTGGGAGACTCGTACTCAATTTTCTACTTTCTTCAAAGTTATTCGAACTGATAATGTGCGTGAGTATAGTAGTTGAATGTTCTTAAATATGTGCACTGAGTTTGGTATTATCCATCAGAGTTTGTGTGCTTATACTCCTCAACAGGACGGCATGACCGAACGGAAAAATCGACATCTTCTCGATGTTGCTAGATCTCTTATGTTCCAAATGCAGGTACCGCCACTATACTGGAACTTTGTCATTTCGACTGCATGTCATCTTATCATTCGCAGGTCGTCGTCCATTCTCAACTACGTGTCTCCATTCACTCTCCTTTCCCTTCCACGCCTTTGTTCTCTCTCTCTCGTACCGTGTCTTTGGATGTACGTGTTATGTCTATAACCTCGGTCCACCCGCTGATAAGTTTGCTCCACATGCTACCAAATTCATGTTTGTTGGTTACTCTTGCACCCATAAGAGGTATGTTTGTCATTCTCCTACAGACGACAAAATAGTTGTTTCTGCTGGTGTCACCCTTCGAGAAGACCAACCGTTTCACACCCTTCCTACAGATCCTCTTCTGCCTCCTCTATCTTGTCCTGCGGTTTCAGTCATGTCTTCCCTTCCACTTCAACTCCTGACACCTACACTAACACTTGTCCAATCCAAACCGCCTCTTCTTCAAGTTTACACTCGTCACCGTCCCAAATTTGATGCCCTGCAACAGCCTGCTTCTAACTGTGTGCACTTGGGGCCCGTCGATCTGGCATAAACGGCTCATCCTATGGCAAGTTACGTCTTCATATATCGCCTCTCCCCACTTCTTCTTAAATTTGTACTCTCACCTCCATTTCTATTCCTAACTCTTTATAGGAGGCTCTTCAACATCCGGGGTGGCGTACAACCATGGATGAAGAAATGTTTACTCTTTGGGACAATCATACTTGGGATCATGTACCTCTCCCTCCTGGACAAAGTTGTGAATTGCAAGTGGATTTTTGTGATCAAACAGGCTGTGGATGGCACTATTGACCATCTCAAAGCATTGCTTGTGGCTCGAGGGTTCACTCAACAACAAGGATTTGATTATGAAGAGACATTCTCCCCAATTGCCAAGTTAAACTATGTTCGGGTTGTGATCTCCTTAGCAGTTCACCGCCAGTGACCCCTGCATCAGCTATATATAAAAAATGCTTTTCTGAATGACGACCTTTTTGAAACCGTATAAATGCATCAACCGCTCGGTTTTGAGACCATGGTGGAGTCTCATGTATGTCTGCTCAGAAAATCAATATATGATCTCAAACAGTCTCCTCAGGCGTAGTTTGAAAAATTTAGTAAGACTGTTCGTGAGGTTAGCTTCAAGAGAAGCTTGGCAGACTTCTCACTTTTTACTCATCACCAATCAACCAGGACAGTCATCCTCCTGGTCTATGTGGATGATATTTTAATTACTGGTGATGACTCCGTAGGGATACAACAAATTAAGCAACACTTAAACTCTATTTTTCAAACTAAGGATCTGAGAAATCTCCAGTACTTCCTTGGGCTTAAGGTAGCAAGATGACCTGATGGCCTTGTTCTGTGACAACGAAAGAATTGTCTTGATCTTCTTTAATATGGTGGCCTCTCAGGGTGCAAACCTGCAGAAACACTGATGGATGTCAATCACAAGTTGTGTGCTCATGGATCTAATTCTGATTCACTGCTCTCGAATCCAGAGTACTGTCAACTTCTTGTGAGAAAACTGATATATCTGACTGTTATGAGACTGATATATCTTTTTTTGTTGGAGTAGTCAGTCGTTTTATGCATTCTCCACGGGTTTTTCACCTCAAGGCAGTTTAACGCATTCTCGGGTATTTGAAGTTTACTCTGGACAAGGGCTAGTGTATAAGACAATTGTTGTTGCACGTTCTTCGGTTGAAGCTGAGTATCGTGCTGAGTATTGTGTCAGAACTTACCAGGCTTGAAAATCTTCTTGAAGATTTGGGAGTTTAACTATCCTCACCAGCAACTCTATTCTATAATAGTTAGGCGGTCATACATATTGCCAAAAATCTAGTATTCCATGAGAGAACAAAATACATTGAAGTCGACTGTCACTTCGTTCGTGAAAAGGTTCAGTTGGAGAAATTAGAATTGGCACATCTACCTGTGTCTAAGCAAGTTGCTGACATTCTCACCAAAGCATTATCACGACTATTATATCATCAATTTCTATTCAAGCTTGGTGCCTACGACCTGTATTCTCAAACTTGCAAGGGAGTGTTCGAAGTGTTAGAAGAAATCATGTAAATAAGCCCATTACTTCAGCCCATAGTGTAATCCATTACTCATTTTGATTAATTCCGGATCTTATATGAGATTTCTTCTCTCTCTCTTCCTATATATATATGTATTCCCTCTTGTTGTAAAATATTTTTTTTGACATTAATAAAATTTTCAGTTTTTCTCCAATAGACAATCGCCACCGTATAAACAGTTGAAAATTCACGAAGCTCTAGTGCAAACTATCACGAAAAAAAAATCGCAACAGTGGTTACACGGTGCTTTTAGTATCGGAATAGCACGCAGTGGTGGTTGCCACCAAATAGCTGTTTTGGCAGCCTCTGCACTCAAAAAGTGGAGCCAAGAACCGGCTAAAGAAAGCTTAACAATCTAAAACTAATTCTCTCAGTAGGAAAAGTAATGGAAGATACTATAACGATCATGTACAGTATACACGTTACCAATCACTCATTTGTCTTCAGTGGACGAGAATTGCCACCGGCTGCACATCAGCCCTCTAAAACATCATTACTAAAGCACGAAGGACTCTAGAAACCTCTTGTTTTTCTATTTTTACTATACAGGAATATAAATCCCAAGGTAAAAAATTAGAACAAAAATATTTTTTTTTAAAAAGGCACTTTCAAAGTTAAAGGGGATCCAATGCCCCATTCTTTAGCCTTTCCATTCGAGCTTGGAGTCCAGATAACGCCTTCTCATCCATCGGAAGCACAGCAGGAAGATCCCCGCCTGCATGCTCGGCGACGTGATGCGTGTTGCCATTCAAAGCTATCAATGGCCGGACACCAGCTTCGGTGTTTCCGGCAGCCGCAGCTGCCTGAATGCTCTTCATCCGCTCTCTAATAGCATCCAGAGTCCCCGTCGATATTGCAGGAGCTGTATTTAATATTTTAATGAGAAATTAAAATAATATTAGTGCTTGTGCAATGCTATCAATGATCCGCTTGAGCAGATATGATATCGGAACCATGTCTAGGTTAGTTTGATTTGAGTCAAAACGCAGATACGTATATATATATTAGTTACCTAAATATAAAAATATGACGAAGTGGCTAAAATGATTCGCAAATTATTATCATATTGATTTCCACATCAATTTTTTTCCTCTAATGTGTTTGCTAAATTTACACAAATGTGATGTATTATGGGGATAAAAATGCCATCATATAATGTGTGCTTGACATGACAAAAGTTATGACCGCCAGCTAGAAAAGAATGCTAATTTTGAACATAAAAGCGGATGAAGTTCCTTTGATGAGGTCGGGCAATGGTTCATAACCACGGCGCCAAACGGAGCCTGTCATGATTGCGGTTGTGAAAAAAGAATGGGGAAAACATAATTTAAGCTTGATCTGAGCAGATATCAATCTGGGCATAACACTTGCGCAATATTATATATTCATTCAATGAGAAGGGAGCGTTACCCGAAGAAAATCGAGAGGTTTGATCGTCTCCCAAATTGCTATTACTTTTGAACGCAGCAGCAGTAGCGTCGGCCTCTCCATACGAGACAGGAAAACCAGAATTGTTATCAGGTTTTACAGCGATTGATTTGGTGTGGACAGGAGAATGTGCACCAAATTTTGGGGATGAAACATTCATAGATAATGGAGGCGGAGTTGGGATTGGGAGGCTAGAGGGCAACCTTCCAGTCGCAGCATTCTTTTCCATCTGATGATGGGAGGAGGAATCCAAATAAATAAAAAACCATGCTACAAAAATAATGGAAATAGTTACAAGAGAGGAGTTATTTATATGACCTGGGTTAGTCCTTCTCTGATGTATGTTCGAAAAGCCTCACTTGCATTCTGGAGCTGAGCAAATATGTCCACCTACGCAGCAGTACAATGAAATTTGCAGGACGATTTCAGTTAGACTAACTTTGTTCAATTGAATGACTGAACAAACAAGGGGGCAAAATTTAAATCAAATTTTTTTTTGATTTTGAGTAGACTTTCGAGCTGATACAAATAAAGTCCACTATTATTACAAAGCATTTTTCAATTACTAATCAAGAGTATTTTATATATATGCATAACAATATACATATATACAGAGAGGGAAATTGAATTTGTTAATTTACATTATCATTCATCTCTCACTCCCTATAAAAATGATTGTATTGAAAATAACATAAATTAGCTAAAGCCTAAAGATTCCTCCTTCCCTCTCTTATTCTGAAATATTAAGAAGTTTTTTTTTATTTTCTTCACTATTCCTTATCATCTATATTCACATCCATTATATTCATATATTGATATTTTTATTTTTTTCTAATAACTACTTCCCCTAATTAGTAGGAATAGATTGGATTATTTTTTAGAACACCTCATTGTATAAACATTTGGGTAGAAAAATTATAGAAGGAATGGCATACATTATTTTCCAATTCTATCTTTGTTCAAATACCCTATTTAAGTGTTATATAGTTATAATAAATTGAATAAAATTCAAGCTATTATTAAGTAAATTTAACTTTTCTGACATAATTATAACCCTTAAGCAAAGTTAACAGACAAGAATATTAACAACACGGGAAAAAGTAAAACATGGCCTCTTACCTTTGGGTACAGCTCGGTTATCCGATAGAGTTCGTATAGTCCAATGGTGCACGTTTGTTTGTCCCCTATCTTCTTGAACACGGAAGCAAGCTCTTGCTGTTATAAAGTTATTCAAATTAAAGAACTAAGCAACAGAGAAACAGGAACTTCAACAACATTAAACTGATTATAATATAGCTGTTATCCAGATTTAACTAAATCACTGGAGTAAAGTAAGGCTGTCAGTGGGCCGAGTTGCCCAGAATCCCATCACAGAATAAAGGGTGGTTTAACCGGGCGGTAATTCGTTGAAGCATGGTCGACAGAGGAGGGACAAGGGAGCACCGAAAAAGGTCTCAAGATTTCATAGCTCCACGCAAAGCCTAACTTCGGTGTTCTACACTCCATCTAGAACAGGATGTTGGTTGGAAGCTCTAGCGGCATTCGTCATTCCGTTGTTCCTTCTTTGTTGCGAGCTACTCCGCCAACGAGAGGCCTAGTCATAGTGGGTTGAACCCAATGGATATGAGGTTAATGTGAGTTAACTACAATGCACTCAGGTTGTCAATCCCCCATTTAGCATTTGAAGTCCGGGCTGTCCGGTTCAAATAATTCGTGTTGATTTAGTAAATATTGAGTAAATTTTTTAGTTTATTTTTATTCGAGAAAAACTTATGCTTTTAAATGGCCCAAAAGACAAGAATGAATAGCCCAACAAAGACCACTATAAACATTGGCTTAGACGAGATCATTATTTCCTTCGAAATGCCAACAAAATAGGCTTGGATAACCGTAAATGACAGGCTTTTGTGGTCCGGTTGGTTGAACAAAATTGGGTATTCAGAATTGAAATTGAGGTTCAATTCCAAAGAAAATAGATCTCCACCTCTAATTTCAGATCCCCAATTCCATCAAAATGAACAAAGCCTTAAAAAAAGGATGTAATTAACTATCTGAAGATGGAAATGGAACCTTTAGTTGAGCATCGCTAGAGTGTGACGCAGCAGAAGTGTTGTTTGCAGTAGTATCACCCCAATGAGGGCCATTTGGTGTCAGCATTCTAGCAGCTGCAAGAGTCTAAAATGAAAGATAAATACCGCATTATACAAAAACACCCGATTCATGTCAATGTAAGCAAGAATAATAGGTTGAGGCTCCAACCTAACTAGCATCATACTCTAATCATGCAAAGGAAAGAGTAAGTTCCAATAAAAGGTTTTTTAAGTTACCTGTAGATTCAGGTCAATGTAAGCAAGAATAATAGGTTGAGGCTCACTGTCTATGGGTACCATGGAAAGGTGACCCTTAATAGCTGTTCCCCGGAGTTTGACAAGTTCATGCAGAACAGTTTTAACCATTCGTAATGGCTTATCATCAGCTCCAGCCCTGAGTAAATTTTGGATAAGAATTACAAATAGTACAAAGAAAGCCAGAAGATTAAGGAAATAAATATCAAGAAATCAAGCTAGGGGCCATAATGAGATCATAAAAAGCATTATGGACCTATGTTTAGTATTTTAAACAAAACGGGCATACCTAAACAATAAAAGACCAATGCAAAGACTAGAAACCATAGGAAGATCTAAAGAAGTACTAGGAACCTAAGTGGAAAGCTTTAAATAAAATAATATACAGGAAGAAAAAATTAAAGGGAGATAAAGGATAAAGATACAAGAACAATGCAGCCATGCCAAGTAATGTCAAACCTCTTTCGAATCTCTTCCATCCCAAGCTCTTGCAAATATACATGAATGATCTGAAGAACTCGGTCGAGATCAACGTCATATATTGTGCTCTGGAGTACCTGGAGACATTGATTGTATCAAGTACTTATACATGAATAAAAAATTACTTTTCGCAATTAAACTTCTCGGTATAAAAATATAATTACTTATCACCTTTGTTAATTTTATCAGGCACTTGACAACTAAATCGGAAAATTTCTGGTTTCTATTGGCAAGGGTTTCAGATGATGCAGGAGATGGCCACCTAGAAAGATCTAAGGGCCTCAACAAGCTTATTAAGACCACAAAAGATGATGTGCGCTCGGCATTATCCTGGTCAAGTACTATAATGTCAGGACAGAAACATAGGGCATGAATCACCAATCAATTGACATAAAAATGTTTAAGAAACACCAACCAAAATCTTTAACATGAGGACATTGAGTGCTTTAAGCAATTGGCTGCCTTCATCTATCAAAGGAACCTTTTCATCTAGAAGCCACAGAAGTAGCTCAGTGACGAGACTGTCTAAAGTACTTTCCTTTACAGCATGAGCAAGGCGTTTTATTTGAAAAGTCTGCGAAAAAGGTATTATATTAGCCTGAATAATGGTCAATTATTATAGAATCTTTTCAATAATTTATGTAAACAATTAGGCACCTGCATAAGTGTATTTAAAACATATTTACAGGATCTTGAAGAAGCACCAGAAAAGCTTAGGTTAAAAGTTCGGGGAACCTGTATGAATTTGTCAAAGAAGTATTGTAGGATATTAAAGGTTAAAACTTAATGGACAAAGATTGTTAAATACCATGGTTGCTAAGCATGAAACTAATCGATCAGTCTCCTTAACAAGATCCTCATTAACACTGCTATCAGGATCATTTGAAACAATTGTCAATTCATGGCACACGACTTTCATGCCTTCAACTGACTGCACCAAAAAAAGTAAGTTCATCAAAATCTACAGTGTCACAATTTCAGTTGGGCTTAGAAATTTATTTTGGGTAAATAACAGGTGGGTCCCCAAGGTTAAAGCTGCAATACACTTCTTCCTACAATTTTCTAAATGAGCCCCTAAATTCCATTTTGCACCTGATAATATTTTGTGGGGCTGATCATAATGTTTTACAAGATGTAACAGAGGTGTTTTGAGGAATGTTACAAAAAAAATTTTGAAATGTGAGCTAATTATGGTTTTTGAAATGGAACTACTTTTTCCTTCCCAGATCAGATGGTTAATCTGGAAGTTGTGCGGTTGTGCCTCAATCGTCTCCTTGTTGAATGTGGGATGGCAATCACTTTGAATTTTCCATAGTGCAACAATGAAATTGAGGAGATCGAAGAACATATATTCATCACATGCCCCAATACTAAGGATTACTTACTCCACGCTCACACGTTTGTCAACTGTGGAGGCTCGTGGAAGTCAAGGACCCACCTACTTAATGTCCTTCGGTCATGCGACTACAAAGTTGGTTCTTATTGTAACTTTACAAAGGTGGTGATGGGGTTATGACTCTGGGAGATTTGGAAAACTAGGAAAATCCTCATGTTTGAGGGTATTTTGACTGCCTTAGTGCTTGCTTGTCACTGAGTGATGATGGTGATGAAAGAGCTTCTTGGGGGTAAAGGCGGCATCTTTAAGACTGTGTTGGCTTATCATCCTAACTGGTGTTTTCATGGGGCAACTTCTCTGTCAGTCCACTCTTACATACTTGGTTTTGGAACCTCCACAAGATGACTAGGAAAAGCTTAACATTGATGTGTTGTGAAGTGAAATTATGGTTGGATTGGCATTGGATGGGTCATTCGAGTTCGCCGCTTTATATGCTTAGCACAGAGTATTCGGTTTCGGTGTTTGACTTTTCCTACAACCTAGCTTCGCATTGCATGGGAATGTCTTCGCATTTCTATCTTTTCTTTGAGAATTCATCGCACGGTCATTCAGGGTGATTTGATGACTATAAATACAGTGGATTGGTAGTATTTCAACTTGCATAGATAGTAGAATGGGATAAGTGGAAGATATTAAAGGTTGGGTCTATGGCCTCCTGGGGTGTAAGATTAAGCACGAGTACCATGTTGTGTGAACAGTGTAGCTAATTGTTGTGCAAACCTGATCATTGTGCTGGGGGACTTCTCTTGTGTTGAGGAGGATCTCCTGACTAAAGTCAAAGTATTTGTGGAGTATTACTTGAATCGGCACCACTATGAAAGAGTGCGCTAGTTTTGTGAGTGAGTCGTTCACATTACCCAGAAAGAGAAATGGGACTTCAGAAGGGAAATAATTATGGATGATGAGCACATATCATTTCACTTAAATATAGAGTTGTAGAAGAAATGAAGAATGTTGATGTTGGTAGGTACTTCTTCCTAGATTTGGAAAATAAAATTTAAAATAAAGAGCTGGGGAGGCATAAAGTTCATGGAGAGAACCTACTAAAGAGACATGAATCTAATGAGTTTAAATGAGGGAATGTTGAGAATAATTTGTTGATTTATAGACAATTGATACTTTTGGAAAAAGAAGAGAAAAAAGAAAAGAAAAAAGTCACATTCTTGGAAACAAAACCAACATTTAACAGTTATTGTAAATGGAAGTTTATAGTCGGTGCATATTTAAAAAATAGAAATTAATTAGAAGACCAAAGTGATTCATGAAATGGACCAGCAAGTACCACGGCCTTAACCTCAGGAGGAGTGTGTGATTTATTACCCATTGGAATTCAACAGCATTTTACATGTTTTAGAGAATACTAGGAAAAATAATGTATTGGCTCATTAACTTGGCCCATGAAGGATTTTGTGTTTAGTCTCACATTATTTGTATAGCGTGATCTTACTCTCATCTCTCACATATATTTGTAATCATACTTGTTTTTTGGTATTCAAGAAGTATATACAAGGTTTGAACCTCTCTCTACATGGTATCAGAGCGAGACGGTCCCGCCTGTTTTTCTCTAACCGCCCAATCCTCCTGTTAACCGGGAGGCTTGTTTTCCTGCTTAACCGCACTGTTTTGCGGCTTCCTTCTTTTCTAACCGCCTCCTTCTCTCCTGTGGATCCACCTCCTCTTTCTCTTCTACGCTTTTTATAGCCTTCATCTCTCTGGCACGTGGACTCCACTCCCGTGCAGTTAGATCCTCCTAAGTCTTAATCTACACGGGTTGCACTCTACTCGATGCGGCTTCCCCTCTTCCCGCGGCTTGATCTAACCGTCTGGCCTCAAGTTCTACCCGCTGCGACCTCCTTGTCGCAAGGAATCTTTCCTCTTTTGTCGCAAGGAGTTCTTTCCTGCTGTGACCTGTCTCTGGCCTCAAGTTCCCTCCTTGTCGCGTGGTCTCCTTCTTGTCGCAAGGAGTTCTTTCTTGCCTTGTCGCGTCTCGCTTCTCGGCTTGACTTGGCTGTTCGTACGGACTGCTTCTACCAATCTTGTTGTAGTTTGCTTATAACCGCACGGTCTAGTACCTGCTCGCCGGCTTTTGCTCTTGCTGTGGTCTGCCTCCAACCGCACGGTCCACTTCTTTCATGTTGTTCGTGCGATCTACCTGTGGCTTCTCGTTTACGCTATTATTCTTGTTGCAGTCTGCACCTACCGCACAGTCCAAGTGCCAGTGTGCTGGCCTCTTCTTCCTGTTGCAGTCTGCTCCTAACCTCGCGGTCTTCTTCTTTGGGTCGCTACCAGCTCAGGATCCTAGCCGACGTGCCTCTAACCGTTGCGGGCCTCTTCTTCCCACTCCGGTCTCTCCATCCCGCTGAGTCTCGAATTTGTGCTCAACTAGCGACTCTAATTGGACGCGGAGGGTTGCCTCCTTACCGCCGCGGCTTGTTTCTATCCGCTGCGGGCTCTCTTCTTTCCGTTGGTCGTGTCCTTTCTTGTCGTTGGTGCGTTGTCATCGTGACCATTGCGGACTGTCTCATAGTTGCTGCATGTGCCCGCTGCGGACTGTTCCTTGCAAGATGATCAAGTGTCCTTTGGCCTCTATGGTGTCTATTTTTGATGGTGGTACCTCCTGCTTTGCTCATAGCTCATCCTGAATTTTGGATTCAGGGGCCTCTCATCACATTACCTCAGGAAAACCACCACAATATTTGAACTCTGTGCATCCCAAGTTCATCATTGTTTCTAGTGGGGACATCATTCATGTTTCTGGCACGGTAGATATTCACCTTACTCCCTTGATCACTCTTGGCTCTGCCCTTCATGTTCCGGGCTCTCCTTTCAACCTTCTCTCAATTGGTCGTCTCACTACTGATCTTGATTGTGATGTAACTTTTTCTTCCAACTTGCGTGTTGTGCAGGATCGCAAGACGCAGTCTGTCATCGGAAAAGAGCATCTGTCGAATGGCATAGAAATCTTTGACTCCTCTCCTCCAATGGCGTTGTCTTTCATTAGCTCTGTTGATTGACATCGACGTCTTGGTCACGCTCCTGTAAACATACTTAGAAAATCTCTCTCCGAAGTGTCCCTCCAAGAGTTCACGATGAGTCTTGCATCTATGTGAAACATCATCGGTCTACGTTCTCACCACATACAACTCGGAGTCATGCTCTCTTTGATCTAGTACACTCTGATATTTGGGGACACTACAAAATTGCTAGTGTTTTTGGATATCGTCACTTTGTCATATTTGTACATGACTACTCTCGGGTGACCTGATTGTATCTCCTTCGTGACTGCTCTGAATTACCTGTTCTATTCCGTATTTTTTTCATTGAAACTCGCAACCAGTTTTCCACTATAATTAAAACCCTTTGCACTGATAATGCCCGTGAATACACTAGTCATGCCTTTGCAAGCCTATGTGCTGAGTTTGAGATCATCCATCAAATCTCGTGTGCATATACCCCCCAACAAAATGGCGTTGCTGAACGCAAGAATCGTCACCTGCTTGAGGTCACCCGCTGTCTTATGATTCAAATGAATGTTCCCAACAGTATTGGAATTTTGCGATTTCTACCGTCTGGACTCTTATTAACCGCATACCTTCCTCTTCTCAATTTTGTGATTCCCTTCAATCTTCTTTTTCCCTCCAAACCTCCTTTCTCCATCACCTCTCGCGTGTTTGGCTGCGTATGTTTTGTTCATCACTTTGGTTCGTCCACTGATAAACTTGCTCTACGTGTCACTAAATAAATGTTTGTGGATTACTCTCGGTCTCAGAAAGGTTACGTTTGTTTTTCTCCCAAGGATCGCAAGGTTGTTACTTCTGCTGATGTCATCATCCTCGAAGATCAGCCATATTATTCTCAACCAGCTGATTTTCCACTTCCGCCACCTCTTCCGCGGTCTGATATCCCTGTTCATTCAAACCATCCACCTCTCCTTCCTACACCAATCCCACCTAAACCACCTATCATCTGTGTGAACACACGACGTCCTTCTTCGTCTACTACCCTACGGGAGATGTCCTCCTCTAATGATGTTTTGCAGCTTGCGGATCCAGCAATAAGTTCCACTGCCCACCCGATGGCAAACTGTGTCACTTTTCACCGCCTCTCTCCGGAACACTGACAAAGTGCTCTTTTTTTAATCTCTATTTTCACCGCTAATTCTGTGCAGGAGGCTCTCCAACATCCCGGGTGGAGGGTGGCTTTGGACGAGAAAATGTCTGCTCTTTGGACAAACCACACGTGGGATCTGGTCCCGCTTCCTCCAGGACAACATTGTGTGGGATGTAAGTGGGTGTTTACAATCAAACAGGGCCCGGATGGGACGGTTCACCGTTTGAAAGCTCGTCTTGTAGCTTGCGGTTTCACTCAACAACAAGGTCTGGATTATGATGCGACTTTTTCTCCAATCGCTAAGCTTAAGACTGCTCGTGTGTTGATATCCCTCGCAGTTCACCGCCACTGGCCATTGCACCAATTGGATGTCAAAAATGTTTTTCTTAATGACGATTTACAGGAGACCGTTTATATACAGCAACCTCCCGGGTTTGAGACCACGAGGGAGACTCTTGTCTGTTGTCTGAAGAAATCTCTTTATGGTCTCAAACATTCTCCTCGGGCATGTTTTGATAAATTTAGTAAGACTGTTAGTGTTGTTGGGTTCACTCAGAGTTTGTCCGACTTCTCTCTATTAACTGGTCATCGTCCAACAGGCACAGTGATTCTGTTGGTATATGTGAATGATATTTTGATTACAAGAGATGATATTCCAGGAATACGGATGATCAAACAGCATCTGGCGACTGTATTTCAAATAAAAGACCTGGGAAGCCTTCGATATTTTCTAGGTCTCGAAGTGGCTTGGAGACCTGAGGGGCTTGTGTTATCTCAGAGAAAGTATTGTCTTGACTTACTTCATGATGCGGGCTATTCTGGATGCAAGCCAGCTGATACTCTCATGGATATCAATCACAAGCTTTGTGCTCGTGCCTCAGACTCTGATATGCTCCTTCTGAATCCATAGTATTATCATCGTCTTGTGAAAAGCTGATATAACTCACTGTTACGAGACCTGATATATCATTTGCGGTTGGAGTAGTCAGTCGATTCATGCATGAGCCACGTATCTCTCATCTTCAGGGAGTCGAGCGTATTCTTTGATACTTGAAGACTGCTCCTGGACAAAGACTTGTATACAAGCCCCCTTCGTCTTACTTATCTCTGATTGCATACCCTGATGCTGATTATGCTGGCTCGTTGGATGACCGTCGTTCCACAAGTGGATACTGCACTTACTTTGGAGGACATCTTATTACATGACGCAGCAAGAAACGGTCTGTGGTTGCTCGCTTATCTGCTGAGACCGAGTATCGATCGATGGCAACAGTTGTGTCTGAGCTCACATGGCTTGAGGGTCTCCTTGATGATCTAGGAGTCAAGCTCTCCTCACATGCCACCTTATTTTGCGACAGTCAAGCAGCTATACACATTGCTAAGAATCCGGTCTTCCATGAACGGACAAAACATATTGAAGTTGACTGTCATTTCATTTGGGAGAAGGTTCAGTTGAAGAAGATAAGTTAACACATGTTCCTGCTGCACAGCAAGTTGATGGCATCCTTACCATGGCCTTACCACGACGTCTCTACAATCAGTTCTTGTCCAAGCTTGGTGCCTACGAATTGTATGCTCCAGCTTGAGGGGGAGTGTTAGAGAATACTAATAAAAAAATGTATTGGCCCATTAACTTGGCCCGTGAAGGATTTTGTGTTTAGTCCCACATTATTTGTATAGCTTGATCTTACTCTCCTCTCTCCTACATATTTGTACTCATACTTGTTTTTTGGTATTCAAGAAGTATATACAAGGTTTGGACCTTTCTCTACAACATGAAAAGAAAGATAACTAATTAAGTAGAATTCTTCAATGTGAAATCAACCGTTTTATGACAACAAAAATAAAAACTAAGTGATGCATATTTCTCTTACAGTATGCACAACCATGGGAAGAAATTATGAAGCATGTACACTAAAAATTACATGGATAAACAAGTTAAGAAAACTATGGCCAGAATGATGCATGTTAGGAAAACATGTTACTTTTACAAATACATTAACTTATATATGAATGCACAGTGGCATATAATGCAAGTGGGTAAAATAAAGCTGTCAGCACTCAAGAGAGAACGATTAAAAAGGAGAATGAGAAAAAATGGAAGTCATAATAGCAATGGCATATGATTTTTTTTATTATTGCCAAAAAAATGATGCCTAAAATAATCCTGACCAGCAGCCTGATCTGCCAAAGAATTCTCAGCATATTCATATTCACAAAGAACCCCTACAATATAGCAGTTGGCCAAAGTAATGACAGAACTTGACACAACACCCAAGAACTGCCAATGCCATCATCTTATTGCAACAATGCATGCCTGGAAAATAGTGCGGAATATATGAAAATGAACAAGATTATGTAGCAAGTCAAAAAATTTACTATAAGCCTGGAATGATTTCAAATTGCTTACAGGGTAAGATATTAATGCTTTGTCAAACTTCTTACTAAAAACACGTTTCATTCACAAGAAATCCAAAAAATTATTTTAAGGCTTATATCATTAGAAGCATTCAACCAGCTTAAGAACATGCAATACCTAAACATACCTGTTCAGGAGAACCCAACAAAATAAGATCTAAAGCTTCTCGCCAGTCCAGTGGAGTATTAATTGAAACTGGTTGTCGAGGTATCATATGCAGTCGATCCATATGTTGGTCAGCATAAGCAAAGTTCTCTCTACCACAAAGACAATAAACACAAGGATAAAAAAAATTATTATTAGCACAAGATCAGCCCATAGTTACTAAAATACCAAATTTATTAGATACCTTGTTGTCAGAGGAGCTGCAGCATAATGAAAAGGAACCTCCCCACTCTGTTCGGCAACATCAAACCTGAGTACATAATAGGCAGAACATAAGCACATTCAAACAGTTAGAAAGGAAGAAATATTAATTGTCATGGTGTAAATCAATAATGCTTGAACAAACTGCCTCGCCTCTTGGCATGAGAGTTGTGAAATTGATAGGCACCAATTCGGGATAAAATAAAATATAAGATAGATATACTCATGAGATATATTCATGTGACACTCTTAAGAGTCTCTCCTAAGAGAGATTCTAGATCAAGACTCAAAAGATGGACAATAACTAGCCCCAGCCTCCATTATATAGGAAGGGTACAAGATAGGTGTTGCAAACATGACAGCTAATAATAGAATAGTATGTACGTATCAATACTCTGCTATCTAAAATCGACTATGTACTCAAGGTTGAGTAGCTTTGACGCCATCCTCGAGCACCAGGGCATCAAACTCTGCAACTATAATGTAGTCGCCTTTGACCACGAGCACCAAGCACAGTTCTTTATGGGGACATTCATGAAGAGGGGAATACAGAGGTCCATGCAGCGGAAATAAATGTCTTGACGACAGAGGTCCATGCAATCCCGCTGACAGAGGGAGTCTGTTTGAGGAATCATCTTTGGTAGTGGAAATGAAGGCCGATAATGGAAAAAGGGTACTGGCAAGGCCTATGGTGCGTGTTGGTGGGGGCATGTGCTTGTTTAGCGGGGAGGGGGTGTCAACGTGCGATTGTCACTGGGAGATTGAAATGTTGTAGTGACTGGCGCCCATAGTGTCAAGATAAGTATTGGTTCCACAAAGGAGGTATGTTTTATGGCTACGATGAGCATGGGTGGTTCAAAGTGATGCAGAAGGGTGTGGGTGCGAGCCATGCATGAAGTGCCCAAGATAATTCACTATAGATAAGCCTAGAACATGATACGTCAATTTCACAAAATCGTTGGCATAAGCCTCAACCAAGTCAACTTGTTGAACAACACGCGAGGCTCCAAGGCATTCCCAGGGCGACACATGTTGTAGCGCGGGATGAGTTTCTCCTCGAGCATTGTAGTGTTGACTAACGAACCAACACATACAAAGATGGGCGGGCCCTTCGACATAAATGATCGCAAAGGGAACCTTGCTGGCTTCTGAAGTGAGATGCAACTCAAACGATTGTTCTGTGAGGGTGATCCAGCGGACTGGGTCGGATCCATCGAACAAGGGAAACTTAATCCGTCAAGGGGCCATGTGCAGAGGAATCAAGGGAGGGGAGATCTTGCATAGGCATCGGTCAAGCTACCAAGGCCCGTTAGATCGACGATTGCTATGACAAAGGATCTGGAGTATGACAGTTAGGGATGATTCAACCACAACTATATGTGAGGAGATATTTCCTAGAGAATGCTTAACGTCATACAAATGATTTGTCATGACGCACATCAATGGCATGCACCAAACAAGAGGGAATTAGCGGCGAAAACAGTGTGAAAAGAATGGGCGAAGATACGGGGCCAGTCATGTGTGAGCCAAGCGGTACTGTCAAGACCAGGGCTAGATGATTTTCTCAGTCAGGGCCAAAGATACGTGAATAGAACGCAGTGAGGACGAAAGGAGCAGAGGAGGACCAAGTCGATACACAACAAGCTGGAATACAATAAAATCTAAGAGGGATGCACTTTCACGCGCTGCGCTCAAGCCATGCTCTTAAGGGTTGATTCCCCCTAAGAGTAGAATCCTCTCTAAGAAAAGATTTCTAGACTAGACTCTAAGATGGGATCTAAGAATCCTCACCCCTCTTTATATAGGGAGGGGTCAAAAACAATAATTACCATGATACCATTAGAACAAGATATAATGCTATGAGATGCTCTTGGACAACCGACTGGCTCTTCATTGGTCGATCGGCAGTCATCATAATGCGTATACATCGGCGCGCATATTTATCAATACTCATCCTGTCAAAACTGTTGGATCTTGGGGCCAACCTTAGAGGGGGGGTGAATAAAGTTTTACGCGTTAATTGAATTTTAAAAATATTTCGTCCCAGAAAATTGAGTTCTGGAAGCTACCGCGGGGCGTTAAGTAGCAAACGCGCGGCGAAAAGTCTATGAACTCGTTTCCTGTGCGAATTAGCTTGTACACCACACACAAGAAATTAAACTAATATTCACAGCAGAATCGTAGAAGCAATAATACAAAAAATATATTTCATTGCAAGAATTAATAGCAAATGATTTTACAATTAAAAAAGTGTGATCTTCGTGACGCTGAAGATCGAAGGCGATGAGAAATAAAAACTCTTTTGATATCTATAACGATCCGCTCCACGGACTACGGACTGGTCGGCTCTCTCCCTTTCCTCTGAGAAAGATCTTCGAGCCAGCTCTTCACCTTCTCACAAGGAAGGGTCTTAGAGACCCTCTAGATCCATCTGATCTAGACGTCCCTTCCCCAGAACGATTTCTCACGGAATCCTCCTCGGAATCCGACGACCCTCCAAGTCGATTTCTCACAAAACCCTTCCCGGATTTTGACGACCTTCCGGTCGATTTCCCCCAGCACAAAATTCAGAAAAAAGAAGATTACAGAAATAAGGATGTAGAAAATTTAAAAGATGAAGTTCTCCCTCTTGACGACTTCTCCGTTGAGCGATCTGCGGCCGGCGCGTGAGATCTTCGTTTGCAGGCAACCGGCCGGCTCTTTGTATTCGATGTTGATTTTGGATCGCCGGAGTCCTTCGTTCACGAACGGGAGGGAGACGACTTTCTTCTTCTTCGACGGAGACTTTTGGAACGGAGCGCAAGGAGGAGCAGCCGAACCCTAGAATGCACGAACTCCCGTCACTTTTCGTTCTCCGATACTAAAGCACAGAAACCAAGGCAGCCTTTTATACGTCTTCATGAAAATAGGCTACCGCCGGCGGTAAGACTAGAGCCTGGCGGTAGGTTCGCGCGCTTGTTGTGTCAGCTGTCATCCAAATCTAGAATAATATTTCAGACGAATCTTTCTTTTTTAAAAAAAAGGCTATCGCCCAGCGGTAGAAGATAGCGCTACGTGGTAGGTTCCCGAGGAATCCTTGACACTCGTCGAGAGGCTAGCGCGGTGCGGTAAGCATTATCGCCTGGCGGTAGGTCGATTTCTCGAGAAATAGATCACGACATTCGTCGAGAGGCTAGCGCGGCGCGGTAATCACTATTGCCTGGCGGTAGATTGATTTATCGAGAAAGCCTTCTCGGTATTCGTCGAGAGACTAGCGCTGAGCGGTAAGAATTAACGCTTGGAGGTAGTTTCCCGAGAGGTTGGCCAGATTAATTCCTTCCACTAGCGCGGGCGTTAGGACTAGCGCGGCGCGGTAGTTTCCCGAGATCTCCGTCCAATTAATTCACGGCTACCGCCCGGCGGTAACTCTTATCGCTCGGCATTAGCATCCATAGGAGACTTCATTTCTTTGCTTGAACCTGTCAACCTGCACACTCTATCAACACACAGTGTGATCAAATAAAGCTGGGTTTTGATATCTCAAACATAGGGAATATGAACCAACGGTTCCAACAAACTTCCCCTTTTAACAATATCAAATCACGTTCACGAGAAATAATACAATACATGATAGTAGAGTGAATATATATAAAGAGATAATTTGCAGGTTTTAGATTTCAGGTTCTCTATATATCTCCTTTACATAAATGCTCCCACTACCTACGTGTTCTACACTCCCCACTATCTACATGTTCTGCGTGCTCCCTCTATCTATGTGCACGCATTGAAACAAGCTCCCCTACATGAGATAATACCCATGAACAATTCTCATGAACAATCTCTTCTCCCCCTTTGATAGTATCAAAAAGGGGCAGGCACGATCAACCACACATGCAGGATGAAAAATCAGTATATGATAAGCGTTATAAGATAGCAGACAATGCACACAACCAGGACAACAAGAAATGAGAAACATAGGGATGACCTAAAAAATGCAAATTAGAGAATATGTAGCGCATGGGTCATAAAAGTAAGAGTGGAGTACACAACCAAATATAATAAGTCGGTTTGCAAAGATTATGATGATTGGACAGCACAAGGTAAACAAAGCACACAACGAGGAGCAATACAATGCTACGAGAGTTATAGAGTTAATCACATTGTAAACATTGTAACCGTCAAGAAGTGTAAATCATGTGCTAGTACATATGTGCTAAAAACATATAGTGCAATTTCTATCCAATTCTTATGTATGGAAGCATTAAATAAGGCAATGACGTGTAGGTGTAGCATCAATAGAGAGAAAACACCAAGTAGTAATCGCATGTTTTACATGTGTTATCTCGATTCTTTAAAATGCTAACACAAGAGGAATAAAGTGAACGATCACGTCACATACCAATCTACGTCATACCAAGACTAGAACGAAGGGCACTAAGCTTAAGGTAGAGTTTATGCACAAAATCGAAATGACTCTTAGAACCAAGTTGTTCATCCTCACAATGCTCATAAAGAATTATCAGAAGGAATGAGTACTGCTTGGGGGGGGGGGGGGGGGTCCTTGACGTGACCTTTGATAGCTTGCATAGTTTTCTTTTTGAGAATGTTCTGAACTATCACTTTTATATAATTTTTTATGAGTTCAAAGGAGCACCGAGTCAATCAAAATATATTCACCTAGATAGATACACTTTAACTTGTAATCTCTATATTCACCTAGATCTTAGCTCTAGTGATTTGGCTCAACGTTATAATCTCTATATAAGCACATGTATCGTGACATTGATTATTCAAGGTAGTCCTAGCGTGTTAAGATACAACATCACGAGTTATAGCATGTAAGTCTAGCATTCTTCTTGAGTGTTTTGTCTAGGGATGTGTGAATGGTGTGTAGTCATTCCCTTATTTAAATCCTCACACATACCTAGAGCCATAGTCAACATACACTAACATGTAATGTCGCATTCTGTAGCTACGCACCTATAGATTTGACACACCACGACAGGGGATAATGTTGACACGGATTAACAATTTAGCTCAAACATTGTGTGTACTCGTTATAGCCTAAGTTCAGGTCATGTGTGCCCGAAGGATATGATCACTTCAAAGTTATATATATATATATATATATATATATATATATATATATCTTTTGTTTTTTTTAAAAACGACAGGGTAACTCAGGTAAACAAAAGCAAATACACGAAGGAAAAATGAAACATAGACAAAAAACAATAAACACAAAAAAAAAACAGTCTAACACACACAACGATGACTATGATGAGAGATCCAGAACACCAAGTTCGAGTCGAAGTACTGAGAAACGTGCATCTGGGAGTGGTTCAGTGAATATGTCAGCTAGTTGGTCATCGGTGTCAATGAAGCTTACACTCACGTTCTCCTTTTTATATGATCTCGAATGAAATGGTGAAGCACGTTAATATGTTTTGATCTTGAATTGTGCAATGGATTATATGTCAAGTCTATGACACTCCTGTTGTCGCACCTAAGTGTGACATTCCTACAAGTTAAGCTAAAGTCTTCTAACGTTTGAGACATCCACAGTGCTTGTGCGCAACAACTTCCTAAGGTAATATACTCGGCTTCAGTGGTAGACAGTGCAACAGAGTTCTGTTTTCTACTTGACCAGGAAACTAATGCAGGCCCTAGGAAGTGACACGTTCCACTTGTGCTCTTGCGATCAAGTGAACATCAGGCATAGTCTGAGTCTGAGTATCCGTGAAGTGTGAAGTCAGTGGTGTGTGGGTACCAAAGTCAAAGGTTTTGCGTGCCAATCAGATAGCTAAAAATGTGCTTTACGGCTTTCAAGTGTGACTCCTTAGGGTCAACTTGATATCTAGCACAAAGACACACCGCGAATGTGATATCGGGCCTAGAGGCATTCAAATATAGCAATGGCTCTATCATACCTCTAAACATGGTTTGATCAACCGAAATTCCACTCTCATCCTTCCCTAATTTGAGAGACACACTCATAGAAGTTTTAACTTGTTTCAGATTCTCAAACCCAAAGTGCACAAGCATGTCTTTGACATATTTCGATTGGCCTATAAAAATTCCATCATTGCGTTGAAAGATCTGAAATACTAAGAAGTAAGCTCCCCTACTAGGCTCATTTCAAACTCGGATTGCATTAGGGTCACAATTTCCTTACATAATTTCCCATTTGTTTCCCCAACGATGATGCCATCGACATAAATTTGTAAAGTAATTAGATTTACATTTTCATTCTTTACAAATAGTGTTGTGTCTGCACTACCCATCCTGAAGTCATGATCTAAGAAAAAAGTAGTGAGCCAATCGTACCAAGCACGGGGTGTCTGCTTCTGTCCGTACAAGGCCTTCACCAACTTGTATACATGGTTTGGGTAGGCGGCATTCATGTAACTGGGTGGTTGTTTGACATATACATCTTCCTTAATATACCCTTTTAAGAAAGCAATCTTAACGTTCATTTGGTACAATCTAATTTGCTTATAACTTGCAAACGCCAAAAACATACGGATGGACTCAAGACGAGCAACCGGGGCAAATGACTCCTCAAAATCCACACCCTCTATCTGAGAATACCCTTGAGCCACCAACCTATCTTTATTTCTTGTTATCCTATACTCACCATCAAGTTTATTTTTGAAAACCCATTTTAATCCTATGACTGGATGGTTATCTGGACGCTCCACTAAAACCCATACCTTACTTCGCTAGAATTGGCTTAGCTCCTCATTCATAGCCAAGAACCATGATTCATCTTTTAAGACTTTTGAGACATTCTTTGGTTCAATATCAGATAGGAAACACAAGTTTGAGAAAGATTCATGAAGTGCAGACCGAGTCCTAACTCCATGAAATGGCTCTCCTATGACTAGCTCATGTGGATGTTGCTTTGAAAAATTTAAGTTACTAGGAGGCAAATATCCTTGTACAAGAGTTGGTGTGTCACTCGCCACAACTTTCTCCTCACTCTTATCCCCTATCGGTACACTCTCATCAATCTCCTCTACATTCGGCTGGGGCTCGTTAGTTGGGGAATTTTCATCGAAATGCACATGAGCCGATTCTTCAACCACTAAGATTCTCTTATTGTAGATCCTATAGGCCCGACTCTTGCTCGAGTATCCGAAGACCTATATTAGATTTTTCGTCAAATTTTCCTAGATGATCCTTAGTGTTTAGAATGTAGCACGGGCAACCAAAGACCCTAAAATACGATACAGAGGGTTTCTTTTCGAAATACAGCTCGTATGGAGTTCGCTTTAAAAGTGGGTGAAGCATGACTCGATTCATCACGTAGCTTGCCGTGTTAACCGATTCAGCCCAAAAAGATCGTGGTAAGCCGAACTCGGTGAGCATTGTGCGGGCTAATTCTTGAAGAGTACGTTTCTTTCTTTCTACAACCCCGTTCTGTTGTGGAGTGCGAGGGGCAGAGAATTCGTGGTTAATTCCGAAAGTGTCACACAGGTTTGAGAAGTCCTCATTCTCAAACTCTCCTCCATGATCTGATCCAATACATTTTATTTTTAGCTCCTTATCATTTTGAATTCGCGTGCAAAGATTTGAGAATTCGCTAAAGGTGTCAAATTTATTCGCAAGAAAGATCGCCCAGCAATAACGTGAATAGTCATCTATGATAACGAAGGTGTATCGTTTTACACCTACACTACACGTTCTAAGAGGTCCAAACAAATCCATGTAAATGAGTTTGAGTGGTCTAGACGTGGAAACTTCAGTTTTGCTCTTGAAAGAGGTTTTAACAAATTTGTCTTTTTGACAAGAAGCGCATAAGACATTTAAACTACCGCTTAAGTTGGGAAGTCCCCGAACAAGTTTATTTTTTGATAGTTTTACAATAAGCTTACTTCCAGAGTGTCTTAGTCTCCTACGCCAAAGTTCTACTTCCTCATTCTTAGTAACTAGGCATTTCAAATTAGATACAGAAATATCATCAAAACTAACAGTGTACATATTATGAGATCTATGTGCAACAAGTAAAACACTAGAAGTTTTGGCATCTATAATTGTGCATGTGTTTGTGGAAGATTCAAATATCACATTTAGACCTTTATCACACAGTTGGCTAATTGAAATAAGATTGTGTTTAAGGTCATCTACAAACAGAACATTTGAAATAGAAAATGTCTTTGTTACCTACGGTGTCGATTCCCAGCATTCGTCCTTTGTTGTTGTCCCCAAAGGTCACCATGCCATCTTTCTTCTTCTTCAGGCTAAGGAACTTATCGTTATCTCCCGTCATGTGTTTGGAGCAACCAGAGTCCAAGTACCACATGTTCTTCATGTCCTTAGCCTGCTAACAAACCTAAAAAGAAGATGAGGGTAAAGTTTTGGTTACCCAAGTTGTCCCACCAATACGATAGGTAGAAGACTTCGGTAGGCAGACTTGCATATTTTTCTTGGTACCTTTCCTCAAACACGAGCCGGATGTGTGACCAAACTTATGACAGTTTGCACACATAGTGTAAGCAGTGGATGTTGTCATTATCGAGTTGATCGAGCTCTTGCTTGAGGATGGGGATAGCCCTCCTGAAACTTTAACCTTACCGTTTGATTTGTTAGAGTTGGATTTATGGTAGGCATTATAGTGATTTCCGCTCGGTGGTGATGTTGGACTCACGTATCCTAGCCCAAATTTTCCAGATCCATGACACTGTGCTCCAACACATATCAAATGATTTTTGGCCTATTCCGAATTTTTGGACAGCACAGTTGAAATCTTGGATCCTTGTCTTTAAGGCGATGTTCTCAGTAACTAGCATCACGCACCGATTGGCAAATTGATTTTTGTCTTTCTCTATCTTGACAAGAGACATTTGAAGTCTTTTCTCCAAGACATTCTTTTCATTGATGAGACTAGTTGTTCTCAATATTGCTTTGGAGAGATTTGCTTTTATTTCTTCGATCATTGTCATCGAATGAAGACACTCTAGACATTCGATCTTCTCTTTGCCATTCTTTATTAGTTCATATTTTAAGTTTTCAAAGTCTTTTTTGATTTTCTTGTTCACATTTCGTAAGGACTTTTTCTCGGAAATAGCACTTTCTAATTTATCAACTAAGTGTTCATAAATTTCAAGAAGTTTAGTATAAGTAGGTGGGGTTACCTCAGTATCGCTCTGGACACTGGACTCATCATCTGATTCTTCTTGATTCTTTCCCATGAGGCATAGATTTGTCTCGTCTTCACTGTCATAGTCTGTGGTGCTTGACTCGTCAGATCCATCCTCATCTCAGGTGAGCGTCTTCAGCACCTTCTTCTTCCCTTTGTATCGTCATTGCTTTTCTTTTTCTTCCTTTTGCAGTCTTGGGCATTCTCTCTTTAGGTGACCATGCTTGTGGCAGTGAGCACTCCGGTTGGGACTTCTCATCATCACTTTCCATCTCTTTTGATGACTTGTTCCGCCTTCTGCCTTCTCCAGCTCCTCTCTTCAGGAATTTCTTGAACTGTTCCTGCTTCTTGAGATTCTTCATGAATTTTTTGAACTCCCGAACGTATAGACCCTCCTCCTCATCTTCCTCAGAATCTTCAGCAGCTTTTCTCTCCGTTGGGGCCTTCAGCGCCAGTCCCTTCTTCTTTACTTCCCTGGGATATTCCTCTGCTTGAATCTTCAATTCAAGTTCATGTGTCTTCAGATTGCCGATGAGACTCTCTATCTCTAGGATGTTGATCTCAAGAGACTCAGCAATAGCTATCACTGAAGCGAGGAGGCAAAGGTCGCAGGATCTTCCTCACTAGGTCACCATTTGGAAAGCTCTTTCCGAGAGATCTTGAGACGTTGACGATCTTGGTAAAACGTGTGTACATGCTGTCCACATCCCCGTCAATCTCCATCTAGAACTGTTCATATTCAGATTCGAGTCGGAACAGCTTCGACTCCTTCACATGAGAGGTACCTTCGTGGGTGAGTTCAAGAAGACGTCATATATCATAAGCAGTCACGCAGTTACATATTCTATTGAATTCAGTTTTGTCCAAGGCGCAGAATAACGAGTTCATAGCTTTGGCATTATTCGTACATTTAAGTTTGTCTGTGTCATCCCACTTATCACGTGGTTTTTCTACGACGTTATCCCCACCCGTGACAGTGGGTGCAGCATACTTTGTCTCTATCATGGCCCATAAGTCCATGCTTTGATTCATCAGAAAAATTCTCATGCGTGTTTTCCAGTGACTATAGTCACTCCCCATAAAAAGTGGAGGTCTACACACACCTTGTCCCTCGAAAAACGCGCGAACAGAGTTGTCCATCTTTCTTCAAGATTTTAAGCTTTTAGAAGTAACCTCCCTCTGATACCACTTGTTGGATCTCATGGCCAACCTTAGAGGGGGGGTGAATAAGGTTTTATGTGTTAATTGAATTTTAAAAATATTTCGTCCTAGGAAATCGAGTCCTGGAAGCTACCGCGGGGCGTTAGGCAAACACGCGGCGGTAAGTCTATGAACTCGTTTCCTGTGCGAATTTGCTTGTACACCACACACAATAAATTAAACTAACATTCACAGCAGAATCGTAGAAGTAATAATACAGAAAATATATTTCATTGCAAGAATTAACACAAATGGTTTTACAATTACAAAAGTGTTATCTTCGTGACGCCGGAGATCGAAGGCGATGAGAAATAAAAACTCTTTTGATTTTTATACCGATCCGCTCCACGGACCGGTCGGCTCACTCTCTCTCTCCCTCCGAGAAAGGTCTTCGAGCCGGCTCTTCACCTTCTCACAAGGAAGGGTTTTAGAGCCTCGCTAGATCCACCCGATCTAGACGTCCCTTCCCCGGGACGATTTCACACGGAATCCTCCTCGGAATCCGACGACCCTCCAAGTCGATTTCTCACAAAACCCTTCCTGGATTTTGACGACCTTCCGGACGATTTCCCTCACCATAAAATTCAGAAAAAAGAAGATTACAGAAATAAGGATGTAGAAAATTTAAAAGATGAAGTTCTCCCTCTTGACGACTTCTCCGTTGAACGATCCGCGGCCGGCGCGTGAGATCTTCGTTTGCTAGCAACCGGTCGGCTCTTTGTATTCGATGTAGATCTTGGATCGCCGGAGTCCTTTGTTCACGAACGGGATGGAGACGACTTTCTTCTTCTTCGACGGAGACTTTTGGAACGGAGCACAAGGAAGAGCGGCTGAACCCTAAAATGCACGAACTCCCGTCACTTTTCGTTCTCTGATACTAAGGCACAGATACCAAGGCGGTCTTTTATACGTCTGCATGAAAATAGGCTACCGCCGGCGGTAGGTTCGTGCGCTTGTTGTATCAGCTGCCATCCAAATCTAGAATAATATTTCAAACGAATCTTTATTTTTCAAAAAAAAGGCTAGCACTCAGCGGTAGAAGGTAGCGCTACGTGGTAGGTTCCCGAGGAATCCTTTGACACTCGTCGAGAGGCTAGCGCGGCACGGTAAGCATTATCGCCCGGCGGTAGGTCGGTTTCTCGAGAAACACATCACGACATTCGTCGAGAGGCTAGCGCGGCGCGGTAATCACTATCGCCTAGCGGTAGATTGATTTCTCGAGAAATCCTTCTCGGTATTCGTCGAGAGACTAGCGCTGGACGGTAAGAATTAACGCTTGGCGGTAGTTTCCCAAGAGGCTGTCCAGATTAATTCCTTCCACTAGCGCAGGCGTTAGGACTGGCGCGGCGCAGTAGTTTCCCGAGAACTCAGTCCAATTAATTCACGGCTATCGCCCGGCGGTATCTCTTATCGCTCGGCGTTAGCATCCATAGGATACTTCATTTCTTTGCTTGAACCTGTCAACCTGCACACTCTATCAACACACGGTGTGATAAAATACAACTGAGATTTGATATTCTCAAACATAGGGAATATGAACTAACGGTTCCAACAAAAACCGACATTGTCCACAAAATCGACTCATGCTGGTATCTCCCTCAAACTCAAGAGCCTCAAAGTCTACGAGAGTAATGTCTTCATCTTCGGCAGCAAGCATTACATACAATTCTTTAAGGAGAGGTCAGTGAGTAGAAGAATAAGGTTGTTTATGTAGAGAAGGAAACAATCAACCTTGTATATATGTTCACTTGTATAAAATACAAAGAATGAGTACAAATATATAGATGAGAGAAAGAGAGAGGAAGGTCTTATACATGATGTGGGACTAAAGAGGAGAGAGAAAAACAATAAAAAATACATAATGGGCCTACACTAAATGAGTTTTTCTAACACTCCCCCGCAAGCTGGAGCATATAGGTCATATGCACCAAGCTTGGACAAACAATGGTAAAACAAGGAACTTGATAAAGCCTTTGTGAGAATGTCAGCAACTTGATCAGTGCCCGAAACATGCTTTAATTCAAGTTTCTTCAATTGAACTTTCTCTCGAATAAAGTGACAGTCGACCGCGATATGTTTTGTGCGCTCGTGAAACACCGTATTCTTTGTTGTGTATGGCGGCTTGACTATCACAGAATAGAACAGAAGATGAAGGAAGTTTTACTCCCAGGTTAGTAAGGAGACTTTCAAGCCATGTGAGATCTGAGACAACCGATGTCATCGATCGGTATTCAGCTTCCGCGGAGGAACGAGCGACCAAAGCTTGTTTCTTACTTTTCCATGTAATGATATGACCACCAAAATAAGTACAAAACCCACGTGTTGACCTCCGATTGTCCAAGGAACCGGCATAATCGGCATCAGAATAAGCGACCAATGCGGGAGCCGAGTCGGAGGTTTTGTAAACAAGCTCTTGACCCGGAGCTGCCTTAAGGTATCGGAGAATCCGTTCAACCGCCTGGAGATGAGAAACCCGGGGGGCATGCATGAACCGACTGACGACCCCAACTGCAAACGATATATCAGGCCTCGTGACCGTTAGATGATCAACTTTCCCACAAGTCGTCGATAGTATTCCGGGTTCAGAAGAAGCAAATCATCATCAAAGGCATGAGCACATAGTTTGTGATTTGCCTCCATCGGGGTACTAGCTGGCTTACAACTAGACTGGCCAGCGTCTTTGAGAAGATCGAGACAGTACTTTCGTTGTGAGAGGACAAGCCCGTCCGGGCGTCGTGCGATCTCAAGACCGAGAAAGTCGTGAAGATGCCCCAGGTCTTTGGTCTGAAACACGGTGCTTAGATGTTGTTTGACCTCTAGAATCCCCTTTAAGTCATCCCCAGTAAGTAGGATGTCATCAACATAAACCAACAGAAGGACTGTTCCAGTGGCCCGGTGTCGGGTGAATAGGGAGAAGTCTGCAGAACTCCGAGTGAAACCCATGTCCCGAACAACCTTGCTGAACTTGTCAAACCACGCACGAGGGGACTGTTTGAGACCATAGATGGATTTCTTGAGAATACATACACGAAACTTCTCCGTGGTCTCAAAACCGGACGGTTGGCGCATGTAGAAGGTTTCCTGAAGATCGTCATTCAAAAAAGCATTCTTGATATCGAGCTGATGAAGGGGCCAGTGGCGGTGCACAGCCACAGAGAGAAGAACCCGGACGGTGTTGAGCTTAGCCACCGGAGAGAAGGTTTCCTCATAATCAAGGCCCTCCTGCTGAGTGAAGCACGGGCCACAAGTCGGGCCTTCAGTCGGGCAATAGTGTCATCCGGAGAATGTTTTATGACGAAAACCCATTTACACCCAACAGGGTGCTGACCGGGAGGTAAAGTGACAAGGACCCAGGTCTGCTTGGCCCAAAGAGCCGTCATTTCTTCGTCCATGGCAGCCCGTCAGCCTAGATGTTGAAGCGCCTCCTGCACAGAGTTAGGGACAGAAACAGAGGATAAAGAGGTGGCAAAGTGAAGAAGTGGTTGTGAAAGGCAATGTAGAGAGACGTAATTCGTCATCGGATGAGCGGTGGATGCGGGAGCCGGAGCAACAGATAGTGGAGCATCAGAGGTCGAAGCTGACTGCCGGGGGGGCAACGGGATGAGGAGAGCGACGAGAATAGACCCGAATAACAGGTGGAGGTGGACGGACCGGAGGCAGTGCAGGAGGAGGAGATGATGACGAACGGGGAGCAGGGATGACAGGACGAACGATGGGGTCTGGACCAGGAGCGATATCCAGAGCAGAAAAGAAGGGAAGATCTTCGAGGAAGGTGACATCCGCAGAGACAGTCACCTTGCGGGTAGTAGACGAATAACACAGATAACCGTTTTGACTGCGCGAATAACCTAAAAAGATATGTTTGGCTGCACGGGGATCCAACTTGTCTGTAGAGGGACCAAGTTGGTGAACGTAGCAAGTACACCCAAAAATCCGGGGAGTAACAGGAAAAGGCGAAGTGGAGGGAAAGAGGAGGCCGAAAGGAGTAGCATACTTGAGGATGGAAGATGGTTGATAAGAAAACAGGTCGTGGAGAGCGCGAAGTTCCAGTACGGTTTGAGAACCTGCATTTGAAGCATAAAAGAGCGAGCTACATCAATAATGTGACGATTCTTGCGCTCGGCGACACCATTCTGTTGTGGAGTATACGCGCACGAGGTTTGGTGAAGAATGTCGAACTCAGATCAGAGGGTCGCGAAGTCATGACTAGTGTACTCGCGCGCATTGTCAGTACGAATAGTACGAATGGGCGCAGAGAATTGAGTGCGAGTCTCAAGAATGAAGGCCCTGAAGACGCGGGGAAGCTCAGAACGATCGCGTAGGAGATACAACCACGTCATGCGAGAGTAATCATCAATAAAAGTAAGAAAGTGCCGGTAGGCAGAAATACTAGTAATTTTGTACGGACCTCATATATCGGAGTGTACCAAAACAAAAGAAGCGGAGCTCCGAGTACAATGGGAAGGAAAAGACGAACGTGGTTGTTTGCCAAAAATACATGTTTCACACTGAAACGCAGGAAGAGATACATCCGGGAGAGCCTTCTGGAGGACTGGAAGAGGAGCATGACCAAGAAGTCGATGCCAATCCGAAGAGGAGAGAGATGCGAGGAGAGTAGGAAAGTCATCAAGAAGGTAGAGTCCGTTCTGCAGCCGCCCCCTACCAATAATAGTCTGCGTCTGCTAATCCTGTATCAGAAAAGAAGAGGAAGTAAAGGTCATGGAGCAATTAGAATCAGTAGTAAGGAGACCAACAGAAAGTAAATTGAAATGAGAGCCCGGAACGTGAAGAGCCGAGCGTAGGAGGAGAGAAGAGGTGAGAGGAATATCAACACATCCAGAGACCGGGACAGATGCCCCATTGGCCACAGTAATGTATTTCGGGTGAGGTGAAGACAAGTACTGAGGCGGCCGAACAGAGGTGATGTGATGAGTGGCACCAGAATCGAGGATCCATCGCGGGCCAGAGGAGAGGCATGTGATACCTTCATTGGAGATGGAGGCAGCGGAGGCAACCGAGGCAGGCGGGCGGCTAAGCAGTCCATGAAGATGTTTGAGCTGAAGACGAACCTCGTCGAGGTCAGTATGAGTGGGAGAGGGGTCGGTGGCAGCAACAGAGGCCTGCGGACGAGGAGGGCGACCATGTTTGCGATAGCACGTGGCTTCAAGATGCCTGTTTTGAAACAGAATGAGCACTTAGGCCGAGGCCGTCCACCCCGACCACGTCCCCGAGAATCAGAGCGGCCTCCACGAGCTGAAGATGGAAGAGGCAATAAAGGAGCAGGGGCCTGCTGAACAAAGGTCGGAGAAGAAGGCCCGGGCACATCCGGAGGCGGGGATACTTTGAGAAGCATCGAGCACACATCTGAGAAAGACGGGGTAGCAGCAGAGGAGAGGATGTAAGCCCGTACACTGTGAAGATGATGCGGTACCCGAGCCATCATCATGGCTATACCCACAGATTCCTTTTGGGCACGTTGGGCAGCAAGATCCAGAGTAGGAGGCTGATGTTGTATCCAAGCCTCGACCAGAGACCGAGCCTGAGCAACGAAGGAGGTCAGATCGGTCACACCACCGCTATCAAGGGCCTGGAGAGCAGTGATAATGTCATAGAGATGGTGGAGACTATCCTTGCCAGAGTAAAGGGTATGGAGCTCGTCCCACATGTCCTTGGCCATCTCATGGTACATGGTCAGGCGATAAGACTCGCCATCAAGAGAATTAAGGATCCATGTCTGCACCCGACCATCATTGTGTAACCAATCATCAGTAGGAGTACCCATAATGTCATGGGTCAAGTGATGAAGAAACCCCTTGGATTGCAGGACACGGCGAACAGAGTGCGCCCATTGCACAAAATTTTTCTTGTCGGTCAGAGAAATTGTAGTAATACGGAGCTCATCTCGCACTTCCGGGAGAGAGGCCGGGCGGTCAGCAAGAGGAACCGCCGTGCCGACAGAATCAGCAGAAGAGGCCATGAAGAAGAGAAGCGGCTAGGAGAACAGATCGGTCAACAAAGGAGACCGCGCGACTAGAGCAGAGACCGCTCAGTCACGATGGGAAGACACCAGCTGCAGGAAGAGGCCGCGAGCAAAGGCGGAGGCCGGGAGAGAGAAGGCCACAGCGGACAGAGACAAGCCGCGTGGGTAGGAAAGAGGAGAGGACCGCGACCTAAATGCGGGAAGGCAACAGTCCGCACGGTCTGGCTGAGAACAGCAGCAGTCAGAGAAACAGGAGGCCAGCAACGGGCAGAGAGAAGAGACCGCGAGTAGAGAAGACTCAAGCGGAAAGAGAGAACAGAGCGCAGCAACCAGGAACAAACCGCAGCGAGTTGGAGCAGGCCGCAGGAGAGTCAGGCCGCAGCGAGCAGAAGAGGCAGGCCGCAGCGAGTTGGATCAGGCCGCGAGAGAAGCAGGCCGCAGCGAGTTGGAGCAGGCCGTGAGAGAGGCAGGACGCAGCGAGCTGGATCAGGCCGCGAGAGAAGCAGGACGCAGCGAGGTGGAACAGGCCGCGAAAGCAGCAGGCCGCAGCGAGCTGGGGCAAGCCGCGAGAGAAGCAGGCCGCAGCGAAATGGAACAGGCTGCGAGAGACACAGGTCGCAATGTGTTGGAACAGGCCGCGAGAGAGAGAGCGGTCTGGAGGAGAAATAAGGAGAGGTGGACCCGACGAGAGAGAGAGGGGGAAGGCTATAAGATGCCTGAGGGGAGGAGTGGAACCACGGAGAAGAAGAGGAAGCGGAAGAAGAGGAGGGGAGCGGACAGGCAGGCAGGCCGCAAGAGACCGAGCGGGCAGCGGACAGAAGAACAGGCCGCAGCAGGCCGCAGACAGGGAAGAAGACCACACAGGTTGTGCGGTTTAAGAAGGGGTAAGCCGCTCAAGGAGAATCGGTGGCTCTGATACCATGTAGAGAAGGAAAAAGCCAATCTTGTATATATGTTCACTTGTATAAAATACAAAGAATGAGTACAAATATATAGATGAGAGAAAGAGAGAGGAAGGTCCTATACATAATGTGGGACTAAAGAGGAGACAGAAAAATAATAAAAAATACATAATGGGTCTAGACTAAATGGGCTTTTCTAATAGTTTATAGTGAAAACAAATGCACTGGCGGCAGAAACTGAGGTAATCTTGGTGAGAGAGTCGGCGCGGTAAAGGAATTGGTTTTGGTAGGATAACTAGCGGTAGTGGAAGAAATGGTGGTACTGGTAGGGAAATGTGTGATGGCTTGGACGGTTCAGTGTGTAATCTTCACTGGTAGGATTGAATCCTGTAACAACTGGAGGAGGCCCCGAGTGTCGTAAATTCGTCTTCAAAAATGTGGGCTTCTAGACGACAAAGGTGAGGGTAGTCAGGCTCAAAGTGCTTAGACTGGCATAGATGTGAGGTTGCGAGTGATTCATAACGTAGTCAGGTAGTGTCCACAGATAAGCTTGCCATATACGCCTGCTCCACAAAATCATCCATGTAAAATTAAATCGACTTGTTGAACTGCGAAGAGACACAGCATTCCTAAGCGGTGTGTTTCATAGCGTGGGGCAATTTCTCCTTGAGCGTGACCCACATCATGTGTGACGTCACCTTACGAAACCAATGCAACCAATGAAGTGTGGATCCCTCCATGTCGATCATCGCTAGGGGTACCTTGCTACTTCCAAAGTGACATGTAACTCAAATGACTATTCGGCAAGTGTGACCGAGCCTAATGGAATGGATCAGTCAAATAAGAGCACCTCCATGCTGCGGGGTGGAGGGTGCGTGCGAAGCGAGGGTTGACGAAGCTTCGCTAAGGGTGCTGACTTGACCACCGACTACAAGGTTTCTTTGCTAATTGTCATGTGACCTTGATGAAAAATATGCTGGACGTCAACAAGTATAGACTTGACCATATCCATGATGGTCGAGAGAATGCCCATAGAACACTCAAGCTCGTCGAGAAGCTCTGTTACATCGTACATCAATGACATCGACCAAGGAAGGACTCAACTGCGGATAGCAGCATCGAAAGATACCTTTGGCAGCGAGGACTCACCACCACCAACCACAAAAATTGTCGACTGCGACTGGTTGCGTCGAAAAGAGAGGCCGTGCTTGGGCCAACAGATCGTGATAATAGGCAAATGTATCTAGGACGTACAATTGTACAGGTGGATGGGTGCATGTGGATTGTTGTTGCATGCACCTAAGGCAAGTCGGGCAGCAACGGACTCTGCAACCGACACAGAAGGCGCGACGACTGCGTTGCATGAAGAAGGTGAATGACAAAAGCTGTGTCAAAAGTATAATGAAATGTAAAAAAATACAGGTTGATTGGCACTGGCATTCAGGTTCCAGCACAAATCCCCAATTCAATTCAGATTCCTATCCACATCAATCCTGACGACATCATCATAAATCTAGTTCTCTAATTTACATCACTAGAGTCCAGCATGTTGGAGCCAAAATTGACCTCTGTGGAGTTCGGGGTCCCAAAAGAGGGGTGACCTCACACCTACTACACTCGGAGGAACGTCACAGACCAAAGACTTGGGAAACTAGGAACAGACCCTCAGCTAGGCGGCGGCCTGGGCGGACAGGCGGCCTGCGAGTGGCGACCTGCGAGCTGGGCGGCGTGCTTGGAGAGCTGCGGCCTGGCGAGCTGCGGCCTACTGGGCTGGGGCGGCGGTCTGGCGAGCTGCGGCCTGGCGAGACGGCGGCCGGGGCGAGGCGGCGGTAAGGGCGAGACGGCGGTCTGGCGAGCTGAGCCTTGGCGAGACGGCGGCCTGGCAAGCTGAGGCCTGGCGAGACGGCGGCCTGGGCGAGGCGGCGGTTGGCGAGCTGAGCCCTGGCGAGACGGCGGTCTGGCGAGCTAAGCCCTGGCGAGACGGCGGCCTGGCGAGCTGAGGCCTGGCGAGATGGCGGCCTGGGCGAGGCGGCGGCCTGGGCGAGGCGGCGGTCTGGCGAGTTGAGGCCTGGCGAGACGGCGGCCTGGGCGAGGCGGCGGTCTGGCGAGCTGAGGCCTGGCGAGACGCGGCCTGCTGCGGCCTACTTGCGGGCTGGGGCGGTCTGCGGGCCTGGGCCTGGGTGACTTTTCAAAAGGGGTCGGGTGGGAGATAAATATTTCCACCCCCTAGTAGTATATTACGCAGATCCGCCCAAAATTGGCCTCCAGGAGTGCAAAACACTCAAAAGCTTAAAAACGTCCACTAAGTCTTGTGTCTTGCTTGAGGCCCACTCTTCGCGAATACGGGGTTGTACAAAGCCATAAACCATTTCTAAGGGTATGGTGGCATGATATAGATCTCAAACACAACATTTCATCCTCCTCAATTGTCCATATCCACCGGATGACCAAAATGCCTCCAACTTGAAAGTATGTTCAACTAACATCAATCTCAAGTGAAGGGTGCCTCATCCATCCCCTATTTTCTTCGTCAATGTACCCCACACTAAAGAACATATAAATATCCCTAACGATTAAAGTATGGGTGTTCATCTTTACTTTCTTCTTTTTAACCCCGTTTTGAAAAAAAATCATTTTTCTTCCTGTTCTCGTGTTCAAGCTTCATCTAGTGACTCAAGGATCAGAGTGTCTCCTAAAGAATCATCCCTCAAGGCATGCTCGCCAAGTGTTTGGCTATGTATCTGAAGGAAGACTGGAGGAGAGTCTATGCAAGATATAATGTTCCTCTAGTGACTCAACAGATTTCATACTGCTTTCCAGCATGATATAATGATATACTCAAGTATCTCAACAGACTTCATACCATTTTACAACACAACAATGTGCGTGTGGACATTTGATAGTGAATTTCATATATATACTAATGTCAGGTAAACTTTACTATTTTACGGACTACCATTTCCAAACACCACCATTTTGCCCTTCAAATCTGGTGAATCCCACGGGACCTAAAAAATGTGTTTGGAAGTTACAGATTTCATGAAAGATTGCAAGGTCCACAAAATTGGATGTTTAAGATAATATATTTTTGTGTGTATAAATTAGAATCTTTGGCATAGATTCAACAAAAGCATGACTCGAAAATGTGTTCCATTGTTCAAATCTCGAGGGAATATTTGATCCAATTAAATTATGACTAATAACTAAAATTTTCATATGACCAATATGTGTATAATTTCATAATGTAAAATCTCTACAATTATCCTATTTTTAATAAAAAAATTTCATTCTAACTAGAAAAAAACTAATAACTAAAATTTCCACAACCCTCGCGTGGTTAGTTCAATAATAAGCAAAATGTTAACTCACTATCCCTATCCGACTTTTAACACGAAGTTGTTAAATGAAATTGATACTTAAGCAACATAAATGTGGAACATATGGTTACATGGAGAAATAGAAATACCCGTTTTCTCTAACAGATCGCCTTAGTGCTCCTCTACCTTCGCCAGGCTTCCCTTCTTTTCTCTTTTCCATCTCTCTAGCCTGCATAAACAACAAAGTTTTTTATTGAACTTATTAAATGAAAAGTACGTATGAGAAATATGGGAGGATCTCTAACCTTCCACTTAAATCGATCGTCTAGCATGCTCTTTTGGGCATCTGATAGCTTCCCAACATATTTCCATACATCATCTCCTACAAGCACAAAAGTCACAAAATTAAGACAAGAATTACTTGCAAGAAGCAAAGCGATAAAAGCATCCATATTTCTGTAAACACATATGCTACACAATAAAAATCAGTAAAGGATGGTACAAGAAAAGAACCCCTCGCAAGAGGGTTTTTTAGTTCAGATCAACGAAAGAATTTTTTGTGCATCAATTGAAAATATTATTTGAAACTAGTAACACCTTGCATAAAAAAAGAACAAGTACCAAGAGTCCTATAGGCAGTAGCCATCGTATTTAGAGCAGATTTCCTAATTTCACCATCTCTTTCTGATGTTAAAGCGGCAACGTGTTGCAATGACTTCAACTGCCCACTGATCTGCACGGCAAAAAAACAAAAAAGCCTTGAAGAATGAATGGAAGAAGCTTTGGTGCAGAATAAATGCAACCAAAAGATTGTCAGGCTCACCTCAGCACCATTATGATCCATCAACCAACCAATGAGGTCGACACATTCTATTTTAGTTCGGCTATTTTTTGATGACAAACCTTGAAGAACATATGGAAGAAGCTTTGGTGCGGAATAAATACAAACAATCTGCTTCAACAGTTCTCTCATTTTCTCCCTCACCTTCTCAATGTTATGCCCAGACTGCAGAATAAAACAATGAATCAAACAAGATCAATTTAATTTCCACTTTTATGAAAATTTCATCCATCTCTCTTACCACTTACAGCAGAAATGAAAAATAAAAGATGTACATCTAAAGATATTATAAACTATAACAAATTTAAAATACATGCAAGAAATTATAGCATGCAAACAACAAAGTCTAACCTTCTCTAACAGACATGGGAGGAACATTGCTGCTTCAGCCTCAGTCAGAGTGTAGCCCTGATCCTTCAATGTTTCAACAAGTTCAGGAAGAAATTCCAGCACCTACAAGTCCGTAAAGTTTTGGGATTAGAATATTTAAAAAATGACAAAAAAGTAATAATGATTGTAAAAGGAACTAAGAGAACTGAAAAGAAAAGCAGCACCTTCAATAAGCACGTTGTGTTAGACTCACAAACACGCAAAACAAACCATCTTAGAAGTATATCAACAAGTTCAATTATCTCTTTTATACTAGATGGTAAAGCCTACAAGATTAAAAGTATCCAGCTGTCAGATGATAAGATAGCACTTTTCACGATCAAAGATCAAAAACTGTATACCCACCTTTTGCAAAAGCTCAAGCCCTTCCACTTGCCTCTTGAAATCTGTGCTAAGAAGTCGTCGATGAAGATCTTCTCTAAAGTGCTTCAGGATATCGCACTGCAAATATTATAGGCAGCACAGCAAAAAACAAAGTTTTGATTAGGAGATGGAAAACAGTAGTGCATGAAACTGATGGTATATGTAAGATCAACAAAAAAAAATCTCACGTGAACTATTAGAAGGATATGATGATGTTACTCTAAGCTTGCACGGGTAAGATGTACATACACAATCAAAGAAAACTAGAAACACAAAATCTCGTGATTCCAAGTTTGAAGATTGGAATACTTATGTTAGAAATACAAAATTATCATAAGCTCAAATGGTTTCTTGAAATTAGAAACAACAACACTCAAGCTTTTATCTCACTATAGTGGCGTCGGCTATATGAATCCTTTGTCGTCATTGTGTCCTATCTTTTGTCATAATCTCACTAATGCCTAAGTACGTCGTGTCTTTCCTTATAGTTTCATTCCAAGTCTTTATTGGTCTACCCCTCCCTCGTTTAACATGCCTAGTGACTAGACTCTCACAACGCCTAACAGGTGCCTCTAATAGTCTCCTTTGTACGTGTCCAAACCATCTTAGACGAGTTTCTCGCATCTTCTCTGCAATTGATGCTACTCTTGCCTTATCCCTGATACATTCATTCCGAATTTTATCTAGTCTCGTATGTCCACACATCCACTTAAGCATTCTCATCTCCGCAACTCCCATTTTTTGTTCATGTACACAATTCACTGCCCAACACTCAGAACAATAGAGCATCGCTGGTCTAATTACAGTACGGTAATACTTGCCCTTAAGTTTAAAGGTACTTTACGATCACATAAGATCCCTGGCGCGCTTCTCCACTTCAACCTACCCGCAAGGATTCTGTGTCATATCTTTATAAATACCTTCGTCATTTTAAACTATCGATCCAAGATATTTAAAACACTAACTACGGGGAATATCTTGATCACCCAACTTAATAACGAAGTCATCCTTACTTCTTGCACTCCTAAATTTAAGCTTCAAATACTTTGTTGTTACCCTGCTCAACCTAAAACCTTTCTTTTCTAAAGTGTCTCGCCAAGATTCCAGTTTTGCGTTTACATCCTCGTGAGTCTCATCGACCAAAACGATATCATCCGCAAACAATAAACACCAAGGTATTGCTTGTTGGATACGTCTGGTGAGCTCATCTAAGATCAGGGTAAAGATATAAGGGTTCAAAACTAAACTTTGATGTAAGCCACAGTGATAGGGAAGATGTCCTCACCCTTATCACTGAATTTGTATACATATCTTTGATTATGTCAATATATGATACATTTACATCTTTATTTTCTAAGACTCTCCCTAATATCTCTCTTAGAACTCTATCATAAGTCTTCTCAAGATCGATGAACATATGCAAATCTTGTTTTCTTTCTCAGTAGTTGTAAATGAGTCCTCAAGAGATGTATAGCTTTCATGGTCGACCGCTTTGGCATGAATCCAAATTGATTTTCAGAGATGTTAGTCTCTCGTCTTATTCTTCTTTCTATTACTCGTTCTTATAATTTCATGATATGACTCATCAATTTAATTACACTGTAATTAACACAATTTTGTATATCTCCTTTGTTCTTATACAAAGGTACCAAGATACTTTTTCTCCATTGTCTGACTATGTTGTTATAGGCGCGCCTAAGACTCGAGGCTCATCAGGCTCAGTAATTTGCGCCTTCGTGCGCCTTATTTGTGACTTTAGAACATAAAAGGCGCGTCTGGGTGAGATTTCCACCCGAGGAGTCGCTCCATGAGGATTGCATTGCACCATCAATGGTCCCACCGATCCAGTAGTCAGACGAAGATACATTATATGCATAGCCATTAATAACGACATACTTCAAATCATCGATCACGACTTCTACACCGTGAGCGGACGAGATATTGTGTGATATCTTGTCCGTTGGAACGGTTTCGCATTACACGATGCTACATGGATTTCTTCAGAGGAGCTCGAGAGATTCGCCATGCGGCTACACAGCGAGTGTGACCATCTTCACTCAACGGAGATGAGTGTTTTCAAGCCAGGGGGAGTTGATGACGTCCAATGCCCAATACAGGTGTATTCCCGCGGGAGGCGGTGATCTGCTATCCAGTCGGACGATCTGAGTTCGTAGTTGCGTCTAGATGATCAATCCGAGTCGATTTGATATATTACTTTAAATGTTTCGAGTTGCATTTGACGCTCGATCGGCCCGGACAATAATTCGTTCGATTCGGGTGCTCTAAGTTAGTTTTAGGTTTATAAATAGCACATGCAACGGTTTATGGGGCATCAAAAGTCAAGTTGCAGTTTTCTGTGAGCCGGCGGTCGTGCCTTCCCCTCTTGGTGTGATTCCAGGAGTTCCTTCCTTGGTGCGACGCCAAGACAGCCCCTCCTCCTCAACCGCCAGACCACCGTGAGGTCTCCTCCTTTCCTCGTGAGTTCGCCCCTAGCCTCTTCAACATCCCAAGACTCTATTCTCACTCCTACTTGTCAAATCCACACAGGATATACGCATGTTTTAAAACTCTCCAACTCCACCCCTTCGACTTCCAATCCATCCAAAACTCCTCCTCTAGCCTCGTTTTCTCACTACCAAACCACTCTCCCAAGCCTTTTCTACAGCCGATCCCATCACTTCCTTCCCCAACCCTACAACCGCCCTTTCTAAAGCCTCCACCTACCACCCGTGCTATTGTTATCCACTTATCTTGTTTGTGAGGCCCCACTCCAAACAAGCGAGACCTATTTTTCCGCACACACCGCCCGAGTCCACCTATCCAAAACTCCTCGTCTGACGCCTTCCCCACTTTGCAGCGAACTAGAAGCCCTCATTCAACCGCCTGTTACCATCGTCTGCACGCGTAAGTTGTAATTTGATGTTTTATTCTCTATAGTTGTGTATTTTTGCACCTGATAATACATTATTAATATATATTTCTATTTTAATTTTCATTAATTAAAAAATATTTTACTTATTTTATCCTAATTATAGTCTAAATCGTTTGTTATGTGTTCTCAGGAAATTCGGGGTTGCCAATAGCAATTTGGATCAAACAGTCAATACTATGAGTCAAATTGGAGCATTCCGACGAAAAACCCAAGTTACACACCCATGACACCCGTGACCTAGGGGTGTGACATGAATCGCGTCCATGACAGTCCAGCATGTCAGAATTTTGGCTCCAGCGCAAATTAAAATTACACGTCCGTGACCAGAGGGCGTGACCAAGTCACGACCATGACATTCCTGACGAGTCCAGCACACACCAAAACTATTCCCGTCAAATTGAGCTACCGCCAGGCAGTAGCCTTGTTTCTTCGTTGTCACACCCTGCAACCCGCTGTCACGCCCCATTATTGTTTTCGCCACGTCACGGCCGTGTCAATCCTTGATACACTCGTGTACTTCCCGAAAACTGCCACAATCACTCCAGATCGACTCGTTTCGCACTCGTTTCAGATACAGCCTGACACGCCCTAGGTCATGGGCGTGACCTCGGGCATTACGAACAAATTATGACGATTTTGGCGATTTTTCACCCAACGTTCCGGGACTTTATTTGGTTGTTTTTCTCCAATTACACGCACTTGGTCATGGGCTTGACCATAGGGTGTGACTTCTGAAATTTTTAACAATAAAAGACAGATGGTGCCAAGATGTTTGCCATCTAGTCCATGCTTCGACTTGAATCATTTTTTTCCACTCTTCTGCACTTTTCTTATTGTAATTTTCATTTCATGCAAGTAATATTTATGTCAAGCAATTTTATTTCCTAGTTTAAAGTTTTATTTCCATACAATAGTATCTTTTTTATTTATAAAATTCTCAATTTGTTTCAATCATGTCTAGCTAATTTTAAAGCACTTGATCAAATGAATTCTTAAGAATTATAATTACATAACCTCTTTTTCATAGCCCTTGATTTAGAAATATTGTTTTACCTTTTATTATAATTTTATTGAGTTCATATTGTCGACGTATGCTTTTCAATCCATGATCCGTATTTTAGTTGATCGAGAGATCTGTGAATACGAGAAGATCGTTCAAGAGTAAAAGGAGTTGCATGCACTACTCGAGAGAGGACGACATAAATCCTCCGGATTTAAGTCAAATCCAGTAGTGGGGTTCACCGCTTAAAGCAAGCTTATGAGTTTCAACTGGCCGAGGGATCTTAATCGATCAACGTAAGGTTAGTTTGTAGTATTTCTCGAGAGAGCTGCTATCATGATTTGGCAACCTCCACGGTCGTGTTTTTATCATCAAGCTTATGAATTTTGGTTTTACTAATTATTCTCCTTAAGACGAATTATTGATCAGATGTTATCTCTCTCTCTTTATCCTTCTTTATTTATTTTATTTTCAAAACCAAATTTATCTACCAATAAAATAATAATAATTTGATTGAGTAGACATCTTAGCAGCCCTGTGGAATACAACACTTGGTATTTATCTTTAAATATCCTATACAATGAACAATAGGTGCCCTTGCCTATAGTTTGTAGAATTTAGAAATATTTTATATCTTAAATTTTACCTATCAGCACCATACATATAACAGATGTTATTTCATTTGTAATTAGTATATGATCGTATGATTTACAGGGCTGGTTCAGCGCATGCTTAAAGTAGTTGTGCTTCTATCGTTTGATGAATTGAAACTTGTTTTTTTCTAATTAATTGTATGTAACGCCGACCACTATCTGCATTGGCATTTCACAACATCGCATATAGGATTCAATTTAGAGTGTCCACCCCAAGTTGACCTACCACTGCATCAATATCTCTATTATATGTTGTCAGGTTGACAACATTAAACATAGGGGAAGTGATATTGTATGTGGGAGATCTAACAAATATGTGTTAGCACCCAACCTTTATAAGATTTAGAAAGGACCAAACTTCCTCTGCTAAAGTTGTAGTGCCAATAGAGACTTGGTGATGGCACGCAACGGTGACACAGGTGTATTCCCGTGAGAGGCGGAGATCCGCTACCCAGTCGGACGATCTGAGTTCATGGTTGCATCTGGATGGTCAATCTGAGTCGATTTCATATATTACTTTTTATGTTTTGAATTATACTAGATGCCCGATCGGCCCAAACAGCGGTTCAAAGGAGGTTCATCGAAGGTTCAGATGCTCTTTGGCAACCGTCGGTCTCCATGCCTCTTCCAGTGCGACACTGGAAGAATCTTGTGCTCCCCTCCTTGGTGCGACTCCATGGTGGATTTCCCCTCCTCCGTCGTCGGACCACCATAAGACTATCTTCTCCCTTCCCAAGCCCTCCCCTAGCCTCTGCAACAGCCCACGCCCCACTCCCCTTCCCTTTTTTCAGGCCCTACCCAAGAAATACCCATCCAGCAACGTCATGTAACATTACTACCAAAGGCCTCCTCTCCTGTTAAGTCCACGCCCAAAACTCCCCTCCAACAAAACCCAATGAAGCCACAGGAGAAAACTCCTCTGATTTTCATTCTCTCACTGATGTTAACCTGAAATCTCCACCCACTGTTATCTATACCCCCAAAATTCCCCCCTCCATGCACCCTATTCCCATTATTTGTGAGTTCCCTAGCAGCCCAGCCACATTCCATTTGTTTCCAACACCCCCCACTTTCAGCCCTCACACATTACAGTTCAACAATCCAATTTCAGATCAGTTGATGAACGCCCTCTTCTCTGAGCAGCAACCTTGAAAGCTTGCAATTAACAGTCATTTACCGCCTGCACGTGTAAGTTGTATTTGGAGTTTTAATTTTCTATTGTTGTTTATATTGGCACTCAACCTGTAGTAGATGTTTGTTTTATATGTTACTAGTATCTGTGACCACATGATTTGCAGGGTTTGTTCCGCTCGTGTTTAAAATCATTGTCTCTGTCGTTTGAAGAATTGATATTTGTTTTCCCTTGATTAATATTTGTGATTGTTCGTGCCTCTGTTAATTTTTATAAAATTGATTACAGTTATAATATTGATCGAACCACTTGCTGCATTTGCATTACAATTCATCGCATAAAGGATTGCATTTAGTGAGTCCACCCCTAGTCGCCCTACCACAGTATCTGGTGCCAGCAAAAATAAGAAATCACAATAAATCCCTCTTGAAAGTATGGTTATCCCATGTGCTCATCAGCATCTTTTGTATTTAGCGTTTGAGATGCAAATCTTTTCTGAAGATTCAATGCGAATCTTTAGGAAGTGCATGCTAATCTCTTCAACCTTGACAATAATCATGCCGTGAAAGGATAAGGAGGTTTGGCCAAGTGGGTGGGGTATAGGCTAGGACATGCATCAGTTAATGGAGTTATTATGGGTAAACTCAGCTAAGTATTAAATCTCACTGCAAAACATTAGGCTCTTAAGTCAATACATACAAGTTGGACACTTAAAATTAATCAATCTCCTCCCCTGCTCTAACTTCATAGAGAGCGAGTATTATAGAAACTACTTAAGCATATTGGGTGGGTGAATATACCCTCAAGGTAACTTAAAATATCTCCCAAATTAAATTTTAAGGTGAACACTGACTTTGATGCAGCATAAATGAATAGTGAAGACTCTAGGTTTCTTTGTTGCTTTATGGTGGAGGCTTTCTTAGCAGTAGTAATCTCCTTCATCTTCATCTCCTTCATCTTCAGACACATATTTTAGTAGAATGTGAAAAGAAATTGATTTCCATTAACCCTACGTCAAGATAAGCATATATATATGGCCCCACACACGTGAGTCGTCAAGATAAGTATATATCAATCATTCCCAAGTTGACTATATCATCCATAAAGTTGTCATAGCTTAATCTTTTGGTGAAGACGTCGGGCAGTTGATCACGAGAATTCACGAAAGGTGTACAGATATTTCCCTTGTCTAGATGATCTTTGATGAAATGTCTGTCAACTTCAATATGCTTCATGCTATCAAGTTGAACCGGATTGTGAGCAATATTGATAGCAGCTTTGTTGTCACAATAAATAGTAACGGCTTTGTTCACATGGAGTCTCATATCCTGGAGAATTGTCTTCACCCCAACCCTCGCACACTCCTTGTGTCATATCCATATACTCCGCTTCAGCACTTGAGCGAGCAACAACATTTTGTTTCTTGCTTTTCCACGATACTAGATTTTCACCCACAAATGAGCAGTACTAGGTAGTAGATTTCTTATCGTCTTGGCTACCAGCCCAATCAACACCTGTAAACACTTGAATTTTTAAAGGTTGATTTGTAGAGAATAAAATCGTACGCCCTAGAGGCTTCTTGAGGTATCTCAATACCCGATATGCAGCCTGTTGATGGCGAGTTGTGGGGGAATGCATGAATCTACTTAGGACTCCCACGACATACGTAATATCAGGGAGAGTATGAGATAAGTATATGAGTCTCCCAACCAACCGTTGGTACCTTGAGATGCCAATTTTCCCCCCTCTAGTATTAGCATCAATTTTGTGATTAGCCTCAATAGGTGTATCCACAAGAGCACACCCAAACATACTAGTTTCCTCCAAAAGATCAAGGGTATACTTTCTCTGAGAGATGAAGATAGCCCAACGAGACCTTACAACTTCAATCACCAAAAAATATTTCAACTTTCCCAGATCGTTGACTTCAAATTCTTTGCCCAGCTGTTCTTTCAAGTGCATGATTTCTTCCAAGTCATCTCCTATAATGATGATGCATCCACATATACAATCAGTATCGATAAATGAGTTCCTCTTCTCTTGATGAAGAGTATGATCAGCAACCCAATTGTAGTATGGTTTTATTAAACCATCCAAATCAATCTCTAGGGGATTGTTTCGGAACATATAGGGATTTTTGCATATGACAGAGCATTATGTTGGACCCCCGGCCCTCCTTTAGTAAATCCAGGTGGGATAGTCATGTACACTTTTTCTTCCAGATCACCAAGCAAGAAGACATTTTTTACATCAAGTTGTTGTAGCTCCGAGCCAAGACATGCAACATAAGAAAGGATCGCACAAATAGAGTTCTTTTTTGCAACAGGGGCAAAGGTTTCTTGATATTCAATTCTTTGGGTTTGGGTATAGCTTTGAGCTACCAAACGCTCTTTATACTGCTCCACCACCCCATCTCGATTCTGCTTAAAGGAGAAAATTCATCATGATCCAATTGTTCGCTTCTCAGGGAGAAGACTCGTAAGTTGTCATGTTCTATTATTTTCCAAAGCACACGTCTCTTCTTCCATTGCATTTTTCCACTCAGGTATCTGAACAGTTTCCTGCTAGATCTTAGGAATCACGATAGAAGAAAGATGAGATAAAAGTTATGTGAGCATGAGAGAGGTGATGATAAGAATTGTAACTAGCAATGGGGTATTTGGTGCTACTAGTATTAACCTAAAGCAGAGCGGGGGGTACATGGAGGTCATCACTCGACTCTGGAGCAGAAGCAAGCACCGACACTGGCGGGACATCCACGGACGGTACTTGCGCAGCGGTACGAGATTTGCAAGAGTATGTATATAATATAGGAGAACTAGAAGTGAGAGGAAACAGAGCAGTACAGGAAGAAATAGGGGCGAGTGTAGGAGGATCCACTATCAAAAGAGGAGATTTGAGGGTCCCGTCAATATCACTACTCGTCTCTCTCGGGGGAGGACCAAAATACGACTCCCCCTCACAAAAAGTAACATCAACAGTGTAGTAGAAGCGACGTGTAGGAAGATGATAACACAGATAACCTTTGGTGGTAGGAGAGTAGCCCATGAAAACACATTTGAGAGAACGAGCATTCAATTTATCGCAATGCGGGGTATGAACATGAACAAAGCAAACATAACCAAAGATGCGAGGAGAGATGTGAGCACGAAAGCGGTCTTTATCCTTCTAAAGAGCTTGCGCATCAGCAATGCATGCAGCCTTAAAGGTGTTGAAGTAATCTAATTCCTGATAGAGACGTTCGAACTCAGAGTAATAAGTAGAGACGGACATGGTACACTGCTTCAGCTCAAAAACATGGCAAGTGAGCTCATAAATTTGCGTCGAGCTGCCAGCTTGAGAGTAGGTGTCATGGGCCCTTTCCAAATTTCATGAGCAGAATCCAGAAGAATATATATTTGATACACCTGAGGGGGCATAGAGTGAAGTAACAACGAGACAACCAAGGAATTGTCTGCATCCCATTTTTCCCGTGAGGAATCGGTACGCGGTAGATCAACGTTGGTTCCATCAATATGTCCATATAACTGGTGACTTTGAATAGCATGTTGTGCCTCCATGTACCATTTAAGGTAATTTGTGTCATACAAGACAATAGTAGTGATCTTTAAGGAGCCAAATTGGTTATGACTAAGAGGCGGATCTCCAGAGGGACCGATGCAAGGAAAAAAGAAGATTTCGGAGTAATCACCCATCGGTGACAGTCTGAAGGCAACTAGCAAGAAGAAGATCTCAAGACGAAAGAAACCACATCCTACGTGTGTCCCTTAGATCGCGCTGCCGGAGAGGATATCGGAGGATGTGACCCTGATGTCTCTGGCAGCCACCATGGGGGACAAAACGGACGGAGACAAAGGGTCGTCCGTAAAACGGGACGAGAGAGGTGTTGAGGCTTCGAACGCCGTTGGAGGAGGAAGGGGAAGAAAGGACTTCGCTGAAAGCCCGAAGCATTGGAGACGACACTGAAGGCGGAGCTGTAAGAACGGGGGAAGCAACGCTTTGGAAGCCCTAGGTGAGGGATGCAGAAGATACGACGAGGGGAGCGAAGGCGGCTGAGGCGGGCGATGTGAGGGTTGTTGTGGAAGATGCGAGGGTTGTTGTGGAAGATGCGAGGGTTGCGGAGGAAGCGGGATGAAACACGACTGAAATGGATCGAGCGCGACTGAAGCAAGGTCGAGCGGCGAAAGCGGGTTCGGGATCGCGGATGCTAGCCTTTGATACCAGGTAGAATGCGAAAAAAATTGATTTTCGTTAACCCTAACTCAAAATAAGCATACATATACATGATCCCACACACGTGACATCACATGAAAAATGACAAGCTCAAAAACGAATATGTTTATTCAACTATTTTAACAATAATTATTAACTAAAGCAATGTAGTCATGACAATAAGTGTCAAGCAAGTTGGAGAACTATTGATGCACTCATAGTTTCATCCATTGAAATGGATGCAATGAGAAAGTCAAACTAAATGTAATTTCAATTTGTTAATAATAGTCTCACACTGCCAATTCACTCCGCTCTGAGCTGTTTATATGGCAAGGCAGCCCTCACCTGTTGAGCCGGTTTTTCGGGTTGAGTTAGGCCAAACCTAACATGGTATCAGAGCCAGGTTCCACCCAGTTTCTGTCCGGTTCCGTCCGATCCGCCCATGAGCTTTGCATCCCGGTTCCGTCCGGTCAATCCATGCTATGGGCGAGGGGGGATGTTAATAATAGTCCCACACTGCCAATCCACTCCGCTCTGAGCTGTTTATATGGCAAGGCAAGACTCACCTGTTGAGCCGGTTTTTCAGGTTGAGTTAGGTCAAACCTAACACAATTAACAGTGTGTGACACTAGACACATACTGAATTGCTTTACCAAACAAATCGAGGGAATAGGTCTCAGCATAACTTAAATTAAATTAAACCTACATATTAAATTTAAGAGAAGCACATCTACAACACACCAAAACAAAAAAAATGTAAAAGAATAACATGAATGAAACAAGTGCGCGGTATAAAACGTCAAATAAATAAAATAGAAATGCAAGTAAAAATGGAAATTCGGTGTCGTGTACGCTTTCTACATGAAAAATGGATAAAATTAATGAAAAACCTTATAAAGAACTAAATCTATAAAACCTCCTTAAAGTTGTAGTTTCATTTTCACACAAAAAAGCGAGTAAATAGAATAAACCAGACTATGTCGGTCCCAAGACCGGATGAAAAATGTGGGAGTTGTGTTAGGTGGACGTCCAGCGTAAATTTAGTCACCCTTACGAATATGAATCATTAGAGAAATTGTGCAAAAGCTAGGTTGTTCCACCTAAGGAACACGTCGCATGGTCTGAATGAGACGTCTTCGCAAAAACCGTTGCATCTCCAGGACTTGGGTGTAGTGTTAAATATGAAAGAGTCCTCGTTGCAAGGTCTGAATGCGGCGTCTCGACAAGGACTGCAGCACCTCCGAAAGGACTTGAGTGTAGTGTTAAATAAACAAAAGTCCACGCATATTAGACGTCCTAGGAAAGTTTGTCGTAGGAATTATGACCGACTTAGGTTTGGTGGTTGGAATATAGCTACGATAATGGGGAAAGCGATTGAAGTGGTGGAAACGATGATTCGGAGAAGGATAAATATATTATGCCTCCAAGAGACTAGATGAGTGGGTGAGAAAGCTAAATTTTTAGATAATTCAAGTTTTAAATTATGGAACACAAGAAAAAATAAAACAAGCAGTGGAGTAGGTATTATTGTGGATAATACTTGGAGGGATGAATTTGTTGGGGTAAGTAGAAAAGGTGATAGAATCTTAACTCTTAAATTGGTCATAAGAAAAGAAAAAATTAATGTGATCAGTGTTTATGCACCATAAGTATGATTAAGTGAAGTTGTTAAAGTGCAATTTTGGGAAGACTTAGATGATTTAATAAGGGAAATCTCACAAAAACAGAAGATTTTCATAGGAGGAAACTTAATTGGACATAAAGGGAAGAAAAATATAGATTGTATAGCCGTACATGAGAATTTCGATATGGAGAAAGAAATTAAGGGTGAATCATTTTAGACGTTCTCATAGCACATGAGCTAATTGTGACAAATACATTTTTATAAATAGGGAGAACATTCAATTACGTTTAAAAGTGGAACTAATAAGTCACAAATTGATTGTTTTATGAATCGTAAAATAGATGAAATGATTTTTAAGGATTGCAAAATCATACCATGAGAGAGTTTGACAACACAACATAGGTTAGTGGAAAGAACATGTTGCTTTCAAGATAGCAGTTATAGAACAACTAGTTGATGATCCGTATGTTGATAGTAATATTTCATGTAAAGTTATATCTTCACATTTTAGGATATGTGAAAAGTACGTACTTGTAGTATCAAAACGTCGTATGCCCCCAAAAAAAGAATCTTAGAGGTGGAAAGAAGAAATGCAAGACAAAGTGAGGGAAAAGAGGACCAGCTATAAATCAGTCCACGCTTGTAAGAATAATGCAAACTTAGCCAGTTATAAAGTCACCAAAAAAAACTAAACATGCAATAAGTAAAGCAAGAAGTCAAGCTTATGAAGAATTTTATAAGCGATCAGATACCAAAATTGGAGAGCGTGACATATATAAAATTGCTCGAGCTAGAGAAATAAGCACAAGAGATTTAAGCCAAGTAAAATGCTTAAAGGATAAAACAGAAACAGTTTTGACGGATGACGTGAATATTAAAAAGCGATGAAAAAGATATTTTTATCTACTCTATAATGAAACAAAAACAATGAATCGAACTTGAAAGAGTTAAGTAAATCGGAGGAATATAGGAGCATAACGTTTTATCGTAAAATTCAATTATCAGAGATAAATGATACCCTGAAGAAGGTGAAAAAAGGAAAGGCGGTTGGGTCAGACGATATACTCATCGAAGTATGAAAATGTTTAAGGAATGAAGAAAATTTGTACCTTACATATTTTTTCAATAAGATACTGAAGTCAAAGAGGATGTCAAAGCAATGAAGAGAAAGTATTTTGATACCTTTGTATAAGAACAAAATAGATATACAAAATTGTGTTAATTACAAAGGATTAAATTGATGAGTCATATCATGAAACTATGGAAATGGGTAAAAAAATAGTAAGACGGAAGACTAATATCTCGGAAAATCAATTTGGATTAATGCCACGGCGGTCGACCATGGAAGTTGTACATCTCTTGAGGAGACTCATTGACAACTACTGAGAAAGAAAACAAGATTTGCATATGTTGTTCATCGATCTTGAGAAGGCTTATGATAGAGTTCCAAGAGAGATCATATGGAGAGTTTTAGAAAAGAAAGGTGTAAATGTATCATATATTGACATAATCAAAGATATGAATACAAATTCAGTGACATGGGTGAGGACATCTGGATGATTAACACGGGAATTTCATATCACAGTTGTCTTACATCAAGGTTCAGTTTTAAGCCCTTATCTTTTTACCCTTATCTTAAATGAGCTCACCAGACATATCCAACAAGCAATACCTTGATGTTTATTGTTTGCGGATAATATCGTTTTGGTCGATGAGACGTGCGAGGGTGTAAACGCAACACTTGAATCTTGGCGAGGCACTTTTGAAAAGACGGGTTTTAGGTTGAGCAGGCAAATACAGAGTATTGGAGCTTAAATTTAGCAATGCAGGATGTACGAATGACTTTATTATCCAATTAGATAAACAAAATATTTCCCGCAGTGAGTGTTTTAAATATCTTGGATCGATAGTTCAAGAAGATGGAGGTATGAAAAATATGTGACACATAGAATCCAAATAGGCTGGTTGAAGTGGAGAGGCACTTCAGGGATCTTATGTGATCATAAAGTACCATTAAAACTTAAGGGCAAGTTTTACCGTGCTGCAATTAGACCAGTGATGCTCTATGATTCTGAGTGTTAGGAAGTGAATTGTGTACATGAGCAAAAAATTGGAGTTGCGCAGATGAGAATGTTAAAGTGGATGTGTGGACACACGAGACTAGATAAAATTCAGAATGAATGTATCAGGGATAAGACGGGAGTAGCACCAATTGCAGAGAAGATGTGAGAAGCTCGTATAATATGGTTTGGACACGTACAGAGGAGACCATTAGAGGCACCTGCTAGGCGTTGTAAGAGTCCAGTCACTAGGCATGTTAAACGAGGGAGGGGTAGACCAATAAAGACTTTGAATGAAACCAAAAGGAAAAACATGATGTATTTAGGAATTAGTGAGATTATGACAAAATATAGGGCACAATGGCGACAAAGGATCCTTATAGCCGACCCCAGTATAGTGGGATAAAGGCTTGAGTGTTGTTGTTGTAAAGAGAGTGAATAGAGTCACTAGTTTCCAAAACATGTTTTATATATAAATGCAAAAAAAATGAACCATTAAACTCTTCTAAAAACAACCGAAAGCAAATGGTATAATCTCATGGTTAGAAAAAAGATGTATACCCGGGTCTGGAGGAGGGAGAAGCAGATATAAGAGTACAATTACTGTTAATGTTAGGTAATAAAAAAACAAATAAGCAAATCAATCAATGATATTTACCAAATAAAATTTAGAAACACTAAATGTGGTTTAAAAAAGAGGGGAAACAAGAAAACATATGGGAAAATGGCAAAGTAATGAAAAGCCAATTCAACAATTTTCTTAGATAAAGAACATGAAAACAGATTTTTTTGTAATAGATGGTCTTGGTAGATTTAAAACTACCTCAAGTTCCTGAACTTGTTCAGGTCTTGGGTCCTCAAATCTGAATCTACGTATAATAATTCTTTCTCTATCCTCCTACAGAACATAAAAGCACAATCTCAGTTTGGGTGCTTAAATAGTATAAAAACTAAAATTCCCTAAAAAGAAAACTTGCCTTGCTTGATTCCTTGACATTCAAAAGTGCCTGTGATTGCAGTGCTAAATCTTGAACAGAAAATATAGAATCCGATTTTGAGATCCTTGCAGGTACACCTCTCTGGAAGAAGGAAAATTGGTATTAAGAAGACCATTTTTACATTACAATCATAAAAAGACGAAAGAACGGACCATGGGGATAGCCTTATTTGCATTCTTAGATCCTCGATCAACAGCACCATTTTGACTTGGTTTTCCAATCTTTGAACAAGACTTAGTTGCTAATGAAGAAGTGGCCATTTTTGTAGAATCGGTGGCTTCTAAAAGACATTAAAACCTATATGAGTATGGAAACATCACTGGCAACAACAGTATGATGTCTATATGAAGAAACCTTGGATCATTCCTGGATGTTTCAACCGTTCAAGAACAAGAGCCAAAGCAGGCCCCCGCAAGTCTTTTAAAGTCTTTGACACCTGGGAGGTCATTAATAATGATTACTATACTGCATACAGTGAAACAGAAAAAAGTTCCTAAAGCTTTAAACTACATACTGCATCTTGGCTGCAGACTCTCAAGATCTCACAAAGAGTAGCTTCCGCAGCTTTTCTAACATCCACTGATTTATCCTACAAGTTTGTAAAATGAATAAGATAAATGATGACTATATTTCATGAAAAGGAGTGCTTTTTGACATCAACTAATCAAGCATTACATACGTTCATAGCAGAGGCGGCTGCTTTCAATAGATGCAATGCATCAGGTGAGTCACTGGTACTTGACAGATGCCTTGATAACCAATCAAATAGATCTTTACGCCCATCTGCACTTAATTTTGGATCAGACAAGGCAGTGATAATATATGGAATCTGCAGAAGCACAATAAGTGTAAGTATAACAATGAGAGCACACAAAATAAACCCTTTCATATGCTTACTACAATCACTACCATTTTATCCAATTGAACAGCACCAATCCATGAATCTAAAGTATTCAAGGTGCACTCCCTCATGTGTTTTTTGTTGTCTCCGAGACATTTTAATACATCAGACAAAAAACCCTGGAAGAAGTTCAATATGAGTTACTACACTTAAATTGGATACATTCTGAAGTTTGGGGATGAAAATGCAAAAAAAATGATGTTAGTGGAATACAAAGAAGACCTTGCTGGATTTTTCAACAGCAGGGCCCATAGCTGATGCAATACCACCTATAGTGGTTAATGTTGCCATCACCAGATTCTTGTTACTATCACATAGACGACCCTTTAGAGCTGCAAATAGCTCTGCTGTAAATGTAAAAAAATAGAAAATAGTAAAATCTCAGTATAAGTTTCTCAACAAAAAAAAATTATGTTTAGGAGTTATGAGAATTGACAGTATGCAACAGAAAGAGAATACCAGTTCCTGCAGGTTGAATGCGTTTATGGGCATCTTCAAGTATTTTGTTGATTGTATCAATGGATTCAAGACGTACCTATTGTGTTTGACTATCAATCCATACACCGTTGTTGAAAAGTTGTAAACAGAGATTTACACCAAACATGATATCTACCTTCCAGTCAGTGCTGCTGAGACTTTTAAAAAGATTAGGCGTTATCTTTGCACTAATATCTTCTCGTGGTAGGCCATCAAATCCAGGAGGCATTGAAGACGTAGAATCAGAAACTTTCACTAGTTTCTTTGGAGCTACAGCAGTACCCTATGAAGGATGATGTAATGGAAATATTATAATGATGTTCCACGGTCTTTACAACAACTGCATGCAGTACTAATAAATGAAGTTACCTCATATGGGTTCTTCTCACACTCTGTTTCAAGGGTAGTAAGAAGTGCCGGCTTGACATCAGTTAAAAATCCTTTGATATCTGTCAACCATTTATGGTAATACATCTGCAAAAATAAGAAGAGATGTGTCTACGCTTTGCTAGCAGAAAAATACCTGGACCAACAAACCTATGTAACACTCCAATAAGCTTGATAGTCGAGTTTCTTGTTGCAACAGCACTAGACTGCAGCCCAATCTCTTTGCAGAAATCAATTAGATCCTGTAGCATATTCAAATTACTAAATGTTAACAAGAGTAAAGTGCTAGACGAGGATTTGATCAACACATTAAGGAAAGAAAATAAGGAAAATTTTCTGAAGCCCAGATGCTCAATTAAATAAATAAATGCAATCATATAAGTATGACATAGTAGAGCATATGAGTATGCTGTACCTTCAATTTTATATGGGAAATGCCAAAATCTTCCAACGCTGACACCATCCACAATAGACCCTCACTGAGAACCTTAGGGTTTTTGTGCTCTTTCAAAATTTTAAAAAGCTGCATCATAATACAATAAGAAATGAATGGAGGATAACACGCATTCTGTGAAGGGCTCTAGAAACTGAGAATGTTAACTCAACGAACAAAAACAAAGATATGGCATGCACTAAATTGAAATTCCACACGAACACAATCTTGTTGCTGCTTACTCTATCAAAAATAAAGCATGGACCAACAGCCTCTGAAAAACTAGTGAGGCATTTCATTCCATGAGTACGAGTTTTGATATCTGCTACCCTTTCGCTTATACCTAAAAAATAGAAAAGATAAACAGTTGGTTATACGAGCATTAAAAAATAGATTAACAAGCTTTTATTTGAGGGTGGAGGCTGTTTGAATTTGGAAATTGCTTGTTCCTCCCAATATAAAGGTAGTTTACAAATCATCGAAGTTAAATAAGGTGTCATAATTTATAAACAAGAATCAGAATTAAAAGTAGCTTATGCTTTTGGACATTTTTTAGTTGCAATTGGGACGGAGGACGGATCTATAGATTGTCGAGAGCATGCCAACGCCAATGCAGCCCTGAGTGAGCATGCGGAACGAACATAAGCAAACCCAACTGTAATGGTACATGTATGTTTAACAATTAACCGGAGACAGATTTTATCAATTCTAATTATACAAGACTAGCAAATCAACACAATGTTCACAAAAATTTTCAAGCACGTAAGCACATAATCACATTCTTTTCGCACGTAGGATTTAAGCCACACTTGCTTAAAATGAATTTTTTATGGCAAAATAAGAATCTGAAACTGATGCGGCACAGGCGTCACACCTTCCCGCCACCCTGGAGTACCACCATGGGGCCCACCTCAAGTCAGCATCAGGCAGCTTTCATCAGACTCGCGGCCCGTACACCCCAACCAACTCTCTGTCATGGAATCACCACCATGCGGCAGGTTGTTGAGGCCGGGGCTCGATCCACAGACCTCCTAGATAAGAGGCCTTCACCAACACTCTCATCACCAACTGATCTGCGGCTCCGTTGGTGATGAGAGTGCTGGTGAAGGCCTCTTATCTAGGAGGTCCGGGGATCGAGCCCCGGCCTCAACAACTTGTCGCATGCTGGTGATTCCATGGTGGAGAGTTGGTTGGGATGTACGGGCCGCGGCCCTGATGAAAGCCGCCTAGTGCTGACTCCAGGTGGGCCCCTGGTGGGACTCCAGGGTGGCGGGCAGGTGTGACGTCTGTGCCGCATCATAAAAGTGGACTCCAGGGTGGAGGGCAGGTGTCACGCCTGTGCCGCATCAGAAACAATTTTTGCAAACAAGTCAATACTCCCTACAAATGTATGATAATAATCAAAATATTAAATACAGAATAAAATAAACATAACCCTATGATACTCATAGTCACGGAGATCCGGCAGTGGCAAAAGGAGGTAAACGGTTGGTTGCGAGCCAGAAGCAAGCTCAAGATGGAAGCAATCGGGATGGAGATGGTGGCTGGAAACTGAATCGTTAGGGACTGAATATGGGGGATAGAATTGGTAAGGGATTGCTGGAATGGGGCTGTTCTGGAACCAGGACTGTAACCTGTTCCGTGCTGGGTGGCTGTTAGGTAGCTGGCAGCAAATTTACTGAAGGTAGACGGCAGTAAATGGGAACATGGAGAAGGGGACTTGCTGTGGGGGGTAGGCGATTGGAAGTAGTTGCAGGAAGGAGAAGAAGAATAAGGAATGACAGACAATTTGAAGTTGTTGAACGGGATTAGCGTCGGGATAATGGAGGTTGTCAATCGTCGGTAGTTGTTGTACTTAAGGTTTTCACAGATGAGATTGGGAGGGGTCGTTTGCGGTGTGGACTCACGAGAAGTGGATCTGCGATAGGAGGTGAAGAATCGAGCAGCCATGGATGAGACGTCGAGTCCACTAGCTTCTGATTTCCATCGAGAGGGAAAATATAAAGGCGGGAAGGTGGTTTTTGAAATCATGCGGCTTGGGAGGGGAAAGTGTGGTGTGGAAACTGAATAGTGAAGGGTTGGGATGAAGGGATCGTGGGAAACTGAATAGTGAAGGGTTGGGATGAAGGGATCGTGGGAAACTGAATAAGTGGAGGCTTCACGAGAAAATAGAGAAAAATTACAAGAAAAGAAAAAAATTGATAAATGAACAAGGGCATTGCACCTTGGGGTCTCGCAGCGATGCACCACGATATGATCATCAGATCTGGATTCGCTCACAAATTCAACAACATATCAAAATGAAAGTCCTCGCTCTTATTTATAACAAGAGGGGTGGTTGTGCACCTGATGTGAACGGCTATGATTGGCTAACACGCTCCATCTTGAGGGGAGTGTTGAAGAATGAAGAATCAAAGCCCATAAAATAGCCTTCATTCTAGTTCATTGTTTTCGGCCCATAGTCTTCTTAGTCTATTAATCCAACATTGTGTATTAAAAGTTGTCTTGTAGTATGTGTCCCTCTATATAGGGTGCAATTGTACATGGAAAAGTAATGGAGAATATAAAGAAATTATTTTAATATCTTATCTTTTAACACACTGATTACCCATGCCAGAATGGTGGTACAAGACGACCTGTTAAAGCGCAAAAAGATGACTCAATATTATATGGTACATGTGATGTAGGGTAGGCTGTGTAGTGCACTCCTAGAATGCAAACTAGTGACGTGTAGGGGCGGACTCGATCAAACCTAATACTTATATGTCATGATAGTTTTAAATCAGGCGTAGGAATTAATAAAAGCAACGAAACATGATAATAAATCAGCGCAGTCATTCATAAGAAAGAGAAATAATTTCTTTAGGCGCTTTTATGTTTTTTGGGTGATGCCTTTCCTCCGCACGGAGGGCCAGAATAAGCACGCGGCGAATTAAGTCGTCATGCAGGTTAAGATATTCACAGACAAATAACCACAAGCTATAATTCTTTTGAAAGCAACGAGTTCCACAAAGTGCACGATGTTTACAACCAACAACAACTAGCACCCCAAATAACAAAGTAATATAAAATCTGGAAATAAACTAGGGCTGCAATAACTTTACGCGGATCTGAATTTTGGAGGTGAGATGGGGTTTTCCGGATGGTGCAAGACTAGATCGGGTAAGGGGTGGTGGTTCCACGGAAGGAGAGGTGGCTGCAGGTATGGCTGTAAGGGGGCTGGTTTGGAGGCGTAGGGCTGGATATGGACAACGCAGTCCAGATCTGTCAAGATCCGGCCCAGATCTGAAAATATAGGGTGTCTAAAGGGGGCAGGAGGGGCGGCTGGGCTGGTGGAAGGCGGGCTGCTGTAGGGGGAAGGGAGGCGGCGGCGTGGAGTGCAGGAAGGGTGGTTGGCGGCGGCTGTAGGGAGGCCGGAAGAGGCGGCGGTAGGCGGCTGTAGGGGAGCAGCACCTGGACGGGGTAAAGGGCTGGCGGCGGGAATCTGGGAGGGGGTTTTGCGGCGGAAAACAGGGGATAGGAGGGTGGCGGCTTGGATCTAGGAAAGGGAAACACGAATAGATAGGAAGCTTACCCCAGGAGTCGGTACCAAGGGCTCCACGGCGTCGGCACCGCGGAATGACCGCCGGAAATGAGGAAGAAGTCTTCTCCAATTTCAGCAATGAATAGAAACTGCAGCCCTAGGTTATTATTTATAATGAAATAAAACTAGGGCACCAAAGATGGACGGTTATGATTGGTCGTCAATCTTGGCGCCAAAACAACACTAAATATTATTCAAAATACAACATGTTATATATTAAAATTCATCAGAACGACGAGCTGAACGCAACCACGGTGGCGGATCGGCGAGCCGGTCATGCCCGCCTGCGAGAATACACGAACGTGGGGTCCGCCTTGCGCCGAGTCGCGCCTGATGGCCCCCCATCAACTCCCACGGACTGAAAAGCCATCATCTCCGATGAATGGAGACGCTCGTACTGAAGTCGAAGTCCCGGGGCGAGTTGATCCAACTCTGCAGCAGCAATCCAGGTGTCATCGGTGAAAGGTCGTCCAAGCCAACGAACCAAGTAGCGGCACACGAGCCCATCCGTAGAGGGGACGAACTCATGTGATATGACCTCTGTAATTTTCTCGGTCCTCGGCACTCGGGGAAAGCGATCCGGTGGTGGTGGTGGTGCTTCAAGTGAAGCCAATGGTGATGAGCTCCAGTGGGAATCAAGTGGAGGCTGGGTGGCGGGAGAAAGGAGCGGTGGTGTAGGCTCAGAAGGGCCGCCAAGGTAGGGATCGGGGTACTCGTGTGGTGCAAAGTAGGGTGTCAGGTCCTCGACATTGAACACATGGTGGATACCCATGCTCGCAGGAATGTCCAGCTCGTAGGCATTCAACCCGATTCGTCTCAAAACTGAGTAGGGCCCAATTCGCATGGCGCTTAGTTTCTTAGCAGGCCCCTGAGGGGGCCGCTCCGCACGGACTCGTACGATCACCTATTCGCCAACCAGAAAATGTTTTTCCCGTCTATGCTTGTCTGTCTGTTCTTTATAATGCTCATTGCTTAAATTAATTCTATGCCTGATGGACTCATGCAACTCATCAATGTGTGAAGGATTCAGCAGACTCACTAGTGCGTGACTCACTCGGGACGGGTATAAGATCAATAGGCTTCCTAGGGTCATAACCTGATACTAGCTGAAACGGGCTCAGACCAGTCGACCTATTGATGGAACTGTTGTATGCAAACTCAGCTATAGGGAGCACCGAGTCCCAACTAGACGCATGCTCACCAACTAAACACCTCAGCAGATTACCTAAACTTATATTCACCACCTCAGTCTGACCGTCCGTCTGAGGGTGGTATGCTGATGAGAATTTAAGAGTAGTCCCGGTTTTACGCCATAATGTCTTCCAAAAGTAGCTAACGAACCGCACATCTCGATCGTACACGATGGACTTTGGGAGACCGTGTAATCTAAAGACATCACTCATAAATAAAGCCGCGATGCGGGGGGGGGCATCGGCGGTCTTACTACACGCGATAAAATGCGCCATCTTAGAGCCGGTCGACCACAACAAAGATAGAATCATGCTTCCGCTGGGTGTGCGGAAGCCCAAGCACAAAGTCCATACTAATGTCCTCCCAAGGACGATGGGGAACGGGTAAAGGGGTGTATAAGCCAGTGTTCTGTTTCGTTCCCTTGACCGTTTGGCATACACGACAATGTCGGACAATACAAGCCACATCTTTCTTCAGACTCGGCCAATAGAAATGATCCTCTACCATAGCAATCGACTTATCCCGCCCAAAATGGCCGGCGGCACCCCCGACGTGTAGTTCCCATACTAAATAATCACGAAACGAGGTGTTGGGCACGCACAAACGGGAGCCCCGGAATAAGTACCTATCAATGATCTGAAACCCCTCAATAGGATCAGGAGGGTCCCTCGATAGCGCAGTGTATACCTCAGCAAAATCAGGACAAGTGGGCTAGTCCATGATCATCCTCTCGAAACCATCCACCTGGGCCCGCAATGTGTGTCGTAGAGAGACTCGACGACCGAGTGCGTCGGCGGGCTTGTTCTGAACACCAGCGCGATGTTTGAGAACGTAGTGAAAATCCTGTAGGTACTCTACCCACTTCGGGTGGCGGTGACTCAGCTTCCTCTGAGAGTCGAGGTAGCGGAGGGCCTGGTGGTCAGAATATAGTACAAACTCGCTGGGGAGGAGGTAGTGTCTCCAATAACGTAATGACTGGACGATAGCATAAAATTCTCGATCGTAGTTCGAGTATTTTTGCTTGGCTTCGTTCAGTTTCTCACTAAAGTAAGAAACTGGGTGTCCCTCTTGACTCAACACTCCCTCAATACTCACACCCGACGCGTCACAAGCGACCTCGAAACATCTGCTAAAATCGGGGAGTCGGCGAACGGGAGCGGACGCCAGTTTGTCCTTAATTTCTTCAAATGCACGAGTGGCCGCGGCGGTCCACTGAAACTCTCCCTTACGCAAACAACTAGTAAACGGGGTCATGATCGAGCTAAACCCCCTAACGAATCTCCTATAAAAGGTCGCAAGTCCATGAAAGCTACGAGCCTCATGAATGGTCGATGGTGTGGGCCAGTCGCAGATGAACTGGACCTTCTCAGGGTCAACAGACACGCCTGAGGAGGAGATAATGAATCCCAGAAAGTGGACTGACTCGGATAAGGAGCACTTCTTCATATTGATAAACAATTTCTCCTCTCGGAGAATGTCAAATAGGAGTCTCAAGTGCTCGAGGTGATCCAGCTCGGTATGGCTATAAATCAGAATGTCGTCAAAGTAAACGACTAGGAATTTGCCCATATAGGGCCGCAGGATCTGGGTCATGACTCGCATGAACGTGCCCGGGGCGTTCGAGAGCCCAAATGGCATGACCAGCCACTCGTACAGGCCGTCTTTCGTCTTAAATGCCATTTTCCACTCATCTTCCTCTCGAACTCTGATCTGGTGGTACCCGCTTCGGAGATCGATGTTCGAGAAGATCTGGGCTCCAAACATCGTGTCTAATAGGTCATCCAGACGAGCGATCGGGAAACGATACTTCACTGTAATCTTGTTGATAGCTCTACTATCAATACACATACGCCAACTGTCGTCCTTGTTAGGGGTAAGAAGGGCGGGGACGGCACATGGACTCAGGCTCTAGCGGATAAACTGCTTCCGAAGAAGCTCATCAACCTGCCTCTTGAGCTCAGCGTGCTCAACAGGATTCATGTGATAGTGGGGTAGATTTGGGAGCAAGGCCCCCGGGACTAAATCTATAGCATGCCGGATGTCCCGCAGAGGGGGTAACTCCTCAAGGAGCTCCTCTGGCATAATATCCGCAAACTCACCTAATAAGGGTCGAACGGCAGGGTGGATCTCAGGTGTAGGGCAATCAGATACCATAGTGGCTGCAACTATATACATGATACCAGCATCAGTGTTGTCTCTCATAAACTCACCACGCCTCAGGATATGCACGGGTCTCGAGGCAATCGTGCTGGTGGAAGGCTCAATCCGACCCTTAGGTCTCTCTCTGGGCTGGGTAGGAGATAAAGTGATCTTCCGCCCTTTATCATAAAATATACACGTGTTCGAACGACCGAAGCACGTGACGTCGCGATCGAAGAGCAAAGGGCGGCCCAATAGAACGTGGGCGACATCCATGGGGATGACGTCGCACAAGACTCGGTCCTCAAAGGAGGCGATGCTGATCGGTACGAAGCAGCGTTGGGTAACCTGTATCGTTCTCTTGTCTACCCAGATGACACGATAAGGGTGTGGGTGAGGCTCCGCCTTCACCTGCATGCGGTCTAGACCCTTCTGGGCCACGATATTCACACAGCTCCCGCTATCGATGGCTAATTTGCAGGGTCCGCCTGCACTCGGGAAATACGTATAGAAAATGGTGGTGCGGCTCCAATCCTCATCGACACGTGGGGTATGCAGGAAGCGCCTCACCACTCCCACCTCTAACGAACGCTCGCGTCGCTCTCCCAGCCATCCTCAACGGTGGCAGTAATATCCTCAGTAACCTCCTCATCTCCCTCTAGTCCTTGCTCCTCATCTTCAATCAACAGATTCCGCGTGGGACAGTGTGCCGCCACGTGTCCTCTGCCAGAGAATCTAAAACACTTGATTCCCCCAGGCCTCTGGCCCTCAGTAGCGACAGCCTTCCCCTTCATGTCAGGAGTGACTCATGGGGGTGGGGCGGCTGTAGCAGTCTGGGCTGGAGCGGGTTTCCTAAACGTCGACGACTCCGTCCGGGAGGAGAACTGTTTCGTACCAGATGTACGAAGGTATTGCTCGTACTCTAGGGCGAGCTGGAATATCTGGTCTACAGTCTCCATGCGATGGGGAATCAGCTCTCTCCGAAGCTCCAAACGGAGGCCAGCCTTGAATCGAGAGGCAGTGGCAATGAGCTCCTCCGAAATATCGTTCCTAACAACCAGCTCGTCGAATCAAGCCATATACTCGGCTACCGTAAGCGTCCCCTGACGTAAGCTCTGTAGCTGATCTAGTAGCTGGTCACGATAAGAGGCAGGGAGATACTTATCCTTGAGTCTCTCCTTCATGTCCTCCCAGCGGGTGATGGGGTAGTAGCTGTCTCTCTCAACAGCTCTCTCTACACTAATCCAGAACACCTTGGCCTGCCCGACTAACTTCATTTTAGCAAACCGGACACAACGTTCATCACTCATATCATACCAATCAAAGTAATGATCCATGTCAAGGAGCCAATCACTAGAGGCCTTTGGATCCAGGCGGTCATCGAATGTCGGGGCGTCAAGGCGAATCCGACGAGTGATGTCAAAGGCGCGGTCATCTCTCCGCGGATCAGGATAATCATCAGGATAATTGTCACGATCGTAATCGTGCCGAGCGGGCTGGGGCCCGCGCTAACGTCGACCCGGCGCGTAATACTCATCTCGACGCTGGTCATGGTGACCGTGTGGAGGTACACGGTTCCTAGGGTCAGGCTGACGTGGCAAGCGGTATTCTTCCCGCTGAGGTGGGGGTCGGCCACGTGCTGGCTCTGGGTTTCGCCTTGCTGGCGGAGTGGGGACTCTCACAGGGGTCTCACGACGGTAGAGGTCTACCGGTTGCGGATCATCTCTGACCCGTTGACCACGATGGGGAGAGTCATCCAGGTCATCCGCGATCTCATCATTATGTAGTGAGGGAGTATCCCTAACATTCTCTAACTGATCTAGACGACGATTCACCGTAGCGATAACGTGACGCACGTTTTCGAACTGGGTACCCATTGCATCAAAACGTTCTAGAATAAGGCGCTGAAAGTCTGTGATAGCGGCGCTCGAATTCGAGCCCGCTGCCTGGTCATTGGTGGTTGGTGGATCTACCATGCATCTAAATGCCCTACCACTACGGAGCATGCAAACGGCCCGACCTGGCTCTGATACCAACTGATGTAGGGTAGGCTGTGTAGTGGACTCCTAGAATGCAAACTAGTGACGTGTAGGGGCGGACTCGATCATACCTAATACATATATGTCATGATAGTTTTAAAACAGGCGTAGGAATTAATAAAAGCAACGGAACATGATAATAAATCAGCGCAGTCATTCAAAAGAAAGAGAAATAATTTCTTTAGGCGCTTTTATATTTTTTTGGGCGATGACTTTCCTCCGCACGGAGGGCCAGAATAAGAACGCGGCGAATTAAGTCGCCCTGCAGGTTAAGATATTCACAGACAAATAACCACAAGCTATAATTCTTTTGAAAGCAACGAGTTCCACAAAGTGCACGATGTTTACAACCAACAATAACTAGCACCCCAAATAACAAAGTAATATAAAATCTGGAAATAAACTAGGGCTGCAATAACTTTACGCGGATCTGAATTTTGGAGGCGAGATGGGGTTTTCCGGATGGTGCAAGACTAGATCAGGTAATGGGAGGTGGTTCCACGGAAGGAGAAGGGGTGGTGGCTGTAGGTATGGCTGTAGGGGGGCTGGTTTGGAGGCGTAGGGCTGGATCTGGGCAACCCAGTCCAGATCCGGCCCATATATGAAAATATAGGGTGTCTAAAGGGGCAAGAGGGGCGGCTGGGCTGGTGGAAGGCGGGCTGCTGTAGGGGGAAGGGAGGCGGCGGCGTGGAGTGCAGGAAGGGTGGTTGGCGGCGGCTGTAGGGCGGCGGTAGGCGGCTGTAGGGGAGCACCACCTGGACGGGGTAAAGGGGTGGCGGCGGGAATCAGGGAAGGGGTTTTGCGGCGGAAAACAGGGGATAGGAGGGTGGCGGCTTGGATCTAGGAAAGGGAAACAAGAAGAGATAGGAAGCTTACCCATGGAGTCGACACCAAGGGCTCCACGGCGTCGGCACCGCGGAATGACCACCGGAAATGAGGAAGAAGTCTTCTCCAATTTCAGCAATGAATAGAAACTGCAGCCCTAGGTTCTTATTTATAATGAAATAAAACTAGGGCACCCAAGATGGACGGCTATGATTGGTCGTCGATCTTGGCGCCAAAACAACACTAAATATTATTCAAAATACATGTTATATATGAAAATTCATCAGAACGACGAGCCGAACGCAACCACGGTGGCGGATCGGCGAGCCGGTCACGCCCGCCTGCGAGAATACACGAACGTGGGGTCCGCCTTGCGCCGAGTCGCGCCGGATGGCCCCCCATCAACATGAACAATACCTCCAAACAGTACTTAACTAGAGGATTTAGTAGCCGTAAAAGTGGTTGTTCAATCATTACAAGCAAGAGAAAGAATAATATGCATGCTTAAATTTAATCTAACTCATGCATAGAATGGGATGAAGGTACAACAACAACAAAATTCAAGCCTTTATCCCATTATAGTGGGGTCAGCTATATGGATCCTTTGTCGCTATTGTGCCCGATCTTTTGTCATATTCTCACTAAAGCTTAGGTACATCATGTCTTTCCTTACAGTTTCATTCCAAGTCTTAATTGATCTATCCCTCCCTCGTTTAACATGCCTAGTGACAATACCAAACAGGTGCCTCTAATGGTCTCCGCAAATAAAAAAAGAGGGAAGAAACTTTGAAAGTAGACTGGATGCACGTGAAGTTACAACCATATAGCCATCATGCGATCACATAGCTATCATAAACTGTCGTCCAAAATTTTTGGGTCATCTCAGATTATTAGGCGACTAAGAATGGCGGTATACAAACTATTATTACCAACCAACAACAATCAAGCTTTTACCCCACTATAGTGGGGTCGGCTATATGGACCTTTTATCGCCATTATGCCCTATTTGTAGTCATAATCTCACAAATGCCTAAGTACATCATGTCTTTCCATATAGTTTCACCAGTCTTTATTGGTCTACCCCTCCCCCGTTTAACATGCCTAGTGACTAAACTCTCACAACACCCAATAGGTTGCTCGAATGGTCTCCTTTGAACGTGTCCAAACCATCTTAGTCGAGCTTTTCACATCTTCTCTGCAATTGGAGCCACTCCAGTCTTATCCCTGATACATTCATTCATAATTTTATCCAATCTTGTGTGTCCCCACAACTGCCTAAGTATTCTCATCTCCGCAACTCCAATTTTTTGCTCATGTACACAATTCACTGCCCAACACTCAGAACCATAGAGCATCGCTGGTCTAATTACAGTACGGTAAAACTTGCCTTTAATCTTAATGGTACATTACGATCATATAAGATCCACGATGCGCCTCTCCACTTCAACCAACCTGCTTGGATTCTATGTTTCACATCTATATTAACACCTCCATCTTTTGAACTAACGATACAAAATATTTAAAGCACTCATTGCGGGAAATATTTTGATCACCCAACTTAATAACAAAGTCACACGTTCTTCTTGCACTGCTAAATTTAAGCACCATATACTCTGTCTTTGTCTGCTCGACCTAAAACTCTTTGTTTCTAAATCTACTCGCCAAAATTCAAGTTTTATTTATCCCTCGCGAAACTCATCGGCCAAAATGATATCATCCGCAAAAAATAAACACCAAGTTATTGCTTGTTGGATATATTTCGTGAGTTCATGTAAGATAAGGGTAAAGAGATAAGAGCTTAAAGCAGAACCTTGAATTGATCCAATTGCAACTTCGAATATGGAATTCAAAGGGATCAAATAAGAAACGATACTCCTACAGTGATAGGGAATTCATGACCAAAATAAGCTGAAATCCATGACACATTCCACATATCTCAACTTAAGAAGCATGGTAAAGAACAACCAATGCAAACGGCTTTTCCAAAGACGGTGAATGTTGAGGCCAATCTGCTAACCAGAAATTGTGTTAGAAAGAAAAACTGCACTTGTATGAGGTAACGTGATAATGCATATTTTAGTAAAATGGGTGAATAGAACACATGAGGAGGCAACATGGGAGAATCGAAGAGAATTCAGAAGCATTTTTGGGATTTCCAACCTTAAGGGCAAGGGGATACAGCATGAGAGGACAACAACGATACATTCAGAAATAGCTTAACTAGCTTTTAGATTAGAAAAACTATCTGATTTTCATAACCATTTATTCAATGACGGTATATGGGCTTGATGGGGAATCATAACCGTTCATCTTATTCAGATCGACGATCGTAACATGTTGAATTTTTAAAAAAAAAAGATAACAAAACAGAAATGAAAAATGAAGTGGGGAAGAGGGAAGAGCCGGAAGGGAAAAGATTTGGAGACTACATTGTTTCAAAATATAGATCACTAGCATACAAAATGAGGAGACTACATCCACCAGCTTAACCGACTATAATGTGCTTTATATATAGCCGGATTCATACAGCGTACTTGTATTAATAAAATATCAAAGCTTGACATTGGAAATAGAGGTGGCTGCATTGATTATTTTTTGCATTAATATTTGATCTGAAACACTCTTCTATGCAGAGATAGGCTTATCCATCCAACACCCCCTCTTAAGCCCATACCTGCATCAACTCAAACTTCTGGCTAGGATCTTGTTGGAGGTGGAAGGAGAACGATGCTGAGTTGGAGCAATGTGGAACTAATCTCATACGAGCCACCGAGGATATTCCGTATTTTTCGGGTCCCTCTCGTTGCAGTCTCGCTGAAATTTGCTCTCCAAAAAAATTCTCTACAGCGAGACGAACCATCCAACACGCAACCTTGTTGAGTAGATGTGGGACTGAACCCATACGAGCTATCAGGGATATTCGCATTTTTTCGGTCCCTCTCGGCATAGTCTTGTTGAAATCAGCACTCCAAGCACACCTCTGCAGCAAGATCGATCAATCAACTCAACCTGTCTCTGATACCATGTTGACTCTTAAAAAAATAACAAAACGGAAATGAAAAATGAAGTGGGGGAGAGGGAAGAGCAGACAAGGCAAAACTTTTGGAGACTACATTGTTTCAAAATATAGATCTCCATATATAGCCGGATCCATACAGCATACTTGTTTGAATAAAATATGAAATCTTGACATTGGAAATAGAAGTGGCTGCATTGATAAATTTTTTGCTTTAATATTTGATCTGAAACACTCTTCTATGCAATGTTTGTTCTTTTCATTTCAAGTTGTATTTTTATTTATTTTTGAGTCAGGACGATCGGTCAATCATAATCATTCATTGTCCAACCCTAGAGTCTACATATTGAGGGTGAGGGTTCTCATTTTGGGTATTGAAGAATTGAGTATTGAAGTACATCCATTGGTCATTCGGTGTCGGTGCAGCTTCTCGGGTGTCGGTGCCGCTTATCGGGTGTGAAGCCTTGGACCCCCTCCTCCTTGTCGTGAGCCTCCTCCACCCCCATGCGGTGAGTCTCCACTCTCTAACCTCCTCTCCTTCCCCTTGCAACCCACCACCACCAATCCATCCAATCCTCAAGCAGTTATCCATTTCCCCCCATGTTTTCCGCAAATTCAATCAATTGCCACCCACATTCCCCTCCTCCAACCCCCCACCCCCCCCCCCCCCCCTCACCTGGCCGGCCTTCATCCACCCCTTCTACATAGCCTTAGCCACCTCGTCCCATTTTCACCTCCAGCAATCCATTGTCGCCGCCACCCAAGTCCACCTCCCTCTTCATTCAACAAATCCTCCCAAAATAGCCCCTATTCCCGCACACAATCCATCACCGGTGATCATTGGAGAATGTTTTTTGCCAACTCCGGCAGTACTCCATCTTCTTCCTACATTTTCAATCATTTTAGTTTTCCGGCGATCGCCGGAAAACCTTCCGGAGACCACCTCCGGCCACCACCAACCTCCACCCAGCAGACAGTCACCACCACCCATAACTACCCCACTCCCTAAGAATTTAGGATCTCATCCTAAATTTTAGCCACCAGTTCCTCCTCATTTCCCTCACAACCAACCCACTCCCCCCCCCCCAACTAAATTCCAGCCCACCTCCCACGTGAGCCTCTCTGCTCACCCACCCCCTATTCTGCCACACCTCCCCTCTATTTCACGTGGAACCACCCCCAAACTGACCCTCATTCATACTGCTCGCTGACACCAACTGCCAGCCACCCCTCTTTTTGCGTCCTGCCACCCTCCCTCTTGTGAATCCACCTCTTCTCCACTCTCCACTACCATCTGGAGCCTCCTCCCTGCCACCACCAAGCAGCTCCCCTCATTCCCCCTACCGGCCACCTCTAGCTTTAGGTAATTCCCAGGCAGCAGCCCTCATTTTCGGCCTCTCAACAGCAGCTTCCCAGACCCCCATACAGCCACCAACCAGCCCTCAACAGCAGCTGTCCAGGCTTTCCATACAGCCACCAATCAGTCCCTGCTGCTTGGACAGCCCTTCTCCACTTCAGAGGGAACCATATTCGGCCCCTGGAGGCCTTCTCGGCCGTTATTCCATGTTATGCAAGTTCAAGGCGTGTTATTTCTTTTATAGTTGAGTCTTGCATCTATTCTGCACTTGATGAGATATTAGGACATAAGTCTTGATTTCAGTTATTTGAGTCTTTTTAATTTCACATTTATCTAGTTATTTGATTTCCTGACGCACTTGCAATTATACCATCTCACGTGTTTTCATATTTAAAATCTTTTAAATTTTTTGGTGGCAAATCAAGTTCGTAATAATTTATAAATATAAATTATTGCAAGTAAATATCGTCAGATCTCATATAGTTGCATGTGGAGCTTACCCATTATTTTTCCGTCATATAGGACCGTCATGTGTCAGGGCTGTTTAGTAATTTTGAAAGTTAAATAAGGCTCCTTCGCTTATAAATAGGAATCTGTATTAGGAATCTCTTATGCTTATGGACATATTGTTTTAGTTGTAATTGCCAGCTCTCTGTAAATACAGAAACATAAATAATCACTTGTTCACAGAATTTGTCTCCTACTAGAGCGATATTGTAGTTCATACTTTAATCAATACTTTTGGATTCTGATCTTGCAATTATTTTTTGAGCCGAACACATGAATTTCTGCAATAAAATAGAGAATAATATAATATACACATAAAAATGTTAACAAAGCACCAAAATATCATTGCATAGTAATGGTTAAGAAAAATACAAGCAACTAAAAAAGATTAAATAAAGCCAATATAGTTTATTTAAGGCCTGACAATATAAATTGTAAATCTCTATTTAAGCACAAACCTGGCAGGCAAAGCATCACGCATTTCTTTGGGAACCGCTTCACTGCTGATGCTACATATGTGATGACCTCAATGACCTGTTGCTGGACCTGCGCAGATAAATGTCAACAAGCCATCGCATAGCTGAGACACATTAATAGCATTTCTGTAACAATGTTATATCACTACCTGCACGTTTTTTTCAGCCCACCCAGGAACAGTACATAACAAACGAATTAACATCTCTGCAGAAGGGTCGAGTTCTCCAATGTTTTCAACCTCCTGTTTCAGTAAACCAATTGCTGCAAAGCAATATTAACAACAGTGTGACTACAACGAGGCCCAAAAGATCAGAGCAAGTTTGTCCCACAACTCTTTGGTAAAAGGAGTTTACACATCATTTGCACATTTGATTGCGGCTAAAAATAAATAATAGCTTTAAGAATGGTTTTGGGTTTAATTGTCAGCCGTTTGAATTAAAGAATAATTACCACTAGACTTTAAATGAGATGTCAACTAACAATCCAGCTATCAAATTGATTTTATACAAAAATTAAGAAGCTAAGGCTTCATTTGTTTCGGCGGTTGCGGGTCGATCCGGCGGGTGGAAACGGAGTGTTCGAAACAGAGGGGGGAGGTGGCTGCTCCAAACGGAGCTTTTTTGGGGCGTTTCTCAAGGCGGGCGGGTGGAAACGGAGCAAACGCCGCCGGAGGTTCATTTGTTTACCCGCCTTCCGGCAGCGTTTGCCCAAAACGGAGCACTGAAACGCCCAAACAAATAGAGCCTAAGTATTCATTAATGTGTGTTTTGGCAGTAAAGTGGCAGTCCAGAATTATTGAGCTGGGAAGAAAACTTCTAAGTAACAAATAGAAAATATGATATATATATATATATATATAGAAATAATTACCCAAACCTCTCCTGTAAACTAGCATAATTAGTGAGAGCACCCCTCTTATTTTCGAAATTACAAAAAACTTCCCTTAAGTTTTCATTTCATTACCAAAACCTTCTCTGGTCTTTTCGTTTCATTGCATCCATGAAGAAAAATACCCTCTGGACACTGTTCACCCAGGGGGTGTTTTTGTGCATTGATGTTATGAAATTAAAACTTCAGGGGAGGTTTTTGTAATAAATGAAAACTTTAGGGGAAGTTTTTGTAATTTCAAAAATAAGAGGGGTGCTGTCAGTAATTTAGCAAAGTTAGAGGGGAGGTCCCGGTAAATGGCCCTATATATATATAAGTTTAATTTAACATTTCAAAGCCCAAATTTGAATAAACTCAGGCTATATATTTTACTGGATTGATATTTTGACAAGTTCTATGATATAGCTACTTATAGCTTTGTTATCCATGACAAACGGCGTTACTAGTCATATGATGTAGCTCTCTTTCAAGCTCTCCGGCACAAGATGTACCGTCAGCACCCACTTTGAATCGCCAGCCAAGATCATATTGCTGACACCTTCAGGCAAAGTAACTTCGTCTACTGAGCAACCATGGTTAATAACTTTATCGAGGGCCAACTATGTTTCAACAATTAATTAGTTGTGTCAAAGGTGATAAGATTGGGTAACTTCCTGTAAATTGATCTAAGGATTACAGAAACAAAAACTCCTGTTGCCACAAGATACAGAGGAAATTAATCATTTACAATTTTGCTTTTCCAGTCCTCTCACCTCACATTCTAGACGATGCCCTCTTGTTGACAACGAGATCTTAAAATAATCTGAGCTGACACATATCACCAAACTTCAATAAAAGACGGTACAAGATTAAGAAAAACATGAAGATGTGATGCACGACAAATCTATAGGTGACGGACAAGTGAACCCCTAACCCTAGATGTAGTGCAAGAAATCACAAGATGAATGTAATTGTTGGAAAAGCCTATGTAAAGAGGCTCATGATGGAGCCCATTTATTTTTTTTCTTCCATCTTTAGTCCCAGATCATGTATAGGGATCTCTTCTCTCTTTCTACCTCCTACAAATATGTATTCATACTTTGTATTTGATTATTGAGAAAGTTTATACAAGTTTCGGTCTTTCTCCACACGGTATCAGATTCAAACAGGTCCTCCGTGCGGTTAAGCTTTATCTCACCGCCGGCCTCTCAGTTTGCTGCCCGCGCGGTTAAGCTTTCTCTAACCGCTCCTCCTTCTGCTCTCTCTCGTGACTTTCACCTCCCCTTTTTGCTCTTCCTCTTGGCCCTCTTATAGCTCTCTTTCTCTGACAGGTGGGCCCCTTTCTCACTTCCCCATCTAACTACAACCCTCCCCGCACGGTTTCTCCTTGTCTACCCGCTCCAGTTTTTTACTACTCGTTGCGGTCTCCTTGAGCGATCTCTCTTAGTCTTCTCGCCTTGACCGTCGCGATCTCCTTATCTACTCGTCTTGCCGCTGCGTACTCGCCTTCTCGCCGCGTGCTTGTCTTCTCGCCGCCTGCTTGTCTATTCGACTTCTCCCACGGTCTGCTCGCACAGCCTTCTCTCCCTTTGTTGCTCAGCTCGCGTGATCTGCTCGCGCGGCCTGGTATCTGCTGCGGGCTCAGCATCTTGGTCGTTGCGGTCTCCTTTTTCTTCTCGCTGCGACTTCTCTAGTCGTTGCGGTTTCTACTCCCTGCTGCGGGCTCCACATCTTGGTCGAGGCCTCTTTCCTGCCGCTGGCGTGTTGTCACCGTGACTGTGCGGTCTTCTCGCGTGGTTTATTCGCTGCTTGTTCGATGTGTTCTGCTCGTACGGTCTCCTCTCTGATCATTGTTGTTTTGCTGGTGCCGTCTGCTCGTCGTGGTTTGCTCCTCTGCTCGTTGTTCTGATTGCCTGGTCTGCTCGTTGTTCTGATCGTCTGGTCTGCTAGTTGTTCTGATCGCCTGGTCTGCTCGTTGTTCTGATCGCCTGGTCTACTCGTGTAGCCTCCTCTCTGTTCGCTTCTTGTCTACCCACGTGATCTGCTTTTCGCGCGAACTCACTCTATCCGTTGGTCTACTCGCCGCCGGTCTATCCTCCGGACCGCCTTTCCATGGGGTCTTCTCTTGATTCTACCGGACAGGCGGCTTCCTCTCCTACAGACTGTCCGGCCCTTATTCCTGAACTCCGGGATGAATTGTGGATCACCACTATTTCTTTAGTCGGGAAAAAGAACTTTGTGGAGTGGGTGCAATCTGTTCGTCGAGTTCTTCAGTCCAAAGGCTTTCTACATCATTTGACCCAAGTTGTTCCCGATGATCCTACTGAAATCTGGTTGCGCAACGATGGTGGTGTTCAGACTTGGCTCCTCAACTCCCTTGATGGCGAACCTTATCGCATGTTCATGTATCACGAGATGGCCAAGACGATGTGCGATGAGCTTCATTCTCTCTATTCTGGCAGAGATAGTCTTCAGCACTTATATGACATCATAACAGATATTCAAACTCTTGACATTGGCGAGGCTGCCGACCTCACCTCCTTTGTTGCTCGGGCTAAGACTCTGGTTGAAGCCTGGATTCAACATCAGCCATATATGATAGATCTTGTTGCCCAGTGTGCCAAAAAAAGAAGTTGTCGGTATTGTCATGATGATGGTGTGTGTCCCGCCTCATCTTCAGAGCGTTCGGGCTCAGATCCTCTCCTCTGTTGCTACTCCGTCACTATCTGATGTGAGCTTCATGTTGCTCAAGGTCTCACCATCTCCGGACAGTTCTGGACCTCCCTCACTGACCCTCCTTCAGCAGACTTTTGTGCCCTTACTGCCTCTCCATCCTCCTGCTCGTGGAGGACGTTCAGGTTCTTGGGGCAGAGGTCAAGGTAGCCGGCCACGACCTAAGTGTTCCTTCTGCGGTAAGGACGGCTACCTTGAGGCCATTTGCTACCGCAAGCATGGGCTTCCTCCTCGCCTGCTTGCTTTGGTTGCTGCCAACGACTCATTTGTCACTCGTACTGACCGTGAAGAAGTCCGGCTTCAGCTCCAACAACTCCATGGTCTACTCGGCCGCTCACCTACCTTTGTTGCCTCCGCTGCCTCCATCTCAAATTAAGGTATCGCTTGTCTCTCAACTAGTCCGCGCTGGATAGTGGATTCAGGTGTCACTCATCATATAACCCAACTGCGGCCACATCAGTACTTGGATTCTCCTCATCCTAAGTGCATCACATTGGCCAATGAGTACACTGTTCCGGTCTCCGGCTCTGTTGATATCCCTCTCACTTCTTCTCTATCCCTACGCTCGGCTCTTCATGTCCTGGGCTCCCCATTTAATTTACTTTTTGTTAGTCGTCTCACTGCCGATTTGAATTGCTCTGTAACATTTACATCTTCTTTTCTGATACAGGATCGACGGACGCGGAATATCATTGGTAAGGGACGACTGCAGAACGGGCTGCACCTTCTTAATGACTCTCCTACTATCCTCTCCTTCATCTCCTCCGTCGATTGGCATCGGCGTCTTGGGCATGCCGCTCTACCGGTCCTCCAGAAGGCTCTACAAGATGTATCTCTTCCTCCTTTTCAGTGTGAATCTTGTATTTTCGGCAAACAGTCACGTTCATCTTTTCCATCTAATTGTACTCGGAGCTCTGCTTCTTTTGTTTTAGTACAATCCGATGTTTGGTGTCCGTACAAAATTACTAGATTTTCTGGGCATCGCTATTTTTTAACTTTTATTGATGATTTTTCTCGCATGACGTGAGTATTTTACTTCGTGATCGCTCCGAGCTTCTTCGTGTCTTTCAAACATTTACCCTTGAGACCCACACGCAATTCTTCGCGAACATAAAAACTCTTCGCACTGATAATTCTCGCGAATACACTAGCCAAGAATTTGTGAATCACTGCTCTGAATTTGGGATCATTCACCAAACATGTGTGCATATATCCCCCAACAAAACGGAGTCGCGGAACGTAAAAATCAACATCTGCTTGATATTGCTCGCTCTCTCATGCTTCGCATGCAGGTCCACAAAGCTTATTGGAACTTTGCGCGTTCGACGGCATGCTATCTGATTAACCGTCTCTCCTCCCCCATACTCCACAATGTCACTCCGTTCAGCCTCCTCCTATTCTCCTCTACTCCGGCATTCTCTCTCACAACATGTATCTTTGGTTGTACTTGCTACGTACAGATTCTTGGCCCGTCCACGGACAAGTTGGATCCTCGGGAGACCAAAAACAACTTCGTTGTCTATTCACAAACTCAGAAAGTCCATGTGTGCTACTATAACACCCCCTCATCCGTCACAAATAATATAACAGAAAATCCGGCCGGGGCCACACGTCATATGAAACGGAAGAGTTACTAAATGAGACCAAAAACCCTTAAAAATTGTGAATACGCAATCCTAACACAGTGTTGCGTTCTAGCGGAAGAGTAAAAGGAGTTTCATAAAAACCACGGCCAAAGGCGAATGTCCACTGACCACAATAGGAATGAAATACAACAACCACAGATTTGGCTTTAAGGTCTTACATCAATAATGTTTAGCCAAATAAAATAGTTTGCATACATTGGCACGCAGCCCGACAACACATGAGAAACAACTAAATAAACAATTGGGCCTTCGAGGGCCAGCACAGCAAGAAGGGCTTCAGCCCGCTATTTTCCGCTTGGCTCTGCAGCACCTGCAAGCAAACATTCCACCAAGCGGTGGCAAACAAAGCAACGGTCAGCAAGGGCTGACCAAATTATAACGACCTCACCCCTTTCTCAGGGTGGCGGTGTTTCTTCCCTGCAAGCGGATTAGCATAATTACATAAAGCTAGAATGTGTCATTTAAGCACCAATTATCACAAACGTTGGCGCGACCGGCCCAACGTCTCGTGCACTCAGGGCACCTTAACGGTGTACCGAACTTCCCCGGGTCCCACCACCATCCTCAGTCCTGGAATGAATGGCAACACATTGAGCATTCGCTAGCCGTGATTCAAGGTCCTCGGCTCTCTCCTATGCCTATAGCAACACATCAAATTTCCTTAGGTAGTCAACTACACCACATAGTGCAGGTACAGTTCAGTCAAGCTCGTTGCTCAAATCGTCGTACCCAACACGCACGACGCGGGTCAACCTCCCCTTGCATGTTATCGTATACATAACAGATTGTTATGTAACAAGGGTGGCACTTGCGGCCGCCTGAGTTGCGCACTCAAGGCATACAACTCCACACACTAGCCCTACGGTATCCGAGAGATGGGCTTTGTACAAACACGACAAAACTCCTCGAGAGTTAATGCTGACGATCCAACGACTTCGTGCAAACATTAGAGTGTTTCCTGAAGCACACCTCCAGTACTAACTGCCGCCCCGGGCAGATCCCTATTCCGAAATATTCAACTTCCACGGAGTCTTCTCCGAGAACCCTAGAACATCACCAATCCATACCAACATGTTCGAATGGGCTTCACACAGCATGTCTAAACCGTACTCGTGCTTCCGGGTGCTAATGCAATTAATAGCGGGGATGTAAACACCGACCCGTCGGAGAGCACCCTTCCCCCACTCGTCGGGGGAGAGGGACTTCCATGCAAATATGCTAATTAAGGGCTTCACCTTCCCAAGAAGAAAAGTCGTTACCCTTGACGCGCGTTTCTGAGGCATGGCTCGGTCATGAACGACCTTCGCAACGGCTGTCCACGCACGGATCTGGCTTGCACGCACCGATTTGAGCTACAACACGAACATTTCGCCGCGATCCCTAGCCAAACTCGAGTTACTCTCCAACAACACCTCCGGACGACCTCCTCCCACAAGCGTAAGCCCAACCCTAACCCTCTTGGTCGGCGAAGAGGAGAGGGAGATCAGTCACGGCCTCAAACCTAGCTGGTGGTTTCCCCCTTACTGGCGGCGGCCAGGACAGAGGGAGGAGAAGGGGAGAGTGAGGTCGGGCTGCTCCTAGAAAAGGAGAAGGCTCGGGCCGGCCCTTCCAGCGGCGACGGGATGGGAGGCCGGGAGAGAAAGAGACGAGCTCTGCTCCTCTTTCTAGCGGCGACGGGAGAGAGGGAGGCGGGCTTCGGCAACGGCGTCGTGGGGGGCAGTGATGGATCGGGATTCTCCTCCTTCCAGTTTCGCCGATTGAGGAAAAGAGAGCGAGAGGGAAATATCGGGAGAGGGGAAAATTGTCGGTTGGGGAGAAAATGAGAAGGGAGGTGAGGGGAAATTAGGTTTTATAGAAACCCTAATCCAAAAATGATATCCGCAGACCATGCCCTCTAAACGCACCCCAAACTCATTTAACCACGCGACACAATTTTGGGGCGTTACAATTCTCTACTCCTTAAAGAAATTTCGTCCCGAAATTTTAAAATACGAATAACGAATTGAAACTCGTCATACCTGAGTAAAATAGATCGGGGTACTCCTCGCGCATGACCACTTCTGGCTCCCAAGAGAGCTTCTCGCGGCCACAATTGTCCCAACGGACTCTCCCCATCTTGATTGCCTTTCTCCGCAACTATCGTATGTCACTATCGACAATGCAAATCGGCTTCACCTTGGTAGATAGGTCACTATCCACCGGCATAACATCGGCCTCCAACACAGAATTGGGCTCCCGCACCGCCTTTCTCAACACAGAAATGTGGAAGACGTTGTCCAACCCACTCAGCTCCGTCGACAAGGCAAGTCGGTAAGTTGTCTCGTCGATGCGTTAAGTGATCTGAAATGGCCCTAAATACATTGGACTCAGCTTCTTCAAGCGTCAAACCCTCGACATTTCTTTGAAAGGCTTTATCTTCAAGTATACCCAATCTCCAACCGCGAACTTCACGTTCCGGTGTTTGGCGTTGTACTAGTACGCCTGACGATCTTGGGCGGTCAACAACGGCTCTCGAATGATCCGTATAGAATCCTTCGCCTCATCAACAACTTTCGCTTCAATAGCTTGGTATCACCGATTTCTGCTCATGTTAACGGAGTGCGGCACTTCCAGCCTTTCATCGGTCATTGCTGTGAATGTGTGTTTTGAATTTCGGACAGCGTTGTGAGGATCACCTTCACATGGTAGAGTTTGCCTATAATAACAGTTATTGGCAAATAACCGATGAACGTGCCTCCAATCACCGGACGTACACCGCCCATCACGGTCGCTAACTATAATGCGAGGGACGTCATGTAATTGCACGATTTCTCCGCATACAACTTTGTCAGCTTCTCCAGTGGATCGCTTTTCCGATTCGGGATAAAATGTGCAACTTTGGTCAACCGATCAACAATCACCCAGATAGAATCGTTTTTCTGCAATGACTTTGGCAAACCGTGCACAAAATCCATGGAAATATCATCAAATTTCCACTCTGCGATCGGCAACGATTTCAAGAAGCCTCTCGGTCGTTGGCATTCGGCCTTCACTAGAGCGCACGTTTGACATTTTGCCACATAGAGGGCTATGTCATTATTCATATCTGGCCACCGGAACAGTATCTTCATATCCATGTACATCTTTGAGCTCCCTGGGTGGATTGAGTACTTGGTATTGTGAGCCCCATACATCAATTCTTCCCGTAGAGTGCCAGACTTTGGGACGCACAAGCGATCACCTTTCCGCAGAAGACGGTCTTCAACCAAGAACTGGGAACTTGACCCTTCCGCTGCATAGCGCTTCATGTTGTCACCGAGCTCCAACGCTCTTCGAACTCTATCCGCAAGGTCACATTGTACCTTCGTCCAGTTCAAGCATGTGTTTGCACAAGTACTCCTGTCGACACAGGTGATACACAAGGCTTCCAATTCCTGGATTAAACGTTCATCATGCATGCGCAACCAGTTTGCTCGTGCTGGAGTTCTACGACTCAAAGCATCAGCGTCCACAGTCCCCTTCCCGGGTGTGTAATGTATCTCGAAGGTGTAATCTCCGAGGAAATCCATCCACCTTCTTTGCTGCATGTTCAACTCTTTCTGATTCAACAGTTACTTAGGCTCTTATGATCCGTAAATATGTCAACCTTCACGTCATATAAATAATGTCGTCACAGCTTCAGGGTGAATATCACCGCCGCTAACTCCAAGTCGTGGACAGGATAGTTTCTCTCATGCACCTTCAGCTGGAGTGAGCCATACGTTATAACCTTTCCAAACTGTAGGAGGACGCAGTCTAAGCCGCTCCCTGAGGCATCGCTATAGATCTCGTAGCCGTCCGTACAACATGGCGAACTCAAAATAGGCGTCGTGGTCAAACGACTTTTTAGTTCCTCAAAAGCTCGTGCACACTCCGGCGACCACACAAACTTCTGATCCTTTCCCGTCAAGGTAGTGAGAGGTAAAGTTATCCGCGAGAAGTTCTCCACGAACCGCCTGTAGTAGCCGGCAAGTCCCAGGAAACTCCATACATCCGTCATTGTAGACAACACTGGCCACTCCTGTATAGCTGTTATCTTCGTTGGATCCACAGCAATACCCTCCCCACTAATGACATGACCGAGAAACGCCACAGACGATAGTCAAAACTCAACCTCAAATGGTTCGTATGATCCTCCTCCGACTGCGAGTATACCAATACGTTATCTATGAAGACTATCACAAATCGGTCCAGATACTCCTGAAAGGTTCTGTTCATCAAATCCATGAACTGATGGCGCATTTGTCAACCCGAACGGCATCACGGTGAACTCATACTGACCATAGCGTGTGTCAAACGCTTTCTTGGGAATATCACTCTCCCTTATACGCAACAGATAATAGCCGGACTTCAGATACAGCTTCGAGTAGACGGTTGATCCAGCCAACTGATCAAACAACCATCGATTCTCGGAATCGGATACTTGTTCTTCTCCTTCAACTTGTTCAGCTCTCGGCAGTCAATGCAGAGATGCGGGCTCCCATCATTCTTCTTCACGAAGAGGACCGGCGCACTCCAAGGTGAACCACTTGGACGTATGTAACCCTGCTCTAGTAATTCTTGCAGCTAAACCTTCAACTCTGTCATCTCCTTTGGCGCCACTCTGTATGGTGCACGGGCACAGGTTTCGCATCTGGCAGCAGATCAATAGGGAAGTCGATCTCTCGCTGGGGTGGAATTTCAGGGAGATCCTTTGGGAACACATCTGCGAACTCCGACACGATAGGAATGTCACTCAAATGGGACTTCGGCTCTACAGCCTCCAATAGCGTGAAGAACAACTACGCGCCCTTCTGAACCGCTTTGACCACATGGAGAGCATACATCAGTATCTTGCTCGATCCTCGCATACCAGCGAATTTGGTCTCGCATTCAGTACTCTGTCCCAGTGTGATTTCCTTCGAGTTGCAGTCAATACATGCACGCTGCTCCGAAAGCCAGTTCATACCAAAGATAACGTTGAACTCGGATATCGGCAGTACAAATGCTTCCAACTTAAAATCATGATTCTCTAACCGCACCTGAATACAGCAGGACATATCCGCACGCATCAAGCATCTGTTAGGCAGCAAAACATTCAATCTATTTGTTAATAAAATGTAAGGCACTCCGATGCGCAATACGAAGCCGTTGGATAGAAAGAAATGAGAAGCGTCTGTATCGAACAGTGCTCTCGCCGGATAATCCCAAATTACGAGAAAACCTAATTTAAACAAGTTTAGAAAGGCACAAGGTAACAAGTATTTAAAGCAGTAAAAACTGTATATTATGTCGTACTTGTCACCACGTCATTCTATTTTATTGTCTCGTGTTGGCCAAGGTTGTAGACTCGAGCCTGTGCAGGAGTATAATGAGAAGCTGATGACTCCACCGCTTTCTCCTTTTCAGCATAAGATGCTCTTGTCTTCTTCTCAGTCTTCGGCGGGCCACTGCGGCACTCTCGGGCGTAGTGCCCCACCTTGCCGCATGTATAACACGTAACCAGGCCTCAACTCGAAGTAGCTCCAGAAGTAACGGTAGGAGGGGATGGTCCAGACGACCTAGCCTTCTTGTTCCACCTGGTGCGGAACCCAGACTTCGAAGAGGTATGCACCTTGTACTCTGGCTTCTTCACAGCCAAGTCCTTATTTTGCACTCTCCGCATGTCCTGATCTAAAGATCGGGCAGTGTTTACCAAAACCTGAAAGCCCTGCGTCATCGGGCCTGAGAGAAGCAACCTCATGTCATCCCGCAGTCATTCGTAGAATCTGTTGGTCTTTCGCTCCTCGTCTGCAAACGTGAAGTCGACGTACCGCCCCAACCTTGTGAACTCATGTAAATAGTCGTCAACGGAACCTTCTCCCTGGGTCAAGCGCTGAAACTGATTCTCCAATGCAATTCTCTGCGTGGAAGGGAGGTACCTGACCAAGAACAGTCTCGAAAACTCTTCCATAGAAACGTCAGAGAGCTTCCTACCAGCAAGCTGGTGCAACTCCACCTTATCCCACCATAGTCTTGCCTCTCCACCCAGTAGGAAAGTGGCTATGGTCACCTTCTGTGCTTCATCTGTATCTGTCTCCGTCATGGTTCTCTTTATACGTCAGAGCCAATCTTCAACCTGAGTCGGTGATTCCACTCCCGAAAATGTAGGAGGATTGAAGTTCATCACATGCTTCATCTGCTTTTTTGTTGCTCGTTTTACTGCCAAAGGCTCAGCAGGCACTTGCCTCGCCGCCACTGGCTCAACTACGGCAGCCTGCACCAGGGCCACCATAGGGTGTACTTGCTCTCTTGGATCTGCATTGATCATAGCGAACACAGCTTCCGCAACTAAACGGATTGTCTTGGCAGGAGGAGGTGTAGGCACCTCCGCCGGTGCATTACTCTCAGCAGAATGCTAGTTTTGGTGCACTAAGGGCACCTTAACGGTGTACCGGACTTCCTCGGGTCCCACAACAAAACTCAGTCCTGGACTGAATGGCAAAACATTGAGTATTCGCTAGCTGTGACTCAAGGTCCTCGGCTCTCTCATATGCCTATAGCAACACATCAAATTTCCTTAGGTAGTCGAACTACACCACATAGTGCAGGTACAGTTCAGTCAAGCCCGTTGTTCAAATCGTCATACCCAACACGCACGATGTGGGTCAACCTCCCCTTGCCTATTATCGCATACATAACTGATTGTTATTTAACAAGGGTGGCACTCGCGGCCACCTGAGCTGCACACTCAAGGCACACAACTCCACACACTAGCCCTACGGTCTCCGAGAGACGGGCTTCGCACAAACACGACAAAACTCCTCGAGAGGTAATGCCGACGATCCAACGACTTCGTGCAAACATTAGGATGTTTCCTGAAGCACATCTCCAGTACTAACTGCCGCCTCAGGCAGACCCCCATTCCAAAATATTCAACTTCCACAGAGTCTTTTTCGGGAACACCAGAACATCACCAATCCAGACCAACAGTCTGAATGGGCTTCACACAGCATGTCTAAACCGTACTCGCGCTTCCGGATGATAATGCCATTAATAGCGGGGATGTAAACATCGACCCGTCGGAGAGCACCCTTCCTCCACCCGTCGGTGGAGAGGGACTTCCATGCAAATATGCTAATTAAGGGCTTCACCTGCCCAAGAAGAAAAATCGTTACCCTTGACGCGCGTTTCTGAGGCATGGCTCGGTCAAGAACGACTTTCGCAGCGGCTGTCCACGCACGGATCCGGCTTGCACAAGCCGATTCGAGCTACAACACGAACGCTTCGCCGCGATCCCTAGCCAAACTCGAGTTGCTCTCCAACAACACCTCCGGACGACCTCCTCCCACAAGCGTAAGCCCAACCCTAACCCTCTTGGTCGTCCAGGAGGAGAGGAAGATCGGTCACGGCCTCAAACCTAGCTGGTGGTTTCCCCCTTACTGGCGGCGGCCAGGACAGAGGGAGGGAGAAGGGGAGAGTAAGGCCGGGCTGCTCCTAGAAAAGGAGAAGGCTCGGGTCGGCCCTTCCAGCCAGCGGCGACGGGATGGGAGGCCGGGAGAGAAAGAGACGAGCTCTGCTCCTCCTTCTAGCGGCGACGGGAGAGAGGGAGGCGGGCTTCGGCAGCGGCGGCGTGGGGGGAGAGATGGATCGGGATTCTCCTCCTTCCAGTTTCGCCGAGTGAGGAAAGAGAGCGAGAGGGAAATATCGGTAGAGGGGAAAATTGTCGGCTGGGGAGAAAATGAGAGGGGAGGGGAAATTAGGTTTTAAAGAAACCCTAATCTGGAAATGATATCCGCAGACCATCCCGTCTAAACGCACCCCAAACTCATTTAACCTCGCGACACAATTTTGGGGCGTTACAGCTACTCTCTTGCTACCCGCATGGTGACCGTTTCTGCTGATGTTACCTTTCGGGAGAATTTTACTTTCTTCTCCGCTCCAGATCCAACATCTCTACCACCACCCGTCCTACAACCTGTTATTCTCGTTACCACTCCACCATTAATTCCTCACCGGGCTCCTGCTCTTCCCAAGCCGCCTCTTATCCATGTCTACACTCGTCGCCATCCTCGCTACGTTGCCCCAATGCAGTCAACTTCAACTTCTGACGCTCCGCGTCTTGCTGATCCGGCACCAGAATCAACCGCTCATCACATGGCGAACTATGTATCCTTACATCGCCTATCCCTACAGCTTCAAACATTTGTCACTTCATTATCCTCGATTTTTGTACCTAACTCTGTGCAGGAGGCTCTCCAACATCTTGTTTGGGGGGCAACCATGGAAGAAAAAATGAAAGCTCTCTGGGTTAACCAGACATGGAACCTGGTATCTTTACCTCTCGGCCAGACATCTGTTGGCTGTAAATGGGTGTTTGTCATCAAACATGCTTCTGATAGGACAATTGACCGTCTGAAAGCTCGACTGGTGGCTCGTGGCTTCACCCAACAGCAAGGTCTCAATTATGAGAAAACATTCTCTCCAGTAGTCCAGCTCAACACCGTTCGTGTTCTCTCTGTGGTTATGCATCGCCACTGGACCTTACATAGTTGCATCAAATGGATATCAAGAATGCGTTTCTGAATGGCGACCTCCAGGAAACAGTATACATGCAACAACCTCCCGGATTTGAGACCACGGGGAAGAGTCCCGAGTTTGTCATCTTAAGAAGTCCATCTATGGTCTCAAACAATCCCCTCGGGCATGGTTTGGCAGGTTCAGTAAGGCAGTTCGGGAAGTTGGTTTTACTCGAAGCTCAGCAGACTTCTCTTTATGCACTCGACATCGGTCAACAGGAACGGTTCTTTTGTTAGTATATGTTGATGACATCTTAATCACTGGATACGATTCAAAGGGAATTCAAGCGGTCAAACAGCATCTTAGCTCCGTCTTTCAAACAAAAGATCTGGAGCACCTTCGATACTTCTGTGGTCTTGAGGTCGCGAGACGTCCGGATGGACTTGTCCTCTCCCAATGGAAGTACTGCCTTGATCTCCTTCAAGATGTTGGCTACTCTGTATGCAAGCCGACTACCACTCCAATGGATGCAAATCACGAGTTGTGTGCACATGCTTCTAATACAGATCTTCCTCTCCAAAATCCTGAATATTATCGACGACTTGCTGGAAAATTGATCTACCTAACGGTCACAAGACCGGATACATCCTTTTGTTATTGGGGTTGTCAGCCGGTTTATGCATGCATCTCGAATATCTCACCTTCAAGTCGTTGAACGCATCCTAAGATACCTTAAAAGAGCTCTGGGTCAAGGGCAGGTATACAAAACCTCATCCTCTACACCAAAGTTGATTGCGTACTCAGATGAAGATAATGTTGGTTCCTTGGATGATCGGCGGTCAACCAGTGATTTTTGTAACTATTTTGTTGGTCATCTTGTTACCTGGCGGAGTAAGAAACAAGCCGTGGTTGCTCGATCCTCAGCTGAAGCAGAATACTGATCGATGGCATCGGTTGTCTCTGAGCTCACATGGCTTGAAAGTCTCCTCGCTGATCTAGGAGTAAAACTCCCCTCACCAACTATCCTATTATGTGACAGTCAAGAGGCTATACACAGAGCAAAGAATCCGGTCTTCCATGAAAGGACGAAACATATTGAAGTGGACTGTCACTTCATCCGAGAGAATGTTCAAATGAAGAAGATAGAATTGAAGAATGTTCGGGGTACTGAACAAGTTGTTCATATCCTCACGAAAGCCCTACCGAGTACCCTATTTTATCAGTTCCTGTCCAAGCTATGTGCCTATGACTTGTACGCTCACGCATGCGGGGGAGTGTTGGAAAAGCCTATGTAAAGAGGCTCATGATGGAGCCCATTTATTTATTTTTCTTCTCTCCTCTTTAGTCCGACATCATGTATAGGGATCTCTTCTCTCTTTCTCCCTCCTATAAATGTGTATGCAACAAGGTTGTCAGGATCGCGATCCAGATCATAGGATCTTACGATCCTACGATCCAGATTTTATAAATCGATCCTGATTTTGTAAGGCGATCCTCGATCCAACCCTACTATCAAATCTGATCCTACCTCGAAACAATCTCATCTAGGAGCACGATTCTCACAACCTTGGTATCCATACCTTGTATTTGATTATTGAGAAAGTATATACTAGTTTCGGTTTTTTCCACAGTAATGAAACTACGACGACCCTAAAATGTCATACAAACATACACGCACTCCAATCAAATGTAAATTTAATTAGCATGCAAATGATTTGATCCAATTTTAATTTAGACACAAACAATTAATTAAGATAAAAACTTCAAACAGTCGCACAGTTGTTCACAAATTTAGTTTAGACATAGCAAGTTAAAGCCAACTAATTGAGGCACAATAAATTTAAGCACACAGAATAGAACCTGCAAGCCACTCGAATTCAGAATACTAAAAGCAGCTATAAGAGAACATCCAACAAAATAAGAGTCCAATAAACAATAATAGAAAGTAATAACCTCCCAACAACAACTTACACATGCAGGTGACGGCGGGGTAGGGCACGGTGGAAATCAAAGGTGGTCGGTCCCCTCAAAGGCTTCAGGCAGCTGGATGTGGCAAAGGGGGAAATACCGGTCTCCTGGAGGGCTGTTGAAGTTATAATCTGGCTGCGGGAGGGCTGTTGAAGGTGTAATGTGGTTGTGGGAGGGCTGTTTGAGTTACTGGAGTGTTGTTTTGCGGAGAAGGGACTACGGAGCCGCGAGGAGGTGGCAGGTGGGCTGTGAACAGATAATAGGGGTGCTGGATTCGAATTTCAGGGAGCTGGAATCAAACTTCAGGGTGCTGGAAGGAAAGTTTGGGGATAAGGATGTGGGGAACAGCATGGATGGGTTTAAGGGCTGTCCCAGCGAGAAAAGGAAAAACTGGAGTTTCTGGCTGGGGAGTCGCGGGGATGTGCCGGGAGGGCGTTCCAGTGGATATAACAAGAGAAATAGAGGTTGTAGGCAGATGGTTCGCAGTACAAAGTTGGGTAGGTGTTTTGTGTCGGAATTGACGAGATGGCAATGGGAGTAGGGGCGTGGGTTGCTGGAGAGGTTAGGGGAAGGTCGTGGAGGAGCAGGGCTTATGGTGGATGAGTAAAGGAGAGGGAAGGATTTACCTTGGAGTCGCACCAAGGAAGAGGTTCCGGGGGTCGCACTCGCACGGAGAAGAGACTTGACCGACAGTTTCGGCAAACTTGAAAACCTTTGATGACCTAAGCCACCACCACCCCCCTACCCCCATGCATGTTTAAATACATCATAACTTAAATAAGGCACCGAAATCGGACGGCTCAGATTGTCTGAAACGGTCGGGTGTCAAAACAATTCAAAAATATATAATTAATAATAAAATCAACTCGAAACAACCACCTGGACGCACCTGTGGACTCAAATCGTCTGAATGAGTAGCGGATCATCGCGATATCCATCAATTCCCCCCGAATTGAAAGCGCTCATCTACAGTGAGTGAAGATAATCATGCTTTTGGTGTAGCCTGGTGAAAAATAGTGTAAACTCCTTTGGGAAAATCCAAGCAGCGTCGGGGAATGGGTGGCAGCTCCAGCGGACAAGGTATAGCAACATATCTCGTTTGCCCACAGTAGTAAAGTCATATGCAACAATCTAAAGTAAGTCTCTAAAAGTAGTTGGTGGCTCTGAATAGAATGTATCTCCGTTTGAAAAGTTAATTGGTGGAACCATCAACGATGCAAGGTGACTCACATGGTGGGACACGTCAGGCTGAAGCTAAGGTGGGGTAGGAGGAGTTGAAAGATATTGTGGCTCGGGTACGAAAGTGGGGAAGGGTTCCACATAAACACGCTACTCGCAGTAAGGAATCATGCCCTCTATATTGAATACCCGGTTGATCCTCATATTTTGAGGGATGTCGATCTCAAGTGCATTAGTACGGATCCCTGACGTGACTCTATAGGGACTCATTCAACGAGCACTTACTTTTTTGTTATTCCCGTTGGGAACCTCTCAGATCAAATGTGAATCATCACTTGCTCTCCAATTTAAAAATTTTGATCCCGTATGTGTCTATTTGTTTGTGCTTTATAATAATCATTACTTGTTGCAACTATCTTTTGGACTGATTCATGAAGCATATGTGAATGTTGAATGAAGGATGTTTTAGATGCATGCAAGTAACGAACCAAAGACTCGGCATACTCATTTAAATGATGCATGAGAAACACAACAAACATGGCACACTGACGAAAAACAGAGTATATGTAGTGAAGGTTCCTGAAGGTGGGTGACTTATCAGGAGGTTCTCCGGGCGAGATGTACAAAAATCCATTAAGCATTCGAGCACTCAAGTAACTACCTAGGACGGTGGCACTGAATTGCAGTTGAATGGTGTGTTAATTGTTACCTAGCGACTCACCCAGTGGTAGACAGAAAAATTGACTTGAATGACGTCATCACCCGAAGGAACGTTATAGATGGTGTCAAAAAAGCACGATGCACAGATGTGATGGGTACCTAACATGATGATCACTAGTGTGAATAAACAAATCATCCGCACTAAACTGAATGGTTCTTAGGAAGCGAGGCCCATCAAATGAGCCTCTTGAGAACTTAATCCCAAATAGATCAGCAATGGAGAAGGATAGTCCTCCAAGATGACAACAGCAATAATGATAGTGTCCATGGGAACAAGTAGGACACCGACAAAAAAGTCAATGCTAGCCACTTCACCCTCATAAGGGAGTGGTGGCTCATCAGGAGCTTTGTCAGAGGGTTCATCAAAACATCAATCAATATGATCATGATCCCCCGGATGAGTATCGTCGAAAGGGATGGTGCCCCAAAAAACGGGCGACGTAACCACTAAGAGCTCGACAGTAGGCTCTCGACTCTCGATCCTGATGTGACTCAAGACAATGCTAAGGGAAGAGTGGGAAGAGTCCTTTATCAAGTGTGGGTCAATCGATATAGTGTCGAGAACTAGATCTCTAGCCGAAAGGGACACGAGATCTAAGTGAGTTGCGGAGGGTGGATATACCATCACAGTGTCACTGGGCCGCCCGCCCTCACTCTCTTGACCACATTCACTAGTCATACTGGTATCACTCTCGACATATATCAAACTGCTATGATCGAACTCAACTTCAAAATCAAGTGGGAACTGAGTCTCATCTGAACAAGATGAAATAAAATCTGGTGTCGGGTCAATCATGTTAGTGGGAGCACTACTAGACGCATCAGAGGTTGGACCTAAATCTTGAAATGTCACCCTAATGGTCCATCTAAAAGTACATTTCATGCGGTCCAATTGAGCTTCTACGAGATCAAATTGAACAAGAACCAATTGTTAAAATTTGGCTTCAGGTATCTCTGCTTGTGGAACACTAGGGTGATGCATACACATGAAGTTATCTGCATGATGGCAACCTTTATAAAGATCCCGATAGTCATCTAAATGGTCGTCCCCTAATAGACTCGCAGTGTATCAGATGGATAGACGTGATCCATACGAACGCGTGGCGAAGAGCGACGATGATCATCATAATAGTATAAGGACCTCTTCGGTGGAGCTCTATGGGATCGAGAATATACGGATTCCGACTTCTCAAATAGCAAAGTGTAACGATAATGACCAGAACAGTACACAACACCCTACCATCATAAAGACGTGGAGAGGTGTAATGATGATAACATGAGGATCTATCAGCATGGTGATCGTCTCTATCAAATCATGACAGAGTCGACACCATATCTAGAAGGAGGGTACTGCATCTCATAATAACTGTCGTGAAAATACGCGATCTGATACTACCTATAGACTCAATGGTTGTGTATTGAAAGAGTACAGGACAAATCTATAGGTGGAGAATAAGTAAAGTCTTAACCCTACATGCAGTGCAAGCAATCATATGATAAATGTAATGAATCTATGATGACCCTAAAATGGCATACAAATGAATACACACACTCCAATTAAAAATAAACTTATTGTGCATGCAAATGATTTAGTTTGAATGTAATTTAGCCACAAACAATTAATTAAGAGAGATTTCAAGCAATCGCACAGTTGTTCACAAAATTAATTTAGAAATATCAAGTTAAAGACAACAACTAATTTAGGCGTAATTAATTTAAGCACGCAACGAATAAAACCTGGAAGCCACGCGAATTCACAATACTAAAAGCAATTATAAGAGAACATTCAACAGAATAAGAGTCCAATTACACAATAATAGAAAGCAATAACTCTCAATAATGACTTACACATGCAGGTGAAGGCGGGGTAGGGAACGGTGGAATCGAAAGTAGTCGGTCCCCTCAAAAACTGCAGGCGGCTGGATGTAGCAAAGGGGGAATTCCGGGATGTTGGAGGTCTGTCGAAGGCTATAATGTGGCGGCGGGAGGGCTGTTTGAGTTACTGAAGTGTTGTTTTGTGGAGGAGAAGACAGTGTGGAGTCGGAGGGAGGTGGCAGGTTGGCTGTGAAAAGGAGATAGGGGAGCTGGAATCAAAATCCAGAGTGCTGGATTCGAATTTCAGGGAGCTGGAATCAAACTTCGGGGTGCTGGAAGGAATGTCTAGGGATAAAGACAAGTGGAGAACACCAGGGAGGGGGTTTCAGGGTTGTCCTCGGCGAAAAACCGCAAAAGTGGAGGGGTTTCTGGCCGGGGGGTTCACGAGGCGGTGCAGGGAGTTCCAGACGTGGATCTATTGAAAGAAATTGAGGTTGTAGGCAGATGGTTAACGGGATAGAGCTGGGCGGGTGTTCTATGTTGGACTCAACGAGATGGGAAGGGGAGTATGGCGTGGGTTGCTAGAGAGGTTAGGGGAAGGTCGTGGAGGAGTAGGGTTTACGATGGATGAACATAGGAGGAGAGAGACGGATTTACCTTGGAGTCACACCAAGGAGGAGGTTTCTGACGTCGCACCGAAAAGAGATATGACCGACGGTTTCAGAAAACTGGAAATAACCTTCAATGTCATCAACCGGCTCCCCTGCATGCTTAAATACATCATAATTGAAATAGGGAACCGAAATCGGACGGCTCAGAATGTCGAAACCGATCGGGTGTCAAAACAACTCGAAAATATAAAATAAATAGATGAAATCGACTCGAAACAACCATCAGGACACAGCCGTGGACTCTTATCGTCTGAATGAGTAGCAGATCATCACAATCTCCATCAAGATGTGCCCTTGTAACTCATCAAACCCAACGCCTATCATGTCACAACATCACCAAAATATCATATACCTCTCATCTATGTTACACGGGGATGAGGGCGGGATACGCAATACAGCGCAATACGGATACAAAAATGTGATTTTCAAAACACTTAGGATGCCGGATACGCTTTTTAAACATTTAATTATTTAAATATAAATACAAATTAATATGAAGACATGCAGAACATTCTCGTCTTCTTCATTTTTTCATCAATGTATATCACATATCATATATTAAATGAACACCAGGTTTATGTGCTACAAAAACGTATCACATCTCTAATTAGAATCTGTGCATAAAAGTATGCAATCAATTGAATCTCATCACTTATCATTCAACTTTTTTTGTAACACGTATTTCTCTGTGTCACTCTTGCAAAACACATAAATTTTGAGCATTTTCAAGAATACACAACGGTATTTAGTAGTACGTGAAAGTATTCGAATCCAAATTTGCTTATCTGAAATTAAAAGAAAAAGATTTTGATAGTTTCAGGGACGGACTTCTGAGAGTTTCCGAAAGTTTACCAACTCCAAAACACTTCAAATACGATACGTAAAGTCGTTGTAAATATGTATGCTTCATAGGCTTTCATCCTTCACTGTCACCAGGATTGATGCAACCATTACCGCATTCGAGGAAGTTTGATAACACGTGGCACTTATATTTATTATTTGTTATTTTAGTTATTTTGTAACTTTTTTCATGCACCAGTGTATTTAGAATTATGTCCCATCAGTTTGACCATTTTGTGAGTTCCTAAATAAATGATCTGGTAATTTTAGCTAGTTAGAATGGAAAAGGCAAGCGTAAATTATTTATTTAGAACTTGTAACCCCCCCCCCCCCACACACACACACACACAATCCCTGCAAGCTGAAGTGTACAGGTTGTATACGCTTGGAGAGAAATTGCTGATATAGTGGGTGATACAATGCCTTAATGAGAATATAGGAGATTTGATCGGCATCTCGCACATGTCGTAGAATCAGTTTTCAAAGTTAAACCTTTTCCCGAACAAAATGGCAAACAACTTCGATATGCTTTGTATGCTCATAAAACACAAGGTTCTCTGCACCGTGAATAGCAGCTTAACTATTGCAAAAGAAAACAGCTGGTGATGGGAGTTTGACACCTAAATCGGTGAGGACACTTTTGATACATATAAGTTTTGAGTGGGCAGTAGTCATGGAGTGATACTCTGCTTCAACTGAAGACCAAGCAACCACAGTCTGTTTCTTGCTTCGTCAAGTAACCAAGTTCCAATCAAAATATGTGCAGCAGCAACTCGTGCACTAACGATTATCCCAGGACCCATCGTAATTAGGATCACAATATGCAATGAGAGACAGTAGAAGGCATGTACACTATCCCTTGTCCCGGAGCATTCTTCAAGTATCGAAGAATACACACAGCGGCCTGAAGATGAGAGACCCGAGGGGTATGCATGAAACGATTGACCACACCGATCACAAAGGAAATGTCAGGTCGTATGATAGTAAGATAGATTAAATTGTCAACAAGACAGAGATAATGCTCTACGTCAGGAAGAAACCAATCAATGTCGAATGCATGAGTGTAAAATTTGTGATTGACATTTATAGGTGTGTCAGCAGGCTTACATCCCGAATAGCTTGCATCGCGAAGAAGGTTGAGGCAATATTTTCGTTGATATACGACGAGGTCATTAGGATTACCAGTAACCTCGATACCCAAGAAGTATCAGAGGGGATCCAAATCTTTAGTCTGAAATTGTGAGGCCAAAAACTTCTTGACCAAAGTGATGTCAGAGTTGTCATCTCCTATTAGAAGAATGTCATCAACATAGGCAAGAAGTGGCATTGTGCATGTTGAACGGCGACGAATAAATAAGGAGAAGTTGGCAGAGCAACGAGTAAAGATAATATCACGAACTGCACTGAATTTGTCAAACCATGCCTGAGGGGACTGCTTGAGGCCGTAAAAAGATGTCTTGAGATGACATACTAGAGACTCCCCGGTGGTTGCATAACCAGGAGGTTGTAGCATGTGCACAGTTCCATAAGATCATCATTGAGAAAGGTATTCTTTATGTTAAGTTGGTGTAATGGCCAATGTTGATGGACCGCTAGAAATTATTACTCGGACGGTATTGAGCTTGACAACAGGAGAGAACGTCTCTTCAAAATCACGGTCGTGTTGTTGGGTGAGCTATCATTTTCCCATTCATTGTTTCCTGCCCCCCGAATGTTGAAGAGCCTCCTGCACAGAAGACGAGGTGGATAAAGAGGACAAAGACACCGCAACCTGCGAAGGGGAGAAGAGAGGCGGTGCAAGGATACATAATTAAATAAAGGGTGAGCAGTAAAAGAACCCGCATCTTGGTATGGAGCCATAGGCGGATCAACGGGCCAGGGAGTAGCATCTATAGACGGCAGGGCATCAGACCGAAGACAACGACGAGTGTACACTTGTAAAGAAGTAGAGGGGATCACAGAAGGAGGTGTAGGGAGTAAGGTAGGATGGGGAGCATGTGAGGAAGGGTAGGAAGCAAGGAGAAATGTGAGTGGGAAGAGCCAGACGTGGGAGAGAATTGGGAGATATATCGGGAGTTGCTGAAAAGAATGGTTGATCGTCAAAGAAGGTAACATCCGTAGCAGTCATCTTTTTCCAGTGATAGGAGAATGGCACACATAACCTTTTTGCATACAAGAGGACCCAAACGAAGATGTACTTGCTATCACGAGAAGCCAACTTATCGACAGAAGGTTTGAGATGATAAACAAAACAAACACATCTAAAGAAACGAGGAGGGAGGGAGAAGGGAGATGTGGAAGGACACAAAATGGATTAGGGAGTAACATAATTGAGTACGGTCAACGGCAAGCAATTAAATAAATAGCATGTTGTGGAAACAACAAAGTGCCCATACTATTTTGGAACATGCATTTGGAACATGCATTTGAAACATGCATTTGGAATAAGCATTTGGAACATAAGAGAGCGAGCAACATCCAGAAGATGTCGGGTCTTCCGGTCGGCGACACCATTTTGATGTGGTGTATAGTCACGGGATAATTTATGGAGAATGTCGAAGAGATTACATATGTCCTAAAATTCGTGAAGGATATATTCACGGGCATTATCAGTGTGAACTATTTTAATGGTGTTGGAGAATTGAGTACGAGTTTCAACAATAAAGGAGCAAAAGTATCATAACAACTCTAAGTGATCACCTAGTAAGTATAACCAAGTGACGCGAGAATGATCATCAATAATGATAAAAAAACTGATAGCCAGACAAACTGACAGTTTTGTACGACCCCCAAATATCTGGGTGAACAAAGTCAAAGGAGCCGAGCTCTGCGAATAACTAAGGGAGAAGGTTATTGATGTTGCTTGCCGTAAATACAAGTTTTACATTGAAACTAGGCCTCGTCGGAGGATTAGGAAGAGGAGCATGGCCAAATCAACGATGCTAGTCAACAGAAGTAATCGGGGATAACACAAGGACGGGAAGGTCCAAAGTGTAGAGCTCATTTAACAGTCGGCTGGTAGCAATGATGTGTCGTGTCCGTCCATCGTGCACCACAAAAGAAGATTTGGTAAAAGTTATGGAACAGTCATGTCCTAGAGTAAGACGACTGACTGAGAGTATATTAAATTTAGAGTAAAGGACATGAAGAACAGAACGAAGAGAAATGGACAGAGTGACAACAACATCGCCGCAAACACAAACAGGGGTGGTATCGACATTTGTAACAGTGAAAAACTTGGAAGTAGAAGTATTTGTGTACCGAGGGGCAGTTTTGGAGCAATGTGATTGGTATCCCCAGAGTACAAAATCCAAGAAGAGACAAGAGGAAGATGAGATATTTTGTCATAGGAGGAAAAGGCCACGAGGTCGTGGGTGCGAGTAAGAAGCTCTCTGATGCAGCATGGGGCGTAGGGTTTGCGCGCCTGTCGGCTTTTCTGTAGTAAACCCTAATGCATGCGATGATTAAACGAATTTTTTAACAGAAAATTAGAGCGGGCGTTGCACAGACTTTGAAATCAAACAACTCTGATAATTTTGTAAAGCGCAAATCGCTATTTTGTTTAAAATTTAAATTTTCTTAAAAATGGTTGAATTTTCTAAATCCGGGAAGAAAGCTCGCAACTTTCGTTCTGTTCCCCTTGTCGTAGCAAACGGAACTCGTGAACTCCAAATACGTTTCCGTTTGGAGTTTTCGACGTAGCGTTCGCCGACAGGATTCGGGCGAAAACCCAACAATGAGTCTACAACCCTACGAGAAAATATAGAGATACACACAAAGGAGGAGAAATGAACAAATACCGATGGAAAGAGACGTCTTTCCGTATGCGAAGTCGATGGCGATCACGCGAGCAACTCCTCGTCATCGTCGATCTCCGCTCCGAGGTCGGCCTCTATCGCACACGGGCACCACGGAATTAAGTCACTCTCTCAAACGAGATGGTTCCACGGAATGACTCAACAAAGTAAGGAAAGCCACAAACTAAACAACTTAAATTTACTCGCTCCTCACACTCGGAGTGGTTCCACGAAATCTCACACTAACAATTTGATTTTTCTTCCCTCACCCTGATGGAAAAAACTACGGAAATTGCTTCAGCATTCAGCTCTCAAAAATACTCATCAGTAGTAAGTAGTAACAGTAACATCAAAATGCAATCTTCAACCTTACAACTCTCTATAGGAAAAATTTACAAGCAACAATCTTTTCCAACTCCTAACAGGAAATCAACACAGACAGCTAACTAATGCCTAAATTTCATTGTTCACCTTCTTCTTTACGGGAGTCAAAACGCAAACGATGATCAGCGGCAATCTTCACCTTCCCTAACGCCTACAACTCCCACACGGGATTTCACTCACGCCTAATCTCTAACCGAAGCACACAGCAATTTCAGATCGAAAATCCAAAACTACAACTCCCAGCCAGAGCTTCTCTCACACACCTCTATAGGAATTTCAAAATCATAAACAAAGGGGAAGCACAAAACAATTTCTGGAATCTCAGTTCATTCAATCATTCACCACCAAAAACAATTACAAACTCCCTTTTATAGGGTTACAACTGGAAACCGAAAAAAATACGGAACAGAAAACAAAAAAAAGGAACACGAAACCTGCACACGAGCAGCCATGGACGAGCCGATCTTGGACGTCGAGCTTGTCGTGGAAGCATCGTGGCAACGAAAATGGTCTTCGAAACCGTCGGAGGAGGGATCGTGGATGTCGAACCGCTGGTCATGCGGGAGTTCTTCCATGGCGCAGCGCAAAGATCGGAAGGAACGGCTCTGGCCTGCGGGATCTGGAAGATGAATAGAGAATCGGGCCGGCTTCTTTTTTTTTTTACCTAAACTTAAACATAACTATAACTTATATATATACTCACACTCTCATACTGATACACACACACACACACACACACACACACACACATATATATATATCTAATATATATATATATATATATATATATATATATATATAATTTGGCACACAAGTTTCAACACAAAACATAAAAATAAACATGTAAATTCAAGGCCGATAAGAGTCAGGTCGGATGCGACGTCGGGCACTTTTGTGTCGACCTGACCTGTGCTGGTCTCCACCAACTCTCCACCTCTCGAAATCACTCATCTCCGGTGAGTGCTCCGAGCGGTAGTGTTGTAGAAGATCAGCATTAATACGCTCTAACGCTTCGGCCAAGAATCAGCTGGTCTCGGTCTCTAGTCTGATGTGCCAACGAACCAAAAATCTCTAAAAACCACCAGAAGTAGTGGTCACTGTCTCGTCATCCAGTATCTGTTCGGGAACCAAAATCTGTCGCGGAAGTCGATCAGCAGCTCTGGGAACTGGTATAGTAAACTCATCTAGTATCTCATGCTCAACCTGCAAGCCATCAGTGGAAATGGGAGGAACTGCAGTGGACGTGTCAGTAGCGGAATAAATATCGGTATGTCCTGAATGTGGCTCCTCACTCTTACTCACCAACCCAGAAGAATCAAATGGATGAGAAGACAATGGAAATTCTAAAGACTCAAGCGGGTAATCGTGGAATAACGTCAGATCGGCTACGTTAAAAATAAGATTTGCTCCCCAAACGGAAGGAATCTCAAGTTCATACGCATTTTGCCCAATCCTCTTCACCACTTTAAAGTGTCCGGTTTTACGGTCAGCTAGCTTCTTTACGGTACCCGAAGGTAACCGTTCTGGATTTAGGCGAACCATGACCAAGTCATCCACTTTAAAACTATTAGCTATTTTGTGTTTGTTAGCTTGAGTTGCGCCAAGATCATAAGTACTATGCAACTTTCACTCAATCTCTTTATGTAAATCATGCAATTGTAATGCATACTCATGTGCAAACTGGCTAGTTCTAAAGGTGTATGGTAGTGGTGCTAAATCTAACGGCACTCGTGCAGTGTGACCATGAACAACCTAGGGGTGCAAACGAGTCGAGATCAAGTCGAGCTTGGCAAAATTTCAAAGCTCGAGCTCAAGCATTTCATTTCGAGCTCGAGCTCGACGAGCTCATTTATCCCATCTCGAGCTCGAGCTCAATGCCAACTTATGGAGCTCGACCTCGAGTTTCGAGCTCGCGAGCTCGAGCTCGAGCTGCTCGCGAGCTTTTTAGCTCATGAGCTTTATTTTTATTATTTTAATTTTTTAAAAATATATATAAATAAAAAGCTCGCGAGCTCATGAGCAACAATAGATGAGCTCGAGCTTGAGCTCGATCTCAACAGGCTCGAGCTCGAGCTTTTTTCGAGCCGGTTCAACTCAACTTGCACCCCTAGAACAACCACATTAGGTGATAAACCCGTGGATCTATTCCTCGAATTATTATACGCTAACTGAGCGTGCGGAAGAATTAGATCCCAATTTTCTTGGTGATCTCCTACCAAACATCGCAATAAATTTCCTAAACTTCTAATCACAACTTCAGTTTGACCGTCAGTCTGTGAATTATAAGCGCTCGAAAATAGAAGTTAAGTACCTAAAAGTCTCCATAGTGACCTCCAGAAATAACTGGTGAACTTAACGTCTCGATCAGTAACGATAGTCTTTGGTATTCCTCGATGTGCGACCTCTTTATAATAAATACGGGCAATATGAGAGGTGTAACACCCCTTCCCAGTATTTCAGAAATCAGCCGTCCGGCCGGGTCAGCGATATAAAGAAAACTATGAAACAGAATTAAAACTAGTAGCAGCATGTAATAAAAGTCTATACTACGCAGATTTAAGACTTACAGCGGAAGTTTAAAAAAAAATAAATTAAGGGTAACCACATACCTGATATCTGGATTCACAGAGCCACTAAACAAAAATGGAATTGTAATAGCTGAAAATCTGGTAACAATAATAGTCTAATACAAGTTATATAAAATATTAACCAGGTACATTGTGTCCATATCTACAAGTACATGCTGAAATAGAGTAAACTGAATGGGAAAAAAGATACTAAAACTGACGCCACCATAACGCTCATCCTACACGTAGTTTCCCACCCGGGTCACCTGAAAAACATTGTCCACGAATGGTCAGAGTAAAGAAAACAATTTCTCTAGTGACACTAGAACAGATTTACATATGAATGCATGCATGCCTTTAAAAATAGTCTCGTGCACTGAAAACATTTTATGCTATAAGTTATGCATGTTTTTCTTATACTTCCTGCTCAACACACTATTAGTTTTATATTCATGACTTTCCGTTCATTTACCCAAGTCATGACGTTCACTAACTAGTATACTATCTCACGTCAAGTCTGTACTTGAGTTCTAGGTGGCTTCTAGCATACACATTTACTAGGAAGGCTCTAGGCAGAGTAGCTCCTAATGCGCAACTGAAACTGACGACCCGAGACCATCTGACGAACTCAATTGTTCTAGTGTCGCGCGGACACGGTCTCGAATCTGCTAACTGTCTCAAGGGGAGTCAACTCCCAAGACTCTGCAACTCATAGGATATCATATGCCCTATGAGGAAGGTAGTGATCCTCTACCAAGCACGAAAAGACTGGTGTGCTACTGACCTTTTTGGTCTGACGCTACTCTGCATGGGATATCTTTTCTGGTGTACTACTGAGCGACCCTTTACTTTCTCGTGGTCGACTTGAAGGGACCTTCGCGCCTTTGGTTGGACAATTTCCAAACTTACGTACACGGGTAAAGTTCCGTACCTAAATAAATGTTCATGATTTTACTAACGTGGTTATGGAAGAGAGCGTTATCATACGCGTTTCCACGATTATTTTCCTACTGTCACACTTTTCTATGCATGGTTATGAAGCTTGTACGAAACCTACTCATGCGTATAAAATTATAATTACTTGATATGTCTAACTAAAAGAAATTAGAATTTCCTTACAGTGGTGGTGCGGCGCTCGTACACTCGGCGCGGCGACATTAGCTCTTCTGACGGAAATTCTATGGTATGGAAAACTCAGAGTGCTGCCTCGAACCTACTAGAGTCCTGCAATTTAATGCAAACCTATTTTCATAATTGTTCCCCTTTCAGGGTTTCCGTTGGAAAATCTCCAAAACATCTAGGGTTACAAAAATACATGTGTTAAACTTCGTATATTACCTTTACGTATAGCGATTGAGGCTCTAAATGCGTCCCAAACAAATTCCGTGGTGAACCCCGAACACCAAAACATAAAATAGGGCAATCAAAATGAAAACCTAAGTTAAACTAGTTTCCAAAACGAAAGATCTCCAAGCAGAAATCGAGAAAAGGAAGAGATCCACTCACCGGAACCAAAACAAAACTCAAACTCCTTCGATTAGAGTTGAATCCGGCACTTCCACGGCCAAGGAAGGAAAAGGAATGTCCACCGGCGCTCGTAGAGAAAGGAGGAGTGGTCGGAGAGGAGTTCCGGAGGAGGATAGGCCGGCGGAAAGCTTGCGGGAGGCACGAGGGCTCGGCGTCGCAGCGTGCGGGAGACGGAACAGCCGGCTGCGGTTTTTTCTTCTCCCGTGAGGAAATGGGTTACGGGAATAGAGTTGCGGGATTTTATTTAACGGGCTATGCAGTTTTTGATAACCGTATGAAGAGGGGGGTAATTTGAGACAGCTATTGGCACCCCAAAGTAAAAATTCTCATTTACTCCTATTCCACACATTAATTTGTCGCGCCTTCGTCACTAACATAAAATGTGTTACACTATCATTATGACTAGCACACTTCTCAAATTAACGGACGCGAATTATACGTATAATATCATTGTACCTTAACGACGTGCTGTCACGATCAAAATCCGTCGCGACTCGACCCTACAATTTAAAATAAATGTCGCGTCAGATTATGGATGTTACAAATCTCCCCTACTATCAAAAATTTTCATCCTCGAAAATTGTAACCATACCTGAATCGAAGAGAAAAGAATAGTCTGCATTGCTCTGAAGCTCATCCTCTCGCTCTCAAGTATACTCTGGACGGCCACAGTTCATCCAAAGGACTTTGACCATACGAATCTCTCTATTCCTGAGCTTCTGTATCATTGAATCCATTATTCTGACTGGTCTAACCATAATACTAAGATCTGTCTCAATTGGTGCTTCCTCGGTACTGATTATCTGACTGGAATCCCTGACTGCTCTCCTCATGTAGGAGGCGTGAAATACATCATGTACACCACTCATTTTTTCAGGTAAGGCCAACCTGTAAGCAACCTCACCAATTCTTTCCAGCACCTCAAAAGGACCAACGAATATGGGGCTCAACTTTTTCATCCGCTTTATTCTAGAGACTCCTCTGACTGGTATGACCTTCAGATAAACATAGTCTCCAATACTGAACTCTACTGACTTGTGCTTCTGATCATGATACTTGGCTTGGTGATCCTGAGTTGTCTTCATACGCACCTGAATAAGCTTGATCTTGTCAGTGGTCTTATCAATCCATGACTCCCTGATAGTAGATCTTTCCTCACTTTCAGCCCAACACAACGGTGTCCGACAGCGTCTGCCATAGAGGGTCTCGAACGGTGTCATCCCAATACTCGTCTGAAAACTGTTGTTGTAGGAGAACTCCACAAGGGTAATATACTTCTCCCACTTTCCTCCAAAATCCAAAATGCACATCCGCAGCAGATCCTACAAAGTCCTATTTGTGCGCTCAGTCTGTCCATCTGTCTGGGGATGGAATGCGGTGCTGAAATTTAATCTGGTACCCAACCTCTCCTGTATGTATCGCCACTCCCTGGAGGTAAACCTGTCATCTCGGTCTGAAACTATAGTCTTGGGAAAACCGTGAAGTCGAACTATCTCGTCTAAATATAATTGTGCTAGCTTCGGACCTTGATCCGTCTTCCTAAGAGGAATGAAATGAGCGACCTTAGAAAGTCGATCAATTATAACCCATAAGGAGTCATTCCCACTCTGCGATCTCGGCAGACCATGGATGAAATCCATGGATATATCCTCGAATGTCCACTCAGGAATGGGAAGTGGCTGCAACTTGCCTCCAGGCCTTTGGCACTCGGCCATAACCAACTTGCACGTCTCGCACTTTCCTACGTAATCTACAACATCACACTTCAAACCTGGCCACCAGACTAACTTCTTGAGATATGCATACATCTTCGTGCTACACGGATGTATAGAATATCTGGAATTGTGTGCCTCAAATAGAATATCCTCGCGAAGGTGACTAACATCGGGGATACACACCCTGCCATCAAACAATAGTATATCATCATGAATATTGTATCTCTCCTTCTGACATGTCTGCACTGAGCTCCAAATCTTTGTCATCTTTGGATCCAACGGTAGAGCTGTCCTGACTTTATCCTTGATATCGCAGGTAATCACCATCCAACTCAACCTTGCAGAGCTAAAACTACTGCGTGGCATAACGGTAATGTCCAGTCTCTCCAGCTCTCGCACTAACTCCTCCTGCTGAGTGAGGAGGAAGAAACACGAACCTCTGCGGCTAAGGGCATCAGCTACAACATTCGCCTTTCCTGGATGTTACTGAATGTCTACGTCGTAGTCTGATAGAAACTCTAACCATCTGCGTTGCCTCAAATTTAGCTCTCGTTGATCAAAGATATACTTGAGCCTCTTATGATCAGTGAAGATCTCACAATGCACTCCATAGAGATAGTGCCTCCAAATCTTCAGAGCATGTATGACTGCTGCAAGCTCCAAGTCATGCACGGGATAGTTCCTCTCATGAACTTTTAACTGTCTCGATGCATAAGCTATGACATTTCCATGCTGCATGAGAACACATCCCAAACCCTGACCTGATGCGTCGCAATAAATCTGAAACCCGTCAGGCCCTGAAGGTAAACTCAAAATCAGTGCGGTCATCAACCTGCTCATTAAATCCTCAAAAGCCAATTCACACTCAACTGTCCAATCCAAGTCTTTACCCTTCCTGTTGAGGGAAGTCAGTGGTAAGGCTATCTTTGAAAAATCTCTGATGAATCTCCTGTAGTAACCAACAAGACCCAAGAAGCTGCGAACCTCTGGAACTGTCGTCGGCCTTGGACAATTCTTAATGGCCTTTATCTTCTTCGGATCGACACTAACTCCTTGCTGACTGATGGCGTGGCCTAAGAATGCAATCTCTGAAAGCCAGAACTCACACTTTGAAAACTTGGCATACAACTGATTCTTCCTGAGGGTGCTCAAAACAATCCTGAGGTGTGCGGCATGATCTTCTGCACTCTTAGAGAACACCAAGATATCATCTATGAAGACGATGACAAAACGATCCAAGTACTGCCGAAATACCCTGTTCATCAGGTCCATAAATACTGAAGGGGCATTGGTCAGCCCAAACGGCAAGGCCACGAACTCGAAGTGACCATATCTGATACTGAAAGCCGTCTTCTGAACATCAACGTCCCGAATCTTCAACTGATCGTAGCCCGACCTCAAATCTAACTTGGAAAAAGTGCACGAGCCCACCAACTAGTCGAACAAATCATCAATCCTGAGAATCGTATATTTGTTCTTTACTGTCAGCTTGTTCAACTCACGGTAATCTATGCACAGTCTCAGACTACCATCCTTCTTCTTCAGAAAAAGTACTGGAGCACTCCAAGGAGAAGTACTGGGGCGTATAAAACCCAAATCAAGCAACTCCTGCAACTGACTCTTCAACTCTGCTAGTTCCCTTGGAGCCATCCGATGGGGGGATTTGGCTACTGGTGTAGCCCCGGGCTGCAAATCTATCGGGAACTCTATATCTCTATCTGGAGGGGCACCAGGGAGCTCTTCCGGAAAAACATCGGGGAACTCCTGCACCACTGGTACCTCTGACAAGTCATCCTTAGCCTCTGCATTCATCAGTACTACGAAGGTTTCACAACCCATACTGATGCACCTTCTAGCTTGGACTGCAGATATGATCATCTTCACTACTCCCTTCAAGCCCTGAAAAGAAAATGAAGTCTGATTGGGGTCATCAAACTGTATCTGCTTCGCCCTACAGTAAATCCTGGCATTGACTACAGAAAGCCAGTCCATTCCAAAAATCAGGTCGAATCCTGTTATAGGTAGCTGCAAAGCTTCCACGACAATCTCGGTATCACCAAACTGCACCGGTACCATGCACTTATCTCTGGTCTGCAGAAGGGATCCATTCGGCATCATGACTTCCAGCGGTACTGCCTTTGGGACGATTTTTAAATCCAACTTACGCACTAGAGATTCCGCGATAAACGAGTGCGAGACACCAGTATCAAACAGAATCATAGAGGGTAAATTACGAATCATAAGGATGCCTACAAGAATGATTTATGAAGGATGGAAAAAATAAATGTGTCACTACGGAGGATTAAATAAACTTGTTAAGCAAATCAACACTTACCAGTCACTACATCATCTTGATCCTTTGCCTCCTGCTGACCCAACACATACGCTCTGGGCTGCACTAAGTCTCGACCCTGTTGTCGTCTTCCATCAATAATCATCAAAGCTTTGTCATTGTCTACTCTGCTAGGGACACCAACCTCATACTTCGACTGCAGGAACAAAATACATTTGTCATCTACAGAAATTTCATAAATGTACAAAAATACAACAAGGTTGATTACCTGATTCGAACCACCTTCCTGAAAGAAACGAGCTATGTGTCCAGGTTGACGACACTTGTAACACACGCCCACGCTGGCCAAACACTCTCCTGGATGACGACGCTAACACTTGGGACAAAGGGGGTAGTCTCTGCTCCTGTCACCAGATTGACCATTTTTTCTCGCATCAGGCTTCTGCTTCTTGTTCCAGTTCTTCCCCTGGTCATTCCTGCTCTGCTGCGACTGATGCGAATCCTGAGATCGCTTCGCACGGAAATTACTTCGCTTTTGGACCTTCTGCTGGTCATCCTCCAGCCTGCGAGCCGTATCCACTAAGCTCTGGTAATCAGCGTTGACCATCGTCATTAGCAGTTGCCACAAAGAGTCACGGAGACCATCCACAAAACGGCTGCACTTCTCAGCTTGGTCTCCCTGCATCACGCCCGCATATCGAGCCAGATGGGTAAGCTCTCGCTCGTACTCAGCAACAGTCATGTCTCCCTGGAAAAGCCTAAGATACTTCTCCTGAAGACCTCGTCGTGCGGAAGGAGGCACGAACCAACTTGCAAGGGCTCTAGAAAATTCGCCACACGTAAACATATCTGGTGTACGACCTGGCCAAAAGTATGGTCATACTATTTAAAAAGAACGTATCAATTCACAAAGAAAAGTAAAGGAAATTTCCATAACCATATACCTGCGGGGTCATCTGCCCGGTACTTGTCCCACCAGACCTTTGCCTCACCTCGGAGGAGGAAAACTGTCAGAGGAACCTTCTTGGTCTCTGGGCACTCCAAAACATCCAGCAGATCTCTGGTGTTTGCTACTCAATCATCTGTGTCCATCGGGGTCTCATCTTCACTGTAGTTCGAAGGTTGAAGCTCTCTAAAGTTCCTCAAATAACGCTCCAGGGTCATCTCCACGGGTGCTGAGGCAGGAGCTGGTGCAGGGGCTGGTACTTGTACTGGAACTGGAAACCCTGTAGTCAATCCTCTCTGAAACTCCAACAAGACAACAGTAATCTCCTTGGCAATCTGAGACGCTATGTCAGTGCCCTCTGTAGCTGCTGGAACTGGTTGTACCTGCGGCACGGCAGCATCTCCCATAGTCGAGTTATGAACAGGGTCCTGACGTGAAGATTCACCCGGTTCACTTACTCGAGTTGTCTGATAGAACATATAAAAGAAATCGAATTATTTATCAAGCATCTGCAAAATCCGGCTTAGCAACTTTATTTCGTAGTCTTGCGAAAACTAAGCCTTAAACGCAACTTAAAATACTCTACTAACAAGAGTTTACTCTTACACAATCCTATGACTCTGTGAAAACCTTCTAGGTTCCAGGGATCATAAACCTCACTCTGATACCAATTTGTAACACTCCTTCTCAGTATTTCAGAAATCAGCCGTCCGGCTGGGTCAGCGATATAAAGAAAACTAGGAAACAGTATTAAAACTAGTAGCAGCAGGTAATAAAAGTCTATACTAAGCAGATTTAAGACTTACAGCGGAAATTAAAAAAAATAAATGAAGGGTAACCACATATCTGATATCTGGATTCACAGAGCCACTAAATAAGAATGGAATTGTAATAGCCGAAAATCTGGTAACAATAATAGTCTAATACAAGTTATATAAAATATTAACCAGGTACATTGTGTCCATATCTACAAGTACATGGTGAAATAGAGTAAACTGAATGGGAAAAAAAAAAGATACTACAAACTGACGTCACCATAACGCTCATCCTAGACATAGTTTCTCACCTGGGTCACCTGAAAAACATTGTCCACGAAGGGTCAGAGTAAAGAAAACAATTTCCCTAGTGACACTAGAACAGATTTACAAATGAATGCATGCATGCCTTTAAAAATAGTCTCGTGCACTGAAAATATTTTATGTTATATGTTATGCATGTTTTTCATATACTTCCTGGTCAACACACTATTAGTTCTATATTCATGACTTTTCGTTCATTTATACAAGTCCTGACGTTCACTAACTAGTATACTATCTCACGTCAAGTCTGTACTTGAGTTCTAGGTGGCTACTAGCCTACACATTTACTGGGAAGGCTCTAGGCAGAGTAGCTCCTAACGCGCAACTGAAACTGACGACCTGAGACTATCTGACGAACTCAATTGTTCTAGTGTCGCGCGGACATGGTCTCGAATCTACTAACTGTCTCAAGGCGAGTCAACTCCCAAGACTCTGCAACCCATAGGATATCATGTCCTATGAGGAAGGTAGTGTTCCTCTAACAAGCACGAAAAGACTGGTGTGCTACTGACCTTTTTGGTCTGACGCTACTCTGCATGGGATATCTTTTCTGGTGTACTACTGAGCGACCCTTGACTTTCTCGTGGTTGACTTGAAGGGTCCTTCGCGCCCTTGGTTGGACAATTTCCAAACTTACGTACACGGGTAAAGTTTCGTACCTAAATAATTGTTCATGACTTTACTAACGTGGTTATGGAAGAGGGCGTTATCATACGCGTTTCCACAATTATTTTGCTACTGCCACATTTTTCTATGCATGGTTATGATGCTTGTACGAAACCTACTCATGCGTATAAAATTATAATTACTTGATATGTCTAACTAAAAGAAATTAGAATTTCCTTACAGTGGTGGTGCGGCGCTCGTACACTCGGCGCGGCGACATTAGCTCTTCCAAAGGAAATTCTACTGTATGAAAAACTCATAGTGCTGTCTCGAACCTACTAGACTCTTGCAATTTAAGGCAAACCTATTTTCATAATTGTTCCCCTTTTAGGGTTTCCGTTAGAAAATCTCCAAAACATCTAGGGTTACAAAAATACATGTGCTAAATTTCGTATATTACCTTTACGTATAGCGATTGAGGCTCTCAATGCGTTCCACACAAATTCCGTGGTGAACCACGAACACCAAAACCTAAAATAGGGCAATCAAAATGAAAACCTAGGTTAAACTAGTTTCCAAAACGAAAGATCTCCAAGCAGAAATCGAGAAAAGGAAGAGATCCACTCACCGGAACCAAAACAAAACTCAAACTCCTTCGGTTAGGGTTGAATCCGGCACTTCCACGGCTAAGGAAGGAAAAGGAATGTCCGCCGGCGCTCGTAGAGGAAGGAGTGGTCGGAGAGGAGTTCCGGAGGAGGATCGGCCGGCGGAAAGTTTGCGAGAGGCACGACAGGCTCGGCGTCGCTGCGTGCGGGAGACGGAACAGCCGGCTGCGGTTTTTTCTTCTCTTGTGAGGAAATGGGTTACGGGAATAGAGTTGCGGGATTTTATTTAACGGGCTATGCGGTTTTTGATAACCGTATGAAGAGAGGGGGGTAATTTGAGACCGGCTATTGGCACCCCAAAGTAAAAATTCTCATTTACTCTTATTCCACACATTAATTTGTCGTGCCTTCGTCACTAACATAAAATGTGTTACACTATCATTATGACTAGCACACTTCTCAAATTAACGGACGTGAATTATACGTATAATATCATTGTACCTTGACGGCGTGCTGTCACGATCAAAATCCGTCGCGACTCGACCCTACAATTTAAAATAAATGTCGCGTCAGATTATGGATGTTACAAAAGGCGTCATCAGTTTTGTTACAAGGGATGAAATACGTCATTTTAGAGAACCGATCCACGACCACAAGTATGCAATCGTGTTTCCTAAAGGTACGCGACAACCCAAGCACAAAATCCATGTTAACATCACCCCAAGGAATACAGGGCATCGGTAAAGGTGTATATAATCCAGCGGGTTGTTTATTACCCTTCGCTACATGACAAGTGCGGCAGCTACTGACAATCTGAGTGATAACCCGCTTCATCCCGGGCCAATAGAAGCGCTCCTCTACTAAGGCTATCGTCTTATCACGTCCAAAGTGTCTACCTAAGTCTTCGCCGTGTAATTCTCATACAATGAAGTTCATCAACGAGGAGCGGGAATACATAAACGGGTCCCACGAAACAAATATTCGTCTTGAATGAGATAATCGATCTCATCGTGATATGGATATGAACGTATCGCATCATAGATACCGCTAAAATCAGGACAACTAGAATAGTCATCATTGACACGCTCAAATCTTATCACCTGAGTAAGCATCTGTGATAATACAAGGGTGACTCGACTAAGGGTGTCGGCAACCCTGTTCTCTATTCTAAGGGTGCAAGTTGAGTTAAGCCGGCTCGAAAGATCGATGAGCCGGCTCGAAAAAGGCTCGACTCGAGCTCGAGCCTGTCGAGCTCGAGCTCGACGAGCTCGAGCTCGATTACGAGTCGAGCTCGAGCTCATCTAATGTTGTTCATGAGCTCGCGAGCCGGCTCACGAGCTTTTTATTTATACATTTTTAAAAAAAAATAATAAGAAAAATAAGAAAATAAAGCTCATGAGCTAAAAAGCTCGCGAGCAGCTCGAGCTCGAGCTCGAGCTCATGCTCGCGAGCTCGAAACTCGAGCTCGAGCTCGAAAAGTTGGCCTTCAGCTCGAGCTCGAGCTGAGAAAAATGAGCTCGTCGAGCTCGAGCTCGAGCTCGAGCTTGAAATGAAGAGCTCGAGCTCGAGCTTGGAAATTTTGCCAAGCTCGACTCGAGCTCGACTCGTTTGCACCCCTACTCTATTCCCTTACAGTGCTTCAGAACGAAGGTGTATTCTTGTAAATATGAAACCTACTTAGCCTGTCGAGGGTTCAACTTTTGTTGTGAATTGATATAACGCAACGCCTGATGATAAGAGTGGAGGAAAAATTCCTTAGGCAACAGATAATGCCTCCAATGACATAACGTCTGCACAATCGCATAGAACTGGCGCTCATAGTTGGAATAATTCAGCTTCGGGCCTGAGAGCTTTTCACTGAAAAATCCAACGGGGTGACCCTCTTGACTAAGTACACCTTCTATCCCAACTCCTGAGGCACCACAAGATACCTCGAATATCTGACTGAAATCATGGAGTCTCAAAACAGGTGTAGTAGACATTTTATCCTTGATAATCTCAAAGGCTCTAGATGCTGATGATGTCCACTGAAAATTTCTCTTTTTCGTACACTCAGTGACAGGTGTCATAATCGTACTGAAGTTATTAATGAATCGACGATAAAATGTGACTAACCAATGAAAGCTACGGACATCGTGAATGTTCTGAGGGGTAGGACACTCACGAATCGCTCGATCTTTCTCGGGATCCATAGTGATGTCAGCGGAGCTCACTATATATCCAAGAAAGATAACGGACTCAGCCATAAAAACACACTTCTTCAGGTTGATATACAGTCGTTCAGCTCGCAGGAGCTCGAAAATAGTATGTAGGTGAGTCAAGTGCTCTCTCTCAGTCCGACTATATATCAAACTGTCGTCGAAATAAACCACTACGAGCTTCCCAATATAGGGTCTAAAGACCTAGGTCATCATCCGAGCGAAAGTACTAGGGGCATTGGATAACCCAAAGGGCATCACAAGTCACTCGTAAAGGCCATCTTTCAACTTGAAGGCGGTCTTCCACTCATCTCCTTCACGAATGCGAATCTGATGATAACCACTACGAAGGTCGATCTTGAAAAAGATCGTGCCTCCAGTCAACATTTCTAACATGTCATCCAGTGGGGGTATCGGGAATTGGTACTTCACAGGGATCTTGTTGACAGCACGACTGTCAACGCACATACGCCAAGTACCATCCTTTTTCGGGGCAAGGAGGGAAGGGCACTGCACATAGACTAAGGCTATGACGGATAAAGCCTCTATCAAGTAACTCTCTGATCTGCTTCTGCAGCTCCTAATGGGTGGCAGGATTCAATCGGTAATGGGGTAAATGGGGGAGGGAAGCTCCAGGAACGAGATCTATCGCGTGCCGAATACATCTCATGGGAGGTAACTCAACCGGAAGCTCATTAGGGTGTATATCTTGGAACTCCTCTAAGAGTCTCCTAGCAGGTATAGGAACAGACTCGTACCTCTCTAGTTCGTCAGATGTCTGTAAAACTACTAAGTCATAATAAAATCCACCATCGAAGCTCTTTCGATAGAAATCAGTGTCTTGTATAATGCTAAGAGTTTTCTTCCTTTCAGTGGGGGGAAGAGATTCCTTCGCACTACTACTCGTGCGGGATGTTGGTGTTGTGGGTCGCACCAGGTTCAACACTACTCTCTTTCCGTCTAGTAGAAAGGAGCAAGTGTTGGACCTGCAATGTATGAGTACATCTCGGTCATACAACCAAGGTCTCCCTAGTAATACGTGGCACGCATCCATAGGCATAACGTCACACCAAATCCTATCGATATACGGACCGATGGTAATGGGCACTAGACATCTCCTAGTCATAGATAAGGTAGTCTTGGTGACCCAAGCTACTTGGAATGGGGAGGGGTACGGCACAGCAGTGAGTCTCATGCGGGCTAAAACTGTGTCAGCTATCACATTCATACAACTCCCGCTATCGACTACTAAACGACATATTTTCTCCCCAGCTTTATAGTAAGCCTGGAAGATGTTCGTCCGCCCATAATCGGCTGATTCTTTCGGTGTAGATAACATACATCTCACCACTAGAACGTCGGGATCTATCCCCTCATCACAAGGCGTACCATACACCTCATCATTCAAAATGTGTGAGTCACTCTCGACTTCAATAAACTCATCCTCCTCAGTCACCTCATGAATAACTAGCGTACCATTCTTCTTGGGACAATCCCTATATAAATGGCTCATCTGTTGGCACTCATAACATCGGATCTGTGAAGGGCTCACAGTTCCCATGCGGGTTTTTCCTTTTTGCTCTCTCGTATAGGTCGAGGTAGACTTTGACGCACTCTCCTTACCTTTCGATTCCTATTTCTTATAAGGAATGTTTGTTTTATTATGAGGTTTGAACCCGAAGGTTCTCTTTTGATGTTCTTCTATATCGATGGTGATCGATACAGTCTCAGCAAAAGAATAGTGGTCATATCGTATCAACTCATCGTGAATCTCAGATCGTAGTCCACACTTCAATTTAGATAATGTATCCCGTGGGTGTTCGACTACGTTGCACCTAATCATACGATCTTTCATCTCAGCTAAATAATCAGAAACGGATTTGGACCCTCGACGTAGAGACGTCAGCTCGTCTCGTAGACGGGTCTGGTAATGCTGGGGAATGTACTGCTCCTCCAATATGGCTTTCATTTGTACCCAATGTGTAATGGGAGGGCGTTCATTCCTCTCTATACTATGCTCCTCACCTATCCAAAAGATTTTCGCTCGCCCAGATAACCTCATCGTGGCAAACTGAACCTTCTGATCTTCCGTCATACGATACCACTCAAAATAGGTCTCTATGTCCATAACTCAGTTTGAAAAGACCTTGGGATCCATAAATCCATCATAAAGTGGCGGAACTATTTTCACAACACGTGTAAGATCCGGTCGCCTATCCCGGGGAGGATAGTCGTAATCATCGTCGTAAGGATCACGATTGTCTTGACGTCGTGCTGGTGGCGGTCAATGACAATCTCTAGTTCGATCATCACGATGCATGGCCGGTATTGGCCTACGATTGTCTCGCGGATGCTCTTCTCTAGCTACGTCATTATAGGGTCTCTCCTGATAATGATCTCGCGTACCTAGGAACGGCTCTCGTTGGGGTTCCGGAAAATTCCTCGGGAAATTCCTACCTTGTTCGTACTCAGATTCATGCCTATCTATGGGATTTCTAAACTTTTTCTCAAAAAGAGGGTTTCTCCTAAACGCAGACCTATCTCCATAAGGTGGAGGGGCTTCGTAACGGGGACGCAAAGAATGCTCATCTCGAACTTGAGGCGGCATTGACGCTCGAGGGGGTACTTCTAAGCTATTTATCCTAACACTAAGATTTTCAAACCCTTCTCGTATGGTCGTGCTCAACTCGGTTAATTGGTGGGTGAATGGTAGAACCCACGAAGGTGGTTCATTCCCTTCGTTCCCACGACTAGATTGACCACGCTCAACCTGACGCATCTCTGTGTTTATCTCGTGAGGGTGTTCAGGTGGTGAATTGTGATATTGTGAACTCATACTCACTAATCTACCACTTCGCAAATGCAAGCAAACAAATAAATAAATGCAAATGTATAAATATGCTTAAAAGAACCCCTTTTTTTGAAAAATTTTAAATGTTATGCGGGTTCCTATTCTATGCAGGGCGGATTCCAAAATTTGGAAAAATTTTGACAACCTCCCTCTGATACCAAATTGATGCAGGACGGCGCGTAGGATTTGCGCGTCTGTCGGCTTTTCTCTACGAAACTCTAATGCATGCAATGATTAAAAGAATTTTTTAACAAAAAAATTAGAGCGGGCGTTGCACAGACTTTGAAATCAAACAACTTTGATAATTTTGTAAAGCACAAATCACTATTTTGTTTAAAATTTAAATTTTCTTAAAAATGGTTCAATTTTCTAAATTCGAGAAGAAAGCTCGCAACTTTCGTTCTGTTCCTCTTGTTGTAGCAAACGGAATTCGTGAACTTCAAATACGTTTCCGTTTGAAGTTTTCGACGTACCGTTCGCTGACAAGATTCGGGTGAAAACCCAACAATGAGTCTACAACCCTACGAGAAAATATAGAGATACACACAAAGGACGAGTAATGAATAAATACTCACGGAAAGAGACGTCTTTCCGTATCCGAAGTCGCTGGCGATCACGCGAGCAACTCCTCGTCACCGTCGATCTCCGCTCCGAGGTCGGCCGCTATCGCACACGGGCACCATGGAATTAAGTCAGTCCCTCACATGAGGTGGTTCCGCGGAATCACTCAACAAAGTAAGGAAATCCACAAACTAAACAACCTAAATTCACTCGCTCCTCACACTCGGAGTGGTTTCACGAAATCTCACACTAACAATTTGATTTTTCTTCCCTCACCCTGATGGAAACAACTACGGAAATTGCTTCAGCATTCAGGTCTCAAAAATACTCATCAGTAGTAAGTAGTAACAGTAACATCAAAATGCAAACTTCAACCTAACAACTCTCTATAGGAAAAATTTGCAAGCAACAATCTTTACCAACTCCTAAGAGGAAATCAACACAGACAGCCAACTAATGTCTAAATTTCACTGTTCACCTTCTTCTTTACGGGAGTCAAAACACAAACGATGATCAGCGGCAATCTTCCCCTTCCCTAACGCCTACAACTCCCACACGGAATTTTACTCACGCCTAATCACTAACCGGAGCACACAGCAATTTCAGGTCGGAAATCCCTAACTACAACTCTCAGCCAGAGCTTCTCTCACACACCTCTACAGGAATTTCAAAATCAGAAGCAAAGGGGAAGCACAAAACAATTTCCGGAATCTCAGTTCATTCAATCATTCACCACCAAAAACAATTACAAACTCTCCCTTTTATAGGGTTACAACAGGAAACCGAAAAAAAAGGAACAAAAAAAAACGGAACACGAAACCTGCACACGAGCGGCCATGGACGAGCCGATCTTGGACGTGGAGCTTGTCGTGGAAGCGTTGGGGCAACGGAGATGGTCTTCGAAACCGTCGGAGGAGGGATCGTGGACTCCGAACCGCTGGTCATGCGGGAGTTCTTCCATGGTGCAGCGCAAAGATCGGAAGGAACGGCGTTGGCTTGCGGGATCGGGAAGATGAATAGTGAACCGGACCGGCTTCTTCTTTTATTTACCTAAACTTAAACAAAACTATAACTTATATATATATATATATACTCACACTCTCATACTGATACATACACATACACAGATATATATATACATATATATATATATATACATATATATTTATGTAATAAATATATATATATATATATATATATATATATATAATTTGGCACACAAGTTTTAACACAAAACATAAAAATAAACATGTAAATTCAAGGGCGATAAGAGTCCGGTCGGATGAGACGTCGGGCACTTTTGCGTCGACCTGGCCTGGGCTGATCTCCACCACTCTCGCAGTCGTCGAAGTTCATCCGGCAAGAAGTCGATGTCAACCTATGTCGGTAAAGGCGAGTCCAAGGCTCAAGGTTTACCAAGATTAGATTTTTGTGCCTTTTTTGCACATTTGGAGCATAAAAGTTGCACATGGTTGAGATTTTTGTTATCAACTATTTTTTTTCAAAATAAAAAAAATTAATAATATAATAACTCGAAAAATTATGCATGACTTGGTGTTTGTGGAACATTATCAAGCATTGAGACTGAGTTATGATGCATGTTTCCACATTGATTTTTTTAAATAAATAAAAATGGTAGTAATGAATGATTCATGAGTAAAATAGATGGAGAATCTAATCAAGATGATGATGTTTAATGGTGATTATTTAAAATGGATATGGTTGCTCCTTGCCCTCGACAGGTACGAGACTGCGTCTTGAGCCAAGGATTCAACACCGTTCTGCATCTTGATGCATCTTGAGCCTTTAATAACTAAGTTGTCAGCTAGGTAACTAGGAGATAGCGAGCATAGAAACAAATGGTGAGCGGGTTCATGTAGCGACGAACAGAGGGCGATTGGAAGGAGTGGACTCAAGTAGCGGTGAGCAGGGGTTATGGACCACACCGGAGCAGGGGTGCGAGCAAGCAAGCTTGTAAAGATGCGAGAGGCGAGCACGATCAAGCGGACAAAGGAGCGGCACACTGAGTAGCATACTTGAGCAACCTGACTAATTAGCGGAGGTGAGCAGCGGACACGCGAGCATGCCAAGAACAGAGCGTGCTTATGACAAGCATAGCAGAACGAGCAGAAGTCGTGCAAAGCAAACAACAATGGTCGTGTGAACACATGGCAGGAGACAGCTGTCATCGTGAAGCGGTAACACAGTACGAGTCACGAGAAGAGGTCGCACGGAGGAGCAGTGGGTGCAGGAGATGCGGTCTCTGAAGGCGAGCACAAGAGGTCGTCAATCAAAGATAAGCAGGCACAAAGGCCGCGCGAGCAGAAGTCGGGTGCTAGAAGAGGATATGCGTGAGCAAAAGCTATGCGAACATGAGCTTCTCGGACAGCAGAAGGAACGGTCACGCAGGTCGAGCGAGTGGATGGGGCGGTCGCACGAACAGGAGCGGAGTGGATCTAGGTATGCAATGAAAGAATTCTATAAAAGCAACATGTGGAGGGGGAGTTGTGAAACGCAGACGTGCACGCAAAAGAGCGGGCTCTAAGAAGAGGCCGCCAGACTGCGCAAGCAGAATGAGGTCGCGAGAACGCGCGAGCAAGTAAAGAGAATTGTGTGCTTAGACTTGCAACGGGAGCAAAAGCTCAACCGAAAAAACTTTAGGATTCGAACGTAGCTCTGATACCATATAAAAAAAATGTTAATATTTTATTACTGCCATCAAATTCGCTTTTACATTGTACAATTGAACTCCATTTATAGAGAGAGGGAGCTAAATACAACTCAAAATATGGGACTAAAGGAGCATGAGAGGAGAGAGGACTAATGGGCATAAATACATTGGTTTTATTTATTTAGAACTTTGAACAGTTACTATGGATGTCACGTTTCAGGAATCCAAAGGTTATTATGTGAACTCAATTCAGGGGGAGTCCTTTACCATGGAAGTGAACTCCCTTTCACTTCCTCAACCAATTTCTCCCTTATTTCAACCTCCTAGGCCTACTCCCCCTACTCCCAATGGTTAGGTGCTATCAACTCCTCCTTTGCGGGTTTAAATTCGGAGACGTAGATGCACCAATACACAAGCTTTGCTCAATACTTGGTCGAACACCAGATCCATCGTCTGGTACTTAATGAGGTATGTGGGATCTTGTGCACCTTCCATAAGGGAAGACTGTTTTTGGGTGTAAGTAGATCTTCTCTGTGAAGAAAAACTCTTAATGACTTGTTGAACAATGCAAGGAAAAAGATTGGTGGCAAAACTCTCAAGGTAAAAGACCGTGGGAATCTCAAGTACTTCCTGGGTATTAAAGTCACTAGATCAAGCCATGAGATCTTCATTTCTATGAGAAAGCACATCCTCGACTTGCGAGAGACATCTGGGATAAGTGAGTATAGAACAACAAACCTCTACTGAAGCCAACCATAAGCTAGGAAGAGATGATAGGTAAGTTGATGACATCACTGGATTCCAACGAATGGTGGGGAGGCTTATCTATTCATCCCATACGCATTCATACATCGCAAGCATGGTTGGGATTATCAATAAATGCATGCATTCATCGAGGTCTCGCCACTTGGATGTTGCTCACAGGATCTTAAAATACTTCAAGTCCTCTCAATGAAAGGATATGATGTTCTCACCCGATAAAGAGTTGACAATAGAAGTCTACACAGATGTTGATTGGGTGGGATCCGTAGATGACTGGAGGTCAACGTATGGGTATTGCTCTCTAGTTGGTGGCAATCTGGTGATATGGAGAAGCAAAAAACATGTGATTGTCGGGTCAATTGTTGATGCAGAGTTCATAGCTATGCCACATGGAATCTAAGGATTGTGGATTCAATCCATTATGAGGGATCTTGGCATTGAAAGCAGGGGTCAATCAGGCTTTATTGTGAAAACAAAGCAAACATCATCAGTATTGCGCACAATCATGTCCAACATGATCGTACTAAACATGTGGAAGTTGACAGACATTTCATCAAAAAAAACATAGTGAGGAGAATTGTGAATACATCATTCGTTCTTTTTTATCAACAACTGACGGACATGCTCAATAAGAGATTGACTCTGAGTTCTTTTGGAAAAATTATGGGAAAGATATCACACACCCAACTTTAGGGGAATGTTGGAGATATGAAATTAAAAATGTATTATTTTGCGTATTTACCTCTTTTGTCTTCCTTACTCCTATATATTAAGGAGTCCATATATTAATAATAATTAAGCTCCGATTTTCAATAATAATATGGTCGACAACTTCCTGCCGAGTGACTTTCCTTCAAATAATTGTCGGTCAGGTAATTTTGAGGAGTCACTTTGTTTAGTGTCGAGTATTGATCACATTGCCAAATAAAAGACTATTTAAACAATAACTCATCCTGAAATAAGGTGTACAAGAAATTAACCTTTTACAAGGTTACATTTTTTGTCCCATTACCTCACATTCAAGGAATTACCCTCCTGCTCAACAAGGGATCCTATTATAATTTATAATGGTCGTTATAATTTTAAGTAATGATGTAGAACATAATTAAAATTGATAATAATACAAACTAAAATTAATCATATAATATAAGTAGTGGAAAAAACATCATCTCAAATAGAAGAGGTGTAAAAAAAAATACTAATGATGGAAATTAAAAAAAGAATTTAATCACTTATATAATTAGTAAAAGTAACTATCAAAATAGTTCTGAGGTTATTGAGGGTGCTCTTATTTACAGTAGACCTTTATTTCGCATCAATTTGATTCCTAATCTTATACAAGGACGATTCTTATAGCCTTTTTGTCCATTTTATAGTTAAAAGACAACATATATGACTCATATGAGGTTCTAAAAATGTCATTTATACGCTATAAAGTGAGCCATGTATATTGGTTCGCCCTTCGATAAAGTGAAGTGCCAATTTGTTGATAATCAAAAGTGTCATGCCAAAATAATTAAACCCTCGATAATCAGAGGATCGTTTTGGGCATTTTCTCAAATTGATAATAAGTCAATCAAGAACTTGATGGTAGAAACAGTCTGGCAGAAATTAGAATACCTTTCAAATGTGCCAGAGCTTTATTATCTCTTGTTAAATCATGGCATAAAAATAATTATCAGGGATTTCTCATTTTTATTCTAAAATAAACAGAAATGATGCAAAGCATGAACTGAGAGCATATTATGTATTTAAACTTCAATTGGCATGCCCCTCTCATCATCTTGTTCCCCACAGTATAAAGCCACTTAAAGATAATACTGTGATAAGGAGCAAAAAAAATAACTTCTTGTTTTTTTTAATTCCTCGCATGAAAGAGTACTCGTCATATGGTCCGAATGCAGCGTCTTAGCAAGGACCTTTGCACCTCCAAAAGGACTTGGGTGTGGTGTTAAATTGGAAAAAGTCCTCATATATTAGATGTCCTAGTGAAGTATGTCGTAGGATTTGTGACCGCGTTAGGTTTGGAAGTTAGAATATAGGTACGCTAACGGGAAAAACGAAGGAAGTAGTGGATAAAATGATTAGTAGAAGGATAAATATCTTATGTCTGCAATAAACTAGATGGGTAGGTGAGAAATCTAAATTTTTTAGACAATTTAGGTTTTAAATTATAGTACACAGGAAAAAATAAAACAAGCAATGGAGTAGGTATTATTGTGCATACTACTTGGATGGATGAAGTTGCTAGGGGAAGTAGAAAAAGTGATAAAATCTTAGTTTTAAACTTGGACATGGAAAAAAAACTATTAATGGGATCAGTTCTTACGCACCACAAGTAAGATTAAGTGAAGCTATTAAAGTGCAATTTTGAAAAGACGTGGATGATTTAGTAACAAAAATCTCACAAATAGATAAGATTATCATAGGGGAACACTTAAATTGATACATAGAGAAGGAAAATATAGATTATACAACTGTTCATAGAGGATTTGGGAAGGGAGAAATAAATGACAAAGGACGAACTATTTGAGATTTTATCATAGCACATGAGATAATTGTGAGTCTGTGACAAATACGTTTTTCATAAAGAGGGAAGAACATTTAATTACATTTAAAAGCGGACCAAATAAGACACAAATTGATTATTTTTTGAGTTACAAAATAAATAAAATGATTTGTAAGGATAGCAAAGTCATAATAGAAGAACATTTGACAACACAATATAGGTTAGTGGTATTAGAGGTACAAATTTAATATAATAAATGTAAAACAATGAAAAAAAATATTGCCAAAAATTCGGTGGTGGAACTCGAAAATGGAAAAGCAGGTTGCTTTCAAGACAGCAGTTATGGAAAAACTAGTTGATGATCCTTATGTTATCCTTAGTATCTCATGGGAAGTTATGTCTTCACATCTAAGGATAAGTGGAAAAAACGTACTTGGAGTATCAAAAAGGAGTGCGCCCTCAAATAAAGAATTTTGGTGGTGGAAAAAGGAAGTGTAAGACAAAGTGGGGGAAAAGAGAGTCAGATATAAATCACTCTACACTTGTAGAAATGATAAAAACTTAGCAAGGTATGAAGTCGACAAAAATAAGTTAAACATGTAGTAAATAAAGGAAGAAGTCGGGCTTATAAAGAATTTTATAAACGACTATATACTAAATATGGAGAATGTGAAATATATAAAAATGCTCGAGCTAGAGAAAGGAAGACGGGAGATTTAAATCAATTTAAATTCATAAAAAATGAAACAGACAGTTTTGACGGATCATGTAGATATTTAAGAACGATGAAAAAGATAATTTTATTAATTTTATAATGAAACAAAAGACAATGAATTAAACTTGGAAGAGTTAAGTAAATCAAAAAAGTATATAAACATAACATTTTATTATAAAATTCAAATATCGGAGGTAAATAATGCTCTAAATAATATGAAAAATGAAAAGACGGTTGGGTCTGACGATATACACATCGAAATATGAAGATATTTAGGGAATGAAGGAATTTTGTGTCTTACATGTTTTTTAAAAAGATATTAAAGTCAAAGAAGATGTTAGACCAATGGAAAGAAAGTATCTTGGTACATTTGTATAAAAACAAAGAAGATATACATCTCCTAAGGAGACTCGTTGATAACTATCGAGAAAGAAAACAAGATTCGCATATGTTGTTTATCGATCTTGAGAAATCTTATGATAGAGTTTCAAGAGAGATCTGATGGAGACTCTTAGAAAAGAAAGACGTAAATGTATCATGCATTGCCATAATCAAAGATATGTATACAAATTCAGTGACAAGGGTGAGGACATCTGGAGGATTACCACAAGAATTCTCTATCACTGTTGGTTTACATCAAGGTTCGTCTTTAAGCACTTATCTCGTTATCCTTATCTTAGATGAGCTCACCGGACATATCCAACAAACAATACCTTGGTGTTTATTGTTTGCGGATGATATCGTTTTGGTCGATGAGACGCGCAAAGGTGTAAATACAAAACTGCAAAACTTGAATCTTGGCGAGACACTTTAGAAAAGAAGGGTTTTAGATTGAGTGAGGCAAAGATGGAGTATATAGAACTTAAATTTAGCAGTGCAAGAAGGGCGGATGACTTTGTTATCAAGTTAGGTGATCAAAATATTTCCCGCAATGAGTGTTTTAAATATTTTGGATCCATAGTTCAAGAGGATAGAGGTATGAAAAATATGTGACACAGAGAACCCAAACAGGTTGGTTGAAGTGGAAAGGTGCGTCATGGATCTTATGTGATTGTAAACTACCATTAAAACTTAAAGGCAAGTTTTATCGTACTGCAAGTAAACCAGCGATGCTCTATGGTTCTGAGTGTTGGGCAGTGAATTGTGTACATGAGCAAAATATGGGAGATGTGGATATGCGAATGCTTAGGTGGCTGTGTGGACAAACGAGACTGCATAAAATTAGGAATGAATGTATCAGGGATAGGACAGGAGTGGCACCAATTGCAGATATGATGTGAGAAGCTCGACTAAGATGGTTTAGACATGTACAAAGGAGACCATTAGAGGCACATGTTAGGCGTTATGAGACTCTAGTCACTAGGCATGTTAAATGAGGAAGGAGTAGACCAATAAAGACTTAGAATGAAACTATAAGAAAAGACATTAAGTACTTACGCATTAGTGAGATTATAACTAAAGATAGCTCACAATGGTGACAAAGGATTCATATAGCTTGAGTGTTGTTCTATAGAGTTGAACTGCAAAATCTACAAAATTCCACACAGAAAATCATTCCTAGCCTAGCCTATCCTAGTCCAACCAAGCTTAACTAAGATAAAAGGAGGCATCAACAAATTTATAAAAAACAAAATAACTGCAGTTGTAAAAAAATACGCAGAAATCATCTTTGAGGTAGTGCATTTATTAAAGTACAGAATAACTGCAAATGTAAGAAGTAAACATAAATCATCTTGAGGTAGTGCGTTTATTTCCTTCAAACCTATCATTGGAATCAAGAACTTCCAACAAGTGAAAAAATTCCCAATAATATGACTACCACTCTAGCAAATTTATTTTCCTAACACGACTGTCATAGTGGCTTCGAAAGTTTATTCAACAAAAAAAACTAAATTTAGATACTTCCCCTGCAGCATTGCAGCAGTTCCAAAAAGAGCCTACCATAGTATATAGTACAGGAACACTCCACTCCTGCCACCATTCTAACAGCACATATAAATCTCCAATTTCCAGAGGATATGTTCGCATCATGCCAGATCACGAGCATTAAGCAAGACAGCCAAGGAAATAAATGGCATAGGATGAATCCATTGTTGGCAAGGGTGTGATGCCCTAGCCCTAGATGAATGAATGAAAGTACACGACAGAAGCAAGTGGAGCTATAGGATTTTCTATGCGATGATATGAGGATGCACGCAAGTAAATGAACAATAGGGTGTCACAATACAATGCCAACCCTAATGCAAATGCATTAATTCAATCATGTAGTTACTTCCGGCAAGCAATTAATTAAACAATAATAATTCTAAAATTTTGTGCAAGTATCACAATTGATTACAAAAATTGAAGTTTAGGCAAACAGATAAAAGCACTAAGATTAAATGCAAGGGAGAATAGAGCACACATAAAACAACACTCGAGCCTTTATCCCACCAAAGTGGGATTGGCTATATGGATCCATTGTCATTGCGCCTTATCTTTAGTCATAACCACACTAATGTCTAAGTACATCATGTTTTTCTTTATAGTTTCATTCCATGTTTTTTTTGTCTACCCCTCCCGCGTTTAACATGCTTACTGGCTAAAGTCTCACAAAGTCTAACAGGTTCCTATAATGGTCCCCTTTCTATGCTTTCAAACCATCTTAATTAAGTTTCTAGCATCTTCTCTACAATTGGTGTCACTCTTGTATTAACCCTAATACATTTGTTCTTAATTTTATCCAGTCTCGTGTGTCCACACATCTACCTCAGCATTCTCATCTCCGCAACTCCCATTTTTTGCTCATGTACACAATTCATTGCCCAACACTCAGAACCGTAGAGCATCGCTGATCTAATAGCAGTACGATAAAATTTGCATATAAGTTTTAATGGTACTTTATGATCACATACGATCCCAGACACGCCTCTCCACATCAACCAACCTGTTTGGATTCTATGTATTTCATCTCGATCTACACCATCATTTTGAACTATCGATCGCAGATATTTAAATCATTGCGTGAAATATGTTGGTCACCCAACTTAATGACGGAGTCATCCGTTCTTCTTGTGCTACTATGATACGTCTACGAATGAAGAGCGAGACATGATTGCATTAAACACGAATACAAATACATCTGGAGCGAACTCCGGCCAAGATCAAGGAGGTTGGTTCCCCCTAAGACCCCTCTCTCAAATGAGAGCCAAAACACTAAAACAAACGGTCCCCCCAAACACAAACCACTCCCCCTTACATAAATGAGGGAGGGGAAACATAAAATACAATTTTAATTAATTAATTAATCTAATTAATATTAATCAATTAATTAATATAACTTAATGGAAAGAAATAATTACGGCGGTTCCCAAATGCACGCTCCGATGGTCCCGGCGAGTGGTAGCTCCTCCGGCAATTGCGTGCGGGTAACATTATACCGATCTCGAAAAATAACCTTGTCCCCAAGGTCATGATTAAAAGAATTGTCGGGATCTCTAAAAATGGGCGGGACATATGTTTGGTGGTCGTCAAGTGTAAAGGAGGGGAAATGACTGGAAAAAAAATTAAAGGTGGCATTAAAATGAAAAATGAGGAGAAGGGGTGTGACCGCAGGGAAAAGGATAGAAAAAGGATGTATTGTTGGGAGAAAAAGAAATAGAAAAAGATAGGATATGTGAAGGGTGAAGGCAGATGACATGTGGCTTTAATTGAGCAAAGCAATGGTTGTAAGAAGAGATGATAAGAGGAGAAATAATAAGGAGAAGAAAAGGAAAAACTAAAATGAATTCCAAAAGTGGGCCCCACTGCCCAGCCGGACACAATAATTGCGTGTGGAGGGGGCTCGAGATAGGAAACGACGTGGGAGAGGGGTTTACGCGGCTCGATGCGAAGGAAATAGCGTGCTTGTGGGGAGAAGATAGGAAGTGAAGAGGTGTCGGAGTGGTCTGTTGGAGGATCTTGAGAGCGTCGATGCTATAGAGGACAGCGAGGAGGCGACGAGGCCTGCATGCTGGATCTTGGAGGTCGGCTCCTGGCTGGAGGTCGGCGTCTGGCTGGAGGTCGGCGCCGAGCTGGAGGTCGGCGGGATGGAGAGGTAGGTCGGAAATCAGCGCCAACGACGGATGAGGCCGATCTGACAAGCCCTGCACTTGAAGGTCCAAGAGGGCATTTCGTTGGGGCGAAGGAGGCGAGCGGCTGACCGCTGCAACTCCTGGAGACGGCTGCTGGGCGGAGATGGTTGTTGTTGGAGCGGTGTAGGCTGGATCGGAGGTGAAGCTAGATAGGAGCGGCTGCTGTTGGAGCGGTGTTGTCGGTAGCCGGTCCGCGCGGCGCTGGAGCAGCGCCTGCAAGGAGGCAGTCAGCGAGGCGAGGAGGTTGTCATTTATGTCGAGGCGGCGTTCGATGGAGGCGAGATGGCGGTCGATGGAGTTGAGGAGGCTATTCATCGTGGCATGATCCCCGGCGGCTTCGAACAACCGCATGGGGGCGGTGGGTCGGACCATTGATATGTCTACGAACGAAGAGCGAGACATGATAGCATTAAACACGAAAACATATACAATTCGGAGTGAACTCCGGCCAAAATCAAGGAGCCTGCTTCCCCCTATGACCCACCTCTCAAATGAGAGCCAAAACCCTAAAACACAAGGTCCCCCTAAACACAAACCACTCCTCTTATACAGATGAGGGAGGGGTAACATAAAATACAATTTTAATTAATTAATTAATCTAATTAATATTAAAGAATTAATATTAATAAATTAATTATTATAACTTAATGGCAAGAAATAATTACGGCGATTCCCAAAGGCACACTCTGGTGGTCCCGGCGAGGGGTGGCTCCTTCGACAACTGTGTGCGAGTAACATAAGACATTTAAACGTCATATACTCCATTTTTGTCCTGCTCAACCCAAAGTCCTTTTCTAAAGTGTCTCGCCAACATTCACGTTTTGTGTTTACACTGTCGGGCATCTGATCGACCAAAATAATGTCATCTGAAAACAATAAACACCAAAGTATTGCTTGTTAGATATGTTCGGTGAGCTCGTTTAAGACAAGGGTAAAGAGATAAGGGATTAAATCTGACTCTTAGTTCAAGCCAATGGTGATAGGGAATTCATTGATAATCCTCGAGATTTCCTCGCACTCGTTACTGAATTTGTGTACATATCTTTGATTATGTCAATGCATAACATATTTACACCTTTCTTTTTTAAGGTTCTTCATAAGAGCTCTTGAAACTTTATCATAAGTCTTCTCAATATCGATAAACAGTACATGTAAATTTTATTTTTTTTCCCAGAGTTGTCAATGAGTCTCCTCAAGAGGTGTATAGCTTTCATGGTCAACCGCCCTGGCATGAATCCAAATTAGTTCTCTGACATGCTAGTATCTCGTCTTACAATTCTCTCTATTACTTCATCTCATAGTTTCATAGTATGACTCATTAATTTAATTCCGTTGTAATTAAAACAATTTTGTATCAATTACATAAATGCATTAAATGAGTCAAATTAACTGCGCAAAATATGACTATAAATAATATGATGTATTCGTGCAACATAGATAACTTTGAAAATAAATGCAATACTCACAAAGTAAAGGGTCACTGGTGTAGGTGGAGAAATATAGTGGTTGCAAATGTAGTACAGGTACTCCAAAGAACAACAGTTGTTGGATGGGGGCTAACGAAGAAGGGAGGCTGGTTTCTCTGGGATTTGGGTGGCTAGTTGGAGCTTTAGAAGGGTTGGGGCTTAGAAGTAAAGGGCAGCTGGGCAGGGTCAGCCAAGGCACCTAGAAGTTGAAAGGGGGGTCGGGTGAGGCTTGGGTATGGGTCGATCTAGGGCTGGATGGAGGATTTGGGATATCAAAGGTGGAGGTGGGCTGAATGAGGAATAGAAAACAGTTCTAGAGGTCGAGTCGGGGTGTTTGAGGTCAGAGGGGGTGGAAGGGGTCAGGAGGATCGTCGGAGGGAACTCGGGAGGTGGATGGCGACTAAAAGATGGTTGTGGAGGTGGTGGGGATGGAGGTTGAAGGGGGCTCATCGGGGTTCATGAGTGGTCAACTTAGGGAAGTAGAGAGGTGGACGGCAGTTGGAAGAGGATCCAGTCGGATAGATGTTGTTCCAGGCGGAGGGAAGGGGCAAGATTACTCACTGAAGCTCAAGGAGGAGGTGGAAGGAGGAAGGGGAGGTTGGCATCGAAACCAGTGGTGGGAGACCTCAACGTCGGCACCGAAAGGGATGGGAGTCGGCACCCACACCGATCGAGCAGTCGACATCGGGAATGATGAAACTTTGTATATCCCTTTTCCCTAGAAGGATGACGTATAACGGCGGATTTAAGTTAAATCATCTAACGGTCATAAACGCGGGATTAGATAACGTAAATCTCAAAATACAAATACATAAAAATTTAAAAACCATTGACCTAGCCAGATGACGTATAATTAAGGGTGGGTTTAAGTTATATCATCTAACGGCCTTAAACGCACAATTGGAAAACTTAACATAAATCTCAAAATATAAGTCCAAAAAATATAAAATGCATACAAATATGAAAAATCGTGACAAACGAGATGGTGGTCTTTGACTGTCAATCTCATGATCCAAAAGTTCTTGATCTCATAATTGCTCAAATGAGACATGATTGATCTTCATCGCATAACCACTCAAATCTTATGGGGATCTCAGTCATCTCACCCTTATGACAGAAAAAAGTCAAACAAACACCATCTCTAAGTATGGATAATTATAATCATTCAAGGTATAGAAAATTGATTCAAATATGTTTGATATCCATAAAGAAAAAATTCTTAGTTAGATTAATCCACCTAACCATACCTTAAATCAGATAAACAGGAAAATGATTATCTATAGATATATTAAAATAACAAACTATGAGCTAGTTTTTTCTGGCAGGAATAGATCAAATATGCCTGTAAATTTGCAAAAGCAGAAGAATCTGGTATATAGAGATAATAGAGTTAAATTGTTGAATTGGCTGGTGATATGAGTAAATATATATTCCGAAAAGAAAGGTTGGGTAAAAACAATAAAGAACCTTCAAGGCGCTCCTTCCAAACATTACTCTTTAATTGCAAGATAGTATCGGCTTTAATAAGTGAGCTTAATCTTTGCTCGATTTCTTCCAGAGACATGTCTCCTGGCTGAAATGAAAAATATTTGTGAAGATGTGATTCACATTTATGGCGGGCAAAAGGAAACAAAACTGAGTATGGAAAGAAGATATTTTGTTCCTATCAATTACCCCCACACATACCTCAGCATCTTCAGACTCAACTGACATTAGAGCTTTAGATGGGGCAACCCCATCAGACTTCTTTACTGATACAGCTTTTGTGGAACCATCTTTTCTGTTAGTGGACTGTATGAATCATATAAATACATAAGCAAAAATAGTACCATACAGATTCCCATTCTCATTGCTCTAAAGAAGGATAATTAAAATCACAACCCACCACCGCCTGGATGGTTTTCTTTCCACTAAGCATGCTTGCTGCAGACCTCCTAACAAACGAGCTGTCACTAGTCTTTGGACAAAAAATGGATATATCAGTTTTGATCTAAAAAAGGAATACAATGTAGAAAATAGGTGAGTAGAAATGTTGGTACAATGTTGAAGAGCACACTTTCAACACAAAGAAGAGTACAAAGAAAATCATCACAATGATAATAGCCCTTGACAAAATAGTTCATCATAAGGGTCTAGGGAAAGAGGTGTATTTAAAAGAAAAGCGAATCACTAACTGAAAGTAAATCCTAAGTGTGCACTATTAAATGAAAAAAAATTGACAACAAAATTCAAAAAATATGTTGAAAAAACTTGAACAAGATATTTGGTATTTAGGTTTCATTAATTACACAAATTTTGAATTAAATACTAGGGGTGAAGATAAGGTTACCTCACCGGAGGGCTTCAGGACTCATACATGATCGAGATATCACCGTTCAACAGTTGCATGGTATTAGAGCTCAAGATCTCCTTCCTTCACAGATCACAGGTTGTCTTGTTGATGTATGTGCATATCTTCGTCCAGTGCATTCCAATCGATTGTGGGTCTCCGTCTTTGTTGATCTTCTACACCGTCGATCTACTAAATCTGACTCATGGGTGTGTTGCTATCATACATCCCAAATTACTCTGCGCTGATTTCCTGCACCCCATATTATTTTGAATCGATATTCTGCATTTGCCTCCTGGGTGGGACAATCTCACAGGTCCCATATTACTCGATCGACTCCTTGGATGTTTGGCCATTTGCACCTCCTGGTGTTCACGATCTAGCCACTTTGATCGATCAACCTTCCATCCATCTCTTGTTGCTCATGTTTCTTGTGGATGTTTGTCATGAGTGTTCCTGTGGAAGGGACTCTACCGACTCGTGTGATTTTAACTAATATGATTCATGCTCAACTTACGAATCACATACTAAAAGGAAAAGAAAATTATTTTTTGTCGAAGATAGTTAATACGACGAACCTAAATGGTCACAGAAAGGTTGATCACCTCACTAATGATCCCTGAACTCGTCTATCCCAAGTCCCAACTAAGGCAGAGTGGCACATGGCTAATGCCAACTTGGTGATTCTCATGAGGGACAACATGGACACACATCTGTCGGACCTTGTTTTGCATTGCTTTAGTGTGAAACAGTTGTAAACCTACCGGGAGATGCTCTACTCAGGACAAAAATGAAAGTCGCAAATATGAGGCATAGAAGGAGTGAAGTGTTATGGGGAATAAATCTGTTACCGAGTTTTGCATACCCATTGAAGAATAGAATACCTTACTTCCTATTACTCTAGATTTGCTAGCCATGATGGCACGGAGGGAACTGTTGTCCATGATGACATTCTTAGTGCACTTAAGCCCAGAAGTCAGTGCAATTAATTCCCAAATATTAGGTGGCATAAGAGTAAGAAATAGCATATGATTGCACAGACAAGTACTGAGGTAAAATATAGAGCAATGGAAAAAAATCACTTGTAGACTAATGTTGGTCAAACAAGAGATGAAGGAACATGGGCATAAGGTGGAAGATCATATGGAGCACTTGTGCGACAATGTGGCTACTACACATATCGCATCTAACTTAGTATTCAACCAGCGTACAAAACATATTGAGAAAGAGGTGTATTTAAAAGAAAAGTGAATCACTAACTCAAAGTAAATCCCAAGTGTGCACCATTGAATGAAAAAAATCAGTGAGTAGAAATGTTGGTATAATGTAAAAGAGCACATTTGCAACACAAACAAGAGTACAAGGAAATCAACTCAAAAATAATAATAGCCCTTGACAAAATAATTCATCATAAGAGTCTAGGGAAAGAGGTGTATTTAAAAGAAAAGTGAAACACTAACTCAAAGTAAATCCCAAATCTGCACTATTGAATGAAAAACATGGCAACATAATTCAAAAAAAAATAATTTGAAAAATCTTGAACAAAATATTTGGTATTTAGGTTTCATTAATTACACACTTTTTGAATTAAATACTATAAGAGGGGTGAAGATAAGATTCCCTCGCCGAAGGGTTTTTGGGACTCATACATGATCGAGATATCATTATTCTACAGTTGTATGGTATCTGAGCCGAAGATCTCCTTCCTTCACAGATCGCAGGTTGCTTTGTTGATGTATGCGCAAATCTTTGTCCACTGCATTCCAATCGATCGTGGGTCTTCGTCTTTGTTGATCTTCTGCACTATCGATCTGCTAAATTTGGCTCATGGGTCTGTCCGTCGCCTACATCACATATTATTCTGCGTCGATGTCCGACATCCCATATTACTTTATGTCAATGTCATGCATTTGCCTCATCGGCGGGTAAATCTCTCATGTACCGTATTACTCGATCGACTTCTTGGATGTTCGGTCATTTACACCTTCTGTTGTTCATTATCTGGCCATTTTGATCGGTCAACTTCTATTGGTTAACCTTCTATCCATCTCTTATTGCTCATGTTTCTTGTGGATGTTTATCATGAGTGTTCCAGCTGAAGAGACTCTACTGTCTCATGTGATAAAAACTATTGTGATTCATTCTCAACTTACGAATCACAAACTAGAAGGAAAAGAAAATTATCTATTGTCGAAGAATGTTGTTACAACATGCCTGAATGGTCACAAAAAGGTTGATCACCGCACTAACGATCCCCAGACCGTCTATCCCCCCTGGTAGAGTGGCGCATGACTAATGACAACATGGTGAATCTCATGTAGGAAAATATGGACACTCAAGTGTCGGATTATGTTTTGCATTTCTTTAGTGTGAAGCAGCTGTCGACCTACCTGGAGAGCTCTACTCAGGACAAAAATGAAAGTCGCAAATATGATACGTCCAAGGAGTGGATTGGAAGTGTATGGGGAATAAATCTATCACCGAATTTTGCATACTCAATGAAGAATAGAATACCTTTTTTCATATTACTGTAGATTTGCAACCCATGACGGCACGGTGGGAACTATTGTCCATGATGACATACTTAGGGCACTTAAGCCCAGAAGTCAGTGCGAGTTGTTCCCAAATATTAGGTGGCGTAAGAGTAAGAAATAACATATGATTGCATGGTCATGTACTAAGGCAAAATATAAAGCAATGGCTCAAACCACTCGTAGACTAATGTGGGTCAACTAAGAGTTGAAGAAACTTGGGCATAGGGTGGAACATCATATGGATCTCTTGTGCGACAATGCGGGCTACTACACATATCACATCTAAATTAGTATTCAAAGAGCGCACAAAACATATTAAGATAGACTGCAATTTTGTAAGAGAAAATTATTGACGAGAACATCATCACTAAGTTCAATAATATGGAGAACTAACGTATAGACATATTTACCAAATCTCTTACTGCGAACGAAATAAGAATCGTAAGAGGAAAGCTTGACAGTGTGACTATCATGTCTTCACCTCTCCCTGCTTGAGGGGCATGTAAGAGGGGTAAAGATAAGGTTTCTCACCAGGGAGACCACATGATAGGAGTTTATATAATGTGATGAGACAATTCATTAGGGTATCTTGGATACCTTTCGGTTGTGAAATTGAGGGCTTTCAGGACTCATACGTGAGTGAGCTATCACTGTTCTCCAGTTATAGATACCATACTACGTGCTCGAGATATCACCATTCTTTATTTATAGATATCATGTCATTATTTTGAAATAGGAAAAGGTAAATACCTCCAAGTATATTAGACTTTCAGTAACTGACATAGGACCGGTCTACAGGCGGAGGAAATTTGTGCCCTAGCCCTAGATGAATGTGATAATCACAAACAAATGTTATGAACCTATGCGCGGGCTCGAGGTGTAGCCCGCTAGCTCGAGCCGCGAACCGATTTTGCACGTCTTCCCCCATCTCGCAGTCTACGGCGAGTTCCCGCTCGTCTGGATGGGTGTCCTGCAGCATTTCATGTGAAGGCTTCTAGCGGTCTCTGCTCGCGCACCGGGCGACCTTACAAATCAATTGAATCTGAGGGGCGATTTCACCGACCACTTGAGTTCACGCTCACCGCACCAAATTCTGTTGGAACCAAAAATGTAACCAACTCGCCACGCGTTATCCCTGGGTCGGGTGGTAGGCAGAGAAGAGAGTGGTTCACAAGCGATAGGTTACTAGCCCTGCGGACGGTTTAAACGAGTAAAAAGAACGTAAAAAGGAGATGTAGTTGGCAGCGGCGAACACCAGATTTGACACGTCGCGGCGAATGTCTTCTTTGCGACGGGTATCTTGATTAATTGTAAAAGGATTACAAGAGAGTACGAGCGAGTACAGTGGGAAGAAGAGAGAAGACTTGACTTGACTTAGTATCTGCACTGGCAACTAGGCAAGCTCTCGGTTAAGTCTGTGTGTCCCATCCAAGTTCCCCTGGTACCTATTTATACTTGAGGGTAGGCGGCTTGGACGGTTCACGAACCGACGTGCTTTTAACGTCTAATTAACTACGGAATTAAATGCGCAACCGCCTGAGGGACACGAAAAGTCGGGAAGCAGGAGTTGAGAGAAGAGACTGCACGTAACCGTGCAGTACCAACGAGGTCGATGCTGAAAAGGCGACTCCGCGCAAGATCCATGAGAAATGCCCACCGCAATCTCTGGGCTGGACCCACAAAGCTGCTTTGTGAGAGACCGCCCGCCAAAAGCTTCTGTCAAGGTCACCTAAAGAGTGTTCGCACCGAACACTGTTGTGCTAACGCCACGGATCGGAGAATGTCCGCGGACACCCATAGTGCTCGACTGAAGTCCTTGCAAACACTGGGAATGGTCACCTGGTAAGTTGCCCCTTGTTGTCTGATGCTAGTCATAGCTGTCGCAGGATTTGGGATTAAACTGGTAACCGCAAGAGCTGGGTCCCGCACTTAATGCTCCCGAAAATCTACAAATAGCGTAGACCTACGCCCACTTGAATCACTTTTCATAGCCAGCCAATTGCCCTTCCTTCCTGCTCTCCATGAGTATGAACCAGGAGTTGCTCGCCAAGATGGGCTACAACAATGACGCTTCAAAAAAGATGGACCCCAACAAACCGTGCAAACCCTCAAAATTCCCTAGTAGCTTCTCCAAGCAAACATCGTTGTCATCTCTGAAAAAGCCTGCCAAAAAAACGGACAGTCTCATCCCCACTGTCTCGGAAATGGTCGCACACATGGAGGAACACCCAGATATGGACAAGGAAGGGCGTGCGAACCTTCCATTGGACACCCAACTCCCCGCCCATTCTTCCAGTATCTCGTAGAAACGGAAGGACTCCGCCTCCCGAAAGGCATCATCTTGTAAGGTGAATACTCATCCTGACGTCGCCCCTCTTCTGAAGAGTGCAGAAATCTTAGTGAAGAGCACGTCGAGCGCTCCAGAGAAGCCGGAAGTCCGGAAGGACCTAGACCCATTCCAGAAGATTTTGTCGGAAAAAGTAGATTACGAGAAGATGTCGCCCGAAAAGACTGGAATCGGAGGAGTCGGACGAGGAGACTGACGCGGATGACGAAGACGTGGAGGTTGTCGATGTCGAGTTCAAGCTTGAGAAGCCGCGGGAGGATTCCAAAGGAAAAGCCGCAAAGACGGCTACTACGCCTCTTACCACCGCGAACACCCCCTTGAAGAAGAAGAGGAAGAGGAACGACTGGCAGGAGACGGTCGCTCTAGACAGCAAACTTGCCGCAGGTACTTGCCAAGAACGTCTTGTTGCAACATACTTGTTAGACAATTAATATCTTATTGCTACACTCCCAGAGAATGCCTCGGAGATAGCGGCTCGCCAGGAAGGGCTCTAGGAAGCATGCGCGTGCATAGCCCGCCTGGAGGAGGGGATCAAAGCGGTGAAGCAGGATGTCGCGTTGGGCGTCGGGCTTACCGCGCGAACAGGAGCCCTCCCGGCGATGCATGGTTCAATCCCACCAGAGGACGTCGTTTAGAAGTACGCGCGGAAAGTTAGAGAGGACATCCGCGTCGTACACGCGCCGGTCGCAAAGTTGAACGAACATCATGGGGGCACGTCCAGCGTGCTCGCAGAGATTACGGACAACTTGGCGTCTGTGGGTATGGAGCGGATGTCAGGCGAGGACGTCTTCAAGGATTAGGAACAATTTGATTGGTTTGTTATAATTATTCAGATGCGGACTTCGTATGCGCGGAAACTAATTGGCGGACACTTATTGTGTTCGGCAGACTTGTGTGTCGAACTTCTGTTTTTCTATAATCGTCGTTTATTGCGTCGTTAGCACATATCTCACTTGTCAGTGGACATACGCACGTTGTTTTTTCTTTTTCAGGACAGGAAAGAGAACGTGTGGCGGACAGCGCGAACACTCTTTGAGCATCAACCGTCTACGGCGCTTCAGATTTCGAGAAAATATTACCAACATCTATAAATAGACTGTGGAGCCTCCCCTTCCCGGCATACAATCTTGAGCTTCATGGAGAATGTGCAAGCTCCACAGGCGGGCACCACCCGAGCAGACTGTACTGTTGCATTCTTCTTTCATGCGCCGCCAAGATCAGACTATCAAACGAGGAGCTCTCGAATCATATCGCTAGAATCTGCGTGTCTGCCAAAAGGTTTATCACGCAGCTCCCCGATCCTGGCGAGCACCTGCACTCAGTGTTCGTCAACGAGTTGGTTCTCCCCTTCGAACACTTCGAAGCGGTACAGACCTTCCCCATCCTACCAGAGATGGTGGAAGTGCTCAGCCACTACGAGCTCATTCATGCTCAGTATACCCCTAACTCCATCGCGGTGGCGACCGTATTCTCTCTTTTTACGGTTTCAGAGGATCAGATTTAGTCTGACAGTGTTCAGGAGGCTATTCTTCCTTCGCGCGATCGCAAAGGGCCAGCTATAGGGTCGAACATATTGCGGGTACTGAAGCTCCCCAACAAGGTTCACGAGTGGAAGGCTCGGTTCGTCATATTCAAGACGAACCTCGGGGAGCTGATCCCCTACCCTCATCTGCGGAAGGAGGCGGACTTCCTGAAGCCGCCAGTCGAAGGGGTGAAGGACATCGTGAACTTCTTCAACAAGGCGCCCCTGGATATTGAACACTACATTCCCCACCTGAAAGAGGTGGCGGACATGGACGTCGTCGGGTGTAAGTGCTTATTTACAAAGGGTGTACATATCTGCGGGTTCTAACGTTTAGAATTACAGTTGTCATGCAGGTTCCTGCTGAGAGACCCTACGAGCCCCCTGGCGTGGTCTTGATCGCAACCGAGAAGAGAAAAGTTGCGGACACGAGGGAACCGGCACTTCCGCGAGCACCGCTGGCCACCCGACGACACCGAGCGACCTCTCCCGCCGGCCGAACCCAAGGGCACGCGCGAGCTCCCGAGTCCGCCGCGCAAGATTTGCCGCCAAACTCTGGGGCCATAGCAGATACGCTCGGTGGCCCGTTATTGCTCCGGGATGCAGGCGATATAACCTTCAGCACTGGATTTCCATCCTGGAGAGAAAAACAGGAGAACCACGACGCGCAGGCTGGCACCTCGGCGATCATTGGCGAGGAATAGCTAGAGCAGATGTGGGGGATGCCCATGGATCAGCTAGCTCAGAGGGCGGCCACAGCTTCCCTGAGGTCTCTAGCATACAACAATGTTGTCTGGCGGTCCTTGGAGCAGACGCGGCTCGCCTTGAGGCAATCTCAAGAGGAGGTTGCCCGCCTGAAAAGCAAATAAGGGGTAACTCTCAAAGAACAACTATGGTTCCACATACCTTTAATGAGGCCTTCTAATTGTCTTCCTTTGCATTCATCAGGTAAGCCTGACCGCGAGCAATATGGAGTTTGTGAGGGAGATCTTGAAGGTCGGGCACAAATCCGGAGAGATCACCTTGGTGCATCTGCGAAAGTTGGATGCCTTCAAACTCGAGTTCATGAACATCAAAAACAACGAGATCTTCCCAGAGGACGTGCTATTCTTCGCTGATGAGTCAACCTCTTTGTCCCGGCAGTCTACCCCAGCAGAATCCCCAGGAATTACAGCCTCGAACAGCGAGCATTAAGCTCTATGCATGTGTTCGCACCCAGGACAGCAGAATCCCTAGGACATTATTTTTTGTCCGCGACCAGTCGCGGTTATAATATTTGTTTTTGTATGTTATTCTATGTGTATATTCTTTTATCAGCCCACTATGTTTGCACCATGCTCTCCGTCGAGAGCTCGCTCAGCGCAAACCGCTTCTGTGCGCCCGGTGACAATGAGTGTGCACGCGAATAGCCGGAGTGTTCGGTGTTGGTGTTACCATGATGATCTGGAAGTGATCAAAAAAATAGTCTCACATCCAACGCGATATGAGCCTATAGGGTCGCACATAAGAGGGTTTGGAGAAGTTGAGACCACACAGCCAAGGCGTTGAGTGTGTTGAGACCACACAGTCAAGGAGTCGAGTGCGTCGAGACCACACGGCCAAGGCGTTGAGTGCGTTGAGACCACACAACCAAGGCGTCGAGTGCGTCGAGACCTCTCAGCTAAGACGTTGAGTGCGTCAAGACCTCTCAGCTAAGACGTTGAGTGCGTAAAGACCTCTCAGCTAAGTCGTCGAGTGCGTCGAGTGCGTCGAGACATCTCGTCGATTTGTCGAGTCATCTCATACATGTTCTGGGTCTGCGGATAGCGACAGTTCAAAACTGTTTATGCTCCTGTGAATATATATATTTGTTGCCTTAGGGCTTGGAGAGGTATGAGTTAGGGCGAACCCAAAACTGACGGAAAGTGTTTCCCGAAGTGTCGATCTCGTCACTCCCGTAAGCCCGATTCTGGCGCCCGCCGCCGCCGCCTCTCCTGGTGCAGATCTAGCAGTCTGTGGAGACGCGGAGGGCTTTCCAGTCTCCATCCTGGATCTTGTTTGACAAGGTGTCGGTGTTCTCCTCGTTCGTGTGGATTCCTATAGAGCCGCAAATCCATTTTGCGTGAACTCACCCGCCGGCCAAGAACTGTTCTCTTGATTGAGTGTCAACTCAATCCCACTCAGGTATACTCTTATTTTATGGGATGCAAACTTCTTCATCAATGTTCATTGCAAGATCTAAGTTTCTCTTTAGGGTTTTCTTAAACGTTATTCCACTGCGCACATTTGATGTGCTATCAAGTAAAATCCTAGATTCGGCCAGGAAAATCGTGGTCTCACCACAGTAGTTGGGCTCGTTGTCAGCAATTAAGATCGCCAGTCGGGCATAGGGCATCTGCAGGGCTCTCGTTCGCACGCAACGTGGTAGAACAATGGAGGGGAATAAGCACTTGTTGCTCGGAGCTTGTCCTAAGAAAGGGAACCAGTAACAAAAACAACACGTCAAATCAATGTGTGATTGGTCAACACATCCGTACCCGCCTCATATGCCACTCGGGAGTATCTCCACGGGGACAATTATCGTGGTCTTATGGTGGGGGAAGTGACTCACATCGGCAAGAGGGTCAGAGGCTTGATGTTTGCCTCTGCTTGGAACGTCCGGATTCGTCCAAGGGGGTCCAAGCAAGCTCCGGCACTCACCAAACTGGACGAAGTTGAGGCCGTGTGTGCCTGCCAAAAACCATCCCTTACGTCGCTAAGTGTTAATAATCCCCCATGATACAGGAAATTCTTGGTGACGGCCCCTGGGGAGCAAATGTTGTTTTGAAGATTCAAACCAGGTGCCAAGCATCGGGGAGGATGCGTACCTTAGCTTAGTAATAGTACTTTTTTAGGTCGACATCGCTCCAGGTGTTGGACATCTTCTTGCCTTCATGTGATTGCAGTTGGTAGGCCCCATTCCTGAGTGCTTCTTTGACGATAAACGGTCCCTCCCAATTGGGGTTAAGCTTCCTGACTGAAGCTGCTTTTCCGACTGCATCCACTTTTCTCAGCATGAGATCCTCCTTCTCGAACTGCTTCAAACGCACATTTCTATCAAAATATTAAGCCATTCTACGTTTTGCCTCTGCTTGTCGGATCACCAACTGGTCGCGGAGTTCCTAGATCAAATAAAGGATGCACCTCAGCTCTTCCTCATTGCTTGCCATCCAGCTGTCATCACCTTGTCTGGCAAGTAGCACACAAGGATTTTCTGCATCAAACTCCACCAGGATGAGAGCTTCAGACCCATGCGACAATTTGAATGGGGTTTCATCGGTCGCGGAAGGAGTTGTCCGGAGGGTTTATAGAGCTGCTGGTAGTTACTCTGCCTAATTGTCGCGAGCTTTTACCAATTTTTTCTTAAGAAAACATAGGATCTTCTAAAGCAAACATGGATCTTCTTGTTGGTTGCTTCCACCTGTCCATTACTACATGGATGATGTACTGACGAGAATCGAAGCTTTGTCCCTACATGATCACAGAAACTAGTCAGCTTCTCACTTGTGAACTGAGGGTCGTCCGTGACAATGGCCACGGGGACTCCATGTCGACAGATAATCTCGCACCAGATAAAGCTTTTAACCACCCGAGTTGTCTTTTTGGCCAGTGTCTTGACTTCTATCCATTTGCTGAAGTAATCGATCATGACCAGGATGAAGTGGCGCTGCCCGCTTGCCTTTGGGAACAAGACTATCAGATCCATTCCCCAAAAGGCCAGGGGACAGAGATGGACCTAAGCTATTGAGCAGGCTGGACTTGAAGGGGAGTGAACTTCTGACATCTTACGCACTTTCTGGCAAAATTCACGCAATCCCTCCTGATCGTTCGCCAAAAATAACTTTGATGAAGGATTCTCTTTTCGACAGTTCTAGTTCCTGAATGACTGTCACACTATCTGGAATGTACTTCTTGCAGGATTCGAGGGACCTCATCTTCCAGCACACATCTTGTTAAAGGCGAGAAAAGTTTCTTCCGATAGAGAATCCTTGAGATCAGCGAGTAATGGGTCGACTTTAGCTTGAACCACCTCTTATCACTTATAGAAGGATGAACCTCCCCAATTGTGAAATAATGAACAAAAGGGTCTACCCAAGATGGACGCCGATCAACCTCCATGACGTCTGCCTCATTAATTGCGGGACGGAATAAATATGTAAGAGTTCTGCCAGCAGGGTGTCCATACTTTGCTAGTTCATCGGCTTCCACATTTTCTTCTCTTGGGATACGATGAATACTAAAAGTGTGAAAGAGTCTCACGTACTGCTTGACGAGAACTAGATACTTCTGTAGGAGCGGCTCTCTTGCCTCGAAAACACTGTTGACCAGTGACGTCATGACTAATAAATCTGTCTTTACCTCTATGTCCTCGATGCCTATTTTTCGGGCCAAACTCAACCCTGCTATCAAAGCCTCATACTCAGCCTGTTTATTTGTCACGGAAAAATGGAACTTCACGGCTTTCCCACTCGTGGTTTCGCAGGGGCTAACTAGGATGAACCCTGCTGCAACTGAATTCAAACCAAAGGCCCCGTCAACAAACATTTTCCAGCACAACGGAGTTGAAATCCCTTCCTTCAGGCCGCCCTCACCCGCAAAGTCGACAAGGAAATCGGCCAGAATTTGCGCCTTGATGGAGACTCTTGGAACATAGGCTGTCAAACTCACTAAGTTATATGGCCCACTTTGCCAGCCGTCCTAAATAATCTGGCTTCTCCAAAACCGCTCTCAAGGGATGATCAATCACAACTTTGATGGAAATATGGAATGGTCCTGGAAATAGGGTTGGAGCCTCCGTGTTGAAACGATCAATGCCAGAGCCAGCCTTTCAAGGATGGGGTAGCGAGCCTCGGCACCCCTCAACACATGACTAACATAATGAACAAGAAACTACTTCTTTCCTTCTTCACGAACCAGGACCGAATTGATGGCATCCTGTCCAAATCCCGGAAATGGGAAAAGACCTTCTGACGGGAGAGGACTCTGTAGGAGCGGGGTCGTAGACAACTGACATTTTAACTCCTCGAATGCCCTATCACACTCTTTTGTCCACTTAAACTTCTTATTTCCACGAAGGATTTTGAATAAAGGGCGCACTTGTCTCCAGAGCACGAGATAAAGCGGGTGAGTCCTGCTACCCTTCCTGTCAACTGCTGAACTTCCATCAAACTCCTTGGGGGTTTCATCTCCAAGATGGCTCTTACCATATCAGGATTTGGCTCTATGCCTTGAGGGGTGAGAAGGTGGCCAAAAAAATTTCCCTTACTAGCTCTGAAAATGCATTTGGCTGGGTTGAGCCACATGTTAAACTTGCGAAGAGTGCCAAACGGCACTGCTAGATCCTCAAGGTGATCCTCAACATTGTGGCTCTTGACAAAGAGAGCATCTACATAGACCTCCAAGTTACGACCCTTCTGATGTTTGAAAACACGATCCATCATTCTTTCGTAGGTAGCGTCAACATTCTTCAATCTGAATGGCATGACTTGATAACAGTAGCACCCCTCGTTTGTGATGAACGAGGTGTGGGAAATATCGGGCTCGTGCATCCTTATTTGATGATATTCAGAGAAAGCATCCAAAAAGCTCATCACCGAAAATCCTACTGCAAAGTCAACTAGAAAATCTACCAGTGGCGATGGATAGTAATCATTAGGGCGGGACTTGTAGAGGCGCGTGAAGTCGACACACATTTTCCACTTCTCGTTAGGTTTTCGTATCATCACCACATTAGAAATCCAATCTGGATATTGCCCCTCCAGAACAAACCATGCTTCCAATAATTTAGCCACTTCCTCACAGATGGGCTCAGCGAGAGTGGTTGCCACCGCTCGTTTTTTTTTGTCATACTGGTCTAAAGTTAGGGTCGATGGTGAGACGATGACAAGCGCCCTTCGGGCTGATCCCAGGCATGTCAGAGGCTGACCATGCAAAGATGTCGAGGTTGCCGAGCAGGCACTGGACAAGCAGCGCCTTGCTTTCTCCTTCCAATTCGGCGTTGATGGAGACGGTCCTAACTCCATCCCCCCTAGGACGGGTACTTTATGGATTCCTGTGTGGGCTCGAGGTGTAGCCCGCTAGCCCTAGCCACGAACCGATTCTGCGTGTCTGCCCCCATCTCGCGGTCTTCGACGAGTGCCCGCTCGCCTGGATGGGTGTCCAGCAGCATTTCCTGCAAAGGCTTCTAGAGGTCTCTGCTCGCACTGCCCGCGCACCGGGCGACCTTACAAATCAAGAGAATCTGAGGGGCGATTTCACCGACCACTTGATCCCACGTTCACCGCACCAAATTCTGTTGGAACCAAAAATGTCACCAACTGTCTGTGAGCTATCCCTGGGTCGGGTGGTCAGAAGAGAAAAGAATGGTTCGCAAGCGATCGATTACTAGCCCTGCGGACGGTGAAACGAGTAAAAAGAACGTAAAAAGGAGATGTCGTTAGCAGCGACGAACACCAGATTTGACCCGTCGCGGCATATATCTTCCTTGTGACAGACCTCTTAATTAATTATAAAAGGATTACAAGAGAGTACGAGCGAGAGTACAAGGGGGAAGAAGAGAGAAGACTTGAATAGACTTTGTGTCCGCACCAGCAACTAGGCAAGCTATGGGCTAAGTCTGTGTGTCCCATCCAATCCCCCCCCCCCCCGGTCCCTAATTATACTCCAGGGTAGGCAACTCAGACGGTTCACGAATCAGCGGGCTTTTAATGCCTCATTAACTACTACTTTAAATGCACAGTCGCACGGGATACACGAAGAGTCGGGCGGCGGGGGTTGAGAGAAGACAACGCGTGGTACCACCGAGGTTGATGCAAAAAGGGCGAGTCCGCGCAAGCTCCAAGAGAAATGCCCGTCGCGACCTCTCAGCTGGACCCACGAAGCTGCTCTGTGAGAGACTGCCCGCCAAAAGCTCATGACGAGGTCGCCTGAACAGTGCCCGCCCCGAACACTGTCGTGTTAATGCCACGGACCGAAGAATGTCCGTGGACACCCGTAGTGCTCTCCTGAAGGCCTCGCAAACCCGGGGAATGGTTGCCTAGGAAGTTACCCCTGCTTGTCTGATGCTCGCCTCAACTGTCGCGGGATTTGGGGTTAACACAAATCTTGGACAATCAAGCATGAATCTTATAAAAGGTATGTTGTAGGTTGTCAAAAATAATAAACAAACAATAGGATCCTTCAGTTTCTGCATAAAGAATAAATCAATAACAACATATCATAAACTACATAAGACACTTATGATTTTGGGTTCCCGAGTTGTCATCAAATCTTTTTGTCAACTACAATACAAAGAAAACAAGTACCTTGTGAGTGTCATCAATGTGATGTAATCCGAATTTAAATTAAATGTTTTAAACAAATATTTATTTGGTTATAAATTAAATTATGTTGCTTACCTTTCAAATAAAATCTTAATTTTTTAAAAAAAGGAGCGCCGAGTTGGCCAAAATCTGAATTTTTGCGCGCGATAAACAAGCTCGTCGCTTTGGGCATTAAAGGTTAATTAATTTTCGTTCGAGTGGAACTTCTTCGCGCTTTACAGTTCGATTCCGTTACGAGAATTATACGGCCACAAACAGGAAAAACATTCTGCAACTTATGGATAAACGATATTAGTAGTAGGAAGAACGTAACAGCAAGCCCATGAATTAATTTAAAAGAAAATCATAACTTCATACTAATGCGGGTGAGGGAACGGGATTATCAAAGATTCAGGATATGAGGTCCTCTCCAAACATCGATGCACAGCAGGGAGAATAACCCAACGGTCGGCAGCTTCAGATCCCGTGACCGGAAGGGTCGCGTCGTCGTCGACGGTTCACGGGAAAACGCCCAAGCTGTCGGATGTTGGGGTCGGTGTCGACGACGGCCCGGGAGCTGGCGATCTGCAGTGTCGATGTCGACGAATCCTGCGGCAGCAGCGTCGGGCGGAGTGCGTCTAGAGGCAGGATTCGTCGATCGAAAACGGGGCGGGAGGCACGATGGATCTCTGGTCGTTGGCGATTGTCGAACTGGAAGGGAAAGGGGCGGAACTGCTGCTCGATACTCTGCGGGAGAAGAACAGTGAACAAAAATCCCGTTCGTTGTTCCATTCTTCCTGTCTTCCTCGTCTCCTAATGAAGGGGCTTTTTAAAGGGTTTAAATCCTCTTGATTTCCTTCCATCTATAACACAAATATTTAACTCATAACTTTTATTCCTTCTTTAAAAATATTTTCCTCTAATTGATCCTTTCCAGTAAGGAATGTGGTTTTTGAATTTGAAATTTGAAACTGAAAATTATGCTCATTTAATTAATTTTGGGTTTGCCGCTATCGTTCTACTAATAGTAATACCGGACCTCTTTATTGAAGTCCCAACGGTCGGTCATGTCGCTGAGCCGGAAAATAACAAGTTTCAAGCAAATAAATAAGTGCATGAAATAAACTACAAAAATAAATGCATAAATACTAAGATGTGTTGCAGGGCGCATCAATTTCCTCGGGGTTGAAAGGGCTCGACCCCGGCGAGACTTCGCAAAAGCTAGCGATAGAAAGATCTGGGCGGCGTCGGCATAGCTCATCAGTGTTGATCCAAGAACTATCTGTGATGTCTCGTCCTTGCCATGAGACCAAATAACGTTGGTATGTCCCGTGGCGAGTGTGAAACTCTCGTACATCCAAAACCTGGTCTATCTCCTCAGTAATGGGTGTCTGCACTGGAGCTAAGTCTGGTGGAATCTCTGGAGCTGTCGTTGGCGGACTCGGGCTGGAACTAGGTGGATCTCCATAGAAAGGTGTCAGATCTGCCACGTTAAATATCGGCGAAGTACCGAATTCAGCGGGCAAATCTAGGAGATGGGCATTCTCCACGATGCGCTTCCGGATTCGGAAAGGACCAAACTTCCTCTGCTGTAACTTGTGGTATGTACCCGGAGTTAACCTTTGCTTCCTGAAATAAGCAAACACTTAATCTCCTTCTGAAAAGTATAACTCCCGACGATGACGATCGGCCATGGTTTTATATTTTTCAGAAGTCGCTCGCAGTTTATTAGTAATAGATTTATGCAGTTCCTTTAAATAATCAACATGGGCTTGCGCATCAAAGGAAATACGTTCATGATTCGGGAGGGAGTGGAGATCAAGTAAATGTAGTATAGGGAATCCGTAAACAATCTCGAAAGGAGATTTAGCTATGGCGTGATTAGTAGAGTTATTGAATGCAAATTCAGATTGCGGCAGTATAAGATCCTATTGTTTCGGATTCTCCCCAGTCAAACACCTAAGAAGGTCCCCCAAACTCCTATTAACGACCTCAGTCTGTCCATCGGTCTGGGGATGATATGTGCTGCTAAATTCGAGTTTGGTACCTAGTCGGGCTCACAGTGTCTTCCAAAAATATCTCATAAAACGAGTGTCACTATCAGAAGTGATCGACCTAGAAATTTTGTGCAGTCGAACGATTTCTTTAAAAAAAACTCGGCGACGTGTACAGCACTAGAAGTTTTTCTACACGAAATGAAATGTGTCATTTTCGAAAATCGATCTATGACTACAAAATTAGAGTCGACCTTCCTCTTAGTGCGAGGAATTCCTACTACGAAGTCCATCGAGATGTCATCCCATGGCCGCTCAGGTATCGGTAAGGGAGTGTATAGTCCAGTTTTTTGAGTGTGTCCCTTATACAGCTGACAGGTGGTGCAGTGCCTAATGAATTCAGTGACATCACGCTTCATATTTGGCCAATAATAACATGCGCTGGCGAGATCGAGTAATTTAGATTGGCCAACATGTCCACCTAACCCAGACGAGTAGAGCTCTCTAAGTAATGTCTCTCGAATTGGCCCTTCGCAAATGCAAAGGCGAGTGACCCTAAATAGATAACTCTCACTCACGACATACTGTATGGTGGGATCAGTTCCACTGTGCTGGCATGAGCTCCAAATATCGTGAAAGAACGGATCGGTGGCGTATAGGTTGTGCTGGGAATCTAAATCAGTAATGCACGGTTGTAGGGTGACTAATAAATGGGTGTGTCGACTAAGTGCGTTAGCAACTCGATTCGTAACACCGGGTTTGTGCCTCAAGTGAAATGTGAACTCCTGCAGGTAAGCAGCCCACTTGGCATGACGTCTGATCTCCTTCTGGGAGTTCAGATGCTTCAGAACCTCATGATCAGTGTTCAGCACAAACTCGCGCTGAATCAGGTAATGTCTCCAATGTCGGTGAGCCTGAACGATAGCATAAAACTCTAAGTGGTACGTGGAATATTTGGTTTTCGCTTCGTTCAACTTCTCACTAAAGAATGCAAGGGGGCGACTCTCCTGACTCAAAAAAGCGTCAATGCCTACGATCGATGTGTCCCAGTCAACCTCAAAAATTTTCTCAAAATTGGGTAATACTAATACAGGTGCACTCGTGAGTCTCTCTTTAACCAAAAGAAATGCTCGCTCTGCTTCCTCAGTCCAAATAAACGATCTCTTTTTCAGACAATCAGTCACAGGTACTATCAAGGTACTAAAGTTTCGAATAAATCGTCGATAAAAAGAGGCTAGCCCATGAAATCCTCGAGCCTCAGTAATCGTCCTCGGGCTAGGCCAGGATTTTATCGTCTTGACCTTCTCTATATCAACTCTAATGCCCTCAGAAGAAATGAAATATCCTAAGAAGGTCAGACTGTCAGTCAAAATTGTGCATTTCTTCAAATTTATATATAATTTATTTTCATATAGTACATCTAAGACCTGTCAAAGATGAATTATGTGTTGATCCTGATCAGTGCTATAAATCAAAATATCGTCAAACTATACCACTACGCAAATTCCTATGAGTGGTCTAAGCACTTGATTCATCACTCGCATAAACATATTGGGAGCATTGGATAGCCCAAAAGGCATCACTAGCCACTCGTACAATCTTTTGATTTAATCGCAGTCTTCCATTCGTCTGCAGGTCGAATTCTAATCTGCTGGTATCCAGTTTTTAAATCAATCTTTGAAAATACTCGGGATCCACTAAGCATATCTAGCATGGCATCCAATTGGGGAATCGGAAAGCAATATTTGATTGTAATTTTATTTATCGCTCGACTATCCACACGCATACGTCATGTCTCATCTTTCTTAGGAACTAGGAGTGCGGGGACGGCGCACGGACTCATACTCTCCCTAACGTGAACCTTCGAAATCAGATCGGTCACCTGCCTATGTAGCTCCTCATGCTCTTTCGGACTCATACGATGGTGGGGTAAATGAGGTAAGCTAACTCCTGGGATGAGGTCTATGCAGTGTTGTATGTCTCTCAACGGAGGTAGCTGATCGGGAAGCTCCTCCGGCATGATCTCAGAGAACTCATCTATGAGGGGACGCACCGTACTAGGAATGTCTAATGTAGCGGGGGTGGTATCGATACCAGATAACATATAGACGACCTCGTTATCCTTCATCTCCTCCTGGAATTGGGACCCAGTCAGTAACATGGTGGCGGAGGAGAAAGACATCGCGGAGACAGTGGTAGAAGGGGGTGAAGTCCTCTCTAGGGCTTTGGGAACAAGGTCATTCTTCTGGGGGAGAAGAACGATCTTGCGACCATTGCGTTCGAAGGAGTGAGAGTTCTTCACACCATCATGAACTACGTGTCTATCGTACTGCCAAGGTCGTCCCAGCAGGATGTGGCATACCTCGATAGTAGCTACATGACACGATACAGCGTCCTGATACGTATTGCCTATGGAAAACTCTACGAGACACTGGTGCGTGATAGGAATGGTAGTGTTACTAGTGACCCATGACATACTATAGGGTTTTCCTAAGGGCTGTGTTTTTCCTAAGGGAGCGTTGGGGTGTTCGTGGATGCTACCGGTCGAGAGGAACCGGCAGGAGTGAAAATGTGGCTCGGGTGGGACTTGTCAATAGTCTAATTCCCAGAAGTTCGTCTCTGGAATGCCTCTACTCCACGTGCGCTACTCGTAACCTCTCCAAAATCCTTGTAATCAAGGAGCTCCAACTGATCTCGAATGGAGTAGCGTAACCCGTTCAGATAACGGGAAATGGTCATGTCATCGTCCTCTCGGAGGTCGAGGCGAGACTGCAAGACTAGGAACTCGTTGGTGTACTCATCGACAGAAAGTTTGTCCAGACGTAGATTATGGAACCTACGATACAGGGTTTGCATGTAGTCAGACGGAACGTATCTCTTACGCAGTTGAGTTTTGAAGTCGTTCCATGTTGTTATCGGGCCATACATAAATTGAACCTAGACCGTTCTAATTGTCCCCACCAAACTAACGCGGATCCTTTAAGTCTAAGCGTGGCATACTCAACTGGCCTAGCTTGGGGCAATTGCTTACAAGCCAGAAAACGATCAATCCTTTCACACAACTCTAGGCAACTCTCGGGCTCTATTCGTCCTTCGAAATCACCCACGTCCAGCTTGATTCCCACACCCCAACAGCGGATTGAGGGTCGCAAACACCTCGTCGCAACAGGCGCCACTAGTGATCGCTAGTGCGGAAATACTATGGTGGCGGGTGGAAATATGAACGTTGCTCAAGCAACTAAAACAGTAAAACGATATAGATTCTCATATACATGAAACAAATAACGCTTACAACTAAAGTACAACATCATCTACATATGAAGATATAACCACGCATATACAACAATAAAGCAAGAACAAGTCAAGAAATCGACCGAATCTGAAGGCTCGTCGAGGAGTCGCGGAAAGAATCGCCGGGTTGTCAGTCCGCGTCCAAGCTCGGTCCTCAACTACGTCCGGGGTAGAGAAGGCTGTCACTACTCTCCAATGGACCCGTCTTCTTCGTGTCACGATACGGAAGAAGGTTGTGAGCTTCCCTTTGCTTGATGGTTATGGCAGCAAAACTTGCAATAGAGCTAAGAGGTGAAGAAGAAGGCCAAGAGCAAGCACCGGCGAGAGGTAAGCTTCGCGAGCATGTCCGAAGCTTCTCCCCTTGGTGGAAGATGAAGGGCGGAGGAGGAACGGCGGAGTTTCGCCCTAAAATGGCGGCAGGAATGGTTGAAAACGATCCTCGCCAATGGAAGAAAAATATGCGCTTAAATAAAAGCAGGTCAAAAAAATGGTCACGCACGGTTTGACGCACGACCGTGCGTTAACTGTCCGTTAATAACGCGCAGATAATGGCCTGCGAGAAAGATGAGTTGACCCGTGCGTTTTACTCGCGCACGGACGCTTCCGCCCGTGAGTGAAGGAAAACGCACGGGTAACCACAGAGCGTTGAAAAACAGGATAACAAAGAGGAACCGTGCGTTTTACTCGCGCACGGGCGCGTATGCCCGTGCGTGAAGGAAAACGCACGTTTAACCCGAGAGCGCTGGAATTCCGAGAACAATATGCAGACCGTGCGATTCCTTCTCGCACGGTTTGGCCGAAACCGTGCGGGAACAAAACGCACGGGTATCCACAGACGTCCCCAGGATTGTTGTGGTTAACGCACGACTACGCTGAAACAGTGCGCGAAGAAATTCGCGCGACCGTGCGTTTTCAACAGGAGCTGGAAATAGAATTCTGGACATCCCGACCACCTGCACAGCAATAAATCCAACGAGGCATAGCCCCCAAATGTCCCAAACAATCGTATAAATCAAAAAAAAGACAAGTGTGAGGAGCTCACAGAGCTTACCCTCAACACAAGAGTGTGCATTCGCACACCACAATGGGTCAAAACAATACACTTAGTGTGATAAACTGTATAAAGGAAATATCAACGATAACATACTAAAAGTGAAGTGCAAGTGCGTGAAAATTAGCCCAAAGGAGTCCGAAAAACCATATATAAATCGGACTCATCACAACACCAGACTTAAACTTTTGCTCGTCCCGAACAAATCATCTCAAAGCGGAGCGAAAGAAAGCTAGTTGGCTAAGCAATTGCATGAATAGAGTACCATGCGAAGTCATACCCTCATGTACAAAAAACAATAGTAGAAAACTCATTTATACATGCATAACAATTTCTAATTTTTGCAAACGTAAAGAAGATATTACTAATACTCCTAAAGTGAATCACGGTGAATCATTCGGTTGCGTGTAGAATGAAAGCAGACGGGCAATGAGGTGAGTGTTGCCAAAGATCAGGTCTCAGGAGAATCTCCAAAGGAATCCACCAATGTCGATGACCATAAGCTCGCTCGTCCACACTCTCTTCACGACACTAGTTTGACCCAAGCGCGAATCCGTAGGACTTGAAGTATAATGGAGGCTTAGGCGAAGGCGGGGTATACAAAGATAAACACGACGAATACGCACATCCAAAATGCGACCGCCCGAAAACAATCACAGCTACACGAAACAACAAACACGTGCAGCGCACCATCAGACTTGTACTTTTAACGGTGGGTGCACACCCATAACGAACACAATACAACAAAATTTTTTTTCTTCAATTCCACATTGCGAATTTTCATTTCATTTATTTTTTTCTTTTTTTAATCAAATAACCAAAACGAGCCGAAAACACGGCAACACCACAAGCGGCACAAAACACCCGCATAACAGCCACACATAACGGATACAAAACTACAATAAAACAAACCAATCGAGCGACCACATTCGGGTGTGCGAGTAGGAAAGGCTATATGGCTTTGGTAGCGAGGCGTAGGGATATCAAGGGAAGGGACAGGCTCAACGGGGATAGCAATGGATAGACGTCGGGAATAGTACAAGGCTCAAACTAGAACAAAGTGACGGCCTACATCACGCGCTCACTTGACTAATCATGTACTCATGCTTCGAGAGTAGCTAGGGACAAGTTCTTAGCCACCGAGAAATACAATCCTTCCTTCCGACTGGAGCAATACGAGGCTATTGAACTCCCGCGCACAATCCTACACCACCGTTTGATTAATAACTGGATTCACAACTAGATTACAGTAAACAAAATCTACGCTAATAGAAAAATAGAAACTATAAGCATATAAAGAATTTTAATCTACACAGACTCTAAGTGAGCATGAGTGCACGCCTACGAACACTCTTGGAGTCAACATTTTACTCCATCACGCAATCCTAAGTCAACACAGCATTCTTTATTCTACGCACAAGTGATAAACAAGCTCGGCACGTGCAAGTGCTTAAGTACGCGTTCTCAAGTAGATGTTGTGGAGCGCGTTGCAAATGTAAATGATATTATAATAAAATCTTTTAGTATGCGAGTGGAATGTGCATGTGAGCAGATAACAACTCGAATCTCTCCCCCACGAATTTAAGCAACGTATCACAAGATTTGCAATAAAAACAATGAAATATAAGTTGGGGGAGAAGTTACCTCATACTCAGCAAATGAGCATACCAGAAGACGCGAGAAAGCTTGAAGCTAAACCGGAAAAAATTTTACTCACTCTGGCGGGCAAGGGAAGGGCAAACCTGCAAAAGAGCTCCAGCAAAAATTGTATACATTATGGCAATATCAAATTTAATCTAAGCTATGCTTGCAAGTTATTAAGCTAAACAAAATCATCACATATAACACACCAAAATCTCGCAAGCATGCACTAAAGCTAAAACAAGCTATACAATACGTAAAACAATTTTTTAAAAACAGTAAAAATAACTAACTATACCTACTCCTAGATAAGTACAGGGGTTATTGTCCACCCAGCATGACTTATTCGGCTGAAGAAAATTTCTAGCTAATGGGCCTATGAAATAAAAGATGCACAAGTAACTGCCCGAATATCTGTTGCGGTAGTGAGTAACGATACGGCGATAATGCAGTTACCACTCTACCTAAATAATAATACCTGCCCAACTCAGGTAGAGGAAATAAGAAACAAGAAGAGGAGCACTGGTACTCGCTAATATCATCACAAGTTAAATCCTAGTCTAGCAAGGCGTCGTCCACCGCAGGTCCACAGGAGGCGATGGCGACGACAGGGGCTTCCACTGCGAAGAAGGTAGGAACCTTCTCACACAAGCAGATGCACTCAACGACGGCTTGAGCATAAGGCTCATCATCATCCCAACGTACCTGTGGAGACTCAACCCGCACAGGCTCAGATAATGAAGGGGGGTCAGGTAATAAATGAGGCGAAAAAACACAGAATACGGGAGAGTGATCCCGGTATCACTCTCAGCAGGATCCGAGCATATATCATTGTCGGTATCATATGAGTCGTATCGAGGGGAATCCGAAAACTCGAGGTCTGCTGTGGTAAGAGGGACCGCCTCGTCCAATAAGGAAGTGTAAACCTCTGCATCAGAAAGGGGATATTCTTCATCCTACCGGGGTGCGTCATAGCGTTCCGAAGATCCACATTCTCCGTCGGAGATAGTAAAGTCCTCATCCCACTTCGACGTAACCTCAGGCACCGAATCACCCACGAATATGGCATCATCAGCCGACTCACACGAAAAAGGAGTAGCACGATCAAGCAAAAAATGCAGAGGGGCAAAACTGCTCTCGAAACCAGGCATTGAATGAGCAGGCCCCATCGCAAAATCATCCGCCGACACCTCCCTGTCGACGAGAACAATCTCTACGTCACATACAAGAGCGTCCATGTGTCCCTGATCCTCTTTTTGCTGGCTAACACCAGAGTGATCGTCATCACTCAATGGAAGCTCATAAAAAGGGAGCGAGGGACCCATGAAAGATCTGTATGTGGCGAGAGATTCTTCGGTAATCTCAACGGGAAAAGAACGAGCAAGATGCGCGATGTCAGTGTATGGGTCCGGCAACACCCTGGTAGGCATGTCCACAGTAGTCCTCCGTAAACGGGAGGTTGCTGCGCACACGCCCCCAGAGGGAGAGAAGGCTTGCACAGACGAGGGCAATCCTTCAACATGTGGCCTATAACTTGGCATAGCAAATACCTAATACAATGCTCGGCATTTAAAACAGCCAAGGCGTCGATGTATCGGCGCAAAGTGACGTAGAGACGGCACTCAGCTACAGAATACATTGCGAACAAAAATATTTGCTGAAAGGGTGTTTCACAACTTAGAATAAAAATAACACGGACCCGCTTTCTAAGCCAAAAATCAGAAAATAGACAAAAAGAAATAAACAAAAGAAATGGTAAGCAACTAAAATAATAAAAAAAATCACAAAACTTCTTTTCAGAAAACTCACCTGACTGTGTTCCCCGGCGACGGCGCCAAAAACTTGATGCGTTTACGGCAAGTGTACCGCTCGCATAAGTAATATAAAATGGGAAGGCTTTCCCAAGTATCGATCTCTCAAGAAACACCGCAATGTGTACTTGTCTTTCAAGGAGGACTTGAGATTGAAGTCCATAGGTCGAGGTCATGAAGGGGTTTGGTTTTAGAAACAGGAAAATAAAAACTAATTAAATCTACTCCTATGCAGGCCGCTATGCGCTGCTTCGCTCGGTGGAATGGAGGAGTAGGCTGGCGTAGGGAACGAATAGAACAGCGGATTGAGGGTCGCAAACAACTCATCGCAACGCGCGCCACTAGCGATCGCTAGTGCGGCAATACTAACTGTGGTGGCGGGTGGAAATATGGTCGTTGCTCAAGCAGCTAAAGCAGTAAAACGATATAGATTCGCATAGACATGAAACAAATAACGCTTACAACTAAAGTGCAACATCATCTACATATGAAGATTTAACCACGCATATACAACAATAAAGCAAGAACGAGTCAAGAAATCGACCGAATCTGAAGGCTCGTCGAGGAGTCGCGGAAGGAATCGTCGGGTTGTCAGTCCGCGTCCAAGCTCGGTCCTCAACTACGTCTGGGGTAGAGAAGGTTGTCACTACCCTCCAATGGACCCGTCTTCTTCGTGTCACGATACGGAAGAAGGTTGTGAGCTTCCCTTTGCTTGACGGCTATGGCGGCAAAACTTGCAATACAACTAAGAGGTGAAGGAGAAGGCAGAGAGCAAGCACCGGCGAGAGGTAAGCTTCGGGAGCATGTCTGAAGCTTCTCCCCTTGGTGGAAGATGAAGGGCGGAGGAGGAACGGCGGAGTTTCGCCCTAAAACTGCGGCAGGAATGGCTGAAAACGATCCTCCCCAATGGAAGGAAAATTTGCGCTTAAATAGACGCAGGCCAGAAAAATGGCCACGCACGATTTGGCGCACGACCGTGCGTTAATCTTGCGTTAATAACGTGCAGATAATGGCCTACGAGAAAGATGAGTTGACATGTGCGTTTTACTCGCGCACGGACACTTCCGCCCCGTGCGTGAAGGAAAACGCACGGGTAACCACAGAGCGCTGAAAAACAGGATAACAAAGAGGAACCGTGCGTTTTACTCGTGCACGGGCGCGTATGCTCGTGCGTGAAGGAAAACGCACGATTAACACCAGAGCGCTGGAATTCCGAGAACAATATGCAGACCGTGAGATTCCTTCTCGCACGGTTTGGCTAAAACCGTGCTGGAACAAAACGCACGGGTAGCCACAGACGTCCTCAGGATTGCTGTGTATAACGCACGACTACGCTGAAACAGTGCGCGAAGAAATTCGCACGACCGTGCGTTTTACACAGGAGCTGGAAATAGAATTCCGGACATCCCGACCACCTGCACAGCAATAAATCCAACTGAGGCATAGCACCCAAATGTCCGAAACAATTGTATAAATCAAAAAAAAGACAAGTGTGAGGAGCTCACAGAGCTTACCGTCAACACAAGAGTGTGCATTCGCACACCACAATGGGCAAAACAATGCACTTAGCATGATAAACAGTATAAAGAAAATATCAACGATAACATACTAAAAGTGAAGTGCAAGTGCGTGAAAACTAGCGCAAAAGAGTCCAAAAAATCATATATAAATCGGACTCATCAACTACCCATACCGGCGGGGAGCGTCTCGACGGTTTTCATCAAATCACTCGTGGATCGGGCCAAATCTCCTACGTTGTTTTCTAACTGATCGACCCGTTTTTCAATCGAAAGAAATAGATGTATATAAAATTTTATTTTTTTTTTATTATTATTATTATTATTATTTTAAGAGAGAGCTTTCCCGAGTGGGAAAAAAATATTTTATAAAAGCAAAATTTTTGTTCTTTATATATATATATATATATATATATATATATATATATATATATATATATATATATTTAGAAAGACAATAAAATAAATTTTAAAATCCTTTTTTTAGAGATTCGGATCGCGTGATTCGCCATAGGAGAGAATCACATACCCACTGATACCAAACTGATGTAATCCGTATTTAAATAAAATGTTTTAAGCAAATATTTATTTGGTAATAAATTAAATTATGATGTTTACCTTTCAAATAAAATCTTAATTTTTAAAAAAAAAGGAGGGTCGAGTTGCCCAAAATCTGAATTTTTGGGCGCGATAAACAAGCTCGCCTCTTTGGGCATTAAAGGTTTATTAATTTTTGTTCGAGTGGAACTTCGCGCTTTACGGTTCAAATCCGTTACGAGAATTACACGGCCACAAACAGGAAAAACATTCAGCAACTTATGAAAAAACGATATTAGTAGTAGGAAGAGCGCAACGGCAACCCCATGATTTAATTTAAATGAAAATCATAACTCCATACTAATGCAGGCGAGGGAACGGAATGACCAAAGATTCGGGATACGAGGTCCTCTCCAAACACTGATGCCCAGCAGGGAGAATAACCCAGCGGTCGGCAGCTTCAGATCCCGTGACCGGAAGGGTCGCGTCGTCGTCGACGGTTCACGGGAAAACGCCCAAGCTGTCGCATGTTGGGGTCGGTGTCAACGACGGCCCGAGAGCTGGCGATCTGCAGTGTCGAGGTCGACGAAGCCTGCAACAGCGGTGTCGGGCGGAGAGCGTCGAGCGGCGTGATTCGTCGATCGAAAACGGGGAGGGAGGCGTGATGGATCTCTGGTCGCTGGCGATCGTCGAACTGGAAGGAAAAGGGGCGGAACTGCTGCTCGATACTCTGCGGGAGAAGAACAGTGAACGAAAATCTCGTTTGTTGTTCTATTCTTCCTGTCTGCCCTGTCTCCTACTGAAGGGGCTTTTTAAAGGGTTTAAATCCTCTTGATTTCCTTTCATCTATAACACAAATATTTAACTCATAACTTTTATTCCTTCTTTAAAAATATTTTTCTCTAATGATACTTTCCACTAAAGAATGTGGTTTTCGAATTTGAAATTTGAAAATGAAAATTATGCTCATTTAATTAATTTTGGGCTTGCCTCTATCATTCAACTAATAGTAATACCGGACCAATTTATTGAAAATCCTAACGGTCGGTCATGTCGCTGAGCCGGAAAATAACAAGTGTCAAGCAAATAAATAAGTGCAAGAAATAAAAAGTGCATGAAATAAACTACAAAAATAAATGCATAAATACTAAGATGCGTTGCAGGGCGCATCAATGTGCAACAATAAGAACTCGGAAGGCCATTAAAAATTTTGAAGTGAAAACTCTAGACTGGTGTTTTTGAAGCCATTTTCTAATGAAAACAATAGCATCACAAGTAAAAGGCTAGTAAAGATCATTAATTTTTTCAATTTTTTTGCGAGGGTGATCACAGCTAATTACAATAACCTTTTATGTCAACACAACCAAGAGACTGTACTATCTAACATATTCAACACACAAACCTTCCAATTAAAACTCATATGACCCAACTCCTTTACGGCATACAAGACGTAAACCCTAGTTTATCTGAGTAACATGTCCCACTCAAGGATGACAAAAACAAAAGAAGATGAATTAATCAAATCGGATTTGCAGAATTGTTTAACTTCGGAGGGATTGTATTATAGATCCACGATGGGGGTGACGAGTATCTTTATGTCTAGCTCAATATATTTCTTTTTCGCGCACAATATTTTACTCGCATGTGATGTAGCCAAGGTGAAGGGGCATAACTATAATATTTTGAAACATACCCATCTCACTATATTAGTAAGCAAGGTGGATATCAGATGCAAGCAAGAATTAATCATCATTTTCCTCTTAGTTCCTCTACTCTCCTCCCCTCCTCCCCCTTAAATTAGGGTTTAAGTTCAGTAGGACTCCCCTCTTCCTCCCCATCACCTTCGTTGAGCACAGCTCCCGCCTCTATCCCACCATTGGAAGCATAGGTCCAAGAAGGATCAAAGAAATCTTGTTCATGACTTCACGCTCTCACGGTTGTGCACCTGATTCCAATCGGCAGATCATAACAAATTGTTATCAAAGCAATCTCTTTCTGAAACCACCAGAACAATCTCCTTCACTCATTTCCTCCAATTGCAAGCTTGAAGGGAACTTCACTCTTCGTTCCTATGCAACGGACAGCTAGACACCTTGCTTGAGCATCTGCACGCAATTTCTGGTGTGCCAAAGCCTTCAATTTCTACTACAACCTATGCTTGGAAACCGCTCCACGAAAACCTATAGGACAACCTTGGTCTATCTCAAACAAACGGGGTACGTGGAAGATCACTTGGAGAATTTTCAAACATTACCGGCTCATGTTCAATTTGTCCTTCCAGAACATGAAGTACTTATCTTCACTGCCACCTTGCAAGCTCAATTGCGTTCCGACATCAAATTCGAAGAACCGTGGGATCTCAAGTCTAACATGATCCTGGCACACTTCTGTAAGAAGCGTCTCCTCATGGATAATTGTATCGCAACCGTCATAGCGAGGCAGAGGCAACCTTAGGGAGGACGCCCATTCTTATGACCTCAGTAGCTTCTCAACCAAAATCAAGTGCAAGGATTCCAACGGTACCTCAGTCTTAAAGCGTCTGTCAAAAGCAGAACTAGTAGAATAGCGTCTCCAAGGGCTTTGCTTCAATTGCGACGTCCATGCATAATCGGACACTAGTTGAAACATATATTCTAGATAGAAGTGGACGATCCCCCAAAAGATGAAGAGGATGCATAAAACAGCAGGACACTCAAGCTAGAGGTCAAGCTTGATCAGGAAGGGGAAGGTAATGTTACGAGTCCACGATAGGGATGGTGTTGTGTGGCTAGAGTCGCTTCTATCTTTATTTCTCAATATCTTGCTTTTACAAGCACTGTCTTATTCACATATCATCTAGCCCGAGTGAGGGCATAATTCTAATATTTTAGAACCTTCTACTCAATATATAAGTGAGCAAGAGGGGTATTGTATGTAAGCAGAATTAATTCCCAAAACTTCACTTAGTTTCCTCTCTAAAATAGGGTTTGACAAGAGCAAGACGCCACTCTTCCTCTCCCTCTCCTTCGGTTGAGAGGACCTCCTGCCTCAATCCCACCATTGGGAACCCTAGATCCAAGAAATATCAAAGGAATATCCTCTGCGACTTCACCCTCTCACAGTCGCGCAATCGATTTCAATCGGCATACTATAATAGATTCTTCCATTCTCTTGTCATAAACAATCACAACGTAAAAATTGCAAAAGAAAAAACCTAGAGAGAATATTGGACTCATTAAGCTTTTTATATTGATAAAATCAGATTCCAAACTCCTTGTTTTGATATAACCTTTTTTCAAAGGCCTTCACGAACAATCATGGAGATATATAGAGATCGGTACTGCTACTAATTTTCCATTATTACATGTTTATAGCAAAACTTCCCTAACTTTGCCTACAAAATGTGCTACATGATTCCATCTCCAGTACCTGCCTCATGGGTTAGAGGTTGGAATTTTGGCTGAATTTATTACCCACCCTTTTTAAGCAAGAAGACGATCTATAATCTTTGCTTTTGCCTTGTCGGCTTCTTCAAATGCCAAGTTCTTATCATGGAGTCTTTGTCGATTTCTTAGGTGCCAAGTAATTTTTCTTTTTTTAAATTGTTCGTCTTCCAGTTGGTCAAATCGAATATCTATGAGCTCGGTGTGTTGATGTCTATAATTGCTGATTATATTATATATAGGTTTGATCTCAATATCACTAGCTAAATTTCATCAGAGAATTTGAGCATACAATGTTGAATCATACTCTCCCATCCCTCATCTCCACACTCACCATAAGTCATTCGGCAGTCCATGGCATTTATTGCACAACTCCACTTATCGTTGTTGCACTATCACCAACAACCTTTGCACAACCATTATCGTGTCACTATTAGACGATCATTCACCAATGTCGCTCACCTCAAGCCTACCATTACATCATTGTCAAACACTAGTGTCCCTTAGCCACAGATGTCAAACACTATGTTCTACCTCTTTCCGATCAACAGCCTTAGCACAATCATTGCCTAAAGTCATGATGAAAACTTCTAGAGTATTTTACTTTGAGCTATATATTGCAGATTGAAGGATTGGTTTTTGTTTTCATCAAATCTTTGAATATGTAGCATTTTTTAACACTGTCTTCTAATTCCCAATCCTTCAAAATAGTAAGGGTTGGTGATGTCTGGGAAAGAAATCCGATGGTGTTTATCTTTTGCATTTGTACCCTTCCAAAGAAAACTAGCCATACAGCTTTCCATGTCTTTGAGAATGCATTTGGGTATGTCAGCAGAAATCTTGATGTGTGTGGAAGCACTTTAGAAAATATGCTTAATTAGAGCAAGTCTACTAATTCAGTGACAAGGGTGAGGACATCTGGAGGATTAACACAGGAATTCCCTATTGGATTAAATCAAGGTTCAGCTTTAAGCCCTTATCTCTTTACCCTTATCTTAGATGAGCTCACCAGACATATCCAACAAGAAATACCTTGGTGTTTTTTGTTGGCAGATGATATCGTTTGGTTGATGAGACACGCGAGGATGTAAACGCAAAACTTAAATATTGGCGAGATACTTTAGAAAAGAAGGGTTTTAGGTTGAGCAGGGCAAAGAGGAAGTATATGGAGTTTAAATTTAGCAGTACAAGAAGGACAAATGACTTCGTTATTAAGTTGCTCGATCAAGATATTTCCCATAGTGAGTGTTTTAAATATCTTGGATCGATAGTTCAAAACGATGGAGGTATTGAAAAAAATGTGACACATAGAATCCAAGCGGGTTGGTTGAAGTGGAGAGACGCGTCAGGGATCTTATGTGATCGTAAAGTACCACTAAAATTTAAGGACAAGTTTTAACGTACTGCAATTAGCGATGCTCTATGGTTCTGAGAGTCGGGCAGTGAATTGTGTACATAAGCAAAAAATGGGAGTTGCTGAGATGAGAATGCTTAGGTGGATGTGTGGACACGAAATTGGATAAAATTAGGAATGAAAGTATCATGGATAAGACGGGAGTAGCACCAATTTCAGAGAAGATGCGAGAAACTCATCTAAGATGGTTTGGACACGTACAAATGAGACCATTAGAGGTACATGTTAGGCGTTGTGAGAGTCTAGTCACTAGACATGTTAGACGAGGGAGGGGTAGACCAATAAAGACTTGGAATGACACTATAAAGAAAGACATGATGTACTTAGGCATTAGTCAGATTATGACAAAAGATGGGCACAATGGCGACAAAGGATCCATATAGCAAAGCATTTTTAATTGTAGATACGCAAAGCATTTTTAATGTTTGAAGCTATTTATCAAGGTGGAGAAACATAGCAATTGCTTTAGCAGAGCTCTGATCAACCCTACAGAAATATTTGTATCACCTGCATACTGAGATTTTAAGGCAATTGAGATGTGCAAAGAACCATCTAGCTTTTCCACAATTGAAAATTTGTTTTAATCATCTACATAGCACTTTCCCGGGAAGAAATGAAAGGAAGATAAGGGAAGCTCCCACAATTAATAAGAATGCTGAATTTGCAAAAGTAATTTATCATCCTAATGATTTTATTGTAGAACCAAATTTCTCAAGCACTTTAAAGATGAAAGACCAAACCAATCTGTCAAAAACTTTCTGTAAATCAAATGTAAATATCATATAGCTCATACAATTAAGCATGCAATCATAAAAAAATCTCGCACGGTTAAGTATGAGAACAAGCATAAAAATAGCTCGTTGGTAGGATTTTGGTGACAATTTCCCGACACAAACTTTAGCATATGAATATCTGAATAAACAAGTTATGATCATCAAACCAAAGATGGGGTGATGTGAGCCTATAAGTGCATAATCGCGAGTAACAAGCAAATTGGGTAATGAAGCCGTAGAAGAATAAGAAGATTCAGATACAAATAGAGAATAGGTGGTAAGAGGACCAAATGAACGGATGAAATTGTGAGTCAATTGATCATTGAAAACCACTACCGTGCGGTCAATTGATCATTAAGTCACTTGATCATGAAATTGTGAGTCAATTGTGGTAATAGGTGGCAAGAGGACCACTCTCTCTTCCTCCCTATCCATGCGGTCTCCTCTTTACCCGCGCGATTTAGTCTCTTCTCGCGGTGAGCTTCCCTCTTAAGCTCGCGGTCTTCTCCCTTTTCTTCTCCCTTTTTTTCTTCTCCCGTGCGGTTTCCTCCCTAACCGCACGGTTTCCTCTCAACCCGCTCTTCTCTTTCCGCTGCGAACTCTGCATTTTTTGATCGCGGCTTCTTGCCGCTGGTGTCTTATCGTCGAGACCGTGCAGCCTCCCTGGTTCGCATGTAAATTCATCTTCTCCATCCCTCCCGCTCGTCCTCTCTGGTCGCAGCCTCTTCTGTTCTAACCGCTACCCTTGACTTGTGCGCCTTCTCGTGTGGCCTTGCTTTGCTGCTCTCTGCGGTCTGTTCTTACCGGGTTGCCGACTTCTTCTCTCCGTTGCGTCCTTCTTCTCTGCCCTCTCGCTACTTTACTCCCTGCTCTCCGCGTCTTCACCTAGTCGCTGCGACGTCTCTTTGTCATCGCGGCTTCTCTTCTCTTCTTGCCGCGGATTGTTCTTTAACCGCTGCGATCTCCGCATCTGGGTCGCGGCATCTTCCCTTGCCGCTGGTGTGATCACTGTGACCGTGCGGACTTCTCGCGCGGCTTCTTCTCTGGCTCGTCGGTGCGACTTGTCTCATCGCGTGCGGCTTCTCCTCTTCTCCGCTCTGCCTTCTTCAGGTTGCGGTTTGTTCTCTTCTCAAGCGGCTTGTTCTCGCCGTTGCGGCCTGTTCTCGCCGCTGCGGCCTGTTCTCGCCGTTGTCTCTTTTCACGTGACTGCCTCTCCTAGCACGGCTTGTTCTCGCCGCTGCGGCCTGTTCTCAGTGCTTCCTCCGTTCTAGTCGCTGGATCTGTCCGACTAACCGCTGCTTTCTTGCCGCACGGTTTTTTTGCCTCTCTGTCGATCAGGTTTATGGCATCTGACTCGATCATTGCTGATGGGGTTGTTGTGTTGTGTACTCAACTACATCAGCTTCAAGGAGTGATTAGTCACTCCTCTGGCTCCATCACCTCGATCTTCAAGGAGGGTATATTGTGTCTCTCACACAGCTCTCACTGGATTGTGGACTCAGGTACTAACAATTATCTCTCTCCGCAGCAGCCGCCCAAATACTTAGATATTGCTTACCCCAAGCACATCACTGTGCCCAATGGTGACACGCTCCCGGTTTCTGGCGCTGCTAATCTGTCTCTTACTCCTCTTTCCTTATCCTCGGTTCTTCATGTTCTGTGTTCTCCTTTTAACCTTCTTTCTGTTAGCCATCTTACGCAAGACCTTGATTGTTGTGTTACTTTCTCACACTCTTCCTTTGTGGTGCAGGATCGACTGACGCAGACTATACTTGGTAGAGGGCGACTGTCTAATGGGCTATATCTTCTCGACGTTCCTCCCACTGCACTCACCTCTGTCTCCACCACTGATTGGCATCGTCGTCTTGGGCATGCCCGTCTCCCAATTCTCAAGAAAGCTCTCTCTACCGTCTCTCTCCAAGAGTTCTTTTGTGAATCTTGTATTTTCGGCAAACAACAATGTGTCTCCTTTTCTCCCTCATGTACTCGGAGCGATTCTCCTTTATCCCTATTACATTCTGATATCTGGGGGCCCTATAAGGTCCCTAGTGTCTTGGGGTATCGGTACTTTGTTACATTTATAGATGATTACTTGTGTGTTACCTGGTTTTATTTACTTTGTGATCGTACCGAACTCACGACTACGTTCTGTGTGTTTCTTACGGAAACGCGCATTCAGTTTTCAACCTGTGTCAAAACTCTTCGTACGGACAATGTTCGAGAATATACTGGTCGCACCTTCTCCAACCTGTGCGCTGAGTTAGGTATTATACAACAGACTCTGTGTGCTTATACGCCTCAATAGAATGGCATAGAGGAACGGAAAAATCGTCACCTCCTTGATGTGACTCGATCTCTCATGATGCAAATGCAGGTTCCTCCCCTCTACTGAAACTTTATCGTCTCTACTGTTTGTCATCTCATCAATCACATGCATTCGTCTGTCCTCAACTTTGTGGCGCACATTACTTTCTTTTACCCATCCACAACTCTCTTCTCTCTCACACCTCGTGTATTTGGGTGTACCTGTTATGTCCACCATCTTGGTCCTTCCAATGACAAGCTAGCCCCTCGTGCTATCAAAGTTATGTTTGTTGGTTACTCCCACACTCAGAAGGGTATGTCTGTTTTTCTCCTACCACTGGTAAGGTGCTTGTGTCTGATGATGTCTCCTTTCATGAAGACCAACCATATCACACCAGTCCTTTTGACCCCCTTCTTCCTCCTCTGCTACCTCGGCCCATCATACCCGTGACGTCTCCACTTCCACCACTTCTCCCTACTCCTCTGCTTCGGATTCCCACACCACCACAAGTTCCTTCCAAACCTCCTATCATACAGGTTTACGTTCGTCGTCCTCCACGTCCAGATGCCCTACAGCATCTTACTCCTACCGGTGTGCTCTCGCGGCGTGTTGATCCGGCAATCTCCTCAACAGCACATCCAATGGCCAATTATGTCTCTCTACATCGGCTCTCTCCGCCCCTTCTTAACTTTGCTCTCTCTCTCTCCTCTATCTCTATACCTAACTCTGTGCAGGAATCTCTTCAGCATCCACGGTGGCGTGCCGCCATGGACGAAGAAATGCATGTTTTATGGGGTAATCACACCTGGGATCTTGTATCTCTTCCTTCTGGTCACAGCTGTGTTAGCTGCAAGTGGATCTTTACTATCAAACATGTTGCGGATGGGACGGTGGATCGCTTAAAGGCTCGGCCGGTGGCACGGGGCTTTACCCAACAGTATGTCCTTGATTATGAGGAAACCTTTTTTCCAGTTGCAAAATTGAATTCTGTTCGGGTTCTGCTATCTTTAGCTGTTCACCGTCGATGGACTCTTCATCAGCTTGATGTCAAGAATGTTTTCTTGAATGGCGATCTTCTTCAAACCGTAAACATGCATCAACCGCCCGGGTTTAAGGACACGGGGGAGTCTCGTGTATGCTTACTTTGCAAATCTATCTATGGTCTTAAACAGTCTCCCTAAGCATGATTTGGGAAATTCAGCAAGGTCGTTCGTGAGGTGGGCTTCAAACAGAGCTCTGCAGATTCCTCTCTCTTCACTCGTCACCAGTCAACTGGGACCATAATACTTCTGGTTTATGTAGACAATATTCTGATCACTAGTGATGACTCAACTGGGATACAAAATGTTAAGCAACATCGAAACTCTATCTTCCAAATCAAAGACCTGGGAAATCTTCGATACTTTCTTGGCCTGGAGGTAGCTCGACGACCTAATGACCTAGTCGTATCCCAGCGTAAGTATTGTGTTGACCTTCTGCAAGATGCCGGCCTCTTGGGGTGTAAACCTGCGGATACCCCGATGGAAGTCAACCACATGTTGTGTGCTCAGAGATCTGAGAACTCTCTACTTCCAAATCCAGAATACTATCGCCGTCTTGTGGGTAAATTGACCCACCTAACCGTCACAAGAACAGATATTTCATTTGTGGTTGGTGTTGTAAGTCGGTTTATGCATACCCCACGGGTCTCTCACCTCCAGACTGTGGAGCGCATTCTCAGGTACCTGAAGACTTCTCCTGGGCAAGGACTTGTGTACAAGCCATCCTCTTCTCTTTCTCTTATTGCATACTCAGATGCGGATTACGCGGGCTCGTTGGATGATCGACGATCTACAACTGGGTTCTGTACTTACGTTGGAGGAAATCTATCACATTGCGGAGTAAGAAGCAGACAGTTGTTGCTCGCTCATCTTCTAAGGCTGAGTATCATGCAATGGCGGTTGTCACTTCTGAACTAACTTGTCTTGGAAGTCTCCTAGGAGATTTGGGAGTTAAATTGTCCTCACCTCCAACTCTGTTTTGTGACGGTCAAGCTGCAATACACATTGCAAAGGATCTGGTGTTCCACGAGCGGACTAAACATATTGAGGTTGATTGTCACTTCGTTCGAGAGAAGGTTCAATCAAAGGAGTTGAAGCTTGAACATGTTCCTGCATCTGGGCAAGTTATTGACGTCCTCAACAAGGCTTAACTCGCAAGTTGTATTACCAGTTCTTTTCCAAGCTAGGTGCCTACGATTTGTACGCTCCAGCTTGCGGGGGAGTGTTAGATGACATAGGAAAAATTGTTGTAAAGGCCCAATTATAGGCTCATTTCCTTCTTCTCCTTTAGTCCCACATCTCTTGTATAGGATTGTTCTCCTTCTCTTCTCCTATATATTTGTATTCTCTCTTGTATTTTTCACATGAAGAAGTATATGCAAGGTTTGCCCATTCCTTGCTACAAAAACAATGGTTCCGACTAAAATTAGGATAAATTATAGTTACAATGCAAATAAATAATTATCTCTAATCAATAATCATTTATTTAAATCAAAACTTAAATTAGTACATAAGAGTAATTCTTGTGTAGCATAACTTCCACTGAGATATTTACAAATTTCATCAATATTATTAGCATTCTCCAAACCCGCAATTTGCTTCTTTTACTTCTCTATAGCAAATTTTCCTTAGCTTCCCAAATTCAGAGTTCAGTCTGATTGAATATATTATTTTATTGATTCATGATAATTTTCAAAAGGTTTGGATTGTCTTTTTTGCCAATGGTTCTCCCAGTCGTCACTGTATTTTGATAGACATAACAATCTATATATATAATAACCACCAAGAGGTTAAATTGAGAAGTTACAAAACCATACATCTCTTCACGACCCAATTCACAAATCCGACAAACAGAATTAAAACAATTTTATAAATGTCTGATATTTGAATTTGTTTCTCAAAAACAGTGGTCATTTCCACATCCCATATGGGCCGATAAGGCCCGTCTGGTTGATACTTAAATTTCAACACACGCGGAACATTATAAGATAAATGTAACAAACTAATGCAATAAATTATTGTGTATAGATCAAGGTTGTTGGGATCGAGATCCTCGGTGGGATCGTTTTGGGGGTTGGATCGGATCGGATTGTAGGATCGGATCGAGAATCGTAAATCCTACTACATTCATAAAATAAGACCTAAAATATTAAATTGAATTTTATATCATCCAATTATACAAAAAAATCAATGCAAAAGAATAATAGTAAAATCAATAATTGGACAATTCAATGATACACCAGTAACTATACCATGATCAGTTCATACCTTCATGGTGTAACTGCAATCTAAATCTCGGAGATAATACCATGATCAGTTATAGGAGAACATAAGTATAGAAAGCAATAAACCATGATCATACACAAGGGTACCTTTTATCGAAATGCTTTCGAACATCCTGAATCAAGTTGAGATTATTTACAACATGTTGGCAATATTGAAACGCTTTTGGCAAAAGTATTGGGGTCCGCTCAGCGGGACGGAAATGGCTTTCTGGAATTGGTTTTGGGTCACAGTAAAGCCAAAACCTGTGTTCGGCGGGGCAGAATTGGAGCGGAATTGGTTTTGGGGTAGAATACGCCGGTTTTAACCCTAAGCTAAAATCCTAAGCCTCCAATTCTTATCTCCAGAGATAGGTTTTGGCGATTTTTCTCTCCCTCGATCGCAGCCGACGGAAGGCGTTCCTCCCCGACACCAGCGAAACTCCTCCCCGATCGTCCTCCTCTTCTTCCGTCGCAGGTATACCTCCTCTTCTTCCTCCTCTTCTATACTTCTTCACCATCTTCTTTCCTCTTCGTCCTCCTCCTTTCTTCTTCCTCCTCCTTTCTTCTTATTCACCTTCTTCTTCGTTCAGTTTTATGTTCATTGTTGTGGTAGTTTGGAAGTTCTAACCCCATGTTCAATAAATCTCAAGTGCCAATGCTTCCAATGGACCTATCCTTTTTTACATCTTGGCTTCTTTTGAGTGAATCTCAATGTTAAAGGTGAACAAGAATGACATTTTTAGATCTTCAAATTTGCTTTTGTTTTTGCGTTATTCTTTGGGCATCGGTGGTTTTGCGGTGACCATTAAAAGCTTACTCTGTAATTTGGTATATGTTGGGACATCAAGTTGGTATATGTTGGGATTGTATTTTTCTCACTTTTTTTCTGGCTTGAAGTAGTTATCAACTGGTATTGATGTTGTTAGTAGCTGATAATTGAGACTATCATATCGATTTTGGTCAGGGATAGGTACAGATTTTGCAGATTAGGGGAGCTCTTGATGTAATTATTTTGCAATTATTGATGGATTATCTGAAAATTTGCTAACTAGTAATATGGATGGGGTAAATCACTTTGAATTTTTATTTCATTTTTTGCATGGTTTGATAACTACATTGGAACCATATAACAATGTTTTGTTTTGTTGGCTTATCAATCATCTCAACTAGTTAAGTAGATCATCCATAGTGCATATTTTAACCTACATGTTAATGGTGCTTGTACTTGGAATCTTAGCATTGATTTCTGCAGGAAGCAACCGACTTGTTTAACTGGATAACAAACTATGCAGATGGATTATAGGTTTTAAGAACTTATGTTGAACATTAGGTGTAGCATTTTGTATATATATTGTGTTTTTAATCTTGAGTTCTATAAAAGACCATATATGCCATTAGAAAAAGGCTTTGTGATATCAATCTGTTGATGAAAATAAGTAGTGTTTACTACTTATTGAGTTGCCTCTAATTTTTGTTTCAGTTCTAGGTCTGTAATGGATTCTTTAGAGTTGGGTAAAAAACGTAAGACGGATATTATTAAAAAGTCAGCAGTTGCAGCCACTTATGGCGCTGCTGTGATTGTTATGGACTACATTCCCAGAGCCCCGATAGATGTTTTAGACAAAGACGCTCTACGCAGTATCATATTAAAACGGTTATATTACGAACATGAAGTTAACTGCTTTAGCCATTTATGCATGGGTAAAGCATTGTTCAATGAGCTTTGTGATATTCTTCGTGCTAAAGGCTGTCTGCGATACACAATTTGTTTCTACTAAAGAGTCTGTTGCGATCTTTTTATATATTTTCTCACATAACACGAAGTTTCGCACTGTTGGTGGCACGTTCATCCGCTCGACTGATACCATTAGCAGGAACTTCAACATTGTGTTCCAAGAAGTTTTAAGACTCACACGATTACATCAGATTGTCTGAGTCTAGACAACAACACAAATATAGATCGTTTGCAGACAGTATTTGCGCATTAGACGGTACGCATATCGAAATGACAGTTCTTACTGAAGATCAAGGGAGATATCGTAGTCGTAAGAAGACAATCACAACAAATGTACTCGGTGTATGTGATAGTAACAAGAAATTCTTATATGTATTGCCCGGCTCGGAGGGTTCAACATCTGACTCTAGAGTATTACGAGATGCATTAGAACGACAAGCTCTCTTTGAAGTGCCAAATGGTAAAAAGGTCAATTTATTTTCACCAGTTAAAGTAATATATAAATGGTTATTGATTATTCTTTTTTATTGTATAGGCAAGTACTATCTGGTCGATGTTGGATACATAAATGGTTAAGGATTTCTAGCCCCATATCGGTTGACACGATATCACCTAAAAGAGTGGTCCAATCAGGGTAATAAACCAACAACATATAAGAAGTTATTTAACTTACGTCACGCTAAAGAAAGAAATGTTATAGAAAGAACATTTGGGTTGTTGAAAAAACGATGGGTTATTCTACGACAGCCATCGTTTTTTAGTATTAAAGTGCAGGTATGACTTGCAATATTCTACGCTCACTTGTTAAAGGTTTATTGATCAATACAAAATGTAAGTCCGTAATTTTAACCAGGTTCAGGTCATAAATGCTTGCTACATATTACATAATTTTCTAGTGGAGAAGCGATTAGAAAGCGATGCACAAATGTTGGACGAGGTTGACTCTGACTCTCTGAGCTATTAGCGCAAGACGTGGCAGAAGAGTTTTCTGATTACGTAGACGGTGTTAGCCCAATTCAAGCCACACAGGAATGGAAAAATTTTAGAGACACTCTATTTATAAATATGTTCAATAAATATCAAAAAATGCATTAATTTCCTTATGTATTATGTCAGCTAGAAGACTATTTGATGGTTTTGGTGTGCTATTAAACTGTGAATGGAACTGCTGGATTGAACTTTATGCTATTAATTTAAAGCATGATCATTTGTTATACATCTTTTATAGTAAGACTCGTCATATATCATACATTTTTTTATAGTACAGCTATCATATATTTTTAGCAGACATCATGGATTAGAGCTCAGGAAAGGTGCGCGGTAGGACTGAGCGGTCCTACATGCATTCGACATCAGAAATGGACATTACCCTTTCCAATGCCTTGTTGGAGCAACATAGTTTAGGGCATAAAACTTCAAATGGCTGGAAGAGTGTTGCTTTTACAGTAGCTATGACTGCCCTTAAGGATACTTGTGTCATCGAAACAGGCAAAGAGAAGGTAATGGCTCGGCTTAAAACTTGGAACAAGTACTTCATAGAAGTCAGTGCAATGTTGGATACTAGCGGATTTGGATGGGATTGGCAATGGAACATGGTGAAAGTAGACAGCGAAGAAGTATGGGCTAAATATGTGAAGGTATACTTTTTATTAAATTAATTTTTCTATGTTTATTTCATTAAAATGATAAATTAATTATAATATTACAGGCTCATTCATTTGACAAACATTATAAGGACAAGGTTATCGTCAACTGGTCTGATTTGGTTGTGCTCTGCGGAACTGATAGAGCAACCGGTAGTCGCGTCGCGACTGCAATGGAGATGACAAAGGAGATAGATGTTGAGTCTATGACAGAGAAAACAACTAATACACAAGAACAGACTAGAACAGATGGAGAAGGAAGCAGCAGAAGGAGGAGAAAACGAGCAGTAGGAATTGATGTCGTAGTAGTAGCCATGGAGAAATTGGCTGACTCCATCGAAAAGGCAGCGGGGAGCAAGTCTGCTAGCAATGTTGATGAGATATATGTCGCACTAGCTCAGATGACAGATTTGCACCAGCGTGATTTTCTCAAGGCGATTGATATACTACGTCATGATAATGTCAAACGTGACATTCATGAGTCTACATGAAGACATGAAGGGCACATGGCTGCGAATTCAGTTTGATCTCTAGATTTGTGTCTTTTTTTATCGATGATGGACTTTTATCTATTTTTGTATTTTTAATTATGGACAATGTTTGTGCGGTAAAACGTATTTATAATTTTGAACTTTAATTATTAGTAGTACTTTAATTTATTGTTTGATTTTAAAATTGTATAAAATTTAAAATTTTCAATTTCAGAAATACAATTTCATTGTGCAGCCGAACAACTTTTTCATATCAATTCCAATTTTGTTCACTGAATTTCATCCTACAGCCGAACAGTAGAATTGGCTTTCTGCACAAAATCAATTCTTGTTGATATTGATTTTCTGGCCAAAGCCAATTCCAGATGCGCACCGAACGGTCCCTTGAAGATTAATGAAAACACATGAAAAAAATATACACTTGTATGACAAGAAGAATAATATGTACTAACTACGGAGTAAGAGATGAATCAAATTATAGAAGTGAGGGGTTTATGAAAGGAATGAGCTCTGAGATCATGTGAGTTATGATTCCTTAAAAACTTTTTGGACAATCACTAATTGGTAAAACAATTGAACCAATGCACATTGATCAAGTCCCACCTGCCTGAGATATAATACATAAAAATGTCAAAAAGAAACCTTGTATATATGTTCACTTGTGTCAAATACAAAGAATGAGTACATATTTATAAGAGGGAGAAAGAGAGAGCAAGGTCCTATACATGATGTGGGACTAAAGAGGAGAGAAATAACAATAAAATTACATAATGGGCCTTTGTCAAATGGGTTTCTTTAACACTCCCCCGCAAGCTGGAGAGTACAAGTCATGTGCACCCAGCTTGGACAAACACTGGTAAAATAAGGTACTTGATAAAGCCTTCGTGAGAATGTCAGCAACTTGATCAGTGCCTGGAACATGATTTAATTCAAGTTTCTTCATTTGAACTTTCTTCCGAATAAAATGACAGTCAACCTCGATATGTTTCGTGCGCTCGTGAAACACCGGATTCTTTGCTATGTGTATGGCCGCCTGACTGTCACAAAATAGAACAGCAGATGAAGGAAGTTTAACCCCCAGGTCAGCAAGGAGGCTTTCAAGCCATGCGAGTTCAGAGACCACTGATGTCATCGATTGGTATTCTGCTTCTACGGAGGATCGAGCAATCACGGCTTGTTTCTTACTTTTCCATGTAATGAGATGACCGCCAAAATATGTACAGAACCCACTGGTTGACCGCCGATCGTCCAGTGAGCCAGCATAATCGGCATCTGAATATGCAACAAATGTTGGAATAGAGTTGGAGGTTTGTAAACCAGCCCTTGACCCGGAACTTCCTTAAGGTATCGGAGAATCCGTTCAACCGCCTGGAGATGAGAAACCCGGGGAGCATGCATGAATCGACCGACAATCCTAACAGCGAACGATATATCAGGCCTCGTGATCGTTAGGTAAATCAACTTTCCCACAAGGCGTCGATAGTATTCCGGGTTCTGTAGAGGCAGATCATCATCAGAGGTATGAGCACATAGCTTGTGATTTGCCTCCATCGGAGTAGTGGCTGGCTTGCAGCCAGACTGGCCAACGTCTTTGAGGAGATCAAGACAATACTTCTGTTGGGAGAGCACAAGCCCATCCGGACGTCGTGCGATCTCAAGACCGAGGAAGTATCGAAGATGCCCAAGTCTTTGGTCTGAAACACAGTGCTAAGATGTTGTTTGACTGCGTGAATCCCCTTTGAATCATCTTCAGTGAGCAGGATGTCATCAACATAAACCAGCAGAAGAACCGTTCCTGTTGCCCGGTGTCGAGTGAATAGGGAAGAGGTCTGCCGAACTTCAAGTGAGGCCCATGTCCCGAACAACCTTGCTGAACTTGTCAAACCACGCCCGAGGGGATTGTTTGAGACCATAGATGGATTTCTTCAGAAGACACACACGAGACTCCACCGTGGTCTCAAACCCGGGCGGTTGGCGCATGTAGACGGTTTCCTGAAGATCACCATTCAAGAACGCATTCTTGATATCCAGCTGATGAAGGGGTCAGTGGCGATGCACAGCCATGGAGAGCAGGACACGAACGGTGTTGAGCTTGGCCACCGGAGAGAAGGTTTCCTCATAATCAAGGTCCTGCTGCTGAGTGAAGTCACGGGCCACCAGGCGGGCCTTCAGACGGTCAACAGTGCCATCAGGAGCATGTTGATGACGAAAACCCATTTACACCCAACAGGTTGCTGACCGGGAGGTAAAGGGACAAGAATCCAGGTCTGGTTGGCCCAAAGGGCCGTCATTTCCTCGTCCATGGCAACCCTCCAGCCTGGATGCTGAAGCGCCTCCTGCACAGAGTTTGGGCCAGAAACAGAGGATAACAATGTGGCAAAGTGAAGAAGTGGCGGTGAAAGGCGATGAAGAGAGACATAATTCGTCATAGGATGAGTGGTGGAGGCTGGAGTCGGAGCAGCAGGCTGCAGAGCGTCAGAGGTCGAAGCCGACTGCAGTGGGGCAACGGGACGAGGAGAGTGACGAGAATAGACCCGGATGACAGGTGGCTGGGGAAGGACCGGAGACTGGGCAGGAGGGGGGGAAGGTGGAGACCGGGGAACAGAAATGACAGGGCGCACAACGGGCTCCGGAAGAGGAGCGAGATCCAGAGCAGAGAAGAAGGGAAGATCTTTCCGGAAAGTGACATCCGCAGAAACGATCACCTTGCGGGTAGTGGGCGAATAGCACACATAACCCTTTTGAGTGCGCGAGTAGCCCACAAAGACATAATTGGCCGCACGGGGATCCAACTTGTCAATAGATGGACCGAGGTGGTGAACGTAGCATGTACACCCAAAAATACGAGGAGCAATAGGGAAGGCCGGAGTGGAGGGAAATAGGAGGCTGAAGGGAGTTGCATTCTGGAGGACGGAGGACGGGAGACAGTTGATAAGAAAACAGGTTGTGGAGAGTGCAGTTCCAGTATGATTTGGGAACCCGCATTTGAAGCATAAGAGAGCGAGCCACATCAAGGAGATGACGATTCTTGCGTTCGGTGACATCATTCTGCTCTGAGTATATGCACAAGATGTTTGGTGAATAACCCCAAACTCGGAGCAGAGGGTCGCGAAGTCATGGCCAGTGCACTCGCGCGCATTATCAGTGCGAATAATTTGAATGGGCGCAGAGAATTGAGTGTGAGTCTCAAGAATGAAGGCCCGAAATATGTGGGAAAGCTCAGAACGATCACGAATGAGATACAACCATGTCATGCGAGAATAATCATCGATGAATGTAAGAAAATAACGGTAGCTAGAAATACTAGTAATCTTGTACGGACCCCATATATCGGAGTGTACCAATACAAAAGGAGCAGAGCTCCGAGTACAATGAGAAGGAAAAGATGAAAGTGGTTGTTTGCCAAAAATACAAGTTTCACACTGAAAAGCAGGAAGAGATACATCTGGGAGAGACTTCTGAAGGACGGGAAGAGGAGCATGACCAAGACGTTGATGTCAATCCGAAGAGGAGACAGATTCGAGGAGAGTAAGAGAGTCATCAAGAAGGTAGAACCCGTTCTGCAGTCGCCCCTACCAATGAAAGTCCGCGTCTGTTGATCATGTATCAGAAAAGAAGAAGAAGTAAATGTCACGGAGCAATTTAAGTCAGTAGTAAGGCGACCAACAGAAAGTAAATTCAAAGTAGAGCCCGGAACATGAAGTGCCGAGCACAAGAGAAGGGAGGAAGCGAGTGGAATATCAGCACAGCCAGAGACAGGGACAGCGGCCCCATTGGCAACAGTGATGTACTTCGGGTGAGGAGAAGACAAGTACTCAGGCGGTCGAACAGAGGTGATGTGATGAGTGGCACCAGAATCAATGATCCATCGCGGGCCAGTGGAGAGGCAGGCGATACCTTCATTGGAGATGAAGGCAGCGGGGGCAACCGAGGCCGGCGGGAAGCTGAGCAGGCCATGAAGATGCTGGAGCTGAAGGCGAACCTCGTTAAGGTCAGTACGAGTGGGAGAGGAGTCGGTGGCAGCAATAGAGGCCTGCGGGCGAGGAGGACGACCATGCTTGCGAAAGCACGTAGCTTCAAGACGCCCGTCTTTGTCGCAGAAAGAACACTTAGGTCGCGGCCGGCCACCCCGACCACGTCCCCGAGAATCAGAACGGCCCCCACGAGCTGAAGAAGGGAGAGGCAATAAAGGTGCAGGGGCCTGCTGGATAAGGGCCGGAGAAGGAGGTCCAGAAAAATACAGAGGCGGGGAGACCTTGAGAAGCATCGAGCACACATCCGAGAAGGACGGGGTAACTGTAGAGGAGAGGATCTGAGCCCGCACACTGTGAAGGTGATGTGGGACCCGAGCCATCATCATGGAGATACCAACAGCTTCCTTTTGGGCACGTTGGGCAGCAAGGTCCACAGTAGGAGGCTGATGTTGGATCCAAGCTTCGACCAGAGACCGAGCCTGGGCAACAAAAGAGGTCAGATCAGTCACCCCACCACTATCAAGGGCCTGGAGTGCAGTGATAATGTCATACAAATGGTGGAGACTATATTTGCTGGAGTAGAGGGTATGGAGCTCGTCCCGCATGCCCTTGGCCGTCTCGTGGTACATGGCCAGGCGATAAGACTCGTCATCAAGAGAGATAAGGATCCACATCTGCACATGACCATCATTGCGTAACCAGTCGTCAGTAGGATTACCGGTAACGACTTGGGTCAAGTGATGAAGAAACCCCTTCGATTGCAGGACCCGGCGAACAGAGTGCGCCCATTCCACAAAATTCTTCTTACCGGTCAGAGAGATAGTTGTAATCCGGAGCTCATCACGTACTTCTGGAAGAGAGACCGGGCGGTCTGTAGGAGAAACCGCCGTTCCGGTAGGGTCAGTAGAAGAGTCCATGAAGACGAACTGCGGCTAGGAGAAAAGAGCTTCAACAGAGGAGGCCGCACGGGTAGGGAGGTCGCGCGACTAGAGGGGAGACCGCCCGGTCACGATGTGAAGACACCCGCGGCAAGGAGGAGGCCGCGACCAAAGGCGAAGCCCGGAAGAAAGATAAGGCAACGGGCAGAGACAATCCGCAAGAGAAGAACGCAGCGGATAGAGACCGGCCGCGCGGACAGGGAAGAGGAGACCACAGCAAGAAGAGACGGAAACCACGCACGGCAGAGAGGGAAGGAGAAGACCGTGACCTAAATGCGGGTAGGCAACAGTCCGCACGGTCTGGCTGAGCACAGCAGCGGTCAGAGCAAAGGAGGCCGCAAGGTCTGGCTGAGCACAGCAGCGGTCAGAGCAAAGGAGGCCACAAGAGGAATGCGAGCAGACGGGGAGAAGAAACCGCGAGTAAAAGGCTCGAGCGGAAAGAGAAGGCAGCAGGATGGAGAAGCAGATCGCGGCGAGCTAAAACAGTCCGCGGCGAGTAAGAGGTAGCGAGTAGGACTCCAGCGACAAGAAGGCAGCGGATAGGAGAAGCAGAGCGCGGCGATCTGAAACAGTCCGTGGCGAGGAAGAGAGGAGAGAGACCGCGGCGGACAAGAAGAGCCCGCAGGGGATACGAGGAGCCCGCAGCGGACTGAGCGAGAACAGTGGGGAGAACAGGGCCGCGGCGGACTGGAGCAGTCCGCATGAGGGAAAACGCAGCGACCGAGAACAGTCCACGAGCAGGGAGCCCACAGCGGATCTTAACAGCCCGCGGCAGAGAAGAGAGCAGGAGGTCGCAGCGGACTGGAAGAAAGCCCGCAGCGAGAAGAGCAGGAGGTCGCAGCGGACTGCAGAGAGGCAGCGGACTGAATGAGAACTGTAGGGAGAAGTGGTCCCCGCGGTACGAGGAGAGAAGTGGCTATAAGAAGCCTGAGGAGGGGGGTGGAACCACGGTGAAGAAGAGGAAGCGGATGCAGAAGAGCAGGCCGCAGACCGAACTGAGGTCGCAGCAGGCCGCAGGAGATCAAAAGAAGCGGATACAGTTCGGGAGTCCGCGAGAGGAAAAACCTGGCTCTGATACCATGTAGAGAGAAAAAAAAAGGAACCTTGTATATATGTTGTCAAATACAAAGAATGAGTACATATTTATAGGAGGGAGAAAGAGAGAGGAAGGTCCTATACATGATGTGGGACTAAAGAAACGAGAGAAATAACAATAAAATTACATAATGGGTCTTTGTCAAATGGGCTTCTTTAACAATGTCAAACAAATAAAATTCGTATGCAATAAAGCATGCAGCGGAAAGGGATATATCAGTCTGAATCAGTGCTGGAGAAACTTGTAAAGATTTGAAAGCTAACTTGATGTTGTATTTTGGAATTTCAAGCTTTCAGCTAGTTGGACAAATAGAAGTATACAGTTATGATGGCTTCAATGACATGCTTGCATCCAGATTCCAGTATTATGAAGTTCACTTTAGAAGAATATAAACACAGAGTGAAACAAGTTGAAACATACATTATAGGTACGACGCCGGGAGGTTGCAGGTTGCAAGTCTCGAACGCGTTGGGAGGAAGAAGATGACTGGAATCAGGAGATCGTAGCGTTAGAAACCCGTCTGGAATCGGTGAAGTACCCCTCCGTCGACGGTCGGCGAGTGGGAGACGAGGAGGAAGTCGAAATGAGCAGAATAAGGTTTCTAACCTAAGCAGCGACGAAGCGAAATAAAATGAAATGAGGGCGGGTCGGCGGGGTCATGGAATTTTAATACCGCTGAACCAGATTGTTGGGATCATGTGAGAATCGCGATCCTAATGATACCATGATGCGGCGCTCGATCTTGCATGGACAAGGCCTATTTTTCGATCCGGATTAAGATCCGGATCGAAATGTGTCGTCCGGATTAAGATCCGGATCGAAATGGGTCGTCCGGATCGTAGGATCGTGCGATCCTACGATCTGGATCGCGATCCTATGATCTGGATCGCGATCCTACGATCTGGATCGCGATCCTACGATCTGGATCGCGATCCTGACAGCATTGGTATAGATATTATGAAACTAAATTATGAGTCAACAAAATTGCATTTTTTTTCCTGGGGCAGCATATATAATAGAGGTATAAGAAGTGTCAATAAGTATAGTAGATGTTGATGATGATGATTATGTAACATCCGTATTTTAATCACAAACAAAAAGATTTCAACTATATTCCGATCAAGGTAACTAATTTCATGTTGTGCTTTCTCCACAGAAATAAAGTAAAATAATACATTACGTATTATTCTTCGACTTGATTCAAAATTCGAAGGGTGTAACGTACTAAATTAGAAGATTTTATTTGGTAGGGGCATAATTGACAGCTTAAGAAGGAAGAATTAATTTTCCCTTCAATTTTCCCCCACGATTTCTTAACTGACGCCAATTAAACACTCCTCCCTAACACTCTCACTCAGTCGTATACACGATAGAAGCGAAACCGCCACACCGCCTTTTCCTCCTCTCGCATACGCTCCCAGTTGATCGATCGATCGATCCGCCTACTCCTTCCTGTGAGTCATCGATAGCAGGTGCGGAGATTATTTTCCCAGCTGCTCGTGTAGGGCCACTCCCTTCTGCTGATCTTCAGCGCACCATTCCCTGTCGATAAGGGGCGTAGGAGTCCTCCGTGCATCGTCGAAACCAGCCGCCAACTCCTTCCAATCTGCCGGCGTTAGGAGGCACATGTTCAGTCCTTCCCTCCAGAAACCTTCACAGCCCTATCTGCTACCTGATGAGCTCGGTGACACCTTTCCTAGGTCTGTCGTCTCTCTATCGGCGTCTCTTCTTCCTTTGAAAGTTCAGGTAACTGATGCTTTTGTCTCTTCGTTAGCTTCTACAATGTCAGCCCGCTTAGAATCCTTGTTTCCTTCTTCCCTGTTCACAATTTTTGAAGTTAAGACTGATATTTTCCCCCATTTTGCAGCCAGAAATCGAAGATTTCCTCTTGCTTCGACAACCCTAGTTGGGTTGAATTTTTCTTGACAAATCAACTTTATCCAACATTAATTACTCAGGTATTGGGTTTCCTCTTTTTATCTTCAGTCGATACTCACATAACCTCCCATATAGAACTTCCAAACAAGTCGTATGGAATTTTATTTAGGGCTTGGATCCACCAAATCGTGTTTGGTTCAGCAACACTAGGCTTAGCCGGGATCGTTTACGTTCTCAGAAATAGCAAATCGTCAAAGACAGAGAATTGGTAAGTGTTCCCTCCCTCTCATAATGAATTAGTGTTCCTATTACTTTAGGAAGAATGAGTATATGTTTGATTTATCCATTTTAGGGATTTTTGAGGAGATTTGAGAACGGGAGCTTCGTGTCAATCAGAGAACAAATTAGGGATTTCAGAATTTTTCCTAAAAGGAAACATGTCATCGCAACGTGTTTACGAGCACCTCAATATCGAGGTAAGAATTTTGACTCCTATTGACTAGACATATAAACAATTATGAAACATATTGCCCAACTCACTAAAGAAATCCATGTGAAATATACAATAGTACTTGAACATCATTTAAGTGCATGTTAATAACTACCAAACAATTACCAGACACTTGAATACATGTTACAAATAACTGGTAAATAAATTTTTAAATGTCAATCAGTTGAGAAATTCGACATTTAACATAGAGCATGAAAAATGAACTCATTAATACACGATCAGAATTAATAAAAGATGATAGGTGCAACTAGGCTAAAAGCAAAAGCTCGGAACACGTATTAAACTTCATATCAGCGACTCATTCTCATCTGGTCAGTAATCCAAATGAGCCTCAAATGTGAGGTCATCAACCACAGTTCCAAACTTAGAGATTTTCAAATACGAGTTTGTTTTCCACTCAGAAAGCACTTCAGTTTAGGGCACCTTCGGGTCGCCATTCGGACTCCATAATCCATAGTTCTAGACTTGAAAATTTCCATATACGAGCAAGTGTTCCACTAAGAGAGCACTTCAGACAAGGCACCTTCGGGTCAGCAATTGGGCTTTATAATCAGATTAAGTAAAATAAATCGTTAAGATGAATTCTAATTACCAAATCTTTAAGAAAAATCCATAGCACCAAAATTCAGTGCAGATAAGAACTCTGATAAAAAGACAGAATCCATAATGCACATTTACAGATAATGACTTATAACTTCAGGCAGAATAATCAGAGGCATACATTAGTAATCAAAAGATCTTATTTTTATATACAAACTAAATATGTATTTTTAGTGTTATGAGAATAGTCTTTCTTACTCACCTGTTGGACTGACCCGTCTTCGGACAATTCTTTTCAGGAGTTATCGATGGGAGCTGCGCTTAGGATAAGCGTCGCGGTTCTTCATATTAGTTTGTCTTTTATCTTTTGTCTTTTAGTTCAGTTATTGTTTGTTTTAGTTTGGACTTGATGTATCAGAACTATCTAATATTTTCATTGTATTGGATCATGCTTAAGATTTCAGTATTTCAGATTTTATGGTTCTTTCTTTGACTAGTTGGCTCTGTGAATTAGATTTTGAGGTACCGGTGTTTAACCTTAACTGCATATCTTATTTCTACAGTAAGTTTCTTTGAGTACTTTTATCTACGCATGTTATGTACCATTTTTAGTACCGTTGATTAGTTTACTTCTTATCGCAGGGCCCGGCCAAACTGCTGATTTGTTATTAAACTAGGTTAGGGTGTTACAAATTATGGATATATAATACCAGGGTAAGTATGGCTGGATATCTTGATTTGGTCATGAAAGATATAACTATATCCATGAAAGTTTGAAGAATGTGGCCTGATTAATTTTCCAGTTGACCTACTTGAAAACTTCCATTGGGAACTGGAATAAATGCTCAAATTTTTAATAGTAAATAAAATACACAGCAAAATGGACATAATTTGAGATAGCCTATACTATAGGACGTTATTAGACGAATGGAGTAATAAGGGATAACAGATTGTGTTAGAAACAACATAGTATCCTACAGAAAAAGTAAAAATAAATTATACATTTAAAATCACTTTAATATGAATAACAAACAATTTAAGAAATGTTCTTAAAATATGAAAAAACAAGAGGAAAATCAATCATCACCTCATGACCAGAAACAGCAACACTTGAAGTCGAGATAAGAGCTGCTATAAAAACAAACGTTTAAAAAACCAAAGTGCAAAGCTCATTATAATAGTTAGCATAAAAATGAAGGGTTAGCTGTTGGAAGACAAACCTGATCCCATATTTGAGTGACAAGAACCATCACTTATCATTTCTGAAAGTTTCTTCTTTCTCACTTCGTCTAACTTTTCCAGTGACCTTTCTAATGGCCGCATGCCAACCATCTAGAACATAAGAGCAATAAAATGGCCATTAATGTTTTAAAACTGAAAATCCTGGTTTGCCAATTGAAAACTTTAAAAACAATAGTAATCAATACTTTCGCTATAGCTGCCAAAGCAGCAAAAGATGCATCTCGAACTTCTGGCGTACCATCATTCAGGCACTAGAAAAAAAAATAGCACTTAGACAAATAGAGCAATGGGTATGTTGTGCAATAAATTCAACAAAAGAGCTATATTTTAAGATGTACAAGTTTTTATTGGCTCACCTCCATGCAAATAGGAACGTAGTCTTTATGTAACTTTAGCACAACTGCTTTATTACTTGACTCTATACAAAAGGTCACCCAGTTTAAAGTTAAGGAACGTACAAGTGGAACTTTGTTCTTCACCGCCACCTTAATGTCTGCAATAGCATGTAAAAATTTACATCACATAAACGACTAATAATTGTTTTCTTCACTAAAAGAAAACAAACTATGATCATCCTACTCAATTAAGAATAAGCCCCCTTAATGTGATCATCCTACTTCTACAAATATTTTAGAAAACTATAAATAAGTTCTGAATAGTCAAAATTAGTTTCAGGCCGGGTTATCATTTTAACTATGGGGGAGAGTTATAGAACTAACGGTCCAACAAACTCTATATTTAACTAACCAATAAAAATATGTTTGTTTCTATTTCCAGGAAAAAAACAATGTGCACATCCTTCCTTGATATAACCCATATTTTAATGGAACGAAAAGAGGATGGATCACAACACAACCCAGCTAAATGATAGTATAAGAGATGCCAACAATCAATGGGAACAGTCGCGCGAGGTAATCGGCACTGCAGGTTGGAAAACGAGAGGTAGGACCTTGTTTTGGACGGCGCCGGGAAGGAGGAAGCCAGCGAGGAGCGGCGGCAGTTGGTTGGCGGGCAGCGAGAGAGGATCGAACGGGAACGGGAGGTTTACGTCGTGTGGGATCTGATACCATGTTAAGTGAATTGAAAATGCGGTAATATTATTAATGCAATGATAGCCTCTTAATAAAAGAAGAAATACATGTAATACTTAATACTAATACTACTTAATTCTAACGATCAAGATCAAACAAATTTGACTCCGACTCTCTCATGACAATATATGGTCAAATTCTCCTAGTACTCATATTCATCCCAATGGGAACCTCTCAAATATTATGTAAATTATCACTCAATCACCTTCTTTGAACATTTACTTTATGATGTAATTACCCATGCAAGTGTTAGAATGTTCATTATTTACTATAACTTTACGTCGGTGTATGACATGCAAATCATGCAACAGATGTAAATGAACGATGACTAGCAAGATAGACTGACTGAGTGCATACTTTATTACTCTATATAGTGGTGAAAAGTCCATAAGGATAAGTGAATTATTTGTAGTCTCTTCAGGTAAGGCGTTGAAATATCTGTCGAGTGTGCGAACACCCAAATAACCACAAGAGACATTAGCATAGAGATATGAGAGCATAACGTGCCAAATATCATCTCAAGGGGTGTGACTCGGCAGAAGGCTGACCAGGCGATACATAGAAAAATTTGTCGCAGATGTGACGATCACTCACGTCCAAGACATTTGCACTAAGGCAAATGTTTCTAAGAAAGAAATAACCATCAGGTGGCTCACCTGGTAGCTCAACGGGGGGCTCATCAAAAAATTCTTTTGTAGCAGGATGATCCTTGAGATGAGTACCATCGGTAATAATAATGTTCTCAAGAGTAAGGGAGACAAATTTGTCGCAGATGTGACGATCACTCACATCCAAGACAATTTCACTAAGGCAAATGTTTCCAAGAAAGAGAGAACCATCAATTGGCTCACTCGGGATCTTAACGGGGGGTTCATCAAAGAATTCATTTGTAGCAGGATGATCCTTGAGATGAGTACCATCGGTAATAGTAGTGTTCTCGAGAGTAGGGGAGACAACCACCACTAAGTCAGTGCTATGCTTCTAAATCTCAATCAGGACATGACACACCACTACGATCAGGATGGACACCAATGAACAAACACTAAAAGGACTCATCACTATAAGATTAATAGATTGCTTGGACTCGCTCTCAGTCGGTGTCACAAGATATGAGTCAGAATCAAATGATAGGCCACTCAACGAACAAATTACATCACTGGGTAAGAGGAATCAGTCTTAGGTATCTCTTTTATCGTGTCTGACAGGGCAAGAGTAGTCAACGTGGTGGCCTCAGAATAGGAAGGACTCATACTAGGGAGGTCAAGGTGTGAATTCACTCAAACAACTCTAGCGGAACTCAAGGACTGCTCATAAGAAAGAGCGGGTTGGTATGTATACTCGAAGAACTCTGAGTAGTGGTAGATCATACATATCTCAGATAAAAACCCAAACCAAAATCGGGAAGTGGTCATAGCTGGCTCCTCTCAGATGTCTTCCCTCACTACTAACTCATTAAAAAGATTCATATACTCAACGACGGTCATAGATCCTTGTTGAAGGGAAAATAAGCACGACCAAGCGACTTATACACAACGCTGGCAAATACCTATGCCGCAGCATCTGCTTTATCACTACTCAACTAGTGATGCGGTGAAGACGATCTCACTCGCGGGTCCTTTCAATACTAGATCAATATGATCTCGCCTGATCTAGAAGTCTAAGTTTCACCATTTTGACGCGACGCTCATCAAATAGTTCAAAATAGTTGAGATAATATTCTATGCCCCCTATCCAATAATTAAAAGACTCACGACTTGATTAATTGTCAAACAATGGGACAACGGCGCAAAACCTACACTCGAGATATCTCTCAAAATGATGGTCCTTGTAATAATCATCCTTAAGAAACTTGAGGCGTGTTGAAGGATCAACACAATCCACTTGTGCGTGAGGATAGAGACGGTAAGAATCATTGTAGTGATCATCTCTAGCATAGTTGGATCACATTGAGGGGTCGACACAATCTCTGCAAGTGATGTGTTGTGATCGAGAATAATCATCGTAGTAACATGAGAATCTCTATAAAGAGGTTCTATGGGATCGGGTGTAGATAAACTCGAGATATCCAAATAGAGGACGGGAATGACGGCGATAACTAGCTATAAAGGAGCCTATAAACTCTATTGTTGTGTATTAAAATAAAGCCCGAATTTGAGGCTTTCATACCAATTTGACGCAAGACGAATCTATAGGTTGCGCACGTGTGACGCTCTAACCCTAGATACAATGCAAGTGAGCGCGTGATGAATGCAATTGACTGAGGATAACCCTAAAATGACGATGCATATGAAAACGTACACGCAATCTGATGAACTAACAAAGGCTAACATTAATGTTATGCACATGCGATGATTCAATCATGTAAGTGTTTTTTTCGACACGGAATTAATCAAATAATGTTAGTTTTAAAATTCTCACACGTGTAACCTCAATTAAGAAGAAACATCAAAGATTAGTACTTAGGCGATTATTGCAGAATAAGTTGAGAGTACATCAAAATTCCAAGTACATGATGAATAAGAAATACACGCTTTTAAAATAGAAATAATCAAATTAACTTAAGTAAAATATTACTAGTAGTACAGGATATTTGTATAATGCGAACAAATGAAAGTTGAAAATAAAAACTCACCAAGTAGTTGATGTCGGTGGTGGTGGGGAAGATCCGATGATGGTGGTGGTTGTCAGAGATGTAGATGATGTTATGTAGGAGTTGTCGGAGAGGGATGGTGCTTATTTGGTGGATGGGATGGGATGGGATGAGAGTGTTGTATGGAAAACCTTTTAAGGTGGTATTGGAGTGGAGGAGGTTTCGTATGGCTTGGTGGTGGGTTGGAATGGGTTGGGGGGTTATTGAAAGAAGAAAAAAGGTAGATGTGGTGTTGGGGAAGTTATGGAGTAGATATACGGAGGGATGTTGCCGTGGAAATGGAGTACTAATGGGGGACTGGAAACCGGTGAAAAGGGGATCGAATGAGGTAGGAGGGGGGAAGGTTGGTTGGGGATTACAGGGAGGTGAAATCTCGAAGAGGAAACAAGGCAGGATCCGTGTAACAGGTAAAAGATTGGAGATAGCCAGAAATACAAAGAACGGTCAGGAGGTGGTGGCCGGAGATGAGGGAGAGGAGGAAAGGTCGGAGTGGCCGGAGGTGGGAGAGAAGAGAGGGGTAGGGAAAACAGAGCAGAACACAAAACTTTATTAAACTTTTTCCTTAATCCACATTACAAGCAATCCTATTTATAACACTAATTAACCCCGAATATTCTGACACGTAACATGGTGTTGTTACATTGCCTTGCCTTTTAAAATGACGACCTCGTCGTTAGATCATCACAAAAAAAATCGTCCATCGATATAGCGATGTAAGTCTTGGTCGCCATTTACATGAAACTAATTCCGCCAGGATCAAACACCAAAATTTTTTATGTTCTTTGATCGTTCATGGTATACTCTGTTGTACCGAACCTTGTTGCAACGAACTTTGTTGTAGCGAACTCTATTGCAGCGAACTCTTTTGTAAGCACTGGTTTTACAACATATTGGTCTGAATAGATCTCGTCAAAGACAACATCGTAATCGCTCTTGATTTTGGTGGTTCAAGATGGCAACACCAAAATCATATTCAACATGCATCGGTGGCGCGGAGGTTGAGTTGATCTTTTCCAGAACTATATGGTGAATACTAGATGGCTCGACGGTTGAGTTCTGTTCAAAAACTATATGGTGAAAATCTCTTGTTATTGTCGACACTGAATTGATAATTGGCGAGATCTGCTCCTCAAGAATAATTGGAAGAGAATCTTGTTCCACTTCATCAACAAAAATTGTTCATGCGTTCCTCAAAAGAATCAATACTTCGTCGCATATTTTGCTTGAAGGCCTCAATAACAGCGCATAAATCTTCTGTCATTGTAAAATACCGAGAAGCCAAAATGATTCTTGATGCGGTGACTTCTTTTTTTTTCTTTTTTTTTCCAAAAACAGCACCTCTTTTTTTTGTTTTTCCTATTATTTTATCCACCAGAACAAAAGATGTCTCCCACTAGATCTTGATCTCGGTGAAATAGACAAGAAAATGTTGTGGTGGTATGAAATGGCATCGGCGCAGCGGCAAAGGGGGCGCGGCGGCGGCGGCGGCGGAGGCGGCGGAGGCGGCGGCGGCGGCGGCGGCGGAGGCGGTGTTGGAGGCGGCGGCGGCGGCGGAGGCGGCGGAGGCGGCGGAGGCGGCGGAGGCGGCGGAGGCGGCGGAGGCGGCGGAGGCGGCGGAGGCGGCGGAGGCGGCGGAGGCGGCGGAGGCGGCGGAGGCGGCGGAGGCGGCGGAGGCGGCGGAGGCGGCGGAGGCGGCGGAGGCGGCGGCGGAGGCGGCGGCGGCGGCGGCGGCGGCGGCGGCGGCGGCGGCGGCGGCGGCGGCGGAGGCGGAGGCGGCGGCGGCGGCGGCGGGGGCGGCGGCGGCGGCGGCGGAGGCGGCGGCGGCGGAGGCGGCGGAGGAGGAGGAGGCGGCGGAGCTTTCATGGCCGATTCGCTGGAGTGTCATGCCGTTGTAGGTCTCAGCATCCTCGCGACCATAAAGCCCAAAGCAGAGGGCATAAGCGTGCCCGGTGGGAGGGCAGCGCTCAGACCAAGAGGGAAGGAGGGTTGAGATGGAGACTCTGTGAGTCTTCTCATCCCATTGGACCATCGGCTCACCGATCTGGTCCTTTTCCTTCCCCCAAGACCAAAGTGCTGATGGTCCTTCAGCAGGCCCGGCTCGCGGACCAGGAACTTCTCGCCGGCTAGGGAGGCAGGAAGGTCGCCGCCGCTCTGCGCTTTCTCTGGCGACTTCTCCGGCGTTGTCTCTGGCAAGCTCATGAATATTTGTTTCCCCTTGGAGATCGTCGCAGCCTTCTTCATCTTTTTCGGCGGCGCGGGGCGACGAGGCGAGCTGGAGCTCGCGGGGTCGGGTCGCTTCTAGCTGGAGGGAGGCCTGACAGACCCTGACTCACTCCGGCAAGCCGCTGCAGCTGCCCTCTCGCGTGCGAGTGGGTCCGGGTGAAGTCCCGAGACCGCAAAACGCGGGTGCTCGGAAATCAGTCACTCCCCTGCAGAGAATAACTTAGCGTGAGAAAAATTTGATTTAGGCGAGCCCATTAAAGAAAAAAGGAGGAAAACTATACCTTCGTCAGGAAGAACCGGGGGGAGCGAGTCGAGGCCCATTCGAAGGAAGGCGACCTCGAAGTCCTTGCCGAGGAAGAACTTGTGGAGCGCGGCATCGTTACCAAGGCGAGAAGGGTATGTTGCCGAGTTCGCCTTTGATGAAGACGAATTTGGAGAACCAGTTATGGTTCTTGTTGGCCGTCTCGCGAACCTTGAATTGCGAGCCGGCGAGGAAGGCGACCCCATCGTTGGTCGCGTGGTATATGAACAGTTTGCGGAAGACAGTGAGGTTGAACTCTATCCGCACTCAACGGAGGAAGAAGGCAAATGCCACCATCATGGCGATTGCGTTCGGGTTCAGCTGTGTCGGGACCGCCCCGTAGTACTTCAATATCTGGCGGATCTCTGGCCAGGGAGGGAGGCGCAACCCCACCTCGAAGTGCGAGATGGGGAAGGCGAGTTCATCCTCGAAGAATGAATTTATCGCCTCGCCTTCCCCGGGTCGGCACGCGGTGAAACCCGTTGGAATGTAGTCGGCAATGAAGTTCGCGAGCTCCTTCTCGGTAGTGTTCCTTTCATAGAAGGTGTACTCAGCGAATTGCCTCGCACACTTCGACCGTCCATCAGCGCCAGGTCACGTCTTGCCCATATTTCTTAAAAATTTTGATGCGAGTGCAATTGGCGAGAAGGGCAACAAAAGGGGGGTATGAGTCTGCAGTAAAGGCGACGGTTTGGGGGTAGGTGAGGGGGCATATTTATAGAAAACAAAATAATTGCCGAGCCGACCGGTCAGTCCGGCTCGCCGACCCCGACTCTCCAAACCTCTGTGACCTGTTCTACCCTAACGCGAGCCGGGTCTAAAGCGCAGCATGATTTACGAGTCACAAGCATTGGAAATTAAATCTAGAAGAATAGTTAAGTTATTACACACCAATGTCAAATAATCAGTTCAACATAAGTATTATAATATGCGAGGCGGGTGCCTAGGGGGCGAGTGTCGGTAGGCTCAACTAGGGAGTCATTTTCATCTACCCCGGCCTCGCGCCCCCATCCCTGGAGGTCAGCGAGGATTGTTAAACTCGCGGACCTGCTCCAGATCTTGGTGGATGACGCACAGGTTTTCCTGAATCTGATCCATGAGGGGTCCTGGGGAAGTCATCCCGCTTGGCGAGTCGCGTCGGACCTCATCCGCCGGCAGCACGTAGTCCCGCTCCATCGCGCGCAGCCGCTCGCCGTCAACAACTCGCTCCTCCGGGATAACGTGCAGCACAAGCCCATACTTCCGGAGAATCCTAATAGTTCGCATTCTCAACTCGGCAGGGTCCAGCGAGGCGTCCAGGAAATCCTCTATCACATTGGGCGAAGGAGGTGGCGAGTGGCAAGCTGGCTCGAAAGATTCTTCGTCTTCGGAGTGGTCAGGAAGGCCTGCAAGAACAACAAATTAAGATGAGGAGGTGAGGTTTGCGGAAATGATGAATGCTACAGACTAACTTCGCGAGATGGTCCCGCCGAGGTGGAGCTGCCGAGAAGAACTTGGCTGACCATGACGTGGGCGGGCGAGAGGAGGCTGAAGGGCCTTGCCGCGACCCAGAACTGGAGAGTTTGGGGAGATCAGATTGAAGTTCGGGATGGGGATGTCACCGGCACCTCCCCCTGCGAGTACAGGACTGGGGGTCAGGAACCCGAGGCGACTCGCGAGCCAGCGACTTCAGCGATAGGGAGCCCAGCCCAGTGGCACCAAAGGGAGGCGATGGATTTCTCGTGCGGCCTTCAGGAGTAGATTGGGGGCGCGAATCGCCGCGAGGAGAGTCTACTCGCGGCACAGAAGTTTCGGTACCATTCTGCAGGGTGTCCGGGTCGGCAGGAAGGTCGATGATCTCTTTTCCTTTTGGTTCGGCGGCTGGCTTAGAGGAAGAAGCGAGACCATGATCTGGGGTTGAGACGAGAACACGGTAGACCAACTCGGCAACTTTTGGGGCAGATTTGGCCTTCTTTGCGGGCTTGTGTTTTGGCGACTCAAGCGGCAAGGGACTGGGCGGCAAAGGGACCAGCTCGGCAGCGCGAGCAGCATTGAGCTCTCGGGCACGGCTAAGCCTCGCTTGGAGCTCCTTGGAGAGAGGCATCTCGGCAGAATCAGAGTAATGGGAATGGCAAGAGTCACCCTCAGGCAGGCGGGCATATATATAGCCGCTTGTGGACCCGCCAAAAGATTCTCTCTGGCTCCTGCCGTACTCACCAGATTTTGTGGGGTTGGATGATTATTTCCGAGCTTGGGGAAACCTCGCAAAGAGCGGGGATTGTGTGCAACCTCATATCCAGCGAGTGGGACCGACAAGAGCCAGACCAGTAAAATCAGGCAGTCCAAGTCTCAGGCGTGTCGGAGAGGAGCCGAGAGCTCTGCAGCTCCCGCCGACTCGCCCAGGAGGGGGTGGAGCGGGTGTTGGGCGAGTGGAGCAAATGGGCTCGCACTGGCCCCTAGCTCTCGGCAGCAGCAACCGAGTGGGGCAGGCCGGCCTGCACTCGCTCAGGGCCCTAGGGAGGCGGCGAGTGCCAGCCCCATCGACCACTCGCCGCCCTAGGCGAGTGGAGGTTTTTGGGGGCCACTCACCCAATGATCTATATTGTATTTTTACTGTTTTACCCTCGTTGGTCTGCCCATAGCCTTTTAGAACAGCGGGGTTACGCTGTTGGCAGGCCGACCTGGGCTGCATATAGCCGTTCCAAACAGCGGAGGTACGCTGTTGGCAGACCAACTTCAAAAAACTATAAATAGACACAAGGGGTACCTCAAAAGGTAGGTTTTCAAGCATTCCAACCTTCTTTCTCGCTGATCTTCTAAGTGCTTTTTGAGGTACCTTTAGCTCAGCACAGGCTAAAGAGGGGAAGCGCTCTAAGATCTTCCGGGTGTGTGGTGGGACCTCCATGCTGGAGCCTTGGATCGGTTCTGGTTCTAAGTCTTTGGTCGTTCAAGCTCGCTAGGGAGAATTAAGTGCGCGGTCACCCATTCCCCAAGGGTTCGAACTCCACAGGAGCCGAATTTCGGTTTCAACATAAACATTCCATCAAGGAAACCCCTAATAAGAGTAGCTCGCGCGACATTGCCATTAGTAAACTTCACACTCATTTTTGTTTAATGAAATCAACTAACATAATCTTGCAAGGATTTGACCTCTCCTTGCCGAAAATCGAACAAATGGCTTGGACAACACTTCAGCTTCTCAAAACTCGCAAAATAAAATATAAGAAGTCATTTCATCTCTCCATAACAAGCGATACTCCCCCCAGGAAGATTGAAGAACCAATGAACAGAGGGACCTTCGAGAGTGGTGAGCATAAGCAAGCATTTAAAAACAGTAAACTAAGTCCCGACTGTCATGGAGGACTCAGATATTCAAATGTGGATGGAGGGACTTTCTTTGTCGTAGCATGGAGTTTTGGTTGTTTGAAAGCTACAGAAAATTGAGCTGATTGTACACGATAACTAAATGGTGGAGGATTGTCATGGTCATCATTGTTTGAATTGGTTTTAGATTTGTCTTCATTATCTTCTTCAAGAACAACGGTCGGTGCTACAGTGTCAGCAGGCACATGAGTAATGGAGAAATGGTGGCTACAGGCACATGAGTAGTGGAGAAATGGTGGTTACGGGTGTTGTTATCAGGAGTACACATGGAGGGGGAATTACAATGGGAAAGAGGGGGGTTTGCGGGAGCAAGAGTTTGGTTTGGGAGCAGTGATTTTTGGATCACTACTATCCACAATCACTGCACCTGTCATGGTGATGTACCTTGATACCTCGATATGCCAGCAGCGAGAGGAGTCTCTACTTCTCTGCTTCTGATAAGAATAACGATGACACAAATCGTCAGACAACCCACCAAACACCTGGGAGATATTTAAAGAGCTCCCTCCTCCAGAATTCCCTCTGTTTCCTGTGCAGCAAATACCCCAAAAGTCCCTGGAACCATCCATCCTCATTCGTAAAAGTTTATCTATATCCATGACCAAAGTCACAAGAAGGCATAATAACAGATTGAGACGTCCCACCATATGTTGTCTAAGTATGGGAGAGAATATTGACTCATATCGCTTAATGTGTTATATAAAATAGGTTAATGCGCATATCAGATCTGAAAAGGGAGATTATCTTCTGAAAAATGAGATCATCCTCAGAGGAGATAACCAAGATTGAAGTAATAAGTGATTAAAATATTTATTGCTCTGATCGCACACAAAATACAATGGGAATAAGTGGGGAGCACACAGAGGTTAGTAGGTGCACTCACAAAATGAGAGTATATGATATATAAAAAAGAAAGGTGGTGGAGACCAGCCCTGATCAGGTCGACGCAAAAGTACCCGACGTCGCACCCGACCGGATCTCTATCGGTCGTAAGTTGTTGCATTTTGCATTTTATTTAATTGCATTTTTATTTTACTCTGCAATTTATGTTTGTTTGCATTTTATTCATTTTATTTTGCAAATTAAAATTTTTTGAACGTCTGCGTGGGTAGCCGTGTTTGGAGTTTTATTGTATTCTCGCATGAGATATATATATATCATATATAAAAAAATATCAAAATCAAGAAATATAAATTCGTTGAAGAGATTGCGGTCGTCGGATCTGTCTCAATAATATATTCATTGTCCATTCTTTTTTGATTAAAAAACTAAACATTACTAGATCTCCTAAAGCTACACCGGCTGAGGGATCAGAGAGAGAGAAAGAGAGGGAGAGGGAGAGAGAGAGAGGGCAGAGGGGGAGAGAGGGCGGAGGACAGGCATGCGGTATAATATTACATATATTAGAGAAAGAGAGAAAGAGAGAGGAGAGTGGGGGAGGGAGGCGAAGGCGGTATAATATTTTATATATATTCATTGTTTTAAATGTCCTCCGACACGTCCGACATGTCTCCCGACGTGTCGTTTTTTAGAGGAAAACGATATGTTTTTCTCAAAATAATAGATTATGTCTTTTTATAAAATATAGGCCGACATGTCCGATTTTTTTCGATATATCAGCCGACACGACTTTTAAATATATCACCCGCTATTTATTTTATGTTATATTTGCAAACAAACATCTTATATTTAAATCACCTATGAATATTATATTATGTATGTTTAAATCGACTATACTTATTATTTTAATTTTTTAACGTTTTATTCTTACAATCAATTTTGTATAATTGTTTCACAAATTTTTAATTTCAAATTATAAAAATAGGAAAATATTTAATACATTTATTAGGTGATTGTTTCATATTTTTAATATAAATTTATAAATTTGAAAAAACTTATAATAAATCAAGTATTTTTAACTTTTAAATTTTTTTAATTTGCAATAAACTTATTGTTATCAAAATAAAATTAGTGTATAGTATTAAATATATTTTACAATGTATTATTTTATATTTGTTAATAATATTTTTTTTTATATACTATTTAAATTTATTTCATGATATAAATGACACATTTTTTGTTTATTTGTTATGTTATTTTTCTATTTTTATAACATATAATTATAGTTAGTATACATTAAATAAAAATTTTATTTATAATATATGGAAATCTGATATTCTAAAATATCTCTGACATATCTCCGACTTCCAACATCCGACATTTAAAAACACAATCCGATATGTGTCCGACATCCGATATTTAAAACATTGTATATATTAGAGGGAGGGAGAGAGGACAGGGGGGGAGAGAGCGGCGGATAATGGTGAGGGAGGGTGAGAACGGAGAGAGAGAGAGAAAGAAATAGAGAGGGGGCGGAAAATTATGACGGAAAATGACAAGGGAGTGGGGCCCACATAATGAATATTAAATCCCAGAGGAGAGAGGGAGGGGAGAGTGAGAGAATGGAGTGAGAAAGAGAAAGGCAGAGAGAGGGCGGTGAAAGAGAAAGAGAGGGAGAGAGAAGAGTGGAATAGCAGTTATTATATACAATAGAACTCATATAGTCCCCAATCAATGGGGGTATGGGCGGGGGAAGATTTGAAATAGACCTAACCTTTGGCACTATGCACAAAGTGGGTTCTCTCAGAGGAGAAAGACCTAACCTTTGACAATAAATGCACAAAGTGGTTGCTCACAGATATCACTGAAATAGTGGCCCCTATACCGCCACGTTTGGTACGTAGCTAGGGCGCGGCTTTCCTTCCCAACGATGTCGCTGCATGCGATGAAAGCCGTCACATCCTCCGGAGCTCCCATTGCGGTCCACGTTCCTGTGCAACCGCTGCATCATTCCGCCAATCCCGCACCTATCGGAACAGCTTCCACGGCCATGTTTTTCCCCAATTCACGGCACAGTTGGTTCTGCGATCGTGAGGATGAAGCTGCTAATTTCTTTTTTTAAGATTTCAGTTTTGTTTGCATTGTTTGTGTTATTAAAACCCTATAAAAGGGGATATGTATGTTATTTAGTGGTCTGGTTGTTCATGTTGACGAAAACTTGATTTTGTTGTTGTGTTTTACTCCCGTGTGAGAGTTTTAGAGATGATGAATAGTGGAATTTTGTCAGTGCTATGAGGTATTGATTTGTGTAGAGAAATATTGCCGGTGATGTAATTTCCCTTCCGTGACAGTTCTCTGAAGAACTTGCTCAGTTGTTTCCTATTTGAGATTGTTGTTTATTTGCTGATTCCTGTTTGAGGTGTCCTGTGAGTGAGATTAGCAGAGTAGTTTAGCCGCTGAGAGTGGTTGATATTAAATGTGTGATTTCTGTGAGTTCAGTTTTAGTTTGTTGCTGGTTCTGTTGACAAAAACGATGAACAGTTAAAAGGGGATGTTTAGTTTAGTGAATTTCTGGTGAACAGTAGGGAAATTTGATGCTTGTGGTTGAATTCCAGTGGATAGAAAATGTGTTGTTTGCTGGCTTCCTGCTTCTGTGTGAGGTTGAGTGATTGAGATTTTGTTGGATCCACCTTGTGTGACTGAGTGAATTTTTCTCCGTGGTGCCCGTGTGCAATAGAGGCCGACTTCGGAGCGGGAGATCGAAGGTGACGAGGAATTACTTGGGTGATTGCCGTCGACTTCGATTGCAGAAAGACACCTCTTTCTGTGGGTAACTTGTTTCTTCCTCCTTCTTTGTGTGTGTCTACATTTTCTCTTAGGATAATTAGATTCATTGTTGAGTTTTCGCCAGGGTTTTGTCAGCGAATGCTACGTCGAAAACTCCAAAGGAAAACGTACTTGTAGTTCACGATTTCCGTTTTGCTAAAACAAGGGGAACGGAACGAAATTTTTAAACTCCCTTCCCCGGATTTAGAACTGAACTATTTTTCTTAAGAAATTCATTTTTGAAACTAAATAGTTTTTTTATGCTTTACAAAAATTAAAGTTGTTATTTTTTTAAAGTTCGTGCAACAACCGCTCAAATCTTTTCATGCATTTAGGGTTTCCTAGAAAAAGCCGACCGACGTGCAAACCCTACACGTCGTCCTGCATCAAAAGGTCATTGCATTTAATGGGGAGTAGTGTAGAGAAAGGGGAGCGGTATAGCAGTACTGTAGAGAGAGAAGAAGTATGTTTATAGAGATGTATTCGCATAGAAATGGAAGTATTTTTATAGAGAGTAAAGTATGTTTAGCGAGGAGGACCTCGTCAAAGGTTCGGACAAAAAGGATAGGCACAACTACTTAGGGGAAATATCTGTCAGTGAGGTTTATCGGACCGTCACAAGATCTTTGTAGCTATTATGAGAACTACTTTGATTATTGCGAATAATCATGTGTAAGTCAGTCATTAAGCTTAGTTGCAAATATAATATATTTATCATCCACATGTCATTCTTACAAAATTTTAGCTCGCAATGGCCATATCAAATCCATCATCGCGTCACCGCATCTTGATATGGTATTTTTGCAGAGGTTTGAGCCATCAGGTCCATAAGTTGTTCCATCGGATTTTGGGGGTTGTCCATGACGTGGGTAACTTCATTCCAACATCTCATGCCTTTAAATAGGCTTACATGACATCATGAGATTCTTAATGACCAACTAATAACTCCTACCTGTCTGACTATTAACCAACACAATCTAATTAATACTTGAAGAAAATATAAAAGAAATGTGATAATAAATAATCATTATGACAGCAATGACCCATAACATAAAGACCTCTAATGATAACAAGAGTGATGGCCCAAAACAAAAAAGTTAGAAAGGAAAAGTACTGTATAACCCTTCTGTCCAACGCACTCTCTACCTTCGGGGTACACATGAATCAGTTTTTATAAGTCAGCAAAGCACTTGCCTTCAATCACATCTGGAAGTGTCAAGCACCCGGCCTTCTGCATGGCCTGGAGAGTCTGAATAAGAGGTTCTGCCAAAGTTGGTTTTTTCTCCTTCAACTTTTCCTGTAAACAACCAAAAAACAAAATAAAGACACATAAAATCATGTCACAACAATATCCACATAAACAGAACAAGTAAGCACTTCCAAAGAATCGGGCAAAAAATAGCATTAAGGAAATAGCAAACTTCCAATGACCACAAGTGTACAACCACTTCCTATTCCACAAGCAATAATGAAAATACTAAGTATCAAAGAGCAAATGGCATAACTTAAATATTTGTGTTCTTACCAATAGGATGGGCAACAAGACACGTGAGCCCCCAGTAAAATGAGTCCTCAAGCCACGGGCCAAATTTCCAATTGCTTGAATAGCCTCTACAGAAACAGCTAGGTTCACGTCTGTAACAAGCTGCATAATCGCAGTCAAATAAGAAATGTAAATAACATTAAATAAACAGTTGGAGAGCTAATTGACAATGTAAGAATATTTCTAAGCATGCTTAGATGAAACATTTAGAGAGAAGTCACACTAACTACATGAATTTATTAGCAAAGAGTGTTGAAAAATATATAACGCATTTAAGATTGGGTGAAAACATGCATAACATAATATAATTATAAGCACTGAAGGATTTTTACTAAATAATACCAAAAAGATTACAAATTATATGATCAACTGAACTATTAGAAAAGCCCAATTAAGAGCCCATGTTTTTCTCCTTTCTCTCTCCTTGTATTAGTCCCACATCATGTATTAGGATTTCTCTCTTCATTCTTCTCCGATATAAGTGTATGTATACTTGTAACTATTCATTCAACAGAGTATATACAAGATTGGAGATCTCTTTTACATGGTATCAGAGCCAGGTTGTCTCCTCCTTGGGTATCCGGCCTAGCCCATTTCTACCTGCCTATCTTCCTTGCCTGCCAGCGCGGCCTCCCCTTGCAGCGGACTCTTACAGCCTTTGTTCTACCCGCCTCCACCTCTACTTCTCTCATGGCTTCCACCTCCTCCTTCCTACCACCTCTCCTTTTATAATCCTCTCTCACGTGGGTCCACCTTCTCCTTTCTTTCTCTACCCGTGCGGGTTCTTTCTACCATTGCGACCTCTCCAATCTGTTGTTTGTTGCGGGCTCTCTCTCTCAACCTACTCACGGCTTCCTCTCTGCCTAATCCGCACGAGTTCTCTAACTCGCGGATTCCTCTTCTGACCGCTCGAGTTCTCTAACTCGCGGATTCTTCTCCTGACCGCTCGACTTCTCTAACTCGAGGATTCTTCTCCTGACCGCGCTAGTTCTCTAACTCGCGGATTCTTCTTCTGACCGCTCGAGTTCTCTACTCGCGGCCTCTTCCACTTGCCGCTCGCGTTCTTTTGCCGCGACCTGCTTTCCTACTACTCGCTGTGACCTGCTCTCCTGCTCGTTGCGACTTGCCTCCTGTTCGCCGCGACCTGCCTCCTGCTCGCCGCGACCTGCCTCCAGTTCGCTGCAACCTGCTCTCTTGCTCGCCGCGATCTGCTCTCCTGCTCGCCGCTTGCCTTTTCTGCTCGCTGCGATTTTTCCTTCCCGCAGCTAGCGTTCTCCTCTCTGTCCTTAGTCGCATCCTGCTCGCGACCTCGTTTGACGTTGGTGTACCCGCCGAGACCGTGCGGCTATCTTCTCTGTCGGCTTCTCCCTAGTAGCACTCTGGTCGCGATCTCCTGATCGCTGGTGTGTCCACTGAGACCGAGCGACTGTCTATTCTAACAGCCCGGTCTCTTCTGCAGGCCGCACATGGCTTCCGATAATTCTGCTGCTACTTCTACTCCACCCGCCCGTGCGGCTGCCACGGCTTCCGAACTCCGTGATGAGTTACGGATTACTACCATCTCCCTAACTGGCAAAAGGAATTTCGTCAAGTGGGTTCCCTCGGTTCGCCGTGTTCTGCAGACGAAGGATCTTCTTCACCACTTGACACGCTATCTCCAACTGCTCCCTCCGATGACTGGCTTCGCAATGATGGTCGGGTCCAGTCCTGGCTTCTCAACTCTATGGATCCCGAGCCCTACAGGATGTCCATGTATCATGACACGGCTAAGTCCGTGTGGGAGGAGCTTCACGCTTTTTACTCTGGCCATGACAGCCTACAGCACCTATATGATATCATTTTTGATCTTCAGAATCTTACCCCGGGTGCTCCTGGTGATATGCTCTCCTTCGTGGCTAAGGCCAAGAGTTTGGCAGAGGCTTGTATTTAACATCAGCCTCCTACTACCGATCTAACCACTCAACGAAACCAGAAAGAAGCTGTCGCCATCGCCATGATGATGTCCCGAGTTCCTCCCCACCTGCATAGTATTCAGGACCAGATTCTATCATCCACCACAACTCCTTCCCTGTCTGATGTCTGCTCCATGCTGCTAAAAGTCACGCCTCCCTCTGAGGTTCCTCCTGTTTTTGCTCCGGCTCTTCTTCAGCAGGCTCTCCTTTCGACCCCTCCTCGTGGATCTTCCCCTCGAGGGGGCCGACCCCCGTCTCGGGGACGAGGACGTGGTGATCGCTCTTCTATGAAATGCACCTACTGTGGCCGGGATAATCATATTGAAGCTACCTGCTACCGCAAGCATGGCTTACCTCCTCATCTTACTGCTACTATATCTGCTGCTCTGCCTCCTACTGGGTCTTCTGCCACTGATCCAGCTACTACTACCCGCCAAGACATCGATGAGCTCCGCACCCAACTTCAACAGCTTCAGGGTGCCCTCAGCCGCTCCTCCGGCTCTGTTGCGTCCTCTTCTGCGGAAGGTATAACTTGTCTCTCTTATAATCCTTGTTGGATCGTTGATTCCGGCGCTACTCACCATATTACCTCCCAGAAGCCCACAGAGTACCTTCAGACGCGTCATCCTGCTTGCATCACTGTGGCCAACGGTGACACCCTACCAGTCTCTGGCTCCGCCGGTCTTCAGCTTACGCCGCACCTTTTTCTTTCCTCGGTTCTTCACGTTTCGGGGTCTCCTTTCAATTTATTATTTGTTAGTCGTCTCACACACGACCTTGATTGTTGCATTACCTTTTCACCTTCTTCATTTCTTATGCAGGATCGTCGCACCCGGAGTACCATTGGTAAGGGACAGCTGTTGAATGGGTTGTACATTTTGGATATCCCACCTACTCTTCTCTCTGTCGTCTCCACTGTTGATTGGCATCGCCGCCTTGGGCATGCTCCCCTCCCGGTTCTCAAGCGGGCTCTTCCTAATGTTTCTCTTCGGGAGTTCTCTTGTGAATCTTGTATCTACGGCAAACAACATAGTTCCTCTTTCCCCACTGCATGTACCAGGAGTAGTATTCCTTTATCTTTAGTTCATTCTGATGTATGGGGTCCTTATAGAGTCCCCAGTATTTTTGGCTTTCGCTATTTTGTCACGTTCATTGACGATTACTCGCGTACCACGTGACACTATTTATTACATGATCGAACTGAACTTACTTCTGTGTTTCGCGGTTTTTTACTTGAGATGCGTACGCAGTTTGCCACCCCCCTCATAAGTCATTCGCACTGATAATGCCCGCGAGTATACGTGTCGCACCTTCTCCAACCTCTACGCCGAATTTGGTGTCATCCATCAAACTTCATGTGTGTATACCCCTCAGCAAAACGGGGTGGCGGAACGCAAAAATCGTCATATTCTCGATGTTGCGCACTCCCTTATGTTCCAAATGCACGTTCCAACCGAATATTGGAACTTTGTTGTATCCACCGCCTGTCATCTCATCAACCACCTTCCCTCGTTTGTGCTTAATTTTGCCTCACCCATCCAACTCCTCTCTCCCTCCACCAACCTCACCTCTCTCACACCGCGGATCTTCGGGTGTGTTTGCTATGTCCACCTTCTTGGCCCTCCTGCTGACAAACATGCTCCTCGGGCCGCCAAGTATATGTTTGTTGGCTACTCCCGCACTCAAAAGGGGTATGTCTGCTACTCTCCTTCTGACGGCAAGATGGTTGTTTCTGCGGATGTCACATTCTGCGAAGACCAGGCCTTCCACTTATCTAGCACCACCTCGTCTTTTGCTCCCTCTATTCCTCGGCCTGTCGTACCGGTCACGCAATCTTTGTCGTCCTCTCCCCACGTTCCTCCTCGGGTTCCTCCACCACTTATCTGTGTCTACTCTCGTCGCCCATCCAAGAATGCTCTTGTGACCCAGCTCCCCGCTACCAGCAATACCTCGGCTACGGCAGATCCCGCTCCCGTCTCTACAGCTCATCCCTTGGCCAACTATGTTTCTCTTCATCGGCTGACGCCGCCTCTCTACGCATTTGTCACCTCTCTTTTCTCTATTTCTATACCTAACACTGTGCAGGAGGCGCTTCAACACCCAGGGTGGCGGGCCGCTATGAATGATGAAATGCGGGCTCTCTGGGCTAACCAGACCTGTGATCTGGTTCCTCTTCCTGCAAGCCACAACTCTGTTAGCTGCAAATGGGTCTTTGTCATTAAACATGCGGCGGAAGGCACTGTCGATCGTCTGAAGGCCCGCCTCGTGGCCCGGGGCTTTACTCAGCAACATGGCCTTGATTACGAGAAAACCTTCTCTCCCGTGAAAAAATTGAACACGGTTTCTGGTCACTCTCTCCTTGGCTGTTCATCGTCACTGGCCCCTTAATCAGCTGGATATTAAGAATGTCTTCCTCAACGGCGATCTACAGGAGATAGTTTATATGCAGCAACCTCCCGGGTTTGAGACCACAGGGGAGTCTTTGGTATGTCACCTTCAGAAAACCATTTATGGTCTCAAGCAGTCCCCGGTGCGTGGTTTGAGAAATTCAGTAAGGTGGTCTGTGCTAGTGGCTTCACTCGGAGCTCGGCTGATTTTTCTCTCTTCACCCGACACCGGTCAACCGGGACTATAATTCTTCTGGTTTACGTTGACGATATCCTGATTACTGGAGACGACACAGCAGGAATACAACAGATCAAGGAACAGTTAAATTCCGCCTTTCAGACCAAAAATTTGGGCAACCTTCGGTACTTTCTTGGGCTCGAGTTTGCACGATGCTCTTGTTGACGCAGGAAATGCGACCTCAAGTTATCGGGTTGTTCGATCTCACAAGCTAAGGTGAAGAAGAGGAAGGGCTACGGGGATAGAGGAGAGGTCTGCTGAGAGCAGCCGGGAAGGTTGCTGATCAACAGAGAAGCTTGCCTAATCAGCAAGGGAGAAGCTTGCTAGAGCAGAGAAGAAGCTTGTTCAAGCAGAGAAGAGGCTTGCTTGAGCAGAGGAGGAGCTTGCTCAAGAAGAGAAGAGGCTTGCTTGAGCGGAGAAGAAGCTTGCTCAAGCAGAGAAGAGGCTTGCTTGAGCAGAGGAGAAACTTGGTCAGGGACTGTCGAGCAGACAGCTACTTGGGCGGTTAGCTTTGCAGGTTGATGCCGAGAGAGGAGAGAAGAAGAGAGGGGGGCCGCTAGCAGCGGCAACAACAGACTTCGCTCGACGCGGGTTGAATGTCATTCTTGCGACGGGCTTTTCCTTTAATCAAGAAGCAGAATTACAACTTGTCATTACACTTTTAATAGAGAAAGCAATAAAGGGTACAATTTGGGAAGTTGGCGGCTAGGGAAGGAGTTGTCAGAAACTAAGTAAAAGAGACTGTCAGCAGCTGTGGAGGACTGGGAGGACTGGGAAACTGAGTCCGCAGATCTTGTTTGATCAACTGTGGAGGACTGGGAGGACTGGGAAACTGAGTCCGCAGACCTTGATCAAGGTGGAGGTTCTCCTCTCGCCCCCGTGCCCCCCTTAAATGAGAGGCATTGGGGGAAATTTATAGGCCCGGGGCGGTAACGGTCTTGGTAATGTCACCACCGGTGAGGCGGCGAGTTATGCGAGTACAAATGTTGAGTCTGCAGAGTCCGCGATAGGCCACACGATCTGGGACTTGCTGCTTGAACTGGCTGCTGCTTGGACTGGGAAGAGCAGGTCGCCGACCTGGGCGGACTCGGCGGACTGGAGGCAGGCAGGCTGCAGGCTTTGCCTCTGCTGAAAAGAGCAGGCTGCCTGAGACAAGTAGAGGGGGCGGCCTGAGGAACAGGCCGCCGCTTGCGCAGGCAGACGGGGCGGCCTGAGGATCAGGCCACCCACCAGGCTGGCGGCCTGGAGCAGGCCGCCCACTACGGGCGGCGGCCTGGAGCAGGCCGCCCACTAGGGGCGGCGGCCTGGGCAGGCCGCCCACTAGGGGCGGCGGCCTGGGCAGGCCGCCCACTAGGGGCGGCGGCCTGGGCAGGCCGCCCACTAGGGGCGGCGGCCTGGGCAGCAGGCCTCCCTCCTGGGCCGGCGGAAAACCTGAGCCGGAGAGAGTAGTCGAGCCCGCGACTGTTGCGTTGGTCGCGTTGACGTTGGCGGTGCGACCTAGCGATCTGAAGGAGTAGATCGCACAGATCGCCCCCTGATGCTGTAGGTTGCCTCCTGCAAGGAAGAATGTTGCACGATTAGCAGGCCTAACCGCGTGGCCTGCAACGGTGAGCCATGTGAGCAGCCCGCCATCCCGCATGGCACGTGGTAGCTATGCGACCGGGGCGGTTTGACCGGGGAAACCGTCCTAACCGCACGGCCTGAGTGAATAGGAGGAAGAAGTCCGTTTGGCCCAAAAAAGGAGGGCCGAGGCAGATCGCGACCTTTGGGGGGTACCCCTGAATGGGCCGCGACTTGCGAGCTAGAGACCTTGGGAGGGATCGCCGATTTTGAGGTTAACATAATCCCCGCACTTTTTTATGTTCCGAAGGGAACTTCGAAAAAGTAAGAGACCCACGAAAATCGTGATCCTCCCCTCGGAAATTAGGAGAGAAAAACTAGAGACTAAGAGAGATAGAACATGATGTCTCTCCTCGAAAAATTCTGTCAATGTCTATCTTCTACCTGCGAAGAAAAAGTCAATGCAGGCAAAAGGAGGTACATCTTATGTGTACATGAGTTGTTTTGGAAAATTAAATCGCAAGTACCGCGAGGGAGCCTGCGAAAGTTGATTGTTGATAGGATAAGATATGATAGAAGAGATATCCGGCAAACTTTGCTATTAACTGAATAGAGATCAAAGTGCGATAATGATCGTCTCGCGTGATCAGATATAATGTCAACATGAAATCCAGATCAGCAAGTCATCTGAATTAAGACGTATGATGGCATGGCTTGTCAATTAAGAACCATATACTCTGAATAAACGATTTGTGCCAGAAATATCCGATAAGAGTAGTAGGGAATTTGTAGATCATCCAATAGAGCTTCACGTAAGCAATGCATATAAGACGATCATAAGACAAATAGATATTGCAGATCCTTAGAACAGGTTGGACTTAACTTGTTAACCTATAAGAAGGCAAAAGGAGAAAAGAGGACTACACCCCGAGGATGAGCTAAAAAAGGTTGAATGCTGCCATAGGAGAGCACCCGCGGGCCTTATGCATTACTTGCCAAAAAGTCATCCAGGGTGTAGTCCTACCCAAAGTGGGCTAGCCGCGCACCCTTTAGAAGGGCATAGAAGATAAACAAGCACAAGCAAGAAAATTTTTGTGGAGGAATCGACTGATACACTGCTCTCTTGCCTCGGGTTACAAGCATCGCTGATCAATTAGACTAGTTACGGCAAGTGGCCTATTGCTTGTTTGCAGATTGATCAGCGGAGTTGTGGGTCCCGCGAAGGCACGGATTGAGAGTACAATAGAGTGTTCGGCCATCACAGTCATGAGATGATCGAAGAGACAAGACTACGCTTGGTCGCCATTGCTTGTCAAGCAAAGATCACCGTAACTGTAATGTATCCTTTGCGAAGCACAGCAGAGCTGACACATGGGGCTCCCCTAGCTCACACTCTGTGTCAGATGCCGGCTAGGATCCGAAGTCCCGTATTCCTCCACATGAGAGTTGGATAGCCCCCACTACACACATGCGAAAACACCCCGCTATGTATGGTCATTGTGGCCTTACGCCGGAATCCAATCCCGAGGGGGCCTATAGCGAGACTCGGCGATATCTCAGTGGTTCAGTGATCTCTTTGGCAAAGAGAAAAAGTAAAGGAGAAGCATTACAAAAAGGGAACTGTGTCAGTACGGGATCTCTGACGAAAACTTTATTGAGATGAAACAAAAGAACACTTAGGAGTGTTGAAAAGAGTGTTTGAAAATATGCAAAATATAGTAAGAGCAACTGTTATTGGTTGCGAGGGGCTTTGAGGACTGCCATGTCCTTTTTGCTTTAGAATAGGTCTCCAAGGGCGCCCACGTCATCGGCATCGAGGGTCTTGCCTATATCGAGGCCATGACACATGTTGATTTGATTTACTCGCTTTGAGCTGCAAGGAATGTCTGCCACTTCTTTGCTTTTTGAAGCTGCTGGATCAGAGTGGTCATCCTTCGGAAACAGACCACGCATCTTACCCTGCCTCAACAATTTTTGCACCAGTTGACGAAGCGCTCGACAGTTTTCAGTCAAATGTCTGCTTTCTTTGTGGAACTCGCAGAATGGATCTGAATCTTTTGATTTTTGATTTGTCGGTTGGTAAGGCCTTTTGGAATTTGTCATATCCTTCATGATTTGGCATACTTCTAGCATGGTCTCATCAAGTCCAGAGTATGACAAGTCATCATCTTGGGGCTGATGAACCGAAGCTGTTTGCGGAAGTGGGGTTGGTGGTAGCAATCGTTCTTGGACACGATCCTGGCCCGGGAAGAGGTGTTGATGATGATGCTGGAATCTTTTTGTCTTTCTTGAGTGGGATGAAAAAGTCTTTCCGAGGAGACCTCGTAGGCTGCTTGTAAGAAGAAGGATCTTTCTCCGACACAAGCCTGGAGACGAAACTGGGGTTGCTCTTCTCACCGCAGATGTATGAGTTGGCTAAGGCAACTAACTCTTGATATGTCTTTGGTGCTCGGACATTGGCCTCAAATTTGAGAGGTCCTTCACGCAAACCATTAATGAGAGCCACTCGATACATCTCTGTTACACTACTGCTAGGGTTCTAAGCGAGAGGAAACTAGAAACAAGAAAGAGACGGCTAGGGTTTTTTGGAAGAAGAAAGGAATACCTGAAATTGATAATGCATGCCTCCAAATAGGGGGGAAAAGGGGTATTTATGGAGCCCCCTTTTCCCCAGGGCCGGTGGGCCCCCATTGAGGGCTGAACCGGTGTGGTTCAGCCCTCCCTCCTCTTATTGATTAATTGCGTCGGTTCAGCCCGGTCTCTGTCCGGCGCTCCTTTAGGTCTTCTGGCCTACTTGAATCCTCGAAACCGCAGATCGTCCGGGGTCATAACATTCCCCTCCCCATCAAGAGGCAGCTTGTCCTCAAGCTGGAAGTCGGGAAATAACTCCCGGAACTCCAAGAAGTCCACCCACGTGTTGTGGGCCTCTGAGAGATCCTTCCACTTGACCAGAATCTCTGAACGGTACTTCGTGCCATGTTTCTTCCATCTGGACAGCAAGATATCTTCGGGGCTGGGGCGCAACTCCGCCGTCGTAGTAGCCTCGGGTAGAGAGGGGAGCACTGTGGCTGCCGCCCCCAGCTTCTTCTTCAGCAGTGACACATGGAAAGTGGGATGGATGCGAGAGCCCTCAGGAAGGGCAAGCGTGTATGCGACCGGCCCCACCCGTTGAGTGATGCGAAACGGGCCATAGAACTGTTGGGCGAGCTTCTGATTGGATCGGCGAGCAACTGAAAGTTGTCTGTACGGCTGGAGACGGAGGAAGACCTCGTCCCCAACCTGAAAGGTCCGCTCCGTTCGGTGCTTATCGGCCTGCAACTTCATCCTATCCTGTGCAACCCGGAGATTGTCCCGCAAGAGAGCCAAGGTCTGATCCCGGTCGCGTAAAGCTCAATCCACGGTCGGCAGAGCTGTGCTGCCCGGTTCATACGACCGCAGAGTGGGTGGTGAGCGCCCGTAGACAACCTCGAACGGAGTGATCCGACTGGCCGTGTGATACGAAGTGTTGTAGCAGTACTCCGCCCAGTGTAACCATCGAGTCCACGTGCGGGGCTCATCTATGACGAAGCAGCGAAGGTACGTCTCGACCCCTCTGTTGAGAACCTCTGTCTGGCCATCTGTCTGCGGGTGGTGTGTCGTGCTCATGCGCAACCTGGTGCCCTGCAACCTGAAAAGCTCCTGCCAGAATTTGCTGAGGAAGGTCGGATCGCGATCCGATATGATGGAGCTCGGGAGACCATGTAGGCGCACTACCTCCCTGGCAAAGAGATCGGCAACGGTCTTTGCGGTGTAAGGGTGGCTGAGAGCGAGGAAATGGTTGTATTTGGACAGCTTGTCCACTATGACCAAGATCGCGGACTTGCCCTGAGACCGGGGCAGGCCCTCAATAAACTCCATTGAGACCGTCTCCCATATCTGCTGAGGAATCTCCAAGGGCGTGAGCAACCCTGCTGGCGAGGACGTCTTATACTTCTGCCGCTGGCACATATCGCATTGTTGTACAAAACGTTGCGCGTCCCTGCGTAACCCTCTCCAAAAGACATTGGCCCGAAGCCGCTGTAATGTGCGAAGCACACCGGCATGGCCTCCGGTCGGGGACGAGTGGAACTCCTGTAACATGACCTCCTTCCAAGCGGAAGAAGCGGGGATGACCACCCTCCCGTGGTAATACAAATGTCCTCCAATCAGCTGGTACCCTGGAGGGGTGGGCTGGCCCTGAGACAAGGCCTCCACAATAGGTTGGAGCTCTGGGTCCGCGGCTATCTCCCTCTGAATGTCATCCAAGGACTCGATCAACGGTACCGACAGGCGAAAGATGGTGCTTTCCGGTAGGCGGGATAGGGCATCAGCCACCAAATTCTCCTTGCCCTGCTTGTACACGATCTCATAGTCATACCCTAGCAGCTTGGTCAACCACTTCTGCTGGAGAGGAGATGCTAACCTCTGATCCAAGAAGTGTTTCAGGCTCTGGTGATCGGTGCGAACTTTAAAATGGTGGCCTAGCAGGTATGGACGCCACAGCGTCACTGCGTGTAGAATGGCTAGCATCTCCTTCTCATACGTGGAGAGGACCAAGGTCCAAGGTGCCAAAGCCTTGCTGAAGTAGGCCAACGGCCGCCCCTCCTGCATCAAAACCGCCCCAATTCCCACTCCTGAGGCGTCCGTCTCCACTACAAACTCCTTGGTGAAATCTGGTAGTGCAAGCACCGGCGTGGTCGTCATAGCCTCCTTGAGTGCGGAGAAGGCCCGCTCCGCCTCTTCATGCCACGTAAAGGACTCTTTGTGGAGGAGCTGTGTAAGTGGTCGTGTCAGCTTACCATAGTCCTTCACGAACCTTCTATAGTACCCAGTGAGGCCCAGGAAGCCTCGAAGTACTCGCACGTTAGCCGGTCGCGGCCACTCCACCATGCTCTCTATCTTCTTTGGGTCTGCCCTGACCCCTTGTGCCGAAACCAGATGCCCCAAATATTCCACCTCTGACTGCCCAAACGAGCATTTCGATAGCTTGACATAGAACTGATGCTGTCGCAGAATGGTAAGAACTTGTGCCACGTGCTCAACATGCTCCTCCCACGACCGACTGTATATCAATATATCATCGAAGAAAATGAGTACCGATCGCCGTAGGAGTGGCCGAAAGGTCTCATTCATCACGGCCTGGAAGGTCGATGGGGCATTGGAGAGCCCAAAGGGCATCACCAAGAACTCGTAATGCCCATCGTGTGTGCGAAACGCGGTCTTCTGAATGTCTTCCGTCTTCATCCGAATCTGGTGGTAGCCGGATCGGAGGTCCAGCTTGGTAAACAAACTCGCCCCATCGGTATCGGAAACTTATCCTTGATCGTTGAATCATTCAGGTTGCGGTAATCCACGCAGAAACGCCAAGACCCGTCTTTCTTTTTCACCAGGATGATGGGTGAGGAAAAGACGCTGGTGCTCGGCCGTATGATGCCGGTCGCCAGCATCTCTTTCACACTCTTCTCGATCTCGGCCTTCTGAATGTACGGGTACCGGTAGGGTCGGACGTTTGGGGGAACAGCCCCTTCCTTCATTTGTATGTCGTGATCCCTGAACCTGGGCGGAGCAAGGCCCCGGGGTTCTTGAAACACATCTCCGAACTGGGACAGAAGTACCTGTATCCTCTCTGGAATGCCTGGTGGGCCTTGGGCCAAGGCCTCCACCCCGACTACCATGGCCATCGGGGATCCCTGCTCCTCCAACCGCTGCAAGCTCCTCAGGGAAATCTCCTTCAAAGGTGAAGATTGAATGCCCTGCAGGCAATAATCCTTCCCTTGCTGGGTGAACTCCATCATCAAACGAACCCAATCGGTGCTCACCCTCGGTAACTGCTGTAGCCATTGGACCCCCAACACCATGTCCGAACCCCGAATCGGAAGCAAATACATATCTGTGTGGCACACATAGCTCTGCACGCGGATCTCTACCCCCTTCATCACCCCCTCGCACCTTAGCTTACTTCCATCTGCGACCATCACCTGGAAAGCTGCCTCTCTGTCAATTGCATGTCCCACCTTCGAAGCAACTGCGGGGTTGATGAAATTGTGGGTACTCCCACTATCCACCAGAATGGTCACTCGCTCCTTGCCCACCCAGCCGGTGAAACGGAGCGTCACCGGGGCCGCGCATCCATCCATGGCCTGCAAGGAGACCCCGAACTCTGCCAAATCCAGATTCGCCAAATCCAGGTCCTCCACGACGGCTGCCTCCATATGGTCCTCCTCGTCATCCTCCTCATGCAACATAAACACCTGGACCTTCTGGCAAGCATGTCCCTTGGTGTACTTCTCATCAAAGTTAAAGCACAGTCCCTTCTCTCTCCGGGCCTGCATCTCTGGCCATGTCAACCTGGTCACTGTAGGCCGTACGGGAGGCGGCTGCTCTCGTCGTACCGCCGCGGAAGCCGCGGGTGGCTTGGTTGTCATCCGGTTCCGCTGCATGTTGTAACGCTCCTCCTGTATCCGAGCGATGTTGATGGCATGACTCAGACTGCGTGGTAAGTATGCGTGGACCTCGTCTCGCAAGTGGTCCTTCAACCCTGAGACGAAACAACTCAACAAGATCTGCTCGCCCCACGCGACGCGGTTCGCCAATCTTTCGAACTCCGTCCGATATTCCGAAACGGTCCCCCGCTGACGCAGTTTTTGAAGGGTAGCCTCCACGTCCTCGTACTCCAGTGGCCCAAAACGAGCCGAAAAATCCTCTATGAACTCCGGCCACGGGGCAAAAGTGCGTCCCCGTAAAAACCACTGCGTCCACTGGTATGCGTCCTCCTCCAGATGTAAGGCCGCCAGTTGTACCCACTGAGCCACGGGGATCTCCTGATATTTGAAAAACAGCTCCGTCTTCTGGATCCACTCCAGAGCGTCCCCTCCCCTGACCTTGGGGAAATTCATCCGTGTCCGTTTGGGATGCATGTATGGTCTCTGATAAGGCCCTCCCAAACCGCCACCGTCTTGTCCCATTACCCCGGGTAGCCCATAATCTCCTTGCATTCCTCCATGGTTCCACCCCGGATTTCTTCCCGGTCCCATATTGGCCGGACCGTATCCTCCGTTGGGAGCGTTCGCTGGTTGGGGCGGAAAAATCCCCGTGGCGCCCCCGAGAGGGACAGCATTTGCCCCGGTGGGCCGAAACAATCCAAATCCTTGGTGTTGTGGTCTCCATGGCTGTCTCGTAGGTTGCCCGAACCCTCCACCTTGCCGCAGCAGCCCGCCGTGAGTCTGCAGTGGCTGTTCGAGCCCCCAAGTCGAATCCGACCCACCGTCGGACCCCCAGGGGCCTCCCGTGACCTCCGCCGCCCGACAAAGGGGGGCATAACCTCCGCTGAACCCGCCGCTGCCCTCTGGCTGTCCGCCCGGAAGTCCGTTGGCCCGGAATGGGGCCGTCGGCCCGCGTGCGGCCTCCGGCGGTAGTCCCGCGGCGGATCCGGAGCCATACGCTCCTGTCGACCCGCCCCCTTGACTCCCGCACCCCGTATTTCCTCCGTTAGGGAAGTTTGTCGCCTCCGTGTCGGATCCCGCGCCGTTCACCGCCTTCCCCATCAGATTTTGCAAGAGGAGGGATTTCAACTCCTCCATCTTCTCATCGAGGCGTTCTTCCAGATGTTGTTGCGAGTTCTTCATGCTTGCTTCGATTGCCGTTACGGAATCCGTCAACGCAACATAGTTCTCCTCGATGGCGGCCAAACGCGTCGTCTCCGCCTCCGTACGCGTCACCATGGTCGCAGGAAGGATGCTCTGATACCAAATGTTACACTACTGCTAGGGTTCTAAGCGAGAGGAAACTAGAAACAAGAAAGAGACGGCTAGGGTTTTTTGGAAGAAGAAAGGAATACCTGAAATTGATAATGCATGCCTCCAAAGAGGGGGGGAAAGGGGTATTTATGGATCCCCCTTTTCCCCAGGGCCGGTCGGCCCCCATTGAGGGCTGAACCGGTGTGGTTCAGCCCTCCCTCCTCTTATTGATTAATTGCGGGCTGAACCATCGGTCTCTGTCCGGCGCTCCTTTAGGTCTTCTGGCGTACTTGAATCCTCGAAACCGCAGATCGTCCGGGGCCATAACAATCTCCTGGTCGACGATCTCAATGTCCAATATTTCTCTCTGAAAACGATCCACAAAATGAGACCAAGTCTCATTCTCTCGCTGCCTGATTTCAAAGAGGGCTTCTGGACCGCCCTTGAAGAGGTGGAAAATCTGAGCAAAAACTCTCTTCGCAACTCAGCGAAGGAAGAGATGGACTGAGGATGTAGTCCATAGAACCAATCTCTCACTTGCCCATCGAAGGATGTCACAAAGAGCTTGCACTTAATTGCATCTGAGAGGGTCCTGAGAGTTATGGCTGATACGAAGGCTTGAAGATGTTTGACTGGATCAGTCTCTCCAGTATAGACGGGTAACCGAGGCTCTTTGAAAATGACTGGAGTTGGTTCATACCGAACATTCTCTGTAAACGGCGATGGCTCTCCTTGCTCTACTGCATAAGGAAGATAAGGAGCATGAGCAGTAGCTGCAAAAGAATCAGGAGGATAGAAAGGAAAATTCGTTGCAGGAGGTGCAAAGGCAGGAGCTGAAGAGAAGGGATGACTTCCCTGAAAATTCAGAAATCTAGCCGGACTTCCCCGGGAAGCTTCCCGGAAGAAGTTTTGACGAGTTGAAAACTCATCATCCTGAGATCGCAAAGGAGTTGCAGGCCCTTGCGGAAAGGTTGGGGTGTAAAGAGGAGGATAGACCGGCGGATAAGCCGGTGGATAGACTTGAGGAGTCTCGGATGCTAGTGCTGGATTGATTGGAGGAGCTGGCGCTGTTGAAGATTGAGCAGCCAGTTGCTGCGTGATAGCTGCTAGGGTATGGTTGATAGCTTGAAATTGTTGGGCAGTTTCTCTGCAAGATTGCTCTAAGGCCTCCCAAAGAGAATCATCACTGGGACTTGAAGCAAGGTTCTCGGCTGGTTGATTGTCTGACATGAGTAACCACTGCTTTCACTGCCTGATCGAGATCTGAAGGTCGTGTGTTAACTGTTGACGCAAGAAATGTGTCCTCAAGTTAACGGGTTGTTCGATCTCACAAGCTAAGGTGAAGAAGAGGAAGGGTTGCGGGGATAGAGGAGAGGTCTGCTGAGAGCAGCCGGGAAGGTTGCTGATCAACAGAGAAGCTTGCCTAATCAGCAAGGGAGAAGCTTGCTAGAGCAGAGAAAAAGCTTGCTCAAGCAGAGAAGAGGCTTGCTTGAGCAGAGGAGGAGCTTGCTCAAGCAGAGAAGAGGCTTGCTTGAGCGGAGAAGAGGCTTGCTCAAGCAGAGAAGAGGCTTGCTTGAGCAGAGGAGAAACTTGGTCAGGGACTGTCGAGCAGACAGCTACTTGGGCGGTTAGCTTTGCAGGTTGATGCCGAGAGAGGAGAGAAGAAGAGAGGGGGGCTGCTAGCAGCGGCAACAACAGACTTCACCCGCCGCGGCTTGAATGTCACTCTTGCGACGGGCTTTTCCTTTAATCAAGAAGCAGAATTACAACTTGTTATTACACTTTTACAAGAGAAAGCAATAAAGGGTACAATGGGGGAAGTTGGCGGCTAGGGAAGGAGTTGCCAGAGACTAAGTAAAAGAGACTGTCAGCAGCTGTGGAGGACTGGGAGGACTGGGAAACTGAGTTCGCAGACCTTGCTTGATCAACTGTGGAGGACTGGGAAACTGAGTCCGCAGACCTTGATCAAGCTGGCAGTTCTACTCTTGCCCCCGTGCCCCCCATAAATGAGAGGCATTGGGGGCAATTTATAGGCCCGGGCGGTATCGGTCTTGGTAACGTCACCACCGGTGAGGCGGTGAGTTATGCGAGTACAAATGTTGAGTCCGCGGAGTCCGCGATAGGCCGCACGGTCTGGGACTTGCTGCTTGAACTGGTTGCTGCTTGGACAGGGAAGAGCAGGTCGCCGACCTGGGCGGACTCGTCGGACTGGAGGCAGGCAGGCTGCAGGCTTTGCCTCTGTTGAAGAGAGCAGGCTGCCTGAGACAAGGAGAGGGGCGGCCTGAGGAACAGGCCGCCGCTTGCGCAGGCAGACGGGGCGGCCTGAGGAGCAGGCCACCCACCAGGCTGGTGTCCTGGAGCAGGCCGCCCACCAGGGGCGGCGGCCTGGAGCAGGCCGCCCACTACGGGCGGCGGCCTGGGCAGGCCGCCCACTACGGGCGGCGGCCTGGGCAGGCCGCCCACTACGGGCGGCGGCCTGGGCAGGCCGCCCACTACGGGCGGCGGCCTGGGCAGGCCGCCCACTACGGGCGGCGGCCTGGGCAGGCCGCCCACTACGGGCGGCGGCCTGGGCAGGCCGCCCACTACGGGCGGCGGCCTGGGCAGGCCGCCCACTACGGGCGGCGGCCTGGGCAGGCCGCCCACTACGGGCGGCGGCCTGGGCAGGCCGCCCACTACGGGCGGCGGCCTGGGCAGGCCGCCCACTACGGGCGGCGGCCTGGGCAGGCCGCCCACTAGGGGCGGCGGCCTGGGCAGGCCGCCCACTAGGGGCGGCGGCCTGGGCAGGCCGCCCACTAGGGGCGGCGGCCTGGGCAGGCCGCCCACTAGGGGCGGCGGCCTGGGCAGGCCGCCCACTAGGGGCGGCGGCCTGGGCAGGCCGCCCACTAGGGGCGGCGGCCTGGGCAGGCCGCCCACTAGGGGCGGCGGCCTGGGCAGGCCGCCCACTAGGGGCGGCGGCCTGGGCAGGCCGCCCACTAGGGGCGGCGGCCTGGGCAGGCCGCCCACTAGGGGCGGCGGCCTGGGCAGGCCGCCCACTAGGGGCGGCGGCCTGGGCAGGCCGCCCACTAAGGGCGGCGGCATGGGCAGCAGGCCTCCCTCCTGGGCCGGCAGAAAACCTGAGCCGGAGAGAGTAGTCGAGCCCGCGACTGTTGCGTTGGTCGCGTTGACGCTAGCGGTGCGACCTAGCGGTCTGAAGGAGTAGATCGCACAGATCGCCCCCTGATGCTGTAGGTTGCCTCCTGCAAGGAAGAATGCTGCACGGTTAGCAGGCCTAACCGCGTGGCCTGCGAGGGTGAGCCATGTGAGCAGCCCGCCGTCCCGCAGGGCACGTTGTAGTTATGCGATTGTGGCGGTTAGACCGGGGAAATCGTCCTAACCGCACGGCCTGAGAGAATAGGAGGAAGAAGTCCGTTTGGCCCAAAAAAGGAGGGCTAAGGCAGATCGCGACCCTTGGGGGGTACCCCTGAGTGGGCCGCGACTTGCGAGCTAGAGACCTTGGGAGGGATCGCCGATTTTGGGGTTAACAGCTCTGATAGTCTTGTGTTATCTCAAAGGAAGTACTGTATGGACCTCCTTCATGATGCAGGTTATTCTGGGTGCAAACCTGCGGAGACTCCTATGGACGCCAATCACAAGCTCTCGGCCTATAGCTCTGACTCTGACAAGCTGCTTACAAATCCGGAATATTACAGACGCTTGGTTGGGAAGCTGATTTACCTTACGGTGACTCGACCGGACATCTCGTTTGTTGTGGGATTTGTGAGTCGGTTCATGCACGCTCCTCGAACATCTCATATTCAAGCTGTCGAGCGCATCCTTCGATATCTCAAGATCGCCCCGGACAAGGGCTCGTGTACAAACCATCCACATCTCTATCTCTTGTCGTGTATTCTGACGCTGACTATGCAGGATCTATTGATGATAGGCGCTCCACAACTGGGTTCAGTACTTACTTTGATGGACACCTCATAACTTGGCGTAGCAAGAAACAGACTGTGGTTGCGCGTTCTTCTGCTGAAGTCGAGTATCGGGCTATGGCTGCTGTTGTTTCTGAGCTAACCTAGCTTGAAGGCCTTATGGGAGACTTGGGTGTTCGTCTCTCATCTCCGGCAACCTTATTTTGTGACAGTCAGGCAGCAATTCATATTACCAAGAATCCGGTCTTTCACGAACGCACAAAACATATCGTAGTTGACTGTCACTTTATCCGGGAAAAGGTGCAGTCAAAGAAGATAGATTTGGAGCATGTTCCTGCTACCGACCAAGTTGCGGACATCCTGACGAAAGCTCTCTCCAGGCCGCTATACTATCAGTTTCTATCCAAGCTTGGTGCCTACGACATGTACGCTCCAGCTTGCGGGGGAGTGTTAGAAAAGCTCAATTAAGGGCTCATGTTTTTCTCCTTTCTCTCTCCTTGTATTAATCCCACAACATGTATTAGGATTTCTCTATTCATTCTTCTCCTATATAAGTGTATGTATACTTGTAACTATTCATTCAACAGAGTATATACAAGATTGGAGATCTCTTTTACATGAACAATAACAAGATAGATTAACAAGATAGTGAAACTAAAATTACAGAAGTATGCAGCATAACTTCTATAAATTTAGACATTTTGTTTACTAAGAGTGTGGATATGTTATATAACCTTCTTTAGGGTCCTGCAGATTTCAGTAAAATCGCCGGAAGCAATTCTTTTTGTTGAAGCTAACTTAGTAAGTTCTGCCACGGCATCCTTTCTTTCAGACCATTTTGTGGCTTTCTGAAAAAGAGAAAGTAATAGAGAAGAATAAACATAACATAAACTCTCAACAACACTTGCAGCTCATATTGAGATTGAATGGAAAAATAAGGCAAGCATCATAATAAAGCACTAACCACTCCATCCCAAAATCCAGATTTTTCCAGAGGAATCAAAATATCAACAGGATCAACAAGCTCATACTCATCTATTTCCTGAGGGACTGCAAATGGGATTACATGAGCATCCATTACATGACATATTACAACATATAATTGACACAGTTTACCAATTTAAAAACTTCCAATAGTAAGATCACAAAATTCAAAAGAGTGAAGTTGTCCAAATTCACTTCATACCATCAGTCACTGATTCATCAGATGCACCAGTACCACCCATAATTTCACTAATTGCCCCTGGTTCTGGTTCCTTATCTTGCTCAGATCTGGATTTGAAAAGTACAAATTTTCATAGCAATAAAAGTTAATCTATAAAAACAAAATCTTCACAGCACAAACATGAGACATTCAAATAATAGGGACTAGAGATATTACGAACAAAACCACTGTGAAAGTTAACCATCAATGGAAAAAGAAGCATAATGCCACATCATCAAATTAATATGAAAAATATAGCTTAATGAGGCATGAGTTGCATTACACTCTTAGCAACACTTATAGCTTTCTTAAAATCCGTATGCCTCAGTGGTACTAAATTTTTGCAACTTTTAAAAGCACATTTTCTCTTTAAAAACTTTGCATACCTCCTCATTATAACATCAGGTCTCCTTATCAAAAAATGTTCTACTTATATACTCTCTTAGAACACTTATGGCAACTTTCTTAATGGAACTAGCCAACTGATCCCACATCATACTTAGATCCACTAAAAAGTACCAACTTGCCTCCTTTAACAATTGAACCCCTAAAGAGCACAGCTTTCACTACATAATCCTAGAGTCATTATTTCTTTTGATTATTTTCTTCAAATTCTTAAATTTATTTCCATAACTACCACACTATGTTAGATGCTTAAACTCTTTTCTTGGATCATCATACAATATGCACAAGAAAATATTTACTTCTACAATCTCATAGCCTTACAAAACAAGAAAAAAAATTTCATCACAAAACATTAATCTTTTGGCAGCTTCGAGCAACTAAAGCAAGCCAATTGAACCAGTAACACCACTTGAAAAACCAAAATAGAAATGGAATAAGGTGATGAAAGTTGGTACGTCAGTAACATAAGATCAAGTCCATAACTTTACAAAACAAGATGAGCGTGTTGGAACATAATTCGATACTCTCTTTGATTGAGAATAACAATTATGTGTAAGTCACAAATGTCAAATTGCACAAGAAAAATGAAAATCAATTGGTCATAATTTGAACACTACCACCCAGCACTAATGAAGGAAAGTTCTTGCACCTAACCTGCATGCTTTCTGGACGACCTAGAGGGAGATTTTCAATCCGTCCACTACCTCCCCGCAGTACTGCAACTGCCCAGCGGCAGTAGAGTCGAAAACTGGGCTGGAGCACTTCCTGAAATGTTTTGGGACGACCTGGACTAAAAAGATTTACACACTACCACCCCGAGGAATGTGCTAGTGCCCCGCGGTAAAATTACGTAGTTTTATTGGACTAGTCAAAAATTGGGTATACTACCGCTTGATGGTATTAGCTAGCACTAGGTGGTAGTTCTAGCTCCAAAAGGAAACGTGCGGGATTTTGAATTAATACTCTACCACCTAGCGATAGCTCCCAGAATATTACGGATTTCTATATATATGTATCAGGTTTCTTTCTAAAGTTACAATCTTTGAAGAGGAATTTCTCCCTAGCCATCCAAGAGCATTGAAGAATCCCCTCTCTCTCATTCCTAAGGATCAAAAGGAAGAAGTCATATTTAAAGATTATCAAAATGAAGGTTTGGCAATGGAACAAAGCAAATATTCAACCAAGGCTTCATCTTCTTTCTACATCATCAGTTTGAGAAAATTTCTGATCTTTTGTATTCTTTACATATTGTATTTTCTCTTCTTGTTTTTATTCTCTTTGATGTTGAAATCGGGTAAATTCGCACCGTTGAGCGACTAAGGCTCTGTTTGGGGTGGTGGTGGCGTTGGAATAAACAGTTGTAACATTAGGGTTGTCCCGAAAGTTGTTTTGAAAAAGTTGTAGCCTCTTTGGGAAATCTCGAGACAGTGGTTTTGAAAAATTTATAAACTGCTTTACAAAGCTGCGCTGGTCATTTTAATCACTTCTTCCACAAATTATTTAGCATATACACCTTAAAACTCTTATAGTAATAAAGTTGGATAACTTTACCACTTCACGGGGAGGGATAAACTAACATCATTCAGTAGGTCGAGAAAAGTATCAGGTGGACTATAGCAAAGATTCTTCACCTTGACATAAAAGAAATGCAATATCAAAGCGATAACGAAAACCTAGGAGCAGATCAAAATCGGCGAAATGCAGAGTTCAATGTGTACATATTTGGATCAAAAGCAACATGGATATTGATTTCCCGGTAGATGACTTACTTTGAGGCAAGAGTGCTGGGAGAAAATCCTAGGAGGTCCAGATCTACTCCAAAATCTTCATCAATGAAGAGTGTGGGTACAGCTAGCAATGAGTGCTCAACAAAAAATGAAATTATTCATCGTGATTACGAAGTCTATCGCCTTGAAAAATAATCAGGCGACGAGGAAGATCAGCGCCGAGAATCGAAAAGCGTGAATGGGTGAAGCATATCGCAAATGGGAGAAGAAAACATGTGTAGCGGCGAGAATGAAGAAAGGTGGATCATGAATGGTCGGTACGTGGCTTTCGTAAAGTCTCAAATAAAAGAGGAAAAGTTGAGGCAGAGAAAGCGGTTTTTAGAAATCCTGTTGAACCAGCTGGTAAAAAAGTCTCAAAAATACATTTCCTGGAAAAGCTCCTCATCCAAACGACCTAAAAAGGGCGGTAGCGGTGGGAATGGAGCTTTTTCCACCTCCCTCACTGCCCCAAAGAGAGCCTAGATCTTCTGTGAAATTCATCAGTGTTGGGGTTTAGATAAATGGGGTTCTCTGGGGAGGAGAAGCTTGAGGTAAATCGAGGGGAGGATTTAATACAGCCAACCTGTTTGATTGTACATCGGTATAGAAAACACCAAAGTGTTATTACTCATCGTCTTCGATCTTTGAGTGAAAAGATCCAATATTGAATTTATTTGTTTATGAATAAAATGAATACGGTGTTTCTTTGAAGTACTTTCAAATTAATCATCACTGATTTATACATGTTCAGTGTATATTGAATTGATTTGAAGAGAAAAATAGAATTTGCCAAAAATCTTATTCACCCCCCCCCCCCAAGGTTGCCTCTGGATTCAACAAGTGATATCAGAGCGGGCTATTCTTAGTAGGTTTAGTAGCGAGAGTAGGAATGGAAAACCATGATTATGCTTTTAACGAGGGTCATCTTATATATCATCAACCTATATTCACGGGTACGGATTACACAATAAAAAAACTAGGATGAAATCTTTTTATGACTTTAGATATGTTAATTGGAACATGATTGAGACACTATATACTCCATCCCAAGTTGTTAAAACTGTAAACATCGAGAAACCTACGAACAAGTGGGATCATTGTACAACCCCGTATCCGGCCGAGTGGGATCCTCCCCAGGTATCGGGCTCGGGGCGTGCTCTGAGCGATGAGTGCTCGTGCATGCGTATTGCGTGCGGAGATTTTCTGTGTAAAGACTTTTTATAAGTGTTTAATTAATATTATAATATATTCATATTATATTATATATTAATATCTTAATATATATGTTATATATATATATATACTTGGACAGAGGGGGGTGGGGTGGGGGACAAGCAGAAAAAAATAAAGAAGAAACAAAAAAGAGAGAAATCAGGGGGGAGCTCGGGCAGAACAGGGGGTACAGGAAGAAAAATAAAAAAGAAAAAAGAGAAAGGGGAGGGTGTGGCTCGGTACAGGAGAAAAAAAGAAATAAAGAGGGAAGTGGGAAGGGGCTCGGGGGGAGGGAAGCAGCAGAAGGAAAAAAGAGGAAAGAAAGAAGAAAAAGGGAAGAAAAGGAGGAAGGGCCTCCCGATCTCCTCTCCCGTCGCCGGCCAATGAAGGGCCGCCCGATCCCAATCGCTCCCGATCTCCTCTCTCGTCGCCGGTCAAGGAAGGGCCGCCCCGCCCCCATCTCTCCCGATCTCTCTCTCTCCCGTCGCCGGCCAAGCAAGGGCCGCCCCGCCCCCATCTCTCCCGACCTCTCCTCTCTCGTCGCCGGCTAGGAAGAGCAAGCCCAGCCCCCTCCACCTCTCTCAGTCCAGGCCGCCGCAAGGAGGAGTGCAGCCCAACCTCTCTTATTTTCCTGTCTAGGCCGCCTCCAGCAAGTGTTGTCGGAGCCTCTCATGAAGAGGGTTATTGCTATCAAGATCCACAGCAAGAAAAAGGATCAGAGTTTATACTGCGACGTCCGGATCCATGCGTGTACAGTCGATACACGGCTGCGGCTTCGTCAACATACGCGCCAAGGGTAACGAAATTTCTACTTGGGCAGGTGAAGCCCTCATTTTCCATTTTTGCATGGAAGCTCCTCTCCGCCGACGGGTGGAGGAAGGGTGCTCTCTGACGGGTTGATGTTCACATCTTCGCTATTAATTGCATTTAGTATCCGGAAGCGTGAGTACGGATTTAGGCATGCTGTGTGAAGCCCATCCGGACATGTGAGCCAGATTGGTGATGTTCTGGGGTTCCCGAAAAAGACTCCGAGGAAGTTGTATATTATCTATTTGCAGAGAATGTGCGCCACAACCCCCAAAAAAAGGGTGGGTGCAATGTTTTTGCGTCGCTCTTAGTCGACCTTTGTTTGGCATGCTGCCGCCATTTGAGACGTGGGCGTACAGATGTTGCAGTACCAAGCGGGGAGTAGCGGTCTTAAGCCCAAGCTTGTGTCGGCCCTCGAAGGCCTATTTTTGCTTATATTGCCGGTCTGCGTGCCGAAGTATGGAATTCATATTCCTGTAATTATTTATAATATCTGTGATGCTCTGTGTATGTGTAGTCTACTTCTTCTGTCTTGGGCGAGTGGTGTGCTCGTGAACCGCTCGCCCCGTGGGGACCCCGAGGTAAAGTCACCGGGAAGCCCTTGAGGGCCCTCTCTTAGCCTTTCAGGACAGCGGAGTTACGTTGTTGGCGGCCTAATTGGAGCTGCGTATAATAGAACTGTTCGGCGAGATTGCGTCATTGGTAGGGCGGATGAGGAACATTTTACACAGACCCGAGAAGGCACCCCTAGTCAGGAGAGAGTTGGTCTTGAGATTCTCCTTAGAAGTTCCGGTCGGCCAAGAGAGCCCTCCGAAGGTGCCTTAGCTCAGCTTTTGGCTTGGGAGGGGAAGAGTTTGCTAGTCTTCCGGGTATGCGGCGGGACCTCCACGCTGAGACCCTGGGTATGTCCCTTGTGTTCCTAGTCTTGTGCCTAGATCGTTCGCTTGAGGGTAGTAGGTGCGTGGTCACCCCTTCCCCAAGGGTGAACTCCACAGGAGACCGTTTTTCGGTTTCAACATTTTGATGCGATGAGCGTGGAGAGTGTCCAGCACAGAAGAACTCAGGCGAACGTCATGGCTATAGAAGTGGAACCAGGTGACGACCAGGGTCGTGCGCTGACACTTTGTGTGTAAGGTCTTCATACCCGGAGTCGGCCCATCCTATAGATGTTGTTGGAATCCCGTAGCACTCGGGGTAGGATTTGCATCTATTTGAAGCGCTTTTTTACTTAAGGTATGTAAGTGGTTTCTTATTCTTAATAAAATCCTTTGATGTGTCAGTTCTGTCACAGTAATTCGTATGAAAGGGTGAAGTGCACTCAGGACCCCGAGCAGATCCCGATGTCAGACTCTCACCTAGCTGGCAGGGCTGGAAGTCACTCGGTGTCATCCTCAGACCTCGAGCAGATCCCGCTGTCAGGCTCTCACCTACCTGGCAGGGCTGGAAGTCACTCAATGGCGTTAGCCTTGGACCCCGAGCAGATCCTGTTGTCAGGCTCTCACCTACTTGGCAGGGTTGGAAGTCACTCGGTGTCATCCTCAGACCTCGAGCAGATCCCGTTGTCAGGCTCTCACCTAGCTGGCAGGGCTGGAAGTCACTCGGTGTCATCCTCAGACCTCGAGCAGATCCCGCTGTCAGGCTCTCACCTAGCTGGCAGGGCTGGAAGTCACTCGATGGTGTTAGCCTTGGACCCCAAGCAGATCCCGCTGTCAGGCTCTCACCTAGCTGGCAGGGCTGGAAGTCACTCGGTGTCATCCTCAGATCTCGAGCAGATCCCGCTGTCAGGCTCTCACCTAGCTGGCAGGGCTGCAAGTCACTCGATGGCGTTAGCCTTGGACTCCGAGCAGATCCCGCTGTCAGGCTCTTACCTAGCTTGCAGGGCTGGAAGTCACTCGGTGTCATCCTCAGACCTCGAGCAGATCCCGCTGTCAGGCTCTCACCTAGCTGGCATGGCTGGAAGTCACTCGATGGCGTTAGCCTTGGACCCCGAGCAGATCTCGCTGTCAGTCTCTCACCTAGCTGCCAGGGCTGGAAGTCACTCGATGGCGTAAGCCTTGGACCCCGAGCAGATCCCGTTGTCAGGCTCTCACCTAGCTGGCAGGGCTGGAAGTCACTCGATGGCATTAGCCTTAGAACCCGAGCAGTTCACGCTGTCAGGCTCTCACCTAGCTGGCAGGGCTGGAAGTCACTCGGTGTCATCCTTAGACCTCGAGCAGATCCCGCTGTCAGGCTCTCACCTAGCTGGCAGGGCTGGAATTCACTTGATGGCGTTAGCCTTGTACCCCGAGCAGATCCCGCTGTCAGGCTCTCACCTAGCAGGCAGGGCTGAAAGTCAATCGATGGCGTTAGCCTTGGACCCTGGGTAGACTCGTTGTCAGGCTCTCACTAGCTGACAGAGCTGTAGGCACACCTGGGGGGTAAGGGAGAGAGTTTGGAGTTTGGAGAGAGTTTGGATACTTTGCAGGACCCCGAGTGCTGCTCGGCCTTGGGTAGACTCGTTGTCAGGCTCTCATTAGCTGGCAGGGTTGTAGGCACACCTGGGGGGAAAGGTTTGGTTCTTGGAGATTTTTGCAGGACCCCGAGTGATGCTCGGCCCCGGGTAGACCCGCTGCCTGGCTCCTACTAGCTGGCAGGTTCGTAGGCTCGCCTGGGGGGTAAGGGACCCCGAGCGCTGCTCGGCCCCGGGTAGACTCGTTGTCTGGCACTCATTAGCTGGCAGGGTCGTAGGCACACCTGGGGGGAAAGGTTTGGTTCTTGGAGATTTTTGCAGGACCCCGAGTGATGCTCGGCCCCGGGTAGACCCGCTGCCTGGCTCCTACTAGCTGGCAGGTTCGTAGGCTCGCCTGGGGGGTAAGGGACCCCGAGCGCTGCTCGGCCCCGGGTAGACTCGCTGTCTGGCACTCATTAGCTGGCAGGGTCGTAGGCACGCTTGGGGCGAAAGGATTGGTTCTTAGAGATTTTTACAGGACCCCGAGTGATGCTCGGCACCGGGTAGACCCGCTACCTGGCTCCTACTAGCTGGCAGGTCCGTAGGCTCGCCTGGGGGGTAAGGGACCCCGAGCGCTGCTCGGCCCCGGGTAGACTCGCTGTCAGGCTCGCATTAGCTGACAGGGTTGTAGGCACACCTGGGGGGAAAGGATTAGTTTTTGGAGATTTTTTGCAGGACCCCGAGTGATGATCGGCCCCGGGCAGACCCGCTGACTGGCTCCTACTAGCTGGCAGGTCCGTAGGCTCGCATGGGGGGTAAGGGACCCCGAGTGCTGCTCGGCCCCGGGTAGACTCGCTGTCAGGCTCTCATTAGCTGGCAGGGCTGTAGGCACACCTGGGGGGAAAGGATTGGTTCTTGGAGATTTTTACAGGACCCCGAGTGATGCTCGGCCCCGGGCAAACCCTCTGTCTGGCTCCTACTAGCTGGCAGGTCCGTAGGCTCGCCTGGGGGGTAAGGGACCCTGAGTGTTGCTCGGCCCCGGGTAGACTCGCTGTCATGCTCTCATTAGCTGGCAGGGTTGTAGGCACACTTGGGGGGAAAGGATTGGTTCTTGGAGATTTTTGCAGGACCCCGATTGATGTTCGGCCCCGGGTAGATCCGCTGCCTGGCTCCTACTAGCTGACAGGTCCGTAGTCTTGCCTGGGGGGTAAGGGACCCCGAGTGCCGCTCGGCCCCGGGTAGACTCGCTGTCAGGCTCTCACTCGCTGGCAGGGCTGTAGGCACACCTGAGGGGAAAGGATTGGTTCTTTGAGATTTTTGCAGGACCCCGAGTGATGCTCGGCCACGGGTAGACCTGTTGTCTGGCTCCTACTAGCTGGCAGGTCCGTAGGCTCGCCTGGGGGGTAAGGGACCCCGAGTGCTGCTCGGCCCCGGGTAGACTCGTTGTCAGGCTCTCATTAGCTGGCAGGGTTGTAGGCACACCTGGGCGGAGAGGATTGGTTCTTAGAGATTTTTGCAGGACCCCGAGTGCTGCTCGGCCCCGGGTAGACTCGTTGTCAGGCTCTCAATAGCTGGCAGGGCTGTAGGCACACCAGGGGGGTAAGGGAGAAAGTTTGGAGTTGGGAGAGAGTTTGGATACTTTGCATAACCCTGAGTGATTAGGTGCAAGTCCCTTGGCAATTTGTGCAGAAATGAAGTTTTTCTCGTCCTGCTACATTGAGGGAATTGCTATATGTGTTCAGAATGCCAAAGTTAGATTTCTCAAACTTTTTTTTCGGGTCGGCTCCCACTCACCAAATACTTGGGGTTGGACATTTCTTTCTGAGCTTGTGTCAACCTCGAAAAGAGCGATGATTGTGTACAACCCCGTATTCGGCCGAGTGGAATCCTCCCCAGGTATCAGGCTCGGGGCGTGCTCTGAGCGATGAGTGCTCGTGCATGCGTATTGCGTGCGGAGATTTTCTGTGTAAAGACTTTTTATAAGTGTTTAATTAATATTATAATATATTAATATTATATTATATATTAATATCTTAATATATATGTTATATATATATACTTGGACAGAGGGGGTGGGGTGGGGGACAAGCAGAAAAAAATAAAGAAGAAACAAAAAAGAGAGAAAGCAGGGGGGGAGCTCGGGCAGAACAGGGGGTACAGGAAGAAAAATAAAAAAGAAAAAAGTGAAAGGGGAGGGTGTGGCTCGGTACAGGAGAAAAAAAGAAATAAAGAGGGAAGTGGGAAGGGGCTCGGGGGGAGGGAAGCAACAGAAGGAAAAAAGAGGAAAGAAAGAAGAAAAATGGAAGAAAAAGAGGAAGGGCCTCCAGATCTCCTCTCCCGTTGCCGGACAATGAAGGGTCGCCCGACCCCAATCGCTCCCGATCTCCTCTACCGTCGCCGGTCAAGGAAGGGCCGCCCCGCCCCCATCTCTCCCGATCTCTCTCTCCCGTCGTCGGCCAAGCAAGGGCCGCCCCGCCCCCATCACTCCCGACCTCTCCTCTCTCGTCGCCGGCTAGGAAGAGCAAGTCCAGCCCGCTCCACCTTTCTCAGTCCAGGCCACCGCAAGGAGGAGTGCAGCCCAGCCTCACCTATTTTCCTGTCTAGGCCGCCTCCAGCAAGTGTTGCCCAAGCCTCTCATGAAGAGGGTTATTGCCATCAAGATCCATAGCAAGAAAAAGGATCAGAGTTCATACTGCGACGTCCGGATCCATGCGTGTACAGTCGATACACGGCTGCGGCTTCGTCAACATACGCGCCAAGGGTAACGAAATTTCTACTTGGGCAGGTGAAGCCCTCATTTTCCATTTTTGCATGGAATCTCCTCTCCGCCGACGGGTGGAGGAAGGGTGCTCTCTGACGGGTTGATGTTCACATCCTCGCTATTAATTGCATTTAGTATCCGCAAGCGTGAGTACGGATTTAGGCATGCTGTGTGAAGCCCATCCGAACATGTGAGCCGGATTGATGATGTTCTGGGGTTCCCGGAGAAGACTCCGAGGAAGTTGTATATTATCTATTTGCAGGGAATGCGCGCCACAACCCCCAAAAAAGGGGTGGGTGCGATGTTTTTGCGTCGCTCTTAGTCGACCTTTGTTTGGCCTGCTGCCGTCATTTGAGACGTGGGCGTACAGGTGTTGCAGTACCAAGCGGGGAGTAGCGGGCTTAAGCCCAAGCTTGTGTCTGCCCTCGAAGGCATATTTTTGCTTATATTGTCGGTCTGCGTGCCGAAGTATGAAATTCATATTCCTGTGATTATTTATAATATCTGTGATGTTCTGTGTATGTGTAGTTTACTTCTTCTGTCTTGCGCGGGTAGTGTGCTCGGGAACTGCTCGCCCCGTGGGGACCCCGAGGTAAAGTTACCGGGAAGCACTTGAGGGCCCGCTCTTAGCCTTTCAGGACAGCGGAGTTACGTTGTTGACGGCCTAATTGGAGCTGCGTATAGTATAACTGTTCGGCGAGATTGCGCCATTGGTAGGGCGGATGAGAAACATTTTACACAGACCCGAGGAGGCACCTATAGTCAGGAGAGAGTTGGTCTTGAGATTCTCCTTAGAGGTTCCGGTCGGCCAAGAGAGCCCTCCGAAGGTGCCTTAGCTCAGCCTTTGACTTGGGAGAGGAAGAGTTTGCTAGTCTTCCGGGTATGTGGCGGGACCTCCACGCTGAGACCCTGGGTCTGTCCCTTGTGTTCCTAGTCTTGTGTCTAGATCGTTCGCTTGAGGGTAGTAGGTGCGCGGTCACCCCTTCCCCAAGGGTAAACTCCACAGGAGACCGTTTTTCGGTTTCAACAATCATCATGATCAGTGTTGTAGATATCGGCCGACATATCCGACATGTCGGCCGACATAAAGGTTTTGGGTGCAAATCGCAACGAAACCGATTTGTTTGACAAAAATATCGTTTTGTAAAAAAACGGCGATATATCCCGATATATCGATATATCTCTAACCCGATATTTCGGTTATTATATTTAATATATAAAAAAATAAAGTTCACGGGACCCATATTTTTCTACTTCGTGAGTCCATTTCACGCATTCGGCATTTCTCGCTCTACCCTAAATTTTACGGGAGTCGCTTTGCCGGAGTGGTCGACACTCGACAGCTCCTTCTCCGGTGACGAGGCAATGAATCAGCATCGCAGTCGCGGAGTAAACGACGATGCTGGGCTTTCTACGAATTGGCATTGCAGGCGAGGACGCGAGGAGTCGATTCCGGGCTTTAGGGTTTCTGCTACTTCACTCCACTGTAAGCTCTCTTCTTCTTTCTTCTTGTTTCTGCGACAATTGAAAGTTTTATTTAGAGTTATTATATTGATCAAGCTACAAGATCTAAAAGTTTTATTAAACTTGTGTTACTGTAAGTTTCTTACTTATGATATAGTTAGGTTTATCTCTTGCAATAGCTAAGTTTATACTTTTCCTAGTGTAAATCTGCAGTGATTTTTGTTTCTCCTGTGCTAAGAAAAACTCCCCTCCAACTTTACATAATTGCATGGGTTTCTCCTTTATCTTTCAAAATTATTTCAAAGAAAATGTTATAAATACTTATTTGTCTATACATTGCTATATTTATTTGTCTGTACATTTTTATTTATTTGCAAAAAATATGTTTATAAATACTGTAATCTTTATTTAAATATTAAAATCCGATATTGTAAAATATCTCTGATATATTTCCCACAATCCGACATACGACATTTCAAACTCAAACTGACATGAACCCGACATCCGACATCTACAACCTTGATCATGATACATATAGATGTTCGAACATTGCAAAATCAATGAATTCTTTAATGTGTGCATTAGATCGTAGTACATTTAATAGAACATGCATCTGTGAAACTTCTTACGATGTTCGAACATTGCTATATTTATTTGTCTATTAAATGAAGGGCCTTCGCATGTGAAAGAATATAAGCTTTTCAAATTGGAATCTGGATATGAACACTTAAAGATGGAAATTAAGGAAAGAGGCACTTGCTTCACTAAGATCTTGAATGCATCCACATCTCTTAGCAAGACCTTTTCAAAGGAAGATTTGGTTGTTCAAATCTCTCCCAATGAGATTCGTTCCTAAAGTAAGTATTATTGCTGAGTCGCGTGATCTGAGCCGGCTCGAAATTGAGAGCCTCATTGGGAACTTGAAAATCCATGAGGTAAAACTGAAAATTAAGAGTGAAGAGTTTCAATTTGACGCAAAGAAGAAATTTTTGGCACTAAAGTTGTTTACATGAAAGCCCGCGATCAGTTTTTGCAGAGTTCAACAGGTGTGGTCCGATATCATCTAGCTGCACCAGCCGCCGGGTCGTCAAGTTGCAGAGGTCCGGGGAGAGGCAATCCAAACTTAAGCTTGACCGCCTAATCGCGCGGTCAAGATACTTTTGCTTTATTTGTAGACCATGTATGTCATCACTCCTGCCCGATTCTCATCTACCCCGGGCAGCCGGTAATCTTAGCTCTGCCCGTTTGGGCAGGCCCCCGAGCCTATAAATAGGGGGAATAGTGCTCACAAAGCACGCTGATTTGAATCCTCTAGCTCTTCTATTGTGAGTTGTGATCTTGAATCGGTATATGGATCTTTTGTCGCCATTGTGCTCTATCTTTACAATTAAATAACATTACAATTAAATAAAATTGTCCACACCACAGAAAAATTATTCATGTCCACGCCATCCACAATATAACACAAAACTGAACAAAAGTACTTTGTGACTACTGATTGCGGTCAACAGGGTCCCTACCTATGTGAGCTACATGGTCCCTCACCTGAAGGAGAATACCATATATCGGACACAAGTGGTGACGAGCAGTGTTGTGATCCTGATGAACTCGGGAAGCGTCACGGTCCACACTCCACACGACTTAAGGGAATCATGTGCTCCACTAGCGCCCCCTGAGTATTTGGTCGTGCGGGCTGCTCACCCTGTCGACATGTAAGAGGATTAGTGGAGGTTTCCCCTCGGATCGTGCAGTCTGGTCGCCGCAGCCTCTCAACATTCATGAGATCTAACTGTTGATTCCTCTCTACATCGTCGACTCAAATATTTGTTTGTAAGGAAAGACATGATGTACTTAGGCATTAGTGAGATTATGGCAAAAGATATGGCACAATGGCGACAAAGGATCCATATGGTCGACCCCACTATAGTGGGATAAAGGCTTGAATGTTGAATGTTGTTGTAACATTTCTCTCCGAGTCTCTAATATGTTGACTCTGGATCTTCTTCTCCCTTTTGAAAGAGGAAGCGAGAGTCGCAATCTGGTCTTGGAGAGCTCTCTCTACACTCTTCTTCTCTCTCTACTCTCTCCTTCTCTCTCCTCTCTCTCTCCAGGGTGGCATGAAGATCTCCTTCGCTTTCCCATGCATCTTGCTGCTCCTTCAGCATCTCCTTCAGGGCCTGGAGCTGAGCGGACAGGTCCGTCAGCAATTTTGGGGCATCTTTATCTGCGATGATGTCCAAAGGCGGAAGTGCGAGCTCTCTCGAATCTGGAGGAGAGACTGATTCACCAACATCTGCGGTAAGAAAAGGTAAGGCACGATTAGAATTCAATTTTACAAAATTAACAAAATACTGCAACTATGGTAAATACTTTGAAGACCAAGTCAGCTAGGGTGCGAACTTTCTCCTCGCCCAAACACAGTTGCTATTAGGAGGCTATCGCAGATAGGGTGCCTTGACCGCTCGGTCTCCATTCTCTTAAGTTTCTCTTTATAAGACCGCGTAACCTCTTTCTTCTTGGCCCCCAACTCCTCTTGGATAAGAGAATGTCATCTGTGAGAATTATGATGGCCTCTGGCCGCTTTCTCCACCACGGAGACCTATAAGGGGAAGGAATCTTTATAACTCTGGGTGCAGGCTTAAGCTTACGTGACAGCAAGAGATTCGTTGTTGCTCGCCGATCCGCTGCGGCCTAGTCTTTAGTTGTCTTCTCAGCAACAATCTTCTCCCTCAGCTTCCTCTTTTCATCTCCTTTAGTAGGAACCGCCAGAGCTTACTGCTGTCCGGCCTTCCCCCCAGCACCTGTAAGTCGACATCTTTATCCGCAGGGTTATCTTTGATCGCAGGGAAGTTCTCTCTCAGGGACACATTCATGTCCTAAAGCTCGTTGAAACTCTTCCGAAGTTCATTGGTGGATAGGCTAGTGATGCATCCTGCGATGTAGCGTAAGTTCAATGCATTTACTTATTTCACTTTATGTACTTTCCCATATGTATTTTGTTCATGTATTTCTTTCTCCCACACTCGTATTTATTTCCGGCTCTTCGGGATTGACCGTCCGAGGAGACGCTTAATAAAAGGTCTGGTATTCTTGGGTAATTAGGACGTAAAGAGGCAAGTTTAAATTATTTACAGGCGCATAAATTTGAAATAAGCTAAATTATCAGGAGATCACAGATTTGGAGAAATATTCTTTTAGTTAAAGAAATTAGGGGAAAATAGCCTTTTAAAAAAACAAATCCTATCAACATATCTTTTAGGAAGAATTTGGGAGCAAGTACACGGGAAGAGGGGAGAAATCGGCTAGCACAGGAGAACAAAAATTGTGTTCTCCCTGTAGAGCCGAACATACCCTGTTACCCTGCATTCCCCCCCTGTGAACACGGGTCGTCCAGATTCTGCTGATCTTTCCGAGGACGCAAGAGGCGACGGAGAGCGAGGGCGACGTAACCCTCTCCGCCTTCATCCGTGGTCAGCGACAGGGCCGATGTCGACTTCGCCCAATACTTCAGGCGGCCCGGTCTCCCTGCATACGGCGTCGTCGACTACGGGCTCCTGTTCTGGCGCCCTCCAGCGAAGTTCAGTTCAGGAAATCGATGGTTGCAGTCAGGGGTGCCGTCGACCGCATGTTCTATTCTTGCACCCCTCAACAGTGAAGCATTACAGTAGCTAGAAGGTCGGCCAGTTTACAATTCAACTTCGCTCTTCACTCAGCACAACGGATTTGGACTGGATTAAAATTCATGGGGAGTAATTGCTCACTCTTGCTCAAATTAAATTAGTTTAATTTTATGCGCTCAATTAAATAATCAAAGCATGCCTCGAACGTTCAATTTGCTTATTACTACCGCTATTCATAAATTATTGAATGAATTTTGCTTGTGAATGTATGAAACTCGCGACGATTCAATTCATAAAATGCTCACAAAGTTTCTCTCAAACAATTATTAACGGTTTTACAAAATCCAATGTTGGAGGTGATTTGGCGGGAAAGTTCGATCTTGGCCGCTCGGCCCCTCATTTAAAAATCAATTTATGTTCAAAACTCTACTTTTATTTTGTTGAAATAATTATTTTAATTTGAAAAGCTAATTTCTGTTTACATCAGCTAGTCGCGGAGACCACCGCCTGTCCGCCTGACTTAACGGCAGGGGTCTCTAAGGCAGGATCAGGAACTTCTTTGTCCCTTGGCTGGTCTTGGAGGCTAGCTACTCCAGTCTTAACAAAAATATTCTTCTCTTTCATCTGCTTGAGCTTTTTCTTTATCCGCTCATCGGCGGTTGTCAGTGCGGATCTCTTCTTCCCTTTTATGTCGCTAATCTTCGTTGTGAGTCCTTGCGGATAGGTTCCTCATCTTCCACATGGATAAGTGCCGAAGAAGTTGTCGCCTTGTCGCCGCTAGGCTTCTCACCATCTTTCTTCACGGTCATCGGCTTCTCGAAGTCAACGCTACTCCTGTCAGCCCAGTCATTTTCAGCATAAGAATGCCAGAAGGCGTAACCGTAATGCCATTTTTTGAGCCCTCTGGGTTTATCGCAGAGACCGGGGTGGCATCTGTGATCACCAGCGCACTCGATAGATTCAACACATCCTCTGCCAGCATGGAAAGAATGTCGGTGGGCGTCGACGCGGCTACTGTTGCAGTCTTGATCATCCCAGAGCCTTCGTCAACCTGGCGGGCCGACGCGCATGGCTTCCCGACAACTACCTTTCCCTTCTTGGGCTTTCATCACGCGTCAGGATCAGAGACAACAAGTTGACTTCAGGTTCAGACATTGCGGTCTGGAATACTTTAACCGCAAGGGGAGAGTAACGTCTCGTAGCTAGAAAATAATTTCAAAATATGCAGAGCTCTCTGTCATATTTATAGCTTTTTCATCATTAACGGTAGTCGTGGTCTCGCGGTTAAAGCCTATATTTTCGAAATTTCCATAAATCTGAAATTGTGTGGGGATCATGTTTACTCGAGAGCCCGCGACTAGTTTTCTGCTAAGTCCAACATGTGTTATCTGATATCATTTAGCCGCACCAACCGCCAGGTCGCCAGGCTGCAGAGGTCCTGGGTGAAGCAATCCAGACTCAAGCCTGACTGCCTAGTCGCGTGGTCATGAAGCTTTTTTCTTAATTTGCAGACCATGTATCTCGTCAACTCCTCTTCGGTTCTCATGTAACCCGGGCAGCAGGTAATCTTAGCCCTGCCGTTTGGGCAGGCCACCGAGCCTATAAATACGGGAGAGCAGTGCTCACAAAACACAATGATTCAAATCCTCGAGCTCGACTGTTCTGAGCTGCGATCTTGAATTTAGTGCATTTGCGATCCCCTGCTCGTGCCGCTTCTTCCTTTCCAGCAGTTGTAACCGCCTTTTTCTTAATCAATAAATAGCTCGCTGCAAGTGGTATTTGTCGTGGCGGGTCAGTCTGGTATTGTCGCTCGCGCGGCCCTCTCGCTTCTCGCACTCGCTTGACCTCTAGTAGCTGATAACTCGCAGTTTACTCCTTTCGCTCTAGCTCCCCTCCAGTGTGTCGTTGTGGAGGTGCACTTCTAGGCTTCTAGCACCAACAAAAGTCAAGGAGAAATGATGATGGGGATGAACAAGGGATGTTTATACAAGGATTCAAGCGCTTTATGAAGAATAGGAAACAAAGGAACAACTTCCAAAAATACATGAACAAAAAGGGGTCTATCTCCAGGAAGACTGAAGAGACGGGGAGCAATAAAGAAAGACCACATCCTGAGTTTTAAAGAAAGAGAAGGAGAAGAAGAAATTTTTAAGGGACTCCACCTGGAATGACATGAGCTTAGGCAATTTTGGCATTTCTAGCACGGGCTTTGAGGAGAAGATAAGTATGTACACTCCTCAAATGACGACAACAATGTCCAAAGTGAAACCGAGGTAAAATCTCCTTTATATAAGGATCTCTATGTCGGATATATTAGAACATGTAAATATTTCAATATGAATTTGTGTTGGGTCCATTGCCCACAATATCCTAGATTTGAGAAAGTCAATCTTGTCAGTGATATACATATATCAGTAGATGGCAGTGATGGATCAGGTAGCCTAAGTGGCTAAGTCAGGTAAACTCTTACCTAAGATATGGTTTGAGAAATTTGACTAAATCCAAATTCGTTGAACTGAGTTCAGAGTTCGTCAAACTGAGCTAATCATTCGTCGAACTAAGCTCAGAGTTTGTGAAATTTAGTCAAGTCCAAATTCGTCGAACTGAGTTCATAGTTCGTCGAGCTGAGCTCACTGTTCGTCGAACTCAGTTCAGCATTCGTCGAACTCAGTTCAGAGTTGTGTGAGGCTGACTGAGACAGTCAAAATCTAAGGTTTAAGAGGCAGAAAAATGGCTAAGTCCACGAGCGTTGAGTGAAGGTCACTCACTATACGTTATAGCCTCTTAAGTGTTGAGTAACACTCAGTCAGAAAGCCGGTATTTTTAAATACAGAAATTTGGCTAAGGCAAAAAGCGTTGAGTGAGGCGTGCTCACTCAACGCTCTCAACGCCTGAAATATTGAATGTGGTTAAGGCACAAGGCGTTGAGTGAAGTATGTTCACTCAACGCTCTCAGCGTCATGCATGCAGAAGAGGCTGCAGAAAAGGTTAACGCAAAAAACGTTGAGTGATGAAGACACACTCAACGCTCTCAACGTCTAGTGAAGACAGAATTTTGTCTAAAGGGTTTGGCGTTAAGTGATGATCACTCACTCAACGTCAAGCAGCAGAAAGCTGAGAAAGCAAGTTAGCGTTGAGTGAAGCTGAATCACTCAATGCCTAGAAACAGATTTATATTCTAGGTAGTTTGGCGTTGAGAGAAGGTAACTCACTTAATGCCAAGAGACAGTAAATCTGTCTAAGTGATTTGACGTTGAGTGAAGGACACTCACTCAACGCATATACTACTGATGCTCGATTTTGGCAAAGTCAACAGGTGCTGACGTCAGCAAAATCGACAAAATCAACTAAGTTCAAATCAGGTACGGAGAAGCTACAGAACACGACAAACTCTGTCGCGAAGCTACTGTACATCTTCTTCCGTTAAAGCAAGGTGCAGCTGGAAGCTGCAGGTGGGGCCCACTGATCTCTAAGAGCCATTGATCAGTGAACTACAAAAGGATGAGATGGGTCAAGACACAATACAACTTTTTAGGGTTTCATCAACTTCAAAAGTTAGCAGCCGACTTCATATTCCTCGTCATTGTTTCATGTAAAAAGCTTGAAGCACTGCAGAAAGAAAAGTTCAGATAGTTGTGTCGTCTCCATCTGGCACAGCAGGATCAGATATAGTTCTGAAAAAAGAAGAACCTTCAGCCTTCAGCAGGTTCAGTTAGTTGCTTGAAAACTCAAGATCAATAGATGTTTAGTCTTCTACAGCAAGTTCAGGAGTACGCTTCTGAGTTCCTCCAGCAAAATTTTGCTCTGCTGTGAGCAGAGATAGAGCATAAATTTCTCAGCTCTAGTTGTCGACACAGAGAAATTTCTTTGTGTCAAAGTTAATTAAATTATTTCTTGTCGTAGGATTCTTCTGTATCTGAGCTGTAGGGCATTGGGCCTAAGTTATGGCAAATTTGCCTAAGCTGTAGAAAAGGTTTCCGCTCTGAGTGTAGGGTCCAGCTGGGATCTGAGGTAGGTGAGTTTTACTAACTGAGAAGTAGGGCAATATTGTCTGAGTTGTAGGAGAGTGTATCTCTCTGAGTTATAGGAGCAAGTTTGCACTGAGGTATGGCTATCCTCCATAGCCTAAGTGGTAGGGCTTAATTGTCTGAGGTAGGTGATACTTGTATCACTGATTGTAGACCCTTGTGACTGAGGTATAAGTTTTGGAGGAGACTGAAAGATCCTGAGGGATATGAGATGTAAGATCCTTGGAGCATTGATTTTGGAGAAGTGTCATGACTAACAGGAAGTTAGTAAGGTGGGATGAGAGTGGATGTACCCAAAATTTTGGGGAAACACTATAAAAATACTTGTGTGTTTTTTTGTGATTGTTTTTTGTTTACAGCTTCACAAAAATCTTTCATCAATTCAATCACATAGTAACTCAAGAAGAAATAAAAGAAACTCAAAAGACCTACACAAACCTATTCACCCCCCTCTAGGTTGCTAGCTAACTTGGAAATAAGAACTTTCAAGTGGTATCAGAGGAAGGTTCCTTGAAAAAGATTTAACAATCTGAGTGATCTCCAACGGTAGCTGCAGTTAAGTGATCATGGACTCTGGAGAGAGTCAGAGAGAGCTGAGTTCCATGAAACTCCCCATCTGCAGGAAGGAGTATTTTGGAATATGGAAAGAGAGCGTGAGGTTATTCACGGAAGCCTTTAATCCAAGGATCTTTATAACAGTCAAGGAGGGACCATTCATCCCTATGAAGGTCTCTGTTATGAATGTTAATGACCAGACTCCTAAGACATGCTTTGAGATGATCAAGTATGAAATCATCCTTGCTGTACTGGACAAGAGAGCACAGAACATCATTACCAGTGCAGTAAATGACTCAACTTTTCAGAACTTGGTTCACTGCCAGACCTCCAAGGAGATGTGGGACACTCTTGTGGTCTACATGGAGGGTACTGAAGAGGTAAGGGATGATAGGAAGTCTCTGCTCAACCAGGAGTATGAGGCTTTCAGGCAAAATCTGAAAGAGAACATAGTTGTCTGTTATGAAAGGTTTTTCGGGATCATAAATGAGTTGAAGACCTATAGGAGGGTCTTCAATAATTATGAAATAAATAACAAGTTTCTCAGATCTCTCACTAGAGACTGTGATACTAAGATCTGTGTCATACAAGGTTGTCAGGATCGCGATCCGGATCGTAGGACCGCACGATCCTACGATTCAGATTCTACATTTCGATTCGGATCTTAATCCGGATCGAAATCAGGTCGTGTCCAGGTGGGATCGCGATCCGGATCGTGGAATCGTTAGGATCGCGATCCCTAAACGATTCCTCCCGGCTCTCGTCTCCCGCATCTCTCGCATATCAGGTCGTTCTTCTTCTTCTGCCCTCTTATGTCATCTTCTGCCCTCTTCTGCCCTCTTCTGCCCTCTTCTTCTTCTGCCCTCTTCTGCCCTCTTCTTCTTCTGCCCTCTTCTTCTTCTGCCCTCTTCTTCTTCTGCCCTCTTCTTCTTTTGCCCTCTTTTGCCCTCTTCTGCCCTCTTCTTCTTCTGCTGCTGCCCCTCTGCTGCCCTTCTTCTTCCTATACTGCCCGTCTTCTTTTGCTGCTCTCCTACTTCTTCTGCACTCCTGGACTGATTTTTTGTTTGATTTCTGGACTGAAATCATCTAGATTTCTGGACTGATTTCAGTCCAGAAATCATCCAGATCTGTCCAGAAATTTGGATGATTTCTGGACTGAAATCAGTCCAGATTTAAGTCCAGAAATCTGGATTATTTCAGTCCAGAAATCATCCAAATTTCTGCATCGTTCTCTCTTTTCTTAATTAAATTCTATTTTTTTAGGTGGAGTTGAAGATCTCACCATAAGGGGCAGTGATCACGATGTTATCGATTATATTAGCGAGAGTGAATGGGATGATGACGAGAATGTCAGTGGTGATGATGAGGAAAATGTGACACTTGATGATGAGGACATGGTCGACATACCGATTAAGGATTTGTACTAATTTTTGATGGTTTTCATTGACCATTAGATGAACTATGAACCTACTCTTCAATTTGTTATTTTCTTTCAGACACTATTTTTGTATTTCCTATTTGACGTGTTGGATGACTTATATTTGAAGTGTTTGATAATGATTTGTTATTTTTTTATATTTTATACTTCAAATTTAACGATATGATAGGCTGATAGTATTGTTAATTTGTCATCGTTAAAACTTATAACCAAATTCAGACTTTGTCATGCAACCTTACAACATTCCATAATTCCATCCTACTCAAGCAGCTCCTGATGCTTCATCATTTGCTTCTGAGGTTAGAGTGTTAGATAATGTGATAATTTCTCTTTATAATTGTCTTTGTAATTTATGTTTTCTCATTCATAGGTTCATCTTCATAATTTGGTTACTGAAGATAGTTTGACGAAGATGGGACAGCTAAGATAAAAATGCTTACTCATCTTGGCTTTAGAGTTGCTAACGTAGAGGCGGAAGTTACACTACTCAGGTACATTTACAATCATAATTGTTTCTTTATGCATGTTCTTATTTTGTCTTAGGTTGAGGATCTATTCTAGATTTCTAGTAATAATAGTCTTATAGTAAACAAATGAAAATGATTAATTATATGGTTTTGGTATATATTATTTGTGTAATTGTATGATATGATTGATATCAAATTCAATTTCATCATTTAAATCTTGTTTTACGAATGTAGTGGGATCTTACGATGCACGATCCGATCCTACGATCTGATCTGATCCAACCCCTTAAACGATCCCACCTAGGATCTCGATCCTGACAACCTTGGTGTCATAAGAGAGGTGTCCAAGCTCGCTGAAACTCCACCCCAAACATTGTTTGAAAAGTTGCTCTCATATGAGATGCAGCTAACTGCCATGAAGGAGGAGGAGGCCACCAGCAAATCTCTGACCAAGGAAAAGTCCTTGGCCTTCAGAGCAGAAAGCACAAGGAAGGGCAAGTAGAGGATTCCTTTTCCACTAAGAAGACCAGCTGAGTCAGATAGCCCAGACTCAGAGGCATCAGACAGCAGCATGTCTGATGAAGACTTTGCAGCATTCTCCAGGCAACTCCAGAGGCTGATGAAGAAGAAGCATTGGAAGAAGAGGTCTTCCAATTCCACTCATCACGGGAAGAATCAGTCCAAGACTGACAGGTATGGTTCCAAACATAATAAATATAACTCTTCTAAAATAGTTTGCTACTGTTGCAGCAAGCCTGGGCATATGATAGCTGACTTCCTAGAGAAGACGAAGGAGGCTGAGGAAAAGAAGCAACATCAACACAAACGAAAGAAGGAGAAGTCTTGCATTGCCAAGAAGGAAAAGAGCTGAACAGACTCATCATCATCTAAGTCTGAAGAAGAGAAAGCCTACATTGGGCTAGTTACTGCTGCTAATGATAAAGTTGTTGCAGCAGGAGGAATTAATCCTTCAGTGAGGATAGGAATCAAGGCCCCTCTAACACTATCAGATAGTGACTCAGAGGAGGATGAAGATGCCCACAGCTACAGAGGGCTAATGGCAATTATAGATGAAGAGAGCAACCAGGATCAGCCTGGTCAAAACAAGGTACATCCTTTACCCAATTCTGCTTTTATCTCTGAGCATGAGATCAGTCCTTGCTCAGAAACCTCTTCACCCAGTGGTGAAGAAGATTCTGGATCTGAAGGAGATGTCAATCAACTGATTGACAAGTATGGAGAACATCTGAATGCCTTTAAGAAGGTCAAGAAGTTGTCTAAGAAGCAAGCAAAAGAGATTTCATCTCTTAAGCTTACAGTTGCCCAGCAGACTGTAACAGCTAATCTGCTGGATCAGAAAGCTATGGAAATAAGCCAACTGAAGTCCCTCTTGGACATCCAGATAGCCTCCATCAAGCATAAGAACTATCTCATCAGGGAGCTTGAAGATAGGCTTGAGAAGGAGAAAAGAATAATGGCTAGCTACTCCAAGCCAAGTACAGTACTACCCTTGATAGACACTTTCTCCTCTCAAAATGGTAAGAAAGGGTTGGGATTCAAGGGAAGCACAAGATTTTCTTCTTCCAAAAGGAAGGGCAAAGCTCCAGCTCCACCTCAGCCTATTGCTTCCAAGCCTCCCATTCTTTTTAGAAAGGTTATGTTACCTTCTAACAGGTATGACCAGAAATGCTCCTGTGGTCACTGGGAGAAGGGTTGTTGCTCAGGGGTGAACAAAGATGTTCACTGCCATGGTGAAAGCTCTAGTCGGGTGAGTGCCTTTGAGGATACCCATGAGAAATTTTAGATGACCCAACCAGGACCATTTGTTTTTGGTGCTTCAGCACCAACACTCAAGAATGTTGCTGCAGACAAGGCTCAGAGTCAGACAGCAAAGATTCAAACTAAGGGCAAGTCTAAGAGTCAGGCTTATCTGGGCATATTTGAAGCCATCAGAAGCATGCTTTCTGAAAAGAAGCTTGTTGGTGTTGGCACTCAGGGCAGACCAAATAAGCCAGTTGGAAAACTTACCTTCAGTCAAATTCTAGCTGAAAGAAATCAGAAAAGGGTTGCAGCACATCCTCCTTCTGTTAAGGGTGTTGCTAATCAAGCTGCATGGCCTACGCAGAAGAGAAAATATAACATACATGACTGTTGGTATGGTGGTAAGATATGGCATTTTGTCATTGACTGCTGGCACAATCCCAATGTGGCCAGAGCTAGATATGGCTTATCGTTTATTCCAAACGAAGAAAAAAATCTTTGTTTCAAGAGATGTAGAAATAGATGAGAATTCAAAGTGAGGGTGGCAAGAGCAGACTTCAACAACTGAATTGGTCATTGAACATAGATATTATATCCAGCGATGAATTCATGAATGAAACAACAAACCACTAACAAAGTGAAACAATAAACCGCCAACAAAATGAAGCTACAAACCACCAACAAAATGAAGCTACAAACCACCGACAAACTGATCCAGTTGAACCTGCTGTTGAGTATCCATTCCAGTAATCAAATATAATGATAAAGAAGAGGAAATCAAATACAAAGCTGAATTGGTAGCTAAAGTCTACTCTCAAAAGTCATGTATTGATTTCCAAGAAACATATGCCTCGATAGATAGAATGAAACTATTCAATTAGTTATAGCTTATGTTGTCATTCATTACTTGCCAATATATCAAATGAATGTAAAATCAGCAGTCAGAAATTCTGTTGGTGGACATGTTCGGTTTCATACTAATGTGCATCAAGGACCCAATAGATATTGGGGTCCTAAGGTAAAGTAAATTGCAGGTTAGTCCAAGTGGTCATACCCGCATATGGTACTTGGACAGTGGATGTTCCAGGCACATGACTGGGACAAGATGCAATTTGAAAGAATACACACCAGTAAAAGATGGACCCAAAGTAATCTTTGGTGGTTCAGATAGAGGGGTAACAAAAGGCTATGGTAAGATCAATAATGGCATAGTCATCATCTCTAAGGTGGCTCATGTCAAAGGGTTGCAACACAACCTTATAAGCATAAGTCAGCTCTCTGATCTTGGCTATGTTAATGTCTTACACAAGGATGAGTGTCTAATTAGGAGGTCAAGTGACCAAAAAGTCATCTTGACAGGCACTAGGAGTGGGAATGTTTATTGTTTAAACTTTCTATGTCTAAATACAGATTCTTCTATCTGTCTAGCGGCAAATGAGAAAGTCTCATATTGTGTCCAGTGACACAAGAGGCTGGCCAATTTGAATTACAAGACTATTGGCAAGCTCTTCAGTCAAGAGTTAGTTAGGAATGGCCTCAATGTGAAGTGTTCCAAGGAGGGCATTTGCCCAGCTTGTCAAAAGGGCAAGAAGACAAAAGTCTCCTTCAAGAGCATTGTGACCAAAGATTCTGTGAGGTGTCTATACCTTCTGCATATGAACTTGTTTGGTTCTATGTCAGTTCATAGTCTTGGTAGGAAGCTCTACACCCTTGTAGTGGTTGATGACTTTTCCAGGTTTGCTTGGGTATTAGAATGAAACCCTTGATATCTTCACTAAGTTTGTCATGCAAATTCAGAATGAATTAAATAGCTCTGTTGTCAAAATCAGAAATGACCATGGGACTGAATTCCAATCTGATAGCATGATAAGATTCTGTGAAGAACATGGGATTCATCAAGAATTCTCTTCACCTAGGACACCGCAGCAAAATGGGATAGTTGAGAGGAAAAATAGGACTCTCATAGAGGCTGGTAGAACATTGTTGAGTGATACATCTCTCCCAGAATATTTCTGGGCAGCAGAATATTTCTGGGCAGAGGCAGTAAATATTGCATGTCATGTCCTCAATAGGGCCTCTATCACCAAAAGTCACAAGAAGACTTCCTATGAGATCTTGAAAGGCAGAAAACCAAATCTGGGCTATCTCAGAATCTTTGGCAGTAAGTGTTTTGAACTTCACAATGGCAAGTCCTATGTGACTAAGTTTGTTGTCAAGTCTTTTGATGGAATATTTGTTGGGTACAGCAATCATAGCAAAGTATATAGGATCTACAACTTGAAAAACCAAGTTGTAGAAGAATCAATTCATGTAGTCTTTGATGAGTCTACTATGATTAACAGTGTGCTGCCTAGCTCCTCATGCAGTACTGCAAGTACAGAACAGATGATGGACAAGATGATCATCAAGGAAGCATCACCAGCTGTCAAAGAAAAAGTAGAGATTCCAGAAGATCTACCAGGCACACTTGGAATGGATGAAGATCAACTTGAAGCTGCACCTGAAGTTGCTGATGAAAGAAGACTACCACCAGCAGTCAGACATATGAGAGATCATCCAGCACACCAGATAATTAGTGAGGTAAGCCAAGGAGTAACAACAAGGAGCAGAAGTTAGAATACTGCAATGTATTCAAGCTTTATATCCCAAGTGGAGCCCAAGAAGTTTGAAGAAGCCAACATAGACCAGCATTAGATTGGAGCTATGCAGGAGGAACTGAACCAGTTCAATAGTTGCAAGGTCTGGAAGCTGGTTCCCAGACCACATGGTCATAATTTCATTGGAGTCAAGTGGATCTACAGTAACAAGCTGGATGAAAATGGCATTATAGTTAAGAACAAATCCAGACTAGTAGTTAAGCGGTACAGGAAAGAAGAAGACATTGACTTTGATCAAACATTTACCTCTGTAGCAAGATTGGAGGGCATCAGATTGTTCCTTGCATATGCAGCATACAAGGGATTCAATGTATACCAGATGGATGTGAAGTCAGCCTTCCTAAATGCTGACTTAAAAGAGAAGTCTATGTTGAGCATCCTCCAGATTTTGTAGTTCCTTACTCACCTGATTCTGTTTATAGACTTAGGAAAGCTCTATATGGGCTCAAGCAAGCTCCTAAATCATGGTATGAGACTTTGTCAAGCTTCCTCATTGAGAATAAATTCTCAATGGAGAAGATAGGCAAGACCTTATTCCTAAGGGAATCTAAGGATAAGTTCATCCTAGTTCAGATCTATGTAGATGACATCATCTTTGGATCTACTGATGACAACATCTGCAAAAAGTTTGCTAAGCTTGTGCAGAGGAAGTTTGAGATTAGCAGTATGGGTGAACTTAAGTTCTTCTTGGACCTCCAAGTAAGACAGACCGATGATGGCTTGTTCATATCCCAGTCTAAGTTCACTAGAGAGTTGATAAAGAAATTTGGCATGGAGAACTCCTCCACCATGAGAACTCTCATGGGGTCAAGTATATCTGTAGGCAAATATGAGGCGGGGAAACTTGTTGATGAAATTTTGTATAGAGGGATAATTGGTTCCTTTCTATATCTGACTACAAGTAGGTCGGACATCATGTATGTTACATATGTTTGTCCTAGGTATCAGGCTTGCCCTAAAGAATCTCACTATTCTGCAGCTAAGAGAATCTTGAGGTACCTTAAGGGAACTTCAGATCTTGGCTTATGGTACCCTAGGAATGGGGAGTTTGAACTAACGGGCTATTCAGATGCAGATCTTGTAGACGGCAAAGAGGACAGGAAGAGCACATCTGGCACCTGTCAGTTTTTGGGAGGGAGACTTGTATCTTGGAGCAGCAAGAAACAAATCAATGTTGCAATATCAACTGCAGAGTCAGAGTACATCTCAGCAGGTAGCTGCTGTGCTCAGTTGTTGTGGATCCAGCACCAGCTTCAAGACTACAACCTCCAGATAAGTAGAACTCCTCTATTCTGTGATTCTACTAGTGCAATCTCAATTACTAGGAATCCTGTCTCTCATAGCAGGACTAAGTACATAGAGATTAGATGTCATTTCATTAGAAAGCATGTGAAATGTGAAAACAACACTCTTGAGTTTGTTACAACAGACAAGCAAGTGGCTGACATATTCACTAAGCCACTAGATGAAGCTAAGTTTAACACCTTAAAATTTGAGTTGGGTATGTTAAACTTAGTAGCTTCAGTTGTTCATCATCAGTTTGCAAGCTATTTTGTATTCTGCAGATGGACTTGTTCTTTAAAGAAGTGAAGGTTCTTCAATTGAGGGGGAGCATGTCCAGCACAACTCCAACAATTCGCTGGTGTCTAATTGAGGGAGAGCAGATGATAAGATGATCAGATGAATCATAGCAGCTATTTGCTGAAGTCAAAAATGGGGAGGAAAAGGTGATCAGATTAATGTTCTAGTATGGTAGCAGCAATTCAGAGGAAGCAGGTGCAGTGATTTCCACTCTGCGGGATGGAAAGTGTGGTAACTATATATCACTTCTCAATTATATAGTTTTTATGTTTATTATTGCATGGTTTTGTGTATGTCATTGACTCACTTGCTCAAATGTTTTGACTTCCTCAAATAGTGTGAGATTGTTAGGTCTATTGCCCACAATATCCTAGATTTGAGGAAGTCAATATTGTTAATGATATACGTATATCAGTAGATGACAGTGATGGAACAGGTATCCTAAGTGGCTAAGTCAGGTAAACTCTTACCTAAGATGTGGTTTGAGAAATTTGGCTAAGTACAAATTCGTTGAACTGAGTTCAGAGTTCATCGAGCTGAGTTAATCGTTCGTCGTACTAAGTTCAGAGTTTGTGAAATTTGGCCAAGTACAAATTCGTCGAACTGAGTTCAGAGTTCGTTGAGCTGAGCTCACTGTTCGTCGAACTCAGTTCAGCATTCGTCGAACTCAGTTCAGAGTTGTGTGAGGCTGACTGAGACAATCAAAGCCTAAGGTTTAAGAGGCAAAAAAGTGGCTAAGTCCACAGGCGTTGAGTGAAGGTCACTCACTCAACGTTAGTGGTGCGCATAAAGCACGGCGGGCCCGGGCTTAGCCCGGGCCTGCAGGCCCCGGGCTTTTCCGAACCGAGCACGGGCCGGGCTTAACACTGTAACCGAGCTGGGCCGGGCTATGCTCCCTGGGGGGGCCTGGTAAGGCCTCCCAGGCCGGCCCGGAACGAGCCCAGGCTAAGCCCGGCCCGGTTATTATTTTTTAAAAATTGTTTTTTTTATTTTTTAATTCTTAAAAAAACCAAAACATATGATTTACAAAAAAAATAAAAAAACACAACATCGCAATATTGAAAAATAAAATTTTTATTAATGTAACGAAATTATTCAAATTTAGAAATGTGCAAATATACAAAAATTTGGAAATTCTAAATTATTAAAAATTACAAATGACAAAAATTCTAAATTATTAAAAATTACAAAATTACAAATGACAAAAATACAAGAAGTTGTCTAGTTTAAGTTGATCTCGCCCATCTCGTCTTCCATGTCCGACGAGCTATCTTCGATCGCTGAAATATGCTGCTTCCCCTTCATCGCATCCAGGTGGTCCTTGTAGCATATGCAGATCTCGAGTGATTCTTCGCTTAGTTGACTTTTCCGCTCGTTCAAAATCCTGCCACTAAGAGAAAAAGCAGACTTCGAAGCTACCGTGCTAGCTTGAATCATTAGTAAATCTCGGGTCATATAGGTCATAATAGGATAGGTATTTACTTTACCCTTCCACCATTTTAAAATATCGAAATTTTCTAATTCGTCCGTAGACATAAAATCACGAAATTGTGTTTTTGTGTACAACACTAATTCATTTAAACTACTAGATGTTGTGCGCGCTTTTTTCCAAGATGCTAACTCTAACATTTTATTTTTAAAACTACTAGATGTTTTTGGCTGCGACACATCCTCTCGGGGCCGCAATCCGTATAAATTATCGAAATAATTATAACATTCAGTAAAAATAGTGTTAAAATTTAAAATACTCAGATTATCTAAATCTGAATCACTTAAATTTATGCATATATTGTTATTTATTTCTTCAATAAAATTTTCTACGCCGTCTACGCTGAAAAGAGGATTCAAACCGGCGGCGCATGAAAACATAACTGGGATTTCTCTATAATATTTTAAAAATTTTCTTTCCATTATTTCTATTAATGCGCTCCATCTGACGTGTTGTTTAAAATAATTTAATTTTTGTGAAATATTAACAATATTTTCAATAACTAGCGGGCTAGTAGGATAATATACGCCCGATAAACTATTTGTCGCCGTATAAAAAACTTCTAATAAATCTATGTAATGTTCTAAAATTGTCCAATCGGACTCGGTTAATTCATGTTGACCTAACAAAGTATAAAATTTCATTAGTAGTGTTTTTTGGCGAATCGCTAGTTTTAACATTATATACGTAGAGTTCCATCTAATTGACATGTTAAATAGAGGTTTCAAAAAATTTTGACCTTGCCCGGTTACGAATTTTTTAAAATCTTGACGTCGTTGTTTAGAACTATAAATAAATTGTAACATTAAACGTATTTTATTAGTGTATGGTTGCATATACGACAAACTATCTTGTACTACTAAATTTAAAACTTGACAGGCGCAACGAGTATGAAAAAAAGCGACGTTTAACATAGGTTTCAAATCACGTTTTAACCACTCAATTGAGGTAGTATTATTTGTGGCGTTATCGAAAGAAATACTCATAATTTTATCTTTTATTTTAAATTCGCGCACACATTTTGAAATTATTTGATAAATCGCCTCACCAGTGTGCAGAACTTCGAAACTTTCAAAACAAATTATTCACTTATTTAGATCCCAGGAAACGGGATCGACCCAGTGACACGTTATAGACATATACGATAATCATAATTTTATACTACTTGTCCAAACGTCGTTCGTTAAACGCACTCGACCCTCAAATTTTTCAAAAAAATTAATTAAAGTTTGTTTTGCTTATAAATAATATTTAAGTGTGTCGCGTCTAATTGAAGATCGACTTACTTGGTGATATTTGGGTTGTAGCCCTTGGTGGATGTACTCGATTTCTTCTTCGTTGTCGTAGTGGCTGAGCGGCAACCCACGTCTGATGATGTTCTTCACCTGCAGCTCCCGCTGCCGACCTTGATCGTACGTCCAGATTTGTCCGGATGCCGATAATTGCACCTGGGTCGACTCGGGAGGAGCTTGTTTGGCTGCGCAAGACTTAACGTGTCTTGCGAGTGTCGAGTTGCCAGCGATCGAAAGTAATTTCGAGCACTGTTTGCACCACGCCTTTTGCTCCGCGCCGACTTGCACTAAGTCGAAATATTCCTAAACCGGCGTCGTACGCTTGTGCTCCACCACTTCGTGAGCGACGGATGATGAAGAAGACCTCTGCGTTGACGACATATTCGAGAGAATAGAGATTAGAGAGAGAGGGTGGGGGATGAGGGGGTAGAAGAGGGAAAGGAGGGGGGGTTATAGTTTTTTTAAAAAAATATATTAAATAAATATTTTTTTTAATGGGCTGCAAATATTTGCAGCCCATGTGGCAGCCAAGTAGCCAATGGCTCTTAGAGCCGTTGGAAACAACGGCTCTAAGAGCCAGCCCGGGCTTTTCCAGTCCCGGGCTAAGCCCGGTAACCGGGTTTTACCCGGCCCGGCCCGGGCCGGGCACCGGGCCGGGCATTTGACCGACAATGGGGCCCGGAAGAGCACCATGGCCCGGCCTGAGCCCGAGGCGGGCTTGGCCCGGGACCGGGCCTGTCGGGCTTTTCACCGGGCCGGGCCGGGCCGGGCCGGTGGGCCCGGCTTTTTAGGACACCCCTACTCTACGTCATAGCCTCTTAAGTGTTGAGTAACACTCAGTCAGTTAAAGCCAGTATTTTTAAATACAGAAATTTGGCTAAGGCAAAAAACATGGAGTGAGGCGTGCTCACTCAACGGTCTCAACACCTAAAATGCAGAATGTGGTTAAGGCACAAGGCGTTGAGTGAAGTATGTTCACTCAATGCTCTCAACATCATGCATGCAGAAAATGCTGCAGAAAAGGTTAAGGCAAAAAGCGTTGAGTAATGAAGACACACTCAACGCTGTCAACGCCTAGTGAAGACAGAATTTTGTCTAAAGGGTTTGGCGTTAAGTGATGTTCATTCACTTAATGCCAAGCAGCAGAAAGCTGAAAAAGCAAGTTGGCCTTGCGTGAAGCAAAATCACTCAAAGCCTAAAAACAGATTTATATTCTAAGTAGTTTGGCGTTGAGAGAAGATAACTCTCACCCAATGTCAAGAGACAGTAAATCTGTCTAAATGATTTGGCGTTGAGTGAAGCACCCTCACTCAACGTCTATACTACTGATGCTCGATTTTGGCAAAGTCCACAGGTGCTGACGTCAGCAAAATCGACGAAGTCAACTAAGTTCAAATCAGGTACGGAGAAGCTACAGAACACGACAAACTCTGTCGCGAATCTACTGTACGTCTTCTTCCGTTAAAGCAAGGTGCGGCTGGAAGCTACAGGTGGGGCCCACTGATCTCTAAGAGTCGTTGATCAGTGAACTACAAAAGGATGAGATGGGTCAAGACACAAGACAACTTTTTAGGGCTTAATCAACTTCAAAAGTTAGCAGTCAACTTCATCTTCCTCGTCATTATTACATGTAAAAAACTTGAAGCACTGCAGAAAGAAAAGTTCAGATAGTTGTGCCGTATCCATCTAACACAGCAGCACCAGATATAGTTCTGAAGAAAAAAGAACCTTCAGCCTTCGGCAGGTTCAGTTAGCTGCTTGAAAACTCAAGATCAACAGATCTTTAGTCTTCTACAGCAAGTTCAGGAGTAAGCTTCTGAGTTTCTCCAGCAAAAAAAATTTTTTCTGTGAGGAGAGATAGAGCAGAAATTTCTCAACTCTAGTTGTCGACACAGAGAAATTTCTCTGTGCCAAAGTTAATTAAATTATTTCTTATTGTAGGATCCTTCTGGATCTGAGCTGTGGGGCCTTGGGCCTGAAGTAGGGCAAATTTGTCTGTGCTGTAGGAGAGGTTTCCTCTCTGAGTGTAGGATCCAGCTGGGATCTGAGGTAGGTGAGTTTTACTCACTGAGAAGTAGGGCAATATTATCTTAATTATAGGAGAGTGTATCTCTCTGAGTTGTATGAGCAAGTTTGCTCTGAGCTAGGGCTATCCTCCATAGCCTGAGTGATAGGGGTTAATTGTCTGAGGTAGGTGATACTTGTATCACTGAGTGTGGGCCCTTGTGGCTGAGGTGTAAGTCTTAGAGGACACTGAGAGATCCTGAGTGATCTGAGGTGTAAGCTTCTTGGAGCATTGGTTTTGGAGAAGTGTCTTGACTAACAGGAAGTTAGCAAGGTGGGAGGGGAGTGGATGTACCCATAATTTTGGGGAACCACTATAAAAATATTTGTGTGCTTTTCTGTGATTGTTTTCTGTTTGCAGGCTCACAAAAAGCTTTCATCTATTCAATCACATAGTAACTCAAGAAGAAATAAAAGAAACTCAAAAGACCTAGAGAAACTTATTCACCCTCATCTAGGTTGCTAGCTACCTTGAAAATAAGAACTTTCAATTTGATAATTTAAAATTTGAAAATAAAAAACTATCTAAAGATAATAAGAAGCTAAATAAAAAATTAACTAAACATGAGGATATGAATAAGAGTTTTCAAGAGTAGGAAAACTCTTTGTCAGAGATCCATGAATTAACCATGTTGCTCACTAAATCTAACTTCACCATAAAAACTACTAACAAACAAAAGAGTGATTTAGAAGTCAAAGTGAAAGATTCATATATCGAGATTAATAATGGGAAGAAAATGTTTGTTAATCGGTATGTTATGCTAGTGACAGAAAATACTGTACTTAAAGCTAAAATTCATTATTTGAGCTTGGCTATTCAAAAAATTGATGTTGGCCAAAAATCTCATGATACGATTTTGTTCAATTAACATCATAGTAGTTCAAAATATAAATTAGGATATTGTTTCCCTACCACTAGCAAAAAGATAAATAAAAGAAGAAATATTATAAATGATAATCCATCTTCAACCAAAAGTCCACCTATGACTCGAAGTCCAATTTTTACCACCAACACGTGCTTGAAGGAGAAGGGACCTTAGGGTACCGTACCTAAGGACTCCACTTATGTTATGGGTGGATCAACCTAGGAATCCAATTCTTTACATTTTTGAGCATTTTAGGTGTGTTGGTGGGCTAATAACAGAGAAAATAAGTGATACTTGGCTTTTGGATGCTCCAAGTACATGACGGTGAATAAAGCAAAGTACTTAGCCTCAAAGAAAAGAAATGTGAATCGGTCATATTTAGTGATTACAACAAAAGAAAACTCAAAACAATTGGGACAGTTGGTAACTCCTCTTTCTCTATTTCAAATGTAATGTTTTATTTATAGATAGTTTAAAACATAATTTAGTTTTTATTAATCAATTATCTGATAAAAGGTTCAATGTCATGTTTGAATCATTTACTAACACTTGCAAAATTATAGTGGTTATTACAAACAATGTTTTGTTTACTCCACCTAGAACAAATTATATTTATATCATTACTTTTGATGATATTTCTTCTACATTTACAATGCTTAATTGCTAAAAATGAAGAACTAGACTTATGGCATAGTAGACTAGGCCACAACGGAACCAATGTAATTTTAAAATTTTCTAAAAAGTTCAGTTGTCGTCTTTTGGAATTAAATGATAATTTAGATTCTTTGTGCGAACCTTCTCAAAAGCGTAAATTTACCTATTCTTTATTCCAAGTAAAAAAATTATAGTTTACACTACTAGATCACTGCAATTAATTCACATGGATCTTTTTGGTTCAGTTAGCACTTTTAACATTAGTGGTAGATATATTTATTATGCACGAATAGATCACCTACACTTCATCGGATTGCCTTCAACAATTCAAGAAAAACATGGTATTATAATTGTTTGTATATTGTTGAAAGAGCTCAAAGCTTGTATGTATTATTTCCGTATGTAAATACAAGGAGAGAATACAAATATATAGGAGAGAAGAGAGAAGAATAAATCCTATACATGATGTGGGACTAAAGAAGGAGGAAGAAAAATAGGCCATTAAATGGGCCTTTTTACATGGGCTTTTCTAATACTCCCCCGCAAGCTGGAGCGTACAAGTCGTATGATCCAAGCTTGGATAGGCACTGATAGAAGAGGGTACTAGGAAGAGCTTTGGTGAGGATGTCAGCAACCTGTTCAGTACCCGGAACGTGCTTGAGCTCGATCTTCTTCATGTGGACTTTCTCTCGGATGAAATGACAATCTACCTCAATATGCTTCGTTCTTTCATGGAAGACCGGGTTTTTGGCAATATGTATGGCAGCTTGACTGTCACAAAGGAGGAGAGCTGGTGAAGGTAGTTTAACTCCAAGGTCGGTAAGGAGACTCTCAATCCATGTGAGTTCAGAGACCACAGCAGCCATTGCCCGATATTCTGCTTCTGCTGAGGATCGAGCAACCACTGCTTGTTTCTTGCTTCGCCAAGTAATCAGATGTCCTCCAAAATAGGTACAAAACCCGCTAGTAGATCGTCGATCGTCGAGGGAGCCAGCGTAGTCGGCATCAGAGTATGCCACTAGTGTAGGACTGGAGGATGATGTTTTGTAGACAAGTCCTTGGCCAGGAGCTGTCTTAAGATATCTGAGAATGCGTTCCACAGCCTGGAGATGAGAGCTTCGAGGAGAGTGCATATAGCGACTCACAAGTCCCACAGCGAAAGATATATCAGGTCTTGTAACTGTTAAGTAGATGAGCTTCCCAACTAGACGACGGTAATATTCTGGATTTGGTAGAAGCGAATCAGAATCTGAGCCCTGAGCACATATTTTGTGATTTGCATCCATGGGAGTGTTAATAGGTTTGCAACCAGAGTAGCCTGCATCATGAAGGAGATCCAGGCAATATTTGCGCTGAGAGAGAACCAATCCATCTGACCGTCTGGCCACTTCCAGACCGAGGAAGTACCGAAGAGGACCCAGATCTTTAGTTTGGAAGACGGAGCTCAGATGTAGCTTAACGGCCTGTATGCCGTCCAAGTCACTGCCAGTAATAATGATGTCGTCGACATATACCAACAGGAGAACCGTACCAGTGGCCTGGTGACGAGTAAACAATGAGAAGTCAGCCGAGCTGCGAGTGAAGCCAACATCCCGGAGAGCTTTGCTGAACTTGTCGAACCATGCCCGAGGGGATTGTTTGAGACCATATAGAGATTTTAGAAGATGACAAACCCGTGACTCCCCCGTGGTCTCAAACCCGGGAGGTTGTTGCATGTAAACCGTTTCCTGAAGGTCGCCGTTCAGGAAAGCGTTCTTGACGTCGAGTTGAAACAAGGGCCACTGGCGATGGACAGCCACAGAGAGGAGAATGCGGACCGTGTTAAGCTTAGCGACCGGAGAGAAGGTCTCGTCATAGTCCAGCCCTGGTTGCTGGGTGAAGCCACGAGCAACCAACCGAGCTTTGAGGCGATCAATGGTCCCATCAGGAGCATGTTTAATGACGAAAACCCATTTGCACCCAACGGGTTTCTGGCCAGGAGGAAGGGGCACCAGGGTCCAAGTCTGGTTGGCCCAAAGAGCAGCCATCTCTTCTTCCATGGCCGCACGCCACCCCGGATGTTGAAGAGCGTCCTGGACAGAAGTAGGAATAGAGACCGAGGAGAGCGAAGTAGCCAAGGCCTGTAGAGGCGGAGAGAGGCGGTGGAGAGAAACATAGTCCGCCATTGGATGAGCGGTAGAGGCCGACACCGGAGCAGCAGAACACGGAGAAGCCGAGGTCGAAGCCGACTGCAGAGGAGCAACGGGAGGAGGAGGGCGACGAGCATAGACCCGAATAACCGGGGGTCGAGGAGGGTCAATGGTGGCAGGAGGCGGAGGGATGGTGGTCGGTGAGTGGACGTGGATCACCGGCCGGGGAAGGGAGGGTGTTGGAGGAGGTGGTGGTAGAAGTGGTGGCAAAGGAGGAGGGAAAAAGGGTTGGTCCTCCCGGAAAGTAACATCAGCCGAAACGGAGACCTTCCGGGTGAGCGGGGAGTAGCAAACATAGCCCTTTTGGGTACGTGAGTAGCCGACAAACATGTGTTTGGCCGCACGGGGATCCAGTTTGTCAAGAGTGGGGCCCAGTTTATGGACAAAGCAGGTACAGCCGAAAACCCGGGGGGTGAGGGGGAAGGCGGGTGTGGAGGGAAAAAGAAGGCTGAAGGGGGTAGCGTTGTGGAGAACGGGAGAGGGGAGACGGTTGATAAGAAAACAGGCTGTGGACACCGCAAAGTTCCAGAAGACTTTGGGAACATGCATGTGAAGCATGAGAGAGCGAGCCACATCGAGCAAGTGGCGGTTCTTGCGTTCAGCGACCCCGTTTTGTTGAGGGGTGTAGGGACAAGAGGTCTGGTGAACAATACCGAAGTTTGCGCAGAGAGTGGCAAACTCGTGGCTAGTGTATTCCCGAGCATTATCAGAGCGGAAAGTTTTAATGGTGGTAGAGAATTGCGTACGAGTCTCTAACACAAACGCCTGAAAGACACGCGGAAGCTCAGAGCGATCATGCAGGAGATACAATCAAGTAGTACGAGAGTAATCATCAATAAAGGTTATAAAATAACGATAACCAGAAATGCTAGGAACTTTATAGGGGCCCCAAATATCAGAATGTATTAAATCAAAGGGAGCTGAGCTCCGAGTACAATTAGCTGGAAAAGATGAGCGAGGCTGTTTGCCAATAATACAAGAATCACATTGAAAAGCAGGAAGAGAAATGTCTGGAAGCGCCTTCTGGAGGATAGGTAGAGGGGCATGCCCAAGCCGACAGTGCCAATCAGTTGAGGAAACGGAGGAAAGGGATGTGGGAGAGATATCGAGGAGGTAGAGCCCGTTCTGCAGCCGACCCCTACCAATGGTAATCCGCGTCTGCTGATCCTGTATCAAAAAACCAGAAGAGGTGAAGGTGATAAAGCAATTCATATCAGTAGTAAGACGACCAACAGAGAGTAAATTAAAAGGCGAGGCCGGCACATAAAGAACGGAGCGTAGAGAGAGAGAGGGAGGAAGGAGGAGGTCCGCGCAGCCGGAGACCGGGACAAGCGCACCATTGGCCACAGTAATAGACTGGGGGTGAGCAGCAGCAGAGAACCGGGGCGGCCGTAGGGAAGTGATGTGGTGGGTGGCTCCCGAGTCCAGGATCCAGCGAGAGCTGGAAGAGAGACAGGCAATACCTGTAGCGGAGGTGGAGACAATACCTGCATGTGAGGTGGAGGCATGGGAAGCAGAAGGGGGGTTGAGGAACCCCTGGAGTTGTTGCAGCTGTAGGCGAAGAGCCTCAAGATCCGTACCAGGCGGAGGTGAGCTATCGGTAACAGCAGCAGTAGGCGGGCGAGGGGGGTAGCCATGTTTCTTGTGACAAACGGCTTCAGTATGGCCATCCCGGCCGCAGTAGGTGCACTTGGGCCGTCTGCGGCCCCCACGGCCCCGCCCACGGGAGCCCGTACGACCACCCCGAGGAAAGGAGGGTTGTGGGAGTAAAGGAGGAAGGGCCTGCTGAAGAAGAGCTGGCGAGGGTGGTGCAGGAGCCTCCGGAGGAGGTGGTACGCGAAGTAACATCGAGCAGACATCAGAGAAAGAAGGGGTAGCGGGTGAAGCCAGAACCTGAGCTCGAATACTATGTAGGTGTGGCGGGACGCGAGCCATAATCATAGCAATACAAACAGCCTCCTTCTGGGCACGTTGGGCAGCGAGATCAGTAGTCGCGGGCTGGTGCTGAATCCAGGCTTCCGTGAGAGTTTTAGCGCGGGCCACGAAGGAGGTCATGTCTAGTGCTTTGCCAACATCCAAGGCTTGAAGATCAGTGAGGATGTCGAAAAGGTGTTGAAGGCTGTCCTTGCCGGAGTACAGCGAATGAAGTTCATCCCACATGGCTTTAGCAGTCTCGTGATACATGATCATCTGGTACGGCTCACCCTCGACCGAGTTTAGGATCCAGGTCTGGACACGGCCGTCATTGCGGAGCCAATCATCAGTAGACGGAGTTGGTGGTCCCTGGGTAAGGTGACGGGCAAGGCCCTTGGCCTGTAAGACCCGGCGGACAGAGTGGACCCAGGGAATGAAATTAGCCTTGCCAGAGAGAGAAATAGTAGTAATCCGAAGCTCATCCCGGAGTTCGAGAGGAGCTACGTGGCTGGCAGGGGGTTGAGCGGTAGTGGAGTCGCTGGAGGACATGGCGACGGAAGAGCAGCAGGGCTCGGAGAGAACAACCCGCAGCGGTCTGGCTGTCTCGGCGGCTGGAGGTCGCGGCGGACTGGAGGCCGCGGCGAGTAGAGAGAGGCCGCGGCGAACAGGAGCAGTCCGCGTCAGAGGTTGCGGCGAACTGGGGCAGTCCGCGACAGAGGTCGCGGCGAACTGGGGCAGTCCGCAACAGAGGCCGCGGCGAACTGGGGCAGTCCGCGACAGAGGCCGCGGCGAACGGGGGGCAGGGCGCAGCAGCGGACAGGAGCAGTCCGCAAGAGGTCGCGGCGAACTATGGGCAGGTCGCACAGCGGATACAAGCAGAGCCCGCAGCGGACAGAGGCAGTCCGCAAGGGAAGGCGGAGAGAGAGAGAGTCCGCGAGCAGAGGCTCGAGCGGACAAAGAAGGAGCGAGCTAGAGGGAGCAGTCCGCGAGCAAGGAGGCTCGAGCGGATACAAGCAGAGCTCGCAGCGAGCGAGAGAGAAAAGCTAAAGGGAGCAGTCCGCGAGCAAAGAGGCTCGAGCGGATACAAGCAGAGCCCGCAGCGGACAGGAAGATCGTCCGGAGCGGAGGGAGAGAGGTGGGCCCCACGAGTCAGAGCAGAAGATGGCTATAAGAAGCCTGGGGAGGGTGGAACCACGGAGGGAGAGGAGAGGAGCGGAATCAGAAGGGCAGTCCGCACGAGACCGGAGCGGATGCAGAAAGCAGTCCGCACGAGTCCGGGCGGACAGAAGCAGGGGCAGTCCGCAGGAGACCGGGCGGACAGAGAGGGGGCAGTCCGCAGGAGACTGGGCGGACAGAGAAGAGGCAGTCCGCAGGAGACCGAGCGGACAGAGAAGGGGCAGTCCGCGTCTAGATGCAACCTGGCTCTGATACCATGTTGAAAGAGCTCAAAGCTTGTATGTATTATTTCCGTATGTAAATACAAGGAGAGAATACAAATATATAGGAGAGAAGAGAGAAGAATAAATCCTATACATGATGTGGGACTAAAGAAGGAGGAAGAAAAATAGGCCATTAAATGGGCCTTTTTACATGGGCTTTTCTAATATATATAAGTGAAAGTGTGTATGTGCCAAGATTTCTAAAAAATTTGGGGCCCTTGGTTAAAGTGTCATGCATTCTTATCAAAACAAAAAATGACAAGAAACACCCTCAAGTAATACTTCTCTTGATAAGTCTTGCGCTTTGGTATGAATTATATTCATCTTGTGCAAACAATCCTAAATAACAAATTGTCTTCTCTTTGGTACACCGGATCACAAACTCTTTGCAAAGTTGTTTAGAAAACACATTTCTTATGAGATGTGAACCACCTAGCACTATTTTGTATTCCCATTAAATCTTAGTAGGCATTGTGTGTGTGAAGCATCTTGATCAATATACTTATGTGTAAAGAGATGGAGGAAATGATTTCACTTTGCCTAGTGAAGCTTTTCATGTAGGATTCATTACATGGTGTCCTGTGATCTTGCTTATTACTTTTAGTACAAAAATAATGTTTTTCAAATATGTACACTTCATTGTTTTATATAACACTTCTACACATAAGGATTGGACTCTTTAGCTTCAAGCCTTCAATACACATTCCCTAAATTTATTTAAAGCACTAGATTACTTGTTAAGATCTCTACACTTCATATGTTCATCTTGCAAATTCTCTCAACAGTGCCGTAAAATCTCATGTCTTTGCTTACTACATGATTTTTTTCTGTGATTATATTTCGTACATCTCTAATATTTTACGTATGCTTGTATTTCCTCTATATATGTGATAATCCTCTTTTGCTAATAACAAAGGAGAGAAAATTAAGATTGTGAAATAGCACATCCTTAGGAAGAGATATTGGTTTTAGCTGGATAATCATTTGGGAGCATTCATCTCATTGTATCATTCACTAGTGCATCCTTATGATTCAGTTACTTTTAATTACGAAAACTACTTTTTGTGCATTATTTATTTCTCAATCATCCAGATTTATTATTATCAAAATGAAGAGCTTGTTAAAACATTGTTTGACGCTCTCTTTATTTTAAAATAACAAATATATGTTGGTACAGGTGATAGCTCATAATGAATTGAATGTGCAAAACAAAGAACTAGATAGAATTTGAACGCTACCACTGGCTATGGCCACTACCGCATGCTTTTTGGTGGCGATCAACAACACGCTCGTGTCTATTCCCGCAGGAGGCGGTGATTGGCGACCCGGTTGAGCGATCCGAGCCAGCGGATGCGCCCAGAGGGTCGTTACGAGCCAGTTTCATATATTAGTTTTCATTTTTATGTTATATTTATCTCCCGATCGGCACGAACAGTTATAGACGCCCGATCGAGAGCACTAATTTTATTTTAGTTCTCTTATAAATATGCCTGGTGTGGCCGCCCAAGGGGATCGATAGTTGCCCTACTGCAACTTGTCGGTCGACTCCTTTGGTGGATTCCGAAGGCGCTGCTCCTGTCCGCTTCCCCGCCTCCGTCCATACCCGTGCAACCCGTCCCTCGCCTCTCCAGAACCCGCAGCTTTCCCCTCCTCCTCCAGCCTCTGGTGAAGCCGTCCGCTCCTTCCCCGCCTCCGTCCATACCCGTGTAGCCCCCACCCCCCTCCAGAACCTGCAGCTTTCCCCTCCTCCAGCCTCCGGTGGAGTCGACCCGCTCCTTCCCCATCCCCACTACTCGCCGACTGAACCGCTGGGCTTCTCACGCCCCGCCAGTGCCCGCCGAACCCACCCAAGCCCCGCAAGCCTTCCTCCGCCCCACCTGGCCCCAGATCCCCTCCGCCGGCCCTAACCCTCCAGATCCACGACCCTAACTCGCCGGTCAACCACCCTCTCGCTCGTTTTCCTACAGATCTCGTTTTCCATCACCCAAGTTCCTCAAAACCGCACTGTCCTAGTTACTTGTTGCCCCACCGTGGAACCACCGTCCAACCGGAAGCGCCCCCGCCACCGTTACTTCATCCCGAAGCCGAGCCGCCGCGAGCATGAGCAAATCAAGGTATATGGTGTCTTATTTCTCTCATTTGAATGCTTGATCTTGAGCTATTGTTGTGGCTGTGGATTCATTATATGCTTTCGTATTAAATTTGTGGTTTGGCTTGCGGGTTTTCTGCTAGCGCGCTTTAAGTAAATTGCACCTCATTCGTTGGCAAATTTTAATCGTCTTTTGCGGTAATTGTAATTGTTGCTTACAATTGTGACTGTCGAGTCCTTAGCTTTTGTTAAAGTTTTATTACTTGCTAGGCGATCTTTACTTAGACTGTTCTCGTGATGGCACGTGTACCGCACATAAATCTCATACTCATTAAGTCGCATTTTATCGTCCTTCATTTTAGCCGGTCTACCACTGCATCATTTTGGTATCAGAGGCAGGTTAGAGTCACATTTGCATGCTCCGTAGTGGTAGGTTGTTTCGAACCCCGATGTCTGACCAAAACGTCACCGATGATCGGTCCACCAGTTCGAATTCGGACATGGCGGCCGCCGAGTTCCAGCGCTTAATCCGCGAGCAATTCGCCACCCTTAAGAACGAGATCGCTCGGGTCAACACTAGAGTCAATCAGATAGGAGCCCATAGAGGTCCAGCCCTAGCACCCAGTTATGAGGAACCCCTGGAAGATCCACGGAGCGCCCCGCCTCCACCTGATCGGCAAGGTAGAGAGCCACCACGTCGGGACCCCGCTCCACGGAGACGGACGCCCGATCCGATACATGATTATCGTCGCGACCCAGCCCCCACGGGTAACCCTCGGCCACCCTACGAGCAACGACAACCACCGGCCCGACAAGGGCGTGGCCCACCCGCACGACACGCTTACGACTCTGACGATCCCTACGATGACTATGTGGCACACCGCCGAGAGCGCACCCTGGTGGAGGACGACCTCATCCGGCGCCTCCGAATTGATGCGCCCTCCTTCGACGGTCACTTGAACCCGAAAGCTTTTTGTGACTGGCTTCTGGACATGGACAACTTCTTTGATTGGTATGAGATGAATGACGAACGGCGAGTTCGGTTTGCTAAGATGAAGTTGTTGGGCCAAGCTAAGATGTTCTGGATTAGCGTGGAGAGGTCGCTCGAAAGAGATGGATATTATCTTGTAACCCGATGGGATGAGATGAAGTAGCGATTGAGGGACAAGTACCTCCCCGCGACATATCGCGATCAACTCCTCGACCAACTCTATGTGTTGCGGCAGGAATCATTTTTTGTTGCCGATTATATGACACGATTTGACGAGTTGCTAGTGAGGTGTGATATTTTGGAGGAGCCTATTGCGACCGCTTCCCGATTTAGAGCGGGACTTCGAGCTGAGATTCAGAGAGAGCTTATACCCCGCCGCATAGAGACAGCCGAGCAGGTGTTCCAACTCGCACTCGAGTCTGAGAACTACCTGCGCCTCACAGGGTCGAGGCAGACCACACACCGCTCTGACGCCTCGGCCCGCGTTCCCTCAGATACGAAGGGCAAGGCTATCGTTCCGACCGTTCCTAGACCCGGACCCGGACAGTGTTTTTGATGCTCGGGCAGGGGGCACATTGTTGCTCAGTGCCCTACGAGGAACTTGCTAATGGAGGACGACGGTGACGCGGGGGCTGAAGTGGACGATGTTGTAGTGGAAGAAATTAATGTCGAGGTCGAAGATGGTTGGGAAAGCGGCGCGGAGAGATCGTTAGAGTTGGGAGTCATCTGTCGCCCCCTCCACACCCCCCGTGCTGAGGAAGATTGGCGACGTACCTCGATATTCTACACTTATTTTCAGAGTGTAGGCGGCCCCTGCAAGCTTGCCATAGACAGCGGTAGTTGAGTGAACATCGTAGCGAAGAAGGGCTTAGAGAGGATGCAGATTTCCGCCTAACCCCACCCGCATCCTTATCGTGTCCACTGGGTGGACAAGTCGTCCATTCAGGTCATGCAGAGATGTCTTGTGCCGATCCGCCTAGCGTCCATAATCCATATAGGACAAGGTTTGGTGCGACGTCATCCCGATGGACGTCGCACATGTTCTCCTGGGCCGCCCCTGGCTTTACGATCGTGACGCCACGTGTTATGGCTGCTTCAACACGTGCGTCTTCTTTGACAAGGGTCGAAAGATCACACTCACGCCTACCCAGCCCATGGATCCCCCCAAGGGCCAAGTCAAGTCATCCATTAGTGCAGGGTCAACTAGGCCTTTGCACATCCTGAGGGGTGACTTTCTTCGTGAGAGTTTAGACTCGCGAGTTGTATTTGTGGTGGTCGCCGCCTTAGCATCTGACGCCACCACGGATGTGGAGAGTGTGGATCCGGACATTCGCCGTCGACTAGCCGAATACATTGACATCATGCCTGAGGAGCTCCCCGATGAGCTCCCCCCTATGAGGGATATCCAGCATGCTATTGATTTAGTCTCAGGGGCATCTTTGTCCAACCTACCCCACTATCGACTGAACCCGACAGAGCATGTCGAGCTGAAGCGGCAGGTTGACGATCTTCCTAGGAAGAACTTTATTCGGGAGAGTTTGAGTCAGTGTGTCGTTCCTGCCCTCCTTACCCCTAAGAAGGACGGGAGTTAGTGCATGTGTATCGATAGTCGGGTCATCAATAAGATCACTGTGAAATATCGTTTTCCGATTCCCTGCCTCGACGACCTCCTAGATGCGATGGCTGGTGCCCAAATATTTTCGAAGAATGACCTGCGGAGTGGGTACCATCAGATTGGGGTGCGAGAGGGTGACGAGTGGAAGACGGCCTTCAAGACGAAAGATGACCTGTATGAGTGGTTGGTTATGCCGTTCGGACTGTCGAACGCGCCTAGCACGTTCATGAGGGTGATGACGCAGATCCTACGGCCCTACATGGGCAAGTTCCTTGTGGTCTATTTTGACGATATACTAATCTTTAGCCAGGACCGCACCGAGCACATGGGCCACATTCAATTGGTATTTGATCTCCTTCGGAAGGAGCACTTGTACATCAATTTGAAGCAGTGCTCATTCTTGACGTCTTCGGTACATTTCCTAGGATACATAGTCTCACAGTCTGGCATCTCCGTTGACCCTGAAAAGATCAAATCTATTCGCGAGTGGCCTGTCCCGACCAATATCCACGAGGCCCGGAGCTTCCACGTTCTCGCTACCTTTTACCGAAGGTTTGTTCGGGGGTTTAGTTCGATCATGGCCCCTATTACGAGCTGCCTCCGCAAGGGGGATTTCTCCTGGACTGCAGCAGCCACCAGAGCGTTTGAGGACATCAAGCAAAGGCTAGTGACTGCTCCTGTATTGCACCTTCCTGATTTTTCCAAGGCTTTCGAGGGGGCGTGTGACACGTCTGGGATAGGCATTGGGGGAGTACTGAGCCAGGAGGGTCATCCAGTTGCTTACTTTAGTGAGAAACTGAATGACGACCGACAGAAATACTTCAACTATGACCGGGAATTCTACGTTGTTGTACATGCGCTCCGACATTGGCGTCACTATCTCTTACACAAGGAGTTTGTCCTGTACTCTGATCATCAGGCCCTGCGATACCTGGATTCGCAGAAGAAGTTAGGACACCGACACGCCAAGTGGGTGGAGTTCATGCAGGAGTACACTAGTTCTCAAACACCGCGCTGGTGTTGAGAACAAGCCGGCTGATGTGTTGAGTCGTCGGGTCACCATCCTCCACACCATGAGCGGGCGAGTTGAGGGATTTGACCGTGTCCGCCAGGACGACCCCGAGTGTCCTGATTTTGGCGGGATCTCCGCTTTATCTAAGGAACCACCTGAATCCCGCGAGGGTTTTATCATTTTTTCGGGCTACCTGTTCTTTGGGCCTCGCCTTTGTATACCTCAGACCTCCCTTCAAGATTTTCTTATTTGGGAGCTTCGTGTGGGCGGAGCCGCGGGGCACTTGGGCGGGATAAGACGATTGCTTTAGTTGAGGACTGCTTCTTCTGGCTTGGCCTGAAGAGAGACGTCACGCGGGTCATCCGACTTTGTCGAATCTGCCAGACGGCGAAAGGGACTCGACAGCCCACAGGCCTTAACACTCTGTTGCCCATCCCCTACCGGCCCTGGGCAGACATCAGTTTAGACTTCGTACTTGGACTCCCCCGCACACTGCGGAAGTTCGATTCGATCTTCATTGTCGTTGACCGCTTTTCGAAGATGGCCCACTTCATCCCTTGTCATAGGACGTATGATGCCCCCCACGTGGCGGACCTGTTCTTCAGGCAGGTATTCAAGTACCACGGGTTGCCCACTTCTATTGTTTCTAATCGTGACATCCGTTACATGAGTTATTTTTGGAATACGTTGTGGAAGAAGACCGGTACGACACTGAAGTTCTCCACTGCCTACCACCCACAAACGGATGGGCAGACAGAAGTTGTCAACCGAAGCCTTGCTACCTTGTTGCGTTGCCTAGTGCGGAATAGTCCGGCCACCTGGAATTCGGTCATGCCTATTGCGGAGTTTGCATTCAATAGTTACGTCAATCGGACCACGGGTCTGAGTCCATTCCATGTCATATTAGGCTACGAGCCTAGGAAACCCGTTGACCTAGTTGACGTCCCGTTAGGAGCCCGACCTAGTCAGTCCGCCAAGTCGTTCATTCAGCATTTACACACACTTCATGAGACAGTCCGAAGAAAGATTGTGGCTAGTAATGATAACTACAAAACTCAGGCCGATTTGCACAGGAGGGAGCAAACATTTGATGTCGGGGAGTAGGTTATGATACGCCTTCGGCCTGAGAAGCTCCCCCAAGGGGCTGCAAAGAAGTTAAGTGCTCCTCGGATGGGCCCCTACACAGTCACTCGAAGGATTAGTACGAACGCATATGAAGTTGACATGACACCAACAATAGGGATTCACCGAGTGTTCAATGTAGAAGATCTGACCTCATACCATGAGGAGCGAGTGTACGCGGATCCCTTAACTCCACCTACCCCTAATCCCCAGCTTGTCCCTCTTTCGGCGAAGTGCGCTTACGTCCACTTCTCCCAGGCAGTCGCGGATGGTTGAGCACCGCTCGGAAGACCCCACTTTACAGCCGACAGTTCCAATGACACCACGGTCAGACGGTACATTGCTACGACAGACGTCTACGCCTACCGGAGATACCCTACAGATTGTTGGTCGTGACTTCACGACTATGGCGGTTCGGTGGTCCTGCGTTACTTGGTCCTTTGGTCTGCCCGCCCGACTTCAGACGACACTTAACTTGCTGCCGAGGAGCTCGAGAAACTCGTCCCAGACTTACGCCGGGAGTACGACCATCTTCACTCACCGGAGATGAGGACTTTCGAGTCAGGGGGAGTTGGTGGCGATCGACATCACGCCTGCGTCTATTCCCACAGGAGGCGATGATTGGCGACCCGGATGGGCGATCCGAGCCCACGGATGCGCCCAGAGGATCGTTCCGAGCCAGTTTCATATATTAGTTTTCATTTTTATGTTATATTTAGCCCCCGATCGGCCCGAACAGTTAAAGCCTCCCGATCGGGAGCCCTAATTTTACTTTAGTTTTCTCTTATAAATATGCATGTTGTGGCCGGCCAAGGGGATCGATAGTTGCCCTACTGCAACTTGTCGGTCGACTCCTTCGGTGGATTCCCAAGGCGCTGCTCCCGTCCGCTTCCCCTCCTCTGTCCATACTCGTGCAACCCGTCCCTCGGCTCTCCAGAACCCGCCTTTCCCCTCTTCCTCCAGCATCTGGTGAAGCCGTTGTTGGTGCAACCATAGTGATCTGGAAGCGATCAAACATGTAGTCTCACTGCCAACTAAGTATGAGCTTATCAGGGTCGCAGATAAGATTGTGGAGAAATTGGGAGATTGGATCTGTACTATCTAACTCATATGTTGAGTTCAAGGATATTGAAAAGGGGCTGAAAATATTCTAAGGCATTTGGCGTTGAGTGTGTTTAGCTCACTCAACGCCATGAGGCATTTGGCGTTGAGTGTGTTTAGCTCACTAAACGTCATGGGGTTGTTGGCGTTGAGTGTGTTTAGCTCACTCAACGTCATGGAACTGAAGGCGTTGAGTGTGTTTAGTTCACTCGACGTCATGGAGGTTGTAAAGATTCTAAGGCATTAGGCGTTGAGTTTGTTTAGCTCACTCAACGCCATCGGGCTGAAAGCGTTGAGAGCGTTGAGTCCAGTCAACACTTTCGCGGGTTAAGTGTTAACTCTGCGAATGTTGGCGTTGAGTGCGTTGACTGTCGCACTTAAGCGTTGAGTGCGTCGAGTCCACTCAACGCCTTCATCGAGTAAAGGGTTTACCTGGCGAATCTGGCTCTTAGGCGTTAAGTGTATTGTATTCACTCCACGCCGTTCGACGAAGCCGTTCGACGAATGAAGTTCGACGTTCTGGCCTACGGCGCAGATTTCTTCGAGCTGAGTTCGACGAATCCAGTTCAACGTTCTGGCCTTTAGCGTAGATTTCGTCGAGCTGAGTTTAACGAATGCGTTCGACGTTCTGGCCTTTGCCGCAGATTTCGTCGAGATGAGTTCGACGAATGCGTTCGACGTTCTGGCCTTTGGCGCAGATTTCGTCGAGATGAGTTCGACGAATGCGTTCGACGTTCTGGCCTTTGGTGCAGATTTCGTCGAGCTGAATTCGACGAATTGTTCGTCGAGCTGAATTCGACGAATTGTTCGTCGAGCTGAATTCGACGAATTGTTCGTCGAGCTGAATTCGACGAATTGTTCGTCGAGCTGAGTTCGACTAATGCCTGTGTTGAGTCAAATGTTGACTTGTTGTATCTATCTCATGGGATATAAATAGAATGTTTTAGGGTTTTCTGGGTACGGTTGTTTTCTTCCAGCACACGAGCTGATACTGTGTGATAAGAGGAAAACCTAGAAATCCGACGGAAGTGTTCCGCCAATCCTGTCGCCGATTCTGATCCGGATCCCAGTGAGTGTCGTCGTCGCCTCTCCTACAACAGATCTAGCAGTCTGTGGAGACGCTGAGGGTCCTCTCCCGACCTAACGCTTGTGTGACAAGTTGTTGTGGGTTCTCCCGATCGTGTGGATTACTGTAGAGGCACGGATATACTTTCTGCGTTCAAGACTCTAGCCGTTATGTGGTCGGCCTGATTTTTCTGGAGCATCTAGGTTGAGTTCTGACTCAATCTCTCAAAGGTAATTTTTATTACAATATATTTTACTTTTTGATTCATGAATATTACTAGATCCGAACTCGTTTGGGTTTTTCTTGTTATTTTTCCGTTGCGTGCACAAGTATTGTGTCATCCCCAAAAACCCAACAGTGGTATCAGAGGGAGGTTGCCGGCAATATTCATTGTTTCAAAAGTTGTTGAATCCATGGCGTGTAGATTTGGTGATTTTGAAGTGTTCCAAATACCCAAATCTATTCTTGCATCTTTCCAAGAACGCATGTGATTTCTTTGAGTTTACTCCTTAACAGTAACCGTCATTGTGTTGGCAGTGTTGTAAATATCGGCCGACATGTCCGACATGTCGGCCGACATAAAGATTTTGGGTGCAAACTGCAACGAAACCGATTTGTTTGACAAAAATATCGTTTTGTAAAAAAACGGCGATATATCCTGATATATCGATATATCTCTAACCCGATATTTCGGTTATTATATTTAATATATAAAAAAACAAAGTTCATGGGACCCATATTTTTCTACTTCACGAGTCGATTTCACGCATTCATCATTTCTCGCTCTACCCTAAATTTTACGGGAGAGTCGCTCTGGCGGAGTGGTCGACACTCGACAGCTCCTTCTCCGGTGACGTGGCAACGGACCGGCATCGCAGGCGAGGAGTAGACGACGACGTCGAGCTTTCTACGAATTGGCATCGCAGGCGAGGACGCGAGGATTCGATGTCGGGCTTTAGGGCTTCTGCTACTTCACTTCACTGTAAGCCCCCTTCTTTCTTCTTTCTTCTTTTTTCTGCGATAATTGAAAGTTTTATTTGGAGTTATTATATTGATCAAGTCATAAGATCTAAAAGTTTATTAAACTTGTGTTACTGTAAGATTCTTATTTATGCTATAGTTAGGTTTTTTCTTTCAATAGCTAAGTTTATAACTTTTCATGTGTAAATCTACAGTGATTTTTGTTTCTCCTGTACTAAGAAAAACTCTCCTCCAACTTTACATAATTACATGGGCTTCTCCTTTTTCTTTAAAAATTATTTCAAAGAAAATGTTATAAATACTTATTTGTCTATACATTGCTATAGTTATTTGTCTGTACATTTTTATTTATTTGCAAAAAATATGTTTATAAATAATGTAATCTTTATTTAAATATTAAAATCTGATATTGTAAAATATCTCTGATATATCCCCCGCAATCCGACATACGACATTTCAAACTCAAACCGACATAAACCCGACATCCGACATCTACAACATTGTGTGTTTGTTTGTGAAACTAAGTATGTGTTAGATTTTGAATCTCACATAAAGTGACGTGTTTGTCTATTGTGTAAGTGGAGTTGGTGTTGCTCATGTCCCGTGCATGTAGGTCTGAAGATTTGGACATGTTCTAGATGTTCAGAGTTAACCCAGTTCATCAAGTGTTGATGATTCTTGTGCACATTTGGGATGCATTTGGATTATGATTGTTATATTTTAATATGTTTGATGTGCACGCGGGTTAAGTGTTAACCATGATTAAAGAGTTAATCAACTATTTAAAATCTCTTAAACAATATTAAGTATTCAGATGTCTTCCGATGGATGACGCTCTTCCTGCCTCGATTGATGAAGTGTGGGTTTGTCAAAGCAAGCTGCATTAATCTATCTTGGTGTGGGTGGGAGCGGATAATTGTGATATCCCACTGTCGACATCGGGTCTAGCTTAACTGGGTGACCTCAAAGGTTGAGTGCTCAGAGGCATGGAATTGGCATGCAACATATGATGAATGCGAATAAAGAGTTATTCACCAGTCATACAAGAATTGCATTGTGATGCAATTGGCAAACGTTGTCTACCTAAATAGTTGCATTATGAGAGAAAAGTCAAAGCTGACTCATAGTGTTTGTGAAATATGGATCTTGTCCACTAAGAGGGTTACTCGTCAAACTCTTCGAATTGATATCGAGGGTTATAAGTTTGATAAAAATAGTGAGAGTTTTTGATTAAAGTCCTAATTGAAAGATAAATTGTATTTTAAAATGTGGTACTAATTTGTTTTGCTTGTATTCTTGTAGAATTTCCATGGCAAGTGATTCACACTCTACCCTGTCCCTCAGAGCGATCCTTGAGAAGGAGAACCTGAGTGGTATAAATTATTTGGACTGGTACAGAAACCTGAGAATTGTTCTCAGGCAAGAGCGCAAGCTCTATGTTTTGGAAGAGGTATCCCCTGATGAGTCTGCCGGTAATGCACTCCGTGCTGATAAAGATGCTTATAAGAAGTATATTGACGACTCCTTAGACGTCGAATGTCTCATGTTAGCGACCATGAACTCTGAGCTTCAGAAGCAACATGAGAACATGGGTTGTAAGGACATTGATGAGTATCTCAAGAAAATGTTTCAAGAACAAGCTCGTCAAGAGAGATTCGACGTCACCAAGGCGTTGTTTCAGTGTAAGATGGGAACTCGGGACCTAGTAGGGACTCACGTACTCAAGATGATTGGGTATATCGAGAACCTTGAAAGACTAAGTTTACTTCTGGGCCAAGAGTTGGATACAGACCTGATCCTGCAATCGCTGTCGGACAGTTATGAGCAGTTTGTCTTGAACTATAACATGAATGAAATAGACAAGACACTGTCTGAGCTCCTAGACATGTTGTGAACTGCCGAGATAATATGAAGAAGGTCAAGTCTGTTAGCCCCATATTGATGGTGTAGAAAGGCAAAGGCAAGGGCAAGGCCAAGGGCTTCAAGAAGACGAAGGTGGGACCTAAGTCTGAACTGGAGCCCAAGTCTTCTACACTGAAAAAGAAAGGCTCAGGGAAATAAGGGAAGTGTCATCAATGTGGCAAGGCTAGTCATTGGAGGAGGAATTGTCCTTCATACATTGAGGGTCTGCAAAAGATGAGAGGAGGTATGACCTCCACTTCAGGTATATATGTTATAGAGATAAACTTTTCTACTCCTTCATCCTGGTATTGGATACCGAATGTGGTTCACACATTTGTATAAATATGCAGGAACTGGGAAGGAGAAGAATGTTGAGTAAATGAGAGGTGGACCTGCGCGTTGGACATGGAGCAAGAGTTGTTGCCGTTGCTGTGGGGATTTATTGTCTTGATTTGCCCAGTGGGCTTGTAATAGAACTAGATAATTGTTATTTTGTTTCTTTCATAACTAGAAACATTATATTCATTTCATTTTGGACATGGTGGGTTTTTTCTTATTATTAAGAACAACTGTTGTTCAATATTTAAAAATGATGTTTGTTATGCTGTAGTGCAAATGTTTAATGGTTTGTATGTTTTGAACTTACACCATCCGATCTATAATATTAAAAATACTAAAATACTAAGAACAGATGACTCGAACCCTACGTATCTTTGGCATTGTCGTTTGGGTCATATAAATGAGAAACGTATATCCAAGCTTCATAGAGATGGATTGTTGGACTCATTTGATTATGAATCATTTGAGAGATGTGAATCTTGTTTGTTAGGCAAGATGACTAAAGTTCCTTTCACTGGCTTCAATGAGAGGGCTGATGATCTCTTGGGTATAGTACATAGTGATGTATGTGGACCCGTGAGTTCTATGGCTAGAGGTGGGTTCTTCTACTTTGTTACATTTACTGATGATTTCAGTAGATACGGATATGTGTATCTTATGAAGTGCAAATCCAAAATTTTTGAAAAGTTCAAAGTGTTTAAAAGCGAAGTAGAAAATCAGCTGGGTAAGAAGGTTAAAGCACTCCGATCTGATCGAGGTGCGAATACCTAAGTCGTGAGTTCCGTGATCATCTGATAGAGTGTGGTATTATACCACAGCTCACTCCACCTAGAACATCACACATAATGGTGTGTCTGAGAGGAGAAATCGTACTTTGTTAGACATGGTACGGTCGATGATGAGTCAAGCAGATCTGTCTATTTCCTTTTGGGGCTTTGCTATAGAAACTGCTGCTTTAACATTAAATTGTGCTCCAACGAAAGCAGTTCTAAAGAAACCATATGAGATATGCACTGCGAAGCGTCCCAGTATGTCGTTCATTAAGGTTTGGGGCTGATAGGCATACGAGAGACGTCAAATGTCCGATAAGCTGGAACCCAAATCAAATAAGTGTTATCTTATGGGGTATCCTAGGAAAACCAAAGGGTACTATTTCTACCTACCGTCCGAGGGCAAAGTATTTGTCTTAAGAACTGGTGTCTTTATTGAGAAATAGTTCTTAAGCAGAAAGACAGTCAGTGTAGAACTTAAAGAAGTTCAGGAACCGCAAACAGTGAATGAACTGGAATTTGAACCTAAGTCAGGACTACAAGTAGTTGTAGCTGGAGAACCTGCTCAGGAAACACAAGTTCCACGTAGATCTAGTAGACCAAGATTTAAGTCTGAGAGATATGGATTTCTCGTGTCTCAAATAGGTAATGTGTTGTTTATGGATCATAGTGATGAGCATGCAACCTACCATGAGGCTATGTGTGGACCGAACTCCGAGAAGTGGCTTGAGTGCATGAAATCTGAAATGCACTCCATGTATGAAAACCAAGTATGGACTTTGGTGGAACCACCTGAAGGGGTAAGACTCATAGGGTGCAAGTGGGTCTTCAGAAGAAGACTGACATGGATGGGAATGTACAGACATTCAAAAGCCGATCGGTGGCAAAGGGTTTTAAGCAAATTCATGGTGTTGACTATGATGAGATTTTTTCCCCTGTTGTCATGGTTAAGTGCATCAGAATTCTGCTTGTTATTGCTGCGTATTATGACTACGAGATCTGACAGATGGATGTCAAAACGGCTTTCCTTAATGGGAACCCCCTCGAGGAAGTGTACATGACACAACCTGAGGGTTTTGTGTCTCCAGGTGAAGCCACTAAAATATGCAAGCTGCAGAGATTCATTTATGGATTGAAACAAGCTTCTCAAAGTTAGAATCTTCGTTTTGATGAAAAGATCAAAAAATTTGGTTTTATCAAGAATGAGGATGAACCTTGTGTTTACAAACGGATTAGTGGGAGCATTGTAGTCTTCCTGATATTGTATGTAGATAACATAATGTTGATCGGGAATGATAAACCGACCCTGCAAGTTGTTAAGAACAATCTAGGGGACTGCTTTTCGATGAAGGACTTAGGGGAAACGACTTATATACTCGGTATTAAGATCTATAGAGATAGATCGAAGCAGTTGCTGGGTTTGACCCAAAGTACGTACATTGACAAGGTGTTGAAACGGTTCAGCATGCTTGAGTCCGAGAAAGGATTCTTGCACATGTCGCATGGTGTGAGTCTCTCTAAGGACCAGTGTCCTAAGTCTTGTGAAGATAAGGCCCGCATGAAGTTGGTTTCATATGCTTCGCCAGTTGGATCAATCATGTATGCAATATTATGTATTAGACCCGATGTCTCTTATATTTTGAGCATGACTAGCAGGTATCAGTCTGATCCCGATGAAAGTCACTGGATAGCCGTCAAGAATATTCTCAAGTACTTGCGAAGAACTAAGGATATGTTCTTGGTATTCGGCGGAGAGGAAAAGCTCGTTGTAAGTGGTTATACGGATGCTAGCTTCCAAATTGATAGGGACGATCCAAAGTCCCAGTCAGGGTTTGTGTTTTGCCTGAATGGAGGTGTTGTTAGTTGGAAGAGTTCCAAGCAGGATACAGTTGCCGATTCTACCACTGAGACCGAGTATATTGTCGTTGCAAATGGAGCGAAGGAGGCTATATGGATTAGGAAATTCATCGACGAGTTAGTGTACTTCATAGCATTGTTCGTTTTGTAGATCTCTACTGTAACAACAACGGTGCAATTGCACTTGCTTCGGAACCTAGATCTCATCAGCGCTCCAAACACATACTCTGGCGGTTCCATCTGATTCGAGAGATTGTCGATCGAGAAGATGTGAGCATATGCAGAGTGCCGACTGAGGAAAATATTGTGGATCCACTAACAAAGTCCCTCGCACAGAGAAAGCATGGTGGTCATATTACATCTATGGGTATACGATACCTAAATGATCAACTCTAGTTTGAGTCTTGTGGATTGTATGTTTGTTGGTTGTATAAAATTTCATTTGATAAATAAAAGTAATATATGCATTTCATTTTATATATTTTGTCAAGTTCTTTTATTATGAAGTTATTTTTATTGTGATAGAGTAGTTCAATTTAATAAATGTCATTAGAGTGTTTGCTTTCATAGGTCAAGTAGTGACTTGATGTGAGAACCTATGATTTCAGAAGCTTCATTCTTAAAGGTCTCTGGTCGTTGTATCATCTTAGAAGCTAAGGGCGATGATGATACCTTTAAGACTAGCATGTGCGTTGACTGATAACCCGTCCTCACAGGTCATGATATTGTGATATCAAGTCATCACATGTGTACTTGTTATGAACAAGTTGTTTGTGGTCCTTTGACCTGAAGTCACAGCTTTCATTGAGTGAGGAAGAGCATATTTTGATGTCATCAAAAGTCCAGTCTTGAGAAACTTGGATGATAAAGGTGGTTATTGGGTACGTTACGAATCATTTGGGTATTTGCGTGTGAGCAGAAATGTGATTTGTCCTACTATATAACAAGCGTTGCATCCATGGGGCCCCTTGATGAAATGGGACTAAGAAGTGCATGGTCATGTTTTGTTGATTCAATACATGATATTGGACTCACAAATTTCCTGCAAGTTCATTCTAGATCAAGAAACTTGTATTAAACATTTATGAGGGTGACACGGTCTATACCTCTATTTCTATCTTGATGTAAGGGACGAAGGGACATGACAACACTGTAACATTGGTCACAATGACTATTGAGTTTTATAAACTCTTACTGTTTGGGGAGCAATGATGTATTGCTACATGTCGTTCATTGTTTGTGAAGCTTTTGTTTGATACTTTCTAGATCAAGTGGGAGACTGTTGGTGCAACCATAGTGATCTGGAAGTGATCAAGCATGTAGCCTCACGGCCAACTCAGTATGAGCCTATCAGGGTCGCACATAAGATTATGGAGAAATTGGGAGATTGGATCTATACTATCTAGCTCATATGATGAGTTGAAGGATATTGAAAAGGGGCTGAAAATATTCTAAGGCATTTGGCGTTGAGTGTGTTTAGCTCACTCAACGTCATGAGACATTTGGCGTTGAGTGTGTTTAGCTCACTCAACGTCATGGGGCTGTTGGCGTTGAGTGTGTTTAGCTCACTCAACATCATGGGGCTGAAGGCGTTGAGTGTGTTTAGTTCACTCGACGTCATTGAGGTTGTAAAGATTCTAAGGCATTAGGCATTGAGTGTGTTTAGCTCACTCAACGTCATCGGGCTGAAAGCGTTGAGAGCGTTGAGTCCACTCAACGCTTTCGCGGGTTAAGTGTTAACTCTGCGAATGTTGGCGTTGAGTGCATTGACTGTCGCACTTAAGCGTTGAGTGCGTCGAGTCCACTCAACGCCTTCGTCGAGTAAAGGGTTTACCTGGAGAATCTGGCTCTTAGGCGTTGAGTGTATTGTATTCACTCAACGTCATTCGACGAAGCCGTTCGACGAATAAAGTTCGACGTTCTGGCCTGCGGCGCAGATTTCGTCGAGCTGAGTTCGACAAATCCAGTTTGACGTTCTGGCCTTTGGCGCAGATTCCGTCGAGCTGAGTTCGACGAATGCGTTAGACGTTCTAGCCTTTGGCGCAGATTTCGCCGAGCTGAGTTCGACGAATGCGTTCGACGTTTTGGCCTTTGGCGCAGATTTCGTCGAGCTGAATTCGACAAATTGTTCGTCGAGCTGAGTTCGACGAATGTCCGTGCTGAGTCAAATGTTGACTTGTTGTATCTATCTCCTGGGATATAAATAGGATTTTTAGGGTTTTCTGGGTACGGTTGTTTTCTTCCAGCACACGAGCCGATACTGTGCGATAAGAGGAAAGCCTAGAAACCCAACGGAAGTGTTCCGCCAATCCTGTCGCCGATTCCGACCCCGGTGAGTTTCGTTGTCGCCTCTCCTACAACAGATCTAGCAGTCTGTGGAGACGCTGAGGGTCCTCTCCCGACCTATCGCTTGTTTGACAAGTTGTTGTGGGTTCTCCCGATCATGTGGATTACTGTAGAGGCGCGGATATACTTTTTGCGTTCAAGACTAGCCGCTGTGTGGCCGGCCTGATTTTTCTGGAGCATCTATGTTGAGTTCTGACTCAATCCCTCAAAGGTAATATTTATTACAGTATGTTTTACTTCTTGATTCATGAATATTGCTAGATCCGAACTGGTTTGGATTTTTTCTTGTTCTTTTTCCGCTGCGTGCACAAGTGTCGTATCATCCCAAAAAACCCAACAATCATCCACTCCTTCCCCGCCTCCGTCCATACCCGTACAGCCCCCCCCCCCCCTCCAAAACCTGCAGCTTCCCCCCCCCCTTTAACCTCCGGTGGAGCCGACCCGCACCTTCCCCGTCCCCTCTACTCGCAGACCGAAACGCAGGGCTTCTCCCGCCCCGTCAATGCACGTCGAACCCACCTACGCCCCGCAAGCCTTCCTCCGCCCCACCTGGCCCCAGATCCCCTCCGTCGGCCCTGACCCTCCAGATCCACGGCCCTAACTCGCCGGCCGGCCACCCTCTCGCTCGATATCCTACAGATCTCGCTTTCCAACACCCAAGTTCCTCAAAACCGCACTTTCCTAGTTACTTGCTGCCCCACCGTGGAACCACCGTCCAACCGGAAGCGCCCCCGCCACCGTTACTTCATCCCGAAGCCGAGCCGCCGCGAGCATGAGCAAATCAAGGTATATGGTGTGTTATTTCTCTCATTTTAATGCTTGATCTTGAGCTATTGTTGTGGTTGTGGATTCATTATATGCTATCATATTTAATTTGTGGTTTGGCTTGCGGATTTTCTGCTGGCGCGCTCTAAGTGAATCGCAGCTCATTCGTTGGCAAATTTTAATCGACGATTGCGTTAATTGTTGCTTACAATTGTGACTGTCGAGTCCTTAGCTTTTGTTAAAGTTTTATTACTTGCTAGGCGATCTTTACTTGCACTGTTCTCGTGTTGGCACGTGCACCGCACATAAATCTCATACTCATTAAGTCGTATTTTATTGTCCTTCATTTTAGCCGGTCTATCACTGCATCACTTTTTGGACCTAAAGGGCATTTTCAATTTCTACACTATCATCTGGCGGTAGTGTTATCACCCAGCAGCGATAGAGCATAAAAATGGGCTAGAGCACTTCATGAATGGTTTAAGGACGATGTAGAAAAAAATTGTAAACTACTACCCCGCGATATGTGTTGGTGTCCAAGGTAAAATTACGGAATTTTGATGGACTAATCAAAAATTGAGTATATTACGGCCCAACAGTGGCAGCTAGTGTCGGACAATAGCACTTGCTCCAAAAGGAAATTGTGCAGCACAGCGCGGAATTTTGAATTAATGCGTTGTCGCCCAGAAGTAGCAGCTAGTGTCGGCGGTAGCTCCAAAAATATTACAAACTTCTATATATACGTGATGGAATTTCTCTCTAAATCTTCGATCTTTGAGGAGGAATTTTTCCCTAGCAGTCCAAGAGCCCCGAAGAACTCCCTCTCTCATTCCTAAGGATCCAAAGGAAGAAGTCGTCTTTAAGGAACATCAAAATGAAGATTTTCAAGGGAACAAAGCAAATATTCAACCAAACCTTCATCTTCTTCATAGATCATCAGTTTGAGGGAGCTTTCAAATCTTTCGTATTCTTTACCTATTGTATTTTTTGTTGTTTCTTATTTTCTTTGATTGTTATAATCGTTTTCACACCGTTCAGCGACTAGATCTTTGGAATATTTAGGGAGTGCAAATCGTCGTTGTTGCGACAACTAGACTTCAGGTTCAGATTTAGGGGTTCTCCGGAAGAGAGGCTTGAGCAAAATCCAGGGGAGGATTTGCTAGAATCAAGAAGTTCGAGATGTGAGTGGTATAAAAAACACCGAAATATTATTATTCATCGCCTTCAATATTTGCATGAAAAGTCAGAAGATCCAATATTGTATTTTTTTTGTTTATGAATAAAATGAATATGGTGTTTCTTTGAAAAACCTTCAATTCAATCATCTCTAATATATATATTTTCGCTGCATATTGAATTGCTCTGAAAAAGAAATTAAGAATTTTTCATAAACCATATTCTCCCACAACACCGGGATTCTTAAAAAATAGAGAAAATATAAAAAAATTCATACTATAGAAAGCAAGAGAACTGTGCAATTTTAATGCAGGACTAACGTATTGGTCTCATAATTTATCTGGAATGGAAGGGAAGAAAGAAGTTAATGTGGAAGAGACTCAGATATTAGAGAAATTTGTTCCTATTTAGTATAGCATTACCATACCATTCTATCACTAAATATGATAGTATGAGTAAGTTGAAATAATAATGTATTAGCAAATAACTTTAGATGGTGGCAGATGATTAAGAAAATTGTATTCCAACAAGTAATCAAATTATTTCTACAAAGGGACGATAATACTACTTACTAAAAGAAATTTTGTGCATAATCAACCTAAATATTAATGATATGCAGCCATAGAAAACTTGTAAAAAGGTGATGATTTCACAAGAAAAATGTTAACAGTTACCTTATTTTTCGTGTTGGCTTTGCATGCCCTGTAACATTAGCAAGTTCTGCCTCGAGTTCTTTTTTCTTCAAGTTAGAAAACAAGAAAAAGTTAAATGGAGCATACACAGAGAAATATAGCACCACATAAAGAAAGGTAAACTAATAGTACTATCATAATATAATTAACTGCCTTACCATAGTATCGCGCATTTTCTCAAAAAGAATGGATTTCACTGGTTCTTTCCCAATCCAGCGGCATAATTCCAGTGTCAAGCCCTTCGAAGATGCACGTACATTCTGATCTTGGTGATCGAATAGTTCAGGAAGCATCTTCAAAATCTTTTTAGGGGGGACAACCTTTGCACCAAACTCACTGGATGTTTAAAGATGTTAAGAACCTAAAAGTTGCTTCTAATCACAAAACTAAATATACATAAAGAAATGCATGACAATCTTAGTGGACCTGAGGGCTTGAAACATGACATCAATTGCAGGCACAACTGCTTTTGCAACTTTATTTTTTATTGCTTTCTCCATGGTTTCCTGGAACATCATAACCGCAAAAATGTAAATATATATATACTACAAACAAAATTTCAAAGAGACTTACCAGATCAAATACCAGTACTAACGAAAGATGGCAAGAAGGATATTAAATCCAAAAGTAAAATATGCTGATGTCTATTGTACTTTTTGGAATAACTGGGAATCTGGAAAACGTATGTTTATGAAAGTGGATGCATGTCTGGCTAGTGACTAAACAAAACGCGTACAAAGAAGACCAAAACTCAGAATAGCTGGAGCTACAAACACCAAGAAAATGAACCATATATCATCTAGGGAGAAAAGAATAGTTATTTTTGTCCAGGCGTTTCATGATGGAAATTTGAGTCAACGATACCTACAGTCGTATAAAAATCGAAGAAATGAAACTGCAGGCATTAAATAATAAAAGATAAAAAAATCGAGAAATAAGTTCTCGCCAAACATCCGGAGGCTGGCCTTGACACTCCACTCTCCAAGAGAGCCAATACCTAGGACTCCAAAAGGGTACCCATCTAAGGAAACTACCACTCATATATATAGGCGAGTAGGGGAAATATAAAGTACAATAATGTCCACGGGCTACATATACTAATATCAGCATGTGGAGGCCGCATCGTATCAACACGTCCCGCCCGAAAAACGACCTTGTCCTCAAGGTCGAGGGCCAAAGCGGTCATCAGAAAGAGTCAGCAGATCAAATTCTCCGGAGTCAGGATCAGTATCTTCAGAACTCAGCAACACGCATAGATTCCTGAGAGGGAAGACGTGGATGGGCTAGAACGGTTGCTGGCAACGAAAGCAGATGCCTTTGCGATGAAGCTCTTCGTGTTATTGGTAAGACAGATGATGAGGCCGTCGGGGGCCTGTGGACGTGGAGCTAGAGGATGCGGAGGCGGTGTCAGTAGCTGGCACCCAGGTCGGGGCAGAGGGTCCACGTCCGGAAGAGGTGGCGGTAATGGCCGCGGCGGTGGGGGTGGCCTGGCCGAGGAGGATGGTGGGGCTGGGTAGAGTTCCTCGTCGAGAAACCTAGCCTGCTCCAATGCGCGGGAAAGAGTCGTCGGGTTGTGGACCCGAAGACGCGCACAGAGGTGGGGGTGCAGAACTGCAAGAAAATAGCCCAAGTAGTGATCGGGGGTCAGTTCAGGAACATGCGTAGCGATCGCGATGAATACGTCGATGTAGGTGTTCACGGAGTCAGACTAGAGGACAAAGCTAAGGCGGTCAAAGGCATTACCTATCATGCGGCTATCGTAGTGTCAGAGGAGCCTCCTTCAATGTGGGCCAGGAAATGTCAGGTACCTGCTGACGCATCCAACGCACTCAATGGAGCATCGAGCCCTCCATATAGATAGTGGCGAGGAGGACCTTCTGGTTGGCGGGGGTTGAACTGCAAGTTGAAGAACTGCTCGGCGCGGGCGATCCACCTGAATGGGTCGGTGTCATCGAACACGGGAATCTCAATCTGGCGGACGTGGGTCGGGACATTGTCTGACACGGGGTGCAAAAACCCCAAATGGTCGGAAACTGTTTGAATTGGTGGCGGTGGAGGGATCGGAGGGCGATTCACTGCCGCAGTAAGTCCACGAAGGATGAGCGTGAGATCCGCCGGCTGGGCTTCGATGTGATACATGCGCTGAGAGTCCGAAATGGCAGTGGTGGGGGTGTTCTCTTCGGCATGGAGGGCCCATTTCCCGAGTCGTGGGCATGAAACATCGGCTAGGTGTAGTGGCGAGGAGCGTCGTAAGGCTGCACTAGATGGAGGGGGCGGCCTGACTCGGTGGAAGACGGCGAGAAGGCAAAACGGCCGCTGGGAGCCGATGTAAACGCCAGACGCCAGGAGATGTTACACGGTGCCGACTAGAGGCGTAGCGGGGTGGGAAAGACGCTGGCGGTGGGAACGTTGTTGGAAGCATCTGGGAGCGCTGGAGAGGCTGGAGCAGTCAGCAGAATTGAAGAACGGGGCCACAGCGGAGCGGAGGCGATGCGGCTGATCGCACAGAAGCGGAGGTGATGCAATGTGGCCGGAGCGGAGGCGATGCGGGCTGAGTGCGCAGAAATAGCGCAGGATTCGTTGGATACGCGCAGCTGGATCGCGGAATCCGTAGCAGGCGGAAGCTGCACTTGCGGAATGAAAGGAGGCGAGGCGGAGGATTTAGGGTTCGGAAAACCCAAATCAATAACTGGTCAGACCAGTTGATACACTACAGTTGTATCAAGATCGAAGAAATGAAATTGCATTGCATTAACTAATAAAAGATACAATCAAAAAACAAGTTCTCGTCAAGCATACGAAGGTTGGGTCCTCCTTGACACTCCATTCTGCAAGAGGGCCAAAACCTAAGACTCCAAAAGGTTGCCCATCTAAGGAAACTACCACTCATATATATAGGCCAGTGGGGGAAATACAAAGTACAATAATACCCTGGGCTACATAGACTAATATCAGCATGTGGCGGCCGCATTGTATCAGTTAAGCTGCATTTAGCATCCAAACAGTCCAAAACAAAAGCTTGGAGCACTTCAATTAAAGAGAAAATAAATATATAAGCAGAAAAATTCGTATAGATAAAACTATGTTTTGAACTTTGAAAACTCATAAATTTGAGGGGGAAAATACAGTTCTAAAATATAGAATTCCGAATATCATCCTTCAAAAAACATGGATAAAAATAATGAAACCAGATGTCTGACAAGTACATATAAGAAAATCAATGAAGACAAGTTCATAAATATGGAACACATATAGGTCTATCAAATTTTTAACAGTTACGAGATTGTCTGAAAGTTGGTATTAAAAGAATATTAACTTGGAATATAACAAGTAAATAACTGACCGGGAAATCATATTGACATGTCGATAATAGCAAGCATATTGCAACATAATCCTGCTAAAGGTCAAATATTTTTCACCGGGTATGGTATACATTAGTCTTTGACTTTTTTAAACTCATCTGGTTAAAACTAAAACAAACAAAAAAACAATGCGCGCTGAAGAATCCTGAGTGCATGAACTATAGGGCACCTACCGAAGATAAATAGTGGCAATAGACTTGGATAATTTGGGTACGTAGAACGGAGGATGGATAATACACCAATATTGCGAGTACATGGTGTACAACGCCGTATTTGGCGAGCGGAGCCCATATGTGAGATCAGGCCAGATGGGACCATTCTGGTCCAGGCGAGCTGAGATAGGCGAGTGGAACAATACCTCTTCGACACACGCATGGCGAGTGCTGGGAGCGAGCAGAGGGCGAGTAGAGAATCGTGGTCGTCACTCGCCCCTGGCCCAGGAGCGATAAGGGGCGAGTGGGGTGGCGAGTCCCGCACTCGCTCCCAGGTCAAGGTAAGCGGCAAGTGTTGGCCCTGCTAGGCACTTGCCTTCTCTGACGAGCGGCTGACTCGCCCAGAAGGAATCCTCTAGAAAACTCATTTTGAGTCTGTTAATAGCCCCTCCAAACAGCGGAGCTTCGTTGTTAGCAGACCAAATTGGGTTGCGTATAGTATATCCAAAAGGCGGGATTCCGCTATGTGCAGGCCAGACTGAGAAAACTATAAATAGACCTTTAAGGGTACTTGTGAGGGAGATCTGATTTTTTGGCTTCTTCCTCCTCAGGTTAACTTCGGTTGGCTTCCAGTGCCTTTCAAGTTGCCCAGCTCAGTATTGGCTAGGGAGGGGAAGCTCTCTTCGATCTTCTGGGTGTGTGGCAGGACCTTCATACTGCAGCTCAGGGTCTGTTCCTAGTTCTAAGTCACCGGTCAGGCGCTCTTGCTTCAGGTCCTTCACCTCGACCTCCAAGAGCTCTCGCACTGCCTCGCCCCTAAAACCGTCCCGGGAAAGACTAAGGTCGGGACGTGCAGCCATGTGCGAGAGCTCTAGCGCGCGGAGCTGCGCTCGCGCGCTCTCCTTGGCGCGCCTCTGCATAGTCATGGATTCAAAGGCTACTGCGTCCTCGCAGCCATAAAGCCTGAAGGAGAGGGCAAAGGCGTGCGCGCTGGGAGGTCGTCGCTTTGACCACAAAGGGAGGAGCGAGGAGACCGAGATACGGTGAGCCCTCTCGTCCGAGAGCACCATCGGCTCGTCGGCGCTATCCTTGACTTTTGAACCCAAGCCGAAGTTGCGATGCGAGTCGTGTGTCTCCTTCGTGCGAGTCCCAGGCCCCGACTCGGTTGACGGCTCAAGGAGAGCACTCAATGTCTTCCCCTCCTCTTGGGGGGGCCTTAGACTTGTTTCCCCTTTGACACTGTTGTTTTCTTAAGTTTCTTGGGTGGGAGCAAGCCCTAAGGCTGGTTGAGATCGACTGGCGCGGTTCGCATCTTGCTGCTAAAAGGGGCAAAGGTCCCCAGCATTTCTATGCAAGTCGCTGAGGCAGTCTTCGCCGGAGCGAGTTGATCAGTCGATTCCTCAGCACTCGCATAGGGCTGATTCTCTGGGTCCAAGCGCTCCCCTGCATAGCAACAACTCAGCAACCTCCGAGAGAAATGCTAAAAAATGCGGAGTATGATAAAAACTGAAGGTAAGTGTACCTTCCCCAGGGAGTACCGGAGGGAGCTAGTCGAGGCCCCTCCTCAAGAAGGCGACCTCGAATTTCTTGTGTAGGAAAAATTGATGGAGGGTGGAGTCGTGGCCCGTCACAGTCGGAGGCGGATACGTAACCTCGGTCTGCTAGATCGGCGAGTAGGGAATGTTCCCCAAGTTTCCCTTGATGAAAACGAATTTGGTTATCCATTGGTGTCTCTTGTTCGCGGTCTCGTATACCTTGAGCTGCAAGCCGGAAAAGAATATGACTCCATCGTTGTTAGCCTTGTAAATAAATAACTTACAAAAGACAGTCAGATTAAACTCCAATTGCTCCTTGCGAAGGAAGGAGGCGAATGCAACCATCATGACTATCGTGTTGGGGTTCAGCTGTGCGGGAACGGCACCCAAGTATTTTAGGATCTGTCACACTTCGGGCAACAAGGGGAGGCGCAACCCCACGTCGAAGTGCGAGACCGGGGAGGCGAGTTCATCGTCGGAGAAAATGTTGATCACCTCCCCCTTCATGGAGCGGCGCGTAGTGTATCCGGGCGCGACGAAGTCGGCTACGAACGAGAGGTACTCTGATTTGGTCAGGTTTCTGTCAAAGAAAGGGTACTCGACAAAACTGCCTCGCACACTTTGTTCTACCATCTGCATCAACATTCGCCTTACCCATTCCGACAGAGTGAGATGTGCGGGTGCTGAAAGGCAAGGAGTAGAGGAGGAGAAAGTGCAAAGCAGCAAGGGTAGTTAATGCGGTGGGTGGGGGCCTATTCATAGAAAAAGGCTAGGCGGCGCAGGGGTGGGCTGAGGGCGCGCGGGTAACGAACTCGTAACCACTTGCCCCGCTTGGTACCGAACCCGCGAGACCTCCCCCTACCTGCCCGCGAGTGGATCGTATAAGCATGTTCACCATAAGGAAAAAGCACTCAGGGAAACTACGACTTCATATTTACAAGAAGCGAGCACACGTTTATTATTGCACATAAATGTTCAACGAATCCATAAACGAAAAATGGGCGGCCATCACAGACGGCCCATTCAATAGAAAAGAAGACAAAGCGCGAGAAAAGCAATACTAAGAAGGGAAGGGGGGGCGAGTGGCGGTAGGCTCAGAACAGGAGTCATTTCCATCTCCCCCGACCACGTGCCCTTGTCCCCGGCGGACGGCGAGAATTGTTGTACTCGCGAAGCGTGTTAAGCTCCAGTTGCGCGAGGCGCATGTGTTCTTCCACCCGCTCAATATGAGCTCATGGGGATGTCGCCTCGTCGCCAGTCTCTCCCCGCACCTCTCTAGCAAGCCGAACGTAGTCCTCTTCAAGGTCTCACAGTCAGTGCTCGCTCATGACCCTCTCTTCTTGGAGCCCTCGCAGCATGAGCCCGTACTTCCAAAGAACGTTCGATGTTCTCCTCTTCATCTCCTCATGATCGTTCAGGTTGCCCAAAAATTCTACAAACATGTTAGGGGAAGGAGGTGGCGAATCGACATCCATTTCGGACAGTTCTTCAATTTCAGAGGCTCCTGGGGTCATCAGTATGAATTGGAAACGCAAGAGTTAGATCCAAGATTATAACAGTGAAGGGGAGGGTACTCTAACTCACCATGCGAGACCGACAACTCCTTGCCAGGGTGCTGGCGAGAGGAGCTTGGTTGTCCTTGAAAGGGCCGTCGGAGAGGAAGGGTGAACGACTTCCCAAGACCTGGGCGAGAGGGGTCCTGCTCCAAGATCAAAGCAGAAGAGGGGATGGAAATTTCAACATCACCTTTTTACCACTGGGAGCGAATTGAGGAGGGTCACGTGAGGGCCAGCGAGACGGCGATTTCGGCGGCAGGGTACCCAGGTCGGTGGTCCCAAAGGGAGAAGTTGCAGGGAGCAACACAAGTCAGTTCGAGGGATAAGTAAAATAAATCGGTGGGCTAGCAGAGGATGAGTTACCGGAGGCCAGCGAAAGATCGCCCGGGGTAGCGCGAGTGGTCGCATCCTTAAGAGGGCGGATCTCTGGAGCCTTTGGATGACTCGCATCGCCGCAAGAGGGGGTACTGATATCCACTGGGATCTCTCCAGCGCCCTTATCCTCGGGGTGACCTTCCTGGGTCTCGTCAAGGAAGTGGAGCCCGTGGTCAGTAGTTGATACCGGCACTTTGAAGGGAGCAAGATCACCTGGCGTCAGGTCCTGTCTGACCTTCTTAGTATTCTTGCGCTTTGAGGGCGGGTCTGAAGGCCTTCGGGAGAGCCAGGGGAAGAGTTCGGCAGTGGATGACTTGCTCAGCTACCGCACCTCCGCGATTCGTTCTCAAAACTCTTTAGAAAGAGACATTCTGCAGTGATGGCAAGAAGTAAAGGGGAAGAAGTAACCCCCCCCCCCCATGGTTTGACAAGTATATATAGGCCCACGGGGGAACACTAAAAGATTCACTCAGAAATCAACTACCACTCGCCGAATATCTAGAGTTGGACTTTTCTTTTCGAGTTTGGGCCAATCTCGCAAGGAACGGGGATTGTGAACAGCCCTGTATTCGGGGAGTGGGGCCCACATGTGAGATCGGGGCCAGATGGGACCATTCTGGTCCAGGCGAGCTGAGATAGGCGAGAAGAACAATACCTCTTCGACACACGCATGGCTAGTGCTGGGAGCGAGCAGAGAGCGAGTAAAGAATCATGGTCTTCACTCGCCCCTGGCCCAGGAGGGATAAAGGGCGAGTGGGGTAGTGAGTCCCGCACTCGCTCTCGGGTCAAGGTAAGCGGTGAGTGCTAGCCCTGCCAGGCACTCACCTTTTTTGGTGAGCGGCCGACTCGCCCAGTAGGAATCCTCTAGAAAACTCATTTTGGGTTTGCTAATAGCCCCTCCAAACAACGGAGTTTCGTTGTTGGCAGACCAACTTGGGTTGTGTATAGTATAACCAAAAAGCAGGATTCCGCTATGTGCAGGCGAGACTGGGAAAACTATAAATAGACCCTTAAGGGTACCTGTGAGGGGGATCTGATTCTTTGGCTTCTTCCTCCTCTGGTTAACTTTGGTTGGCTTTCAGTGTCCTCCAAGGTGCCCAGCTCAACATTGGCTAGGGAGGGGAAGCTCTCTTCGATCTTCCGGGTGGGTGGCGGGACGTCCACGCTGCAGCTCAGGGTATGTTCCTTGTTCTAAGTCACTGGTCAGGCGCTCTTGCTCGGGAGAAATAGGTGCGGGCTACTCCCTTTGGGTCTGAACTCTTCTTGGAGTCAGCTTCTGGCTCCAACACATGAAATTACCATGGAAATACTAAGATGGAAAAATGTAAACGGAAGCAATATGATTATAAGTTTTGCACATAATAACTTATTTTATGAAATTGATGTAACAACACCTATAGCATGTAAAAATGACTGACGATGAGAATCTATATAACAAAAAAAAATAATTAGGATAAATCTAATTACGATGTTGACAAACAATACAAACTTGCGGTGGAGCAGAGAAAACAAAAAATAAACGAATAAATTCAAGAAATGGGGGCTTACCTATATTACGTAAATCAATATAAAACAAAATAGATTGATAGAAACCATACTCAGCTTTGTGTAATTAATCGGATAAGAATGAGTCAATATCTATGGTCTTTTATTCATACTCTAGATGAAACTAGAAAGGTTTATGCCTCTGTTATAATTCTCTGTTTTGTATACAAAATACCAAACAACAAAGTTAAAGACTAAAATTGAGTCCTGAGAGATTAATCCTAATTTGCAAATAGGAATGTTATCTCCAATTTATCCCAACCATCAACCAAAACATGGTAAAGATTAAACTCAAGAATTAGTCATCTCCTACTCTAGGCAGATCAATATATGGGTAGACTATGAAGGTCAATGGAATCCATATGCATACTTCCAACTACCTGAAGATAGTAGAGCAATATAAATCTTTTTTATCACTCTGGATGAAAGTAGAGATAGTGTTTATATCCATGTTATAACTAGCACATTTTTCACAATACCAAACTAATCATAATTAACCGAAGGTGATGGATTCCTAGCAGTATCGATGAAGCAGAATCATTATTCCATGAGGATCAAAGAAATTAACACGCCCAAAAATAGAAAGTTTGTCATCATCATCATTAACACCAATACCATCAAAAACCATACCCCAACTACTTGAGGTTCCTTTATGAGCCTTCCTTTTCCACTGTTATCAACTATCAAGTCTTGCTCAAGTTATTAAATGTACGAAATGCAAATCATCATAACTGTTGGAACCAGCTTTCTGATCCCGCCTAGAGTCCGGACCTGAGGTTGCAGCCCACACCTACTCTTCTTGAACCACCCACCCGACGAGAGTCGCAGGCCTAGAGACAGACCATAGGGTCTCAGCTCGGAGGTCCCACCTCTTACCCGGAAGAAACTGAAGTCCTTCCCTTCCCTAGCCAATTGCTGAGCTAGGTGCCTGTGAGGAAGAATACGGAAGGTTTCAACAACCTATTCCAGGCACCTTGTCGGTCTATTTATAGGTCTCTGAGTTTGATCTGCAAATATCCATACTGAACCGACCTGAAATTACCAAAATGACATGGGTCGGGTCTGCAAACAGCCAAGTTTCGCTGTCCTGAAGAGCTATATGCAGACCATCAGGGGTAGAAGTGTAAAATTACCTGTGGCAGAAGAGTAAAATCCTCCTTGGGAGTAAAGAGGTAAAAACAACTTTTCTCTCAGGCGGCGAGTGGGGGAAGTGAATGGCGGGCGAGACGATCCCACCTGTTCGTCTCGCCGACCTCTCGCCCCACCGGCCATCTCGCCTTCTAAGGCCAGCTCGCGGCGCAAACGGGCGTCTCGCCTACTGCAGAGGACCCCTGTCTCGCCCACTGCGAGTGGACAGAAGGTCCCACTCGCTCCTTCACCTCATCTCGCCAGTTTCTCTGGGTCACTGCTGCTAGAAAGGCCTCCCGCGAGCCCAAGGTTGTACACAATCCCCGCTCTTTTCTAGATTGGCCCTAGCTCGAAAAAAAAGTCCAACCGGGGCTCGCGGCTGTCGGGATTCATTTGTCGGAATATTTGGCGGGGCCCACCCCCTGAAGTCTATAAATATGAGTCCCCACCTCCACATGGAATGCCTCTCTTCCTCATTCCCGCTTCTCTCCTACCCTCAACATGTCTCACAGCCAGAGCTTTCGCGAACATCTCGCGATGGTGCGCAAACAAAACGAAGCCAAAGTGGCTGCCCTGATGCTGCCTGTGGGGCGCACCCCGGCCTCAGCGCCCTCATCCTCTCGCCTGAGGAAGCCGAAGGCCGCCGGCTCTGCCCTCTCAGCCGGCGCGACCTCGTCGGCACCCTCGACAGCTGATACACTTCCTCCCGCGCCTTTCGGGGAGAGACAGGTGATTCTGGGTTCTTCCTCTCGCCCCTCTTTCCTCTTATCGTCTCGCCTATTGACCATGCTCTTTCAGGGAAACCTCGCCGGCTCCCCAATGCACATGAATCCTCCTGATGTCACCAACCAAACTCATCAATGACCTGACTCGCCTGAGGAATCTTCTCCCCCAACCACGAGGAAAGAAGACCTCTCACGAATTGTGGGAAATCCTCGCATCCCGAGTAAGAAAACTCATCCCGCCTTTTTTGCTTCACACAAATTACGGTTCCTTCATTATGATCTTTCGTCTTTCCTTTTTTTGTGCAGGTATCCAATTCGAGTCAAGTACCGAGGGGTCTCCCGCGCCACCGCCCCTCTCGCCTCTTCCTCGTCCTGATGAGATCGAAGATTACCTGGGTGATCCCATGGACACTCTGGAGTTGAAGCGTCGGACAGTCAGGATGTTTCGAAAGTACACACATATCATCCGCGAGATGGAGCTGGAGAAGCAGCCTTCTGATCGGCGCATTGACTGGCAGGAAACTGAGCGCAATCGCCTTTCCGTCGAGATCGAGGCCGACGGCGTGATGGATGGGACCGACCCCCAGGCCATCATAAATGAGACGGACGAACACCTTCGTCTCGCGCGCCGCGGTCTAGTCTCCGCCCGCGCCTTCCATCTACCCGGTCGCCCTCCATGCGCGGGAGGTCGGGGTGGCCGCTGGAAGTGGCTCAAGAACTGAGGGATCCTGGATTTGTCTCGCCTACTTAATGCTTCCTCGTAACTTATGAATCGATCGGCCACCCGCCCCTTTTAACTATTAATTTGTTATTTAGATCCTCTTGAACGAGATGTCCGCCTCGTGCGGGATGAAATAATTTATTATGACAATTTATTATTATGATATTCTTGTCTATCCGTCGCGTCATGCCGGGTCTTTCATCATTACTGTGTTTAATCAGTCAATTCTCTAATTAATCATTAATCATGATATTTTGGGGCTCCTCGGAAGAATAGCCGCGACGCTTCTGTTCCCCGGGTTTTGGAGAGAGAGGGGGGGGAGATAAATCGTCAGGTCGCCCCTTCGGCTTCCGCCTTTTCATTTTCCCGCTCAATCTCCTCTCTCCTCTCTATCCGCTATAAATACCTCTCTCCAGGATCCGGATACTTTTACGCTGGTATTATTGTTCTTCGCTATTTTCGTGATCCAGAGCTCTCGCCTGCTCTTCCCTGCTTAGTACTTCTCGCATCTCGCTCTCCCCTCACTCTTTCCTCCTATATTTCTGTCATCTCGCTGGCTATGGGGAAAAAGAAGTTGGAAGAAGGTGAAGGCCGCAGCCGCTGCGGGAGGCGCTTTGCAGACCACGATTTCCCCCTCGGCAGGCTATCAGAGGAAGAGTAACATCGCTTCGCCAGCGAGTTCCTTACTGATGATTATCTATCTCGCCCGCACAAGGTCGGCGAGTGTATTAACACCTTCTACCCCGACGAACTAGCTTTCCCCGTCTCGCACTTCGAGGCGGGGCTAAGACTCCCCCTCTGGCCTGAGGTTAAACAGGTATTTAAATACTTTGGCGTTGTTCCCGCGCAGTTCAACCCAAACGCGATTTCGATGCTGGTCGCTTTTGCCAGTTACCTACGGCGAGAGTGCATTGAATTCAGCTTGACCGCCTTCTGCAAGCTGTTCATCTATCACGCCAAAGATGACGGCGTTTATTATTTCACAGGCCAAGGCCTAAAGGTTTGCGAGACGCCAAACAAGAATCACCATTGGCATACTCGCTTTGTTTTCATCCGCGGGAACCTGGGAGGCGTCCCTCTCACACCGGTGTCGCCGGCCGAGGTGTACTATGAAACCCCCAAAGTTGGGGGTGCCGACAAGGCTCTCTGCGACTTCTTCGCAGGGAAAAATTTTGAGGTCAACTTCCTTCGGCGAGACCTCGACTCGCTCCTTCCCGTCCTTCCTGGTGAAAGTATATTCTCGTCCCCTTGTCATTGTGCCTACCTTCTTGCTTTATTCTAACCACCGTCTCGCTCAGGAGAGAGGACTATCCATGTCCACCCCCCTTATCAAAGCAACCGGGGTCTCGCTCTCGCGAGTATGGCGGCGGAGGCAGCAAAGGAAACGCTGACCCCCGCCTCAAAGAAGAGGCCTGGGGATGATGTCGCTACCTCTCGCACTTCTTACTTCATTGCGCTTTATCCTGCCATTTTGCTTGATTAGTTATTTCAAAAACGCTAGTCCCTGGACTTCCCCTCGCCCTTGCCGCGCGCGAGGCCGCCTACCCCTTTACTCCCCTCTCACTGCGAGATCGGCCCAGCGTCGTAAACCTTGGAGATCAACCGCTCCTCATGACAGGTCCCTCATCTTTATGCTAGGCATGTTCCTTTGATAGTGAACACCCGCTCGCTTCGGGCGAGACCACCCCTGCCGAGTGCAAGTCTGAGATGATCCTCCTCCTTGGCCTTGCCTCCAATTCTTCCTTTTCCTAGAAATTTTTTATCAATTTTCTGACAGAAATGGACACCCTTCTTTGTAAGCTCTTACCACTTGACTTGCCCCCGAGTGAGCCTTCAGCCCTGTCAGCTAGATGAGAGTCTGGTCAGCGGGTCTGCTCGTGGTCTCCTCTCCAAACCATCCACAACCACCGAGTGAGCCTACAGTCCTGCCAGCTAGATGAGAGTCTGGTCAGCGGGTCTGCTCGGGATCTCCACTCCAAACAATCTCCAACCACCGAGTGAGCCTACAGCCCTGTCAGCTAGATGAGAGTCTGGTCAGTGGGTCTGCTCGAGGTCTCCTCTCCAAACCATCTTCAACCACCGAGTGAGCCTACAGCCCTACCAGCTAGATGAGAGTCTGGTCAGCGGGTCTGCTCGGGGTCTCCACTCCAAACCATCTCCAACCACCGAGTGAGCCTACAGCCCTGTCAGCTAGATGAGAGTCTGGTCAGCGAGTCTGCTTGGGGTCTCCTCTCCAAACCATCTTCAACCACCGAGTGAGCCTACAGCCCTGTCAGCTAGATGAGAGTGTGGTCAGCGGGTCTGCTCGGGGTCTCCTCTCCAAACCATCTTCAACTACCGAGTGAGTCTACAGCCCTGCCAGCTAGATGAGAGCCTGGTCAGCGGGTCTGCTCGGGGTCTCCCCTCCAAACCATCTCCAACCACCGAGTGAGGCTACAGCACTGCCAGCTAGATGAGAGTCTGGTCAGCGGGTCCGCTCGGGGTCTGCACTCCAACTCATCTCCAACCACCGAGTGAGCCTACAGCCCTGCCAGCTAGATGAGAGCCTGGTCAGCGGGTCTGCTCGGGGTCTCCACTCCAAACCATCTCCAACCACCGAGTGAGCCTATAGCCCTGCCAGCTAGATGAGAGCCTGGTCAGCGGGTCTGCTCGAGGTCTCCTCTCCAAACCATCTCCAACCACCGAGTGAGACTACAGCCCTGCCAGCTAGATGAGAGTCTGGTCAGCGGGTCTGCTCGGGGTCTCCTCTCCAAACCATCTCCAACCACCGAGTGAGCCTATAGTCCTGTCAGCTAGATGAGAGCATGGTCAGCGGGTCTGCTCGGGGTCTCCAATCCAAACCATCTTCAACCACCGAGTGAGCCTACAGCCCTGCCAGCTAGATGAGAGTCTGGTCAGCGGGTCTGCTAGGGGTCTTCTCTCCAAACCATCTCCAACCACCGAGTGAGCATACAACCCTGCCAGCTAGATGAGAGTCTGGTCAGCGGGTCTGCTCGGGGTTTCCACTCCAAACCATCTCCAACCACCGAGTGAGCCTACAGCCCTGCCAGCTAGATGAGAGTCTGGTCAGCGGGTCTGCTCGGGGTCTCCTCTCCAAACCATCTCCAACCACCGAGTGAGCCTACAGCCCTACCAGCTAGATTAGAGTCTGGTCAGCGGGTCTGCTCGGGGTCTCCTCTCCAAATCATCTCCAACCACCGAGTGAGCCTACAGCCCTGCCAGCTAGATGAGATCCTGGTCAGCGGGTCTGCTCGGGGTCTCCACTCCAAACCATCTCCAACCACCGAGTGAGTCTACAGCTCTGCCAGCTAAATGAGAGTCTGGTTAGCGGGTCTGCTCGGGGTCTCCTCTTCAAACCATCTCCAACCACCGAGTGAGCCTACAGCCCTGTCAGCTAGATGAGAGCCTGCTCAGAGGGTCTGCTCGGGGTTTCCTCTCCAAACCATCTCCAACCACCGAGTGAGCCTACAGCCCTGTCAGCTAGATGAGAGCATGGTTAGCGGGTCTGCTCGGGGTCTCCACTCCAAACCATCTCCAACCACCGAGTGAGCCTACAGCCCTGTCAGCTAGATGAGAGCCTGGTCAGCAGGTCTGCTCGGGGTCTCCACTCCAAACCATCTCCAACCACCGAGTGAGCCTACAGCCCTGCTAGCTAGATGAGAGCCTGGTCAGCGAGTCTGCTCGGGGTCACCCTACTGCTGTCTCCACACTTTACCTTTAACGTCATGAAAAGGGCCACCCGCGATTTCATCCTATCATAAGGTCACATCCAAATTGCAAGTATTGAACAATAAAAACGCAATGAACAAAATGTGTTACGGATAAAATCTTTTTAAGTCATCGCCACTTCGGGCGCGATCAAGGGGTACCCCGTCCACATCCTGGAGGTGGTACCCTCCCGACTTCAAGACCTCCCTTACTACAAAAGGACCCTCCCAATTTGGATTGAGCTTTCCTACGGAGGCCCCTCTACTTGCTGCATCCACCTTCTTGAGAACCAGATCACCCTTCTGGAACTGTTTGATCCTTATATGCTTGTCAAAGTATCTCGTCATCCAGCGCTTGACCTCCTCCTGTCGGATCACTGCCAAATCCCTGAGCTCCTCCACGAGATCAAGAGAGAGTTTTTGTTCCTCCATGTTCTTTGTCATCCATCCTTCGTCTCCCTCTCTTGCAACAGCTATTCTCGGTGACGTGACCTCGTACTCTACTGGTAGGACAGCCTCCGAGCCGTGGGAGAGCTTAAAGGGGGTCTCTCCTGTGGCGGTGTTTGGTGTGGTTCTCAAGGCCCATAGGACTGAAGGAAGCTGTTCCACCCAGCTTCCCCTCAGGTTCTCCACTTTCTTCTTCAAAAGGTTAACAATGATCTTATTTGCTGCTTCCACTTGTTCATTGCTCCGCGGGTGATGAACCGAGGCAAAGCGGAGATTTATACCCAGACGGATGCAGAAGTCCACGAATTCTCTACTAGCAAATTGTGGCCCATTATCAGTCACAATGGCCATCGGTAGCCCATGCTGGCAGATGATCTCTCCTCATACAAAATTTTTGACCACCTGTGAAGTCACCTTGGTCAACGCCTTCACCTCCAGCCATTTTGAAAAATAATCTACCATGACTAGCAGAAACTTCCTTTGGCCACTTGCCTGGGGAAAAGGACCCACCGGGTCTAGCCCCCATATTGCGAAGGGTCAGGGAGCCGTGATGGTTCGTAGCCTGTGGGTTGGAAGGAGTTGGAGGGGGCGAACTCCTGACACTTTTGACATCTTTTTGCAAACTCCTCTGCATCTTTCTGGAGGGTGGGCCAGAAATACCCCTGTCTCAGCACTCTCCCCTCCAAAGTTCGGCTTCCTGAATGACTGTCACATTCTCCCGAGTGAATTTCCTCCGGGACCCTTGGAACCTCCTTCTCTGACACACATCGAGCCAGCAGACCAGACAGTGTCTTACGATACAACGCTCCATCTTTTAATAGGTAGTACGCCGATTTGTACCTGGCGCGCTTCTTATCGAGATCGTCCGCGGGTAGTTGCCCCGAGGTCAAAAAGGTAATGAAGGGGTCCATCCAAGACCCCTGCTGGTTTATCTCCATGAGCTCTCCCTCTTCTATGGATGGCCTGAAAAGTTCCGTCATCGTTCCTCCAGCTCGAGGGCCATACTTGGCGAGCTGGTCCGCCTGAGCGCTCTCCTCCCTCGGGACGTGTCGAATTGAAAAGCTTTGGAACTGCCCGATGATATCTTTGACCTTCCCCAGGTACAGCTGGAGGGTGGGCTCCCTTGCTTCGAACTCCCCTTTGATCTGACCCGCGACCACCATGGAGTCCGTCGTGACCTCAATATCTTGTATGCCCAGCTCCCGGGCTAACCTAAGCCCTGCTATGATCGCCTCATATTCCGCTTGGTTGTTGGTGATCGGGAAGTGGATCTTCAAGGCCTGCTCAATCCTGGTCCCCTCCGGACTTACCAACATCATTCCCTCTCCAAAGGAATTTCTTCCTGACGCCCTATCTACCATCATCTTCCAAGCCGCTCGAGGGGACGCTTCAGTCTCTTGGACCTCAACTATGTAGTCCACCAGGAAGTCAGCCACTGCTTGTGCCTTGATGGCAAGCCGAGGAATAAAAGCGAGGTCGAATTCACAGAGCTCTATTGACCACTTGGCGAGCCTCCCAGAGTGCTCCACCCCCTCCAAGATGCGACGGAGGGGGTGATCTGTCACCACCTGAATAGAGTGAGCCTGAAAATACGGCCTGAGCTTCCTGGCTGAGACGATGAGGGCAAATGCTAATTTTTCAAGAATGGGGTACCCGAGCTCCGCCTTCTTTAGGACCCTGCTCACATAATAGATCGGAAACTGCTTCCTCCCCTCCTCTCGCACCAGAACCGAGCTCACGTCCCCCGTCCCTACTCCCAAGTATAAGAACAAGATCTCTCCTTCCCTCGGCCCCTGGAGTAAAGGCGTCTAGGTGAGCTGTTGCTTTAGAGCCTGAAAAGTCTTCTCACATTCGGGGGTCCACTTGAATTTCTTGCCCCCTCTTAACGTCCAGAAGAAAAGCGAGCATTTCTCCCCGGCTCGAGAGAGAAACCTGCTTAGCCCGGCCAACCTGGCGGTGAAACGTTGGACTTCCTTAGCATTTTTGGGAGACTCCAGTTCTAGAACTGCCTTCACTTTATCAGGATTGGGCTCTACTCCGGATGGGGTGAGGAGGTGTCCTAGGAACTTTCCCCTATTGGCTTCAAAAACACATTTGAGGGGGTTGAGCCTCGTTTTATATTTTCTCAAAGTTCCAAAGGTTTCATCAAGGTCCAAGACATAAGATCTGAGGTCCCGACTTTTGATCATCAAGTCATCCACATACACCTCGAGGTTCCTTCCTTTCTGCTCTCGAAAGATCCGATCCATCATTCTTTGGTAGGTTGCCCCCGCATTTTTTAACCCGAAGGGCATCATATTAAAACATAAGCACCCATCCTCCGTGACGAAGGTGACGTCCTTAACGTCCGGAGGATGCATGCGTATTTGATGATATCCTGAAAACGCATCTAAAAACTCATAAGAGAGAAACCGACGGCTGAGTCAAGCAGCGCGTCGATTCGAGGCAGCGGGTAACAATCTTTAGAGCACGCTTTATTTAAAAGAGAGAAGTCTACACACATTCTCCACTTTCCTTCCCCCTTTTTAACCATTACAACATTACTCACCCATCCCGGATACTTACAAGCGGACACAAACCCCGCCTTAAGTAGCTTTTCTACTTTCTCTCTAATGGGTCCGGCCATCCTGGAGGCAATGGCCCTTTTCTTCTGCTGCACTGGGCGGGTGTCGGGGTCGAGGTTGAGACGGTGGCAGGCCACGTCTGCATCAACCCCTGGCATGTCGGCCGCACTCCAAGAGAAGACGTCAATGTTCCTTTGCACGCATGCCCTGATCGCCTCTCGGTCTTCCGAGCTGAGTTCGCCACTAACCTTGATCTTCTCCTTCCTTCCTTCTTTGGTGAAGATCTCCACCTCTAGCACTTCCACAGCCGCCTTTAGCCTTGACGGTTCCTCCTCTCCCTCCTGCTCTCCCAGTGCATCATGCTCTCCAGTTTCGTCCTCCGTGATAGCCACCACCATTTCCTCCTCAAGCTCCTCCATCTCCTGCCTGCTAGTGTCCTCTCCCTCCAGTAGCGAGATTCTTCTTTTTTCCAGCCGGGCTCCCCTCCCGGGTGACCCTCCTGCATCCCCCCTTTTCCTCTTTTCTTTTCTCCTTCCTTCTCCTTCCTTAGACCACCTCTCCTCATCTACCTCCATCTCACCTTCCTTTCCGCCTGCCGCTTCCGGTTCCCCCGCAATGCCTCCTACCATCACCACTTCTCCCTCTCCTCCAGTCTCCCTTTCAAACTCCTGTTGCATTGCTCCATCCTCTTCTCCAACTCTTCAGCCTCTTCTTGTCACGAGATAGTGTTCACCGCCGTCACGTAGCATTCCTTGGCTGCCTTCGGGTCTCCTCGTACTTTGATTTGGGTACCTCCGGAGTTGAGCTTCAAGAACTGGTGAAAAGATGACGGCACACATCTGAAAGCGCTGATCAAGGGGCGCCCAAAAATGGCATTGTAACTGCTGGGGGCGTCTACTATGACGAAGCGGCAGTTCCTGGATAGTACCCCCCCCCCCCAGGTTACCTGGAGCCCTACTCCCCCCTCGACCTCCTTCCTCTCTCCTGAGAATCCAAATAACGGTCTGTCAGCTGCCAGCACCATCCGGGCCTCCACCCTCATCTCGTTGAATGTCTTCTTGAAAATAACGTTCACTGAGCTCTCGTTGTCCACCAGGATCCGCGATACCGTGAAGTTCTCAATGGCGGTCCGAATCACTCGCGCGTCGCAAAAAGGGTCTTCATGGTCTGGCATGTCCTTTCTCGAAAAGGTGATTTTTTTCATCTGAGGGAGGGGATTGTGACGTCGAGGCTACGCTTCGACGATACATAGTGTGAAGGCTTGCTTTTCGAGCAGCCTCGATCCCCACCCCCCTATGGATTATTCCAATCCCCCCCCCGGTCTCCAACGTCCGCTCGATCCACACATCGATCTTCCTCTCTGGTTCCAGCAACCTCTTCTATCCGCACTGGCCTCTGCTGCTCTCCTACTCCTCTAGTTCTTCTCATTTCCAGGAATTCTGGGCAGGTAGTCGTTGCGTGACCTTCTTCCTCGTGGAAGTCACAGTACGGCAAGGCTACCTCCCCCCTGCCTCCCTTCTTGTGGGTTCCTCCTCCTTCCTGCTCCTGCTCCTCTTCCTCTTTCTCGGCCTCTGCCCCTCCCTCGGCCGATTGTCATAGCTTGTTGTGGTGGGGGTAGGGGCGGTCTATGACCGTACCCCCACCCTTGCTGGTGAAATCTTCCAGGTCCTCCCAATTGGTTCCTTCCTCCCTGGGGAAATCCCCTCCTCTACCCTAGGGCTGGGCCCTCCTGCTGCCTCCATCCCAACTCCTGGCGTGTCGGGGCCCTCGACTCTTCCCTTCTCCTCACCTCCTGCTGTCTCCCTCCTGTATCCCTCGACTCCACCTCCGTCAGCCTCGCTAGCTTTTTGGCAAAGGCTGGATTCGCCGCTTCCATAGCTATTTCCTTTGCGGCCTTCTCCATTAGTCCTTCGAACGACAGCGGCGCCTTCCGAATGAGGCTCATCTTGAAGAAGCCTTCTCGTAGCCCCACGGTAAAGGCCATCTGGAGGGCGAATACAGGTACCTCCTGGATGTCTAGGATCTCCTCCTGGAACCTATCCACATACTGAGCTAAAGATTCATCCGCCCTCTGCTTAATTAAGAAGATAGACTCCGAGTTCTTCTTCCTCTTCTTCAAAGTTGAGAAACGTAACTGGAAACTCCTGCTCAGGTCCTCAAAGCAGTATATCGAGCCTGTCGGGAGCTGGTGAAACCAGTCCCTAGCCTTGTTCTTTAGAGCAATGTTGCAGATGTCGGATGTCGGGGACACGTCGGTTTTGGTTTTCATGTCGGTTTTTTATATATCGGGGGATATATCGGGGATATTTCATATATCGGATTTTAATATTTAATTAATTATATATGTAATTACATGTTATTTTTTAATTTTTATACATATCACAGTACTACCTATTTTACAACCTATTGAACTTTTAAATATTAAAATATATATGTAGCATTTAACATACAACACTTTAAATATGAAAACTCAAACATACCTCATTCTTCATCACCTGAAAACTCATCTATAGTTGGCAGAGTAGATAGAATATGATCTTCATCCGATGAACCATCTAGATCTCCCTCGTCCACTTCAGATATTTTTCTCTTTCCCCTTCTTTGATAACTAATTGTCACTTATTTGTTTGTAGCTAATCTTTGAGGTCTCCTTTCATCATGATCAGCGTCGACTATATTGCCAATTTGCGCCCATGTCAGCCCCTCAACAGGAAAGACTTCATCATCGTCATCTTCATCTTCATCCTCCTCAGCATCAACATTTACCATCCACTCTTGTACCATTCCAGAATCAACATTTTTAGCTGTCAATGGATCCCGAGATGTCTCTGAATATTTCGACTTTAGCAAAACATTGAACTTTACAAATACTAAATCGTTCAATCTCTTGCTATCAAGTTTATTTCTCTTTTTAGAATGTATCTGTACATTTTTAAAAAAAGTTAAATAATGCATACAATCATATAATAAGATATAAATGTTTAATTACATAACTAAATTAATGTTTACCATCTCGAAGGTGCTCCAGTTCCTCTCACAGCCAGAAGATGAAGTAGTCAGACTTAAAATTTTCATGGCCATAGTTTTAAGGTACGGCGTATCAACACTGTTAAGCCGCCACCAATGTACTGTGAAAATTAAATTGACAACACAATGTATTAAACAATTAATTATTCATTTATTATACATAAATACATCATTATTGTTAATAAATATATATATTAAAATGTACCTGTATTTAAGTTGGGATTTTGTAGCTGTCTCTTTGCCATTTCTTTACCAAATAACCATTGTTGGTATTGGTAAACATCAAGCTCAGCGCTGATGTGATCCTGTGTAGAAGGATCTTTCCTATATATCCTTGAGAGACACTCAACAAAACCACTCATAAACCTTCCGTCAGCCTCAATCTTCACTCGATGAGAATAATAAAAATATGGGTTTAAGTAATACCCTGCAAAGTGCATAGGACTGTTCAATCTCCACTCGACAAAAATAATAAAAATTTGGGTTTAAGTAATAACCTGCAAGGTGCAGAGGGCTGCTCATTTTTTTCTCCCATCTGATATCAATCAACTTCCATATAGGAAGATATTTGTTCTCTTGGTGATCGAGAACTACGGCAACCTCTTCCCTAGCTTTTTTGATATCACCATATAACCACCCCATGGATGGTGTATCCCCGTCGACTCTTCTCAAAACTCTCACAAATGGTGTGAATATAACAACAGCCAGCTCGACATTCGCCCAAAATCTAGCGCTCATCACTATCATTGCAGCCTACCATATGCAAAATAAAATATTAAGAAAATACTATAAAAGGGCAACTTTCAAAACATATATTTTAAATGAAAGGAATAAAGAACCAATAGTTTTACCTGCTTTCCCCCAGCACTACTGGCCAACTTTGTTGCAGCCCACTTTGCAGATGTGAATAAACCCCTCAATTGATTCTTCTTCTCTAAGATGCTCTCTAAAGATAGAAATGCTGTAGCGAATCTCGCCACACCTGGTCGAATAAGCTCATGAGAGTCCAAGTCCTTTGTTGACTCTCTAAACATGTCGAGCGAGATGGTGTGACCATAGATGAATATAGAGAGTTGCCGGCCTAAGGAGATAGCACTCTTTATTGTCTTCAATTTTCCTATATCTTGTAACAGTAGATTAATAGTGTGAGTCGCACAACAATTCCAAAAAATCGTAGGTCTTTTCAAAGTCATAAGCTTTGCAGCAGCCATATTATTGGACGCGCTATCCGTCACAATCTGCAGGATACTATGCTCTCCTGGGCTCTCAGGGCTATCAATCGCCTCATCCAAGAAGTCAAAGATGAACTTCTCATCGTGTGTGGAGGAGACATTATTCGAAAGCCAGAATGCTACTCCAGAACTACAATATATCATGATATTCATCACGCTCCTACCCTTCCGATCTGTCCACGCATCGGTCATGATACTGCAACCATTCAATTTACATGTCTGCGTGAATATGCCCAACATCTCCTTCGTCCTCTCCACCTCCCCTCGTAAAATTTTCTCTCTCAACTCATAAAACGTTGGGATCTTCATCCCAGATCCGCATAAACCAATGGCATGAGCCATCTGCTGAAAGGATGAATTACATATGGCGTTAAACGGGATCCCGTTTTCATATGCCCATCTACCTATGTACACGGCAGCATCATCTCTGGCTTTCTTTTTGTACTTACTCTCTATCGTGCTTTGTTGGGAATCTTTTTCCTTGGTAGACTCGGCAGCTGAATGAACAAATTGGTCCATTGGACCCTTTGAACCTGTGCTCCTAAGTATGCTAGTGTCCTCTTCTTAATCAACATGCACTCCTCCAACAACCACCTCATTTAAGATTGCTTCCAACTTGGCACTTTTAGCCCTCTTACTCTGTAAATTTGAGTTCAGCGCCGAATCCGCTTTAGCCTTAACGTCGGCGGGAACCTGAGGACATGGCTTAACATTACCCTTCCACCCAGCCAAGTGATGCTTGAAACGTGTAATTCCGTCATTCACTGTCTGCTTGCAGTAGTTGCATTTGATTCGGTTTGTGTCGTTTGCAACCAACTTCTCACCAAATGCCCAGAACGGATCTCTACCGGTTGGTACCAGAGATACGGGAGACTCACTAGAACCAGCAGAAGAAGTCATTCTAATAGGACACAAAAAGAAAATAATATTAGTTAAATGAAATGAAAAAATATTTAACATAACTATATCACGAGAAAAATTGCTAGTTGAAAAAAAATCAACATCATAAAAGCCCCATAACTTCATTAGATCGTTAGATCTTCAGATATCTTTTATATTATCCATGCAATACTTTATTTATCCAACAAAATTTTACATTCTCAGTAGTATACTAGTATACAAAGTTATAACTATCATTCAAATTTTTAAAGTATCCAACACTTTATTCAAATTTTCAAAGCATCTCACACTTTATTTATTAAAAGACACAAAGCAGCAGGGCAACTAAAAATGTGCTTGGATATACATGCATCATTGATTGCAAAATGAAGTTGGATAAATAACTATTACTAGGGGTATTTCAAATCATTTGTTGATTAAAAGCAGCAGGACAATCAATGAAAGCTTCCGACAGCAACTAATAAGACAAATAAAGCAATAAGACAGCCACCAACAACTAAATGGGTCGGCAGCCACCAGTAACAACCCACAAGGCAGCCACCATGCTACAGCCGACAGCTAGCACAACAACCAACAAAAAAAATGCGGAGCGATAGAATGAGAGGGGGAGGTAGGGAAAAGAATGAACCAGCCGAGAGAGAACCAGCGAGCAGGGAGAAGAAAGAGCACCAGCGAGCTAGAGAGAACCAGAGAACCAGAGCACCAAAGAGCATCAGCGAGTAGGGAGAAGAAAGAGCACCAGCGAGCTAGAGAGAACCAGAGAACCAGAGCACCAAAGAGCACCAGCGAGTAGGGAGAAGAAAGAGCACCAGCGAGCTAGAGAGAACCAGAGAACCAGAGCACCAAAGAGCACCAGCGAGTAGGGAGAAGAAAGAATCAGCGAGATAGAGTGCCGACAGCGCGCGAGAGAGGGAGAGCACGAACGAGCTAGAGAGCACCAGAGAACCAGAGAACCAGAGAACCAGAGCACCAAAGAGCACCAGCGAGTAGGGAGAAGAAAGAACCAGCGAGATAGAGTGCCGACAGCGCGCGAGAGAGGGAGAGCACCAACGAGCTAGAGAGCACCAGAGAACCAGAGAACCAGATGGCACCAAAGCACCAAAGAGCACCAGCGAGTAGGGAGAAGAAAGAACAAGCGAGATAGAGTGCCGACAGCGCGCGAGAGAGGGAGAGCACCAACGGGCTAGAGAGCACCAGAGAACCAGAGAACCAGAGGGCACCAACGAGCAGGGAGAAGAAAGAACCAGAGATAGTGTCGCCGGCGCGCGCGGGAGAGCTAGGGCAGGAGCGACGGGGAGAGATAGGGCAGAGCGTGAATGAAATGAGCGGGGTCGGGGTGTTAAAACAGCACCCGACCCGCTCATTTCATATTATTATTAATAATTAAAAAAAAAACTTAAAAAACGCCCGAAATCGGGCGTTTTTTTGGGGCCGACATGTCGGTTAAAACCGACATGTCGGCCCGCTTTTTTCAAACCGCCACACCCAGAATCTGTGCCGGTTTTGTGTCGTTTTTTCTCCGAATCCTTCATGTCGGCCGACATGTCGGACATGTCGGCCGATATCCACAACAATGCTTTAGAGTGATGGCAAAACGACGGTATTTAAACGCGTCCGTCATGGGCCTGATCGAAACCGCGTCCTCGAACCACTGCAAGTGATGAAGGGGGCCATCTTTCCCCACGTAGTAGTTCATCTCGGGTTCCCGAAACCCCTCCGGGACAGGAGCCGACAAGATCAACTCGCAAAAAGGCGACCCTCTCGCCACCGGTCTCGCCCCCCTACTCACGCGACTACCTCCCCTGGCGAGACGGCGCTCGGCGGGCTGGGGAACAGCTCCCTTCCAGCCATGTCTCGCCCGCCTCCTTCCACCATCACTTTCTTCCCCGATCGTCTTCCTGGGGCATCTTCTCCCACTCGCGCCGAGACGAGCTCTTCTTGCGGCGCAAGAGCGGGCACCAGAGGTAGCGGGGTTGAACAGTCCACCTGTCGCGAGATCCCTTGCAGCAGGTCCATGATACCTTTAATTGATGTCATGAACTCTTCTCTTCCAACAAATCCTCCCGGGTTATCAGGCCCCTCTCCTTCTCCTTCTCTGTGGCCTCCCACCATGTGATCGCTCAAGCTTCTTCTCTGAGGGTTGCGGTCCACGCTCACCGCACCAAAAATGTTGAAACCAGATTTCTGATCTCGCCTAGAGTCCGGACCTGAGGTTGCAGCCCACACCTACTCTTCTTGAACCACCCACCCGACGAGAGTCGCAGGCCTAGAGACAGACCGTAGGGTCTCAGCTCGGAGGTCCCACCTATTACCCGGAAGAAACTGAAATCCTTCCCCTCCCTAGCCAATTGCTGAGCTAGGTGCCTGTGAGGAAGAATACGGAAGGGTTCAACAACCTAGGCACCTTGTCGGTCTATTTATAGGCTTCTGAGTTTGATCTGCAAATATCCATACTGAACCGACCTGAAATTACCAAAATGCCCTGGGTCGGGTCTGCCAACAACCAAGCTTCGCTGTCCTGAAGAGCTATATGCAGACCATCAGGGGTAGAAGTGTAAAATTACCTGGGGCAGAAGAGTAAAATCCCCCTTGGGAGTAAAGAGGTAAAAACAGCTTTTCTCTCAGGCGGCGAGTGGGGGAAGTAAATGGCGGGCGAGACGATCCCACCTGTTCGTCTCGCCGACCTCTCGCCCCACCGGCCAGCTCGCGGCCCCAACGGGCGTCTCGCCTACTGCAGAGGACCCCTGTCTCACCCTCTGCGAGTGGGCAGAAGGTCCCACTCGCTCCTTCACCTCATCTCGCCAGTTTCTCTGGTTCGCTGCTGCTAGAAAGGCCTCCCGCGAGCCCAAGGTTGTACAATAACAACATTCAACCATCTAAAGTATAATTTCTATCACCTTTTGATATATGTCGCTACCACCATTTCTCTAATATAACTATTTTAATCTATCTTTTTAAAAAATTTAACGCATCATCCTTCATAGTTCATACAATTCTCATTTATACTCAACTAATTTAATAATGAAATTTATGACCAAACATATAGATCCATATCATCATCAACCTAATAGCATTTCTATAAAATTTAAATTTACAGCTCCAATATTTTCTCTAATTACATAGTACTCATCTTAACAGCATTCAAACATCTAAGTATATTTTCTATCACCTTTTTGATATATCTCGCTACCACCATTTCTCTAATATAATTATTTTAATCTATCTTTTTTATAAAAAAATCACACATCCATCTTACACTTTTCATTAAAACTACACTCAACTATTTTAAGGATGAATTTTAGGGCCCAACATTCTGTTACGTGCACTAGATTGAGAGCGCGTGCAAGGGGGACGAGGAAGTCTTTGAGGGAAGAGGAGATAACCTTCTTAAATCCTCGGGCAGCAATGGTGGCGAGGAGGAGGGACGGCGAGTGGGATGCAGTCGGCTTGCGGGCGAGTGGCAGCATGGGGCTTGCAGCTAGGGTTCGGCGGACAAAACGAGGGAGAGAGATAATAAGAGAGAGGAGTTTGATACTTAATTCATGCTACCATTTTCCAAAGCCAAAACTCACATATATGGTGGGGAAAAGAGTCCCAGCAAAATATTAAAATGCCCCCTCACTAAGGCTTAACAAGAGTGAGGATAAAAATACTAATCATGCATAAAATACGAATATGAAAAATAAAGATACTTCAGGCGGACGCCACTCGAGGCTCGCGACGCTTGTATGTTATTCCCCGACGAAGATCTGTAACATCTCCACCCTGCTCGACATCAAGCTTGTCCTCAAGCTTGCCCTGTGGTTGCGGCGGAAGTGGAACTAAGGGCATGGTTAGCAGCTCGTCGAGAAGGCCTTCAGTTGGGACATGTGGAAGACGTCATGAATCTGAGCGTCGGCAGGAAGGCAGAGGCGATAAGCCACGTCCCCGATGCAGTGTAGAATCTCGAAGGGCCCGAAGAACTTGGGCCACAGCTTCTGGTAGGCTCCCTTAGAGACGGTAGACTGACGATGGGGGCGACGTCTCAGCCAGACCCAATCCCCAGACGCGAAGAAAAACTCACGGTGGACATGATTGTGGGCGGTCTCCATGCGTGTCTAAGCCTAAAGAAGGCGGTCACGCGCAAGATGCGGAAACCCATCGCGCGAGCGCAGCTCGGTGACGACGGAGGCGGAACGGGAGGAGGTACTCCTACAGGTAAGGAGGCGGAGGGGATCGCGTTCGTAGATGAGGCGAAAGGGAGTGGTATGTAGGGTCGTGTGATAGGAGGTATTGTAGCAATATTCTACTCATGGAAGAGAACGGGCCCAATCTTTGAGCCGATCCCCTGTAAGGCAGTGGAGGTACATCTCGAACGTCCTGTTGACCACTTCGGTTTGGCCATTCGACTGAGGATGCTAGGCGGAGGAGAGGGCCAGCTTCGTACCACAGAGAGCAAAGAGCTCCTGCCAAAACTGAGATGTGAAGACTTTGTCCCTGTCGGACACAATGCTCTTTGGTACTCCATGAAGACGAAAAATCTGATCAAATAAGGCGTAGGCAACTGTGGGGTCGGTGATAGGACGGCTCATGGCAAAGAAGTGTGCCCCTTGGAGAAGCGGTCGATGACGACAAAGATGACGGAGTGACCCCGAGAAGGAGGCAATCTCTCAATGAAGTCCATCGAGATGTCAGCACAAATCTGTGTCGGAACCGAAAGGGGCTGCAAGATACCTGCGGGTGAAAGAGACTTTGTCTTGCTGGGCTGGCAAATAAGGCATGTTGTGATGAATGTCTGCACGCACTGTTTGAGTTCGTGCCAAAAGAACTCGGCACGCACGCGCTGAAGGGTTTTGTGGACCCTCATGTGTATGGTCATGGACGGCCGCCAGAATGTTGGAAATCAACGAAGAGGTGTCGGGCACGAAGAAGCAGTCCCGGTACAGAATAAGGTCGTCATGGACTGTCCAGTGCGGCGGAAGGCGTCCCTCCTGAATGCGGTAGAGTAGCTCGCGAAGGGTCGAAGTGTCGAGGATCTCCTGACGGAGGCGGGGCAGAACAAGAGACGACGGTGTGGACACGGCGAAGAGGAGTGCGCCGGAAGAGTCACGATGGGAGAGAGCGTCGACTGCACGGTTCAAGTGGCATTAGGAACGGAAAACTACCGGGGCGGTATTTGGAAGAAGGCAAATGCGGTGGTCCTGGCGGCACGAGGGAGGAAGCTCGATCGGTATGACCATGGTGTCACCGTACTCGCAAAGAAGAGCTGAAAGATCGTGATGCACTGCGGGCTAAAGCTAGAGAGAACAAATGTGGCTTGAATCTATTGTCGGGCAGCCCTGTCAAACCGTCAGGTGGGGTCCCGAACCCCAAGACATCGTCAAGCTCTCCAAGTCCCACAAGATGGGGCCGAGGGTACGCAGCCAACGCGTCCCCAGCACCGCTTTGAATCCTCGTAAGGCGATAACAAAGAAATCAACATGAGAATAATAGTCCTCCACAATGATGGGAATGTTCCGGCAAACCCTGGTACAGGCCATGGCGGTGCCATTAGGCACGGCAACGCTCAAACGACTGTGACTGATGATGGAAAGATAGAGCCGTCGGGTAGTGAGATCGCTAATGAAGCTATGCGTGTTGCATGTGTCCATGAGGGTGAAGGGCATTTGCACTGTGTCAGAAGTGTGGGGGCCCATCATGGCATGTAAGGAGATCGTTGGGTCTCCTGGCCCGTCATCCCCGGCTTCCCCATCCGAGGGATCGTCGACCTCGAGCCAAAAGAATCGCTTGCACCGGTGCCGCCGACCATAATCTTCATCGCAGTTGAAGCAAAGCCCCTTCGCACGTCGTTCGGCCATCTCCTGAGTCGACAGACATTGGATGGTGGAGGGGCGCTCCCCGTCAATGGCCCTATGGAGGCTACCGCTCGATGGCGGTTGAGACTGACTGGAACTCCAAAAAGAGCTCTCGCTGCTACGGCACCCCAAATATGGACGGTCCATGAGAATGTGCTTCTCGCTTAGGCGAGCCAGGCTCATCGCTGTAGTGAGATCCGGTGGGCTGAAATTCGACGTCCATGCAGAGCCACTCGTGTAAACCCACGGTGAAGAAAGAGAGTTGGTGAGCCGCAAGAATCGACGGGGCGCGGGAGAGGAGCACCTGGAGCTGCTCTAAATAGTCATCGATGGAGCCGGACTCCTTGAGGGAGATCTGGTCATAGATGGGGTTGTTGCGGAGCGGTGGCCCAAAACCGAGGGTGCATTGGACTTTGAAGTCGTCCCAAGTGAGATTGGGCTTCTCCCATTAAAATGGAGAGAACCACGGTTGTGTTGAACACATGAGGTGGAAGGAGGCCACACCGAGCCAATCCACCCATGGGATACGCTGCGCGACGAAGAATTGCTCACAACGAGTCAACCACGTTAAGGGATCTTCGCGGCCCTCGAAGATCGGAAAATCCAGCTTCACATAACGCGGCACAGTAGAGTAGTTGGAGCGGGAGAGCAGATCGGGCGGCAAGAGTCCGAGGTGCAGCCTGGGAATGGATGGGGAAGATCCGAAGTGGGGCGCGGCGGCAGCGGAGTGTCGTCCGGGCGGAGAGTGGCGAGGAGGGTTTGATGGTTGACCGTCATCATGGTTTTGAAGGATTCCAAGATATTGGCCAATGTAGGGCCGCCCAAATTTCTGTCCATAGATGAAGAAGCCCAAGGAGGAGGGAATGAAGGCGGAGGAAGCAAGCCGGTGGAGGTCGCGAGGAGTGAACCCCCGGTGATGGAAGAGCCGAGTGGTATGGGCTGCGGAGAAGGTCTGGCGGAAGGCGGGAGAGGCAGCGTCGACTGGATGGACCCGATCGGTGCGGGCAGGCGCGGGGAAGATTTGTCCGAGCGGCGGGGGACTTGCCGCTCATCGGGGATGGCGTGGTCGGCCACAGCGGGAGCAGAAATCGCGTATTTGGAGAGTCGGCGGTGGGGAGGAGAGTTTCCTCTAATACCAAGTTGTTGTGTGTCCTAGATTGAGAGCGCGTGCTAGGGGAAAGAGGAGGGAAGTCCTCGAGGGAGGAGGAGATAACCTTTTTGGATCCTCGGGGAGCAATGGTGGCGAGGAGGGGCGGCGAGCGGGATGCAGTCAGCTTGCGGGCGAGCGGCAGCGTGGGGCTTGCAGCTAGGGTCCGGCGGACAGAACGAGAGAGGGAGAGAGAGGAGGAGTTTGATACTTAATTCATGCTTGCATTTTTCAAAGCCAAAACCCACATATATGGTGGGGAAAACAATCCCAGAAAAATATTAAAATGCCCATTCACTAAGGCTTAACAAGAGGATAAAAATACTAATCATGCATAAATTACGAATATGAAAAATAAAGATAATTCAGGCAGACACCACTCGAGACATGCTGCGCTTGTACGTTATTCCCCAACGAAGGTCCGTAACACATTCAAATCCATATCATCATCGGCCTAATAGCAATTTTATAAAATTTAAATTTACAACCACAATATATCCTCTAGTCACATAGTACTCTCGAGATAATTCTTCATTTTAACGACTAAACAAGTAAACGTTAACTTTAGATGTTATAACCTCGTAAATATTCTCATTTACTTAATAATCGATCCGGGATACTTACATATTCCGCACATAGGTACCTATTTATCTTCTAATATGATAGTTATTAATATCACCCCCACTAAATTACACAATGCATTCATTCTTTCTTTCTTGTGCTAATTCAAAGTTTTCTCTCCTAAAAACCAATATTAACAATTTTTCACTTAGCACAGTAGATGTCCTACCTATTAGAATCATGCCTTCAGTGAAACATATACCAAACACCACATGTTGGATATTTTTAAAGCAACTTCATTATTATTATATAAAATATAAGAACTCAATGTTGATCATTTTTTGATATATAATATGATTGAAATTTCTCCAGTCACTCTAAGGTTACTTTAATACTAGCTAATGCTACATCATACATATTTTAAAGTGCGTTTTGTAAGGGGTCCGAGAACAGCACCCACAAGCGCAGCTGCAAACACAGGATCACATAAACAAAACACAGGCAGACAATATTTGTAAATAAAGCACTAGGTAATCCCACAATAGGCACAACCATGCAATTTATATCAAAATATAATCAGTGCATACAATAAAAGAAAAACTATGGAGGATCCGATAAAATGCACCAGGGTGGAATCGGATACCTCCACACACTGAGAAATAGAAGTATTTACTGCAATTCGTAGAACAACCGACGCACAAAGTTTCACACAAGAACCATCGACGTTGAGAGAAAACCAACCGTTGACCACCATTGGAGAAGAACACCAAGACCGGGCTCGGACTTTGTCGCGGATGAGCAGTCCGCCTATGTCGCAAGCTTCTCCTTTGTTAAATCCCATCTACGATCCATTCCCTTACTACCGAACATCAAAGTCGACTCCTCATGCCCTAGAATCGTCACTGAGTGACGCCTGTCTCAACACCAATACACCACCGCTGCAGAACACCACCGACATGGTTGCGGTCCGAAGAGAGGAGGTGTTGGATGATGTTGCAGCCAAAGAAGAAAGGGGAAGGGGGTCATCGTAGGTCACCTCTATCGTGGTCGGGATCGGGGTAGAGAAAAGGGATACACAGATAATTTCTATGAGGATCCTCTGAAGACAGCTATTTTGCGGCTTTTCCTTTCCTGGGATCAGGAACGGGGGTCAGCCAATTAGGTCTCAAACGAGACCTAATAAAAAACGGCTATTGGATTCAGATTGGGATCCAAACAAAATATTAACAAACCACCATCTTGGTTCGTGATCCGGATCCACCACCTACATGAAACACTCTTTGTACAAATCAACAACCATAATATCTCTAGTACCTTTCTAAATCTAAATAGGTATCTCATTGGGGCATATATTTTTACTTCTAAGAATCTTCATTAAAGTACTTTATGATTTAAATTTTTTAAAAATCAATCTACAATTTTTCTAAATCTCATTTTTTCTCACCCTTATCATAGATAAGCAAACTCACGGGACATATTCAACAAACAATACCTTGGTGTTTATTGTTTGAGGATGACATCGTTTTGGTCGATGGGACGTGCGCAGGTGTAAACGCAAAACTTGAATCTTAGATAGTTCATTATTAACTTGAATCTTTGAGCAGGGCAAAGACGGAGTATATGGAGCTTAAATTTAACAGTACAAGAAGAACAGATGACTTCATTATTAAGTTGGGTGATAAAGATATTTTTCGCAATGAGTGATTTAAATATATTGGATTGATAGCTCAAAATGATGGAGGTATTGATAAAGATGTGACACATAAATCCAAGCAGGTTGGTTGAAGTGGAGAGGCGCATCGGGGATCTTATGTGATCATAAAGTACCATTAAAACTTAAAGGCAAGTTTATCGTACTGCAATTAGGACCCTTATTTATTTACACTATATTTGGGTTATATCCTAGTGTGCCGCTTCTAGGAAACCGGAAATGTGCTGGAACTCCGAATCAAGGCCCATCTACCATCCAATGGAATATAAATCATTTTTTTGCAATTAGGACTGCATAATGTCTATCTAAATTAAACGAAATACATGGACTTGAAGCAGCTAAATTTATTTCTGTTCAACAGAAATTTGTTGAAGAATCACTAACCAAAAAAGCATCTGTTGCCTCCAATTCAACCCACAGCATAAAAGCTGTCTGGGCTTTCTCCACAGTCTTGGGGCGCCCTGTAAGGCATTTAGCCACAATAGCATCACAGACTTCCTTGGCATACCTATATTACACCAACTTAATAAATAGGCAGTACAATCATAACAGGATTAGCAGCATAAGCAACTGTAATCATAAAGAGAGGAGAATACCTCCCAGCATCTGCATCTGCAGCCTTCAAAAAGGCAATTAGACAATCTAAAGCCTTCTCCTGTACGGGCGCATTAGAGTCTGCCACCGTCTTCTTAAACAGCGGACCTGGCCCAAAAATAACAAAACAATTATAAGGACAAAACAGTCACGGCTCCCACTTGAGTGAATGTTTATGGACGATAAGTGGAATTTCATGGCCAAATAGATAGATAAGGGTGGGTGAAACGAAATAATTAAGAGATAACCCATTTCAGCAACTATCATCACCAGTAGATCGGGATTTCAAATGCATATTCCAGCCATTATTTCTAAAAATGGAGGCCGTAGGAGTGATCGGAGCGAGATCGAAGCAAGAACGAGAAAGGATTGGAAGTTACCAAACTCTCTGAGCCGGGAATCCTTGGGATCCGTGATGGAGTCGCACAGGGCGGCGAGGTCTATGTTGGCCTCATTCCTAACCTTCCAGTTTTTATGAAATACCCGCTCATCCCAGGGAAGCTTTTTCGACTCCTTCAACAGCCTTTCCTCCTCCGTCGACATATTCTATCCTTCCTCCTATCCCAACTTCTCAAGTGACCACACTGCCTTCTCGTCGGAAAATTATCCCTCCGAGAGCAATCGACGAACGGGATCCATCTCTTCGTCGCCTCCTTCCGCCGATCTCTCCGCCGGCAAGAGAAGAAAAATGGGGGATGTAAAAAAGAGAGATGTTATAAGCGCACCACCGACCCGACTCTAGCTAGCCGCACCGACGAGTAGCTTTTGGAAGTTCGGAAAATTTAAATTTATTTGCAGTCCGGTTGTTTTGAGGATTGTGAACTGCACGTCAAAATCGGCCATCGCCCCGCACCAAAATATTTCAAATTTTCTTCTAAATGTCCTTTTCATTTTTTTTCAGCAGCACGACTCTAAACCGCACACCCCCAAAGCAGTCCTTGTTGAAACTGTCCCACCTAGAACTATCATTTAAAACCTAACAGGACCGGCCCGGTCGGTCGAATTGCTGACCGGTCCTCCGGGCGGTCCGATCAGGGCTTCAAAACCGCCCCCCCCCCCCCCCCCCCCCGAGAACCGTCTAGGAGCCGGAAAACCGGCCGGTTAAACCGGAAACAGGGGTGGTTTTTTATTAACCGGGCGGTTTGCGCGCTCACCGTTGATTTTTTATCCAACGATCCAGATAAGTGGAAAAAAAGCTTTAAGTTTTAAAGTTAGGGTTAGCAAGTTAATAGGTTTCACTTTCACCTCTCGACATGTCGAAGAAAATCCTCCTGATTTCCCGATTTCATCTTCCTCGCATGAATTAGTAGCGGCTGGCGATGGTGAGGAGATCTTTGTCTATTATTCTTCTTCCTCCCACAGTCTAGGATCAAGCACTGAATTGAGGATCTCATCTTCTTTGACGGTGAGCATTGAATCGAGGTTCCCATCTTCTTGGACGGCCGCAGAAATCCCTAGATTGGAAGGTAAGTTACTAAGATCTTCACTCTTCGGTTTTTTCTCTATAATCATGTTTACTTTCATCATATTTTTTACTTTTTTTCATTATGCTATTGTAGACCAGCGACTTCGACATCTTCCTTTGGATCATCTTCGGTCATCGTGGCGGCTATTTTATTTGGGTATTTCTCTGATCTCTCCACTGATTTGTGAATCTGTGATGGTTTTTAATATTTTTTTGAGATTTAGATCTCTAATTGAATTCAAAATGTAAGTTTGATAATCATCTCTCTGTATTCCTTTGAAATATGTTACATATCTACTGTTTGGAGCCATTCTCGAGTGGATTTTAAGTTTTCGGACGGATTATAGTAAAAGTTTGATTTTAATGTTTATGTTTGAACTTATTTCTCAATAATTGTCCCTATAAAATATGTGTTGAGACATTCAGTAAAAATGAAACATTTCACCCTCAATTGTCTGCACACCACCTTCTCTCAACCCAATCACCATTGGACCCTAATATCATAGCGCAAGAGCACCTCAACTCCAAATTCACATGTAACATTGTACATGAAGTATACACAAATACTTGATAGTGGGTACGCAATATAAAAAAAACTAAGTTAATATTTTACATGAAAAGAATAGTATGGCTTAAGTGTAATTGACTCAAATGATGGATAATAAGGGAACTAGTACAAAATGTTGTCATTTCAATAGATCGGGAAAAGGGCAAAAGCTTTTCAAATTTATGGACCTAGACAACATATGTACTGTTTTTCATATATTTAACAAATGTTTTATTTTACCTCTCGAAAATATACTAGCAGACAATATATGTACAAGTTAATTTCTAATTGAGACATCCTTTTTTATCTAGAAATTTGATGATTTTCATGGATCTGTTCATGGATTGTTTGATGATTTTCATAGTGCTTGCTCTCGTGAATGACTTTTATTTGTCTCCCTTTCTTCCTTATTTTTTGAATATATTTTTAAAGAACTTCCCACTTATGTAGTTATATTTCATATTTATATGATATTAAAAAATGAAAGCTATTTTCGAGTCATCTGATTCTAATGTCTCTTTACAAGCTGTTCGTGGGAAAAATGATTCGGCTTGGAATCATTTTACTCTCATTCAGAGTGCCGATGGAAAAAAAGTGAAGCACTATAAAGTTTACATTGTGGCATGATTTATAAAGGAGGAGGAATTAATAGAATGAAACAACATTTAGCTGAAGTGAAGGAAAATATTGCAGCTTGTAAGAAGATTTTTCATGACATTAGAAATTAAATACAAGAAAACATAAAAGAGATTAGAACCAAGAAGCAAGTAGCGCAAGAATCACTAAATAGTGTAAATCCATATGGTGATCATGTGAGTGATGATCGAACATCTTCTTTCCCGAAGTCAAAACACTCTGGGACACAAGACCACAGAAAAAAGAAAGATTGATCAATTTGTTAACTACTTCACTCCTAGAACATTTGTAGACTCACACTCATCTATAATGAGCTTATTGGCCTCAAAAGAGACGGTACACCGTGCTGACATGACTATAACTAGATGGTTTTTGATAGTTGCATATTTTTTAGTACTTTAAATTTTGTTTTTTTAACAAAATAATTTATGCAATAGTTGCAATTGGTTCTGGTTATAAGTTTCATTAATATCATATGATAAGAACTAATCTTTTGAGAGATTGTAAGGAGGAATGTCGACTTTTTATAAACTCTTATAGAGACAGTTGGAAAGAAACCATATGTACATTAATGGTTGATGGTTGGACGGATAAAAGGAGCAGAACTTTGATTAATTTCTTAGTTTAACGGTTGATGGTTGGACAGATAAAAAGAGCAGAACTTTGATTAATTTTTTAGTTTATTCACCATGTGGTGTCTTATTTTATAAGTCAGTAGATGCATCTGATGTCACAAAAGATACTACAACTATTTGCATGTTATTTCTAAAGGTAGTGGAGTGGATATGCTCATCAAGTATTGTGCAAATTGTTACTTATAATTCCGCGAACTACAAAAGGCAGGAGAGTTATTGCAAGAAAAATGTAGTAATATTTGTTGGTCTCCATGTGCGGTATTTTGTTTAAGTTTACCTCCCGACGATAGCGCACGGAAGCAGTTTTGTCGTTTGGTTTTTTTAGCCATCTGATTTCTCTTAGGATTTGATCCTAAGGCCCAGGATATTCCGTCCAAGAGACTTAAGTAGGGTTGAACGATTGTTCTCCCTTATTTTAGTCTTTTGGAGTGAGAGTTAGGGATTAAGAGATAAAGTTTGGAGGAGGAAGGAGAAGGCCTTCCATCGCCATTATCAACGCTTTAGGGCTCCAATCGTTAATTCGAGGACAGTTCCGTGGAGAGGACTTGAAGGCGCACATTTTCATCCGTGAAAATCAAGGATTCCATGGCAAGTAAGGGGAGTCGTAAGGTAACGATACTTCTCCTCTCTGTCTTTAGGATGCGTGCATGACATCTATTATTTTCTTGCTTTCTTTATAGCATTCTAGGCACCGGATCTCTCAAATGAGAGGGATTAAGGTTACCATGATTCAAGAGGAGACACCAGGTCGATTGTGTCCGTCTCCGGCATAATATTGCATTAGAAATCCGCTCCGTTATTGGATTAAGCATTGTGCCACTTCTCCAGGTCTGATGGTCATGGGGGTAACACCAGCCAATTTTTGTCGCATGACTGTAGAAGCAATGGTAGTGGCGCAAGCTGCGGCAGCAGTGCAAGTTGTGACCCCTGTCGCGTAGGAAACGACTCTTGTTACCCTAGATGCGACACCGGCCACACAGGGCAGAGGAGCCAGGCAGGCAGATCCATTGGTGGAAAGAGTGGTTGTTGGGCAGAGAGACCGACAGATGAAATATTTCTTAAGCTTACATCCTACAACGTTTAAGGGACTTGGCACGCCGACTGATGCAGAGGACTGGTGGGAGAGAATTCAAGAATTGCTAAGGGTGGCAGAGACGCCAACGGAGAAGCAGTCCGAGTCTGCGACCTTCATGCTGGAAGGTGACGCTAAGTTGTGGTGGGTGGGCCATAGCGGTAGCTAGTTTCATGTACGCACCCCGTCCATTGAAGAGTTCATGAATGTTTTCTTGAAGAAGTATATCCTTTCGTCGACGAGGTTAGCCCTTCAGAGACAGTTTATGCACTTGGTGCAGCGGGGCAAGACAGTGGATGAGTACGTCTAGGAGTTTACTCGATTAGGCTGTTATGCTGGGACGACCATGGTGGACGATGAGGAGAGGGACAAACTCTTCTGCCATGGATTGAGGGAGAATCTGAGACAACCCCTCATAACTATGAAGAATTCGGGCTTCAACAAGTTGATCGAGGTCGCTAGGACATTGGAGAGCTATATGGAGCGAACCCAACATCGGAAGACATTTGCAGCCAAGCAGGGAGAAGGAAAGCATTCTTAATCGTAAGGGAAGTCGGAAGGGAGTAAGTGGAAAAAGAAGCCCCATCCCTACAAGTCTTGGGAGAAGAGTAGTACGATGTCGGGGGGGATCTCGCTTCAATGGACCACCATCGTGCTACAAGTGTGGCTAGCCGGGCCACATAGCTCGTTTTTTTACTAAAAGTGGCGCTGAGCAGGAGCCAAGACAGGAACAGTTTGTGCGTTCCTATCCTAGCGCTGCGGAAAAAGGAAAATGGCAGAGTCGAGCGCTTCTCGATTCCAACCCATGCAGCCAAGGGCATACAACCTTGGGCAGTACAAAGCGATCCGCCAACCCGATGTGGTGACATGTATGAGAAAGTTTAAGTTCATTTATTTTCTTTAGACTTTCAAAATCTTTAATGTATGTCACCGGTGTTTTAGGCTTTGTGCTAGTTTCGGGTTACCCCGCTAGGGTATTGTTCGATACGGGAGCGTCACACTCTTTTCTTGCGGAAAGCTTTATCCGGAGAATTGGAGTCGAGCCCTTTTTGACGGACGTAGAACTTATGGTACGCATGCCCAATATTTCTTTCATGACTACCAGGACAAAGGGGCGCATTGATTGGAGTCTAGACGGAGTTAACTTCATGTTGGTGGTAGCAGTTTTACCGTTAGCCGAGTTCGATGTGATCTTGGGGATGGATTGGCTTGTAGATCAGCGTGCCAGAATTTACTGCTTATCTAAGGTGGTGACTTTGAGGAGCATAGGAAAGGAAGAAGTTCAATTTGAAGGCCTTAATGGAGTGGCCTATTCCCTGATTTCAGCCATGTAGTTGGTGCGAGCAGTTAACTAGGGAGGAGTAGCTTTCGTAGCGTTGCTAGAAGTTCAACTTTCCAAATTATCAATTGGAGAAGTGATGGTAGTGACAGAATTCGAGGATGTGTTTCCTAAGGAGATACGTGGAGCACCTCCTCGACGGGAGATCGATTTCTCGATTGAGTTAGTGCCAGAAGCTAGGTCGGCGTCACGTCCTCCTTTTAGGATGGCACCGAAGGAGTTGGCTGAGCTTAAGGTACAGTTGTAGGAACTGTTGGAGCAATGACACATAATGTTAAAATTCAACAACCTGACTTTGATACCATGTTAAATTTTCTTCAGGTGGTCAACAAGATAGTCTGACGCCAAATTAATATTCTCAGCACTATCAAGATCACACTTTAATCAAGCGAAAATTTCCCTGGACCTTGGAGTGGGCAGGGGTTATCTCAACTAAAGCCAGTCAACTAGAAAACACATGCAGCACAAGAGTCCTTATTGATTCACAACAATCTTCTTTACACAGCGAGACATATATGGCGAGACATGCTTCACCAAACAACCACTAAAGGGAAAGCAGAGACTACAAATACAAGACAAGAGAAACAAGCCGCGGGAACTCAAACATCAAGCTGCCGGTCTAATGTTGTGGAGTACGCTCAAATCGCTAGGTCGCCAGACTGCAACCCAAGCCGCGCAGACTGCCCCTTATTCCAATACTAGCTCTAGCCGCCGATCTGTAAGACGCCTAACCGCGAGGTCACCTAGACGTCTAACCGCACAAGCTGTGATGCTGAATAGAACAGTCCGCCTGAGGCAAGTGACTTATTGAACCCCGAACCAAGTTGCCAAAGAGAAGACCGTCTGTTCGCTGTCCGCGACCTGCTGTTTTCTGCCTGTTGCTTGACCGCAGAGTCTGCATTGTCCCTGACCGCAATCAGAGTCAAATCCTAGCTTTCCAGTGCTATCCGCACAACCTGCACAACACAACTTTGGTCAACTCAATCAAACCGCGCGGACACAAAAGTCCAGTCCGCAACAACTGTTGCGAGCTCACTTACTATTCACTTGGTTTCTCAGGTTGGTTTACTATTCCTGATGTGACATGGGTCCTATTTATAGGCATGATGATGAGTGTGGTCACCGCCCTAGACGATATGATTACTGCCACATCTCGCAGCAAGACATCTCCGCAGTCTGCGGATACATTCCAGTCCACCGCCACTGTGCAGGATAGCATCCACCATAGCTTCTCCAAGGTCGGACACAATCGCCAGTCCGCCTTGTCGCCAAGGGCCAAGCCGCCAAGATCTCACCAAGGCCGGACAGCAACACCAGTCCGCCTTATCGCCGAGGGCCAAGCCAGGACCTCCACAGTCGGACTCCGCAACAACATTATCCGCCAATCCGCGGACACAGCTCCAGCCATCTTATCCCGAGCCCACAGCCTCGTCACAAGGCAAATGCCAGACTTAGCGGACACATCGCTTCAGTCCGCTCATCCCGAGCCCACAGCTTCGCCACCAAGGCAATAGCCGGACTCAGCGGACATGCCGATCCAGTCTGCACATACTGCGGATAGCTCTAGTCTGCATATCCCTGCAGACAACTCAGGTCTAGCAAAGTCAGACATGGTTTGCTCATTCTGGTTTGCCATGTTGTCCAAATTTTTTGGATGATGCTCTCCTTGGTTTACGGTATCCTCTTCTGAAAGTCCGTTTGAAATATCTGTGGTATTAGTTCCCGCGTCCCTTTTGTTATTGTTGTGAATAATTCGTTCCGGGTCAGGATGAAATGGTGCTAGCCCAGAATTTCTCCCCCTGGTCATAGACTAATAGACTACAAAACAGAGATTAAGCGATATAATTATACTATAAACTAATTTACAGTTATATGTTAATAAACAAAAAATTGGTAGATTAATAAAGTTTAAGCTTTCAAAATATTGAAAACGACTCCCCGACAACGGCGCCAAAAACTTGATGCTTATTTTTAACAAGTAATAACTTGATGTGGATTCATTCTACACTCTAGTATAAACTATGTAGATGGGCATAAGCTAGATTGATTTAACTTTCAGGCAAGTGCACCTATCAATCATAGTATAGGAGAAATCTACATCTCGTGTCGTATTCCATAGGGTCTTTACAAATACTCGTACTCACCCTCACTCTATTATCATACCTATAATTAAATTTGATTTTAAACCTAGATTAACCTAACTATGACTACTTGGATACAAAAACATTGGAGGATTAAAGATGATAAAAAGCCGAAAGCCTAAGAGCATTCACATGAAAATAACCACTCATTAACTTAATTCTATGTAATCAGGTAATAATAAGATTATCAAATTCGTTATATTGTAAGGGTTAAACATTTATCAAATTCTCTCTCGAGCAATTCAAAATCTAAACCTAAGTTGAGTAAATTTTCTCTCGAACAATTTACAACTCTCAAATTTGCATTAAAATAAAGTACCCTATCTAATACATAAATTCATGAAATCCTATCTCTAAAATACCATGAATCCATCTATCTGTATTATAATTATCCAATCAATATATCTCTCGATCATGCAAATTGAAATACAAAGAGAAATAACACCTAAATACGAACATATAAACATCATCGCAAACTTCCAATTTCTCAATCTAATAAGTTGGAATTCATGTAGAACAAATAATAAATTCATAACTATGATAAATCTCTTTGTTTGAAAGTCTATATAGGAATAAAATACTACAAATTTGATGAAAAAAATAACATACATGATTACCAAATTGTTCAAATAAACGTTTCATGCAAAATAAAAAATTAATAAATTTAGATCACCAAGAGAAAGGAAAGAATAAAAGAGATACATGAAAGATTAAAAACATACAAAAATCTCCTTCAATTCCTCCTTTTCTTGGGTGCTCCACTTTCGTCCTCCAGAAGTTCTCCAAATGAAATGATCCAAAAGTCCCATTCTAATTTTTATACTGGTTTTTATAGTCTCCTTGCAAACAGGGTCGGACACGGGTTCCAACACAGTCGTACCACAGGCCGTATTGACGGTTCAAAGGCGGTTCCACACGAATAGGCGTGTCTGGTCGTGGGTCGTGTCATCGGACACGGGTATTGACACGACCGTGTTGTTCATCGTGTTCTTCGTATACAGGTTGGTTGGCAGCAGACGTTGAATCTATCCCGAAAAGGACACGGGTGAGAACACGGGCGTGTTCCCACCCGTGTGGTGCTCTCTCTTTTTTTGTCAATTATTCTGGTCCATCCCGAAAAGGACACATGTAGGGAACACGGGCATGTTCCTACTCGTGTGTGCCCAATTCTTGTCCTGTCATCACCCATGTTGAATCTATGAACTCCTCTGTTTGCTCCAAGACTTTTAATTCCACTGGTTAGCAATACCTGCATTAGGAAAATGAAGGAATAAATAAATAGCTTAATACATGGAATAATAGAAACTCCTAACTGTGCTCTTCTATTCATGATAAAGCAAATTCTTAACTATTCTCGCGAAATTATTATATAGGGAGGTAGAAAATAGTGGACATGATTACAATTATGATAGTAAAAAGCCAATCATAATTGTACTCATCAAGCCGCAAAAAGCACCAAAGTTGTTGTTATTATTGCGGTGCTCCACATCGAAGTGAAAATTGTTATTATTATTATCAAAACTTTTGTTTAGAAAATAATTTTGCAATTAATAATTATTCTCACTTTGATGCTAATTCTTTTTCATATTTTCATGAAAATAATTTTTCCAATTTAACTAATATTCATGAAAATACTTTTTCAAGTCTTCACGAGAACACTTTTTTTGATTTGAATAATTGTTCTTTACATTCAGATGCTACTTCTTCTTGTTGGCAAGATCAACCGGAAAAATCCCGGAGTAACGAGTATAATTATTTAGATATGAATTATTGTTCTTCTTTTTCCGCACCTCAAATTGAGTCTTCTAATTTTGGGGAATTTTTTCCTACTCAATTTTCTCCTCCCCAAAATCTAGCTCCGATTAATACTTGTTCTAATAATTCTTCTCCATCTTCGAATATTTCACCTATGGCGGGACATGAATCCTCATGTGCCTCCTTAGTGTCTTATTCCGAAGAAGAAGAACAATTATTATTTCAAAAATTTATTAAAATTATGGGCACTTCGGGTGAAATAGAAGTACATGTTTCTTCTGTTATTTCTCCTGATTTTCCTTCTTTTCATGAATTTCCAATTATCACTTATAAATATTTAGGATTTCAGATTCATGAAAATTTTATGCCTAATAATTTTATAAAAGAAAATTCACATAATAACTTTACTTTAGAAAATAAATAACCGGAGCTTAATCTTCTAACTTCGCAAGAGCCTCCTCCTTACGAAAATTTTTCTGAAGCGCTTATTCTTGATTTTTCTTTTACTAACGAGTTTCAGGAAGAAGATGAGCCGTTACAATACAATGTTGTCCCCGATCCATTTGCCGCTCATCTACAAAGATTCGAATCACCTCAGGTATGGAGAGGTGATTTGAATCTACATTTTCAAGTCAAATGTTCAAAGAAGAAAAATCAAGAAGCAAGCAGAGGAGTAGCTGGGCGAGCGTCTTCGGCGTATTCACCCAAGCAGGAATTAAGGGAGTTGCCCTTACACTTAAGTTTTTATTTCCCTTTTTCCTAACCAACACCGTCTAGCTTAAAGACGGGAAAAAGAAAAGCGCTCTTGGGAGACACCTCTTGCTTATCTTTATTTTCTTGCAATTTAATTTTCAATCCATTTTATTTCCTTTTCTTTCTCCCTCCTACTTGGCTTATAAACATTGGGGACAATGTTTATTTTTAAGTATGGGGGGATTCTCATTTATTGTCTTTATTTAAAAATCCAAAAAATGAAAAAAACCTTTAAAAATTTTAAAAATTTTGTTTTCTTTTTATTATCAAAAATACAAAAAATGTAGAAAATCGAAAATTAATTTCTTGAAAAGGGCCATGTTGGGCTTTCATCCCACAAAACCGCCTAGTACCTTGCGAACCCGTCACTAGGTAGCCCTCGGGAAGTCCAAGAATAAAAAAATTAGGATTTTATTTTTTAAAAAAATCAAAACTATAATAAACCCCTACTTAATATTTTGTGATTTTCGGAAAATAATTTTGAGGTAATTTATAAGAATTTTTATAATTTTTGATTTTCTAATTTTTTATTTTATCATTGTTAGTTAGATTTAATTTTTAGGCGATTTAATTTTGAGAAATACTTTATGAATTAAATTTATTTGGAGTAATATATTTAGCACTTTGTCTCTCTAATTCAAATTTGTTTCAATTTTATAGTGCTTAGTTAAATAATTTCATATTGGGGCATGGCCATTTGGACTCACCTACAAAACAGATTAGTTGACCTCAGAACCCAAAGAATTCTTGGGTCCTTGGTGCTGGTTAGTTTGCCTCTTAACAAAGCTACCTGCAGGTCTTCCAACAGGCAGTTTGCTACTAAACTTGGCACTAGAATTATGCCAACAGTCTATGGCATAGTGGCCTACCTTGCCACAACACCAGCACTCAAACATATTGTACCTTTGCTTAGGTACATTCCTAGCTGTTTTATCTACAGCTGGCTTGTTGAGAGCTGGGGCTTTGCCCTTAGACTTGGACTGAACAGTCCTAACAGGTTTAGTAAACCCTAATCCAGTTTTACCTTTATGATGAACAAATTCATCAATTAAGGGTAGAACAGACTTAGGTTTAGAAAACCTAGCAACAATGTCTCTCTCCTTCTAAAGACTAATCTCCAGACTCTTGATTTGATCATTCTTGTATGTTATAGTCCCCATCTGAATAACAGTTATGTTCTTCAGTCTGGCTATTTCATTCAACTTTTGATCAATCAGTTTATCAAAATCAGTTGCAGCCATTTTGAGACTTGCAATCTCCTTAGCCTGACTCTTGGCTATGGACTTGCTCTTCTTAAAAGCTTGCAACAGAACTCTATATTCATCAATCAATTGAATAATATCCCCTTCAGATTCAGATCCACTAGCATCACTTGATGCTAATGTAACTGAATCTGAACTAGTACTTGAGATTGAACTTAAGGAACAAGTTTGTACCTTACTAGGCACAGGCTGCTCCTGGATTATGTCACCTTCTGTCAAGGCCATCAGTCCATGGCACTGATTGTCCTCTTGCTCATATATAGAGTTCATTATCTGGATGAACTCTTCTTCCTCTTCTTCAGCATACAGTCCTATGTAAGCTTCAGCTTCTGACTCAGATTCTGAAGAAGACATGTCTGACAGGCCTTTGTCCTTCTTGGCAACAAAAGACATTTCCTTCTTGCCCTTAAATTGTGTCTTTTTCTTATCAGTAGATTCTTTTATCTTCTCTGGACAGTCAGCAACAACATGTCCTTGTTTGTTACAACAATAACAAACTATCTTTGAAGATGAAGTTCTATTTGACTTGGGCCTTCTTTTGTCATTCTTTGATGACCTCTGTGCTGTGGATGGCTTAGTCCTCCACTGTTTCTTCTTTAGGAATTTCTGAAAGTGTCTTGTTAAGGCTGCAAAGTCCTCATCACTTTCACTGCTTTCAGACTTTCTGCTTTCTGAATCATCTGACTCAGTCTCAGCTACTTTTGGAGGTGGAGATGGAGACTTACTTCTGTATTTCTTGGTGGCTTCAGTTTTGAATGCCACTGTCCTTTCTTTGTGCTCATTTCTTGTAGTCTTCTCCTCCTCCTTCCTTACCATCAACGACATTTCATAGGACAGCAGTTTTCCAAACAAAGTTGGAGGGGGAATATCTGCTAACTTGGCCATTTCCCTAATGGCACAGATCGTGGTGTCCCAATCCTTTGTTAGGGACCTCAAGAACTTATCATTTAGCTCATAATTACTGAAATCTCTTCCATAGGACATTAGCTCATTCACAATCCTATAGAATTTCATATAGTATTCTGTTATGCTATCAGTCCTACCTTGCCTGAAACTTTCATATTCTTGGTTTAGCAAAGACTTTTTGTCTTGCCTCACTTCTTCAGAACCCTCCATATACACTATCAAGGTATCCCACATCTCCTTAGATGTCTTACAGTGTATTAAATTCTGAAAGGTAGCATCATCTATGGAACTCACAATGATATTCTGAGCCCTCTTGTCCATTGTGGCTATAATTATCTCATCTTTTGTCATTTCAGAGAAGTCCTTAGGTGTTCTCTGATTTGCATCCAGGACTGAAACCTTCATAGGCACATATGACCCTTCTTTAACTGTGATATATATCATAGGGTCTGAGGCTTCCATAAATAGTCTCACCTTTTCCTTCCAGATGCCAAAAATTTCTTTTCTGCAAATGGGTAGCTTCATGGATCCAAGTTCCTTATGATTCTCTGTTGAACCCATGTTTCTTGATTTTCTTGATTTCACTTAATCTGCCAACAGGATCTACTCAGAAAGTTATGTCCCTTTTTGAGTAACCTCGCTCTGATACCACTTGAAAGAAATTGTACCTAATCACCTAGAGGGGGGGGGGGGGTGAATAGGTGACTTAATCTTTTTTAAGACCTTTTAGGCAGATTGCAAGTTATATCACAGATTTATAACTAATTCTACTCAGCAGTCAATCAGCAATCACAACAATCAAACAATCACACAGTGAACACACAAATTTATAGTGGTTCCCCAAGGTTTGGGTACATCCACTTTCCCCCTTCGCCTATCTAGTAGTGTACTAGATTCAGCCAAACTCCTCCACTATCTCAGATCCTCAGATCTTACACTCAGAACCTCAACCAGGTTCCTACAGCTCAGGCCCAAGGCCCTACAACTCAGCTTCTTCACAAAGCCTACACTCAGCTTCTTCACAAAGCCTACACTCAGCCACAACAGGCCTACACTCAGAGAATCAGATCTCCTACACTCAGGCACACATGCCCTACCACTCAGCCTTTATAATTACAAGCTTACAACTCAGATCCCTAAGGATCCTACAAGAAAATATAGAATACAAAATGTATACCTACAACTCAGAAATTGAGAGATGAGTTTATAGGTTCTTGATGAGTTCTTGGAAGAACTCTGCTGAGAACAATCACACTTGGCTTTTCTTCAAAGTTTCTTGAATGTAGAACTCAATAAGATTGATTCTCTGCAGCTGATCTTCAATCACTGCAACTTAAGATTCAGAACTAGGTCTGAACCCTTCTTCACAGCCGGGTTCCAACGACTGTCTTCTTGGATGGAGCTCTCTCTCTCCAACTTCTTAGATCTTCACTTGATTCTTCAATGAATAGCTAGATCTTCTTCTATGTTTCTCTTGTTGATTGATCATATCTATCTGTTGATAGAATAAGCCTATTTATAGGCCTTCTTCATGGTGACCGGCTGATCCGGTTCCTAACAGCTTTCTGACAACTCTGACAGGTGCAGTAGACCGGCTGGAATGGCAGCTGTCAAGTCATCCAGTCAGTTCTTGAAATATCTGTAACTGTCTGAAAGTGTCGAGACAGTCTGTCTTTAAGTGTCGACACTTATAGACTAAATGTCGACACAAGTAGACTAAGTGTCGACACTAGCCTTCAAGGTGTCGACACAACTCCTTGTGTTGTAGAATTCACTTCTCGACACAGCTTCTTCATCATGTGTCGACACTGATAATGTGTGTCTACACAAGTCCTTGTTCTTCAGTACTTTGTTGAATTCTTGTAAGTGTCGACACAACTCCTTTGTGTCGACACATCTTCATGTGTTGAACTTGTTTAGTGTCGACACTTCTTCTTGGTGTCGACACATGCCTTCAGTGTTGATACTTGCTGAGTGTCGACACAGCTCCTTAGTGTCGACACATTCTTCTTGTGTTGAGACTTTAGCTGAGTGTCGACACATCTCCTTTGTGTCGACACATGTACTTAGAATTTTGTTGAACTTTGCTAAGTGTCGACACAGCTCCTTGTGTCGACACTTTCTTCATGTATTGAGTCTTCTGCTGTGTGTCGACACATTCCTCTGGGTGTCGACACTTATAGTTAGACTCTGCTGACTTTTGCTGAGTGTCGACACAGCCTCCAAGTGTCGACACTTTCTGATGTAAACACAGTTCCTCTAGGTGTCGACACTGCTGCTAAGTGTCGATACAGCTTCACTGGACTTTTCTTCATTGAGTGTCGACACAGCCTTCATGTGTCGACACTTTCTGTCTGGTGTCGACTCTGCATCCCTGGTGTCGACACAACTACTCCAAGTGTCGACACTGCTTCCCTGGGTGTCGACACAAGTCTTCGTAAGTGTCGACACTTTCCTTCTGGGTGTCGACACATGGACTTAGAATCTTTTCTGCTTTCCCTGCAAATACTTGACCTGCACAACTAAACTCAAAACACATCAAATACATTTTGATGTATATCATTGAGTAGGGTGAGGCTTCTTCAAATCAGGTACATTTAAACCAATGTACCCAACACTATCAAAAAGCTAGCTAGGGTCTCATACCACGCTCTTAGAGCTTGCTTGAGACCATAAAGAGCTTTATGCAATTTGAAAACATGATAAGGGTGAGTTGGAGAGATAAAACCTGGAGGTTGTTCAACATAAAGCTCTTCTTTAAGTACTCCATTAAGAAATGCACTCTTCACATCGATCTGATATACCTTGAATCTCTTGTAGGCTGCATAGGCCAGGAATATTCTTATTGCCTCTAACCTTGCCACTGGTGCAAAGGTTTGGTCATAATCTATTCCTTCCTCTTGCCTATATCCTTGAGCAACAAGTCTAGCCTTATTCCTCACTATTGTGCCTTGGGCATCCAATTTATTTTTGTATACCCATTTGGTTCCAATGACTGGATAGTCTTAGGGTCTTGGAAACAAATCCCATACTCTACATCTCTGAAATTAGTTTAATTCATCCCATATTGTAATGATCCAGTGGGGATCTTGCTCTGCATCATGGATGGATAGAGGTTCAACCTGAGAGAGAAAACATGCATGCATCAAATCTTGGTTGAGTTGATGCCTGGTCTGTACACCTGCTGATATGTCTCCAATCACTTGAGATCTGGGGTGATCCCTTAGTGTGACAAGATCAGTGGGTGGAGTTGGTTCTGCAACAACATTAGGAACTAATTCCTCTTGTGGAAATATGTTTGCTGTTGAGGGAAGATCAATTCCTTCAGCGCCTTCATCTTCACTTTCTTCAATGACTTATGGAGAAGGATGTGTTGGAACCTCTTGGGTGAGGTTTAGTCCATCCAAACTCTCACACAAGTGAGGTATCTGCAAAGTGCTATTGGTATAAATCTCTTTCTCCTTACAAGACATGATAGCTTCATCAAATGTAACATGGATAGACTCTTCAATTTTTAATGATGATTTATTAAAAACCCTATAGGCTTTGCTTACTTGGGAATATCCAAGAAAAATTCCCTCTTCAGCCTTTGCCTCAAACTTTCTAATGTATCTTTTGTTATTGTTGTGAATATAACATATACATCCAAATATTTAAAATAGTTGATCTTAGTTTTCTTCCCTTTAAGTAATTCATAGGGAGTCCTATTTTTAGTTTGTGAATTAAACTCCCATTCAGGACATAATTTACTGTGCTCACAGCCTCTGCCCAAAAGTTTAGGGGCATATAAGCATCTGCAAGCAATGTACCTGCAGCTTCAATGAGTGTCCTATTTTTCCTTTCAACTACCCCATTTTGTTGAGGAGTTCTAGGAGCTGAGAAGCAATGCCTGATATCTTCCTTCTCACAGAACTCATGCATAAGAAAAGACTCAAACTCTGTGCCATGATCACTTCTGATCAATGCAACATGAGTAGAGAACTCAATCTGTATGATCCTGAGAAAATCTGTAAGAACCTTGAAGGTATCTGACTTAGATCTCAGAAAGGATACCCAAGTGAACCTGGAGAAGTCATCCACAATAACTAAGGTGTAGGATTTCCCTCCCATGCTTTGTACAACAATGGGTCTTAAGAGATCAATATGTAGCAAATACAAAATCCTAGGTGAATCACTTTTATTAACAGATTTAAAACTAGATTTAGTTTGCTTGCCTAGTTGACAAGCCCTACAAATGCCTTCCTTCTTGTAGGGACCAGAAGGTATACCTCTAACAAGGGTGTCTTTTGATAGCCTAGCAATGTTTTTCAAGTTTACATGACCTAGCCTTTTATGTCATAAATCATTCTGATTACTAGTTATATTAAGTAAGCAGATATCAGAATTGGCAGATAGAAAATCAACTAAATATATATTGCCTTATCTATTTCCAATTAAAACTTTTTGGTTTTCTTTATTAGCAATAGTACAAGAAGATGAATTAAAATGTACCGGATAACTTTCATCACATAACTAACTTATAGAGATGAGGTTATGCTTGAGTCCTCTGACATATGTCACCTTCTTGAATGTGACAGCTCCAATCTTCACTTCTCCAAAACCTTCTGACTAGCCACATTTGGAATCACCAAAGATAACCTTTGGCCCCAGCTTGGACTTGTAGTTGTGTAAGATGTCCTTGGTGCTAGTCATGTGTTTGGAGTACCCACTGTCCAGATACCATGCATGATTATTTACTGGACAGCTCTTTACCTGCAATGAAAAGCAATTAATAGTTCTTGACCCAGGTTACCTTGGGTCCTTTGTTTTGCTGGTAAGAGAAGCTAGATATAACAAAAAATTCTGGTTGGGATTTGTATCCTAAAGGGTGATATCTCCTAGGTGGTATAACCCAATCAGCTATAGGATTAAAAGGTTTCCTAGAATTATTTGAGTTGTTGTTGAAATTACAATTTCTGTTAAGTCTTTCTGGGTTCGACGAATTTCTGTGAGTTCGTCGACCGAAGTTCGACGAATTAGGTTGAGATCATCGATCTCTGCCCAGAGAATGAACATATTCATTTTCTGTGCCCCGCGTTCGTCGATCTCTGCTCGACGAACCATACAGAGTTCGTCGATCGCAGTTAGACGAATAATTATAACTATAGTTTTCGTTCGGAGTTCGTCGATCTGGGTTCGACAAACTGACTGCAATTCGTCGATCTAAGTTCGACGAATTCTGCTGAACCTTGTTTTTACTTAAGGTTTTCTGATTTTTGGTTTTCAGATCAATTGATTTGGGAATATTTTCTATTATTTGTTTATGGTTTATTTTCTCTTTCCCCTTAGCAGAAACAAATTTGATTGGGGTTGTCAGTATGTTTTTTTTTGAGGATGGGGGGCAAACTTGATGAAACACCCAAGCCTATCTTGCCATTGAGTCTGGCATTTACAGTGCTTGTGATGTCCATCAGCTTGAGTCTTCTTCCATTAAGAGTTTCCTCAAGTTGTTTAGCCTTACAAAGCTCAGTCTTTAACATTATTATTTGTTCATTAGCTAAGGTTAATTCATCTTTTAACCTATTGTTTTCAGAATTAACATTCTCTAGGTTTCCTAATTTTTCCCTAAGAGTTTTAATCTCCTTTTCTGAGTTTATTAAGTCGATACGTATTGTTTTAAATTCAAATTTAAAAGAATCAGAACTGTAATCAAAAGAAGACAATACCTTGTCAGCTTCAGAATCTGAAACTGTTTCATTGTCTCAGTCCTCTTCTTCTGAATGGCTCCTGGAAGCATCAATTGCCATGAGGCAAACCTCCTTGGCCCTTGCCTCTTCCTCATCTTCACTGGAGCTAGAAGATGTTGATTATTCTTCTGTCTCACTCCAGGTTTCAGCCACAAAACCCTTCTCCTTCTTCTTGTATTTGCTTGAAGAAGGTCTGCTGTTGTGCTGTCTCCTGGTATCTTTCTCTCTTCTCTTTTCTTTCTTCTGATTCTCTGGACACTCAGAGATGAAGTGTCCAGCTTTCCTGCAACCAAAGCATACCACTTATTTAGTTGGTGTTTTATCATACCTTGGTTTGTCATCCTGTCTGGATGACTTCCTCCTGAAATCTTTTCTTGCCAACTTGTAGAATCTTTTGGCAAAAAGACTCATTAGTTTTTCATTTGTTGAGGGAGTCTCTATCTCTTTAGCTGCCTTAAAAGCAATGTTGTGCTCCTTTCTTGCTGGAGGAGGTGTTCTTTGCTCAGCTGCCTCCATGGATTTAATCAGTTGTTCATAGGACTTAAGTTTGCCTAATAGAGATTCAATGGAAATCTCATTTAGGCTTCTGGCTTCTTTGATAGGCTAGATCCTTGAATATCATGAGCTTGGGAAGCACATTAGGATCTTGTCATTCACCTCAGTGAGGGTGATGTCCTTGTCCAATATTTTTAGCTCATTGATGATTGAGCTTAACCTATTATACATTTCAGCTACTGACTCAGCTTCCTCTTTCTTAAAATTCTCATATAAGGATATGAGTTTGGATCTCCTATCCTTTCTTTCATCTGCTGATCCAGTCACCATTTATTTTAGGGAATCCCAGATGGCTTTGGCTGAAGTGCATTCGGAAACCTTTTGGAAGATATCATCTGACATAGTCTGTGCCAGTATGTTCATTGCCTTGGCATCAGCAACCTTGGCCTTCTTCTGAGCCTCAGTCCACTAAGGTGGTGGAATTGCATTTATGCTTGTGGCTCCTGTAGATGTAGAGGCAGTGACTTGAGGAGGACCTGTCAAGATGGAATTGTAGATATCTTCATCAATAGAGTTCATATATAATTTGATTCTTGCCTTCCAGATGGCAAATTTATTTAGGTTGCAAACTGGAGGTCTGGTGATTGCATAGTCTTTGTTCTGTGCCATTGCTGTGTATATAATCTAAATAAAAATAAAGATAAAAGATGAAATCTCATCTAACACAGGATCTTTGGTTCAAGGGTTAGCTTGTACACCAAGGAATCCAAGCTCTGATACCAATTGAAAGTGAGCTGTTAGATCAAGAATACTCTAGAGGGGGGGGGGGGTGAATAGAGTATTCAGGGTTTATCAAATTTTCATCTGATTTAATCTAGTGCATGAACAAAATTAAAACAGCAATCCTAACAAACAGCCACAACACAAGAAACAAAAGAAAAGAGTAATCCAGACAACACAAGAATTTATAGTGGTTCCCCTAAACTTGGGTACATCCACTCTTCTACCACCCTGGTAGGAATCCAATCAGATTTTTGATCAGGTGCCTGACACCAATGAGCTTTTGATCGGGTGCTCTAAAACCAATCCTCAAGTCTTTTGATCAGGTGACTTGCAACCAGGAATAACTTTTGAAGGGAGTTATAACCCTTTATACGGTGGGGGGTGAGAGATGATTGCGTCTTATCTTTCTCAATATACAACTGAGAAGACTTGTGGATATTTGATTTTAGCACAGGCTCCCCCTGAGATATAGAATGGTTCAGGTAGATAAAGCCTTATTGCAGGGTGATAGGCCTTCAGTAGTACAGCCTTGATCAGTAGTTGTTCAGGAACTTCTTTGACAGATAGTGATGTAGTTGTCCTTTGAAGTATCCTAGAGTGCTGAAGACAGAAGACTCTTGATTTTGATTAGGTGTTCTTCTTCTTTAGATAGCTGATGATCTTCAGGAATATGGCTTCTTGTTGTGTCAGAATTCTGTGTTGACAGAGAGCAGTGTATCTCTTATTTCAGACTGACTATCTTCTATATATGTTGTCTCTCTATATGTGTATGTGTTCTTTTGTATTATCTATCTGATCTTCTGGGAAAGGAGAGAAAAATTGCTTTTATATTTCCTGTCAAAATTCTCTTTCAAAATTTGAAATTCCTCTACAATCAATACTGACAGCCTTGAGAATAATCTGCATTGATTTATTTCCCCAACTGCCCCATAGAAAAACGACAGGCAATGATCCTGGAGAAGACCATAATCAATGCTCTGTCTAACGGTTATATTCCAGAGAATATTTGAGCATTAATTACTCAGGAATTATTGCATTAAGAAAGGGATAGAAGGATGGAAAATAACTAAGTCTGGATTCGTCGAACTGATGACAGAAATCGTCGAGCTGAGTTCATAGCTCGTCGAGCTGAGTTGCTGAGTTCGTCGAGCTAATAACTGGTTTCGTCGACTGAAGTTCAGCAAAATATTTCTGGACTTAGAATAATTTCAGATGCTTCTGGATGAAAGTGTTGAAGTGATGTATCCCGAATTCATCGACCTAAGAATTGGTTTCGTCGAGCTGAGAATCAAGTTCGTCGACTGGAGATGATTCTGGACTCAGAAAAATTTGAGAAGCTTCTGGCTATAAAAATTTGAAGTAAAGAATCCAGAAATCATCGTCCAGAGAACTTAGTTCGTCGACCGGAGTCTAGAGAACATCTGAACTTGGAATGTTGAAGGTAGTCAAGAGATCGTCAACCTGAGAATGAAGTTCGTCGAGCTCAGTTCAGAGAATTTTCTCTGAGATCGTCGAGCTGAGCACGACTATGTTGACCTGAGTTCGAGGAACGTCGAACTCATTTTACTTGGTCTTTAGAAAAACTCTAAGTCTTGAGTCTCTGGCAATCTTGTTGATAGCTGGTCTATGTGATGTTGATTCTAAGGACTTAGCCTAGACTCTAGGACATAACCATGACCCTGGCTATACATTGTGGGTCATATGATCCTAACTTAGTGAATCTAGCAAAAATTTTACAAGGGATCCAACAGTCTCGAACCCAGCCCCCTTGATAAATCCCTTTCCTCACAGGGACTATCACCAACTAAGCAGCTCAGTTGGTGATAGTCCATGTTAGGAAAGTGATTTATCAAGGGGGCTGGGTTCGAGATCTTGCCTCAACATACCGCCGTGCTGAGAATATGTGCGGTCATGGGTGGAGTGCTTGGGCTGCATCCCGACAGTGGGTCGCTAGACGTGGGCCTCTGGCTAGGCTGTGAGGGTCGCCAGAGCGGGTCAGCTCTAGGCTCTGGGCTTGCAGCTCAGTTGGTGATAGTCCCTATTAGGAAAGGGATTTATCAAGGGGGCTGGGTTCGAGACCTTGCCTCAACATCCCGCAGCGCTGAGAATAGGTGTGGTCATGGGTGGGGTGCTTGGGCTGCAGCCCGGCAGTGGGCCGCTAGACATAGGCCTCTGGCCAGGCCATGAGGGTCGCCAGAGCGAGTTGGCTCTAGGCTGGCTGCATCACCTAATAGAAATGAATTTAAAAAGAAAAAGAAAAGATAATTAAGGTAGAGAAGAAGAATGATAAAAGTAATAAAATTTGAGCTTTCAAAATATCAACAAAATAAATCCCCGACAACGGCGCCAAAAACTTGATGGAGAATTTAGATAGTTTTAAAACTTAAATCCAAACTAATATCTCAAATAGGCAAGTGTACCTATCGAAATATAGTATAAGAAATTTTGTATTAGACTCGGGGCCTATTGAGTACTCTTACTCACCCAAATTAATATTATTTTATCTAAATATAAAAGGAGATTAAATTAAACTAAATGAAAGAAAATAAACTAAAAACTAGCACTTGATCTAGACTCACCTTGAATTAAAATAAACTCTTTATGAAAGCCTAGCTCTAAATTAACTACTTCGACCGTGGAGGTTCCCAAATTAAAAGGTCCCTCTCTCGAGAATACGCTCTCGACTAAACTCAGGTTGATCGATTAAGACCTCTCGGCCAGTTAAAACCCCTAAGCTTGCTTTATGCGGTGAACCCCAGTATTGGATTTGACTCCAATCCGGAAGATCCATGTCATCCTCTCTCAAGGAGTGCATGCAGCTCCTTTTATCTTTGAGCGATCTACTCGTATCCGCAACCTATCGGTCATTTAAGATACGGATCTAGGATCGAAGAACATATTCGTGAAATATGAATTCGACACAAATTATTCAAAGATAAATCAAAATGATAAAAATAGAGTTTCAAGAAGATTATTTTATTCAAGGATTATCATGATCAAGTGCTAAAGAAATTAGCTACTTGATATGATGTAAAAGTTACAAAAAAAGAAGGAAAAGTAAGACATGATTGCCGAAGAGAAATACTTGAATTGAATTACGAAAAGTAAACTAAGCTATGGAAAGGAAAAGTACAAGAAAGAAATGCAAGAAAATAGTAAACTAAGCTACAAATTACTCCTAAAATTGGCTCCTAATCTTCCTCCTGAGCTCCTGCAGATTTCTGGAATTTATCGATTTTTCTATGGCAGGTCACGCCCTATGTCACGCTCGTGACTTGGGGGGCATGTCAGGTGCGGAACGGTCCTCTTGAAAGCCCGGGAATGTTGGGAGGAAACCGCCAAAATCAGCTATTTTGCGGGCCACACCTGTACAACCCCGTGTCCGGCGAGCGGGTCCCACCAGGGAGGTCGAGCAGACCTCGCCACGCGACCCGCATCCGAGCGGCAAACGGGTATACGGCAGGAGGGCCGACCCGCTCCCGCCCATTCCAAGCGAGCGAGCCGACGAGGTGAGCGAGCGGGACGAGCGGAGAATCACTGGCCAATGCGGATGAGTTTGGCGACCCGCGACTAGCGAGCCGATCGGGATCGCGGTGACCGCCAACCAGCCACCACACGCGACCTGGCCGCCGGTCCGCCCCGGCAGAAGACAGGCAGGTCGCGACGGTCCGGCTCGCGCTCGCCCAGGTAGAATAAGCGAGCAGCTGGAGCCAGGCCGAGCCTGCCTCCCGCGGAGGAGGATTGGAGGCGAGCTGACTCCCAAGTGGTGAGAATAGCCCCTCAGAACAGCGGAGCCATGCTGTTGGCAGACCAGGTTGGACTGCGCATAGCTACTTAGAACAGCGGAGTTTGGCTGTTGGCAGACCCAACCAAGGACTTTTTGGTATTTTCAGGTCAGTTCTTTTGGTTATTGGCAGTTCAGGTTCCAAAAAGCTATAAATAAGACCCAAGGGGTACCTCAGAGGGCACGCTTTCAGTGCCTCCTTACTCTCATTCTCAAGTGCTCTCTGAGGGTACCTTAGCTCGGTTTCTGGCTAAGGAGGGGAAGCGCTCAGAGATCTTCCGGGTTTGTGGTGGGACCTCCCTGCCGAGCCCTTGGGTCTGTTCTTTCTTGTCTCTTTCGTTGTTTTTCTTGCAGGAGCAAAGTAGGCGCGAGACCACCCCTTCCCCAAGGGTCGAACTCCACAAGAGGCCGGATTTCGGTTTCAACATCTTGGTGCGGTGAGCGTGGAGAGTGGTCAGTGCGGAAAATCTTCGGCGAGCCCAATGACGGGAGGACAAGGATCTGACAGGCAGGACTCGCCGCCCCCCGCCTCTCGCAACAGTAGGGATGTTGGAGGACTTCAGGAACGAGGTGCTGGGCCTCGTCAGGATCGCGCTCAGCGCGCGGGCCGAGTACTCGACGCCGGCAGCCCAGATCGCGGCCGCCCCCTCTTTGGGCGAGGACGCCCCTGGCCGGCGAGCTGGAAAGGAAGTTGCCGAGGAAGGCCGAGGATGCGAGCTCCCGGGGCGCGAGCTTTTCCCCGAGTCGGCAAGCCGAGGCAGGTTCGGCGAGCTGGGTCCACGAGATTCGCCGGCTCGCCCAGTGGGGGGAGGCAGTCCTTTCAGCGAGCTGGTCTCCTCAGCACCAGTACCAGAAGGGTTCAGGGAGCCCGAGATGTCCTACTACACCGGGAAGGGAGACCCGGTTCAGCACGTCTAATGGTACGAGGACGTGGTCTCCATCCGTCAGATGTCGGATGGATTCAAGTGTCGTCTCTTCGCCATCACCCTCCGAGAGAAGGCAAGGGAGTGGTTCCACCAGCTCCCGGCTAGTTCCATCTATTGCTTCGAGGACTTGCGCCGAGGGTTCATGTTGAGGTTCACTACCTCAAAGAAGAGGAAGAAGGAGTCTGAGTCCTTATTCCACATAAAGCAGGGGGTGAACGAGACGTTGGGGAGCTACGTGGACCGATTTCAGGAGGAGGTCACCCAGGTCCAGGAGATGCCGGGCCATAGTCTGATGATGGCCTTCACCCTGGGCCTGCAGCAGGGTTTCTTCCGAATGGAGCTGAAGAGAGTTCCTCCCCTCTCCTACAAAGAACTGATGGAGAGGGCGACAAGAGAAGTCGACGGGAAGGCGTCGAATCCAGAGTTCGCAAGGAAGCTAGCCAGATGGGCCACCGAGGAAGAGAAGGAGTCGAAGGGAGGAAGAGCGCAGGAGGAGAGAAGAGGGGAGCCCAGGCAGAGGGAGCAGAGGCAGCTCCAAGGACAACAGCCAGGGTGGGGGCGTCAGGAGCCCGACCGTCGGCTGGGCTGGAGACCAGAGTGGCAGGGGCAGGGGCCATAGAGAGGGTACTTCGGAAGGGGTCACTATCAGGGGAGGCAGGACCAGTTCCACCCACCGGGCTGGAGGCAGGGTCACCGGCCCCGGCTCCCCGATCAGGAGGAGGTCATGGCCATAGCTTTGGGAGCGAGGAGAGGGATCATGAGGAGAAGGAGAAGAGAGTTCAGGGTGGAGTTGCCCTATTGCGACTTCCATCAGGAAGAGGGGCACGCAACAGCCACGTGCCCGGAATTCTTGGAGATGAGAGGAAATAGGGGGCGGCAGTAGTAGCAGGAGGAGGCGCGGCAAGAAGTGAGGATCGAGGAGGTCCTGCCTCGGGCAGAGGAGGATCGTTGCGAGGACCGGGTTGATGTCGGGACCCAAGGAGGGATCGGAGTGATCCACAGGGGGGGGGGGGATCGAGGCTTCCCGCAAGGCAAGCCTCCATACCATGTACCGGCGGAGCGTCGCCTCTACATCCCAAACCCCGCCGCTGGAGGAGAGGATCACCTTCTCCAGAAGTGATATGCCAGACCACGAGGACCCATTCTGTGATGCGCTAGTCATCAAGGCCGCCATCGAGAATTTCACTGTCTCTCGGATCCTCGTGGACAATGGGAGCTCCGTCAACGTCGTCTTCAAAAAGGCGTTTGACGCGATGCAGGTGGAGGCTAAGAGGGTGTTGGCCTCGGACGGGCCCTTGTTCGGGTTCTCGGGAGAGAGGAAGGAAGTAGAGGGAGGAGTTGGCCTCCACGTCACCCTGGGGGGGGGGGGGCAGTCCCGAAACTGCAAGTTCGTCATCGTGGACGCCCCCAGCAGCTACAGCGCAATCTTCGGGAGGCCCCTGATCAGCGCCTTCCGCTGCGTCCCCTCATCTTTCCATCAGTGCCTGAAGTTCAACGCTGAGGGGGTGCAGGTCAGGGTTAGGGGGGACCCAAAGGTGGCGCGGGAGTGCTATGTCACCGCGGTGAACACCATCTCTTGGCAGGAAGGAGCCGAGGAGATGGGGCGGAGGATGGAGAAGGTCGAGCAGGAAGCCGGAGGGGAGGAGCTGGGAGTGAAGGACTGTGCAGAGAAGGTGGCAGGAGGAGATCTGGAGGAGGTGGCTGAAGTAAGGGCCGTGGAAGGAGAGATGGAGGTAGAGGTCACCGTTCCGGAGGAAGGGGACGCCAAAGGATGGGGGGAGCGATCCAGGCTGGAGGCGGCGGAAGAAGTGGTGGAGCTGGAGGTGCTCACCCAGGGAGGAAGGATGGAGAAGGTTCGCGTCAGCGGAGGGCTGACCTCGGAGGACCAGGGAAGGATGCTGGAGTGCATCCAGAAGAACGTGGACATCTTCGCCTGGAACGCCGCGGAGATGCCGGGGGTTGACGCAGATGTGGCCTGCCACCGCCTCAACTTGGGCCCGGGGACACGCCCCGTCCAGCAGAAAAAGAGATCCACGGCGGACAAGCTGGCGGAACCCATCAGGGAGGAGGTGGCGAAGCTTCTCAAGGCCAGCTTCGTGTCCGAGATTCAGTACCCCGGCTGGGTCTCCAACGTTGTGATGGTCAAAAAAGGAGACGGCCGCTGGCGATTGTGTATCGATTTTTCCCTTCTTAATAAAGCTTGTCCTAAGGACTGTTATCCTTTGCCTCGGATCGACGCGCTGGTTGACTCAGCCGTCGGCTTTTCTGTAATGAGTTTTTTAGATGCTTTTTCAGGTTACCATCAGATCAGGATGCACCCCCCGGACATCAAGGATGTCTCATTCATCATAGGGGACGGCTGTTACTACTACAAGATGATGCCCTTCGGGCTAAAGAACGCTGAGGTCACCTACCAAAAAATGATGGATAGGGTCTTGAAGGAACAAAGGGGGAGGAACTTGGAGGTGTATGTGGACGACCTCATGATCAAAAGTTGGGATGTGGACTCCCACCTCCCGGACTTGGAAGAGACCTTCGCCACCCTACGCAAATACAAGATGCGGCTGAATCCCCTTAAGTGTGTCTTTGGGGCCGACCGGGGGAAGTTCCTGGGCCATCTCATCACCCCCGCGGGGGTTGAGCCGAATCCAGACAAGGTCAAGGCTATCTTGGAGCTAGGGTCCCCGCGGAATGCAAAGGAGGTCCAACGGTTGACAGGGAAGCTAGCAGGGCTGAGTCGCTTCCTTTCTCGGGCAGGGGAGAAGTGCTCCCCCTTCTTCAAAATGCTGAGGGGAGGCCAGAGGTTCGAATGGACCAAGGAATGCGAGGAGGCGTTCCAGGACCTCAAGGCGCAGTTGACACAGGCTCCGCTGCTCCAAGGGCCGAAGGAGGGTGAGGATTTGTTCTTATATCTCGGGGTCGGGGCAGAGGCCTTGAGCTCCGTCTTGGTGCGTGAAGAAGGGAAGAGGCAGCTCCCTATTTATTACGTCAGCCGGGTCCTGAGAAAGGCCGAGCTCCGGTATCCGATCTTGGAGAAGCTTGCATTTGCACTAATCATCTCGGCTCGGAGGCTACAACCTTACTTCCAGGCACACTCGATCCGAGTGGTGACCGACCATCCTCTCCGCAACATCTTCGAGGGGGTGGAGCATTCAGGCCGGCTGGCCAAGTGGTCGGTAGAGCTAAGCGAGTTCGATGTGTCCTTCGTTCTGTGGCTCTCGATCAAAGCTCAGGCGATGGCCGACTTCCTGGCCGACTACGTGGTAGAAGTAGCGGAGGAGGAGCTCACCCGCCCGACTCCTTGGAAGGTGAGGGTGGACGGAGCCTCAGGAAGGCATTCTCTTGGAGTAGGAGTGGTTCTGGAAAGCCCTCAAGGGACTCAGATTGAGCAGATGGTGGTGGTGCATTTTCCCATTACCAACAACCAGGCCGAGTACGAAGCAGTGATAGCGGGGCTGCGCCTGGCCAGGGAGTTGGGGGTGCTAGATGTGGAGGTCCTAACCGACTCCATGGTGGTGGCTTCCCAGATCAATGGGGAGTTCGAAGCAAGGGAGCCCGCTTTGAAGTTATACTTGGCCAAAGTGAAGGGGGTCATAGGGACCTTCCAGACCTTCTCCATCCGACACGTGCCAAGGGGAGAGAACGAACAGGCCGACCACCTAGCAAAGCATGGCCCCCAGGTGGGGGGCACCATCACCGACCTGTTCCGCCCCTGCATCGAAGAAGGGGAGCTCATGGAGATCGACCAGCAAGCTTCGTGGATGGATCCAGTAATAGTTTTCCTCTCCACGGGAGAATATCCAGGGGGGGGGGGGTAGACAGGAAGAAGCTGAGGCACAAGTCCGCTTACTACCTCCTTAAGGACGGACAGATATACAGGAAGACCCTCTCCAGGATGCTGGCTCGCTGCGTAGCCGAGGGTGAGGCGCAGAGGATCTTGGAAGAAGTCCACTCCGGGGAGTGCGGGAGTCATTCCGGGAGTCGGACCTTGGAAGGGAGGATAGTCAGGCAAGGGTATTTCTGGCCCACCCTGGGCCGGGACGCCGCGGAGCTCGCAAGAAGATGTCATAAGTGCCAGCTGTTTGCCCCCCTCCAGCTACAGCCGGCCCAACAACTCAAGAGTATCACGGCCCCCCGGCCCTTTGCAATCTGGGGAATGGATTTGGTTGGACCGTTTCCCTAGGCCAGCGGTCAGAGAAGGTTCCTCCTAGTGATGATCGACTACTTCTCGAAGTGGATGGAGGTGAAGGCGTTGGCCAAGGTGACCTCCCAAGTGATCAGGAACTTTGTCTGGGGGGAGATCATCTGTCGCCATGGGCTGCCCCAGGCCATCGTCACAGACAACGGACCCCAGTTCGCTAGCGCCGAGTTCACCAGCTTCTGCGAGCAGCTTGGAATAGACCTCAGGTTCGCCTCGGTCCACCACCCTAGGAGCAACGGGCAGGTGGAGGCAGCGAACAAGATCATCGTCAATCTCCTCAAGAAGAAGGTGGAAAACTTGAGGGGGAGCTGGGTGGAGCAGCTCCCCGCAGTTCTTTGGGCCCTAAGAACCACCCCTAACACGGCCACAGGGGAGACCCCATTCAAGCTCTCTCATGGGTGCGAGGCGGTGCTCCCCATAGAATTTGAAGTCCAAACGCCGCGAGTCGGGGCAGCCAGAGTGGGCCAAGAGGAATGGCGAGCCGAGAACGAGGAGGAGCTGAGACTCTCCCTTGACATGGTGGAAGAGTTGAGGGACCTTTCGGCCATCCGATAGGAGGAGGTCAAAAGGAGGATGGCAAAATACTTTGACAAGCATGTCAGGGTCAAGCAGTTCGCAGAAGGGGACCTAGTGCTGAAGAAGGTGGACGCGGTAGGGAGGTCAGCGTCCGTAGGAAAGCTCAACCCCAGCTGGGAGGGGCCATTCATTGTGAAGGAAGCTTTGAAGTCAGGGGGCTATCAGCTACAAAATGTAGAGGGCGAGACCCTGAGTCTCACCTGCAGTGGAGACGACCTGAAGAAGTTTTTTTCCCTAAGCACCTGTGAGCAACACGATTTGTTATAATAAAGTCCTTTTTCTTCCCCCCCAGAATTGCCATATCCAGCTTGCACAGAGAATTGGAATGAGTTTGGACCCCGAGAAGATCCCGCTGCCAGGCTCTCACCTAGCTGGCAGGGCCGGAAGTCACTCGGTGTCATCCCTAGCCTCGATAAGATCCCGCTGCCAGGCTCCCACCTAGCTGGCAGGGCCGGAAGTCACTCGATGGAATGAGTTTGGACCCCGAGAAGATCCCGCTGCCAGGCTCTCACCTAGCTGGCAGGGCCGAAAGTCACTCGGTGTCATCCCTAGCCTCGAGAAGATTCCGCTGCCAGGCTCCCACCTAGCTGGCAGGGCCGGAAGTCACTCGATGGAATGAGTTTGGACCTCGAGAAGATCCCGCTGCCAGGCTCTCACCTAGCTGGCAGGGCCGGAAGTCACTCGGTGTCATCCCTAGCCTCGAGAAGATCCCGCTGTCAGGCTCCCACCTAGCTGGCAGGGCCGAAAGTCACTCGATGGAATGAGTTTGGACCCCGAGAAGATCCCGCTGCCAGGCTCTCACCTAGCTGGCAGGGCCGGAAGTCACTCGGTGTCATCCCTAGCCTCGAGAAGATCCCGCTGCCAGGCTCCCACCTAGCTGGCAGGACCGGAAGTCACTCGATGGAATGAGTTTGGACCCCGAGAAGATCCCGCTGCCAGGCTCTCACCTAGCTGGCAGGGCCGGAAGTCACTCGGTGTCATCCCTAGCCTCGAGAAGATCCCGCTGTCAGGCTCCCACCTAGCTGGCAGGGCCGGAAGTCACTCGATGGAATGAGTTCGGACCCCGAGAAGATCCCGCTGCCAGGCTCTCACCTAGCTGGCAGGGGTGGAAGTCACTCGGTGTCATCCCTAGCCTCGAGAAGATCCCGCTGCTAGGCTCCCACCTAGCTGGCAGGGCCGGAAGTCACTCGATGGAATGAGTTTGGACCCCGAGAAGATCCCGCCGCCAGGCTCTCACCAAGCTGGCGGGGGCGGGAGTCACTCAATAGCAATAGCTTGCGACCCAGAACGAATCACGCTGCCGGGCTCCCACCTAGCCGGCAAGGCCGGGAACTACTCAAACGACGTTAACAACAGGTCGGAATCACAAAAGTTAATCAAAAAGGGGGAGGGGTCTAACATAGCCCCCCCCAGCCCCAGGAAAGGCGGCCGAGTGGAGGCGAGGACCTGGGCGAGAGTCCGCAAGAAAATTAGGCAATACAGACGAGGGACGAGCCGGCTCGCCTCGCTCGGCGGGCGAGCAGTCGCCTCATCAGAGCCGGGCCGCAGGGGCAGGTCGCGTCGCCCGACAATAGCAAATGTATAAATAAGGCGGGCGAGAGAGCATTTATAAAAGCAACAATAGCTGAAAAACACAAAGTATAGGCGCAGCCCGCGCGTACATCTCGAAACAGGTAAACATACATGATAATATACATCTAAAAAATAAATGTCAAAAGGCAGGGGAGACGCGAGATCCGGGGTGAGAAGTCCTAAATGGGCTGGAAGGCTTTGTCCCCAGGGTCCGGCATGGGGAGAAATAGCGCCGACACCACGTCTTCCGCTGAGAGTTCCGCCGCCTCGCTCGTAAGGAGATCCGCGCGTCGCAGCATTTGCATCGTATACTTCGCGGCGCTGGCGGCGTTCTTTTGCATCAGCACTTCCAAGTCGTAGTCGGAGTGGTGCTCGAGCGGACAGGCCCTGCGGTCTGGAGGAGGGACAGCGGAGGCGGCCTCCAGCTCGCGAACCCGCGCCTCCAACGCCGCTTTGTCCTGACCAAGGGTGGCGATCTCGACACCCATCCAGCTCGCCGTCGCCGCATCCTGGGAAAAGGAAGTAGAGGAATCGTGAGTTGTATTCGCGAGAAGGGGCGGTAGTTCAGGGTAAGTACGTACCACCCCGCCCAGGTACTGCGCGAGGGTCTCCTCTGCCGCGTCGGCCCGCCTCCTCTGAAGGTTCGCATCCTCCTGAGCGAGCTTCTGGGCCTCCTCCCTCTCGTCCGCCAGCTTCTTCAGGGAGGTGGCGTTCCGCTCCAGCTGAGTGCAGTGCCTCCCTACCATGTGAGCTAGCTCCAGGACGCGTAGCTGGGCCCGCGCGCTTTCGTGAACCAATACTCGCGTCGCCTCTTTGTCGTAGATGACGGCGTCTTCTCGCGAGTACAGGCCGAACGAGAAGTTGTAGGCTTCCCCGCCGATGGTGTCCTGCTCCATCCAACTCGGCAGCAAGGTCGAGATGACGGCTCGATTTGACTCCTTGTCCCACGACAGGAGCAGGGCGCCGAGTTCGTCCAAATATCTCTCACCGTAGCCGAAGTTGCGGTGACCCCTCGGCACCGGCTCCGCAGTAACTTGAGACCCGCCCGGCGGCGCGGAGGTGCCCGCCGCCCTGACCGGGGAGTCGCTGGTCAAAGCAACCAGCGGGGGCGAAGGGCCCTCGGCCGGCAGGACCGCAGGGGCCTTGCCCTTCCTTTGGCTCGCGGTGGGTTGCTAATCCGCGGTCTTCGCCACCTTCGGCGGAGGGGTGGGCTGTCCTCCACCCGACCGCTCCTTGGCCGGGACCGATGGGATGTCGCGCTGAGCGGCATCCGCAACCTGAGCACGGGCGAGAACCCCGGGGGGAATCTGAGCGCTCTCGTAAGGGGGGTGAAGAGGGATGTCGCGCTCACCTGTCAGGAAGAAGGGGTGAGATAAAGGAAGAGAGGGGGATAAGGCATAACAGCGGCGAGTGACAAACCTCCCCCCGGCAGGACAGCAGCGAGGTCGTCAAGATGGCGGCGCAGGAACGCGACCTCAAAATTCTTCCCGGCAAAGAACGCGCACAAGTCTGCTTCGTGGCCGCCTAGGCTGGGCGGCCGGTAGCTCGCCTCGCTAAGCTGCACCGGCGAGAAGGGGACGTTGCCAAAATCCCCTTTGATGAACAGAAATTTCTTGAGCCAATTGTGACTCTTATTGACTGTCTCCCGCACCTTGAGGTGGGCGCTGGAGAAGTAGGCCGTCCCGTCTCGATTCGCCCGGAAGGAGAACAGCTTCCGGAACACGGCGAGGCTGAACTCCACTCGCTCCTCTCGCAGGAAGCAGGCGAACCCCACCATGACGGCTATGGAGTTCGGGGTCATCTGGCCTAGGACGACCCCGAAATACTTCAGCACCTGGCGCACCTCGGGCCACAGGGGAAGTCGCAGGCCCACCTCAAAGTGAGCTAGAGGGATGGCGAGCTCGTCCCTAGATAAGTCGTTGATCTTTTCCCCATCCCCGGGCCGTCTCGCCGAAAAGCCCGGCGGTACGTGGTCGCCGAGAGCATCCAAATACTCGCGCTCCGAGATGACGGCATGAGGAAAGTTGTGCTCTGAGAAGGTCCAGGCGCACTTACTTCGTCCGTCCACGTCGCCGCCGCCTCCGCCCATTCCCATCGAATCGCCGCCGAACGTGCGAGACAGACCCAGAAGGCGAGCCCAAGCAGTACTTCGCGGGGAACAGGAAGCGAGAGGGTTTGGAATCGGTGGGGGAATAAGGGCCTGCAAGGCCTATTTATAGGGAAAGAGAAAGGGCTGGAAAATTCCCGCCGAAAGGGGGGGTGCAGATAGCAAAAATCAGGCTGACGTTTCGACTTCACGACGCGCGGCCGAGCCGCCGAGGCCGGTCAGGCGTGGTTCTCGCCCGGCCGTGCCCGCACGAAGCGGGCGCGGGCGACTCTCGGCCCGCACCCATCCGGGATCCCGCGCGAGCCGGGAGACACCCGGCTGGCGAGCTCCTCGGCTCGCCCCCGTCCCGATCAGCGGGTCAGGCAGAATGAATGCCTCCCCTGTCCCGCCCCGTAGAAAGCAAAAGCAATAGCTTGGTAATTTCGATACATCTCAGCAATAAAAAGTTAGGCCCACAGGGGGGCAAGGAGAGTCGCGAATCGTCACAAATACAAGATAACTTTACGATAACAGTAGAAACCCCGCGATGTCCCGCGAGCGGGAAAAAAGGGCTTGATCAGTACTCGACCCACTTCCACCTGTGCCGCCGCTTTGTTCCCGATCGCGGCAGCACGCGAGGATCGTGGTAATCGCGAACCGCCACCAGCTCCCGCTCAGCCAGGCCGATCTACTCTGTGGCGCTCCTAAGATGCCCCTCGGCTCGCGCAATGTGCACGCCCGGTTAAGTGACGTCGTCGTCTTCCGCTGCGCGTGGAGGTCCCTCCAAGGCCGCGAGCCGGGCCTCGGTCTCGGCCTTGTCTTCATCGACCATCTTCACGATTTCCTGCAGCAGCAGCGTGTGTTTTTAGAACAGCCGCGTCACCTGCCTCTTCATCCCCACCACATCGGTCGGGTCGCCCAGGTAATCAGAGACACTGTCCACGTCGGGCGGAGGCGAATACCCTTCGCTCGTCTCAGTTTCGGAGGAGGCCCTGTTATAGCCTACAAACGGGCCAGTCAGAAGGAGCGAACAAGGACAAAGCCAACGGTAAATACCAGCTCACCAGGGGTTGGCACGTCGCCCGCACCGACGGATGGGCGAGAGGAGCCCGGCCGACCCTGAAAGGTTTCTCCCTCGAGGGTCTCAAGAGATTTTCCCAGTCCGTGGGGAGCCTGCGAGCGGGGGGTTTCCGGAGGAGGGCGGTCCAGATCTGGGGGACTAGCAACCCTCTCAGACGACAGGGGAGGGGGGCGATCCTTTCCCCCGTTCCCCACCTCTTCACAAGGAATTGCCTACAAAACAAAAGGTCAGAGGAACAACGATTATCTGCGGAAGGTCACGTACCCAGGGACGACCTCAACACCCGCCGCCGAGCTGGAGCCCGGACATTCACCCGCCAGAGACCGCCTAACGATCTTTCCCTTCGCCGGCCTGAAGAGAGGACCGGGAGACCCACGCGATAGCCAAGGGGCGGCCTCGAGGGCCTCCACCCGAGTCTTCAGGCCTGCTGCCGCCAGGCGAGCTTGCACCTCTTCGCTGACCGGCATCAAGAAACCAGTCTGTTCAAGAAAATTGAGGGGATCTGGTGAGCCCCCTCCTGGGCTCAGCGGTATATTTATAGCCGAACAGTGGGGCCCCACCAGAAGATTCCCTGCCAGCTCAGCACAGTGCTCGCCGAACACGCGGGTTGGATGATTCTTTCCGAGCTTGAATCAAGCTCCAAAAGAGCGGGGATTGTGTACAACCCCGTGTCCGGCGAGCGGGTCCCACCAGGGAGGTCGACCAGACCTCGCCACGCGACCCGCATCCGAGCAGCAAACGGGTATACGGCAGGAGGGCCGACCCGCTCCCGCCCATTCCAAGCGAGCGAGCCGACGAGGCGAGCGAGCGGGACGAGCGGAGAATCACTGGCCAATGCGGATGAGTTTGGCGACCCGCGACTAGCGAGCCGATCGGGATCGCGGTGACGGCCAGCCAGCCACCACACACGACCTGGCCGCCGGTCCGCACCGGCAGAAGACAGGCAGGTCGCGACGGTCCGGCTCGCGCTCGCCCAGGTAGAATAAGCGAGCAGCTGGAGCCAGGCCGAGCCCGCCTCCCGCGGAGGAGGATTGGAGGCGAGCTGACTCCCAAGGGGTGAGAATAACCCCTCAGAACAGCGGAGCCACGCTGTTGGCAGACCGGGTTGGACTGCGCATAGCTACTTAGAACATCGGAGTTTGGTTGTTGGCAGACCCAACCAAGGGCTTTTTGGTATTTTCAGGTCAGTTCTTTTGGTTATTGGCAGTTCAGGTTCCAAAAAGCTATAAATAAGACCCAAGGGGTACCTCAGAGGGCACGCTTTCAGTGCCTCCTTACTCTCATTCTCAAGTGCTCTCTGAGGGTACCTTAGCTCGGTTTCTGGCTAAGGAGGGGAAGCGATCAGAGATCTTCCGGGTTTGTGGTGGGACCTCCCTGCCGAGCACTTGGGTCTGTTCTTTCTTGTCTCTTTCATTATTTTTCTTGCAGGAGCAAAGTAGGCGCGAGACCACCCCTTCCCCAAGGGTCGAACTCCACAAGAGGCGGGATTCCGGTTTCAACAACACCCCTAGGTCACGCCCGTGACCTAGGGCGTGTCTAGACTGTAGATGGAAACAATGGGAACTGGAAATGTCGGGAAATAATTGTGGCAGTTACTGAAGGGTCACGCACCTAGGTCACGGCCGTGACCTAGGGCGTGTAAGCTTAAATGCTCTGCAACGGAACTGTTAATTGATGACTGAGTAATGCCCGGGAGACACGCCCATGGTCACGCCCGTGACCAGTAGGCCGCGCCTGTGTCCAGGGCGTGTAACCCATAACAAGCGTACGTTATGAAACTAGAGCTCCTGCTGGCGGCACGCCCTGTTTAGGATGGTCACGCCTACTGTTACGCCCGTGACATTGGGGCGTGTAACTTTAATTGACGTGGAATGGCGGCGGAACAACACCTGGATGCTATGGCTCGTGACTATGGTCACGCCCCCCTATCACGCCAGTGACAGGGGCGTGTACTAGGGAAAAATTTGGCTTTTCTCCAGATTTTCTTCGGATCAATTCTGTCAGCTCCAAATTGCTATTAGCAGCCCATATTGACCTGAAATAAGAAAACAAAGCATTTTAATAACAATATTAAATAAACTAAATAAAATTTTATTATTTATTAAATAAAATCTATGTATAGATAACTATAAATAATGACTTATCAGCGGGATCTTCTTGGGACCAACGTTTCCAACCACCATCGAGTAATTTCCAGCCCTGCCAGCTGATTGGAGCCTGGTCAGTGGGATCTTCTCAGAATTAACATTTCAGCCACCACCGTGTGACTTCTAGCCATGTTAGCTGATGGGAGCTTGTTCAGTATGATCTTCTCGGTGTCAATATTTCAACCATCACCGAGTGACTTCCAGCCCTACCAGCTCATGAGAGCCTATTTAGCGCGATATTCTCAGGGTCAATATTTCAACAACCACTAGGTGACTTGCAGCCCTGCCATCTGATGGGAGCCTGGTCAGCGAGATCTTCTCTGAGTCAACATTTCAACCACCACCGAGTGACTACTAGCCTTGCCAGCTAATAGGAGCTTGGTTAGTGAAAGAACTAGTGCCTAAACACCTAGAGGGGGGGGGGGGTGAATAGGTGCACTTAATCTTTTTAACTTTTAAGGCAGAAACACTGAATTATTAGACCTGTTTATGCAATTCTTTACAGCAATTCAGCACAAATAACACATCAATCACACAAGCATACAATCACAGAGAGCACACAGGATTTATAGTGGTTCCCCAAGGTCTTGGTACATCCACTTTTCCCCTTCGCCTGTCTAGTAGTGTACTAGATTCGGCCTAACTTCTTCACTACGTCTCAGATCCACAGATCTTACAGCTCAGAACCCCAAATAGGTTCCTACAACTCAGAGTGATCCCACTCCTACAACTCAGGCACAAAGCCCTACCACTCAGTCTTCACCAAGACCTACACTCAGTCTTCAACAAGGCCTACACTCAGCCTTCAACAAGACCTACACTCAGAGAAATGTATCTCCTACACTCAGGCACACAAGTTCTACCACTCAGCCTTTATAAATATAGGCTTACAACTCAGATCCCTTAGGATCCTACAGAAAATAAAGAGTACAAAGATTAATAACCACAACTCTAATTGAGAAAGATGAGTTGACTGGCTTCTTGATGAGTTCTTGAAAGAACTTTGCAGAGATCAACCTCCCTTGGCTTTCTTTAAATCTTCTTAAATTAGAACACAGTAGGGTTGTATCTCTATGCAGATGATATTCAATCAACTGCTGACTTGAGAATCAGATCTCAATCTAAAACTTTCTTAGCAACCTGGTTCAATAGCTGTCTTCTTAGAAGGAGCTCTCTCTCTCCAACTTCTTAGATCTTCACTTGAAGGTCTTCTTCTGGTTGTGTTGTTTTTCACTTCATTGATTGCTCTCTCGATCTTCCCGTCCTTCTGTTGAAGGAATAAGCCTTTATATAAGCTTTCTTCATGGTGACCGGCTGATCCGGTTTCTAACGAACTTTTAACAGTTCTGACAGTAGCAGTTGACCGGTTGAAATGACAGCTGTCAAGTCATCCTGTCACTTCTTGAAAACTCTGTCACTGTCTGAAAGTGTCGAGACAGATAGTCTTTATGTGTCGACACAAATAGACTAAGTGTCGACACAAGTTGACTAAGTGTCGACACTAGCCTTCATGGTGTCGACACAACTCCTTGTGTTGTAGAAACTGCTTCTCGACACTGCTTCTTCAGAATGTGTCGACACTGATACTCTGTGTCGACACAAGTCCTTCTTCTTCAATACTTAGTTGATTTTAGCTAAGTGTCGACACAACTCCTTAGTGTCGACACATCTTCTTGTGTTGAAACTTACTAAGTGTCGACACATCTTCTTTATGTCGACACATGCATTCTGTGTTGAAACTTTTGCTGAGTGTCGACACATCTCCTTTGTGTCGACACATTCTTCATGTGTTGAGACTTTGCTGAGTGTCGACACATCTCCTTTGTGTCGACACATTCTTCATGTGTTGAAACTTTTGCTGAGTGTCGACACATCTCCTTTGTGTCGACACTTGTACTTAAACTTTATTGAAGTTTGCTGAGTGTCGACACATCCTCCTAGTGTCGACACATGTACTTGAACTTTGTTGAAGTTTTGTTGAGTGTTGACACAGCCTCCTAGTGTCGACACTTTTGCTATCGACAAAGTTTCTCTGGGTGTCGACACTACTTCTAAGTGTCGACACTGATTCTTTAGACATTTCTTCATTATGTGTCGATACAGCCTGTATGTGTCGACACTTTTCTTCTGGTGTCGACTCTGCCTTCCTAGTGTCGACACAATTACTCCAAGTGTCGACACAGCTTCTCTGGGTGTCGACACAAGCCTCCTTAAGTGTCGACACTTTTCTTCTGGGTGTCGACACATGGACTTAGAAACTTTTCCTGCAAACCTGCAGTTACTTAACCTGCACAAATAAACTCAAAACACATCAAATACACCTTGACGTATATCATTGAGTAGGGTGAGGCTTCTTCAAATCAGGTACATATATTCCAATGTACCCAACAATCTTCCCCTATTTGGAGAAGTCATAACCCTTAGTCATTGATATACACCATACATAACAAATTCTTAGTATGATGTACAACAATATTATGTGACAGGGAAAATACTTAAACAATATGTATAAACAGAACATATATAAACAATTATCTCAGAACACTTAATGCAATAGATTTGAACCATGACACAATGTTCTTACAAATTCCAACATTTTCATTAGTCAAAAGTTTACATAGAATTTTAATACAAATGATTACAATTTGTAAACTTAAGAAAATGCTATCCTATGTCTGCTCTGGTTCCTTGATTACAATCCCCTTTCCAGATTGAATCTTTGCTTGAACTATAGCTTCATTGTCATCAGCAGCAACATGCTTCTTCCCTTTGAGATCTTTCTTTTTCAGCTCTTCAGCCTTTATCTTCTGCCTTTCAAAATAGTGATAAGGCTTGGGGAAATACTTGCTAGGCTCCTGTGCATTAGGAGGTAGCTTTCCCAGTTTAGCCTTTCTTCTATACTATACTATGGCCTCCTGCCTATTCTCATATTTTCTCCACTCCAGGTCAGAATATCACTTGCCTCTATCCAGGACATTGTCCTTAGCAGCCTTCCAAGCAGTCAAGATGATATTCCTGGATGCGGGGCTCCATTGTTCAAAATCTGGCCTTAATTCAGCTTGCTCTCTGAATCTTTTCTTAGATAATTGAGCCTCTTGTTCTTTTAACAAAGCCTCTTGTTCTTTTAGTATAGCCTCTGACACAGGCTGGACAACTTTCTCTATGATGACATTCTGATTTCCCTCAGGAGGACTATACATAGACTGTATCTCTTGATGTATCATGTCAAAGTCTGGTGGAGGGTATATCACTTGAGCTACTTCAGCTTGCTCTCCTCCAAGGTATGCAGGATTGATTCCAGACTCTGCAACATTGTCATCATCACATAAGGGTGGATATCCAAGGGTGGCTCTGATGGAATTTGAAATCCATTTGGCATGATCAGAGCCTGCTTTGACTAGTACCCTCTCCCCCTTTATGACTTCTCTCTCTATATGATCCCTCAGATCATCTTTCTGAAACCTGATCTGGGCATTCAGATAGTTAACTCCATCCTTGTAAAAAGGTTTCAACCTTTGGATTTTTTCAGTGATTAGCTTCTGTGAATCCTGGATGGCAGAGTGAACTGCAAGTAGGCTCTCTTGGAGTTCCTTATCAAACTCAGCTTTGGCAGCAACACTGTGTGCAGTCTGGGCAGTAGCTATATTCTTCATTTCAGTGACTATGACATTATGAGAAGCTGTTAAATTATCATTCATCCTTCTCTAGTTTTCCAGGACATATCCTTGCTTGACTTCTAGGTCATCAAGTTTTGTCTTTATTTTCTCTTGATGTGTAGCCAGATAGACCACTGCATTGCCTCCTTTATGGAAACAATCAATCATTTCCTTCTTTTTAAGATTCACTTCAAATCTGATTGACTTGATGTCTTGTGCCAGATCAAATTGAAGTGACTTATGGCCTTCATCCATATAGGTTTGTAAAGCCTTCCTTTGCTCATCTAGCTTGATCTACAAAGCCACCATCAGTGAACTATAGTCAGTAGATGGGGCAGGCTGTGGAGCAATGGTCTGTAGGGCTTTCTTATAGTTCTGGTTCCTTCTTTTGAAGACTTGGAACTTCCTCTTCTTGGCTCTAGCAGCCTCTTCATCTTCTGAAGCAAAAGTGCTGACTATGTCTACTCTTTCCTTAAGACTAGGATGTGAATCCTTCTCAGTCCTTGTTAGCCCTTCAGCATCTCTTGGCTCCTCAGTCTCCTTGTTTGCAGTGTCCTCTATAATATCCATATGCTCCCCCACAATATGGGCCTTCTCCCCCTCAATAACAACTATTTCTTTCTCAAGATCTGTCTGTACAAGATCAGGGAATAGCTCTTCTAATGTAAATTCTTGTTGAGGAAGGGCTGGAGAATCTCTGATCTCATCAACCACTTTATCAGCAGCAGATGTGTCCTCTATGACAACATCTTGAGGTTGAGGTTGTATCTGTGTTTGCTAATGAACATTAGGTAATGAATCAGTCAAAACTTTTTCCTCAATAGTGAAATCTAATTGATTAATTTCAGTGATTACCTCTAGGATGGTTTGAGTAGCCCTTTCACTCTCTAGTGGAGTTGGCTCTTCCACAAGTAGAGGCTCCCCCTGGAGTGGATCCAGGTGAATTGGGCTAGCTGAGGGTATCTCCCCCTGCCTCTGTGTATTATCTTGTCTTGCTGGAGACTGTCCAGCATTTCCAGTCTCTTCATCATCAGGAGTAAACACTACTTGCTCTTCAGAGCTGCTGGAGGATTCTTGAGCCACAGTGGCTGTCTTCTTCTTCTTTTTCTAAGGTGTGTCCTTTATTGGAGTTGGCATTTCTTTTGTCAATACTCTATCCCACCTAGAGAAAATTCTCAAATCCATTCTTCTCATGTGGTTTATCTTGGAACCTGCAGCCTGGTTCATCACTTCAGGTATACTACCAGCTAGGTATAGACTCAGAATTCTACCCAGATTGGGTTTCTTCATACTTTCTTTTATCTTATCAAACATAACTGCAGACCAATCAGTATCAAGTTTGAAGATAATCCTTGTCATCAAATTGAACATCTGAGCTGAAATTCTGTCATGTCCTCCAGGCTTGCTCAGGATGACCTTGCCAACTATCTCAGATAAGAATTTCCCTTGTATATTCATTCCTTTCCTATTAAAAACTGATCCAATTTTTAGGTTTGAATCCAGTCCACACCATCTCAATGCCTCTCTAGTCTTAGAAGCAGATACATATTCTTCCTCTTTTGTTCTTGGTAGATGAAGTACCTTCCTTAGACTTTTCTGTGTGATCTTAACTTTGGTTCCATGAACTCTGGACTTAATCTTGAGTCTAGAGTCGTCAAGTGAAGCTACACTCAAAAATTCTAGGACCTCCTTCTTCCAGATCTTGATTGGTTCTGAAACAAGGTATTCCAGTCCAGTCTCGGCAATTAGGGTTACCACACCTTTGATTTCGGGTTCCGCGTCATCAAAGGCATGTCGCACGAGTTCATATCCTTCATTAATGTTCTCTTCTAGCTTGGGTTCCATTAGGGTTTGAAGAAATTTTGAATTTAGAGAAGAGAGATGTCGACACACAAGTTTGGTCTCGAAACGTTTGTGAGCGTGTCGACAAATAATGGCGAAAACCTATTTATACCTTTCTAGAATCGAAGGTGAAAAGGCGAGTCAAAATACTTAAATTGTGTCGACACTATTGAAAAGTGTCGACACTTACTGCTAATGTCTCGACAACTATGTGTCGACATAAGTATAGTCGACAGAATAAATGTGTCGACACTTATATATGTGTCGACACCACTCAGCTCGACACTTAGTCGAGACTCTACTAGACTAATTCTGTGTAAATCCTAAGTGTCGACACCACCTTGGATGTGTCGACACCTACACTGCATGTGTCGACACAAATTCTCTGAAGTGTCGACACAGACATCCTAGATGTGTCGACACCATTTCTCTGAAATGTCGACACCACTTCTATGTGTCGACATAGACAACTCTGTGTGTTGACACCATTTTACTTAGCCAATTTCTTGTAAACTATTCTAAGTTTATCATCCCTAATTCAATTTTAAATTTATTGAATTTGGTTTCATCTAAGGGCTTAGTATACATATCAGCTAGCTGATTATCTGTATTAATATACTCTAGTGAAATATCTCCTTTTTCCACATATTCTCTTAGAAAATGATATTTTATTTCTATGTGCTTAGTCCTACTATGGGAGACAGGATTATTTGCAATAGAAATAACACTTGTAGAATCACAAAATAAAGGTGTTCTACTTACTTGAATACCATAATCTTCTAGCTGGTGTTGTATCCATAGTAGTTGTGCACAGCAGCTTCCTGCAGCAACATACTCTGAGTCAGCTATGGAGATAGCCACACTCGTCTGCTTCTTGCTACTCCATGACACCAGCCTTCTGCCTAGAAATTGACAGGTACCTGTTGTACTCTTTCTATCTTCCTTGCAACCTGCAAAATCTGCATCTGAATAGCCTGTCAGTTCAAAATCTCCATTCCTAGGGTACCAAAGGCCTAGATAAGGAGTGCTCTTAAGATATCTCAAAATTCTTTTGTCTGCTGTCAAATGAGATTCTTTAGGGCAAGCTTGGTACCTAGCACATACACATGTAGCATACATGATATTTGGTCTACTTGCAGTCAAATATAGTAGGGAGCCAACTATCCCTCTATACAAAGTTTCATCTACAGGTTTCCCTGCATCATCTTTGCATAAAGATATTGTTGACCCCATAGGAGTTTTCATTGTAGTGGATGATTCCATACCATACTTCCTTATCAATTCTAGGGTGAACTTAGACTGGCATATGGATAAACCATCCTCAGTCTGTCTAACTAGGAGACCCAAGAAGAACTTAAGTTCCCCCATACTGCTCATTTCAAATTGTCCTTGCATTAGTTTTGCAAACTTTCTGCAAAGACTACTTTTTGTAGACCCAAATATTATGTCATCTACATATATTTGGACTAAGATAATCTTGCCTCTGGATTCCCTAAGGAATAGAGTCTTGTCTATTTTCCCCCTTGTGAATTTATTCTCAATGAGGAAACTAGACAGGGTTTCATACCAAGCCCTAGGGGCTTGTTTTAACCCATATAAAGCCTTCCTAAGTCTATAAACATAATTAGGTTTAGTAGAATCAACAAAACCTGATGGCTGTTCTACATAGACTTCTTCCTTCAGATTTCCATTCAGAAAAGCCGACTTAACATCCATTTGGTATACGTTGAACCCTTGAAATGTTGCATAGGCAAGGAACATCCTTATTGCTTCCAGTCTTGCTACTGGAGCAAAGGTATGATCAAAATCAATATCTTCTTCCTGCCTATATCCTTTTGCAACAAGTCTAGCTTTGTTCTTTATAATTACTCCATTTTCATCCAACTTGTTCCTAAAGATCCACTTAGTTCCTATAATGTTGTGGTCCTCTGGTTTAGGAACAAGCTCCCAGACTTTGCATCTTTTGAACTGGTTCAGCTCCTCTTGCATTGCCTCAATCCAATGAGGGTCTAGGATTGCTTCTTCAAATTTCTTTGGCTCTACTTGGGATAGAAAGCTGGAGTAGAGAACTGAACTTAGATTCCTACTCCTTGTTTGTACCCCATTGTCTGAGATCTCCAATAATTTGATTTGCTGGATGATCTTTTAAATGCCTATTTGCTGGAGGCAGCCTGTCTTCTAGTTGTACACCTTCAACTTCTTCATTCAGCTGCTCCTCTTAGTCTTCTTCAGCAACAGGAGTATCTTGTACTCCACGTGTACAGCAGCCACTATCATCCACTTGCTGACTTGCAGAAGAACCTTCTTCAATAGTAAGCTTGTCCAACTTCTCAGTCACACCTATGGAGCTGCAAACACTTTTAGGCAATTCATTATTAATGAGTCTAGCTTCATCAAAAACTACATGAACAGACTCTTCTACAACTTGAGTAGTCAAGTTGTAGACCCTATAAGCCTTACTGTTGTTGCTGTACCCAACAAAGATCCCCTCTTTGGATTTGACAGCAAACTTGGTTAAATAAGACTTACCATTGTTAAGTATATAATATTTACAACCAAAGATCCTGAAATAGGATAGATTTGGTTTTCTACCCTTCACAATCTCATAGGGGGTCTTATTGTGGCTCTTGGTGATAGTAGCCCTATTGATCACATGACATGCAGTATTAACTACCTCAGCCCAGAAATATTCTGGGAGAGATGTGTCACTCAACAGGGTTCTACCAGCCTCTATCAAGGTTCTATTTTTTCTTTCAGCAATACCATTTTGCTGAGGTGTTCTTGGTGAGGAAAATTCCTGAAATATCTCAAACTCTTCGCATAGCTTTGTCATACTATCAGACTGGAATTCAGTACCATGGTCACTTCTTATTTTGACCACTGTACTGTCTAACTCATTCTGAATTTGTTTGACAAAACTATAAAATATACTATGAGTTTCAGATTTTTGCCTTAGGAAGAATACCCAGGAAAACCTTGAATAATTATCTACAACCACAAATGTGTAGACCTTCCTACCTAGGCTGTGAACTGGCATAGGACCAAAAATATCCATATGCAAGAGGTATAGGCACCTCACAGCATCTTTGTTCTCAATGTTATTAAAGGTGGATCTGGTCTGCTTGCCTTTCTGACAAGCTGAGCATATCCCAACCTTTATGCACTTAACTTGAGCACCATTCCTCACTAACTCTTTGCTAAAGAGTTGACCAATTATCTTATAGTTAAGATGAGCCAGCCTCTTGTGCCATTTAACATAATGTGAGACTTTCTCATCAGCTACAAGACAAATAGGAGAATCAATGTTCTCACACATAATGTCTAGACAATAGACATTTCTCTTCCTATATCCTGTCAGAATGATCTTTTGATCACTTGACCTACAGATATGACAACCATCCTTGAAAAATAGGATGTCATATCTTAAATCACTCAGCTGACTTATGCTAATGAGGTTATATTTCAAACCCTTTATATAAGCCACTTGAGTAATTGTAATAAGGTTGCTAGAAATGTTACCAAAGCCTTTGATGATTCCATTTTCTGAACCACCAAAGGTAACCTTAGGACCATCCTTGATTGGTGTATAGTCCTTCAACAATCCCCCTAGTTCCAGTCATATGCCTGGAACATCCACTGTCCAAGTACCATATTGGGGCATGGCCACTTGGACTCACCTGCAAAATAAATTACTTAACCTTAAAACCCAAATAATTCTTGGGTCCTTGGTGCAAGTTAGTTTGACTCTTAACAAAACTACCTGTAGCTTTTCTAGCAGGCAGTTTGCTACTCAACTTGGCACTTGAATTATGCCAACAATCTATGGCAAAGTGGCCTACCTTGCCACAACACCAGCACTCAAATCTGTTGTACCTTTGTTTAGGTACAACCCTGGCTGTTTTATCTACAGCAGGCTTCTTGTTGAGTACTGGGGCTTTGCCCTTAGATTTGGACTTTACTGTCCAGGCAGTTTTGTAAACACTAATCCAGTTTTACCCTTATGAGGTACAAACTCATCTATCAAAGGTAGAACAGATTTTGGTTTAGAAAAACTTGCTACTATATCTCTCTCCTTCTGAAGATTAATCTCCAGATTTCTAATTTGATCATTTTTAAATGTAATAGTCCCCATCTGAATAATTGTAATATTCTCCAGTCTGGCTATTTCATTTAATTTCTGATCTAATAACTTGTCAAAATCTGTTGCAGCCACTTTAAGACTAGCAATCTCCTTAGCCTGAGTCTTGGCCAAGAGTTTGCTTTTCTTCAAAACCTGCAACAATACTCTATATTCATCAATCAACTGATGAATGTCTCCTTCAGACTCAGATCCACTCACATCACTTGATGCTGATGTATCTGATTCTGATCCAACACTAGAAATTGAACTTGAAGAATAATTTTGTACCTGACTAGGTCCAGGCTGATCCTGGATTTTGTCTCCTTCTGATAAGGCCATCAGTCCATTGCACTGAATGTCCTCATGCTCATAAATTGAGTTCATTAGCTGCATGAACTCATTTTCTTCTTCTTCAGCAAACAAGCCAATATAGGCTTCAGCTTCTGAATCTGTTTCTGAAGATGACATATCAGTCAGACTTTTATCCTTCTTGGCAACAAAGGACCTTTCCTTTTTGCCCTTGAACTGTGTCTTCTTCTTGTCAGTGAACTCTTTCCTCTTTTCTGGACAATCAGCTATTACATGTCCTTGTCTATTCTGACAATAGCATACTATCTTTGAGGATGTAGTTTTACTAGACTTGGACTTTCTCCTATCATTCCTTGATGACTTCCTGTTCTGATAATAGTCATCTTTTGTCTGTGAAGTGGATGGCTTGGACCTCCACTGCTTCTTCTTTAGAAACTTCTGAAAGTGCCTAATAAATGCAGCAAAGTCTTCATCACTTTCATTGCTTTCTGACTTCTTGCTATCTGAAGTATCTGTCTCAGCCTCAGTAACTTTTTGAGGTGTAGATGGAGACTTGCTTTTATATTTCCTAGTGACTTCAGTCTTGAAATCCACAGCTCTTTCTTTGCGCTCCACCCTAGTAGTCTTTTCTTCTTCCTTCCTTACCATTAACTGCATCTCATAAGATGACAGTTTTCCAAACAAAGTTGGAGGAGGAATGTTTGCTAATTTGGCCATTTCTCTTATGGCACAAATCTTGGTGTCCCAGTCCTTTGTCAGAGATCTCAAGAACTTATCATTCAATTCATAATTGCTGAACTCTCTTCCATAGGACATCAATTCATTGACTATCCTATAAAATTTCTTGTAGCATTCAGTTATGCTCTCAGACCTGCCTTGTCTGAAGCTTTCATACTCTTGATTTAATAAAGACTTCCTGTCTTGTCTTACCTCTTCTGATCCCTCCATATAGACTAGCAGTGTGTCCCACATTTCTTTTTATGTTTTACAATGAATCAGATTCTGAAATGTGGCATCATCAATTGCACTTACAATAATATTCTGGGCCCTCTTGTCCATAGTGGCAAGAGTTATTTCATCCTTGGACATTTCTGAATAGTCTTTGGGAGTTCTCTGATTTGCATCTAGAACAGATACTTTCATGGGCACATATGGCCCTTCTTTGACTGTAATGTAAATTCTTGGGTCAGAGGCTTTCATAAAAAGTCTAACCCTTTCTTTCCATATGCCAAAGATCTCCTTTCTGCAGATTGACAATTTCATGGATCCTAGCTCTTTGTGATTCTCAGTTGAACCCATTTTCTTGATTCTTGATTATACTGATTCTGCCTACAGGATCTTTACTCAGACTGTTATGTCCTTTTTGAGTAACCTCCCTCTGATACCACTTGAAAGAACTAGTGCCTAAACACCTAGAGGGGGGGGGGTGAATAGGTGCACTTAATCTTTTTAACTTTTAAGGCAGAAACACTGAATTATTAGACCTGTTTATGCAATTCTTTACAGCAATTCAGCACAAATAACACAGCAATCACACAAGCATACAATCACAGAGAGCACACAGGATTTATAGTGGTTCCCCAAGGTCTGGGTACATCCACTTTCCCCCTTCGCCTATCTAATAGTGTACTAGATTCGGCCTAACTTCTTCACTACGTCTCAGATCCACAGATCTTAAGCTCAGAACCCCAAATAGGTTCCTACAACTCAGAGTGATCCCACTCCTACAACTCAGGCACAAAGCCCTACCACTCAGTTTTCACCAAGACCTACACTCAGCCTTCAACAAGGCCTACACTCAGCCTTCAACAAGGCCTACACTCAGAGAAATGTATCTCCTACACTCAGGCACACAAGTTCTACCACTCAGCCTTTATAAATATAGGCTTACAACTCAGATCCCTTAGGATCCTACAGAAAATAAAGAGTACAAAGATTAATAACCACAACTCTAATTGAGAAAGATGAGTTGACTGGCTTCTTGATGAGTTCTTGAAAGAACTTTGCAGAGATCAACCTCCCTTGGCTTTCTTCAAAGCTTCTTGAATTAGAACACAGTAGGGTTGTATCTCTATGCAGATGATATTCAATCAACTGCTGACTTGAGAATCAGATCTCAATCTGAAATTTTCTTAGCAACCTGGTTCAATAGCTGTCTTCTTAGAAGGAACTCTCACTCTCTCCAACTTCTTAGATCTTCACTTGAAGGTCTTCTTCTGGTTGTGTTGTTTTTCACTTCATTGATTGCTCTCTCGATCTTCCCGTCCTTCTGTTGAAGGAATAAGCCTTTATATAAGCTTTCTTCATGGTGACCGGCTGATCCGGTTTCTAACGAACTTTTAACAGTTCTGACAGTAGCAGTTGACCGGTTGAAATGACAGCTGTCAAGTCATCCAGTCACTTCTTGAAAACTCTGTCACTGTCTGAAAGTGTCGAGACAGATAGTCTTTATGTGTCGACACAAATAGACTAAGTGTCGACACAAGTTGACTAAGTGTCGACACTAGCCTTCATGGTGTCGACACAACTCCTTGTGTTGTAGAAACTGCTTCTAGACACTGCTTCTTCAGAATGTGTCGACACTGATACTCTGTGTCGACACAAGTCCTTCTTCTTCAATACTTAGTTGATTTTAGCTAAGTGTCGACACAACTCCTTAGTGTCGACACATCTTCTTGTGTTGAAACTTACTAAGTGTCGACACATCTTCTTTATGTCGACACATGCCTTCTGTGTTGAAACTTTTGCTAAGTGTCGACACATCTCCTTTGTGTCGACACATTCTTCATGTGTTGAGACTTTGCTGAGTGACGACACATCTCCTTTGTGTCGACACATTCTCCATGTGTTGAAACTTTTGCTGAGTGTCGACACATCTCCTTTGTGTCGACACTTATACTTAAACTTTGTTGAAGTTTGCTGAGTGTCGACACAGCCTCCTAGTGTCGACACATGTACTTGAACTTTGTTGAAGTTTTGCTGAGTGTTGACACAGCCTCCTAGTGTCAAACTTTTGCTGTCGACAAAGTTTCTCTGGGTGTCGACACTACTTCTAAGTGTCGACACTGATTCTTTAGACATTTCTTCATTATATGTCGACACAGCCTGTATGTGTCGACACTTTTCTTCTGGTGTCGACTCTGCCTTCCTAGTGTCGACACAATTACTCCAAGTGTCGACACAGCTTCTCTGGGTGTCGACACAAGCCTCCTTAAGTGTCGACACTTTTCTTCTGGGTGTCGACACATGGACTTAGAAACTTTTCCTGCAAACCTGCAGTTACTTAACCTGCACAAATAAACTCAAAACACATCAAATACACCTTGATGTATATCATTGAGTAGGGTGAGGCTTCTTCAAATCAGGTACATATATTCCAATGTACCCAACAATCTTCCCCTATTTGGAGAAGTCATAACCCTTAGTCATTAATATACACCATACATAACAAATTCTTAGTATGATGTACAACAATATTATGTGACAGGGAAAATACTTAAACAATATGTATAAACAGAACATATATAAACAATTATCTCAGAACACTTAATGTAATAGATTTGAATCATGACACAATGTTCTTACAAATTCCAACATTTTCATTAGTCAAAAGTTTACATAGAGTTTTAATACAAATGATTACAATTTGTAAACTTAAGAAAATGCTATCCTATGGCTGCTCTGGTTCCTTGATTACAATCCCCTTTCCAGATTGAATCTTTGCTTGAACTATAGCTTCATTGTCATCAGCAGTAACATGCTTCTTCCCTTTGAGATCTTTCTTTTTCAGCTCTTCAGCCTTTATCTTCTGCCTTTCAAAATAGTGATAAGGCTTGGGGAAATACTTGCTAGGCTCCTGTGCATTAGGAGGTAGCTTTCCCAGTTTAGCCTTTCTTCTATACTGTACTACGGCCTCCTGCCTATTCTCATGTTTTCTCCACTCTAGGTCAGAATATCACTTGCCTCTATCCAGGACATTGTCCTTAGCAGCCTTCCAAGCAGTCAAGATGATATTCCTGGATGTGGGGCTCCATTGTTCAAAATCTGGCCTTAATTCAGCTTGCTCTCTGAATCTTTTCTTAGATAATTGAGCCTCTTATTCTTTTAACAAAGCCTCTTGTTCTTTTAGTATAGCCTCTGGCACAGGCTGGACAACTTTCTCTATGATGACATTCTGATTTCCCTCAAGAGGACTATACATAGACTGTATCTCTTGATGTATCATGTCAAAGTCTGGTGGAGGGTATATCACTTGAGCTACTTCAGCTTGCTCTCCTCCAAGGTATGCAGGATTGATTCCAGACTCTGCAACATTGTCATCATCACAAAAGGGTGGATATCCAAGGGTGGCTCTGATGGAATTTGAAATCCATTTGGCATGATCAGAGCCTGCTTTGACTAGTACCCTCTCCCCTTTTATGACTTCTCTCTCTATATGATCCCTCAGATCATCTTTCTAAAACCTGATCTGGGCATTCAGATAGTTAACTCCATCCTTGTAAAAAGGTTTCAACCTTTGTAGCTTTTCATTGATTAGCTTCTGTGAATCCTGGATGGCAGAGTGAACTGCAAGTAGGCTCTCTTGGAGTTCCTTATCAAACTCAGCTTTGACAGCAGCATTGTGTGCAGTCTGGGCAGTAGCTATATTCTTCATTTCAGTGACTATGGAATTATGAGAAGCTGCTAAATTATCATTCATCCTTCTCTGGTTTTCCAGGACATATCCTTGCTTGACTTCTAGGTCATCAAGTTTTGTCTTTATTTTCTCTTGATGTGTAGCCAGATAGACCACTGCATTGCCTCCTTTATGGAAACAATCAGTCATTTCCTTCTTTTTAAGATTCACTTCAAATCTGATTGACTTGATGTCGTGCCAGATCAAATTGAAGTGACTTATGGCCTTCATCCATATAGGTTTGTAAAGCCTTCCTTTGCTCATCTAGCTTGATCTACAAAGCCACCATCAGTGAACTATAGTCAGTAGATGGGGCAGGCTGTGGAGCAATGGTCTGTAGGGCTTTCTTATAGTTCTGGTTCCTTCTTTTGAAGACTTGGAACTTCCTCTTCTTGGCTCTAGCAGCCTCTTCATCTTCTGAAGCAAAAGTGCTGACTATGTTTACTCTTTCCTTAAGACTAGGATGTGAATCCTTCTCAGTCCTTGTTAGCCCTTCAGCATCTCTTGGCTCCTCAGTCTCCTTGTTTGCAGTGTCCTCTATAATATCCATATGCTCCCCCACAATATGGGCCTTCTCCCCCTCAATAGTAGCTATTTCTTTCTCAAGATCTGTCTGTACAAGATCAGGGAATAGCTCTTCTAATGTAAATTCTTGTTGAGGAAGGGCTGGAGAATCTCTGATCTCATCAACCACTTTATCAGCAGCAGATGTGTCCTCCATGACAACATCTTGAGGTTGAGGTTGTATCTGTGTTTGCTGATGAACATTAGGTAATGAATCAGTCAAAAATTTTTCCTCAATAGTGAAATCTAATTGATTAATTTCAGTGATTACCTCTAGGATGGTTTGAGTAGCCCTTTCACTCTCTAGTGGAGTTGGCTCTTCCACAAGTAGAGGCTCCCCCTGGAGTGGATCCAGGTGAATTGGGCTAGCTGAGGGTAGCTCCCCCTGCCTCTGTGTATCATCTTGTCTTGCTGGAGACTGTCCATCATTTCCAGTCTCTTCATCATCAGGAGTAAACACTACTTGCTCTTCAGAGCTGCTGGAGGATTCTTGAGCCACAGTGACTGTCTTCTTCTTCTTTTTCTGAGGTGTGTCCTTTATTGGAGTTGGCATTTCTTTTGTCAATACTCTATCCCACCTAGAGAAAATTCTCAAATCCATTCTTCTCATGTGGTTTATCTTGGAACCTGTAGCCTGGTTCATCACTTCAGGTATACTACCAGCTAGGTATAGACTCAGAATTCTACCCAGATTGGGTTTCTTCATACTTTCTTTTATCTTATCAAACATAACTGCAGACCAATCAGTATCAAGTTTGAAGATAATCCTTGTCATCAAATTGAACATCTGAGCTGAAATTCTGTCATGTCCTCCAGGCTTGCTCAGGATGACCTTGCCAACTATCTCAGATAAGAATTTCCCTTGTATATTCATTCCTTTCCTATTAAAAACTGATCCAATTTTTAGGTTTGAATCCAGTCCACACCATCTCAATGCCTATCTAGTCTTAGAAGCAGATACATCTTCTTCCTCTTTTGTTCTTGGTAGATGAAGTACCTTCCTTAGACTTTTCTGTGTGATCTTAACTTTGGTTCCATGAACTCTGGACTTAATCTTGAGTCCAGAGTCATCAAGTGAAGCTGCACTCAAAAATTTTAGGACCTCCTTCTTCCAGATCTTGATTGGTTCTGAAACAAGGTATTCCAGTCCAGTCTCGGCAATTAGGGTTACCACACCTTTGATTTCGGGTTCCGCGTCATCAAAGGCATGTCGCACGTGTTCATATCCTTCATTAATGTTCTCTTCTAGCTTGGGTGCCATTAGGGTTTGAAGAAATTTTGAATTTAGAGAAGAGAGATGTCGACACACAAGTTTGGTCTCGAAACTTTGGTGAGCGTGTCGAAAAACAATGGCGAAAACCTATTTATACCTTTCTATAATCGAAGGTGAAAAGGCGCGTCAAAATACTTAAATTATGTCGACACTATTGAAAAGTGTCGACACTTACTGTTAATGTCTCGACAACTATGTGTCGACATAAGTATAGTCGACAGAATATATGTGTCGACACTTATATATGTGTCGACACCACTCAGCTCGACACTTAGTCGAGACTCTACTAGACTAATTCTGTGTAAATCCTAAGTGTCGACACCACCTTGGATGTGTCGACACCTACACTGCATGTGTCGACACAAATTCTCTGAAGTGTCGACACAGACATCCTAGATGTGTCGACACCATTTCCCTGAAATGTCGACACCACTTCTATGTGTCGACACAGACAACTCTGTGTGTTGACACCATTTTACTTAGCCAATTTCTTGTAAACTATTCTAAGTTTATCATCCCTAATTCAATTTTAAATTTATTGAATTTGGTTTCATCTAAGGGCTTAGTATACATATCAGCTAGCTGATTATCTGTATTAATATACTCTAGTGAAATATCTCCTTTTTCCACATATTCTCTTAGAAAATGGTATTTTATTTCTATGTGCTTAGTCCTACTATGGGAGACAGGATTATTTGCAATAGAAATAGCACTTGTAGAATCACAAAATAAAGGTGTTCTACTTACTTGAATACCATAATCTTCTAGCTGGTGTTGTATCCATAGTAGTTGTGCACAACAGCTTCTTGCAGCAACATACTCTGAGTCAGCTGTGGAGATAGCCACACTGGTCTGCTTCTTGCTACTCCATGACACCAGCCTTCCACCTAGAAATTGACAGGTACCTGTTGTACTCTTTCTATCTTCCTTGCAGCCTGCAAAATCTGCATCTGAATAGCCTGTCAGTTCAAAATCTCCATTCCTAGGGTACCAAAGTCCTAGATAAGGAGTGCCCTTAAGATATCCCAAAATTCTTTTGACTGCTGTCAAATGAGATTCTTTAGGGCAAGCTTGGTACCTAGCACAGACACATGTAGCATACATGATATCTGGTCTACTTGCAGTCAAATATAGTAGGGAGCCAACTATCCCTCTATACAAAGTTTCATCTACAAGTTTCCCTACATCATCTTTGCATAAAGATATTGTTGACCCCATAGGAGTTTTCATTGTAGTGGATGATTCCATACCATACTTCCTTATCAATTCTAGGGTGAACTTAGACTGGCATATGGATAAACCATTCTCAGTCTGTCTAACTTAGAGACCCAAGAAGAACTTAAGTTCCCCCATACTGCTCATTTCAAATTGTCCTTGCATTAGTTTTGCAAACTTTCTGCAAAGACTACTTTCTGTAGACCCAAATATTATGTCATCTACATATATTTGGACTAAGATAATCTTGCCTCTGGATTCCCTAAGGAATAGAGTCTTGTCTATTTTCCCCCTTGTGAATTTATTCTCAATGAGGAAACTAGACAGGGTTTCATACCAAGCCCTATGGGCTTGTTTTAACCCATATAAAGCCTTCCTAAGTCTATAAACATAATTAGGTTTAGTAGAATCAACAAAACCTGATGGCTGTTCTACATAGACTTCTTCCTTCAGATTTCCATTCAGAAAAGCCGACTTAACATCCATTTGGTATACGTTGAACCCTTGAAATGTTACATAGGCAAGGAACATCCTTATTGCTTCCAGTCTTGCTACTGGAGCAAAGGTATGATCAAAATCAATACCTTCTTCCTGCCTATATCCTTTTGCAACAAGTCTAGCTTTGTTCTTTATAATTACTCCATTTTCATCCAACTTGTTCCTAAAGATCCACTTAGTTCCTATAATGTTGTGGTCCTCTGGTTTAGGAACAAGCTCCCAGACTTTGTATCTTTTGAACTGGTTCAGCTCCTCTTGCATTGCCTCAATCCAATGAGGGTCTAGGATTGCTTCTTCAAATTTCTTTGGCTCTACTTGGGATAGAAAGCTGGAGTAGAGAACTGAACTTAGATTCCTGCTCCTTGTTTGTACCCCATTGTCTGAGATCTCCAATAATTTGATTTGCTGGATGATCTTTTAAATGCCTATTTGCTAGAGGCAGCCTGTCTTCTAGTTGTACACCTTCAGCTTCTTCATTCAGCTGCTCCTCTTGGTCTTCTTCAGCAACAGGAGTATCTTGTACTCCCCCTGGACAACAACCACTATCATCCACTTGCTGACTTGCAGAAGAACCTTCTTCAATAGTGTGCTTGTCCAACTTCTCAGTCACACCTGTGGAGCTGCAAACACTTCTAGGCAATTCATTGTTAATGAGTCTAGCTTCATCAAAAACTACATGAACAGATTCTTCTACAACTTGAGTAGTCAAATTGTAGACCCTATAAGCCTTACTATTGTTGTTGTACCAACCAAAGATCCCCTCTTGGGATTTGGCAGCAAACTTGGTTAAATAAGACTTACCATTGTTAAGTATATAGCATTTACAACCAAACATCCTGAAATAGGATAGATTTGGTTTTCTACCATTCACAATCTCATAGGGGGTCTTATTGTGGCTCTTGGTGATAGTAGCCCTATTGATCACATGAAATGCAGTATTAACTGCCTCAGCCCAGAAATATTCTGGGAGAGATGTGTCACTCAACAGGGTTCTACCAGCCTCTATCAAGGTTCTATTTTTTCTTTCAGCAATACCATTTTGCTGAGGTGTTCTTGGTGAGAAAAATTCCTGAAATATGTCAAACTCTTCACATAGCTTTGTCATACTATCAGACTGGAATTCAGTACCATGGTCACTTCTTATTTTGACAACTGTACTGTCTAACTCATTCTAAATTTGTTTGACAAAACTATAAAAGATACTAGGAGTTTCAGATTTTTGCCTTAGGAAGAATACCCAGGAAAACCTTGAATAATCATCTACAACCACAAATGTGTAGACCTTCCTACCTAGGCTGTGAACTAGCATAGGACCAAAAAGATCTATATGCAAGAGGTATAGGCACCTCACAACATCTTTGTTCTCAATGTTATTAAAGGTGGATCTGGTCTGCTTGCCTTTCTGACAAGCTGAGCATATCCCAACCTTTATGCACTTAACTTGAGGACCATTCCTCACTAACTCTTTGCTAAAGAGTTGACCAATTGTCTTATAGTTAAGATGAGCCAGCCTCTTGTGCCATTTAACACAATGTGAGACTTTCTCATCAGCTACAAGACAAACAGGAGAAACAATGTTCTCACACATAATGTCTAGACAATAGACATTTCTCTTCCTATATCCTGTCAGAATGATCTTTTGATCACTTGACCTACAGATATGACAACCGTCCTTGACAAATAAGATGTCATATCTTAAATCACTCAGCTGACTTATGCTAATGAGGTTATGTTTCAAACCCTTTATATAAGCCACTTGAGTAATTGTAATAAGGTTGCTAGAAATGTTACCAAAGCCTTTGATGATTCCTTTTTCTGAACCACCAAAGGTAACCTTAGGACCATCCTTGATTGGTGTATAGTCCTTCAGCAATCCCCCTAGTTCCAGTCATATGCCTGGAACATCCACTGTCCAAGTACCATATTGGGGCATGGCCACTTGGACTCACCTGCAAAATAAATTACTTAACCTTAGAACCCAAATAATTCTTGGGTCCTTGGTGCAAGTTAGTCTGACTCTTAACAAAACTACCTGTAGCTTTTCTAGCAGGCAGTTTGCTACTCACCTTGGCACTTGAATTATGCCAACAATCTATGGCAAAGTGGCCTACCTTGCCACAACACCAGCACTAAAATCTGTTGTACCTTTATTTAGTTACAACCCTGGCTGTTTTATCTACAGCAGGCTTCTTGTTGAGTACTGGGGCTTTGCCCTTAGATTTGGACTTTACTGTCCAGGCAGTTTTGTAAACCCTAATCCAGTTTTACCCTTATGAGGTACAAACTCATCTATCAAAGGTAGAACAGATTTTGGTTTAGAAAAACTTGCTACTATATCTCTCTCCTTCTGAAGACTAATCTCCAGATTTCTAATTTGATCATTTTTAAATGTAATAGTCCCCATCTGAATAACTGTAATATTCTTCAGTCTGGCTATTTCATTTAATTTCTGATCTAATAACTTGTCAAAATCTGTTGCAGCCACTTTAAGACTAGCAATCTCCTTAGCCTGAGTCTTGGCCAAGAGTTTGCTTTTCTTCAAAGCCTGCAACAATACTCTATATTCATCAATAAACTGATGAATGTCTCCTTCAGATTCAGATCCACTCACATCACTTGATGCTGATGTATCTGATTCTGATCCAGCACTAGAAATTGAACTTGAAGAACAATTTTGTACCTGACTAGGTCCAGGCTGATCCTGGATTTTGTCTCCTTCTGATAAGGCCATCAGTCCCTTGCACTGAATGTCCTCATGCTCATAAATTGAGTTCATTAGCTGCATGAACTCATTTTCTTCTTCTTCAGCAAACAAGCCAATATAGGCTTCAGCTTCTGAATCTGTTTCTGAAGATGACATATCAGTCAGACTTTTATCCTTCTTGGCAACAAAGGACCTTTCATTTTTGCCCTTGAACTGTGTCTTCTTCTTGTCAGTGAACTCTTTCCTCTTTTCTGGACAATCAGCTATTACATGTCCATGTCTATTCCAACAATAGCATACTATCTTTGAGGATGTAGTTTTACTAGACTTGGACTTTCTCCTATCATTCCTTGATGACTTCCTGTTCTGATAATAATCATCTTTTGTCTGTGAAGTGGATGGCTTGGACCTCCACTGCTTCTTCTTTAGAAACTTCTGAAAGTGCCTAATAAATGCAGCAAAGTCTTCATCACTTTCACTGCTTTCTGACTTCTTGCTATCTGAAGTATCTGTCTCAGCCTCAGTAACTTTTTGAGGTGGAGATGGAGACTTACTTTTATATTTCCTAGTGGCTTCAGTATTGAAGTCCACAGCTCTTTCTTTGCGCTCCACCCTAGTAGTCTTTTCTTCCTCCTTGCTTACCATTAACTGCATCTCATAAGATGACAGTTTTTCAAACAAAGTTGGAGGAGGAATGTCTGCTAATTTGGCCATTTCCCTTATGGCACAAATCTTGGTGTCCCAGTCCTTTGTCAGAGATCTCAAGAACTTATCATTCAATTCATAATTGCTGAACTCTCTTCCATAGGACATCAATTCATTGACTATCCTATAGAATTTCTTGTAGCATTCAGTTATGCTCTCAGACCTGCCTTGTCTGAAGCTTTCATACTCTTGATTTAATAAAGACTTCCTGTCTTGTCTTACCTCTTCTGATCCCTCCATATAGACTAGCAGTGTGTCCCACATTTCTTTTTATGTTTTACAATGAATCAGATTCTGAAATGTGGCATCATCAATTGCACTTACAATAATATTCTAGGCCCTCTTGTCCATAGTGGCAAGAGTTATTTCATTCTTGTACATTTCTGAATAGTCTTTGGGAGTTCTCTGATTTGCATCTAGAACAGATACTTTCATGGGAACATATGGCCCTTCTTTGACTGTAATGTAAATTCTTGGGTCAGAGGCTTTCATAAAAAGTCTAACCCTTTCTTTCCATATGCCAAAGATCTCCTTTCTGCAGATTGACAATTTCATGGATCCTAGCTCTTTGTGATTCTCAGTTGAACCCATTTTCTTGATTCTTGATTATACTGATTCTGCCTACAGGGTCTTTACTCATACTGTTATGTCCTTTTTGAGAAACCTCCCTCTGATACCACTTGAAATAACTAGTGCCTAAACACCTAGAGGGGGGGGGGGTGAATAGGTGCACTTAATCTTTTTAACTTTTAAGGCAGAAACACTGAATTATTAGACCTGTTTATGCAATTCTTTACAGCAATTCAGCATAAATAACACAGCAATCACACAACCATACAATCACAGAGACCACACAGGATTTATAGTGGTTCCCCAAGGTCTGGGTACATCCACTTTCCCCCTTCGCCTATCTAGTAGTGTACTAGATTCGGCCTAACTTCTCCACTACTTCTCAGATCCACAGATCTTACAGCTCAGAACCCCAAATAGGTTCCTACAACTCAGAGTGATCCCACTCCTACAACTCAGGCATAAAGCCCTACCACTCAGTCTTCACCAAGACCTACACTCAACCTTCAACAAGGCCTACACTCAGCCTTTAACAAGGCCTACACTCAGAGAAATGTATCTCCTACACTCAGGCACACAAGCCCTACCACTCAGCCTTTATAAATATAGGCTTACAACTCAGATCCCTTAGGATCCTACAAAAAATAAAGAGTATAAAGATTAATAACCACAACTCTGATTGAGAAAGATGAGTTGACTGGCTTCTTGATGAGTTCTTGAAAGAACTTTGCAGAGATCAACCTCCCTTGGCTTTCTTAAAAGCTTCTTGAATTAGAACACAGTAGGGTTGTATCTCTATGCAGATGATCTTCAATCAACTGCTGACTTGAGAATCAAATCTCAATCTGAAACATTCTTAGCAGCCTGGTTCAATAGCTGTCTTCTTAGAAGGAGCTCTCTCTCTCCAACTTCTTAGATCTTCACTTGAAGGTCTTCTTCTGGTTGTGTTGTTTTTCACTTCATTGATTGCTCTCTCAATCTTCCCGTCCTTCTGTTGAAGGAATAAGCCTTTATATAAGCTTTCTTCATGGTGACTGGCTGATCCGGTTTCTAACGAACTTTTGACAGTTCTGACATTAGCAGTTGACCGGTTGAAATGGCAGCTGTCAAGTCATCCAGTCACTTCTTGAAAACTCTGTCACTGTCTGAAAGTGTCGAGACAGATAGTCTTTATGTGTCAACACAAATTGACTAAATGTCGACACAAGTTGACTAAGTGTCGACACTAGCCTTCATGGTGTCGACACAACTCCTTGTGTTGTAGAAATTGCTTCTCGACACTGCTTCTTCAGAATATGTCGACACTGATACTGTGTGTCGACATAAGTCCTTCTTCTTCAATACTTAGTTGATTTTAGCTAAGTGTCGACACAACTCCTTAGTGTCAACACATCTTCTTGTGTTGAAACTTGCTAAGTGTCGACACATCTTCTTTGTGTCGACACATGCCTTCTGTGTTGAAACGTTTGCTGAGTGTCGACACATCTCCTTTGTGTCGACACATTCTTCATGTGTTGAGACTTTGCTGAGTGTCGACACATCTCCTTTGTGTTGACACATTCTTCATGTGTTGAAACTTTTGCTGAGTGTCGACACATATTCTTTGTGTCGACACTTGTACTTAAACTTTGTTGAAGTTTGCTGAGTGTCGATACAGCCTCCTAGTGTCGACACATATACTTGAACTTTGTTGAAGTTTTACAGAGTGTCGACACAGCCTCCTAGTATCGACACTTTTGCTGTCGACAAAGTTTCTCTGGGTGTCGACACTGCTTCTAAGTGTCGACACTGATTCTTTAGACATTTCTTCATTGTATGTCGACACAGCCTGTATGTGTCGACACTTTTCTTCTGGTGTCGACTCTGCCTTCCTAGTGTCGACACAATTACTACAAGTGTCGACACAGCTTCTCTGGGTGTCGACACAAGCCTCCTTAAGTGTCGACACTTTTCTTCTGGGTGTCGACACATGGACTTAGAAACTTTTCCTGCAAACCTGCAGTTACTTAACCTACACAAATAAACTCAAAACACATCAAATACACCTTGATGTATATCATTGAGTAGGGTGAGGCTTCTTCAAATCAGGTACATATATTCCAATGTAACCAACAGTCAGCGATGTGCAACCCAATGTTCGCTGAGTGGGTCGAACAAGGCAGAAGCGGGGCCATCAACACAATTCAGCCCGCATCCGCCAGGCAAGTGAGCGAGCCATTACAGCCAACTTGCATCAGCTCAGTAGGCAGACTAGCCTAAGGGGCAGCCAACCCGCCTCCACCACATAGGAGGGCAGACCGCACGAGTCGGCTCGCCAGCCATCATTCGCCTAAGTGACCGCCAGGATAGGACAGTCGGCCCCCTCCCTGTAAGGGGCAGGCGAGCTGAAGGGGCCCGACTCGTACTCGCCTAAAGAGAGAAGGCATTCTATGAGAACCAAGCCGCATCTGCCAAGTTAAGTGGCAAGCTGGTCTCTATTCCCCCCCTCCCCCCAATGAGTGGGGTGCAGAATTAATGTGGTTAATATAGTTTGGTCTGCCTAATGTGATTAGCTATGCATTTAGCACCTCTGAACAACAGAGTTTTATTGTTAGCAGATCTCCTTTTAGCTACATATAACCGTTTAGAATAGTAGAGCTATGTTATTTACATGCAAGACTTTGAAATTTATAAATAGACCCAAGGGGGTACCACAGAAGGCAAGCTTTCTAGTTCTCTAATTCCCAGATCTTCTTGAGCTTTCTGAGATGTCCTTAGCTCAGCACAAGCTAAGAAGGGGAAACGCTCTAAGATCTTCTGGGTGTGTGGTGGGACCTCCATGCTAGAGCATTGGGTCATTTTGATCTCTAAGTCTTCGACCAACCAAGCTTGCTAGGATAAGTAAGTATGTGGTCGCCCCTTCCCTAAGGGTTCGAACTCCACAGAAGCTGGTTCCTGGTTTCAACAAGTGGGGTCTGAAAGTCTTTAATTTCAAGGTATCTAACAACCTAGAGGGGGGTGAATAGATTTTTGGTTTATTATTATTATCTTTTACTTAATGTGTTATGATTTAGTAGTTTTTAAGCTTTCAAGACACAAACACAAAGAACACACAAAATTTATAGTGGTTCCCAGGATTATGGATACATCCACTCTCCTCCCACCTTTCTAACTTCCAGTTAGACAAGATACTTCTCCAAAAATGTAGCTCCAAAGAGCTTACACCTCAGATCCCACAGGATCTCTCAGTCTCCTCCAATACTTACAACTCAAGCACAAAGCCTTACCTCAGAGCAACCTGCTCCTACAGCTCAATGATCAAACTGATCACCTACCTCAGACTTGAACTCAAGTCCTACAACTCAGGCTATAGAGGATAGCCCTACCTCAGAGAGAATGACTCTCCTACAGCTCAGGCACAAGGCCCTACCTCAGATCAAAATCTAGATCCTACACTCAGACCCAAAGGTCCAACACTCAAAGAGTATGACTCTCCTATAGCTCAGGCAAAACTGCCCTACCTCAGGCTCAAAAGCACTACAACTCAGATACATAAAGGATCCTATCTCAGACCCAAAGGTCCTATACTCAGATCCAAGACAAGATCCTACACTCAGGAAAAACTGTCCTATCTCAGGCACAAAGGCATTACAACTCAGATCCAAAAGGATCCTATAGAAATGAAATAGTTTGAGTTAATTTGCCACATAGAAATCTCTGTATCTGCTACTAGATCTGGGTTATCTCAGCTCTAACTATCTTCACAGTAGCAAGAATAAGTTCTTCAGTGAATAGCTGCCTCTGCTGGAAGTAACACAGAAATAATTTTCTGAACTTGCTGAAGAAGACTGAAGTCTTGACAGATCTTGAGCTCTTCAAACAGCTAACCTAAACTTGCAGTAACCTGAAAGCTCTGCTTCTTCTCTTTATTAGAAACAAGTCTGAACTTGTTATAGCAGAAGAAAATGCTACAGCTATCTGGAATGAACTTTTTTGCTTAAGCTCAAATGACTTCAAGCTTTTGGCTCAACAACAATTACGAGGAAGATGAAGTCCAGCCGTAAAAAGTGAAACCCTGAAAAGGTAAGTTCTTCCTTGAGAAGTTATCCCTTTTATCTTCCGCCAATTAACGGCTCCATGAAGTAGTGGGGAACACCTATAGTTGACAACTGCAACTTGCTTTAACGGAAGAAAATGTACAGTAGCCCTTCGACGCTATTTGGCGTGTTTTGTAGCTTTCCTACAACTTATTTGAACTCTATTGACATTTCTTGACTTTGGCTGTCATCATCAGTTATGGACTTAGCCAATTTCTAAAATTAACTCCAGGCGTTAAGTGTGTTGAGTGAACAAGTTTCACTCAATGCAAGAACCCTTAGTCAACTTTCTGAATCATTTTGCATCATAGGCGTTGAGAGCATTGAGTGATCCTTCCTCACTCAGCGCCTCTGGACCTAGCCATTTTCTCCACTTGTTTGAAGGCGTTGAGTGAGCTGGCCTAACTCAACGCTTTCTGTCTTTGCTTGTCTTCTTTATTGGGCGTTGAGTGAACTGGCTTCACTCAATGCTTATGGACTTAGTTGATTTTTGTCTCCTTTTTAGGCTTTGACGGCAGTAGCATGACTCAACGCTTTTGCAGTCTGGCATTGAGAGCGTCGAGTGAAGCTTCATCACTCAACGCTTTTGTACTTGCCCGTTATTTGTCATCTTTGGCTGTATCATAACATGACGTCTTTTGCTTTGGCGTCGAGTGAACTGTGTTCACTTGATGCTTCTGGACTTTGTCAAATATTTAGCTCCCTAATACTTTGGTGTTGACAAATTCAGCTATACTCGACAATGGCGTTGAGTGAACTGTCATCACTCAATGCATGTGGACTTGGCCGCAGAATTGCTTTGCAGACTGTATATCTTTGACTATTCATAACTAACTCAGCGCTCTTTATGGCATCTGGCATTTAGTGAACTGGCTTCACTCAACGCCTGTGGACTTAGGCGATTTCCAACCTCTCCACTAACATTCCATGACATCTGGCATTGAGTGAACTGCCATCACTCAATGTGTAACATCCCTCAAATAACTAGACCCCTAAGAGTGGTTTTGTCATGACTAGGTCATGATAAAACCGTAGGAAGCTCAAGAGACCAAGTGAACCAAAGTAAGAAGGTGGAAATCACCTTGGTCTACAAATAGCTCATTTCAAGCACCACCCCTAGGGTTTGACTTTAAGGCCTCAACTTGACTCCAGAACCCCACCACAACACCCATAACCCTTTAAGAGGTCCATAGGGTCACTAAGGATCCATTGGGGTCAATTAAGGTGGTCAAGATGACCAAAGTCAACTCTAACCCTTAATGGGTTAAACTAACCTACATATGGTCAATTGACCATCCCTTAGCCAAATTGAACCCACCTAGACCTTCTTAACCCTTAAGGGAGGTCAATGGGTCACCAAGGACCCATTGGAGTCAACTAAAGAGGTCAAGTTGACTGAAATCAACCCTAGACTTGAAGTGGTCAAAGTATCCTAATTAAGGGTTGAGTGGCCTCCAAGGTGTCAAACTGACCCTACCCAACCCTTCCTAGACCTTAGGGGAGGTCCATGGGTCACTAATAACACATTGGGGTCAACCCAAAAGGTCAATTTGATCAAAGTCAACTCAACCCTAAAATTAGGTCAGATTAGCCCAAGTGGACCCAACCAAGCCCAATCCACTTAGGCTAAGCCCACTTTGAGTATCCCATTAATCTTAGGAGGCTGAGAATTATCTAAAATGCTATTCATTTTCTGGAAATAGTGACTAGGAGAGAGAAAGCACTATTTCCCCTTTAATGGAGGAGAGAGAAAGGAAGAGGCCAATCATGGCCAAGGAAGGCCAAGGGCCTCCTCTCTTCATCTCCAATGGCTTGATCCATCTCCCCTGGTCAGTTCTAAGAAGATCAAAAACCCCGGCTGGACCCATTGATGGCTGTAATGAAGGGGATTCAGTTGGCAGAAAACTTCCCCCCGGCCATTAATGGCCATTGCAGCTAGACTCCTCCCATCCCCTAATTGAGTCTTTTAAAATCTTCCCCAGACCTAGAGCAGTCGTTTCCACTCTTGCCCCAAAGATTTTGAGCCCTCTGGTAGTGTTGTTGCAGATCACCGAGCAGCGCCACCACTGTCAATGGCAACCCGACGATCGTCTAGGCTCCAGTCCTCCCAAAAGGTCTTGTCTCTCTCTCTTTCTCTAGTGGATAAATCCAATTCTATTGGCCGCAAGATTCGGGTCCAATTGGCCCCAGATCAAGCTGACCGTATCTTAATTTCCAAGCTTCTTCCACCACGCACAAATCATTGTTCTAGCCACCTCCGGCCAGCCCACCACCGCGAATCGCCAGCCACCGCCTCAATGAAAGTGGTGGTGGTGGTGGCTGGCCGGGGGGAGGCGCGGGTGGTCGGGAATTCACCAGCCAAAATAGCCCAGGATGGGTTAATCTGGGCAGTTAGCACGCTAAGGACAATGATGTGATGCTGTCGATTTCATGCTTTAAGATTCGTGTCACCGGTATATAGTTAGGAATTAATATTAATTCAACTCATTTTATTTCTATCATAGCTATTGTAATGCTTAAAATTAATTATTAAAAATACTTAGAGCCCCCTACTGGAAAAAGGTTCAATATAAAAGTTGGAGCCCTTGAAGTCTAGTTTAATTTAAAATTGGTTTCAATCCATTTAGGTTAGTGGTTTCACCTCAGTACTCAAAATGGTGTAGTCTATACCTAGGGTTAATTAGAGACTAATTTGTGTGTCCCCACTAAACCAGTTAGAAAAATGCCCTGAAATTTGGACTGTGGATCACTCTTATCTATACCTCTAATATATCCAAAAATGGGAATTTTGGAGAACATTTTTCTATAGGTTTTGTGAACATGTAATAATCCATGTATGGGTTAATTAGAGGGCCTAATGAGCTCATAACTCCCAAACATTTGGTGGATGATCCTTAGGGTCATGAGAAGTCACTAGTAAAAATCTCAGTCCATTTGGGTTTAATTTGAGTAGGGAATGATGTCACCAAACTTTGGTCCCTAAAGGGTAAATTAGGGCAAAGGTTGTTTGATGGTTTGAGTGGTCAATTCTCATCCAAAAGTGATGAAACCTTGGACAAAGCCTCAAGGTAATCCAAACAGCCCCCACTAGGGATTTAGGGTGGTTTGGGGTGGAGATACCCTAAGACCCTAGTGTAAGCCTGGGATGGGGTTTTGATCCCAATGAAGGACACAGGACCACATGTCCTTGGAATGCCTTGTAACTTGGTAGTAGTGTGTCTAAGGTGAAATTTAACCCTAGGAAGTGATGCTAGGACTTTTAGGAGCTTACATCCCTCTTGAAATATCTTAGGACCAATTAGGGCAATTTTGCTCACGATTCTATTACTTCATCATATGACATTGAATGAGCTTGAGGTTAGACACTGATCATATATTATTTATATTAAGCTCTTGAAATTTTAGTGTAAATTTTGGGTTAGTATTTATGGTGCTTCATTCACAATCGTAGTAGTTGCCCTAATCATTAAAGAATTTATTATGAGCAATTTATTCATTAAAAACTTATGAAACATGGTCAAATGACTTTTTAGGCATCCTTGAGCTCTGTGAATTTTTATAAAATTATTGGAAGCCTTTTAATACAAGTTGTTTCACAAAGTGCCTTATGTAGAAGATTATTAAATGAATTAATTATGTGACCAAATAAGCTTGTAAAATAATAATTCTTGGTCAGTAGTCTCAACTGCTTATGTTTCTCATCTGGTAATTTTTAGATAATTTTTGGACAATTAATTGTAATATTTCCTTCTTTACCTTGTCATGGTGGTTATTTAATCAATATCTTATTTGGAGGTCAAAACCTTTTAGAAAAATTGTGAATTTAAGTATTTACTATTACTTTGTTGATATATACTTGTAATAATTTTGATGAGTCCATAACAGGTCAAAAAAGTATACTTGGTGTTCAAAAGCACAGTTGGCATGTTTTTGCAGTAAATTAAATAATTACTAAATAAATTAGGAAAAATATTATATTCTGGAATTATCTTTTCAATAGCATGATAGACCCCCAACAACAATCTTAGGTCATTTGGATGAATAATTGAAGGGGGTCACCATTCATACACATCATGTAGGTTATTTGGTATGCACTTAGTGGAAATTATAAAAGTAGGGAAGCATTTAGAATTTGTATGGGAAAGGACATTTGGTGTACCTGGTCGGGTTGGAATATAAAGGGTCACCAAAAGAAGGTAGGTTGTGTGAGCCCGGTTGTGCAAGGGCAGAGTTGTGCTCGGGATCGACGGTGGACCGTCCTTCCTTGGAGAGGGAAAGTCTAAATATGATTAGAGTTAGTTCAAGAGTAATGAGAACAAATTGGGACATGGGTAGATACCATTAATAATAAGTACCTTACGAAAGGGAGCTTTGGGCTTCAGCCCATCATAGTTCCTAGTGCCCTCGAGGGCCTTTCACAGGGAATGCCCGGAGCAGTCCAAGATTAACCTTAAACCATAAGACTAAAATGTTAAAGAGCAATTAGTAAAAACTAAGGCTTCACCTTCACTCACCCTGATTACTCGGGAGGTTAGCTTGGTCAGGTTGTCCGAGCGGTAGGCTCGATGGTTGTGGAAGTGGGAAAGTTAGTCTGGCGAGCCGAAGGCTCGGAAGGTAGTTGTAATGGACAGGTCATTCCGGGGAGCTGACGGATCGGGAATTCATGGCTGCATGTGCATAAGGTGGTGGATCTTCGGTATTTGACGGTCGTTCACACCAACGTGGATACGATGACTAGGCAGGTGTGGTTTACACTTAGCCAAGGAAAATACCAGCAGGTTTCTCAGCATTAGCATATGGTGACTTTGGTGTGTCCTTCAGAGGCGTGCGTAAGGGCTACACCTGGTAGTGTGGATACCCGCCTAGGAGTGGTGTGGCCCAACCCACTATCTCCATTGGCCACTACGGAGGCTCCTGGGAGTGAAGCTAGCTTCCAAAACCAGGGAACTAAAGGTATGTGTGCATAGAGTCATATGTGTGTCAGTTGCACTTGTATGAACATATCATTAAACCCATATAACATAGCACATCATGTCATCATCATACTTCAACCCTTACCCCTAATATATAAATTGGTATGAGACTTTTTATACATTAGGCCTTGCAAAATGACCCCATAGTTTATAAGCTTGCGTGGGTATGCTTATAAGTTATGGTTACTTTCCTTGTAGATATCTATTACTTTTCTTTATGATGTGCTTTTCTTTCTACTCTTTACTGATCTATTACCATAGTATTGCTAGCTCGCATTTCTTTTTATAGCACTGTAAACATTACAATAAAACTGCTAGATTAGGTCCACCGTCACATGTTCTTGTTTACTCTCCACCATCATAGCTTCCTTATCATTCCTCCTACATTGTGCCTAGGAGCCACTGGGGGAGGGGTGGGGGAAACCAAGCTTAGTCTTTTTGACTAACAGTCGGTGGACAAAACATTTCAGGGGCTCTAGATGGGAGACAGGGAGTGGCAATAGGAGATGCAGCACATAGAGGTGGGGCAGTATAGCATAGGAGCACAAGCATTAGGATCCGTGAGTGATTAGTATATTTTGCTTTCGCGAGAGTGTTGTAGTGAGGCCATGATGTACCGGGCATGAGCCCATTTATCTTTATCATTTATATTTCTACTTTATTATTTTGTTTCAGTAGCTTTATCTCATGTGGACATTATTGTGATTCATGCTCATATATATGTGTGTGTGTGTGTGTGTGTGTGTGTTGTGATTTTTGTGGACTTGACTTGATTGTCTTCACTATTGTACTTCTACTTCTTTGGTGATCATCAATGCCGACAGGATTGGTGTTTTGTAGTGACGACTCTCTCGAGTGTCTGTGCCACCGTAAAATGACGATTCAGGGCTTAAGACCCGGTAGCGTAGCAAAAAAAAAGCGGTCTTACACAACACTTGTGGACTTAGACAGATTTCTATCTCTTCCACATCTTTACTTTGTGACTACCTCTCACATCACTTGGAAAACCTGTCCTATAAACATTTCAAGGACTAACCTGCATGCATGAACTTGAACATACATTAAATACAACAATATGTATATCATTGACATGTTTGACTTCTTCAAATCTGGAACATTATGGGCAATGGACCCAACAATCCCCCCCTATTTGAAGAAGTCAAAACCATCAATCAAAATCCTGAGTCAATGACATACACTAACATATGCAGCAATAAACCATAACTTGGAGAACTTATAAGAAGAGAACAAGTTATAGTTACCTGACTTTCCTTGCATGTTGGGTGATCATCATCACACCTGCTCCCCCTAAATTGTTGTTGTCTGGCATTGATCATATTGATCATTTCTTTCTCATAGATCTGATACCACTTGTATCCTTCTAATTTCTCTCCCCCTTTTTGACTTTTATAAACAGTCAAGGAGGCACTGATTATCTGCTCCCCCTATTTGAGTACAAATAAGCAACTCTTGCAGTAGTTGAACCACTTGAGAGTGCTGGAGATGTGTTGCTCCTTCTCTACAGGATACTGCTTGAATCTACCTCTACAGGTGCTGGACATGCTCCCCCTTAACTAAAGCATCTTATGTCATACTTCCTGGTAGACACTCTAGTCAATACAAGTCTAGATAGCACTTGAACGTGATACCACTGAAGGTATACCACTTGAAAAGTCTTCATTCCACTAAAGAACAATTACTCCTACAAGAAATAATATAACCTGCAACAACATGAGGAGCAACTTAAGTTATACTAGGTTCAACATACCCAACTCAAACTTGAAGGTATTGAACTTTGCTTCATCTAATGGCTTAGTGAAGATGTCAGCCACTTGCTTGTCTGTAGGGACAAACTCAAGGTTAATATCTTCACATTCCACATGCTCCCTAATGAAATAATATCTTATCTCAATATGCTTAGTCCTACTGTGTGAGACAGGAATCCTAGCAATTGAGATGGCACTAGTAGAATCATAATATAAGGGGATTCTACTTATCTGGAGGTTATAATCTTGGAGCTGATGCTGGATCCACAGTAACTAAACACAGCATCTACCTATTGAGATGTACTCTGACTCTACAGTTGAGGTTGCAACTCTTATTTGCTTCTTGCTGCTCCAAGACACTAGTCTTCCTCCCAATAACTGACAAGTGCCAGAAGTGCTCTTCCTGACCTTTTTGCAACCTGCAAAATCGGCATCTGAATAGCCTGTTAGTTCAAACTCCCCATTCCTAGGGTACCATAGGCTAAGATCTGGTGTGTCCTAAAGATACCTAAAAATCCTCTTTGGAGCTGAGTAGTGAGATTCTTTAGGGCAAGCCTGATACCTAACATAAACACATGTAGCATACATGATGTCTGACCTACTTGCAGTTATATATAGAAGGGAGCCAATTATCCCTCTGTACAAAGTTTCATCAATAGGTTTCCCTGCCTCATCTTTACCTATAGGCATACTTGACCCCATGGGAGTTTTCATACTGGAGGTAGTCTTCATACCAAACTTTTTGATTCACTCACTAGTAAACTTAGACTGGGATATGGACAAGCCATCATCAGTCTGTCTTACTTGGAGTCCCAAGAAGAACTTAAGTCCACCCATACTGCTAATCTCAAACTTCTCTTACATAAGTTTGGCAAACTTTCTGAAAAGATTGTCATCAGTAGATCCAAAGATAATGTCATCTACATATATTTTGACTAGGATGATCTTTTCCTTGATTCCCATAAGAATAGGGTCTTGTCTATCTCCCCCTTGAGAATTTGTTATCAATGAGGAAGCTATACAATGTCTCATATCATGCTCTAGGGGCTTGCTTCAGGCCATATAGAGCTTTCCTAAGTCTATAAATAGAATCAGGTGAGTTAGGAATAACAAAACCTGGAGGCTGCTCAACATAGACTTCTTCCTTTAAGTCACCATTCAGGAAGGCTGACTTCATATCCATCTGGTAGATCTTGAATCCCCTCTGTACAGTATATGCAAGGAACAATCTGATGTCTTCTAATCTTGCTACAGGGGCAAAGGTTTGATCAAAGTCAATAACTTCTTCTTATATGTACCCCTTCGCTACTAGCCTTGCTTTGTTCTTGATTATAATGTAATTTTCATCAAGTTTATTCCTGTAAATCCACTTGACTCCAATGATATTATGTCCTTGCGATCTGGGAACTAGCTTCCAGACCTTACATCTCTTAAACTGGTTCAGTTCTTCTTGCATAGCTACAATCCAGAACAGATCTATGTTAGCCTCTTCAAATTTCTTTGGTTCAACCTATGACAGGAAGCTTGAGTATACTGCTGTGTTGATACTTTTGCTCCTGGTCACCACTCCTTGGCTGGCACCACCAATTATCTGGTGTCTTGGATGATCCCTTAGATGCCTGATTACTGGAGGCAATCTTGCTTCAGCATTATCTACAGTGGCAGCTTCTTGCTAATCTTCATCCACCTCAGTTGTGTCTTGCAGTCCTTCTACTGGAATGTCCCTTCCATCAGCTTTATTTTGGACTATTGGAGCAGCTTCTTTGATAGTTGGATGGTCCATCATCTGTTCTGTACCTGCAGTACTAGAAGAGGAGCTTGGCACCTCACTATTACTTATAGTATACTTATCAAAGACTACATGAATAGATTCTTCTACAACTTGGCTTTTCAACTTGTAGATCCTATAGGCTTTACTATGATTGTTGTACCCAACAAAAATCTCATCAAAGGACTTGGCAGCAAACTTAGTCTCATAGGACTTCCCATTGTGAAGCACATAGCACTTACTACCAAAGATTTTGAGATAGTCTAGGTTTGGTTTTCTGCCCTTCAAGATCTCATAGGGAGTCTTCTTGTGGCTCTTGGTGATAGATGCTCTATAAAGGACATGACATGCAGTATTAACTGCCTTAGCCCAAAAATATTCTGGGAGAGATATGTCACTCAACAAAGTCCTTCTAGTCTCTATGAGAGTTCTATTTTTCCTCTCAATAATTCAATTTTGCTGGGGTGTTCTTGGAGAAGAAAATTCTTGATGAATCCCTAGCTCTTCACAGAACTTTGTCATGCTGTCAGACTGGAATTCAATCTCATGGTCACTTCTGATTTTGACCACAGTACTGTCAAAATCATTCTGAATTTGCTTATCAAACTTTATGAAGACATCAGGGGTTTCATTCTTTTTCTTTAAAAAGGACACCCAAGCATACCTGGAATAGTCATCAACCCCCACAAGGGTGTAGTCTTTCCTACCAAGACTATGAACTAGCATAGGACCAAATAAGTCCATATGTAAGAGGTATATGCGCCTCACAGAGTCTTTGGTCCCAATGCCCTTGAAGGAGGCTTTGGTCTGCTTGCCCTTTTGGCATGTTGTGTGAAGCCCATCCAAACATGTTGGTCTGGATTGATGATGTTTTCTTTTGTGTGTAGGAGAAGACTCGGAGTATAAACAAGTAGTTTACGAGGTCTGTGGGTTGTACCTGTGAAAAGAGAGTAAGAGGAAGTACTGGGGGTGCGCCAGGAAAATACCCAGAAAGTACCATAGTTTGAAAAACTATTGGATATCATTGGGTGATAGCGAGTATCGTCGGCGATAGCTCCTGGTGAGCTATGATTGATGTGAAAGTCCAGTGTTTCAGGCACTATGGGATGCTACAAGGTTTTATAGACAGATGTTCCAGTTATAGCTGAGTCTGGAGATAGATGAGAGTTTTGTCGCTAATGCCAAGCGATAGTGGCTATTGCTGGCAATAGCTTCTAGATAGCTTTGGACTTGTAGAGCCTGTCTCACGGAGACTGAAGGGCTAGCAGGTGAGCTGTAAGCTTGGGTGCCCAGCTATGGCCGTGAGTGCCATTGTATGTCGATTGTAGGCTTTGGTCCTGGGGACCCTGTGGGCGGCAGTCGAGAAAAGACCAGAGAGCCTAACGGAAAAGGATAGGCTGACCCTCGTCTTGTCACTTGCCATGATGGCTGGGACCATCGGCGGTTTCCTGGCGAATTGAGCAACGGGAAAAAGTTGAACTGTACCCACATTATGTCGTTTGGACTAGATTGTTTAAAATAACTGGCTTTTGTTGTTGACATAATGAGTGTCTTAGGCCCCGTGCCGGAAAGACTGTACACAGGTTTGTCACCTGACACTAACTTAATGCAAAAGTCTATCTCCTGTTGATGTAGAGCCCAAGAGAGTGCATCAGGAAAAATGTCTACATACTTCCTTCCATTGATACGTCACATAAGCTTGGCTGCGACAGTGACTATCGCGGGTGATAGTGACTTTTGTGTATTATGTTGTAACATTCCTGATATATATATATATATATATATATATATATATATATTAGTGGACATTCGTTTGTGCTTGAGTTCAAACTGTTAACCCTTAAAGCTTCCGCTAGAATGCTCTGAGTTAAGATTTGTGTAGTTTAGTTTTGATATTAATACGTAACTCTGCCGACTGTCTGTGGGATATGGCGTGGGTCCCCGCCCGGACCCTTTGTTATATGTCATGTGACGGATAAAGGTGTTAAACTTTTGGTATTAGCTTGTCTTGGTTTTTCCTCTGCGAATTCGTGGTCGAATTCTTTTGCAAGGTGGCGAACACGTGTTTGTGCTTACCGTTATAACACAAAATGAACTCAAGAATGTCCGCTTAGGAATGAAAATACACATGTTTGAGGAACCTGTGTGTTCCTATTGATTGTTGTTTGCCTTTTGCGTAGTCACTAATTTGTGTATTTTATGACGTATAGGTGACTAGAAGTGGTGTGGGGCAGTCTGAACCTCAACGTTCTGTTGAGAGTGCGACACCAGCTGATGTGCCTACACCTCCTCCTTCTGTAGAAACAATATGCTTAGTTGTTGAGGCAGCGTTTGTAATGATTAATGTACAGCCAACTGGGCAGGTGCGACCTGTGATGGTGCTAGTTCAGGTTGGTGTAGCCGAGCCTGTAGCTGATAGGCAAGCGCCTACTGAGGCTTTGGTTGAGAAGTGAGCGACTGAACGGCAGCTAAAGCACTTTATGAGCTTTAGTCCGCCTAGGTTTACGGGTGTGGGATCCCCAATATAGGAAAAGGATTGGCTTTCGCGCGTCAAGAGGATATTGATGGCGATTGAGACTGAGTAGGGACAGAAGGTCACATTGGCCACTTTCCCATTAAAAGGAGAGGCTCGACTTTGGTGTGATGAGTTGGAGTTACACCACTTCGCGGGAAGATGACTATCAAAGGTCTCGATGAAGGAGTTTTCGAGATTGTTCATATCAAAGCATATGCCATAGTCGCAACGAATTGCCATGGAAAATAAGTTCCAGCATTTGACTCAGGGCGAGAGTAGTGTGGATGACTACCTCCATGAGTTTATCAGGTTGGGACGCTATGCGGGGTCTACATTTGCTGATGAAGAGAGTAAACCAACAGGTTCTACGATGGATTGCGAGATGAGCTGAGATTATTGCTCTCGGGTCCGATGAACCAAGGTTTCCAAGTGTTGGTGAATATGGCTCATTCGTTAGAAAAATATATGAAAAGGGTGTTGAGCAAGAGGGACTTGGCTGTGACAAAGCCCGAGTTCAAAATGTCGTGTCCTTGAAAGTCTGACTACCGCAAAAGATGGGATAAGAAACCTAAGTCTTCTGGACAGGCTCCTTCTGCTGGCACTTCTGGAGAAACTTCAGGGCGAGGCGTGCTCACATGTTACACTTATGGTAAGCTAGGGCATTTTGCCTGTGAGTGTACCAGTGGCCTCCCAAGGAAGGACAAAAAGGCGGGAGCATCGTATGCTGAAAAGGGAAAGGCAGTGGAGTCCACTGCATCCCAACATGCTCCAGCTCAACTGAGAGTATACAATCTTAGCCAACATGAGTCCATCAAACAGGCTGATATCAACACTGGCTTTGTCCTTATTCGGGACCATCCGGCGAGGGCACTATTCGATATAGGTGCTTCGCATTCATTTCTATCTGAGGACTTCGTATCGCGGATCGAAGGGCCTACTCTTGTGTCGGCAGATAGAATAAAGGTGTTGTTACCTAACGAATGCGTAATGTGTGCGGATAAGTCTTGTTGTCTTGAGCTACGGATTGGAAGTCGGGATTTTGGATTAGAGGCATTTGTGATGTCGATATCTGAGTTTGATGTAATCTTTGGTATGGACTGGCTCGCGGAGCAGCGTGCCTATATAGATTGTAACTTTAAGGAAGTCATACTGGGAAAAAAATACTGAGGGATAGACTAAGTTCGCTGGTATGCGAGGATCGAGCAAGATATTAATGTCTGCTGGGAAAGGGAAAGTTCCAGTTGTGTCTATGGAATCTAGGCCACCTAACCCATTCAAGAGGGTGATATTCCCTTCAAATAGGTATGACCAGGAAAGTATATATGGTCACTATATGAATGGTGTTTCTATAAGTGGAACAAAAGATGTTCTCAGCCATTATGGAAGGTACAGTAGGGTAAGTTCCTTTAAGGCTGACCATGAAGAAATTCAAATGGCCCATCATGGACCATCTGTTTTTGGTGCTACAGCCCCCCTCTCAAAAATGTGGTTGCAGCCAATTTTCAGAACCTTTTAGCACATAATCTGACTAAGGGCCAGCCTGTTAGCTTACCTGATATGGCTGTTTCAAATGCTATCAAGAGCACACTATCTGAAAAGAAATGTGATTATGATGAGATTCAGAATAGGCCACACAAGCTAGCAAGCAGTCTAACCTTCAGTCAAATCCATACTGAAAGGAAATATAAAATGGTTGCTGCACCTCTTCCTTCCGTCAAGACTGTAGTCAAACCAACTGTTGGGCCTACACAGAAAATAAGATACAACATACATGATTGTTGGTGCTGTGGCAAGGTAGGCCATTATGCCATTGATCGCTGGCACAATCTTGATGTGGTCAGAGCTAGAGTCAGTCCACCAGTCAGAAAACTTACTGGTGGACATGTTCAGTTTCAAACTAATGTGCACCTAGGACCCAATAGATATTAGGGTCCTAAAGTGAAGTAAACTTCTTAATGCAGGTTAGTTCAAATGGCCATACCCTAATATGGTACTTGGACAGTGGTTATTTCAGGCACATGACTGGGATAAGGAGCAACTTGAAGGAGTTCACCCAAGTGAAAAATGGACCCAAGGTTATCTTTGGTGGTTCTGATAGAGGGGTAACTAGAGACTATGGTAAGATTACCAATGGCATAGTCACTATCACAAAAGTGACTTATTTTAAAGGATTGCAACACAACCTCATAAGCATAAGCCAACTCTCTAATCTTAGCTATATTATTGTCTTCAACAAGGATGAGTGCCTGATTAGGAGGTCAAGTGATCAAGAGGTCATAATGACTGGCACTCGTAGTGGAAATGTTTACTGTTTAAACTTTCTATGTCTGGACTCAGATTCTCCAATTTGTTTTGTAACAAATGAAAAAGTCTCATTTTGTGTCCAGTGGCACAAAAGACTAGCTCACTTTAATTACAAGGCTATTGGCAAACTCTTTGGTCAAGAGTTAGTTAGGAATGGTCCAAATGTGAAATGCACCAAGGACATCATTTGCTCAGCTTGGCAAAAGGGTAAGCAGACCAAAGCTTCCTTCAAGGACACTTGTTCCAAATACCCTGTGAGATTCTTATACCTCTTGCATATGGACCTATTTGGGCCTATGCCTGTTCATAGTCTTGGTAGGAAAGTCTATACCCTTGTGGTGGTTGTTGACTATTTTAAGTTTACTTGGGTGTTCTTTCTCAAGAAAAAGAATGAGACCCTTGATATGTTCATCAAGTTTGTCAAGCAAGTTCAGAATGAGTTTAACAGTTCTGTGGTAAAAATCAGAAGTGACCATGGAACTGAATTCCAGTATGAAGGCATGATAGAGTTCTGTGAAGAGCAAGGGATTCATCAAGAATTTTCTTCTCCTATAACTCCCCAACAAAATGGGATTGTTGAGAGGAAAAATAGAACTCTCATAGAGGATGGAAGAATCCTGTTGTATGACACATCTCTCCTAGAATATTTCTGTGCTGAGGTAGTAAATACTGCATGTCATGTGCTCAATTGGGACTCTATCACCAAAAGCCACAAGGTGACTCCCTATGATATCTTGAAAGGCAGAAAACCAAATCTGTGCTATCTCAGAATCTTTGGTAGTAATTGCTATGTTCTCCATAATGGAAAGTCCTATGTGACTAAGTTTGTTGCCAAATCTTTTGATGGAATTTTTGTTAGGTACAACAATCATAGTAAAACTTATACGGTATATAACTTGAAAAGACAAGTTGTAGAAGAGTCTATGTATGTAGTCTTTGATGAATCTAACATGATTAACAGGGAGCTGCCAAGCTCCTCTTCTAATACTGTAGGTACAAAATAGATGATGGACAATATGCCCATCAAAGATGCTACACCAGTTATCCAAGATGAAGTGGATACTCCAGAAGGTATACCAGACACACTTGGAGCAGAGAATGATCAACAAGAGGCTATTCCTGAAGCTGTTGCTGATAGAAGATTACCTCCAATAATTAGGCATTTAAGAGACCATCCTGTTCACCAAATCATTGGTAAACCAAGCCATAGAGTAGTGACAAGAAGCAGAAATCTGAATACAGCTATGTATGCAAGCTTCCTATCACAGGTGGAGCCAAAGAAGTTTGAAGAGGCCAACATATATCAATTCTGGATAGTGTCTATGCAAGAGGAATTGAACCAGTTCAAAAGATGCAAAGTCTGGAAGCTAGTTCCCAGACCTTATAGACATAATGTCTTTGGAGTCAAGTGGATTTATAGAAACAAACTTGATGAAAATGACATTATAATCAAGAACAAAGCAAGATTAGTAGATAAGGGGTGCAGAAAGGAAGAAGACATTGATTTTGATCAAAACTTTGCGCCTATAGCAAGATTAGATGCTATAAGATTGTTCCCTGCGTATGCTGTATACAAGGGATTCAAGGTCTACTAGATGGATGTGAAGTCAGCATTTCTAAATGGTGACTTAAAAAAGGAAGTCTATGTTGAGCAGCCTCCAGGTTTGTAGTTTCTAACTCACCTGATTATATTTCTAGACTTAGGAAAGCTCGATATGGTCTAAAGTAGGCCCCTAAAGCATGGTATGAGACTTTGTCTAGATTCCTCATTAAGAACAAATTCTTAAGGGGGAAGATAGACAAGACCCTATTCCTAAGGGAGTCTAAGGGTAAGATCATCCTAGTTCAGATCTATGTAGATTACATCATCTTTGGATGTACTGATGACAACCTTTACATGAAGTTTTCCAAACTTATGCACGAGAAGTTTGAGATGAGCAGTATGGGTAAGCTTAAGTTATTCTTGGGTATCCAAGTAAGAAAGAGTGATGATGGCTTGTCCATATCCCAGTCTAAGTTCACCAGGGAGTTAATTAAGAAATTTGGTATGGAAAATTCCTCCACCATGAGAACTCCTATGGGGTCAAGCATGCCCATATGGAAAGATGAGGCAGGGAAACTTGTTGATGAAACTTTGTATTGGGGGATAATTGGTTCCCTTCTCTATCTAACTGCAAGTAGGCCAGACATCATGTATGCTACATGTGTTTGTGCTAGGTATCAGGCTTGCCCCAAAGAATCTCATTACTCTGCTACAAAGAGAATTTTGAGGTACCTTAAGGGCACAACTGATCTTGGCCTGTGGTACCCTAGGAATGGGGAGTTTGAACTAACTGACTATTCAGATGTAGACTTTGCCGGCTGCAAAGAGGATAAGAAGAGCACTTCTGACACCTGTCAATTTCTGGGTGGAAGACTAGTTTCATGGAGCAGCAAGAAGCAAACTAGTGTTGCAATTTCAACTGTAGAGTTAGAGTAAATCTCAGCAGGTAGCTGATATGCTTAGTTGCTGTGGATCCAGCATCAGTTCTAGGATTACAACCTTCAGATAAGTAGAAGTCCTTTATTTTGTAATTCTACTAGTGTTATTTCAATTGCTAAGAATCCTGTCTCACATAGCAGGACTAAGAACATTTAAATCAGATATCATTTCATTACCGAGCATGTGCAATGTGAAGATATCAACCTTGAGTTTGTCCCATCCGACAAGTAAGTGGTTGATATATTCACTAAGCCACTAGATGAAGCAAAGTTTAACACCTTCATGTTTGAGTTGGGTATGCTAAACCTGGTATAGCTTCAGTTGCTCCTCATTTAGTTGCAGGTTATTTTGTACCTTGCAGATAAAATTATTCTTCAATAAAATGAAGACACTTCAAGTGACATACCTTCAATGACATCATGGTCAACTGCTATCCAGATTGGTATAAACTAGATTGTCTACCAAAAAATATGACAGATGATGCATCAGTTGAGGGGGAGCATGTCCAACACTGTTCTAGCACTCTCATGAGGATCCACTGCTGCCTACTTGAAATCAAAAAAGGGGAGCAGATGATAAGAACCTTGCTAGCTATTTGCTGAAGTCAAAAAGGGGAGGAAAAGATGAACAGGTGCATGATCAAGAATGGTACCAGTAGTTCAGTGGGAGCAGGTGTGGTATTGTTCACCCTGAAGGAAAGGAGGTGTGGTAACTATAGATCATTCTCGAGTTATATTTTTTAAAATTCTTATATTCTTATTGCTGCATATTGCTGTGTATGTCATTGACTCATTTGCTTAATTTTCTTAAGGGTTTTGACTTCCTAAAATAGGGGGAGAATGTTGGGCCCATTGCCCACAATGTCCTAGATTTGAGGAAGTCAATATTGTCAATGATATACATAAAAGTTTATTTGATGAGTACCCGAGTTCATGCATGCGTGGATGTCCTAGCAACAATGATGGGACAGGTAGCCTAAGTGCCTAGGTCAGGTGAACACTTACCTAAGGTATGGATAGATAGAAAACTGTCTTTGTCCATAAGAATTGAGTGAAGGTCATTTACTCAACGCCAGATGACTTATAGCACTGAGTGGAGCCTATACAGTCAAAGCCAAAGTAATGACAAGCTGAGAAAGTGGCTAAGTACATAGGCATTGAGTGAAGTCAACTCACTCAACATCATACAGCAAAAGGCTATGAGACAGGCTAATGCAGTAAAAGCATAAGAAGAAATGGACAGAAAAGTGGCCAAGTCTAGAAGCATTGAGTAAGTATCACTCACTCAACTCTATACTCTATATTCATTGAGTATTGCTTTATAAGTCAAAGCCACAAAAAATCTGTGCTGATATTTGGCTAAGTCCTAATGCGTTGAGTGTAGCTTACTCACTCAATGTCAGATAAACAAAATAAAATATGTTAAGTAGTTTGGCGTTTAGTGGAGCTTACTCACTCATCACCAAGGAGCAAAAAATCTGGCTAAGGCAGAAAGCATTGAGTGAGACATGCTCACTCAACGCTCTCAACGCCTTGATTCAGAAAATCTGGCTAAAGCAAAAAGCGTTGAATGAGGCGTGCTCACTTAACGCTGTCAACGCTTAAGATGTTAATGAAGGAGGAAATTGATTAAGGCAAAAAACATTGAGTGAGGAGTGCTCACTCAACACTCTCAATGCCTAAAATACAGATAACATGGCTAAGGCACAAAGCGTTGAGTGAGATGTGCTCACTCAACGCTCTCAATGCCAAGAATACAGAAAAGGCTGAAGAATAAGATAAGGAAAAAGACGTTGACTAAGGCTTGCTCACTCAACACTGTCAACGCCTAGATAGACAGTGTAACACCCCCTATCCGTCATATATCATATAACAGTAGGTTTCGCCGGGGCCCGACGCCTGATGAGTCCACATTTTACACTGATTTTTGGACTCATCTGGGCTAGTTTTATCGTCTTAGCACTACACTTGAGAGCCATTATTGCTTATTTGTGCTTATGTACCTTTTTCACGATTAAGTGCACTGTATGCCCACTTCTGTGTGCTTTCTATGTTTCCATTTTGTTGTTATTCTTTAGCCCTATCTCGGGGATGTGGTGTGCACGTTCTGGTGGCCTTTCTGCCCCTTCTGCTGGTACAGGGGTCGTGTGCGTGTTCCGGGATGGTTGTGAAACAGGAATACTGTGCACGATCAGGGGATCTAATGCGCACGACCACTAGTCATGCGCCCCCGATCGTGCGCACTACTCTACGTTTTCTATAGAATCAGCCTGGGGTAAGCGCATGACCACTGGACTTACTGCGCACGACCACTGGTCGTGCGCCACTGTTCGTGCGCATTACACCCCCTTTTTCATAACCCTGTCTCGGTAATCGCACGAGCACTGGCCATAGTGCGCACGACCACTGGTCGTGCGCCGCTGCTCGTGCGCGTATATGCTGATGCCTCTTGTCCAAGTTGTTGTCTCCGTATAAAAGGCCCTGCTCTGCATTTTAGGTCAACGCCTGTCATTTGCTGCGATCGGAGAGTGCGCGGGAATCGCCTATTCACCTCTCCAGCTGCTCCATCACTTCCACCTTCGTCGGGAAGCCATTTCCACTTACTCCGAAGCTTTTCAACACTCCGGCGAAGCCCTCGGCCATTGGTGACTTCAACTCCAAGCTTTCCTGCAGAGTTGGTGAAGTAGATAACTTAGAGAACGGACTTAAAGGCCTTCGAGGTGACAGATCGTTGGTACCGGAAGCCTCCCTGGACTGAGCCCGGAAGCGGATTGACAACTCGCTACTCCGGCCATGACCCGCGGTGGATCTTCATTCTCTTTTGGTTTACTCCTCTTCCCCTTCATCTGTGCTATGAATGTTTTGAGCAGTGTAACAAACATTTCCATCCTTGAACATCAAGTTTACTTTCTAGTTAATGGAATGTTAGTTTCTTCTTATGCTTGTGAGTTATGTCTGTGAATGCGCCTCGCTCACCCCACATCCACTTCATTCCTGTGCCTTGTCCGATTGCAATCCACACAAGAACGCTGCAATCCATTAGTTTCCCTTCCACTCGCCCAACTGAAGTTCGGCATAGCAGCCGACAAACCCACTTCACCTTGCGAAGCGGTGCCGTCGACCCGCATAGTTTTTACTAGTTCAGTAGATCAAACATCCACAATCTCCCTAGTCCGCTATTTCCTTTTTGTTCTATTTTTAACTCTCATAACGATATTCTCAGTACTGTTGCCGTTCTACGCTAATTGCATTCCTCAAGAGACCGACACTTGGGGATTTACTCCCACAACTTTATTACTTGTGCGACCGGTGCGCTTGCCGTATTACACGCATCAAGTTTTTGGCGCCGTTGCCGGGGAATGCAACTGTAGAGCGACTTCGGATGACTGAGAATTTCGTTATACGAGTTGTTTTGTTGTTTTTGATCCCTTTTCTCTTGTGTTGTTATTCCGTCAGATGGAATTGTTAGTTTTATTCGCAGAATCTATGCCAAGTAGTTGTATCCCTTATATTTGAAATCGCTGCAATGTGGGCCAATTTCAATATCAATTGCCGTCATTGTGGAGACATCTCTCATGCTAGCGACAGATGCCCTCAGAAGTATAGTAGTCAGGTAATTTATGAATCGACATATTGTCGACATAAGCCGGTTAGCTACCGACCTGCGGAGCCATTGCCGAACTACTTTTATTTAGCTTCAGCACCCGTTGCACCGCCAAAGCCAGCTAAGAAGTGCCTTTTTTGTCGAAGCTGGGATCATGCATTGAAGGATTGCGCCGCGTACCTAGGTGAGCTAGCGGTGGATGACGAGCCGGATTTTCAGATTGTCTCCACTTCAACCTTGGGCAGCACCCCTTCTGTATCGGGGTATGTACCATTGCCATCTCTATGTTATGGAGAAGACATCCCAGGTATGTGCACCGATACAGGTGCTTATCCCCATTCCGACACTGCTATTTATACTCCTGAAGCACATACTTCACCTAGCATAGAATCTTTTAGTTGTAAAGAGCCAGCGCTCAACATCCTACCAAGCTTCGTATCTTCATCTTCCTCTTTGCATAACATTCTTTCTTCTTCTGACAGTGCTGTTGAGATTGAATCGCAGGTGGAAATTAGCATTTCCCGCGTTCTGTTAGATCCAGTCGAGGAGGACAACTCCGTGGCAGAGGTTGTGACCTCCATCCCATGTGAGGATGCCCGAGGCATGGACGAGGCATACGCAGCTTCAGAATATTCCTGCACTAGCGTAGACAGCTGTTTGGAAGCATCCACAATTCCGCCGACGGGGGATGACTCCGGGATCATCCCCAAGATCGAGGTCCGTTTATGTTATTCTTCTAGTTTATTTCTTGACCCTGCTCTCGTGTCTACTCCCATGCAGGACCACATTGTGGAATTGGTCCAATCAGTACAAGGGCCTGTAATACGGCCTTGGACTTATTATAACCAGATGCAGATGGAGTTGGAGCCGATGAGCTTCCCAAGTTACTTTCTGCCCATGCCCGACACTTCCGATAGTTATACGTATACATGTATCATGGCTTATGTTCTATCTCCGTTCCAGTACCCGATACCACAGCGCGACCATGAACCTCTGCCTGAGCATTTACAGTTTCATTCGCCCATCAGTTAGGAAATGCTCAGATTTTGAATAAGTCCTGTTGGGAGACAATAAACCCAACAATTATCTAGGATAGTGTTTCTTTTGTTAAATTTTTGTTTGTATTTCATTATTTGGGTGTGCTAGCCCAGCTGTGTATCGAACTCTCTATTTGAACTGCTAATACAGGTATTTGGTCCACCTTAAGGACAGTAAACAAAAGGGCTTTCAGGAGACAACCCAAGTTGGACCGTTCGGTCCTATGCTGTGTTTTGATTTTGGTTTATTTCTATATATATATATATATATATATATATATATATATATATATATATATATATATATGTCCAGCTTTTGTTTGGCTTGCATCCTTTAATCGCAGGTGCAGGAATATTTGAGGCGCGGCAATGTGGCCGCACTTGGACATCTCATTGCCCGACTGGTATGCTCAATTTTGAGCATAGGTAACTTCCTACCCTAGCTATTTCTCCTCTTTGGAATGCTTATTTTTACTCGTTGTCAACTTTAAGTCTGGGGGGGGGGGGGGTATGCCTGTGTTCACTACACCGCACTTTCTGTTGCATCCCAGTTTCTTATTTACTTATTTCTTGCTTTTTGGTTGCACACACTGATTCACCCACACGAGTGCGCTCTTACCCACGCGCACAACCCGAGTTAAATTTATTGCTTTTGTGTAAACTTTAAAATAGTGGTACTGGCTTAGGATTTCAGGATTGAGTAGTTCGAAACTCATGCAGTGCTCCTAATCGAATACTCATGGTTTGTGTAGAGTTAGGATAGAACTAATTTTTCTTTATGCTCGTAGAATTATTCTTTTCTACATACGTAAATATTGTTTGTACTGCTCAAAATCTGAATCTGGGATAATCAAACGATAGTGTAGGAATGTGTGTAGCCGCCACTAGACTCTTATTGCTCGAGTCGGGGGGAAGGATCATCTTTCTCGGTGGCTAAGAACTTGCCCTAAGCTACTCTCGAAGCTTTGGTGCACGGTTAGTTAAGCGTGAGCATGACGTAGGCCTTCTTTTTGGCTAGTTTGAGCCTTGTTTAGCCATTCCTACCTGTTAACCATTGCATGCCAAATTTGTGCCTACCCTTCCTTTGATCCAGCTCCACTCACTTTCACCAAGGCCTGAAGCTAAACCCACCTTCGCAATCAAATGCTTGAGCTGATTTGTATTTCCTGTTTTGCCGAGGTTGTGATTAGTGGACATTGTTTTTGGGGGTGCTGATTTTATTCCTGTTTTGATTGCTTCGTTTGGGGATTGCTAGCGCAGAAAAAAAAACAACAGTTTATGAAAATAAAAGCTGATTCGCGCAATAGAAAAAACGAATATATATATATGAAAGAATTGCTTTGAGATCTTGCTCCCCATCCTCTTTATTGAATTTGGTCGGGTTCAGCCGTGTTCACACCCGGATTTCAAGCTAAGTCTGGGGGCGTGTGCCCCATTCTTTTCTAAGTGGCTGTTTTGGTTTGGGTTGTTTTCGCTCGCTTTGGTTGCATAGAGCCTTCATGTTTATCTTTGACCACCAAGCCGTTGCCTAAGACCCATTTCCTCCTACAAGTCCTACTGATTCACGCTTGAGTCTAACCCGCGCCGTGGAGAGAGTGTGAACGTGCAAGCGTATGGTCCCCGACATTGGTGGATTCCTTTGGAGGTGATCCTGAGTCCCGAACTTTGGCAATGCTCACCTTAGTGGCCTGCCTACTTTCTTCCTGCACATGATCGCACGATTCTCCAGAATTCTAATTTTGAGCAATTACAATATTTATTTACGTCTGTCGAATAGTTTAAACTACGTTGTATAATTAAAAAGTTTTTCTATTATATCTTCTATACTCATGATATATTTGATTTCTCGTCTTACTTCTTTTTGAAATTGCTGAGCCAGTTAGCTATCTTCGAGTCCATGGAGTGATGATTTGCTCGGGACGTGCAAATGGTTAAGTCTGGGGGTGTGATGAGTCCACATTTTACACTGATTTTTGGACTCATCTGGGCTAGTTTTATCGTCTTAGCACTACACTTGAGAGCCGTTATTGCTTATTTGTGCTTATGTACCTTTTTCACGGTTAAGTGCACTGTATGCCCGCTTCTGTGTGCTTTCTATGTTTCCATTTTGTTGTTATTCTTTAGCCCTATCTAGGGGATGTGGTGTGCACATTCTGGTGGCCTTTCTGCCCCTTCTGCTGGTACAGGGGTCGTGTGCGTGTTCCGGGATGGTTGTGAAACAGGAATACTGCGCACGATCAGGGGATCTAATGCGCATGACCACTGGTCGTGCGCCCCCGATCGTGCACACTACTCTACGTTTTCTATAGAATCAGCCTGGGGTAAGCGCACGACCACTGGACTTACTGCGCACGACCACTGGTCGTGCGCCACTGTTCGTGCACATTACACCCCCTTTTTCATAACCCTGTCTCGGTAATCGCACGAGCACTGGCCATAGTGCGCATGACCACTGGTCGTGCGCCACTGCTCGTGCGCGTATATGCTGATGCCTCTTGTCCAGGTTGCAGGTTTATTTGGAAAAGCCGCACGATCATCGACCTACAGTGCGCACGACCACTGGTCGTGCGCCACTGATCGTGCGCACTGCTTCTGCTGTCTCAGTATAAAAGGCCCTGCTCCGCGTTTTAGGTCAACGCCTGTCATTTGCTGCGATCGGAGAGTGCGCGGGAATCGCCTTTTCACCTCTCCAGCTGCTCCATCACTTCCACCTTCGTCGGGAAGCCATTTCCACTTACTCCGAAGCTCTTCAACACTCCGGCGAAGCCCTCGGCCATTGGTGACTTCAACTCCAAGCTTTCATGCAGAGTTGGTGAAGTAGATAACCTAGAGAACAGACTTAAAGGCCTTCGAGGTGACAGATCGTTGGTACCGGAAGCCTCCCTGGACTGAGCCCGGAAGCGGATTGACAACTCGCTACTCCGGCCACGACCCGCGGTGGATCTTCATTCTCTTTTGGTTTACTCCTCTTCCCCTTCATCTGTGCTATGAATGTTTTGAGCAGTGTAACGAACATTTCCATCCTTGAACATCAAGTTTACTTTCTAGTTAATGGAATGTTAGTTTCTTCTTATGCTTGTGCGTTCTGTCTGTGAATGCGCCTCGCTTACCCCACATCCACTTCATTCCTGTGCCTTGTCCGATTGCACTCCACACAAGAATGCTGCAATCCATTTGTTTCCCTTCCACTCGCCCAACTGAAGTTCGGCATAGCGGCCGACAAACCCACTTCACCTTGCGAAGCGGTGCCGTCGACCCGCATAGTTTTTACTAGTTCAGTAGATCAAACATCCACAATCTCCCTAGTCCGCTATTTCCTTTTTGTTCTATTTTTAACTCTCATAACGATATTCTCAGTACTGCTGCCATTCTACGCTAATTGTATTCCTCAAGAGACCGACACTTGGGGATTTACTCCCACAACTTTATTACTTGTGCGACCGGTGCGCTTGCCGTATTGCACGCATCAAGTTACGCCATATACCACAGACAGACCAAATGGTTACACAATGAAACCATCCTGCCAATAACCAACGTCCTACACAGAGTATATTCTAGCAGAATAAATTTAAAAGTTGCAAAAATAAGAACCCAGCCAACAGCATGAATGTCCACTAAATAGACCCAACAGGAATGAACGTACAAATATACAAGTATTTGGCCTTATGACCTTACAAGAGTTTACTCAAATTACAGTGTCTTCCAAACCTCGGCACACAGGCCGCTCACACATGAGAATAAAAGTAAACATGCATATTTAGGCCTTCAAGGGCCGGCTCAGCAACAAGAGCTTTTGCCCGCTATTTTCCACTAGGCTCTGCAGCACCTGCAAGCAACAATCCACCGAAGCGATGACAAACAAAAGCAATGGTCAACTAAAGCTGACCAAATTATAACGACCCTGCCCCTAAGCTCGGGGCGGCGATGCTCCTTCCCTGCACTTTATTAGCATAGCTTAACAGTAGTGAAATTACACATCATCACATGCATAGGCTCGCACGGCCACACACCTCGTGCTCTCAGGGCATATTTTCGGTGAACCCGGTCAAAATCCGCGATCTCACCACCGCCTCTTGGACGGCAAATCTCGTGAGCATTATGGTATTTCCGGCTTAACCCTAAGACCCTCCATCTATGCCAATGACGAGTACCACGTACCTTAGGTCTCTCTAACCAAACGACATAGAGCGGGTACAGTTTCGCCTAACCCGTTGCTCACACCGCAACGTCAATTTAAGCCATCTGCGCGGGTTAAGCTTCCCCAAGTCCCAGTTCGATCACACACTTTACAAAACCCTGTTATGTGCAAGTTGGCTCCCAGGCCACCATGTTGGCAGAATCACACATCTGCCCAGTTGTCCGGGTGCACCTTGGAGTTAGTCCCCAAGGTTCCCTGTTGTAATCTACCGCGTAGAAAACCCGAAAAACAACCATCGGTGCAGAGTCTTCTCCGACCATTCATGCAACGCAACATCACCGATCCAGACGAACTTGTCCGGGTAGGCTTCACACATCATGCCTATGTCCGTTTCTCGATTATGGACTCTACATGCAAAACACCGGGGACTATTCATGTCTACCCGAAGGAACACCTCACGCTCACCGCAAACTCGCGAGAGCGGGCTTCCTATGCAAAAGGGAAAGAGGAATTGACATGTCCAAGATGAGAATCATTACCCTAGAATTCTACTTTGGCACCATGAAGATCTAGACGGATGAAAAGCACCATAACGGCCTCGCTTCTGTAGATCCGAACTCGGCTTGCAATTTGGGGCTCCGAAGCTCCAGCGGCGGCCGAAACTCTCCTCCTTATTCTTCCTTGCTCTCCCCTCTCTCTAGAACTCTTAGAAAGAGAAAACCCAAAAAGGAATGAGGGTTTCTTACCCTATTCCTGGGTATAACCCAGCAAGGACAGCCTTGAGCCATTGGATACCAAAATAAGGAAATGGATGGCCACGATTCGCACTTAAAATCAGATTCCTCGGCCGAACACGGCATGTGACACGCCCGCGTCCAAGGCAGTGTGCCTCAATCGACGCCGAAACCGTCATATCCCGAAAATATTATGGGCTCTCGACACGCCCGTGTCAGGCTTGACATGCCCGTGCCATCCAGTACATGATGAGTCCAAATATTACACTGATATTTGGACTCATCAGGGCCAGTTTTATCGTCTTAGCACTGCACTTGAGAGCTATAACTGCTTATATTTTCTTATTTGACTATTTCATGATTAGGTGCACTTTAGGCCCGTTTTTTGTGTGCTTTAGATGTTTCTGTATTTCCGTTTGTTTTACTTGTTCTCTTGCCGTGTCTTGAGAATGTGGTGTGCACTTTTGGTGGCCTATCTGCCTCTTCTGCTGGTGTATGGGTCGTATACGTGCTCCAGAACCTCTCGAGAGACCCCGACGATACAGGAACACTGCACATGATCACTGGACTCACTGCGCACAACCACTGGTCGTGCGCCACTGATCGTGCACATTACATTCTCCTTTTCCCCAGTTCTGTCTTGACGATCACAGGATCACTGGACCTATTGCGCACGACCATTGGTCGTGTGCTGGTGATCGTGCGCTCTATCCTCTTCTTATTCCTAGTTCTTCCCGGGTAATCGCACGGGCACTGGCCATTGTGCGCACGACCACTGGTCGTGCGCCACTGCTCGTGCTCTTTTACCTCTTACTTTCTGCAGTTCTATCTTAGCCAATCGCACGATCAGTGGATTTAGTGCGCACGACCACCGGTCGTGCGCCACTGATCGTTCGCATATCTGCTGATCTTTCTGTCCAAGTTGCACGTTTAATTGGAAATTGCGCACGATCATCGATCGACAGTGCGCACGACCACTGATCTTGCATCACTGATCGTGCGCTCTGCTTATTCTGCCTCTGTATTTAAGGGCATGCTCCACGATTTAGGGTAACATTCGTCATTTCTGCGATCGGAGAGTGCACGGGAATTGCCGTTCTACTTCTCCAGCTGCTCCATCCATCTCCACCTTCATCGGGAGTCCGTAGCCAGTGATTCCAAAGCTTTCCAAACCATCCGGCGAAGCTCCCGGCCATTGATGACATCAACTCCAAGATTTCCACTGGAGTTGGAGAAGAAGACGACCTAGAGATCGGACTCAAAGGCCTTCGAGGTGACTGCTCGTTGGTACCGGAAGCCTCCTCGGACTGAGCCCGGAAGCGGATTGACAACTCGCTATTCCGGCCACGACCTGCATTGGACCTTCACCCTCTAGTGGTTTACTCCTCTTCCACTTCCTCCGTTGTATGGAATGATTTGATATTGTAATGAACTACATTTTCTACTCTATATCTAGGTGGTGTTAGTAGTTTTCATTTGCTTTTGAGTTGTGTGTTATGAATCGCCTCGCCCACTCCACATCCACCCCATACCCTTGTTTCACCCGATTGCACTCCGCACAAGAACACTTCCATCCATTAGCTTTCCGTCCACTCACCCAACCGAAGTTCGCCATCGCGGCCGATACACTCACCTCACCTTGCAAAGTGGTGCCTTCGACCCTCATAGCCTTAATTAGTTTATTAGATCAAGAAACCACAATCTCACAAGCCCCCTTTTTAATCTTTTCTAAGTATAACACTCATAACAATATTTTCTGAACTATCGCCGCTCTATGCTAATTGCATTCCTCAAGAGACCTACACTCAGGGATTTATTCCCAAATTTTATTACTTGTGCGATCGGTGAGCTTGCCGATTTCCACGCATCAGTACACGCCCGTGTAGCGGGGCGTGTTCCTCCATCGACACGTGACCTAAACCAACCCGAGGAGAACACGGGTATTCGACACTCCCGTGTCGAATTTGACACGCTCGCATCAGGATGAACACGCCAGGGCTCCAGGCTGTGTTCCATCCCCGACACAGCACCACTCACAGCCCGAGAAGGGCACGGCCTGGGACACGTCCGTGTCTCAGGCCGTGTTTGCTGTCTCGACGATCGTCGACTGCAATTGCATCTACGACACTGCCATCATCGAACCCGAGCACAACACGGCCCGGGGACACGCCCGTGTCCGAGGCCGTGTGACCCCCTACGAAGTCCCAAACTTGGGTCAAAATGCTACCCGTCCCTCTTTTGAGGTTCGGGGCGTTACAGCTCTCTCCCTCTTAAAAGAATTTCGTCCCGAAATTATAGAAAGGAAAAGATATAAACAAAACTTAAATGGTACCTGAGTGGAATAACTCTGGGTGCTCCTCAAGCATGGTCTACTCTCGCTCCCACGAGATCTCCTCCCTACCATAGTTGTCCCAATGAACCATGACCATACTGATTTCCTTATTACGCAATTGCTTGACTTCCTAGTCCTCAATGCAAACGGGCTTGACCTTCGTCATCAACCCATTATCAACCGGTACTTGATCAACCACAATCACTTGCGAAGGCTCTTGCACTGCCTTCCGCAGCACCGATATGTGGAATACGTCGTGTAGACCACCCAGTTCCGCTGATAGCTTTAATCGATATGCCGCTTTGTCAATCCGCTCCAAAACCTCAAACGGTCCAAGGTACCTCGGGCTTAGCTTCTTCAAGCGCTGTACTCGTGAGACACCCTTGAACGGCTTAATCTTCAAGTACACCCAGTCGCCAACAGCGAACTCCACGTTCCTATGCTTGGCGTTATAGTACTTAGCTTGCCGTTATAGTACTTAGCTTGCCGGTCCTGAGCAATTAGCAATCTTTCTCGAATGGTTCGAACCAATGAGGTTGCATCTTCCACTTCTTGCCGCTTGTATAGCCTCGACTCACCCGTTTTCAACCACGATAACGACATGCGACATCTTCTACCATAAAGGGCCTCGAAGGGCGCCATTTGAATGATCGTATGGTAGCTATTGTTGTACGCAAATTCCAGCAAGTACATGCGATCTTCCCACTGCTTCCCGAAATCCAGGACGCACATGAGAAGCATATCTTCCATCATCCTATTGACTCTCTCGGTATGACCATCCGTCTGCGAATGAAAGGCCGTGTTGAATCTCAGCTTTGTTCCCAACATCTATTGCACCAACCTCTAATCATTGGATGTGAACCGCCCACCTCGGTCACTCACGATGCTGCGGGGCACACCGTGAAGCCGCACAATATTATCCACATACAATTTTGCCAATTTTTCCACAGAATCATCCTTCCTATGTGGAATTAAGTGTGACACTTTCATCAAACGATCTACGACCACCCAAATGGCGTCGTTTCCCTTCTGCAACCTTGGCAACCAATGCACAAAATCCATAGTAATATCGTCGAACTTCCACTCCGGAATAGTCAAGGACTTCAAGAAGCCTCCAGGCTTCTGGCACTACGCCTTCACTAAGGCGCATGTTTGACACTTCGCCACGTACAATGCCACATCCTTCTTAAGTCCTGCCCACTATAACAATTTATTCATATCACGGTACATCTTCGTGCTCCATGGGTGAATCGAGTACTTGGTATGATGAGCCTCGTACATCAATTCCACCCGTAGATTGCCCACATTTGGGATGCACAGCCGACTATCCTACCATAACAATCCATCCATGACCTCAAATTGGGAATTTGACCCATCCAAAGCCTCAACCATTATTTGCTTCATGCGGCCATCCAAATCCAGAGCCTGCCGAATCCGATCAACCAGGTCACACTGAACTTCTGTCCAGTTCAATAGCGCTTCGGCACAAGACTGCTTGTCAACACACGAGATCTCTAGCGCCACCAACTCCCAAACCAAATGCTCGTCATAAACTGACAGCCAGTTGGCTTGAGCTGGAGGCCTGCTACTCAATGCATCCGCAACTGCATTAACTTTCCCAGGCATATAATGAATCTTGAACGTGTAGTCCCCCAGGAACTCCATCCATCTCCGATGTCGTATGTTCAGATCCTTCTGATCCAACAAGTACTTCAGGCTCTTGTGGTCGGTATAGATATCGACCTTTACCCCGTACAAGTAATGCCTCCACAACTTCAGGCCAAATATCACGGCCGCTAACTCCAAATCATGGACCAGATAATTCCTCTCATGCACCTTCAGCTGACGCGAGCCATAAGCTATCACACTTCCATGCTGCAGTAGGACACAACCCAATCCACTGCCCGAAGCATTGTTGTAGATCTCAACGCCTTCGGTCCCACTCGGCGAACTCAGCACAGGCATCGTGGTCAACCGACTTTTCAACTCTTCGAAAGCCCGTGCGCACTCCGGCGTCCAAACAAACTTCTGCTCTTTCCTCGTCAGAGTCGTGAGGGGTAATGCTATCCTCAAGAAGTTCTCCATGAAGCGCCTGTAATAGCCGGCAAGCCCCAGAAAACTCCAGACTTCCGCTACCGTAGACAACACAGGCTACTCTCGTATAGCAACAATCTTCGCCGGATCCACCGCAATTCCCTCTCCACTGACAATGTGACCAAGGAACGCTACTAAGTATAACCAAAACTCGCATTTGGAGAACTTGGCGTACAGTTGATTCCTCCTCAGCGTATCTAACACCAAATACATATGCTTAAAGTGATCCTCCTCACTCTGCGAGTACAACAATATATCGTTGATGAAGACGATCACAAAGTGGTCCAGGTACTCTCTGAAAGTTCTGTTCATTAGATCCATGAACACTAGCGGTGCATTAATCAGCCCAAACGACATGACCGTAAACTCATAATGCCCGTATCTTGTACTAAAAGTTGTCTTGGGGATATCACTTTCCCTTATCCTCAGATGATAATACCCGGACTTAAGATCCAATTTCGAGTACGCCGATGACCCAACTAACTGATCAAACAGATCATCAATTCTTGGGATCGGGTACTTGTTCTTCTCCGTTAACTTGTTCAGCTCTTGATAATCGATACATAGTCGCAAACTTCCGTCCTTCTTCACAAAAAGGACCGGTGCGCTCCAAGGTGACGAACTTGGACGCACATAACTTTGTTCCAACAACTCCTGAAGTTGAACCTTCAGCACTGCCATATCCTTAGGCGCTAACCGATATGGAGAGCGTGACACAGGTTTCGCACCTGGCACTAGCTTAATAGTGAAATCTATCTCCCGCTGAGGTGGGACTCCAGGGAGATCGCCAGGGAACACATCAGGGTACTCGGATACCATTGGAATGTTGTCCAAAGCAGGCTTAGGCGTCGAAGTCTCCATTAGCGTGAAGAACAGCTCCGCACTAGCACGAACCACCTTAACCACATGAAGAGCAGACATCAAAGTCTTGCTCGACCCTTTTAAGCCCGCAAACGTCATCTCACGACTCGTTCCCAACTTAACCTCCTTGCGATTGCAATCAATATATGCTTGCTGCTCCGAGAGCCAGTCCATGCCAAATATCACGTCGAACTCCACCAGAGGCAGTACCGACGCTTGCAAATCGAACTCCTGACTCACAATACGAATCTTTATGCCACAGACTCTATCCGCGCGCATTGAACACCCATTCGGCAACAACACATCCAGTTTGTCATTTTCCATCGAAGAAGGTACTCTGATGCGCGATATAAATCCTTCAAACAAAAAGTAGTGCGAAGCTCCCGTATCAAAGAGTGCTCTCGCCGGATTATCACAAATCAAAACAAAGCCTATACAAATAGTGATAAGCTAACATGCGCAAGGTAACAAGTATTTAAAGGTAACTTGCTATAAATTTAAACCGTACTTGTCACCACATCCGCTTGCTTTATGGCCTCCTGCTGGCCAAGATTATAGACTCTAGGTTGAGCCGGAGAATAGTGAGATGCGGTTGACTCCACCGCCTTGCCCTTCTCCTCATAGGTTGCTCTCGGCTTCCTCTCAGACTTTGGACGTCCGCTCTAGCAGTCTCGGGCAAAGTGTCCCGGCTTCCCACAATTATAGCATGCTCCTGGGGTTTGGCTTGTAGTTGCCCCCGAAGCACCGGAAGACGGGGCTACACCTGAAGTTCTAGCCTTTATATGGAACTTACGATACCCAGACTTCGTGTTAGTCGGCACCTTAAACTCTATCTTCTTATCTACAGAGTCTCTCTTTGCTTGCACATTCCTCGGATCCTTTTCCAAAGACCGGGCCATATTGACCAGGGTCAAGAAGCCCTGCGTCATAGGCCCTGAGAGCAGTAGCCTTAGGTCATCCCTCAGACCTTCATAGAAACGGTTTGTCTTACGCTCCTTATCCGCGAACGTAGAGCTAACATACCGACCCAACAGTGTAAATTCATGGAGATACTCGTCCACGCTACTCACTCCTTGCGTCAACTTCTGGAATTCATTTTCCATCGCGATCCTCTGAGCCGAGGGAAGGTACTTTGCCAAGAAGAGTCTCGAAAATTCTTCCATCGAGACGTCCGTGAGTTGCCTTCCCCTCAGGTGATGTAGCTCCAAACCTTCCCACCACAGCCTTGCATCTCCATCCAACAGGAACGTAGCTATGGTGGTCATCTACCACTCTTCCGTTTCAGTAGGTGTCAATACTCTCTTTACTCGGGAGAGCCAATCCTTAGCTTGGGATGGGGTTCTCGTCCCCGAGAACACCGGAGGATTGAAGCCCATGACATGCTTGAGCTGCCTTTCAGTTGCTCTCCTAGGCACCAAAGGTTCCACCACTACTTGCTCCACCCTTCTCAGTTCCGCTGCTTGAAGCGGTACCTGCTCCACCGCAGGAGTAGGCTGCTGTATTTGCCTTGCAGGCTGCGCATTGATCATAGCAAACACCGCTTCAGCCACCAATCGTATGGTTTCTGCCGAGGGAGGTGTTGCAGGCAGATCATTCGGTGCGCTACTTGCCTTAGAAACTGGGCATTCTGACGGCCCTGCACCACTCCTGGTCACCTATAGTCGTACAAAACACCGTTTAAGGTTCCTCAAACATGTGTATTTTCATTCCTAAGTGGACATTCATGGGTTCTTTTTATGTTATAACGATGACGCACATACATGTTCTCACCATCCCTTAAAAGAATTCGCCCATGAATTCATTTAAGTTGACCGAAACCAGTAGTCTGATACCAAATTATAACACCCCTATCTGTCGCATAGCATATAGCAGTAGGTCCGGCCGGGGCCCGATGCCATATAACACAGACAGACCAAAGGATTACGCAATAAAACCATCCTGCCAATAACCAACGTCCTACACAGAGTACATTCTAGCAGAAGCAATTTAAAAGTTACAAAAATAAGAACCCAGACAACAACATGAATGTCCACTACATAGACCCAACAAGAATGAACAAACAAATACACAAGTATTTGGCCTTATGACCTTACAAGAGTTTACTCAAATTACAGTGTCTTCCAAACCTCGGCACGCAGGCCGGTCACACATAAGAATAAAAGTAAACATGCATATTTAGGCCTTCGAGGGACGGCTCAGCAACAAGGGCTTTTGCCCGCTATTTGCCACTTGGCTCAGCAGCACCTGCAAGCAACAATCCACCGAAGCGGTGGCAAACAAAAGCAACAGTCAGCTAAAGCTGACCAAATTATAACGACCCCGCCCCTAAGCTTGGGGCGGCAATGCTCCTTCACTGCACTTTATTAGCATAGCTTAACAATAGTAAAATTACACATCATCACAGACGTAAGCTCGCACGGCCACACACCACGTGCTCTCAGGGCACATTCTCGGTGAACCCGGTCAAAATCCGCGGTCTCACCACCACCTCTTGGACGACAAATCTCGTGAGCATTATGGTCTTTCCGGCCTAATCCTAAGACCCTCCATCTATGCCAACGACGAGTACCACATACCTTAGGTCTCTCTAACCGAACGACATAGAGCGGGTACGGTTCCGCCTAACCCGTTGCTCACACCGCAACACCAATTTAAGCCGTCTGCGCGGGTCAAGCTTCCCCGAGTCCCAGTCTGATCACACACTTTACATAACCCAGTTATGTGAAAGTTGGCTCCCAGGCCACCATTTTGGCAGAATCACGCATCTGCCCAGTTTTTCGGGTGCACCTCGGAGTTAGTCCCCAGGTTCCCTATTGCAATCTATAGCGTAGAAAACCCGAAAAACAACCATCGGCGCGACCCTATTATTCGGCTATATATACGCATACATAAATAATTTTAATTTTTTAATATTATATTACAATACAATCAACAACTAAAAAAATCCCAAAACGACACGAAGTCAAAACCAACTCGGAATCTTCCGAAAATCGCACCGTAGCTAAATACTGACGCTATGAATCTAATGACGAAGTCAATATCCCAATTCGACCAACCAAACTCGGGTAAAACACCACCCAAAGGCAAAACACCACCACATCCATATAAAAAGCTCCACCGATTCACCAAAACAGACCCGACTCGTGAGGGAAGGTGCACTATCAAAACCAAACCAACCACATAGGAAAACCCACTGAACAAACCCATGCTCTAACAAACAACACCCGTTAACTGTGCGTCAGTGTAACACCCTGATGTCAAAAATACGTCACTACGGTAATTAAGATAAACACCGAAAAATTGGGGGTAGTACAACCAGCCCTCCTAAAAGGAAGTTTTGTCCATACCTTGACATACATAGGAACGAATCCCAAACAAAAGAAAAGCAATCATAGGCTATCAAGAAAAACACTTACCAAAATTATGAGGAGAACAAATGAGGATGAGCTTCCCTCATAACCGACTCCAACTCCCAAGTCACGCTCTCCACGTCTTGGTTATTCCATACAACTTTAACCATGGGTATTGTCTTCCTTCACATTACCCGATCTTGAGTATTTAAAATACGAATAGGCACCTCCACACACGAAAATATTAGGCTCCAACTTGGGCACAACATCAAGGAATTGCCCGTTGATCACCACACACTTCCGCAATTGGCTCCCGTGAAAAACATCGTGCACACCCGAAAAATTTGATGGAAATTCCAGCCTATAAGCTGACACACCAATCCACTCAACAACTTTGAAAGGTCCCACATACCTAGGGTCCAATTTATGGTTTTTACCAAACCTCTTAACACCAGACTTTGGGAAAACTTTCAGAAAAATCATGTCTCCAACAACAAATTCCAAATCAGTCCTACACCGATTAGCATTCTTTTCATAACGCTCTTGAGCTATCGAAGCTTCTCTCGAATATGCTTAACAGAAATATCCATCTCTTATAACGCTTCTGGTCCCAATAACGGTCTCTCACCAACCTCGACCCAAAATAAGGGAGTTCTGCAATGTCTCCCATACAAAACCTCAAACGGATCTGCAAACTCTCTTGAAATCTATTATTGTATGAAAATTCCATCATTCTCAAACACTCATCCCACGCTCCTCTATGGTCCTAAAAATAACATCTGATCATATATTTCACGATCTGATTGACTCTCTCCATCTGACCATTTATTTGTGGATGATAGGCGGTGTTATACCTCAAATCGTTACCCAACCCCTCCTGTAAACTCTTCCAAAAACGAGACATAAACCTGGAGTCTCGATCGGATACAATACTAACAGGAACTCCATGTAATATGATGACCTCATCAAAATATAACTCAGCTATTTTATTAATGCAGTAGTCGATCTTGAATGGCACGAAGTGAGCACACTTTGTCAGTCTGTCCATAATAACCCAAACTAAATCGTGTCCTTGGGGAGATATCGGCAATCCCGTGATAAAATCTATCGAAATACTCTCCCACTTCCAAACTCGGAATTTCTAAGGGAGTCAACTTGCCTCCAGGCCTTCCATGATCGGCCTTAAATCTCTTGCAGGTAAAACATTCTGATACAAACTTTGATATATCGCCCTTCATACCATACCACCAAACAATCTGCTTCAGATCCTAATACATTTTAGTAGAACTTGGGTGGTAGGAAACACTAGAGCTATGTGCCTCTTTGCACAACTTAACTCGAATATCCTCTACTACGGGAATAAAAAATCTGCCACGGTACTTTAAGGTACCCGCGTCATCAATCGAAAAGTCCGGTAGTTCCCCTTTCGCAGTTCTATTATAAAGATGCAGCAAATTGGGATCATCCCTTTGATATAACCTCGTAAGTTTAATCCATGAAGGCTCTATTACTTCCAAACTGCTGGACGAGTCATTACTGCCCACCGATATATCCATCAGGAGAAATTCCTCCACCAGCGAATCCACAAAAAGGTTAAAAATTTTCGCTGACTTCCTACTCAGCGCATCAGTTACCACATTAGCTTTGCCCGGATGGTACTGGATCTCAACGTCATAATCTGCAACATACTCTAACCATCTCCGCTGGCACAAGTTCAATTCCTTTTGAATGAAGACGTACTTCAAACTCTTATGATCAGTATAAATCTTGCATAGTGAGCCATATAACAGATGTCTCCATAACTTTAAGGTATAAATCATAGCTGCGAATTCTAAGTCATGCATAAGGTAATTCCTCTTATGTATCTTTAACTGTCTAGACCAATACACGATCACTTTGACCTCTTGCATCAACACGTAACTAAGTCCAACGTGTGATGCATCCATATACACAACAAACTCTATCACTTCGGTAGGCAAGGATAAAATCGGAGTAGTGCACAATCTCCTTTTTAATTCTTGAAAAGCCTCTTCCCACTTATTGCTCCAAACAAAAGCTGCATTCTTCTGCGTAAGCTTTGTTAGCTACGTAGACAATGTAGAGAAACCCTCCACAAACCTTCTATAATATCCTGCCAACCCTAGGAAACTTCTTATCTCTTTGGGCATGGTAGCTCTGTTCCAATCCATTACGACAGCTATCTTCTCAGGGTCCACAGAAATTCTATCCTTATTAAACACATGACCTAATAAGGAAACCTGAGGAAACCAAAACTCACACTTGATCAGCTTAGCATACAACCTATGCTCTCTTAAAGCAGAAAAAACTAGACGCAAGTGATGAGCATGCTCTTCAGTACTGCGGGAGTATACTAGACGATCATCAATGAACACGACCACAAAACGGTCCGTGAAATCCTTAAACACTATGTTCATCATATCCATAAAGGCAGACAGTGCATTGGTCAACCCAAAAGACATCACCAAAAACTCAAAATGTCCATGCCGTGAATGAAAAGCAGTTCGTGGAATGTCTGTCTCACGAATCCTCAACTGATGGTAGCCTGAACGAAGATCAATATTTGAATACACCGAGCTACCACACAACTGATCAAACAAGTCATCTATTCTCGGCAGGGGATACCTATTCTTGATGGTTACCTTATTCAGCTCTCTATAATCGATGCATGGCCTCATCGATCCATCCTTTTTCTTCACAAACAACACAGGAGCTCCCCATGGTGAAGAACTTGGTCTAATAAATCCATTCTGCAGCAACTCATCCAATTGGGTACGCAGTTCCTTCAGCTCACACAGGGCCATATGATATTGAAAGTCCACTTAGTGTCAACTACCTTCACCTATGGGGGGGGGGGAATAGGTGTCTTGCAGCATTTTTGCGGAATTAAAGTCGTACCTGCACAAGAAAACAAAACAACACAGCACAGAAAGGACACAAGCAAATTATAGTGGTTCCCCGATTTGGGTACGTCCACTTTCCCCCTTCGACCTATCTCCCAACCAGGGACGACTCGGTCACTTCACCAACAGGATTGAAATCCAATCCTTGCACTAATGGAAGGAACCCTTCCACACGTAGAAGTCACCACTCCCACAACACGGGTTGCACCCAACCCTTACAACTAGGAACCAACGTTCCTTTACAACAAAATAGAAATTGGAGTGTATTAGAAATACAAACTACTTATGGATAATAAGGTGTCCCTCTTCGTTCGACGATGTGTTCTTGAAGTCAACGAAGTGTCCACAACCCTAAATCTCACTTAGAGAGAATCTCTCCTGAAACCGGCAGCGGCAAGAAGGGCGGCGGCTTGGTTCTCGGGATCGGCGGCGACAACGGAGTGCTGCTGCTGTACTTTGGAGATTCAACTTTCGTAGCAAAGCTAGCAAGGTCTTCAAATGGTCACACTAGGATCGATCGTCTCGATCGATTCGGAAGGGGAAGGTTTTCCTGATCAACGAATCAAGAGACAAAGGATCTCTGGTTAGACGCGTGAGACGCTGTGCTTGGCTGAGCTTCTGTCACCGGGAGATCTGGAAGAAACCACCGGCGATCAACTGGCACGAGCGGCGACGGCGGCAGAGCAAGTTTCACGATCTAGGTCACGTCGGCGGCTCGGATTTTTTCTTTTTAAATTTCTTGATCGACTATTCAAAAATACGCGAGTATTTATACAGTAGAATACTTCTTTATGACTGTTGTGGGTCCCACCAGAAGAAACCCTAAAATCGGTTCAAAACAGCGCCTTGACATTTGATCCGGTCCAGCGTGCTTCATAAATTCACCTAAGGCAAAATCGGCGAGAATCGAAGGTGATTCTCGACGATTTTGACTTAGCGACAGATTTGCACGCTCTGATTTAGCCGGATAGAGACGGCGAGAATCAGCCAGTGATTCTCGACGATTCGGCGAGAATCACAAGTGATTCTCGTCGATTATTACTTAGACGATTTTTCGTCTTTCCACCCACGAGCTGCTCTTTGACCCATCCTTGCTCCTTGTCTGCTCTTGCATTATCACAGCCCTGTACTTGAAAATAAGTACACTCCAATAGAGAGAGTACACATAGGCCAACACACTGATCTGCTTAACGAGGGATTACGTCGCGCAGACACGTATATATTGACCTACTGCACCCTGACATTGGTGTGTACTTAGCGTGGAATAACTGCAAGCACAACTTAAAAGATTTCATCAAATACCTTGTCTATTTACCTTAGCTTGTTCAGGGGCTTCTTCAAATCAGGTACGTTGTGGATACAATACCCAACAATCTCCCCCTATTTGAAGAATCCTAAACCCTACAAGCTAAGGTGAATAGAGCGTAGGGGAATGAAAATCATAAACTTAAAATTGAGTTGAGAGAGATATTCATTACCAATACCAATTTCTTGAGAGCAAACTTGGAGCCACCTTAGCCTTAGCCGAGAGGGTAATCTCCTCCTTTTCGGCTTCTGCAAATCTGGGTCTGTTACATTTGACCCCTTGCTCCCCCTCAGTTCTTGCACCTGTGCTCACACTTGAGTTCCTGGCAGAGGCTTCCCCTATATACACGAGCCTGGAGCTTCTGTAGTCTTCATTCCTCATAGTTTAGCATCCCCAATTCAGTTTTGAAAAGACTGAACTTTGCTTCGTCTAAGGGCTTTGTGAAAATATCTGCAATCTGCTTGTCCGTGGGGACATAACAGAGAGAGATGTCCTTATTCTCCACGTGCTCCCGAATGAAGTGGTAGCACACTTCAATATGCTTCGTTCTGCTGTGCGATACCGGATTGTTGGCAATTGAAATTGCACTGGAGGAGTCGCAGTACATTGGTACTTCCTTGAACTGAAGGTCGTAGTCGGCTAACTGGTTTCTGATCCATAGGAGTTGTGCGCAACAGCTGCCTGCCGAGATGTACTCAGACTCTGCTGTGGAGGTTGCTACACAATTCTGCTTCTTGCTGTTCCATGAGATAAGCCTTCTTCCGAGGAATTGACACGTCCTGGAAGTGCTTTTCCTGTCATCCCTACTCCCTGCAAAATCAGCATCTGAAAAACCTATTAGCTCGACATCATTGTTTCTCGGGTACCACAAGCCAAGATTGGGAGTACCTTTAAGGTATCTTAGAATTCGCTTTGCAGCGACATAGTGAGATTCCTTAGTGTTCACCTGATATCTTTCACAGACACATTGTGGAGAACATGATATCCGGTCTACTGGCAGTAAGGTAGAGCAGGGATCCAATGATGCTTCTATATTTGGTTTCATCGAAAGGTTTACCTTTCTCATCCTTATCCAGAGACATAGTGGATCCCATTGGAGTCCTCATAGAGGTTGCATTCTCCATACCGAATTTCTTGAGGAGTTCATTTGTGAACTTCGTCTGAGAGATGAAGATTCCATCCTCAGACTGTTTCACTTGAAGTCCCAAGAAATACTTTAGCTCTCCCATACTGCTCATTTCAAACTTTCCTTGCATAAGTTTAGAAAACTTTTTGCAAAGATTGTTGTCCGTTGAGCCGAATATAATGTCATCGACATAGATTTGCACCAGCAAAATCTTGCCTTTGACTTCCCTGAGAAACAATATTTTATCTATTTTACCTCTAGAGAACTTGTTCTCAAGAAGAAAACTAGATAAAGTCTCATACCAAGCTCGTGGAGGTTGTTTTAAACCATATAGAGCTTTATTAAGAAAATATACATGATTGGGATAAGTAGGATTGACAAAACCTGGGGGTTGAGCGACGTATATTTCCTCTTTCAGGTCTCCGTTCAAGAATGCTGATTTCACATCCATTTGATAGACTGTGAATCCTTTGCATACGTCAGGAACAATCTGATTGCCTCGAGCCTTGCCACTGGTGCAAAGGTCTGGTCGAAGTCAATCCCCTCCTCCTGTCTATAACCTTGAGCCACCAGCCTGGCCTTGTTCTTTATCATGACACCATGTGCATCCAGTTTGTTTCTGAAGATCCAGTTTGTGCCAATCACATTCTGCTTTTGTGATCTGGGAACCAGCATCCAAACGTTGCATCGTTCGAATTGATGCAGTTCATCTTGCATGGCCAAAATCCATGCCACATCTTTGTTCGCCTCGTCGAACTTCTTTGGCTCAACCTGTGACAGGAAGCTAAGATGCAAAATCTCGTTAATAGTACCTCTTCGAGTTCTGACACCGTCACGAGGATCTCCGATGATCTGATCTCTAGGATGATCCCTCACGTGCCGGAGCTCTAGAAGTCTGGCGTCTGAAGCTTCGACTACTTATTGGGCTTCTCATTCTTCTAAGAGATTTGCTCCATTTTGATCTTCAACATTCCCAGTTGACGTTGAGGTGGAAACTTTGACATACTTAGGAGTTTCATCTTTAGCGGTCTCATCGAGACTCAGCTGTTCAAGTCGTGCACCTGCATCTTCAAGAATACCGCTAGAAGAATTGTTGTTAAGCAAGCTTCCTTCATCAAATACAATATTAATTGATTCTTCTACCACTAGGGTTTTCTTATTGAAGACCATATATGCCCGACTGTGGGTACTATAGCCCATGAATATGCCTTCGAAGCATTTTTCACCAAATTTAGTACGCGGGTACTTCCCATTATTCAGTACATAACATCTACAACCAAAGATCCTCAAATGGGACATGGTTGGTTTCCTGCCTTTCAGTAGTTCGTAGGGCGTCTTACGATGACTTTTGTTGATCAATGCCCGGTTTTGAACATGACAAGCCGAATTGACCGCCTCAGCCCAGAAGTATTCTAGGAGTGAAGCGTCATTCAACATTGTCGTGCAGGCTTCAATGAGTGTTCTATTTCTCCTCTCTGCGACTCCGTTTTGTTGAGGAGTGCGCGGGGAGGAAAACTCATGAAAGATACCAAGTTCTTCACAGAACTCTGTCATAGCACCAGACTCGAACTCTGTTCCATGGTCACTTCTGATTTTGACCACTGAGCAGTTAAGTTCGTTCTGGATCTGCTTGACAAAACTGGTGAAGATGTCAAATGTATCAGACTTGCGTTTTAAAAAGAACACCCAGGTAAACCGAGAGTGATCATCTACAATCACGAGCGTATAAGACTTCCCTCCTAAGCTATGAACTTGCATTGGACCAAACAAGTCCATGTGCAGAAGATAAAGACATCTGGAGGAGTCTTTGTCTGAGATGCCCTTACAGGTAGCCCGAGTCTGTTTGCCCATCTGACATGCAGGACATGGACTATCTTTGATACACTTAATAATGGGAGCATCCCTCACTAAATCTTTGGAAAATAGCATATTAATTATCGTGTAATTAATATGTGCCAATATCTTGTGCTATTGTTCACAAAGAGATGCACTGCCTTTTGCTACTAGGCATACGGGGGTAGATGAATCTAAGCTAAGAAAATCTAAGCAGAAGATATTTCTGCTCCTAATGCCTGATAATACCGTCTCAGAAGAGGCACATGATATTATCAGGCATTTATCCTTGCAGAACTTAACGTCATAACCTTTATCACATAACTGACTTACACTGATCAGGTTATGGTTTAACCCTTCAACATAAGCCACGTCGGTGATAGAGATTATACCGTTGGAAATCATACTGTAATCTCTGGTGACTCCTCGATCTGACCCCCCAAAGATGACTTTGTTTCCATTCTCGACTAGAGTGTAATCACGCAGCAGGCTTCTTGTCCCAGTCATATGCCGGGAGCATCCACTGTCCAAGTACCATATTGGAGGTTTGGTGGCCTTTGGACATTCCTGCAAAACAAAATTAATTTCCCTTAGGAACCCAATCGAACTTGGGTCCTAGATTCTTGGTTAACATACTCCCCCTCGGGTGGTTAACCCTACGAGTGGTCCGCCTCGCATTGCTAACATAAGGAGTCTCGTTATACCTCAGATTAAACCAACAATCCACGGCAAAGTGACCGACTTTGCCACAACACCAACAGTCAAATCTGTTGTACCTCTTCCTAGGCTCTTGCTTTACCCTAGGAATGGTGGGTACAGCCGGGGCCTTGGATCTGGAGGTGGAGGCATCATAGTGATTGCAGTCACATGACTTCTTCACCTTCTGTTCCTTCAGTATAACTGTCTTGGCTTTTGGTGCCTGCTTTCTATTATGGCCGCTAGAGAATTGACCATAATTTCCCATGTGGATTTTCTCATAAGGTGCCTTGAAGACACTCTCATCGAAGTTGCGGGGAAAAGTCCAACCATCATATCGGCTCTTTGGCTTTGCAACCGAGGGCCGGAAATGATGACCAAAGGTTGACTCAAAGTCATGTTGGTTGAAGGGAAAGCTAGACTTTCTGAACGCAACAGGACTGAGTGGGGACTTTCCCTTTTCAGCAGCAGAGGCCTTCTTGGCGGCCTTATTCTTTCTCTGGTTCCTGTTTCTCCTGGATGAGGAATCAGATACCCGTACATGCCCCATGCCAGCTCCTTTGGCCTGAGCAGAGAAGGTATCAACTAATGGAAGAACTGTTTTTGGCATAGAGAAGCTCTTGACGATCTTCTTTTCTGCCGCAAGTTGTTCCTCCAACTTGTCGACTTCCTCCTGCTTAAGATCAAGGAGCTTAAGAGACTCTGAATGCTTTGAAGTCAGGTCTAGGTGCTCCTGTCGGAGAGAGATCAAACTGGTGATCTCTTCCCTTAGGGAGACACTCTCACCCTTAAGGAATTTCACTTCCTTTTTCTCAACCTTCAATCTCTTACGACACTCCTTGAAAGTGTTGAGCAGAAGCTCATACTTCTCGAGGAGCTCCGCTTCACGGGCCGAAGGGCTATCCTCAGGGTCATCATCCTGAGACTCAGGATCAGATTCAGAGTCGAAGAGAGGGGTGTGAGCTTTTACCTTCCCAGTAAATGGGGGGCATTCTCCTTCTGAGTCGGAGCGACCCACCAGCCTGAAGTAGGCTTCCTCATCATCACTGGAGTCTGAGGAATCAGACTAACTCAGTGTCTTTGGCTTTTTGGCGATGTAGCTCCTCTCTTTCTTCTTATCTCTAGAGGACTTGTGCTCCTCTCCCTTCCCCTTTTCTCTCTTGCCTTGGTGGCAGTCGGCCACGACGTGTCCTGGATTATTGCATCCAAAACAAATAATGTCAGAGGAGCGATGTTTGTTCGGTTTAGAAGCATACCTGTCAGAAGAATAATTTTTCTTCTGATGCCTGGAGGAGGAGCCGTCTCTCTTTCTTTGATTCCTCATCTTGAGGAACTTCTTGAATTCTCGGGTGATGAGGGGGAAATCTTCCTCAGACAACTCTGAGCTGGAGGAGCATGGCTCGGAGTCCTCCTCCTCATCCTTTTTCCCGGCACGGTATGAAACCGCACCCTTGCCCTTCCTGGAGTGAATGGCTTTTAGGGCCACAGTCTTTTCCTTGGCTGCAGCCTTCTCTGCTTCTTCTTCTGCTTTCCTGGTGTTCAGTTGAAGCTCATAGGACATCAACTTCCCAAACAGAAATTGCGGGTCTGTTTCAGCAAGTCTGCCAAACTCTCGGATGGCGCAGATCTTTGTGTCCCATTCCTTAGTAAGGGACATAAGGAATTTATCATTAAGTTCACCATCAGTGAAAACTCTTCCATATCCTTTGAGGGCATTGACAATCTTGAGGAAGTTCTCCAAGGTGACTCCGATCTCTTCCTTAGGCCCTTGTTTGAAGGCCTCATATTTCTGGTTCAGGAGGGATCTCCGATCATCCCTCACTTCATCAGTGCCCTCCATTAGGATAATCAGGCAGTGCCAGATCTCCTTTGCTGTCCTGCAGTTGCAGAAGTTCTGCATCATTGAGTCATCGACCGCGCTGACCAGAATATTCTGCGCCTTCTTGTCAAGTCCCACCAGCACCAACTCGTCCTTGTCCATTTCAGAAATTTTCTTTGGCACTTTCTTGGTAGGATCAATGGTGGAGGCCTTAGTGGGGACATAAGGTCCCTCCTCCACGATCATGAAGAGTCGAGGATCGACCGCTTCCATGTAGAACCTAATCCTTTCCTTCCAGATAGAAAAGTTTAGCCTGGTGCACACTGGGATCTTGCCTGTGTACTTGAGTCCGTCCATAGTAGAAGTCTTCCTTCTTCTTGACACTAGTGGCAGGAACTTACTCAAGGCGTTAACCTATTTGTTGAGTAACCTGGCTCTGATACCACTTGAAAGTCCACTTAGTGTCAACTACCTTCACCTATGGGGGGGGGGAATAGGTGTCTTGCAGCGTTTTTGCGGAATTAAAGTCGTACCTGCACAAGAAAACAAAACAACACAGCACAGAAAGGACACAAGCAAATTATAGTAGTTCCCCGATTTGGGTACGTCCACTTCCCCCTACGACCTATCTCCCAACCAGGGACGACTCGGTCCCTTCACCAACAGGATTGAAATCCAATCCTTGCACTAACGGAAGGAACCCTTCCACACGTAGGAGTCACCACTCCCACAATACGGGTTGCACTCAACCCTTACAACTAGGAACCAACGTTCCTTTACAACAAAATAGAAATTGGAGTGTATTAGAAATACAAACTACTTATGGAGAATAAGGTGTCCCTCTTCGTTCGACGACGTGTTCTTGAAGTCAACGAAGAGTCCACAACCCTAAATCTCACTTAGAGAGAATCTCTCCAGAAACCGACGACGGCAAGAAGGGCGGCGGCTTGGTTCTCGGGATCAGCGGCGATAACAGAGTTCTGCTGCTGTACTTTGGAGATTCAACTTTCGTAGCAAAGCTAGCAAGATCTTCAAACGGTCACACTAGGATCGATCGTCTCAATCGATTCGGAAGGGGAAGGTTTTCCCGATCAACGAATCAAGAGACAAAGGATCTCTGGTTAGACGCGTGAGACGCTGTGCTTGGCTGAGCTTCTATCGCCGGGAGATCTGGAAGAAACCACCGGCGATCAACTGGCACGAGCGGTGACGGCGGCGGAGCAAGTTTCACGATCTAGGTCACGTCGGTGGCTCGGATTTTTTCTTTTTAAATTTCTTGATCGACTGTTCAAAAATACGCGAGTATTTATATAGTAGAATACTTCTTTATGACCGTTGTGGGTCCCACCAGAAGAAACCCTAAAACCGGTTCAAAACAGCGCCTTGACATTTGATCCGGTCCAGCGTGCTTCAGAAATTCGCCTAAGGCAAAATCGGCGAGAATCGAAGGTGATTCTCGACGATTTTGACTTAGCGACAGATTTGCACGCTCTGATTTAGCCGGATAGAGACGGCGAGAATCAGCCAGTGATTCTCGATGATTCGGCGAGAATCACTAGTGATTCTCGCCGAATCGGCGAGAATCACTTGGTGATTCTCGTCGATTATTACTTAGACGATTTTTCGTCTTTCCACCTATGAGCTGCTCTTTGACCCATCCTTGTTCCTTGTCTGCTCTTGCATTATCACAGCCCTGTACTTGAAAATAAGTACACTCCAATAGAGAGAGTACACGTAAGCCAACACACTGATCTGCTCAATGAGGGATTATGTCGCGTAGACCCGTGTATATTGACCTACTGCACCCTGACATTGGTGTGTACTTAGTGTGGAATAACTGCAAGCACAACTTAAAAGATTTCATCAAATACATTGTCTATTTACCTTAGCTTGTTCAGGGGCTTCTTCAAATCAGGTACGTTGTGGATACAATACCCAACAGATATAATGCCTTAGCAATAGGATGGGTACCCGACTCCAAATATATGACGAACTCCACGTCTCTCTTAGGTGGAAGACTAGGAAGATTATCAAGAAATACATCAGGAAACTCGCGCACTACAACAATCTCCTCTACTCGCTACAAACTACTACCAGTCGCCAACACCGAAACCAAACAGGCAAAACATCCGGAATTAACAAGCTCCCGAGCACTTACCACAAAAATAATTGGATAAACTTGGCATGAATAACCATAAACACTCCTGGGTTGACCGTTGTCCATCTTGAAGTCCAAGCGCTTGACCTTGCACTGGATAACCGCATCATACTTGACAACAAGTCCATGCCCAAAATCATGTCAAAATATTCCAAGTCTATCACCTTCAAATCTGCAACGGCTAGAAAATCACCTAATAGAATCGGATAACTCTGAATGCCTTGGTCTGATACCACTAATTCACCAAAGTGAAACTTGACATGAAATGCGTCGCCAATAAGATCGAGGGTCAAACGGTGAAGCTCTACGAAGGTTCTAGCCACGAACGAGTGGGTAGCACCAGAATCGAAAAGAACATGCACCCAGTGGTTCTTGACCTTAAACTTTCATATAAAATCACATACGCAACTAAGGGAACAAACGTCAGAACTATAATTACAAATTAAAAGCTAGAACTAGGTTGGGATCTATCCTGAAATTACTTGACTAGACGTCTGAGCTTCCTCCAAAGACACCACGTTCAACTTGCCCTTCCCATTGTCTAATTGATGTGGTGGCGGCAAGGCCTGAAGTGGAACTAGTTGCAACAGGGGCTGAGCCTGCGGGCACGTCGACTTAACATGTCCTTTCTGCCCACATTGTAAGCAGGTCTTGTCCTTATGCCAACAATGGGTAGCATCGTGCCCCCTACGCTTACATGCAGAACAAACTAAATCGCATTTATGAGCACTCTGAATCACATGAACTTTCTCCTGCTTCTGAGCTCCTATACTCTTGTAACATCTCTCAAAGGGATGGCTTGACCGGCCACATAAACTGCATGTCTCTTTACTCCTATTCCTCGAAGTAGCACCAGATTCTTGGGAACTCTTACCCTCACCAGTCTTCCTCTTATCTTTTCTCATTTATTGATCTCGGTGCTTGGCATTGTCAATCACCTCAACCTTTAGAGCAGCCTCCACAACTTCAGCATAACTTTTAAATCCATAAGCACTTGCTAGATGTTGGATGTCATTCCTAAGGCCACCCAAAAAATGTTTAACTCGACTAGACTCTGAAGACACCATATCAGAGGCGAAATGACACAGTTTACTGAACTCCACCTCGTACTCGCTAATGTTGAGCTGACTTTACTTTAGATGCAGAAAGTCATTCATCAAACGGTCCCTCTCGACCGACGAAAGATACTTTTTCAACACTAATTCCTTGAAGGATTCCCATGAACACCCATCCTTAAGGTTTTCCTTCTCTCTCAGCCACCAACTCTTTGCAAGTCCCTTGAGCTGATACCCAACGACCATTACTCTCTAATCTGCTGAAACTCCTGAGTACACGAACATCTCCTCAATGTCTATAATCCAATAATCCAAAGCCATAAAATCTACTCTACCATCATAGGTAGGGGGTCCTAGTCTCTAGAAATGCGAAATAAACTTTATCTCTAGTGGCAACAACACCGGGGGTACCAAAGGGACAGGGGGAGCAGGAACAGGAATAGTCTGACCCATGGCCGGGTCCTACACTCTAGGTGGCTTACTAGCAACGACCGACAATAACCACTGGATCTGCAACTGCATCTCTAGTATTTTCCTCGACAGAGCCTCATTGCTCTACCACAATCCTTCTATCACAGCCTCACTCTGGGCACCAGACGATTCCCCTTCTGACTAGGGAGTCGACCTTTTCACCGGATGCTTAGGCGACATCTAAACGAACAACGAATATCTAATCAAAACGCAGCTTAACCGCTAGAACCAAACAACTTAGTCCACACAGTACATAATTAAATACTTGCTCAAGCTGCTATCTTACTCTGGGATTTTCAATTATGATGTCATGCCCAACTTAGGATGATATACCATCATCCCACTGACTCCTGTGCCTAAACCATGAATGCATGAAATTCTTATTCTTTTTGACTCAAAACCATGTGTATACATATATCATCATGTAAATCTTTAGCTTGGCATGCGTGCTAATGCAATGTTATGTCATTCATGTTGTGCTATAATCTAAAAAGGCCTTAATGCATGTTATGAGCGGCGTACATATGAAATATTATGCATCCCATACTATATAATATCGCATGCAACGAAAATAAAAATCTAATGTGCATTCATGTGATGATGTTATGCATCCCATACTACATAACAGTTAGATGCTACCTCCTATGAGGATCTATATACATACACATATTATGCATCCCATACTTAATAATATGCCTCGTATACTTCTTATCATGCTTATGAGTGTAGTGTTCATGCTTCATCCAAGACATACTGATGACACATTTGTGTGTGTATGAAATGAAACTAGATAACTAACACAAACCTGAGATAGTTGTTCGACCAATTGTGAAACAACCTAACCCTCAGATACCAACTATCACTACCCGCATTTTCTCCGCATTTAATGATATATCAAAGTAAGGGAAAATGAGCGTCATGATGCCACGTCAGCAGGGGATAACTTTAGATGCTCATGCAAAACTCCAACTCAACACTTTTATGAAAGCTCCATAAGTTATTTAGAGAAAATTTCAGTTTAAGTTAAACGGTTAGTCGTATCCCTCGGCTCAGTGGCTCATCTAGTGCATAAGAAAAGATAGTTATACGCTGCAGAAAATACTTTATTTGCAAGATTAGACGCCGTATATGAGTATAAACATTCCTAGTGGACAACTCATGGTATGCAAGACTCTAGATTTATAATAATAGTAAAATTAGCTTTTACGACCATTAAATATAGTGATTTAGGTTTTCAAATATGGCATGTATGAAGTAATAATAGTAATTTTTTATAGTTAAAAATACCTAACATGCATCTTAGAAAAAAGTCTTCACAGAGAACAAGTAAAAACAACCACAAAGAGGAAAAAAACTAGCAGCTAGCAAAGCATTCAATAATCCAAAAGAATACTACCAGTGGGCGTCAACATACTGACACGAACACACTGAAATTATGCAAGCCCGAACTAACAACCAAACAACAATCTACCTCACGGCGGCGAGGAAAACCACTATAACAACTACAGTTCACAAGCTACTACCTAACACAGCCGCTCCACCGGCTACAACCCTGAACCTGAGGCATTCAAAAGAAGAACACCTCAGCAAGAAAATACAAATGACAAAAGAAAATAAGCAAGTAAAAGGTATAAATGCAAGAAAGAGTTTACCAAACCCGTCTATAAGAAATGCTGAAAACTACAGCTGATTAGCCAAATAAAACAGGTAGAGTAATAGTATGTAATAAAGAAGTTAAATGAACATTTGCACCAAGTGCGGAACGAAGCCATGTTTCGATAAAATCTGCAAGGATTAGAATAGAATAACATAAACCGATCTAAGAAGCAAACTGAGCACAAAACAGCTCGAAAGCGTGAATAATTAACACTTGGTAAAAAAACCCGGGCCAAAGTCAGTGACTAATTGTTCCATACCAGGCTCCGAGACCCAAACATCTCACAAAAGGCACTGCGGTGGTGACCACTTGTCCCCACCCAACCCAACAGGCCACAAAACAGAGACCAAACCAAACCACCAAGTGTAATGATTCACAAACTGACATCCAATTGGTGGTCCTTTATCCACTACCAACCTTCATAGCCGAAGAAACATCATACCCAAACCAAATCCCAAGTCTAAATCCAAAGAAAACCATAAACAAGTCCTAAAACCATCCTAAGGACCATACACGACGAATGCTACAAAAAAACGGTAAAATATTCTAAGTCCTGGCCAAGTTCGGTGAGTATACCCGAAGAATTACAATGATACTCGATGAATTGTTAGACGATACTCGTCGAATTGTATGACGATATACGATGAATTCTACTATACTCAGTGAAAAGACGTACAATACTCGATGAATCAACAAACGATACTCGACGAATTAGACTTCACTCGACACCGCACCAGTCAACACTCGACTAAGTCTATTGATACTCGACGAATTAATTAACGATACTAGATGATTTAGACTTAGCGAAATTCTAACTTCACTCGCCGAATGACTAATAGATACTCGACGAATTGTCTCACTTAACGCTGAATCCTACTTAACAATACACGCCAGATTCTACTCAACAATACATGCCGAATTATCCTTAGTCTAACTATAGATACTCGGTGAATTAATTACGATACTCGGCAAATTTTTTAACCCATACCCGCCGACTACTACCTTGATATACGCCGAATTCAACTAAACCTCTAAACCTACTCTCTATGCCTTGGCCGAAAACTTGCCCTACTCTAGGAGATCTTTCATGGTTCAACCTACACTAACCCTACTCTCGAAGGGAGGAGGAAAGAACAAAATAAAACCGAGCAAGAAATAGACATGCAAGTGGGAAGATCCACTTTCCTTGAAACTCCGAAAAATCGCCTCCTGCTTGCACTGCGACAAGGATCGGTCGCCAAATAACCTTAGCAACAATTCCTAAAACTTTTGGAGGAGGAAGGAGGTCAAGATCACTAACCCTAACGGCTAAAAATCGAGGAATCAGGAAAAGCTTACCACGATCGCATATCTCTCGTCGAGTGCTTTCCGAATCTCTACTCCGGCGACGAAAATGGCCACCGGATCTCTCCTATCGCTGTCTGAAATGAACGCAACGTCTGCCATTTGCTTCTCTCGTGAAAAAGTCCATCGCTCTTGTTTGGGAATGAAAGTTCGTGTTTTCAAGGTAGCTAGCAACCTAGTGGGGGTGAATAGGCTTATCTAGGTCTTTTGATTTTTTTGTTTCTTCATTAGTTACAATGTGATTGAGAGATTTTTATGAACCTGCAAATAGAAAACAATCATAGAAAAGCACACAAGTATTTTATAGTGGTTCCTCGAAATTATGGTACATCCAATCTCCTCCCACCCTGCTAACTTCCGGTTAATCAAGGCACTTCTCCAAATCAATACTCCAAGGAGCTTACACCTCAGATTCCTCAGGATCTCTCATTCTCCTCCAAGACTTACACCTCAACCACAAAGGCCTACACTCAGTGATACAAGTATCACCTACCTCAGGCAAGCCCTACCACTCAGGATATGGAGGATAGCCCTACCTCAGAGCAATCTTTCCCCTACAACTCAGAGAGATACACTCTCCTACAGCTCATGCAATATTTCCCTTCTTCTCAGTGAGTAAAACTCACCTACCTCAGATCCCATCTGGATCCCACACTCAGAGAGGAGCCCTCTCCTACAGCTCAGGCAAATTTACCCTACCTCAGACTCAAGGCACTACAACTCAGATCCAGAAGGATCTTACAACAATAAATAATTTAATTAACTTTGACACAGAGAAATTCCTCTATGTCAACAACTATAGCAGAGAAATTTCTGATCTAACTCTCGTCATAGTAGAAAAATATTGCTGGAAGTACTCAGATTATGACTTCTGAACTTACTGAAGGAGGCTAAAGATCTTGAAAGTGAGGGGTTAGATCAGGAATACTGTAGAGGGGGGGGGGGGTGTGGGTGAATAGAGTATTTTTAGATTTTTAAGACTTTTTGCTACAAATAAAACTTATGAATTAAACTATCCTAAGTTAAGTTAATCTACCACAGGTGCTGCAGAATATAAACTAATTAAACACTAGCACAACAATCCTAACTAGCACAGCCAGAGCAAGAAACAAAAGAATAGAGCAACCAGACAACACAAGAATTTTATAGTGGTTTCCCAACCTGGGAACATCCACTCTTCTACCACCCTGGTAGGAATCCACTCAGATTTTTGATCAGGTGCCTGACACCAATGAGCTTTTGATCATATGCTCAAAAACCAAACCTCAAGTCTTTTGATCAGGTGACTTGCAACCAGGGATAACTTTTGAAGGGAGTTAAGAACCTTTTATACAGTGGGGGATGAGAGATTGATTTTGTCTTCTCTTTCTCAAAGTACAACTGAGAAGAATTTTGTGGATTTGATGTTAGCAAAGGCTCACCCTGAGATGTAGAATGGTTCAGGAAGTTGGAGCTTTGCTGCAGGGTGATAGGCCTTCAAACTATTGCCTTGACCATATGAGCTCTAGGAACTTCTTGACTGATATTGTAGTTGTTGTCCTTTGAAGAATCCCTGGAAGAAGAGGGAGGAAGACTATTGATTTTGAATGGTTGTTCTTCTTCCTTCTTCAGATTGCTGGTGTCTCTGGTCTAGAGCTTTTTTCTGTATGTCACTGTATTATGTATGATTGTTGTTGTGTTGCAGAGCCAGTGTATTGTCTTCTCTGTCTGCATATTATTTCTCAGTCTACTATTTGAGAGAAGGAAGAAAATCCTTTTTATATTTTCCAAATCATCTTCCTTTGAAATTTGAATTTCTTCTGCATTCATTGCTGACGGCCTGGAGAATATTTTGCATTGAATGATTTCCCCAACTGTACCATTGAAAAACAACAAACAATAATCCTGAAGAAGACCATAATCAATGCCCAGTCTAACGGTAATATTCAGAGAATATTTTTGCATTAATTACTCAGGAATTATTGCAATAGAATAAGGACAGATGGATGAAAATAACTAAGTCTGGAATCGTCGAACAGAGAACAGAATTCGTCGAGCTGAGTCCACAGTTCATCGAGCTAAGAAGTTAAGTTCGTCGATCTGATAATAGCTATTCATCGAGCTGAGATCTAAGATCGTCGACCTAAGAACAGACGACTGCTTTCTCCAGAACCTTGCCAATTCTATGCATGAAGTTCGTCGAGCTGATAATCTAAGTTTGTCGACTGGAGTTCAGCAAAGTGTTTCTGGACTTAGAATATTCTAGATGTCTCTGGAATGAAGTGTTGAAGTGGAGTTGCCAAAAATCATCAACCTGAGAACTAGATTCGTCGACCTGAAAACTTCTAACTGCTAGATAAGTCTTGCCAGGAATGTTATCTAAGTTCGTCGAGCTGAGAAGGTGAATTCGTCGACTGGAGTATGATCCTGGACTTAGAATATTTACTTGTTTCTGGAATAAGATGTTGAAGTAGAATACCCATAGATCGTTGACCTGAATACCAAGTTCGTCGAGTGGAGTTCAGAGAAATTCTGGACTTGAAATGTTGAAGTAGTGTCCATAAATCGTCGACCTGAGCCCCAAGTTCGTCGAGCTTAGCTCAGAGAATTGTCTCTGAGATCATCGAGCTGAGCACGACTTTGTCAACCTAAGTTCGACGAATGTCGAACTCATTTTCTGAGTCTTTGACATTTCTCTAAGTCTTGAGTCTTTATGTAGTCTGTTGATGGCTGGTCCATGTAGTGTTAACTCTAAGTACTTGTCCTATACTCTAAGACATAACCATGACCCTGGCTATACATGTTGGGTCAGATGAGCCTAACTTAGTGAACCTAGCCCAAATCAAACTAGGGATCCAACAATCTCTCCCTATTTGGGTGAGGTCACTAATTACATACTCATAATGAAACAAAAATTTACAAAGCAAGAAAACATATATCTGACAGGAAAAATTAGTATATGCAGCAGATATATATACAATAAGCTTTGTATCCGGAAATATAAAAAATAGTTTTCAAACTAACTCAGAAATATTAAAGATAGTTCAAGTATCATTTCTTTTTCTTTTTCTCCTTGTGCTTCTCCTCTTTGCCTTTCTCTCGAGACTGAGAGAATATGATTTCCCTATTGGGATCAATAACTTGCACCTTTGTCATAGTCATGTCAGCAGCCCCTATGATTTTTAGAGATGTAGCCCAGGGCACTACTGCTTCTGGATGCAGTTTCACATAGTCATCAACATTGAAAAGTTGTTGCTATTTTTGTTGTTGATGGTGCTACTGTTGTTGTTGGTGCTGCTTGTTAGATTAATAGTGTCTCTGCTGGCTGCTTCCTGAAGATGAAGATCTACCTTGTTGTCTTTGGTATGTTTGAAACTGGGTAGACCTTTGAGATGTTGTGCCTGAAGTACCAGTAGCTGGAGGAGGAGGTGGAGGAGGATCCTTTCTATATCTTTGAGTAGGAGGAGGTGAATATCTTCTGCTCTTCTTTCTCTCTTTTTGTTCATTATTGGACAGCCACATCCATGCTGGCATGCCCTTGTAAGGAGTGATCTTCTGGAGTATATAATAAGGTGTGTCATTTGCTGGGTTGGGCTTTGGAGCAGGAGGTGGAGGAGCTTTCCTCTTCTTGGAAACTTTCTTTTTCTTGGGTTCCTCATCCGAGTCCTCATCTTCATCCTCATCATCATCAGTGGAGTCCTGCGGGTTATCATATAGTGCATTTAATGCTTTTAGGGCTTCAGCAGATATTTCAGGTTTCTCTGTCTGGGAGGGAGCTGGAGGAGGAGCTGCAACTGGAGTTGGAGGAGGAACTGGAACTGGTGTCGGAGAAGGAGCTGGAACTGGAGCTGGAGGAGGAGTTGGAGAGCTATACATAACAGTGCTTTCAACAACTTTCTTATTTTCCTCCTCTATATCAGCCATGATCAAAGAGCCAAGATCAGGCATGGGGGAATAATCCATGACAAAAACAGGTGCAGGAGGAGATGAACTGATGGGTTAAACAGCTCTTGGAGGAGATGGAGTGGCTGGAACTTCAGGAACAACAAAGGTAGCCTTAAGTTGCTTGGCAACCTTGGGGCTTATGTGTGAGGTGTATGGTACTATAGCCATTGATGGCTTAATGCTGTCTTCTGGAAGTATATTGAAGTAAGCTGTATCAAAGACCTTCAATAAATCTAACAAATCTACTGTGGGATTAATAATATAATCACCAACATTGGTTATTTCTTCTGTGGCAGTCTCATCCACATCCATGTCAGTATTAATGAAATGAATCAAATCAAATAATTCATCATCAACATCTCCTGTTGCTTCTTCTGATGCTACTGCTGCTGCTATTTCTGGTGCTAATTCTGCTATTGCTGGTGTAAGACACCCCCTACCAGATCCCAAAACACGACACGAAGGGGGGTCTTATGCCCGGAACAGCTGCCTTGCGGTAGCATTAGCACACGAGCAAACCTATACCACAAGACGTCTATTCTGCCGGCTACAACCAATATCAATATAAACATGCCAACCCAACCATAATATAAAGGAGAAGAAGTCAAATCCACACTAAACACATAGTCCAAATACATCAAATAAGAGATAAGCTAAAACATGCTTCTACAATATCAGAGTACAGCTATAAAAGTTGCCCAAACGGGCTACATCCAAATCTCACAACACTCACATCCGTAACCGACGGTAGCGACGACACCGTCACATCAGGCCCTGTCGTCCTGGCCTGGCTGTCCTGCTATAAAGTCTGCGGTTGCTCTACTTACGGGGTGACCTCCTAAAAAGGAAGACGTAGAAACCGTTAGTCGAAAAGACTAAGTGGCTTCACATCCGCTCCCCCGACGACTCCTCGGTACCGGGCGGAGAAAGGAACAAGGGTACAAGTATAATAATTAGTATAACAGGTACAAGCAGGTGGTAATGGTACAATAAGATTAATAGCATTATATTCCAGCAGTTCCTCATAAACAATAATAAACTATCAAGTACAAGTATCTACAACAGGAAAGTAACTTAACTTATAAGGATGCATATACAAGCTTATAAGTTAAGGATCAGGTTACATAAAAGTAACTCATCGTATAAGAGTGCACATACAAACTTATACGATGAGGATCTTGTTTGTGCAATGCTATGTAATGGTATGTATGCTATGCAATGACTCACCCATGATCACACCATGCAAACGCTATGTCAACATAGACTAGTAGTTCCCACTATTTGAGCAGGTAGCTAACCTCTCAGGCATCAACCGCCGTGGCCAGGCGGTGACAGTCGAGCAGACATCTCTACTACTAGGCGGGTGAAAGAACTAGTGCCTAAACACCTAGAGGGGGGGGGGGTGAATAGGTGCACTTAATCTTTTTAACTTTTAAGGCAGAAACACTGAATTATTAGACTTGTTTATGCAATTCTCTACAGCAATTCAGCACATATAACACAGCAATCACAAAATAAATCACACACACAGTACACACAGCTTTTATAGTGGTTCCCCAAGGTCTGGGTACATCCACTTTCCCCCTTCGCCTATCTAGTAGTGTACTAGATTCAGCCTAACTTCTCCACTACTTCTCAGATCCACAGATCTTACAGCTCAGAACCCAAACAGGTTCCTACAACTCAGAGTGATCCCACTCCTACCACTCAGGCACAAAGCCCCACCACTCAGTCTTCACCAAGACCTACACTCAGCCTTCAACAAGGCCTACACTCAGCCTTCAACAAGGCTTACACTCAAAGAAATGTATCTCCTACACTCAGGCACACAAGCCCTACCACTCAGCCTTTATAAAAATAGGCTTACAACTCAGATCCCTTAGGATCCTACAGAAAATAAAGAGTACAAAGATTAATAACCATAACTCTGATTGAGAAAGATAAGTTGACTGGCTTCTTGATGAGTTCTTGAAAGAACTTTGCAGAGATCAACCTCCCTTGGCTTTTTTCAAAGCTTCTTGAATTAGAACACAGTAGGGTTGTATCTCTATGCAGATGATCTTCAATCAACTGCTGACTTGAGAATCAGATCTCAATCTGAAACTTTCTTATCAGCCTGGTTCAATAGCTATCTTCTTAGAAGGAGCTCTCTCTCTCCAATTTCTTAGATCTTCACTTGAAGGTTTTCTTCTTATTGTGTTGTTTTTCACTAAAATGATTGCTTCATACATGCCCTTCTGTTGAAGGAATAAGCCTTTATATAAGCTTTATTCATGGTGACCGGCTGATCCGGTTTCTAACAACCTTCTGACAGCTCTGACAGTAGTAGTTGACCGGTTGAAATGGCAGCTGTCAAGTCATCCAGTCACTTCTTGAAATCTCTGTCATTGTCTGAAAGTGTCGAGACAGATAGTCTTTATGTGTCGACACAAATAGACCAATTGTCGACACAAGTAGACTAAGTGTCGACACTAGCCTTCATGGTGTCGACACAACTCCTTGTGTTATAGAAACTGCTTCTCGACACTGCTTCTTCAGAATGTGTCGACACTGATCATGTGTGTCGACACAAGTCCTTCTCCTTCAATACTTAGTTGATTTCTGCTAAGTGTCGACACAACTCCTTTGTGTCGACACATCTTCTTGTGTTGAAACTTGCTAAGTGTCGACACATCTTCTTTGTGTTGAAACTTGCTAAGTGTCGACACATCTTCTTTGTGTCGACACATGCCTTCTGTGTTGAAACTTTTGCTGAGTGTCGACACATCTCCTTTGTGTCGACACATTTTTCATGTGTTGAGACTTTGCTGAGTGTCGACATATCTCCTTTGTGTCGACACTTGTACTTAAACTCTGTTGAAGTTTGCTGAGTGTCGACACAGCCTCCTAGTGTCGACACATTCTGCTGTCGACAAAGTTTCTCTGAGTGTCGACACTGCTTCTAAGTGTCGACACTGATTATGTAGACAATTCTTCACTGTGTGTTGACACTGCCTGTATGTGTCGACACTTTCCTTCTGGTGTCCACTCTGCCTTCCTAGTGTCGACACAATTACTCCAAGTGTCGACACAATTACTCCAAGTGTCGACACTGCTTCCCTAGGTGTCGACATAAGACTTCTTAAGTGTCGACACTTTTCTTCTAGGTGTCGACACATGGACTTAGAAACGTTTCCTGCAAACTTGTAGTTACTTAACCTGCACAAAGAAACACAAAGCACATCAAATACACCTTGATGTATATCATTGAGTAGGGTGAGACTTCTTCAAATCAGGTACATATATTCCAATGTACCCAACAGCGGGTATCCACACTACTTCACCTAGGCCTCCATACGCCTCAACGCTAAGAACACAACAGCAGAGCCCAGCCGTACTATGGCCCAGCGTGGTCTCAGGTAGATGTGCACCGAGAACACATCGCGAACTGGCCTGGTGTGACCCAGAATAGGCCTCGGAAGAAAGCACGAGGACACAGCCCAACCGTTCACTTGGTACGGAAGGGGCCTCGGGACGTGAACAACGAGGACACAACCCAACCGCCCAAAGTCCAACTGTCAACTCCCGTCGGTGTGACGATCGGTGAGACCATAGACCTACAACACTATCCTTAACCCAGGATTACGACACCGTGTGTCGACTTACGCCGCATGCAAATTCCACATCACCGTGGTATTGAAGGGGCCTCGATAATAATTGTGTTTTGTTTGGGTTTGGTTTTAAGGTTGTGTTAATTTTCGGGACGAAACTTCTTTTTAGGGGGTATGTGTAACAACCTCATCCGTTCATATAATATATACTAGAAGGTCCGACCGAGGCCCCACAACATATACCACAAAACAGACGATGAAGATACGGAGTGATACCAGAGTAGCGCAGCACACCTAATATATTGCATTATAGCGGAAGCATATAACACTAAACTTGAACTCCACACCTGAATGTCCAACAAATAAAACCCCCACATTTTATACATCATAGGAATGTCTTACAACACACATAAGTAGTTGGACTTATGACCTTACAGAGCTTTCAAACAGTGGCCCAAACATTGGCACACAGGCCGACCACATCAAAGAAAACATAACATTTATATCCAAATTAGCCTTCGAGGGCTAACAGCAGCAGCAGCAAAAGCAGCATGGACATCAACCCTTTTTCCTCCCGCTTGGATCTCCAGCACCTGTACAGGGACAATCCACCCAATGGTGGTAAACAAAGGCAACAGTTAGCATTCAGCTGACCAAATTATAACGACCCTACCCTTTCTCGGGGCAGTGGTAATCTTCCTTGCAGGCATATCATATCACAAGCATATATATATCACATGATGTGCTTTTACGCAAACATTCCATCACAACCGTCAGCCACTCGACTCGACGATCTGTGCACTCAGGGCACATTCTTGGTGTACCGGCGAACCAGTTGCCCACCACCGTATTAGGGTCGCAGCACAACGGTAAATCACTTGAGCATTTACTCCATAGCGTGCAACCGGAGTTCTAGTCGTAATGCACCGGGCTTGGCCCGTAGCCCCCCATTGTGTCATGGCACGCAGGCCTACGACTCTCGCTATGCACTCCAACAGACCGCACCTTCTGGTCTCACGTCGGACAGACATAATGCAGGTCGGATCCTCCACCCCCCGTTGCTCAAATCTCCTTGCCATCATCGAGTACGGCGTACTCGCGGCTACAAAAGGCGCGGGTCGGTCTCACCAATCCTGTTCTGGCATTCAAGCACGGGTATTTCTCTATACCCATTCATATCACAATATTAGCGGGTCTTTCCTGGGCACACCAGTACTTCCTGTTAGTCTCTTCGGAGGTGGACACGCAAATAGCACAAATGTCAGGGGTCTTTCCTGGCTACCACGCCAGTACTTCCTGTTACTCTATTCACAGGTGGACTCCCTATGAACATGAAGCATTACAAAGGGTATTTCCTGGAATTCCTCGTGGCCTCGGAAGTAAGCACGAGGACACAGCGACTCCACCGAATCCAAATCCATATTATATAAAACCCCAGAATTTAAGCGCAAAATAAATCTGGACAGCAACTTCGACCGGATATTCCCAAAGCTACATGAATTCGGTAAAGACATGTAACCCCTCGATGGAAAGGTCTTTCCATGGGTTACAACGTTCATATTCAGCCCACAACCCAGATTTGAATTTATCCTATTTGAAATCGGCTTCAAAGTCCGCTGCGCACAGAACAACATTTCTGCATGCAGTATTTATCGGATGTCATTTTCGTTCAGGCTTCCCTGTGGCTACAGTCTTCGCCTGAAGTCGTACACCATTCGTTGGAATGGTATTTTCAAGGGCTTCAACTTTCATGTTTAGTCGAAAGCCCAGATCTGGCCATAGCCTACATGAAAATGACCAAGAAAATCGCTGCGCGCAGAATATAGATTCTGCACGTATCTTAAAGAGGAATGAACAACATCGGTTCATCTTCCTCTTCAAGTCGATCTTCCAAAATCACTCCAGAAATTACTCCTCCCTTATTCACCCTCAAAGGGGCCATGATTCTTCACGAAACCATCCCCCATCTTCGCATAGAAGGTTGGAGAGGTTGAAGACACAACTAGCCTTAGAGCACAAGCCCTAGGATAACCTCTTCCTAGAGAAATCACCTTATCGCAAGTATAGACTCTTTTGAGTTGACATCTCGCCTAGATAACTACAGATCTAGCACCAAGGGAGAGGGGAGGAAGCTCACCTCATTTCTGGCATTTCCACTATTTTCGTCCATGGATTGTGTAACTCTTCTTCGCGACATCTTCTCCCTCACGGCGACGGCAGATCTTCTCCTCCAAAACTTCTCCAGCAGTTTCCCTCTCTATAGAAGTTTCTCTCAAGAAATAGGGGATGAAATGAGCATGAAAACGTCTAGGGTTTTCATTTCCCTTTATATATGAAAAGTGACACTGGTAGGGACACGCCCGTATCCTTACCCGTGTCCTGCTTGGGCGAAACGTCAACGACGATTTCCGTGTCGGTTCAATACTCGACACGGGTAGGGACACGCCCGTATCCCGACCCGTGTCCACATAACACAGCCGTGTTCCCTGGCCGTGTCCTTCTCTGGATGCACTTCGACGAACTCAACTCGACACAACGACACACGGGTAGGGACACGCCCATGTCTCTACCCGTGTAATACAATTCGTCAATCTCGACACATAGTTCATCGATCTCGACATGCTCTGTCGAGTGTAACTCGACACACATAGGTAGAGACACGCCCGTGTCGCTACCCATGCCATACAATGTCGACAAACCTCGTCGAACTCAACACGCCTCGTCGAGTTCAACTCGACACAATGGCACACGGGTAGGGACACACCCGTGTCTCTACCCGTGTCATACAATTCGTCGATATTGACACGTAGTTCGTCGATCTCGACACTCCTCATCGAGTTCAACTCGACACAACATCACACAGGTAGGGACACGCCCGTGTCTCTACCCGTATCATACAATTCGTCGATCTCGACACGCCTCGTCGATTTCAACTCGACACAATGGTACAAGGGTAGGGACACGCCCGTGTCTCTACCCATGTCATACAATTCGTCGATCTTGACACGCAGTTCGTCGATCTTGACACGCAGTTTGTCGATCTCGACACGCACGCGGGTAGGGACACACCCGTGTCTCTACCCATGTCACTACCACATGGGTAGGGACACGCCCGTGTCTCTACCCGGGTCCTATGCTTGACTGATTTCTCCTCCTTTTTACATGTGCTGCCCAATTGTCATCACTCCCCCTGAACCCAAGTCAGCTCTCCTGAATCAAAAACACGCACGAGGGGCCTAGTGCGATTCGGGACGTTAAAAATCCTTTAAACAAAATAAAAGATTTCGTTCCCAAAATCAGGCTTAGGCTATGGGGAGAAAAGCATAACAGAAAATATAATATGCTTTTAAATAAAATTACCTTGAGCAAATAACTCTGGGTAGTGTTTTTGCATCAAATCCATCGGCTTCCATGTATATTCCTCCTTCCCATGATTAGACCATAGAACCTTCCCCAAGGGAACACTTTTGCGGCGCAACATTCTTGTCTCGTTATCTACGATCCGCACCGGTACTAGTCGCACTGACCTATCCGACGCCACAGCACCATCAGTTATGGGGATGTATTGATCGGGCTGCAACAACGCCTTCCGAAGCGACGATACATGGAACACGTCGTGGAGGTTCTCTAGCTCGGACGGTAACTCCAACCGATAGGCCAACTGGCCAATCCTTTCCAATATAGTATAAGGCCTGACATACCTTGGACTGAGGTTTTTCACACCATGCACACGTGACACTCCATGCATCGGTCGGATTTTCAGGAACACCTTATCACCCACTTGAAACTCCACCATCCGGTGCCTTGAATTATAATCCTTCTTCTGCCGACTTTAAGCCTCCAACATGCGATCTCGTATCAGTCTAACCGCCGCATCGGTATCATCAATATATTCAGCACCCAAAGCCTTCGGGTCTTCATCTTGCACCCAAGACAAGGGGGTTCTACACCTTCTTCCATAAAGAGCTTCATGAGGAGCCATGCCGACACTAGCCTGATGGCTATTGTTGTAGGATAATTCTACCAACGGTAAGAGTCTTTCCCACGGCTCTCCTCTATCCAACACACATAATCTCAATAAATCTTCCAATGTCTGGATGGTCCTTTCAGATTGCCCGTCCGTATGAGGATGAAATGCGGTGCTGAAGGTGAGGCGCGAGCCCAAATACGCCTGTACCGCTTTCCACTCCTTGGAGGTGAACCGACCATCATGATCAGACACGATCGTCTTAGACACGCCATGATACCTTACGAATTTCTCCACAAAGAGGCGTACTAAGACATCCACATGAGCTTCTTTCTTCATTGGGATAAACGGGGATACTTTCGTCAGTCGATCAACTATCACCCACACCGAATCATTTCCTGAGCGTGAGCGAGGTAACCCATGGACAAAGTCCATGGAAATATCCTCAAACTTCCACTCGGGGATGGGCAACGATTGTAGCAAACCACCGGGACTCTTGCATTCCGCCTTCATCCTTTGACAAGCTTCGCAATGTGTAACAAAATATCGGACATCCTTTTTCATTCCCGACCAACACATGGTCTTCCGTAAGCCGGCGTACATCTTAGCAATACCCGGGTGCACTGAATATTGAGAACAATGAGCCTCTCTCAAGATATCCTCCCGGATTTTACCGCCTTTGGGAATGTAGAGCCGGCCGCGAAAATAAACGAGGCCGTCTTTTAGCGTATACTCATCCGTAGTCCCATCTTCGATTGACTTGATTGCCGGGGCCAGAGCCGCATCCATTCCTTACTCCACTCTGATTCGGTCCCAGATATCACAAACTATGCTCATGCTTGCCAAGTACTCCGTATACTCTGCCGAAGGAGACTTAAATATCAACGTAATATCCATCTCCTCAATCATCAGAGCCAACTCCATACTCATCAACCAAGACTCTGGGATAGAACCTGGTACCTTTCTACTGAATGCATCGACCACCGAGTTCGCCTTTCCGGGGTGGTAGTTCATGGTGAACTCATAGTCGCATATAAATTCTAACCACCGCCATTGTCTCAAGTTCAACTCCTTCTGAGTATGAACGTACTTCAAGTTTTTGTGATCTGAAAAGATCTCGCAGTGGACGCCGTATAAATAATGCCTCCAAATCTTCAAGGCGAACACCACTGCTCCAAGCTCCAAATAGTGAACTAGGTAATTGATTTCATGTTTCCTAGTTGTCTTGAAGCATAAGCAATCACGTGTCCGTGCTGCATCAATACCGCTCCCATCCCTTGATATGATGCGTCAGTGTAAACTTGAAATCCTTCCTTCCCAGACGGAAGTGCAAGGATGGGGGAGGAGGTAAGTCTATTCTTCTGTTCTTGGAACGCCGCTTCACATTGGGGTGTCCACTCAAATGGCACACCTTTCTTCGTCAAAGAAGTAAGAGGAAGAGCAATCTTTTAAAATCCTTTTACGAATTTGTGGTAGTACCCGGCAAGTCCAAGGAAACTCCTCACATCGGCCGCCAACTTCAAGGGCGACCACTCCTTCACGGCACACACCTTGGCCGGATCCACCGCTAGTCCTGCTGTATTGATCGCATGCCCCAAGACGGCAACCTCTTTAAGCCAGAATTCGCATTTGCTGAACTTGGAGAACAAGGCGTGCTCTTTTAATTTCTTCAAAACCAAGGTCAAGTGCTCAACATGCTCCTCCTCCGTATTTGAGTAGGCCAAGACGTCGTCGATGAAAATAATGACGAAGACATCCAAATAAGGTTCAAACACCTTGTTCATCAGGCTCATGAAGGCCGAAGGGGCATTTGTGAGCCCAAACGGCATTACCATGAACTCGTACAGTCCATATCTTGAATTAAAGGCCGTTTTCTGGATGTCACCTTCTTGTATTCTCAACTGATAATACCCTGAGCGCAAGTCCAGCTTAAAAAACCTATGTGCTCCCACTAGTTGATCGAACAACTCGTCGATCCGAGGTAGCGGGTAAGTGTTCCGCACCGTCAGCCGATTGAGTTCCCGATAGTCTATGCACAAACGCAGGGTTCCATCTTTCTTCTTCACAAATAATACAGGGGCTCCCCAGGGTGACGAACTGGGGCGAACGAACCCTGACTCCACCAGTTCTTGCAGTTGAACTCTAAACTCCGAGAGTTCCTTCGGGGACATTCGGTAAGGGGCCTTGGATACCGGCTTGGCACCCAGTACTAGATTAATCTGGAAGTCAACCTCTCTATGCGGGAGTAATCCTGGCAGTTTCTCAGGAAATACCTCGGGGAAGTCCCGCACTACCCGTACGTCTTATATATCCAATGCTATCTCCTTCAACTCGAACCAGATATTGAAGACTTCATCCCCCTTCATATGGGCTTTTACTGCCTGAACTGAAGATAGCAACATGCGAGGTGCGAAGCTAATACCTTGGAAGATGACTTCAGAGTCCCCATGTCTCAAGTGGATTCGTTTCTCTGCGCAGTCAATCCTTGCAAAGTGCCAGTCCAACCACGCCATGCCCAAAATGATGTCAAACTCCGGCATTCTCAAGACCATGGCAGGTTTATCAAAGGACTTTCCTTCAATAAATATCTCGAACTCGCACTTAGCGGTTGCAATCATCTCTGAGCCATCGGGTAGACGCACTCGTCGGGCTATACAAGTAAAGTATTGTACGCCCTCCATGTCCTTAATGAAATCCTCAGACACAAAGGAGTGCGATGCACCGGTATCGAACAACGCATAGGCCGTCTTCCCGCCAACAATCACGGTGCCTAAGTACCAATAACCAAAACTTGTTGCTAGGTGTCTAGTATGTCTCAAGCAACTTTAAGTTTACAAAAAGAAAAACGTGATAATTACTTAAATCATACCTGCAATCACATCTTGGGGATTCCGTTCTTACGCCATGTCCAGCACGTACACTTGATCCCGAGCAGGGCTGGGGTTTCCTCCTCGCGGTCCTCGTCCTCGACCACGCATTTAACCACGTCCCCGCGGAGTTGCCGGAGGGGGAGCAGTAGGGACATTCCCAAACAACCGCGGGCAGAAACGTCGAATATGGCCCAGCTGGTTGCATTCAAAACACACCAGACCACGACGTCCTTCATGTTGCTGAAATTATTGAGGCTGAGGCGGTGGAGGCAACGCAGGCGGCTGCTGAACCAGATGCTCCACTCTAAAGTCTCGGTGGAAACGTCCTTCACCTCTTTGATGTCCTCTTCCTCCTCTGAAGTCCCGCCTCCTTCTATTGCTTGGACCAGCTTCCATCACATCTTCCGTAGGCCTCTTACCACTACTCAAGTGATCCGCCTCCAATCTCTTCGCCATGTCGATAAACTCCGCCAAGCTAGCATCCGTTATAAACAAAAGGGCCTGCCTTAGGGATCTCACAACCCTTTGTAGAAACTCTTGGTGTATCCGCTATCATCCAGGCCATATGAGTCTGCGAACCTTGCGAGATGCTGGAACTCTCGCTGATATTCTGTAACCGATTTTGATACCTGCTTCAGTAGTAGAAACCTCTGCTCGAGCTCATCTCGAGCTGATGTTGGAATGAAGTGCTCCAAGAAGACACCCGAGAACTCGCTCCAACTTATCTCGGTATACACTCGTCCTTGGAATGTGGAGCCCATGAGTGACTTCCACCACCTCTTAGCATGTAGATCCAAGACGGACACCGTCAACGATACAACCATGTTGGCCGGGCAACGAATCCCATCCAATAGCTCTTGAACCATGTCAAGCCATTCCTCCGTGCGTACGGCCAACTCCGTCCGGAGGTAGGAGTGAGGGGAGAGAGCCCGAAAGGTGCTCAGCTAGTTAGAGCCCGGAGCCTGTTGTTGAACCGAAGACTGCTGCGCCCTAAAGGCATCCAGGATGGCGGTGAGCATCTGCCCTAACTCGGATTGTTGAAACTGAGTGGGTATGGAAGGGGCAGGAGTGCCCCCCATCGGCTCAGCATGTATTGGAATCTACATGTAAAACACAAACGTATGGTCAGATTGGCTAATCCTGAGGTCAAAGTTGGACAACTTAGTGTGAATTACATATGGGCACACCACTGCTTCCGCTAAGTCAGTTTAACCGCAAACTGACTAATCGAACGGGGGTGGTACCATTGTTGAATGACTTCTTTAGTTGAGGACCGTGAAAAACTGATACCATTTGTAAGACCCCCCTCCCGGATCCTAAAACACGGCACGAAGGGGGGTCTTATGCCCGGAACAGCTGCCTTACAATAGCATTAGCACACAGGCTAACCTGTACCACAAGACGCCTATTCCGCCGGCTTCAACTAATATCAATATAAACATGCCAACCCAACCATAATATAACGGAGAAGAAGTCAAATCCACACTAAGCACATAGTCCAAATACATCAAATAAGAGAGAAGCTAAAACATACTTCTACAATATCAAAGTATAGCTATAAAAATTGCCCAAACGGGCTACATAAAAATCTCATAACACTCACATCCGTAACCGACGGTAGCGACGACACCGTCACATCAGGCCCTTTTGTTCTGGCATGGCTGTACTGCTGCAAAGTCCGCGACTGCTCTACTTGTGGGGTGACCTCCTAAAAAGGAAGACGTAGCAACCATTAGTCGAAAAGACTAAGTGGCTTCACATCCACTCCCCCGGCGACTACTCGGCACCGGGCGGAGAAAGGAACAAGGGTACAAGTATACTAATTAGTATAATAGGTACAATCAGGTGGTAATGGTACAATAAGATTAATAACATTATATTCCAGCAGTTCCACATAAAAATAATAAACTATCAAGTACAAGTATCTACAGCAGAAAAGTAACTTAACTTATAAGGATGCCCATACAAGCTTATGAGTTAAGGATCAGGTTACATAAAAGTAACTCATCGTATAAGAGTGCCCATACAAACTTATACGATGAGGATCTTGTTTGTGCAATGCTATGTAATGGTATGTATGCTATGCAATGACTCACCCATGATCACACCATGCAAACACTATGTCAACATAGACTAGTAGTTACCACTATTCGAGCAGGTAGCTAACCTCTCAAGCATCAACCGCCATGGCCAGGCGGTGACAGTAGAGCGGGCATCTATACTACTAGGCGGGTATCCACACTACTTCACCTAGGACTCCGTACGCCTCAACGCTAAGAATACAATAGCAGAGCCCATGCGTACCATGGCCCAGCGGGGTCTCGGGTAGATGTGCACCGAGAACACAGCCCGAACTGGCCTGGTGTGACCCGGAAGGGGCCTTAGAAGAAAGTACGAGGACACAGCTCAACTGTTCACTTGGCACGGAAGGGGACTCAAGACGTGAACACCGAGGACACAGCTCAACCGCCCAAAGTATAACTGTCAACTCCCGTCGGTGTGACGATCAGCGAGCCCATAGACCTTCCACACTATCCTTAACCCAGGATTACGACACCGTGTGTCGACTCACACCGCATGCAAATTCCACATCACCGTGGTATGGAAGGGGCATCGGAAGTAAGCACGAGAACACATCCCAACCATCTATCTATACCTCATCTCAACACTAACCCAACTAGTGACGGTCAACACCGCACTTACATCCATCCACAATACTACTCGTAGGGAGACTACGCTCTAAGTATTGGACTACTACATTTCACTCTAACTGTAACACCCCCTATCCGTCGCATAGCATATAGCAGTAGGTCCGGCCGGGGCTCGGCGTCATATACCACAGACAGACCGGGCGGTTACTCAATGGAAACCATCCAACCAATCATAACGTCCTACACAGAGCATTCTAGCGGAAGCAGTTTATAAGTTGCAATTAAAGAACCCAGCAACAAACATGAATGTCCACTAATACACCAAATAGGAATGTAGTACATACACAAGTACATGTCTTAAGGCCTTACATAATGGTTCACTTCAAATTACATGTTTTACAAACCACGACATGCAGGCCGGTCATACATGAACAAAAGCAAGTAAACACTCCAATTAGGCCTTCAAGGGCCAGCTTCGCAATTTGGGCTTTAGCCCGCTATTGACCGCTTGGTTCAGCAGCACCTGCAAGCAACAAACCACCGCACGGTGGCAAACAAAAGCAACGGTCAGCAATGCTGACCAAATTATAACGATCCCGCCCCCAATTCGGGGCGACGATGCTCCTTCCGTGCACTTATTAGCAAAACCAAGCAGTATGTAAATATACATTGCATCACAGGCGTTGGCTCGCACGGCCACACACCCCGTGCACTCAGGGCACATTCTCGGTGAACCGGCCAATGTCACGTCAATTTAAGCCATAGACATTCCGGACTCACCACCGCCACTTTGATGACCAAACATATGAGCATTTTGTCTTCTTGGCATGGGTCATGTCAATTTAAGACATAGACCGCCGAAGACCCTCATCTATGCCAACGGCTCTAACCGAATGACATAGAACGGGTACGGTTCCATCTAACCCGTGCTCACATCGCAACGACAATTTAAGCCATATGCGCGGGTCAAACTTCTCTCGAGTCCTGTTTCCATCACATTTCACATAACCCGATTATATTCAAGTTGGCTCCTAGGCCACTAAGTTGGCAAGATCACGCATCTGCCCAGTTTTCTGGGTGCACCTTAGGGTTAATCCCCAAGGCTCCCTGTTGCAATCTACCATGTAGAAAACCCGAAAAACAAACAATCGCACGGAGTCTTCTCCAACATTTATGCAATGCAACATCACCGATCCGGACCAACATGTCTGGGTAGGCTTCACACATCATGCCTATGTCCGTTCTTGTATACGGACTCTAAACAACGGGGACTTTACATATCTACCCAAAGGAACGCCTCCAACTCATCGCAAACTCGCGAGAGCGGGCTTCCTATGCAAAGAAGGAGAACTTCACATGCTCAAGAAGAGAATAGTTACCCTAGCGTTCTTCCTCGGCGCAATGGAAATGTAAGCAGATGAAAAGCACCGCACTCTCTTTGCCTCCGTAGATCCGAAGTCGGCTCGCGATTTGGAGCTTCAAAGCTCCTCCAATGACCGGATCTAAGCTTCTTCTTCCTCCTTTGCTCTCCTCTCTCTCTTGACTTAGAAAGAGAACCACTCAAAAGAAATGAGGGTTTCAAGGGTCCAATCTAGTGAATATCCCATCAGGAACAACCCCCAGCCATTGGATCTCAAATTAAAGAAACGAACGGCCTTGATTCGGGCCTGAAATGCTAAAACTGGGCCGAACACGGCATGCGATACGCCCGTGTCCAGGGCCGTGTCCCCCATTCATCGTCAAAATCGACGCGTCTGGAACAACACACGGGCATCCGACATGCCCGTGTTCGACCTGACACGCTCGTGTTCCAAGTAACACGGCCGTGTGGTCGGCCGTGTGCATAGCCCCAAAAACAACCCGAGACTCACACAGGTCTTGGACACGCCCGTGTCCATGCCCGTGTCACACCCGAACACGCCTGGGCTTCGGGCCGTGTTCACAGTCTCGACACTTCGTCGAGCGAAGTTCGTCGACCACATGACACGGCCTTGGACACGCCCGTGTCCTAGGCCGTGTGCCTTGTCTCGACACATCGTCATGCGAAAATGTCGACTTCGCGGGCCGATTGTCGACACGGGCTCGACATGCCCTGAGACATGCCCGTGTCTCAGGCCGTGTGCCCTGTCTCGACACATCGTCGAGCGCAAAATGTCGACTTCGCGGCCAAATCGTTCACTCGAGCCTGACACGCCCTGGGAAATGCTCGTGTCCCAGGCCGTGTGCCTCCTGCCAAATACCTGATTTGGCCCAAAATGCCTCCCGTCGCTCTTTTGAGTTTCGGGGCGTTACAACTCTTTCCCTCTTAAAAGAATTTCGTCCACGAAATTACATAAAGGAAAGACAAGTTCCAAAATTAAATTGTACCTGAGCGGAACAACTCCGGATACTCGTCAAGCATTGTCTGCTCTCGTTCCCAAGAGAGCTCCTCTTGACCGTAATTGTCCCATCAGACCTTAACCATCCTGATCTCTTTATTGCGTAGCCGCTTGACCTCCGAGTCTTCAATCCGCACGGGCTAGACCTTTGTCATCAACCCACTATCCACCGGCACTTGATCAACCGTGATCACTTGCGAAGGCTCTTTCACCGCCTTCCGTAGCACCGATATATGGAATACATCATGTAAACTACTAAGCTCCACTGAAAGCTTCAACAGATAGGCTGCTTCACCAACCCGCTCCAGAACCTCAAACGGCCCAAAGTACCTCGGGCTTAGCTTTTTCAATCGCCGCACCCGCGAGACACCCTTGAACGGCTTGATTTTTAAGTACACCCAGTCGCCCACAACGAACTCCATGTTCCTGTGCTTGGCATTATAGTACTTCGCTTGCCGGTCCTGAGCGATAAGCAACCTCTCCCGAATGGTACGAACCAAAGACGTAGCATCTTCCACCTCTTGGTGCTTGTACAACTTTGACTCACCCGTTTCTAACCAAGACAACGGCGTGCGACATTTTCAACCATAAAGGGCCTCGAAGGGTGTCATTTGAATACTCACATGGTAGCTATTGTTGTACGCAAACTCCACCAAATAAAGATGGTCTTCCCATTGCTTTCTAAAGTCCAAGACACACATGCGGAGCATGTCTTCCATAGTTCTGTTGACCCTCTCGGTCTGCCCATCTGTATGCGGATGGAAGGCTGTGCTAAATTTTAACTTTGTTCCCTACATTTGCTGCACTATCCTCCAATCATTGGATGTGAACCACCCATCTCGGTCACTCACAATGCTGTGGGGCACACCGTGAAGCCGTACTATATTATCCACATATAGTTTTGCCAACTTCTCCACCGGATCATCCTTCCTATGCAGAATGAAATGTGACACCTTCGTTAACCGATCTGCGACCACCCAAATGGCGTCTTTCCCCTTTTGCGACCTTGGCAAACCGTGCACAAAGTCCATAGAGATGTCGTCGAATTTCCACTCTGGAATAGGCAAGGACTTCAGAAATCCTCCCGACTTTTGGCACTCCGCCTTCACCAAGGCGCAAGTTTGGCACTTCGCCACATAGAGCACCACATACTTCTTCAAACCCGGCCACCAAAACAGTTTCTTTATATCGCGGTACATCTTCGTGCTCCCCGGGTGAATCGAGTACTTGGTATAGTGTGCCTCGTGCAACAATTCCACCCGCAAATTGCCCACACTTGGGACGCACAGACGGCCGTCTTTCCAAAGCAATCCATCCTCCACAACGAATTGGGAATTTGACCCTTCCAGAGCCTCTACCATGAATTGCTTCATATGGACATCCAAATCCAAAGCCTGTCGAATCCGATCAGCCAGGTCATATTGGAGTTCAGTCCAATTCAGTACTGCTTCAACACCTGATTGCTTATCCACACAAACAATCTCCAACGCCTCCAACTCCTGAACCAACCGCTCATCATGGATCGATAGCCAATTAGCTTGAGCTGGGGCCCGACGACTCAACGCGTCTGCAACCGCATTACCTTTACCAGGCACGTAGTAGATCTTGAATGTATAGTCCCCCAGGAACTCCATCCATCTACGCTGCCGCATATTCAGATCTTTCTGATCAATCAAATACTTCAGGCTCTTGTGATCGGTGTAGATATCAATCTTCACACCGCAGAAATAGTGCCTCCACAGCTTCAAGGCAAAAATCACGGCCGCTAACTCAATTCCTCTCGTGCACTTTTAGCTGTCTCGAGCCATAAGCTATCACACTTCCGTGTTGCAGTAGCACGCAACCCAAGCCGCTGCCCGAAGAATCGCTATAAATCTTATAACCTTCGGTCCCACTCGGCGAACTCAGCACAGGCGCCGTGGTCAGCCGACATTTCAACTCCTCAAAAGCTCGGGCGCACTCCAGAGTCCAAACGAACTTCCGCTCCTTCCTCGTCAAAGTAGTGAGAGGTAACGCTATCCGCGAGAAGTTCTCTACGAAGCGCCTATAATAGCCGGCAAGCCCCAGAAAGCTCCGGACTTCCGCTACCGTAGCAAGCTCAGGCCACTCCCGTATCGCAATAATCTTCGCCGGATCCACTGCAATACCTTCCCCACTCACTACATGACCGAGGAACGCCACTGAGGATAACCAAAACTCGCACTTCGAGAACTTAGCATACAACTAATTCCTCCTTAGCGTCTCCAAAACAAAATGAAGATGCTTGAAGTGATCTTCCTCACTCTGCGAGTACACAAAAATATCGTCGATGAAGACGATCATAAAATGGTGCAAGTACTCCCTGAAGGTCCTGTTCATCAAATCCATGAACACTGAGGGCACATTAGTCAGTCCAAACGACATAACCGTAAACTCGAAATGCCCGTATCTCGTACTGAACGCTGTCTTCGGGATATCACTCTCCCTTATTCGCAGCTGATAATACCCGGACTTGAGGTCCAACTTTGAGTACACCGTCGACCCGGCCAACTGATCAAAAAGATCATCGATCCGGGGGATCGGGTACTTGTTCTTTTCCGTCAACTTGTTGAGCTCCCGATAATCAATACATAGCCTCAATCTTCTGTCCTTCTTCTTAACAAAGAGGACCGGCGCGCTCTAAGGTGAAGCACTTGGGCACATATACCCTTGCTCCAACAACTCTTGCAGTTGAACCTTCAGCTCCGCCATTTCCTTAGGCGCTAGCCGATACAGAGATCGTGACACAGGCTTTGCACCTAGCACTAGCTCAATCGTGAAATCTATCTCCCGCTGAGGCGGGGCTCCAGGAAGATCTCTAGGGAACACATCAGGGTACTCCGATACCACTGAAATACAATCCAAAGCGGGCTTAGGCTTTTCAACCTCCACTAGTGTAAAGAACAGTTCTGCACCGGCACGAACCGCCTTCACCACCTGAAGAGCAGACATCAACATCTTGCTCGACCCCTTCAAGCCCGTAAAAGTCATCTCACGACTTGCTCCCAACTTGACTTCCTTTCTACCGCAATAAATATGGGCTTTCTGCTCCGAGAGCCATTCCATGCCAAATATAACGTCGAACTCCACCAGCGGTAGTAACGACACTTGCAGATCGAACTCTTGATTCCTAATGCGAATCTTAACACCGCAGATTCTATCCGCACGCATCGAACACCCATTGGGAAACAACAGATCCAACTTATCCTTCGCCATCGAAGAAGGGACTCCGATGCGTGATATAAATCCTTCGGACAAGAAGGAGGGTGAAGCTCCCATATTGAAAAGTTCTCTTGCCGGATTTTCACAAATCAAAACAAATCCTAAACAAGAAGTGGTAAGGTAATATGTGCATAACAAGTATTTCAAGAAATTAACTTGCTATAAATTAAACCGTACCTGTCACCACATCTGCCTGTTTGATGGCCTCCTGTTGGCCAAGATTGTATACCCTCGGTTGGGCCGGAGCATAATGGGACGCGGTTGACTCCACCGCCTTACCCTTCTCTTCATAAGTCGGTCCCGGCTTCCTTTCGGACTTGGGACGTCCGCTCCAACAATCACGGGCAAAGTGCCCCAACTTTCCACAAGTAAAACATGCGCCCAGGGTCCGACCCGTAGTCACCCCAGAAGCACCAGAAGAGGGAGCTGGACCCGAAGTCCTATGCTTCTTGTGGAATCTTCGATAGGCAGACTTTGAAGTAGTCGGCACCTTAAACTCAGATTTCTTATCACCGCAGCTTTTCTTTGCTTGTACATTCTTCATGTACTTCTCCAAGGACCGGGCCGTGTTGACCAAGGTCAAGAAACCCTGCGTCATCGGCCCCGAGAGTAGTAACCTCAACTCATCTCTCAATCCTTCGTAGAATCGATTCGTCTTGCGCTCCTCATCCGCGATGGTGGAGCTAGCATATCGACTCAAACGAGTAAACTCGTGGAGATATTCATCCACGCTACTGTCTCATTGAACCAACTTCAGGAACTCATTCTCCAACGCTATACTCTGCGCCGAAGGGAGGTATCTAGCCAAGAATAGTCTCGAGAATTCCTCCATCGAGACGTCTACTAGTTGTCTACCTCTCAAAAGATGCAGCTCCAATCCTTCCCACCATAATCTCGCTTCACCGTCCAAAAGGAACGTAGCAATGGTGGTCATTTGCCACTCCTCCGTCTCCATTGCTGTCATGACCCTGGTCACCCTAGAGAGCCAGTCTTCAGCATGAGATGGGGTTCCCAACCCCGAGAATACCGGAGTATTAAAGCTCATGACATGTTTGAGCTGTCTCTCTGTTACCCTCCTTGGCACCAGCGGCTCCACTACTACCTGCTCCACCACAGGAGCGGGCTACTGTATTTGCCTTGAAGGCTGTGCATTCATCATGGCCAACACTGCTTCGGCCACCAATTGTATGGTCTCAGCTGATGGAGGTGTTGCAGGAGCAACATCTGGTGCACTGCTAGTCTCAGAAACTCGACGTTCCGACGGCCCAGTACCCCTTCTGGTCACCTATAATGGTACAAAACACCGTTAAGCGACCAAAAAAATTGCAAAAGCAATTATAGGAACGCATAGGTTCCTCAAACACGTGTATTTTCATTCCTAAGTGGACATTCATGGGTTCTTTTGCTGTTATATCGATGACGCACAAACATGTGCTCACCACCCCTTAAAAGAATTCGCCCACGAATTCAGTTTAAGCCTGACCAAAACCAGTAGTCTGATACCAAATTGTAACACCCCCTATCCGTCGCATAGCATATAACAGTAGGTCCGGTCGGGGCTCGACGCCATATACCACAGACAGACTGGGCGGTTACTCAATGGAAACCATCCAACCAATCATAACGTCCTACACAGGGCATTCTACTGGAAGCAGTTTATAAGTTGCAATTAAAGAACCCAGCAACAAGCATGAATGTCTACTAATACACCAAATAGGAATGTAGTACATACACAAGTACAGGCCTTAAGGCCTTACATAATGGTTCACTTCAAATTACATGTTTTACAAACCACGGCATGCAGGCTGGTCATACATGAACAAAAGCAAGTAAACACTCCAATTAGGTCTTCAAGGGCCGGCTTTGCTATTTGGGATTTAGCCCGCTATTGACCGCTTGGTCCAGCAGCACCTGCAAGCAACAAACCACCGCACGGTGGCAAACAAAAGCAACGGTCAGCAATGCTGACCAAATTATAACGATCCCGCCCCCAATTCGGTACGGCGATGCTCTTTCCCTGCACTTATTAGCAAAACCAAGCAGTATATAAATATACATTGCATCACAGGCGTTGGCTCGTACGGCCACACACCCCGTGCACTCAGGGCACATTCTCGATGAACCGGCCAATGTCACGTTAATTTAAGCCATAGACATTCCAGACTCACCACCGCCACTTTGACGGCCAAACATATGAGCATTTTGTCTTCTTGGCATGGGTCACGTCAATTTAAGCCATATACCGCCGAAGACCCTCATCTATGCCAACGACTCTAACCGAACGACATAGAACGGATACGGTTCCATCTAACCCATGCTCACATCGCAATGACAATTTAAGCCATATGCGCGGGTCAAACTTCTCCCGAGTCTCGTTTCCATCACATTTCACATAACCCGGTTATGTTCAAGTTGGCTCCCAGGCCACCATGTTGGCAAGATCACGCATCCGCCCAGTTTTCTGGGTGCACCTTAGGGTTAATCCCCAAGGCTCCCTGTTGCAATCTACCATATAGAAAACCCGAAAAACAAACAATCGCACGGAGTCTTTTCCGGCATTTATGCAATGCAACATCACCGATCCGGACAAACATGTTCGGGTAGGCTTCACACATCATGCCTATGTCCATTCTCCTATACGAACTCTAAACACCGGGGACTTTACATATCTACCCGAAGGAACGCCTCCAACTCACCGCAAACTCGCGTGAGCGGGCTTCCTATGCAAAGAAGGAGAGCTTCACATGCTCAAGAAGAGAATCGTTACCCTAGCATTCTTCCTCGGGTCCATGGAAATGTAAGCGGATGAAAAGCACCGCACTCTCATTGCCTCCGTAGATCCGAAGTCGGCTCGCGATTTGGAGCTTCGAAGCTCCTCCAATGACCGGATCTAACCTTCTTCTTCCTCCTTTGCTCTCCTCTCTCTCTTGACTTAGAAAGAGAACCACTCAAAAGAAATGAGGGTTTCAAGGGTCCAATCCCGTATAAATCCCATCAGGAACAACCCCCAGACGTTGGATCTCAAATTAAAGAAACGAACGGCCTTGATTCGGGCCTGAAATGCTAAAACTGTGCCGAACACGGCCTGCGACACGCCCGTGTCCAGGGTCGTGTCCCCCATTTTCCGTCAAAATCGACGCATCTGGAACAGCACACAAGCATCCGACACACCCGTGTTCGACCTGACATGCCCGTTTTCCAACTAATACGACCGTGTGGTCGGCCGTGTGCCTCCATCGACACAGCCCCGAAAACAACTCGAGACTCACACGGGTCTTGGACACGCCCGTGTCCACGCCCGTGTCACACTCGAACACGCCTGGGCTCCAGGCCATGTTCACAGTCTCGACACTTCATCGAGCGAAGTTTGTCAACCACATGACACGGCCTTGGACACGTCTGTGTCCTAGGCCGTGTACCTTGTCTCGACACATCGTCGCGCAAAAATGTCGACTTCGCGGGCCGATTGTCGACACGGGCTCGACACGCCCTGAGACACGCCTTTGTCTCAGGCCGTGTGCCCCCTCTCGACACATCGTCGAACGCAAAATGTCGACATCACGGCCAAATCGTCGACTCGAGCCTGACACGCCTTGGGACAAGCCTGTGTCCCAGGTCGTGTGCCTCCTGCCAAATACCAGATTTGGCCCAAAATGCCTCCCGTCACTCTTTTGAGTTTCGAGGCGTTACACTAACCCTCATACATACTCATGGCCATGGTTTATCCTTCCATTTGTCATTACAAATGATTTCAACATATTACAAACATGATGCGCATAAATAATAATCCACCAATTTGTTTCTAGTCAATTCATTCATCATATTATAAACGTGATGTGCATATATAATAATCTACTAATTTTTAGCAAGTCATATCGTGCAATAAAGTTTGCTTCACAATTCAGTTATATGAAATCTAATTAACAAGATTCATCATTCATAGCACTACGGTGATTAGTATAAAATAGTTCATCAAAATCTCGAGTTAATTTGCAACATCGACTCCACTGAATCCAAATCCATATTATATAAAACCCCAGAATTTAAGCGCAAAATAAATCTGGACAGCAACTTCGACCGGAGATTCTCGAAGCTATAGGAATCCGGTGAAGCTGTGTAAACCCTCGATGGAAAGTCTATCCATGGGTTACAACTTTACTATTCAGCCCACAACCTAGATTTGACTGTATCCTTTTTGAAATCGGCTTCAAAGTCCGCTGCGCTCAGAACAACATTTCTGCATGTAGTATTTATCGGATGTCATTTTAGTTCAGGCTTCCCCATGGCTACAGACTTTGCCTGAAGTTGTACAACCATTCGTTGGAAAGGTATTTTAGAGGGCTTCAACTTTCGTGGTTAGTCGAAAGCCCAGATCTGGCCATAGCCTACATGAAAATGGCCAAGAAGATCGCTGCGCGCAGAATACAGATTATGCATGTATCTTAAAGAGGAATGAACGGCATCGGTTCATCTTCCTCTTCAAGTCGATCTTCTAAAATCACTCCAGAAATTCCTCCTCCCCTATTCACCCTCAAAGGGGCCATGATTCTTCATGAAACCATCCCCCATCTTCGCATAGAAGATTGGAGAGGTTAAAGACACAACTAGCCTTAGAGCACAAGCCTTAGGACGACCTCTTCCTAGAGAAATCACCTTCTCGCAAGTGTAGACTCTTTTGAGTCGACATCTCGCCTAGATAACTACAGATCTAGCACCAATGGAGAGGGGAGGAAGCTCACCTCATTTCCGGCGTTTCCACTATTTCCGGCCATGGATCGTGTAACTGTTCTTCATGGCATCTTCTCCCTCACGGCGACGACGGATCTTCTCCTCCAAAACTTCTCCAGCAGTTTCCCTCTCTACAAAAGTTTCTCTCAGGAAATAGGGGATGAAATGATCATGAAAATGGCTAGGGTTTTCATTTCCCTTTATATATAAAAAGTGACACGGGTAGGGACACGCCCGTGTCCTTACCCGTGTCCTGCTTGGGTGAAACGACAACGACGGTTTCCGTGTCGGTTCAATACTCGACAAGGGTTGGGATACGCCCGTGTCCCGACCCGTGTCCATATGACACGGCCGTGTTCCCTGGCTATGTCCTTCTCTTGATGCACTTCGACGAACTCAACTCGATACAACGACACACGGGTAGGGACATGCCCGTATCTCTACCCGTGTCATACAATTTGTCGATCTTGACACGTAGTTTGTCGATCTCGACATGCTATATCGAGTGTAACTCGACACACACGGGTAGGGACACGCCCGTGTTGCTACCCGTGTCATACAATGTCGATACACCTCGTCAATCTCAATACGCCTCTTCGAGTTCAACTCGATACAATGACACACGGGTAGGGACACACCCGTGTATCTACCCGTGTCATACAATTCGTCGATCTCGACATGTAGTTCGTCGATCTCGACACACCTCATCGAGTTCAACATGACACAACAGCACACGGATAGGGACATACCGTGTCTCTACCCGTGTCATACAATTCGTCGATCTCGACACGTAGTTCGTCGATCTCGACATGCCTCGTCGAGTTCAACTCGACACTATGAAAAACGGGTAGGGACACGCCCGTGTATCTACCCGTGTCATACAATTTGGCGATATCTACACGCAGTTTGTCGATCTCGACACGCAGTTCGTCGATCTCGACACACACACGGGTAGGGACACGCACGTATCTCTACCCGTGTCACTACCACATGGGTAGGGACATGCCCGTGTCTCTACCCGGGTCCTATGCTTGACAGATTTCTACACCTTTTTACATGTGCTGCCTAGTTGTCAACACTCCACCCTGAACCCAAGTCAGCTCTCCTGACTCAAAAACACGCACAAGGGGACTAGTGCGATTCAGGATGTTACAGCTGCTGCTGGTACTGCTGTTGCTGCTGTTACTGCTGCTAGGGATACTGCTGCTGCTACTTCTTCTGATGCTACTGCTGCTCCTTCTTCATCAAGTATCTCCCCCTGCCTGGTTTCAGTGGAAATTGAAGCCAGGCCCCTTAATGAAGAGGGAGCAGCAGAGAGGGCAGTGATTTGGGCAGCTAAGGAGGAAATAGAAGAAGAAAGAGGTGTAATGGCCTCTGCTATAATATTTTTGAGGAGAGGAGTAAGTAGTGCAATAAGAGAAGAAGTGGTGGATGGATCCAACAGTGGAGTGGTAGAGGGTGTGGTAGATGGTGTTGGAATGGAGACAGAAGTGAGGATGGTAGTAGTTGGTGGAGTAGGATGGAGAGCATCTTGCATGTGGACATCTAAAAGAGAGAAAGTATGAGAAGGGGAAGTAGGTAGAGTGAAGAATGGGATGTTGTCCAGATGGTGTGGTAAAGGAGATGAAGCTGGTGATGCAATGCGTGTATCATGGGGGGACTGAGGTGGGGTTGGTTGTGGTGATTGAGAGGGAGAAGGTTGTTGAGATTCCTGAAGTGGGGAAGAGGGATGTCAGTGAGATCTATTGGTGGAGAAGTTGCAGGAGATATAGCTGGAGTACGAACATGAACAAGTTATTTTGGTTGTTGTTGTGGTTGTTGTTGTGTTTGTTGGAGAGACGGAATGGTGGAAGAGGATGAAGGTGTAGGAGGGATCTCTTTAGTAGGGTGGGAAGTGGCTGAATTAGCCCTAGTACCTTCAGAAGCTCTGGTGGAAGAGGATGAAGCCTTGGAGGGCTTGGTAATGGTCCTCTCCCACTTGCAAAAAGGGCACAGGTGAGCCTCTTGATGACATTGATGAATATGGTCTGGGAGACCTGGGATTCAACAACTTTTATTTTAAGAAGATTCCTAATATTCTTCCAAAACAGACTTCATTTTTATTATTCTTTTTCTTTATCAGATCAAACAGGATCTGAGCCCAATTTACTTTGTTCTTATTGACCACAACACACATAACTAGGAATTGGTGCATGGTGATGTAGTTATGAGCAGTGTGCTTGCCAAGCAATACTTTTCCCACTATATCTGCTAGGAATTTGAACTCAGCAGACAAGTGTTTCTTCAGCAGCTTGTTAGAGTTTCGTCCAGAATAACCCATGAGACTGAGCATCTCATCATATGTTTCATTCTCAATCTCCAATTCTTCTGTTCCATTGTTTAATCCAAAGATTTCAGTTAACACTATAGGGGTGAGGGAGACGGCATTACCCGATATCGTTCCTGTCATTGTATTCTCTTCTGTGGTGGAGGAAGTATAGACCCACTCCCTAATTTCTGTTATAGATATCTTGATCCTTGTGGATAGCAGATTTTTCAGTTGTTGGTCTTCGAGGAGTTGCAGTATTGTCAGGAATATAGGGTCTGAATGTTGAAAGGAATCGAAATCGACATCAAAGCCCGTGTTGAATTTCATTGCTGCAAGAGTTCCTGCTGGAATCGCCATTAGAGTACCTGCAAGAGAAAAACGAAGATCAAGTTCAAAGGAACTGAAAGCGCGGGACAGAGGTCGAAGAAAACCTAGATATAATGTTTTCCAGAATATGAATCGACAAACTCCGTTCCACAAAAATTAAGAAATTCTTTGACCTGAGATCGACGAAATAATTGATAGTTAAATAATTCGTCGAGCTCAGTCTGAAGATTTGAAGACATTTCGTCGAGCTCCGTTCGACGAAAGTTTTCTGAAGCAACTTCGTCGATCTCCGTTCGACGAACACAACTTCACTCATAGAGAGTTCATCGACCTCCGTTCGATGAATATCTCAAGAACTTTTCTCTGTTCGTCGAACTCCGTTCGACGAACTTTGAAAAATTCATCAAGTGCAGATAGAAACTAAACTAAGTCTTCTCCATTGATCATTCCAAGCTAATTTATAAAGAATAAGTGGTTTCTTTCATCTACAGGTTTGGTGAAAATGTCAGCTCTTTGTAAATCAGTATAGAAATAGACAAGTTTAATTTTGTTTTTGTCTACACACTCTCTAATGAAATGATGTCTAATGTCTATATGCTTAGTCCTACTGTGATGGACTGGATTTTGTGCTATGGCTATTGCACTTGTGTTATCACAGAATAGAGTTGAATTATTTAAGTTGAGACCATAGTCCAGTAGTTGATTCTAAATCCACAACATCTGTGAACAGCAATTGCCAGCTGCAATGTATTCTGCTTCAGTTGTTGAAGTGGACACAGAGGATTGTTTCTTACAGAACCAAGACACTAATCTCATATCTAGGAACTGGCAAGTTCCTGAAGAACTTTTTCTATCTACCCTTCATCTAGCAAAGTCAGCATCTGAATATCCAGTTAAATCAAAATCTGACTCAGTAGTATACCATAGGCTTAGACTAGGACAACTCTTTATATATCTCAAAATTCTTTTTAACAAAATTAGGTGAGATTCTTTAGGGTTCACCTGGAACCTAGCACAAAGGCATGTGACAAACATAATATCAAGTCTGCTTGCTGTAAGATATAGTAGGGACCCAACAATTCCTCTATATAGTTTCTGATCGACAGGTTTCCCATGTGCATCAGAGTCTATTACAGTATTTGTAGCCATGGGTATTTTATTTGCTGAGGCATCAGCCATCCCAAACTTGTTTATAAGATCTTTAGTATATTTAGCTTGGGAGATGAAGATGCCATCAGGGAGCTGCTTCACTTGGAGACCAAGAAAGTAGGAGAGCTCACCCATGCTACTCATTTCAAATTTAGAATGCATGAGGTCAGAAAACCTCTTGCATAATTTGGAGTCAGTAGACACAAATATGATGTCATCTACATATATTTGTACAAACAAGGTTTGATCCTTATGATGTCTAGTGAATAAGGTTTTATCTACTATACCTTTAATGAATTTATGCTCTATCAAAAAGCTAGCTAGGGTCTCATACCAAGATCTTGGAGCTTGCTTTAGACCATAAAGAGCTTTATGCAATTTAAATACATGATAAGGATGAGTTGGAGAGACAAAACTTGGAGGTTGTTCAACATAAATCTCTTCTTTAAGTACTCCATTCAGAAATGCACTCTTCACATCCATCTGATACACCTTGAATTTCTTGTAGGCAGCATAGGCCAGAAACATTCTGATGGCCTCTAACCTTACAACTGGTGCAAAGGTTTGATCATAATCTATGCCTTCTTCTTGCATGTATCCTTGAGCAATAAGCCTAGCCTTATTTCTCATAATTGCACCTTGTGCATCTAATTTATTTCTATATACCCATTTGGTTCCAATGACAGGATAGTCTTGGGGTCTTGGAACCAAATCCCAAACTCTTCATCTCTCAAATTGATTTAGTTCCTCTAGCATAACAATGATCCAGTGGGGATCCTGCTCAGCATCATGTATAGATTGATGTTTAACCTGAGAGAGAAAATAAGCATGCATTAAATCTTGGTTGAGTTGATGCCTTGTCTGTACACCTGCTGACATATCTCCAATCACTTGAGATCTAGGGTGATCACTTAATATGACAAGATCATTTGGTGGAGTTGGTTCAACAACAACATTTTGAATTAATTCCTCATATGGAATTACATTTGCTGTTGGATGAGGTTGAATTTCTTCCAGATGTTCTTCTTCACTGTCTTCATCAACCTATGGAGAAGGATATATTGGGGCCTCTTGGGTGAGGCTTAATCCATCCAAATTCTCACACAAGTGAGGTACCTACAAAGTGTTATTGGTAGAAATCTCTTTCTCCTTACAAGACATGTTAGCCTCGTCAAATGTTACATGATAGACTCTTCAATTTTCAAGGAAGATTTGTTAAATACCCTATAAGCTTTGCTTACTTGAGAATATCCTAGAAAAATTCCCTCTTCAGCCTTAGCTTCAAACATTCTAATATATTTTTTGTTGTTATTATGTATATAGCATGGACAACCAAATACTTTAAAATAGGTGATTTTAGGTTTCTTCCCTTTAAGTAATTCATAGGGAGTCCTATTCTTTAGTTTATGTATTAAACTTATATTCAGGACATAATTTGCTGTGCTTACAGCCTCTGCCCAAAAGGATAGGGGCATGTAAGCATCTGCAAGTAATGTACCTGCAACTTCAATTAGGGTCCTATTTTTCCTTTCAGCTACCCTATTTTGTTGGGGAGTTCTAGGAGCTGAGAAGCAGTGCCTGATACCTTCCTTCTCACATAACTCATGCATAAGAAGAGACTCAAACTCTGTACCATGATCACTTCTAATCAATGCAACATGAGTAGAGTACTCAATCTGTATGTTCCTGAGAAAATCTGTAAGAACTTTAAAGGTATCTGACTTAGATCTCAAAAAGAACACCCAAGTAAACCTTGAAAAGTCATCTACAATAACCAAGGTATAGGATTTCTCTCCTAGGCTTTGTACAACAATGGGTCCAAAGAGATCCATGTGTAGCAAGTACAAGATCCTAGGTGAATCACTTTTATTTACTGATTTAAAGATAGATTTAGTTTGCTTGCCTAATTGACAAGCGCTGCAGAGATCTTCCTTCTTGTAGGGACCAGAATGTAAATCTCTCACAAGGTTATCTTCTGATAGCCTAACAATATTTTTCATGTTAACATGACCTAGCTTTTTATGCCATAGTTCATTCTGAGTACTAACTATATTGAGTAAGCAGATATCAGACTTGGCAGACTGAAAATCAACTCAGTAAATTATTTACTGATTTAAAGATAGATTTAGTTTGCTTGCCTAATTGACAAGCGCTGCAGAGATCTTCCTTCTTGTAGGGACCAGAATGTAAATCTCTCACAAGGTTGTCTTCTGATAGCCTAACAATATTTTTCATATTAACATGACCTAGCCTTTTATGCCATAGTTCATTCTGAGTACTAACTATATTAAGTAAGCAGATATCTGACTTGGCAGACTGAAAATCAACTCAGTAAATATTTCCTTATCTATTTCCAATTAAAACAATTTATTTTTCTTTATCAGAAATAGTGCAAGAAGTTGAGTTGAAATGTACTTGATAACCTTCATCACATAATTGACTTATGAAGATGAGATTATGTTTGAGTCCCCTTACATAAGTCACTTTCTTGAAGGTGACTGCTCCAATTTTCACTTCTCCATAGCCTTCTGACTGGCCACCTTTTGAATCACCAAAGATTACCTTTGGTCCCAGCTTGGACTTGTAGTTGATTAAATTGTCCTTGCTGTCAGTCATGTGTTTGGAGCATCCACTGTCAAGGTACCAGGTTTGATTAATCACTGGACATCCCTTTTCCTGGTCAGCTTCAGATTCTGAAGCTTCTTCACTATCAGATGCATCTTCATCTGACTGGTTTCTGGAGGCATCAATGGCCATGAGGCACACTTCTTTGGCCCTTGCCTCTTCTTCTTCTTCACTAGAGTTGGAGGATGAGGATTCATCTTCTGTTTCACTCCAGCTTTAAGCTACAAAGCCTTTATCCTTCTTCTTGTATTTGCTGGAAGAAGGACTGCTGCTTTTCTGTCTTCTTGAGTCCTTCTCTCTTCTCTTTTCCTTCTTCTGATTTTCTGGACACTCTGAGATGAAGTGTCCAGGTTTCCTGCAACCAAAGCAAACCACCTCTTTACTAGGGGTTTTATCAAACCTTGGCTTGTCATCCAATCTGGATGGTCTCTTCCTGAAGTCTTTCCTTGCCATCTTGTAAAATCTTTTGGCAAGTAGACCCATCAGCTCTTCATTTATTGTTGGAGTCTCTATCTCCTCAGCAGCCTTGAATGTAATGCTGTGCTCCTTCCTTGCTGGTGGAGGTGTTCTTTGCTCAGCTGCCTCTCTGGATTTGATGAGCTGCTCATAGGTCTTTAACTTTCCCAAAAGAGATTCAGTAGAAATCTCATTTAGGCTCCTGGCCTCCTTGATGGGCCAGATCCTTGAATCCCATGAGCTTGTGAAGCACATAAGGATTTTTTCATTCACCTCTGTGAGGGTGATGTCCTTATCCAAGGTTTTTAGCTCATTGATGATTGAGCTCAACATATTGTACATGTCAGCTACTGATTCTGCTTCCTCCTTGAAAGATATGGTACCTAAACACCTAGAGGGGGGGGGGGGGTGAATAGGTGACCTAATCCTTTTCTAACTTTATTGGCAGCAATCAATTATATCACAGCAATCTAACTAGTTTATCACAGCAAACACAACATTCACAGCAACAATTTCAGCACAGTACAGCACACAGTGATTTATAGTGGTTCCCCAAGATATGGGTACATCCACTTCCCCCTTCGCCTATCTAGCAGTGTATTAGATTCAACCAAACTCCTGCACTGTCTCAGAACCCAAATTGGTTCCTACACCTCAGGCCCAAAGCCTTACAGCTCAGCTTTATCCCAAAGCCTACACTCAGCCAATCAAGGCCTACACTCAGCCAACCAAGGCCTACACTCAGCCAACAAGGCCTACACTCAGAGATCTTTATCTCCTACACTCAGGCAAACAAGCCCTACCCTCAGCCTTTATAAATATAGGCTTATAATCACTCAGATCCAATGGATCCTACAAGTTAAAAATGTAATACAAGTAATAACTCTACAACTCAGAATTAAAGGAGGGGAGTTGAGAGATTCTTGATGAGTTCTTGAAAGAACTCAGCTGGATTCACCCTGACTTAGCTTTCTTCAAAGCTTCTTAAGTAGAACTGAATAAGGCTGAATCCTCTGTAGTTGTTCCTTGACCTCTGCCACTTAAGATCCAGAATTGAATCTGAATCCTTCTTCTCAGCCTAGTTCCAGAGGCTGATTTCTTGGATGGAGCCCTCTCTCTCCAACTTCTAAGATCTGCACTTGAACTGCAAGATCTTCTTGTGTTGATCCTCTTTGTAACACTATAATTACTTCAACAATATGATCAACAACTTCAACAACCACAACAACAGTTTCTGTAAACTGTAGGTGCCTATTTATAGGCTTTCTTCATGGTAACCGACTGGTCCGGTCCATAACTGACTTTTGACAACTCTGACAGTTGCTGTAGACCGGCTGGAACGGCAGCTGTCATGTCAACCAGTCACTTCTTGAAAATCTCTAACTGTCTGTAAGTGTCGAGACTTTCTGTCTTTAAGTGTCGACACTTATAGTCTAAGTGTCGACACATGTTGTGTAAGTGTCGACACAAGTCTACAAGGTGTCGACACATCTCCTTGTATGTCTCGACACAGATTCTTCTGCATGTGTCGACACTGAAATTGAGTGTCGACACAAGTACTTGTTCTTCTAGCTTTTGCTGAATTCTTCTATGTGTCGACACATCTCCTTTGTGTCGACACATCTTCTTGTGTTGAATCTGTCAAGTGTCGACACTGCTTCTTGGTGTCGACACATAGTCTTCTATGTTGAATCTTGTTGAGTGTCGACACAGCTCCTTGTGTCGACACACCTTCTTGTTGTTGAGACTTCAGCTGAGTGTCGACACATTCCCATAGTGTCGACACTTGTACTTAGAATAATTTGTTGTTCTTTCTGTTCTTTGATAAGTGTCGACACAGCTCCTTGTGTCGACACTTTCTTCCAGTGTTGAGTCTTCAGCTGTGTGTCGACACATTGTTCTGAGTGTCGACACATACTTCAAATATTGACTCTTCTGGTTGTGTGTCGACACATTGTGTTGAGTGTCGACACATACTTCAAGTGCTGACTCTTCTGCACAGTGTCGACACATTATGTTGAGTGTCGACACTTGTACTTAGACTCTGCAGACTTTTGCTGAGTGTCGACACAGCTCCAAGTGTCGACACTTTCTGGTGTAGACACAGCTTCACTGGGTGTCGACACAGCTCCTTGTGTCGACATAGCTTCTCTGCACTTTTCTACACTGAGTGTCGACACAGCTCCAAGTGTCGACACTTTCTGTCTGGTGTCGACTGTGCATCCCAGGTGTCGACACAATGACTCCAAGTGTCGACACTGCTTGTCTGGGTGTCGACACAAGCTTTCTTAAGTGTCGACACTTTCCCTCTGGGTGTCGACACATGGACTTAGAAACTTTTTGCTTCAGTCCAGTGATTTCTTAACCTGCACAAGTAACTCAAACATACATCAAATACATTATGATGTATATCATTGAGTTGGGTGAGGCTTCTTCAAATCAGGTACATTTGACCAATGTACCTAACAATCTCCCCCTATTTGGAGAAGTCATAACCCTTAGTCAATGATATACACCATTCATAATTAAAAATTACAGAATGATGTAAAGCAATTATAAACAGCAGGGTAAACATAAACATGTAATATTTCACACATGTATACACATTCAACATTTCAGAACAAACAAGAAATAGACAAATTCTCAGAACAATCATGAAATAGATTTATCATTTATTGTTCTAACATTTTTCTAATACATCTTCAATGGTTTACAAAAATGTATTTCATTCAAAAGATTACAACAATCTTCAAGTCAATTCCTAATCTATTTCTGGTCTGGTTCTTTGATAACAATGCCTTTGCTAGATTGGACTTGAGCTTTGACAGTGGCTTCAGCAGGTGTAGCATCAGCAGGCTTCTTGCCTTTTAAGTCCTTCTTCTTCAGCTCTTCTGCTTTGATTTTCTTCCTTTCAAAATAATGATATGGCTTAGGGAAGTACTTGCTAGGCTCCACTGCAGTAGGAGGTAGCTTTCCCATCTTTGCCTTCCTTCTATATTGAACAATGGCCTCCTGTCTTATTTCATGTTTCCTCCATTCTGCTTCAGAGAACCACTTGTTCCTTTCATGAGCATTGTCCTTGGCAGCTTTCCAGGCAGTTAAAATTATATTTCTAGAGGTAGGGCTCCACTGTTCAAAATCTGGCTTTTGTTCTGCTTGTTCCCTAAACCTCTTCTTTGACAGCCTTGTCTCTTCTTCTTTCTCTAATGCCTCTTGCATAGCTGCAGAAATAGGTTGAACAACCTTTTCCAGAACAACATTTGACTTCCCTGCAGTTGGGCTATACATTGTGCTTACATATGCATGAACCATGTCAAAATCTGGAGGTGGATAAATCACTTGAGCTACCTCTGGTTGCTCACCTCCAAGATATGCAGTTTGAATCCCTGATTCAGCAACATTATCATCATCACAGAGTGGAGGATAGCCCAGTGTATCTCTGATGGAGTTAGATATCCATTTGGCATGGTTAGAGCTAGCTTTGACTAATACTCTCTCCCCCTTTATGACTTCTCTGGCCATATGGTCTCTGACATCATCCTTTTGAAACCGTATCTGACTGTCCAAATACCTGATTCCCTCTTTAAAGAATGGTTTCAGCTTTGTAAGTTGTTCAGAGATGGCTTTCTGGGAATCTTTAATAGCAGACTTAACAGCAGTAATCTCAGCTTGAAATACTTTATCAAAGTCAGCCTTAACTGCAGTAGCAGATGTAGAAGGTTGATCAGCCTTGTTCTTCAATTCTGTGAGTAGAGCATTATGTGACTCAGTCAGATTGTCATTCATTCTGATTTGGTTTTCCAGCACATATCCTTGCTTTAAGGCTATATCATCTACCTGAGCCTTTATCTTCTCTTGGTGTGTTGCCAGATACACCACAACATTTCCACCCTTGTGGAAGCATTCATTCATCTCCTTCTTATTAAGGTTCATCTCAAACCTTATAGACTTTATGTCCTGTGCAAGATCAAACTGTAGGGTCTTGTGCCCTTCATCCACATATGTCTCAATTGCCTTTCTTTGCTCATCCAATTTGATCTGTAGTGCAACCATTAAAGCACTATAATCAGCAGTTGGAGCTTGCTGAACTATAGGCTGTGGGGCAATGGATTGCAAGGCTTTCTTATAACTCTGACTTCTCCTCTTGAAGACATAGAGTTTCTTCTTCTTAGCCTGTGCAGCCTCATCTTCTTCAGATTCTGAAGTGCTGGCTATTTCAACCCTGTCCTTAGGGCTTGGAGGTTTGTCAGCTTGCACATCAGGTGCTTTCTCAGTTTCTTTCCTACTAGGCTCTTCCAGAACTTCCATGTGCTCCCCCTCAGCAGCAGCACTCTTATCTTCAGCAGCAGCATCCTTGTCCATATCAAAATCTTCTTGATCTAGATTTAAGAATAAATCCTCCATGGTAAACTCTTGAGGTGAAGAAGCAGGAGAAGTTCTTGGTTCTTCAACTACTAGATCAGGAACCACTTCTAGGACAACAGATGTGTCTTTGATAACAACATCTGGTTCTTGAGTATTCAGCTGAGTTTGCTGAAGATCATCAGACAAATCAGCATCTTCTATAATATAGTCTAAAGTTTTTAGGTCAGTGAGTACCTCTTGGATGATGACTGTGGCTTGCTCACTGTCCAGAGTAGAGGGTTCTTCTACTACTGGAAGCTCCCCCTTGCTGTGATCCCTATGGATGGGGCTAGCTTGAGGCAGCTCCCCCTGGATCTCAGCTACATCTTGAGCAGCAGGGGTCTTCTCTGCAGCCACTTCCTCTTGAGCATCAGGAGTGAAAACAACTTGTTCTTCACTCCCTGAACTGCTGGAGGACTCCTGTGTCACAGCAGCTGTCTTCCTTTTCTTCCTTGGAGGAGTCTCCTTCTCAGTAACTGGCTTCTCTGGGGTTGCCACTTCCTTGGACAACACCCTGTCCCATCTAGAAAAGATCCTGAGATCCATCTTCCTCATGTGGTTGATCTTACTTCCTGCAGCTGTATTCATTACCTCTGGTATGGTACCAGCTAGGTAGAGACTAAGTATTCTGCCCAGGTTGGGCTTCTTCAGGCTTTCCTTAATTTTCTCATACACCACTTGAGACCAATCTGTTTTTAGAGTGAAGATGATTCTAGTCATTATTCCAAACATAGAGGCAGACACCCTGTCATGCCCTCCAGGCTTACTGAGAATAACCTTGCCTACAATCTCAGACATGAATTTTCCTTGACTGTTCATGCCTTTCCTGTTAAAGACAGATCCTATCTTCATCTTTGGATCAAGTCCACACCAGATAAGGGCTTCCCTGGTCTTGGATGCAGTTACTTCTTCCTCATCTTGTGTTTTAGGTAGCTGGAGTACCTTCCTCGGACTTTTTGGTGAAATCTTGACTTTAGATCCATGAACTCTGGATTTGATTCTATATCCAGAGTCATCTACAGCAGCTCCATTAAGGAATTCAAGAACTTCCTTTTTCCAAATCTTTGTTGGTTCTGAAACCAAGTATTCTAGTCCAGAATTGACGACTAGGGTTACCACCGACTTGATTTCTTGATCAGCTTCATCGAACGCGCCGCGCACTAGCTCATAGCCCTCGTTAACGTTCTCCTCAAGCTTAGGAGCCATTAGGGTTTGGAGAATTAGTCTTGAGAAAAGAGAGGTGTCGACACAGGAGTTTTGGTCTCGAAACTTTGAAAGCGTGTCGACAAACAAAGACAGAACCCTATTTATACCTTTCTGATTTTGAAGATGAACAGGCGGGACAGCTAGCTTAAAGTGTGTCGACACTGGCAATAAGTGTCGACACTGACTTATAATGTCTCGACACACATGTGTCGACACAAGTTTAGTCAACAGATTTTATGTGTCGACACTTGGTTATGTGTCGACACAACATAACTCGACACATTGTCGAGACTTTACTTAGAAATATTCTGAGTAAAACTTAAGTGTCGACACCACATAGGATGTGTCGACACCTACTTGACATGTGTCGACACTAACATTCTGAAGTGTCGACACGACATTCCTAGATGTGTCGACACCTTTTTCCTGAAGTGTCGACACCACTATTCTGTGTCGACATAGACTTGTCTATTTGTCGACACCTTTTTACTTAGTCATTTTCAAATCTGTAAACTTACTCTAAGTTTATCATTCCTAGTTCAATTTTGAATCTATTGAACTTAGCTTCCTCTAGTGGCTTAGTAAACATATCAGCTACTTGTTCATCTGTTTTAACATATTCAAGTGAAATATCTTCTCTTTCTACATGTTCTCTAAGAAAGTGATATTTTATCTCAATATGTTTTGTTCTACTATGAGATACAGGGTTATTAGCTATTGAAATAGCACTTGTAGAATCACAGTAAAGTGGAGTTCTACTTACCTGAAATCCATAGTCCTCTAGCTGATGTTGAATCCACAGAAGTTGAGCACAGTAACTTCCTGCAGCCACATACTCTGACTCAGCTGTGGAGATAGCCACACTAGTCTGCTTTTTGCTGCTCCATGAAATTAGTCTCCCACCTAGGAATTGACAGGTTCCAGTAGTACTCTTTCTATCCTCTTTGCATCCTGCAAAGTCTGCATCTGAATAACCTGTTAGATCAAAGTCTCCATTCCTAGGGTACCAGAGGCCTAGATAGGGAGTGCCCTTTAAATATCTCAAAATTCTCTTGATTGCAGTCAAGTGAGACTCTTTAGGGCAGGCTTGATACCTTACACAAACACATGTAGCATACATGATGTCTGGTCTACTAGCAGTCAAGTATAATAGGGAGCCAACTATCCCTCTATACAAGGTTTCATCTACAGGTTTCCCTGCATCATCCTTGCTAAGAGACATACTTGACCCCATAGGAGTCTTCATGGTACTTGATGAATCCATACCATACTTCCTTATGAGTTCTAGGGTGAACTTTGACTGACAAATGGACAAACCACTCTCAGTCTGTTTAACTTGGAGACCCAAGAAAAACTTCAGCTCTCCCATACTACTCATTTCAAACTGACCTTGCATAAGTTTTGCAAACTTTTTGCAAAGGCTGCTTTCAGTAGACCCAAATATAATGTCATCTACATATATTTGGACTAGTATGACTTTGCCTCTAGATTCCCTAAGGAATAGAGTCTTATCTATTTTCCCCCTTGAGAACTTGTTCTCAATGAGGAAACTAGATAGGGTTTCATACCAAGCCCTAGGGGCTTGCTTTAACCCATATAAAGCTTTCCTAAGTCTATAGACATAATGAGGTAGAGTTGGATCAACAAAACCTGAAGGCTGCTCCACATAGACTTCTTCTTTCAAATTACCATTTAGGAATGCTGACTTGACATCCATTTGGTATACCTTGAATCCTTGATAGGTTGCATAGGCCAAGAACATTCTTATGGCTTCCAGTCTGGCTACTGGAGCAAAGGTTTGATCAAAATCAATACCTTCTTCTTGCCTATATCCTTTAGCAACCAGTCTAGCCTTATTCTTAATGATGACTCCTTGTTCATCCATCTTATTCATGTAGATCCACTTAACTCCTATTACATTGTGGTCTTTAGGTTTAGGAACCAATTCCCAAACCTTGCACCTCTTGAACTGATTAAGCTCTTCTTGCATTGCTTCAGTCCATTGCGGATCTTGTATTGCTTCTTCAAATTTCTTAGGTTCAACTTGTGACAGAAAGCTGGAATAGATTGCAGCATTCATGTTTCTACTCCTGGTTTGTACTCCTTATCTTGGATCTCCAATAATCAGCTCTACTGGATGATCTCTAAGATGCCTGTGGGCTGGAGGCATCCTCACTTCAGGTTGAACCACTTCAGCATCTGCATCATGCTGTATACCTTGGATTTCTTCAGCAACTGGCACATGTAGTTCTCCCCCTGGACAGCAGCTACACTCCTCTCCTTGCTGTCTTGCAGCATGCACTTCTTCTATAGTCAGCTTGTCCATTGTCTTTGTCAAACCTGTGGGGCTGCATACATTGCTAGACAACTCATTATTAATAAGTTTAGTCTCATCAAAAACTACATGCACTGATTCTTCTACAACTTGTATAGTCAAGTTGTAGACTCTATAAGCCTTACTATTATTGCTGTACCCAACAAAAATTCCCTCTTGGGACTTGGCAGCAAACTTAGTTAAGTAAGACTTCCCATTGTTAAGTATGAAGCATTTGCAACCAAAGATCCTGAAGTAGGATAGGTTTGGTTTCCTGCCTTTCACAACTTCATAGGGGGTCTTGTTTAGCCCTTTAGTGATGGTAGCCCTATTTATAACATGGCACGCAGTGTTAACTGCTTCAGCCCAGAAATACTCTGGCAGTGATGTATCACTTAGTAGGGTTCTACCAGCCTCTATCAAGGTCCTATTTTTCCTTTCAGCAATGCCATTTTGCTGAGGTGTTCTAGGTGAAGAGAATTCTTGAAATATCCCAAAGTCTTCACACAGTTTTGTCATGCTATCAGACTGAAATTCAGTACCATGGTCACTTATAATTCTGACCACAGTACTATTTAGTTCATTCTGAATTTGCTTGACAAAGCTGTAGAACACACTAGGTGTTTTAGATTTCTGTCTTAAGAAGAACACCCAGGAAAATCTTGAGTAGTCATCTACAACTACAAGGGTATAGACCTTCCTACCCAAGCTGTGAACTGGCATTGGACCAAAGAGATCCAAATGCAAGAGGTACAAACACCTCACAGCATCTTTGTTATCTATGCTTCTAAAGGTGGATTTAGTCTGGTTGCCCTTCTGACAAGCTGAGCAAATGCCATCTTTAACACACTTAACTTGAGGACCATTCCTCACTAACTCTTTGCTAAAGAGTTTGCTAATTGTCTTGTAGTTAAGATGGGCTAGCCTCTTGTGCCATTTGACACAATGAGAGACTGACTCATCAGCTACAAGACAAACTGGAGAACCATTGTTCTCAATCATAATGTCTAGGCAGTAGACATTCCTCTTCCTATAACCTGTCAAAATGATCTCTTGATCACTTGACCTCTTGATATGACAACCATTTTAACAAATGAGATGTCATAACCTACATCACTTAATTGACTTATACTTATTAGGTTGTGTTTTAATCCTTTAACATAAGCCGCTTGAGTAATGGTAACTAAGTTTGAAGAAATGTTACCAAACCCTTTGATGATTCCTTTTTCAGAACCACCAAAGGTCACTTTAGGACCATTTTTGATTGGAATGTAGTCCTTCAGTAGTCCCCTAGTTCCAGTCATATGTCTGGAACATCCACTATCCAAGTACCATGTTGGGGTATGGCCACTTGGACTGACCTACAAAACAAATTAATGAACCTTAGAACCCAAAGTATTCTTGGGTCCTTGGTGATTGTTAGTTTTCAATTTGACAAACCTACCTACTGGCATTCCAACAGGTAGTTTGGAACTCACTTTGGCACTCACATTGTGCCAACAGTCCACTGCAAAGTGGCCAACTTTGCCACAGCACCAACATTCAAATTTATTGTACCTTTGCTTAGGTACTGCCTTGGCTGTCTTGACTACAGTAGGCTTGTTGAATGTTGGGGCTTTGCCCTTGGACTTATACTTGGACTGCTCAGTCCCTGCAGGTCTAACAAAGCCCAGCCCAGCTTTACCCTTGTGATGAACAAATTCATCAATTATGGGTAACACTGACTTAGGTTTAGAAAACCTAGCAACCAAGTCCTTCTCCTTCTGAAGATTGTTCTCCAGACACTTAATTTGATCATTCTTAAAAGTGATAGTTCTCATCTGAATCACAGTAATGTGTTTCAGCCTGGCTACCTCATTCAGTTTTTGATCAAATTGCTTCTCAAAATCTGTTGCAACAGCTTTAAGATCAACAATTTCCTTTGCCTGACTTTTGGCTAGGGTCTTGCTTTTCTTGTAGGCTTGCAACAGTACCTTATATTCATCTATAAGCTGATGAATATCTTCCTCAGACTCAGATATATTCTCATCACTTGATGAAGAGGAATCTGATTCTGAACTAGAACAAGAAACTGAACTTGAACATGAACCTTGTACCTGACTGGGTCCTGGCTGCTCCAGGATTTTGGCACTTTCTGTCAAAGCCATTAGCCCTTGGCAATGACTGTCTTCTTGTTCATAAATTGACTCCAAGATCTGCATGAATTCTTCCTCTTCTTCTTCAGCAAACAGCCCTATGTAGGCTTCAGCCTCAGACTCAGTTTCTGAAGAAGAGATATCTGATAGAGTCTTCTCCTTCTTAGCAACAAAAGACTTTTCTTTCTTCCCTTTGAAGTGCGTCTTTTTCCTGTCACCAGATTCCTTTCTCTTCTCTGGACAATCTGCAATAACATGGCTCTGTCTATTGCAGCAATAGCAAACAATCTTTGAACCAGTTGCCTTGCTTGATTTTGTCCTTTTCTTGTCATTCTTTGAAGACCTCTTTTTCTGATAAGAGTCTTCCTTTCCTTGTGATGTAGAAGGCCTTGACCTCCACTGTTTCTTTTTCAAAAACTTCTGAAAGTGTCTAGTGAAAGCAGCAAAGTCTTCATCACTTTCACTGCTCTTAGACTTTGTGCTGACAGACTCATCAGACTCTGATTCAACTACCTCTGGAGGTGGAGTTGAAGACTTATTCCTGCACTTTCTGGGAATTTTTGTCTTGAAAGCAACAGTTCTTTCTTTGTGCTCAGTCCTTGTTGATTTCTCCTCCTCTTTTCTCACTATTAACTGCATTTCATAAGACAATAGCTTGCCAAACAGTGTGGGAGGAGGAATTTCCCCCAACTTAGCCATTTCTCTTATGGCACAGATCTTGGTGTCCCAATCTTTGGTTAGGGACCTTAAGAACTTGTCATTTAGTTCATAGTTACTGAACTCTCTTCCATAAGACATGAGTTCATTAACTATTCTGTAAAATTTCTTATAGCACTCAGTGATGCTATCACCCTTTCCTTGCCTAAAGCTTCATACTCCTGATTTAGCAAGGACTTCCTATCTTGTCTAACTTCTTCAGAACCTTCCATATAGACAATGAGAGTATCCCACATCTCTTTTGCTGTCTTACAGTGAATTAAGTTCTGAAAAGTAGCATCATCAATGGCACTCACTATTATGTTCTGTGCCCTCTTGTCCATGGTGGCTAGGACAATTTCATCCTTGGTCATCTCAGAGAAATCCTTTGGAGTCCTCTGATTTGCATCCAATACTGAAATCTTCATTGGCACATAAGGCCCTTCCTTTACTGTGATGTAGATTCTAGGGTCTGAGGCCTCCATAAATAGCCTTACCCTTTCTTTCCAGATCCCAAAGATCTCCTTTCTGCATATGGGTAATTTCATGGAACCCAATTCCTTGTGATTCTCATAAGAACCCATATTTCTTGATTTTCTTGATTTTCTTGAAACTGTGTAATGCCTTACACTGAATCTGCCAAACAGGATCTCCTCAGACTGTTAGTCCTTATTTTAAGGAACCTGGCTCTGATACCACTTGAAAGATATGGTACCTAAACACCTAGAGGGGGGGGGGGTGAATAGGTGACCTAATCCTTTTCTAACTTTATTGGCAGCAATCAGTTATATCACAGCAATCTAACTAGTTTATCACAGCAAACACAGCATTCACAGCAACAATTTCAGCACAGTACAACACACAGTGATTTATAGTGGTTCCCCAAGATATGGGTACATCCACTTTCCCCCTTCGCCTATCTAGCAGTGTACTAGATTCGGCCAAACTCCTACACTGTCTCAGAACCCAAATTGGTTCCTACACCTCAGGCCCAAAGCCTTACAACTCAGCTTTATCCCAAAGCCTACACTCAGCCAATCAAGGCCTACACTCAGCCAACCAAGGCCTACACTCAGCCAACAAGGCCTACACTCAGAGATCTTTATCTCCTACACTCAGGCAAACAAGCCCTACCCTCAGCCTTTATAAATATAGGCTTAGAATCACTCAGATCCAATGGATCCTACAAGTTAAAAATGTAATACAAGTAATAACTCTACAACTCAGAATTAAAGGAGGGGAGTTGAGAGATTCTTGATGAGTTCTTGAAAGAACTCAGCTGGATTTACCCTGACTTAGCTTTCTTCAAAGCTTCTTGAGTAGAACTGAATAAGGCTGAATCCTCTGCAGTTGTTCCTTGACCTCTGCCACTTAAGATCCAGAATTGAATCTGAATCCTTCTTCTCAGCCTAGTTCCAGAGGCTGATTTCTTGGATGGAGCCCTCTCTCTCCAACTTCTAAGATCTGCACTTGAACTGCAAGATCTTCTTGTGTTGATCCTCTTTGTAACACTATAATTACTTCAACAATATGATCAACAACTTCAACAACCACAACAACAGTTTCTGTAAACTGTAGGTGCCTATTTATAGGCTTTCTTCATGGTAACCGACTGGTCCGGTCCATAACTGACTTCTGACAACTCTGACAGTTGCTGTAGACCGGCTGGAACGGCAGCTGTCATGTCAACCAGTCACTTCTTGAAAATCTCTAACTGTCTGTAAGTGTCGAGACTTTCTGTTTTTAAGTGTCGACACTTATAGTCTAAGTGTCGACACATGTTGTGTAAGTGTCAACATAAGTCTACAAGGTGTCGACACATCTCCTTGTATGTCTCGACACAGATTCTTCTGCATGTGTCGACACTGAAATTGAGTGTCGACACAAGTACTTGTTCTTCTAGCTTTTGCTGAATTCTTCTATGTGTCGACACATCTCCTTTGTGTCGACACATCTTCTTGTGTTGAATCTGTCAAGTGTCGACACTGCTTCTTAGTGTCGACACATAGTCTTCTATGTTGAATCTTGCTGAGTGTCGACACAGCTCCTTGTGTCGACACACCTTCTTGTTGTTGAGACTTCAGCTGAGTGTCGACACATTCCCATAGTGTCGACACTTGTACTTAGAATAATTTGTTGTTCTTTCTGTTCTTTGCTAAGTGTCGACACAGCTCCTTGTGTCGACACTTTCTTCTAGTGTTGAGTCTTTAGCTGTGTGTCGACACATTGTTCTGAGTGTCGACACATACTTCAAATATTGACTCTTCTGGTTGTGTATCGACACATTGTGTTGAGTGTCGACACATACTTCAAGTGCTGACTCTTCTGCATAGTGTCGACACATTGTGTTGAGTGTCGACACTTGTACTTAGACTCTGCAGACTTTTGCTGAGTGTCGACACAGCTCCAAGTGTCGACACTTTCTGGTGTAGACACAGCTTCACTGGGTGTCGACACAGCTCCTTGTGTCGACATAGCTTCTCTGCACTTTTCTACACTGAGTGTCGACACAGCTCCAAGTGTCGACACTTTCTGTCTGGTGTCGACTGTGCATCCCAGGTGTCGACACAATGACTCCAAGTGTCGACACTGCTTGTCTGGGTGTCGACACAAGCTTTCTTAAGTGTCGACACTTTCCCTCTGGGTGTCGACACATGGACTTAGAAACTTTTTGCTTCAGTCCAGTGATTTCTTAACATGCACAAGTAACTCAAACATACATCAAATACATTATGATGTATATCATTGAGTTGGGTGAGGCTTCTTCAAATCAGGTACATTTGACCAATGTACCCAACACTCCTTCTTGAAATTCTCATATTGGGATATGAGATTGGATCTCCTATCCTTTCTTTCATCAGCAGATCCAGCCACCATTTGATTGAGGTAATCTCAGATGGCTTTGGCTGATGTGCATTCAGCCACTTTTTGAAAAATGTCATCTGACATTGTTTGGGCCAGAATATTCATGGCCTTGACATCAACACTTTTTGCCTTCTTTTGGGCCTCAGTCCACTCAGGTGGTGGAACTACATTTGTGCTTGAGGTTGCTGTAGAGGTAGATGCTTGAGAAGGACCTGTCACAATAACATTGAAAATATCCTCATCAATAGAGTTCATATATAACTTGATTCTTGCCTTCTAGATGGCAAACCTATTTAGGTTACAAACTGGAGGTCTGGTGCTTGCATAGTCTTTGTTCTGTGTCATGCTGTGTGTGAATATCTAATAGAAATGAAAAGACAGATCTAACTCAGGATCTTTGTTTCAAGGGTTAGCTTGTACAACTAAAGGAATCCAGGCTCTGATACCAATTGAAAGTGAGGGGTTAGATCAGGAATACTCTAGGGGGGTGAATAGAGTATTTTTAGATTTTTAAGACTTTTTGCTACAAATAAAACTTATGAATTAAACTAATTAAACACTAACACAACAATCCTAACTAGCATAGCCACAGCAAGAAATAAAAGAAAAGAGCAACCAAACAACACAAGAATTTTATAGTGGTTCTCCAACTGGGTACATCCACTCTTCTACCACCATGGTAGGAATCCACTCAGATTTTTGATCAGGTGCCTGATACCAATGAGCTTTTGATCAGGTGCTCAAAAACCAAACCTCAAGTCTTTTGATCAGGTGACTTGCAACCAGGGATAACTTTTGAGGTGAGTTAAGAACCCTTTATACAGTGGGGGATGAGAGATTGATTTTGTCTTCTCTTTCTCAAAGTACAATTGAGAAGACTTTTGTGGATTTGATGTTAGAAATGGCTCCCCCTGAGATGTAGAATGGTTCAGGAAGTTGGAGCTTTGCTGCAGGGTGATTGATAGGCCTTCAAACTATTGCCTTGACTAGATGAGCTCCAGGAACTTCTTGATAGATATTGTAGTTGTTGTCCTTTGAAGAATCCCTGGAAGAAGAGGGAGGAAGACTATTGATTTTGAATGGTTGTTCTTCTTCCTTCTTCAGATTGCTGGTGTCTCTGGTCTAGAGCTTGTTTCTTTATGTCACTGTATTTTGTTTGATTGCTGTTATGTTGCAGAGCTAGTGTATTGTCTTCTCTGTCTATATATTATTTCTCAGTCTACTATTTGAGATAAGGAAGAAAATCCCTTTTATATTTTCCAGATTATCTTTCTTTTTAAATTTGAATTTCTTCTGCATTCATTGCTGACGGCCTGGAAAATATTTTACATTGAATGATTTACCCAACTGTCCCATTGAAAAACGACAAACAATAATCCTGAAGAAGACCATAATCAATGCCCCGTCTAACGGTAATATTCAGAGAATATTTTAGCATTAATTACTCAGGAATTATTGCAATAGAATAAGGATAGATGGATGAAAATAACTAAGTCTGGAATCATCGAACAGAGAATAGAATTCGTCGAGCTGAGTCCACAGTTCGTCGAGCTGAGAAGTTAAGTCTGTCGATCTGATAGTAGTTGTTCGTCGAGCTGAGATCCAAGATCGTCGACCTAAGAACAGATGACTGCTTTCTCTAGAACCTTGCCAATTCTGTGCATGAAGTTCATCGAGTTGATAATCTAAGTTCGTCGACTGGAGTTTAACAAACTGTTTCTGGACTTAGAATATTCTAGATGTCTCTGGAATGAAGTGTTGAAGTGGAGTTGCCAGAAATCGTCGACCTGAGAACTAGATTCGTCGACCTGAGAACTTCTAACTGCTAGATAAGTCTTGCCAGGAATGTGGTCTAAGTTCGTCGAGCTGAGAAGTTGAATTCGTCGACTGGAGTATGATCCTGGACTTAGAATATTTACTTATTTCTGGAATAAGATGTTGAAGTAGAATACCCATAGATCGTCGACCTGAATACCAAGTTCGTAGAGTGGAGTTCAGAGAAATTCTGGACTTGAAATGTTGAAGTAGTGTCCATAAATCGTTGACCTGAGTCCCAACTTCATCGAGCTCAGCTCAGAGAATTGTCTCTGAGATCGTCGAGCTGAGTACGGCTTTCGTCGACCTGGGTTTGACGAACGTCGAACTCATTTTCTGAGTATTTGATATTTCTCTAAGTCTTGAGTCTTTATGTAGTCTGTTGATGATTGGTCCATGTAGTGTTAACTCTAAGGACTTGGCCTATACTCTAAGACATAACCATGATCCTGGCTATACATGTCGGGTCAGATGATCCTAACTTAGTGAACCTAGCCCAAATCAAACTAGGGATCCAATAGATCTGTTGATCTTGAGTCTTCAAGAATCTAACTGAACCTACCCAAGGCAGAAGGTTCTTCTATCTTCAGAACTGTATCTGATCCTGCTATGCCAGATGGAGACAATATAGCTATCTGAACTTTTCTTTCTGGAGTGCTTCAAGCTTTTTACATGCAGCAATGGCGAGGAAGATGGAGTCTGCTGCTAACTTTTGAAGTTGATGAAGCCTTAAAAGTTATCTTGTGTCTTGTCCCATCTCATCCTTTTGTAGTTCGTTGATCAACGGCTCTTAGAGATCAATGGGTCCCACCTGCACCTTCCTGATGCGTCTTGCTTTAACGCCTATCTGTCATACTGTAGGGTTCTTGCAACTTTTATCATATACTATGGCTTTGCTACTAATAATTCAAATATGGTTGACTTTTTGACTTGCTGACATCAGCACCTGAAGACTTAGTTAAAATTCAAGCATCAGTAGTATAGGTGTTGAGTGAGTGAGTTTCACTCAATGCCAAAGTACTTAGACAGTTTTACTGTCTCTTGGCATTGAGTGAGTTACCTTCTCTCAACGCCAAACTAATTAGAATATAAATCTGTTTCTAGGAGTTGAGTGATTCGGTTTCACTCAACGCCAACTTGCTTTCTCAGCTTTCTGCTGCTTGGCACTGAGTGAGTGAGCATCACTCAATGCCAAACACCTTAGACAAAATTCTGCCTTTACTAGGCTTTGACAACATTGAGTGAGTAATGCACACTCAACGCTTTTTGCCTTAACCCTTTCTGCATCCTCTTCTGCATGTATGACGTTGAGTGAACATGCCTCACTCAACGCTTTCTGTCTTAGCCATTTCTGCTTCTTCAGCATCTTAAGCATTGACATAGTTGAGTGAGCATGCCTCACTCAATGGTTTTTTGCTTTAACAAATTCTGAGTCCTGGCGTTGAGTGACCACGCCTCACTCAACGCTTTCTGCCTTAGCAAAATTTCTGTATTCTTTAAAAATACTAGCTTTGACTGATAGAGTGTTACTCAACACTTAAGAGGCTATGGAGTAGAGTGAATGACCTTCACTCAACGCCTATGTACTTAGCCACATTTTTTCCTCTTAAACCTTAGGCATAGACTGTCTCAGCCAGCCTCACTCAACTCTGAACTAGGTTCGAAGAATGTTGAATTGAGTTCGATGAACAGTGAGCTCAGCTCGACGAACTCTGAAATCTGTTCGACGAATTTTGACTTGACCAAATTTCTCAAACTCCGAGCTTAGTTCAACGAACGATTAGCTCAGCTCAACGAACTCTGAACTTAGTTCGACGAATTTGGACATAGCCAAATTTCTCAAACTAGATCTTAGGTAAGAGTTTTCTTTACTTTGCCACTTAGGATACCTGTCCCATCACTGTCATCTACTGATATATGTATATCATTGACAAGATTGACTTCCTCAAATCTATGACATTGTGGGCAACGAACCCAGTAGGGAAGAAGATGAATATGATTTTTGACGTGACCCCATTAATCAACTATATATACGCATACATAATTTTTTTTAAAATATTATATTACAATACAATCAACAACAAATAATCCCAAAATGACCCGAAATCCAAACCAACTCGGAATCTTGCGAAAATCACACTGTAGCTAAATACTGATGCTATGAATCTAACAGCGCAGTTGAAATCATAATTCGACCTACCAAACCTGGGTAAAACACCACACGAAGGCAAAACACCACCACATCTCTATAAAAAGCTCCACCGAGTCACCAAAATAGACCCGACTCGCAAGGGAAGGTGCACAATCAAAACAAAACCAACAACACAGGAAAACCCACTGAGCAAACCCATGCTCCAACAAACAACCCCCGTTAACTATATGTCAACGTAATGACCTGACGTCAAAAATACGTCACTATGGGAATTAAAATAAACACTGAAAAATCGGGGGAGTTACAGGAAACCACTCCACTCGTTGAAAGTGACTTCGGATTCCGCTGAACAGTGTATCTCTCGACAATTCGTTTTTCAGGTACTGTGCGTCTTCTCCGTCCAGAAGGTCCGCTGTCTGCAGTTTAATCCCGCCGCCAACTTGTTATCGCCCTTTCAGTTAGTAGAAGAAGTTCAATTCCAGTCCAGAGATTAGTCGAGAGTCGGTTCCTCTTCCTATTTGCTATCTGATTCTTCATGGCTCCTAAAAGTACCAGCGGTTTGCTAGGTGGTGGAGAACTAGTTCGAACAGGGTTTGCCTCTACTTCAGACGATTTCTTAAATATTATTCTCATGTTAGAAACTGTAGGCATTTTCTTCGTGTTAGAGCACCCGTGCAAGGTTTTGGACAAGGATGTTCCTGAGTTCTATCAGCACGCCAAGCTTCGCAGGGAAGATTCTGTTATCATGAGCAAAGTTTGTTCGACCAAGGTCAAAGTGAAGGCTTCCCTCCTGACAAGGTATTTACTGCTTCCTGCTTGTGAAGAGGCTGATTATCTCAAAGAGAATGACATCACCAGAGCTCTATTGTTCTGTGGACTGCCAAGAGGCACAAAATTAGTTAAGAGAAAAGGGATGAATGAGGAAGGAAAGCTACTTTCAGATATCATTAGTAAAGTGCTGCTTTGCAAGATAGGTTCTCACGACTACCTCTCTTCAAAGATGTTCAAGATACTTGTTGCTATCATCTGCAAAAAGAGAATAGATTGGGGTGCACTGTTGTTTGAGAAGATCAAGGATAGTCTGCACACACCAAATTTTGGACGTATACTCAGCTTATATCTGAACCAGATGGACAAGGAAAATTTTGATATGTCCCAGTGAGTACCTATCCACCACTTGAATAAAATCGATTCTTCAATCTTCTCGAGGTGGGATAGGTGGATCTTGAGGGGATGGGGGAGAAAGAGATTTGCCTGTGGAGGAGGAACAAGTTCCTGAGGATAGGATTCCTTCTCCAACCCATAGGGAATCTCCTGAGAGATTGAGTTCAGGAGCTGAGGGGGAGCAAGCTGATATAGTTACAGGTAGTGTTGCTGCTGAGGTGATAGTGCCTGATGATGACAAAGTTGATGGTGCTGCTAAAGATGATCTGCATGTTGCTGGTTATGAGGTAGATATGCTGAGGTAATGGTAGCTGCTGATATTGCTGAAGATGTCTCTGTGCAAGTTTCAGTAGAGAACATGATTTTCCCTCTCCCAAATATTATTCCTGCTTCAGCTTTTGAGGGGGAGGCAACTCAGACCTTGATATTTGTTGTGAATCAGATTGACAGGTTCATCCGAAACCTAGACAAAAGAGTTGCCAAGGAATCTAGGATTCCTCCAGCTATTCCAGAGGAAGTAGTTTATATTTCTAACCAGTAAGTAGATGTAGAGGAGAATAGTCCTATCTTACCTGTTGAAGATCCAAGTTTGATTTCTAAAGCTCAATTATCTCTGATAGATGATTCTTCTAGTGATTCAGATATCCATGAAGATCTGTCCTCTCTTCCCAGTATTCCTACACCAGATATTCCATGTTCTAGTGCTGACTGGTCGATTCTAAAGACAATAGAAGACAAGTTGGCCAAACAGTAATCTTACTTTGATTCATCCATACAAAAGTTCTGAAAAAGGTCAAGGAGATAGAGAAAGATCTGAATAACGGCCTTGCGGAGTTCAAGGTCAGGTTTGATAAGTTGGACTCAAAGTTGGACTCCTGGTTTGTGCAGGGTCGTGAAGCTCTCATTCATAACATGGCAGGGCTAAAAAGTAATGTGGAAGTTCTTCAAAATGTTAATAAGAACGCTGTAACCATGATTCAATCTCACAATCGATCAATGTATCATTTTGATAAGGCCATGGAATCCTATGCAAATGCTATATCTGAGGAAGTCATAAAGGGGGAGGATGCCCTTCAAGCTATGGTGGTTGCGATTGAGGTTGCCATGTTAGCAAACTTTAAAGGAGTCAACGATTATAGTTATGAAAACTTTAGTTGGCTTCACAATGAGATTCTTGGCAGACTAGGTCAAGTTGATGCAAGATTTCAGGTAACTGCTGTGTCTGCTCCAGGAAATGATGAAGCTCATCCCTCTGAGGATTACTCTCAATACTGGACAGACACACAGGGTGTTTCTCAGGACAGGTCTGCTTTTGCTGCGACTACTGTTGTGTCTCCAGAGATTCAAGTGGTTGAAGATATACATCCTCCTGTGTACAAGAGAAGGAGATATGGTGAGGGCACATATACTGTAACACCCCAAAATTTGGAAAACAGAACTTAAAAGTGGCAATCACTGGGTGACAGTGGGTATCATGATGAGTCCAAGTTATGTACATATTTTTGGACTCATCTGCACGAGTTTTCTCGTTATTACACTACACTTGAGAGCCATAACTGTTCATATTCATTTCTCTGTGCATTTCATGTTATGTGCACTTTAGGCCCATTTTCTGTGTGATTTCATAATTATTGTTCTGTTGCCTTACTTGGTGTTTTTATGTGTCTAGAGAATGTGGTGTGCCCATACTAGTGGCTTTTCGGTTTTTACTGCAGGTCCAAGGGTCATGTGCGTGTTTCGGGATTGTTCGGAAATCCCAAACGGTAAAGGAACACTACACACGATCAGCGGATCTATTGCGCACGACCACTAGTCGTGCGCCACTGATTGTGCACACTATATTCTCCATTTTCCAAGTTCTGTCTGTGGCAAACGCATGACCATTGGATATAGTGCGCACGACCGCTGGTCGTGCGCCACTGCTCGTGTGCGTTATCCCATTTTTCTGGAGTTCTGCCACTGTAGATCGCACGATGATTGGATTCAGTGCGCATGACCACTGGTCGTACGCCACTGATCGTGCGCATTACTTTTTTTGGCTTTCTATAAATACGCAGGTTCCGCCATAATTCAGAATTCTGGATTTTTTCTCTGCCATTTTTGTCTCCGAGGAGGGTTCCGCAGATCTCCTTCTTCCTCCACCGTAGGGAGGGGCTCCTGGCAAGCTTTCAATGCCAATTCAAGTCGGTGCTTCCTCTCAGTCTCCACCTTCATCCTTGAGCTTCAAGAACGGTTTGACCTAGCTTTCACCATCAAGCTCGGAGGAGTTTGTGTCATCCTCCACTGGATCGTGACACGAATAAGACGGGTCCATTGGGAGTTAGTGACATCCTCCTCTACACCGGACGCAGTTGAGGACTGAGCTAGAACGCTGATTGACAACTCAACGATTTCTTCCGTGAATCCTCAACAAGACTTTGGATCCGGTCGATTTCACACTCTCTTCTTCTTTTGTTGTTGATAGTTTAGTTAAATCTCTTGTATTTGATGAAGTGTGCTTAATTTGTTATACGTTTATGTATAATCATATCTATGTGATTTTATATTAACGTTATTTGCTTGAGGTGCGCCATTATCCATCCTACATCACTTAGTGCCACACGGGTAATTGCAAGTGGCGTGCGTAGCGAAGAGGTGCTCACGACCCTTATTCCGCCATTCTTACCACCTCATCCGCAAGCCTTCTCATCCATCCTCCTAGTAATTCGGTGCATAGAGGCCCATGTAGTTTTCCATCCGCCTGGCGAAGCATTGTATAGCGGCATCGCATAGGATTAGTTTATTATTGTTTTACTTTCTTTTTCCACAGTAATAAAAACCCCCTTCGTAAACACCGACCTAAGGACTTCAATCTCAAGTCCTCCTCAAAGTTAACTCCACTTTACTGTGTTCCTTGAGAGATCGATACTTGGGAAAGCCTCCCCATTTTATATTACTTGTGTGACCGATACACTTGCCGTAAATCGCATCAAGTTTTTGGCCCCGTTGCCGGGGAACACAGTCGTGTTAGTTTTTGGAGAGGGAGATAGGAGATAGAAGCCCTTTTCCATTTGTTCATTGCATGTTTCTTCTTTTCTTTACTTTTTAGAATTTGTTGCTTATTTTTCTTTGTATCCCTTTTCTGAGTTTTGGTAGAAAGCAAGTTCGTGCTATTTTTATTCTAGTGTGTAGCACCCTTTCGGTAAATATTTTTGTTCGCGATGTATTCCATAGCCGAGTGCCATCTCAATGACACTTTGCACCGATACATCGATGCCATGGCTATTTTAAATGCCGAACATTGTATTCGATGTTTGCTATATCAAGGTATTGGCCATATGGTGAAGGATTGCCCTCGCTTGTACGAGCCTTCTCCCTCTAAGGGCGTGTGCGCAACAAGCTCCCGTTTGCGGAAGATTATTGTGGTTATGCCTATCAGGGTGTTGTCTGGCCCATACACTGACATCGCTCATCTGGCTCGTTCTTTACCCGTTGAGATTATCAAAGAATCTCTCGATGCATATAGATCCTTCATGGGTCCCTCGCTCCCTTTTTACGAGCTTCCCTTGAGTGATGACTACCACTCTGGTATTATCCAGCAAAAAGAGGATAAAGAATCCATGGGCGCTCCTGTATGGGACGTAGAGATTGTTCGCGTTGACGGGGTAGTGTCTGCGAATGATTTTACGATGGGGACTGCTCATTCTATGCCTGATTTCGAGAGCAGTTTTTCCCCTCCACAATTTTTGCCTGATCATGCTACTCTCTTTTCTTGTGAGTCGGACGATGATGCCATAATCTTGGGTGATTCGACGCACGAGGTTGTGCTGAAGTGGGATGATGACTCTACTATCTCCGACGGAGAAGGTGGATCTTTAGAACACTTTTACGCACCCGGTGGGATGAGGAATGTTCTCTTTCCGATGCGGAGATTTGCACCTCCTTATTTGGTGAGGCGGTTCCTCTTACCACCGCGGACATCGAGTCCTCGGTTTCCTCCCTTTACGACTCATATGACACCGACAGTGATCTATGTTTGGATCCTGCTGGGAGTGAGACCGGGACCACTCCCTCTATTTTTGATTATTTTAGTTCTTCATCTCCTTTATTTATTGATCCCCTCTCTGTATCTGAGCCTGTGCGGGTTGATTCTTCGCAGGTGCTTCAGGAGGAATTGGAGCTGTCAACTCAAGTCATGGATGATAACATCCTCTTTCGCGAGTAGGTTGATTCTTCCTCCACTGAGGAAGCTCCATTCATTGATTTCTCCTCCTGCCGTCTCCCCGTAGATGATACCTTGTTGGACAAGGATTTATTTTGTGGTGAGATGAGTGAGGACCAGCGCTCCTCCTCTTCTTACTTCTTATTTCCTCTACTTGTGTTGTGCAGGTATTATTATTTAGGTAGAGGGGTAACTGTTTTATCGCCGTATCGGTACCCGTTACCGAAACGGATAATGGAACAGTTACATGTGCACTTTTCTTTTCATAGGCCAATTAGCTAGAACCTTTTCCTTAGCTAAATAAGTCGTGTTGGGTGGACAATAACCCCAGTATTTATCTTACATTTCCTATAGTTTTATTTTTCAAGTATATTTTAGTTTTAGTATTTCTTTGTATTTGGTTTATTTTTCTTTTGTTTTTGAGGAGCTCACCCCTGCATGTATTCATGGAAAATCATATTGGTGGGGTTGTGATTCTTCGTATGGAGGACCTGCTTCTATGTTTTCACGCATCTTCTGGTATGCTCACTAGCTGAGCATTGTGTAACCTCTTCCCTTGTCTCTATCTAATTTTAATTTCAATATCATATACTGTGTAGCTTAGTTTAAGTCTGGGCGAGAGCCAGTATTTGTTACCTTTTGCACGCGCACATTTCATTTGCATACTAGAAGCTTTTATTATTTTATTTTGATTAGTTCATTGCATCGCACACCACTGCACCCACATGAGCACGTGCTTAGCTGTTAGCGTGCTGTAAGTTAAACTTGTTTCTTTTGTATGATTTGAAAAAATTATTGTGCTGCCATAGGATTGTAAGACGGAATAAAATGTTGACCCTGCTGTGCTCCTAGTCAAGTGCTCTCATCTCGTGTAGAAATTGGAGTAGATTTAATTTTTCTGTATGCTTATAGTTTTATATTTTTCTAATTGCGTAAATACTATTTATTCTACTCAAAATTGGTGAATCTGGTGTGAATCTGACGGTAGCTTAGGGATGTGTGTAGATGGCCATTAGATTCATATTGCTCGAGTCGGAGGATGGATTGTCTTTCTCGTTGACTAGAACTTGCCCCAAGCTATTCTTAAAGCATGGGTATAGGTTAGTTCAATCGCATGAGTGTGATGTAGGCCATCATTTTGGCCTAGTTGAGCTTTGTACCGTTCCTAACGTCTTATCCTCGCTAGCCCCGTTGTGCCTACCCTTCCTTTTGATTTAGGTCGACCATTATTTCACCAATGTCTCATAGCCAATCCTAGTCGCACACCCAAGTCGAGTTTTAGTGTTTTACATTTTCATTTTGGGGGTGTTAATGTGGTGATATTCCTTGTGAATATGTGGATGTGCTCCAAAGTTTTTATTTGCTGAATTTGTTAAAATAAAACGATGATTTTAAACAAATATACAAAAAAAATATTTTGCGAAAAAGAAAAGTGAAAAGAAAAATTATAATTGAAAATTCTATTTGAGATGAGATTGTATTTGGAGGAGGCGGTGCACATACCTATATTTTAAAAATTAAGTCCGGGGGTGTGGTGTACCTGCATGTATTTTGGTTAGCAGATAGCTTCTTTTTTATGATAGCTCATTTGGGTTAGGTGTGTAGCCTTATTATTTATCTTTGTTTACCTTACCGAAACCCAAGCCCCATCTCTTCACCTAAAGTCCTGCTGATTCGTGTGCGAACCAAGCCAGTGCCGTGGAGAGAGTGCGAACGGGAAATCATATGGTCACTGACACTGGTGGATTCCTTTAGAGGTTATCCCGAGCCCCGATATTTGGCAATGCTCGCCTTGCGATTAGTCTACTTTCTCCCTACGCATGACCGAAAGATTCAGCGTGATTCCATTTTTGAGAAGTAATAAAATGTTGATACGCACTGTGAAAAGTATAAACTATTTTGTATGCTTAGGAATTTCCTCTATTATATTTTTACACGTGCGAGCATGCAACTTTGCATGGTACTCAGTATCTCAATTTCTATGTTAGCTAGTTTATTTTCCTTATCTGCATAGATTTTGTTTGCTCGGGACGTGCAACAGGTAAGTTTGGGGGTGTGATGAGTCCAAGTTATATACATATTTTGGACTCATCTGCTCCAGTTTCCTCCTTATTGCACTACACTTGAGAGCCACAATTGTTCATATTCGTTTCTCTGTTCATTTCATGTTAAGTGTACTTTAGGCTCGTTTTCTGTGTGATTTCATAATTATTGTTCTTTTGCCCTAATTGGTGTTTTTATATGTCTGGAGAATGTGGTGTGCCCATTCGGGTGGCTTTTCAATTTTTACTGCAGGTCCAAGGGTCGTGTGCGTGTTCCGGGATTGTTCGGAAATCCCAAATGGCATAGGAATACTGCTCACAATCAGTAGATCTATTGCGTACGACCACTGGTCGTGCTCCACTGATCGTCCACAATATATTCTCCGTTTTCCAAGTTCTATCTGGGGCAACCGCACGACCACTGGACAAAGTGAGCACGACCGCTGGTCGTGCGCCACTGCTCGTGCACGTTATCCCATTTTTCTGGAGATTTGCCACTGCTGATCGCACGATCATTGGATTCAGTGCGCATGACTAATGGTCGTCCGCCACTGATCGTGCGCATTACTTTTTTCTTCTTTCTATAAATACGCAGGTTCCACCCTAATTCGGAATTCCGAACTTTTTCTCCACCATTTTCGTCTCCGAGGAGGGTTCTGCCAATCTACTTCTTCCTCCACCGTAAGGAGGGGCTCTCGGCAAGCTTTCAATGCCAAATTCAAGCCGGAGCTTCCTCTCAACCCCCTCCTTCATCCTTGAGCTTAAAGAAGGGTTTGACCTAGCTTTCCCCATCAAGCTCGAAGGAGTTTGTGTCATCCTCTACCAGATCGTGACACAAAGAAGACGGGTCCATTGGGAGTTAGTGACAGCCTCCTCTACCCTGGATGAAGTTGAGGACCGAGCTAGGACGTGGATTGAAACCCCGACAATTCCTTCCGTAAATCCTCAGCAAGACTTCAGATCCGGTCGATTTCACACTCTCTTCTTCTTTTGTTGTTGATATTGTAGTATGACCTCTTGTATTTGATGAAGTGTGCTTAATTTGTTATACGTTTGTGTACAACCAAGTCTTTGTGATTTTATATTAACGTTATTTGCTTGAGGCGCGCCATTATCCATCCTCCACCACTCAGTGTCGCACTAGCAATTGCTAGTGGCATGCGTAGTGAAGAGGTGCTCACAACCCTCATTCTGCCATTTAAAGCACCCCATCCGCAAGCCTACTCGTCCATCTGCTTAGCGATTCAGTGTATAGCGGCCCGTGTAGTTTTCCATCCGCCTGGCGAAGCATTGCATAACGTCATTGTATAGGTGTAGTTTATTAGTGTTTTACTTTCTTTTTCCACAACAATCAAAACACCCTTCGTAAACACCGACCAAAGGACTTCAATCTCAAGTCCTCCTCAAAGTTAACTCCACCTTACTGTGTTCCTTGAGATATTGATACTTGGGAAAGCCTCCCCATTTTATATTACTTGTGTGACTGGTACACTTGCCGTAAACCGCAACATATCACTGGTGATAGCGATAACACTCGACACTTTCAATGAAGAGTTGAGTAGACTCAACACTCTCTACGCACTCGACGCTCTCGACGCTCTCAACGCACTCAACGAAGCATTGAGTGAGCTATCAGAGTGGTGATAGTGGGTATCGCTGGGTAATACTGCCACGTATGGCTAGTTACGTGTCGGATGGCCTGACGCTGGCCAAAGAGTGGTGGTTGACTGAGGTCGTCTACCGCTGCTATCGCCGAGGAGATAACGGATATCACCAGGTGATAGCGTTAAGATTGACTTGTCAGTTGAAATTGTAACCTTTACTTTCTTTTGATGAGAGGATTGCGTGGCAGAGTTTATTCCCAAGGCTGCTTAACCGGATAAGAGGCGGAGAGAAGATTCATTTCTCTTCTCTCACTATCTCTCATCCTTCTCATCAAGTTCTTGGAAGAAAGAAAGAAGAAGGCTGGAGGCTGAAGCTTTGCTAGCTTAGTGAAAGAGGTCCCGTGGTTGGAAAAGAAAACTAAGGCAAGATCCGTGAAGAGGAAAGTGAGGCGCTCCTTTCCATCTGGATAGAAAGCTTACTAATGGCTCCGAAACGAATTTTGAGGGTAACGATCTTCCTTCTTGGACAAGTGAAGTCCTTCTTTTGCATTTGCATGCAATCGCCACCAAAAGGTGGAGAATCGAGGAGATTCTGTTGGGTAGATACGTGATATCACCGGGTGGTTTTGCATATAGAATCTGGAAATTGCAGTACGGAATAGGAATACTTTGTGAAGTCCATCCAGACAGGTTGGTCTTGATTGGTGATGTTTTATTTTGCTTGTCGGAGAAGTCTCCGAGTATAAACGAGTAGTTTGGAGGGTCTGTGGGTTGTACCTGCGAAATAAGAGTAGTAGGAAGTACTGGAGGTGTGCTGCAGGAAAATACCTAGAAAATACCACAGTTTGCATAACTATTGGATATCGCCGGGCGACATCGAGTATCGCTGTCGATAGCTCTTGATGAGCGCTGATTACTGTGAAAGACCAGTTTTCTAGCCCTGCAGGATGCTGGAGGATTTTGGCTGGAATGATGTTCCAGTTGTGGCTGAGTCTGGAGATAGAAAAAAGTTCTGTCGCTAACGCCAGGCGATAGTGACTATCGCTGGTGATAGATTCCAGATAGCATTTTTTGTTGTTGTTGCGAAACCTGTATCCGTGAGACAAGGTGTGCAGCATGAGAAGCTGTGAGTCGAAAGAGCCCAGCTATTGTCCATGAGTGTTATGATTAAGCACTGCCGGCTTAGGTCCTGGGGACATATGAGTGGAAAGTGATGATGAGAGCCTGTTGTGCCCAGCAATAAGGCTAGTGAGATAAATGGGAAATGGGAGGCTGACCCACGTCTTGTCGTTCGCCATGATGGTTGTGACCGTCAGCGTTGACCTAGCGATTTGAGCAACGAGAAATAGCTGAACTGTACCCGCGTTATGCCCGTTCGACTAGAGTGCATAAAGTAATTTGCGTCGTTGCAGCGCATAATGAGTCTTTGGCCTGGAGCCGGAAATACTAGAAATGCTAAAAGTTGACCGTCAAGTCTCGGAACTCTTAACGGTGGTGGGACCCTGGGAATCCGGTACACCGAGAATATGCCCTGAGTGCACAGAACGTTTGGCCGCTGAGGTACACATTTGTGATATACTGAATGGTGCTTGAGTGTGCCTTCTTGTGATATATCTGTTATGTTAATGCTATGCCTGCAGGGAAGGAATATCGTTGCCCCGGGAATGTGGTAGGATTGTTATAAATTGGTCAGCCGAAAGCTGACCGTTGCCTTGTTTGCCACCATCTACTGGAATGTCCCTGTGTAGGCGTTGTAGAGCCGAGTGGGAAATAGCGGGTTGCAACCCTGAAGCTATGCCCTCCCTCGAAGGCCAAGCGAAGTTTTATAGCTTTCATGTATGGCCGGCCTGCTTGCCGATGTCTGTAAACGACACTTCTAAAGAATAATTGTAAGGCCTCAAGGCTGTAATAGTTTGGCTACTATTGATTGTTGTCGGGCGATAGTAACTATCATTGGCGATAGTATCCTTTTGTGTATTTTGTAAGAACATTCCAGTGTATATATATTGGACATTGTTGTGATACTTGAGTTCAAAAGTTAACCCTTAAAGCTTCCGCTAGAATGCTCTGTGTTAGGATTCATTTAGTCTTTGATATTAACATGTAACTCCACCGATTGTCCATGTGATATGGCATGGGGCCCCGACCGCACCCTCAGTTATATTTCATGTGACAGATGGAGGTGTTATAATTTAGTATCAGCTTGTTTTGCTCTTCCTCCTGCGAATTCGTGGTAAAATTCATTTGAGGGGTGGAGAGCACGTGTTTGTGCTTACCGTTATAACAAAACCCGAACTTAAGAATGTCCACTTAGGAATGAAAATACACATGTTTGAGGAACCTGTGTGTTCATAATAGTCGTTGTTTATTGTTGAGTAGTCGTTAAATCATGTATTTTGCGCTTATATGTGACTAGAAGTGGTGCGGGCAGTCTGAACCCCAATGTTCTATTGAGAGTGCGGCACCAGCAGATGTGCCCACACCTCCTCCTTCTGCGGAAATAGTACGTTTAGTTGCTGAGACGGTATTTGCAATGATGAATGCACAGCCGACTGGGCAGGTGCGACCTGCGATGGTGCCAATTTAGGTTGGTGTAGCCGAGCCTGTAGCTGCTTGGCAAGTGCCTGCTGAGGCTTTGGCCAATAAGCGAGCCACTAAACAGCAACTTAAGCATTTCATTAGCTTTAGTCCTCCTATGTTTACGGGTGCAGGATCCCCAATGTAGGCAGCATACTGGATTTTGTGAGTTAAGATTATATTGACGGCAATAGAGATAAAGGAGGGATATAAGGTCACCTTGGCCACTTTCCTATTGGTAGGAGAGGCTCATCTTTGGTGGGATGAGTTGGAGTTACACCACTTCGTAAGTAGAAGACTACTGGAGATCTCGATGGAGAATTTTTTGAGATCATTCTTGGCAAATCATTTGCCGTCGTCGCAGCAGATTGCCATAGAGAATGTGTTCCAGCGTTTAACTCAGGGCGAGGGTAGTGTAGATGACTACCTGCATGAATTTACAAGGTTGGGACATTATGTGAGATTTATTTTTGCTGATGAAAAGCGTAATACCAATAAATTCTACGAGGGACTGCGAGATAAGTTGAGGTTACAGCTCTCGAGTCCTATGAACCAAGGTTTCCAAGTGTTTGTGAATACGGCTCGTTCATTAGAGGAAGACATGAAGAGGGTGCATGGAAAGAGGGAATTGGCTATGATAAAGCCCAAGATCAAAATGTCGGGTCCTGGAAAATCTGACTACCGCAAGAGATGGAATAAGAAGTCCAAGTCTTCTGGACAGGCTCCTTTTACTGGAGCATCTGGAGCAACATAAAGGGGAGGTCCGCCCACATGTTACACATGTGGTAAAGTGGGACACAAAGCCCGAAACTATTGGAGTGGCCCTCCAAAGGCAGATAAAAATGCAGGCACATCGTATGCTGGGAAATAAAAGATGGTGGAGTCTACTGCATCCCAATATACTCCATCTCAGCTGAGGGTGTATAATCTTGGCCAATAGGAGGCCATCAAATAGGTTGATGTCATCATAGGTACGAGTAGTATATAGTTTTCATGCTTTATATACTTTATACCTTGTGAATTGCTTGTGTATAACTTGATAAGTATAGACTTTGTCCTTATTCAGGACTATCCAGTGTGAGTACTGTTCGATACAGGTGCTTCTCATTCGTTTATATCTGAGGATTTCATATCGCGGATCAGAGTGCCTACTCTTATGTCGATAGATAAAGTAAAGGTGTTGTTACCTAACAGATGCATGATGCATGCAGATAGACCTTGTTGTCTTGAGGTACAGATTGGAAGTCAGGATTTCAGATTGGAAGCATCTGTGCTGCCGATATCTGAGTTTGATGTAATCTTTGGCACGGATTGGCTCTCGAAGAAGCGTGCTTGCATAGATTACAACTCTAAGGAAGTCACACTGGGACAGAAAACCGAATGAGAGACTAAGTTCGCTATTATGTGATGATCGAGCAAGATAATGATGTCTGCTCTCCAGGTAGTCAAGGCGGTTCGGAAGGGCACAGAGTTTTTCTTCATGCTATTGGAGGCTGTTGAGCCGAAGTCCAGTTTGAGTGACGTTCCTATCATATCTGAGTACCCAGATGTGTTGCCTAAGGATCTTTCGGGGTTACCTCCCTAGCGGGAGATTGACTTCACTATAGAGTTTGTGCCAGGTGCGAAACCTATGACATGCTCACCATACCGAGTATCACCAAAAGAGATGACAGAATTGAAAGTGCAATTGCAAGAATTGCTAGAGCAAGGCTATATACGTCCAAGTATGTCACCTTGGAATGCACTGGTTCTCTTTGTAAAGAAGAAGGATGAAAGCTTGCGGCTATGCATTGATTATCTAGAGTTAAATAAGCTGACAGAGGATAACAAGTATCCGATTCCATTGATTGATGGCTTGTTTGATCAGCTGGTGGGTTCAACAGTCTAGTCGAAGCTATATTTAAAATCTGGTTACTACCAGTTGAGGATTCAGGAAGATGACATTCCCAAGACGGCGTTTGGTATATGCTACGGTCATTATGAGTTCACTGTAATACTGTTTGGGCTAACAAATGTGCCATTGATATTCTTGGACTTGATGCATCGAACCTTTAAAGACTACTTGGACCTGTTTGTGATCATCTTTATTGATAACATATTGTTGTACTCTCATTCCGAAGAAGATCATGCAGATCATTTGCGGATGGTTTTGCACACCCTGAGGAGAAACAAGCTCTGTGCCAAGTTCTCAAAGTGTGAGTTTTAGCTACCATCAGTGGCTTTTCTTGGCCATGTGGTAAGTGGAGAAGGTATTGCGGTGGATCCGTCGAAGATAGTTGCGATGCGGGAGTGGCCTGTGTTGTCTACTGTAGCATAAGTCAGGAGCTTCCTTGGACTTGCTGGCTACTACAGGCACTTTGTAAAGAACGTTTTATGTATAGCCTTACCTATCACTATGCTGATGCGGAAATATCAGAAGTTCATTTGGACGCCTGAGTGCGCGCGAGCTTTTGAGGAGTTAAAGAGTCGTTTGACCACGACGTCGATCTTGAGTTCTCCATGTGGTACAGATGACAATGAGATTTTTAGAGATGCTTCAGGGAGCGGCTTAGGCTGCGTTCTTCTTTAGTTCAGAAAGGTTATTGCTTATGGCTCACGCCAGTTGAAAGTACTCGAGCGAAATTATCTAGTCCATGACTTGGAGTTGGCGGTTGTGATTTTTGCACTTAAGTTGTGGCGTCACTACTTATATGGCGTGAAAGTTGATATCTTCATGGACCATTAGAGCCTTCAGTACTTAATAGATCAGAAGGATCTGAACATGCGACAATGGAGGTGGATGGAGTTCCTTGGGGACTACACCTTCCAGATACACCATACTCCCGGGAAGGTGAATTTGGTTGCTGTTGAAACCGAAAATTCAATCTCTTTGGAGTTCACCCTTGGGTAAGGGGTCATCGCACACTTACTTCTCTCCTGTGAGCCAAACGACTAAAGAAATGGAACAGGGAACAGACCCAAGGGATCAGAATGGAGGTCCCACCACATACCCGAAAGATCTTAGTGCGCTTCCCCTCCTTAGCCAAATGCCGAGCTAAGGATACCTCAGAAAGCGCAAGAAGACCAGGGCATAAGAAAAACATGGCTTCTGAGGTACCCCCTTGTATCTATTTATAGTTTTCTGAAAATGGCTTACAAATAGCCAACATATGCTGTTCTAAACAGCTATATGCAGCCAAAAGTGGTCTGCCAACAACGTAACTCTGCTGTTCTGGAAAGCTATTTGCACCCCCAGCAAGGGCATCCAGGTAATTTTGCCTCTATACCCCATAGGGCATGTTTCTCAGACACGAGATCAACTTGCATCCACTCGCCACCCTACTGGGTGGATGCGGCCTAGCTCCTGCAGCTTGCCCTCCATACTTAGGCGAGCGCGAGCAGGGCTGCTGTGGCTCGCCTGCCCTCTTCGGAGGTGGGCTAGTGACAAGGTCGCCTATGCGAAAGCGGGCTGGATGGTCTGGCTCGCGCTCGCACGCGTAGTTTTAGCGAGAGCGAGCCGACTGTATGGATTCGCTCGTCGGCTATTCTGATGCTGGCCGGTTACTCTGGCTCGCTCGCCTGGCCTAGTGAACCCTCTCGAAGAACAGGGGGTTGTACACAATGCACACACTTTTTGAGCTTTGGGAAAGCTCAGAAAGAATTATCCACGCCTAAGTGTTCGGTGAGTGCTTTACTGAGCTGGAGAGAATCTTTTGGTGTGTCCCACCATTATGCTGTAAATATGCCATCGGGCGTTCGAGAAAGATCTGCCTTTCTTTAACCTCCCTTGCGAACTGCAGCTAAACGATGCCTGTGTCCGAAGAGATGCTAGCGCGCCTAGCGGCCGTGATTGAGGGGATACAGGAGCAATTTCTAGACGCCGCCCCATGGTTGGCACGCGGATCGCCCGACCCCCTCTTTAGGCTGAAGAATGGGAAGATAGTCAGGCGGTCTCCTACGAACGACCACCCGGGTCGTTCGTCGGGGGTCCAGCTCGGCGGCCCGTGCCGAGGCCGCTCATAAGGTATGTAGGCCTCCTGTCTGATTCATCATTCTGCCTCTGATTTATTTTTCTACAGGAGACGCCTCACGAAGATAGAGGCGATGGAGGGGAGCAGGGTCATTCCCTTCCAGTGATAATTGAGCGGGCCGCCAGCCCTTCGTCCCAGGGCATGCCCCTCCGTAGATTTCACAGTCGCGAATTTCCCCTCGGCTAGGGAAATCCTTCGCTGTTCTAGATGAAGGGCTCTTTCAGGGCCGGCCGGGCACCTCCCGGCCATCTGCTAGCACGGGTGACGTGCCGAATCCCGGTGAGTTTGTATTCTTGCCTATTTATGATTGCTTTCTTTTTCTGATCTCTCCTTCTATAGGCTTTAACATGATCTCCTCATCCGTTGTTGACATCATCGAGGGGTATTCACCTCCCCCTTCTACGAATCACATCTCAGAATATTCAGGTAACTCGCTGGATGCTGAGGGGATGAAGATGCCGGTGACGCGACTACTTCAAAAACAATCCCTGCTGCTACAGGAGGTCTGCAATAAGGTAGATGAGTACAAGACCGAGGAGGAGGAGCGGTTTGCAGTTATGGAGGGAATGAGGCGTCCAGCTAACGGGGATGGAGTTACTTCTACGGGGGGTGCACATCACCCGTACGGAGGAGCATCTTAAGCATGCCACAGAGCAGGTCGACCTGGCCCAGCGTGAATTAACGGAGGTTCGCAAATACTTTTATCCTCACGTGCCGCCTCGATCCGGGATGTGGGGGCGGGGCAGGTGGAAGTGGATCCAGTACTAAGCCACCCACACCTTCCCCGCTATCGATCGCCAGGTCACGATCGCCCCTATATCCTGTACCGACTCGCGTAATAGGGCCATGAAATTTCTCTTCCTTCAGGCCATCGAACTCTTGCTTGTAATTATTTGAGACCTCTCGCCTGACCATGAGCTTATGTTCACTGCATATTACTTTTATGATTTCACTGCTTAGTTTTTTCTGGGCAAGTGCAAACGAGATGCTCTTGCCTGCCTACCCCTTCTTCAAGCGGGTGTGAGGTTGTTGAGCTGGCTCGCCCAGCCCGCCTACCTAGTATTGGCGGGAGCGAGCCGGGCATCCGTATAACGCGAGTCGAAGCAGCCCTCGTGCTGCTTTTGGCGAGTGCGAACCGCAGCTCGCCCGCCTCTTGGGCGGATCCGAGTGAGAGCAAATCGTTGCTGAATAGTCTTTGCGGAGCAGTATCGAGCTGGTAGGAATTCGCGATGGGTCCGGAAGTCGAAGAGTCAAGGCACATTTTGCTATCTGCACTTTTCCCGCCGGCGGAACATTTTCCCGCCCTTTTTTATTTATATAAATAGGCCATGCCGACCCTTTCTTACTTACCGCAGTTAAGACTTTCGTTCCTTCTCTACTTCCTGCGACCCCCGACTAGCCCGCTCCATGTGAGAACTATAGCGTCCCACTTAGCAATCTGTCTGTGAAATGGGAGGTGGCAGCGGGGACGCTGATGGGAGGAGCAAAAGCGCCTGGACTTTCTTCAAACACAATTTCTCCTACGCTGCCATTTCCGAAGGAGAATTCTTTGATGCGATCGGCAACTACATCCTGCCAGGCTTCGTGGCGAGGCGACCTGGGGAGGGGGAAAAAATCAATGACCTCATAGGAGAGGAAATCGCCATCTCCATAACGCACTTCGATGCGGGCCTCCGACTTCCCCTATGACCCGAGGTCCATCAAATACTGGAATACTTTGGGGTTGTCCCCAGCTAGATGACCCCTAACTCTATTGCCGTCGTGGTCGGGTACGCCTGCTTCCTGCGGGAAGAGCAAATCGAGTTCAGCCTCACGGTCTTCCGCAAGCTGTTCTCCTTCCGGGAAAATAAAGACGGGACTGCCTACTTCTTCAGCAATCACGTCAAAGTGCTGGAGGCAGTCAACAAGAGTCACAACTGGCTAAAGAATTTGTTTTCATCAAGGTGGACTTCAACAACGTCCCCTTCTTGCCAGTCCAGCTTAGCGAGCCGAGCTACCGCCCCTAGCCCGGGGGGCCATGAAGCTGAGCTGTGCGGGTTCTTAACAGGGAAGAACTTTGAAGTCGCATTTCTGTGCAGGAACTTGGACAACCTTGCCCCCGTCTCAGCTGAGCGAGGTAAGTTACTCTCGTATCTTTCTTTTTTACTTTATTTTCCAGTCAAAAACTCTTTCCCTATAGGCGAGCGGGACATTACCCAGCACCCTCCCTCTAAGAGAGCACAAATCGCTTCTGGTGAGCTAGCCCATGCCATGGTCGTGGCCACCGCGCATCACGAGACCCTAGACTCTACCATCCAAAAGCGGCCTAGCCACAAATATCCTCCACCACCGCTGCCGCCAAAGAATCCAAAGACCGCAGGCGGAGCACCTACCGCTGTCCAGAGGAAAGGCAAGGCCCCAGCGGTCCAGCAAACTGAAGATCATGCCCCTGCGACCGCCTCGATTAGCAGCTCCCCTGGCGAGTCGGCTGACACCTCCAGGCCTCAAGTAGAGAAGCAGCCCGTCGTTAAGCTGGTGTCGAGAGGGCATCACAACTTTGACCTCGGCATTCCCCTCCTCCAGTGGGACAAGGAGGAGAACCGGGCCATCATCTCTACCCAACTGCCAAGCTGGTTAGAATAGGAAACCATCATTAGGGAGGCCTACAACTTCTTGTTCGGCCTTTATGCGCCGGTAGACGTAGCGATCTATGACGAGGAGGACACGCGGGTGCTTGTTCATGGGAACGCGCGGTGAAGTTATTAGTTGTCTTACCTAAATCACATAGAGGGGGTGAATAGGTGAGTTTTGCGTCTTTTGCAGGATAGAAAAAATTTAGCGAACTAAGCACAAAATAACAACCAAGCAATCACAAAGGACACATAGATTTGTAGTGGTTCCCCAACCTTGGGTACATCCACTTTCCACTCACCGATCTAGCAAAGCACTAGACTCGGCTACTCCACTATTCTCGGATTGAAACCAATCATACACCTCAGAACAATGTTCCTACAACTCGATCCACAAAATGGATCTATACTCGGAAGATGAAAGCGTTCTACAACTCGGAGAATAATCTCCTACAAGAATAGATTGAAATAAGAAATAGAAACAGTATCTTTTCTCAGATTTGGAAATTTGCTGCTTAGGTCTTAATTCTTGAGCTTTGCGGTATAGTCAGAGAATTTGAAGAAGAAATGGTAGAATCCTTGATCTGAAAATTTCTTGACTTACAAGATCAAAGAGAAGATGAAGAGGTTGAAGAACGATCTTGATCTGCAAGTCGACTGGTCTGAATCTTCTTGAACGAAAGCCCTTGGTGATTTGCATGATGAGCGGCGGCGACTTCTGTTTAGGAAAGAGAACAGCAATTTAGAATTCTTAGAAAATTTCTTTAATGCGCTTAGGGTTAGTCAGAATGACAAGAACTTATATAAGATCTCCCTAACGGTCATAATTAACATTAATGACCACCACGTGTCCCAATTATATCAAGTCATTTGAAAAACGCGTCAGTTAGGACTTAGCGAAATTTTCTAAAAAGATGTCTGGATTACTCGAGTGAAAGAAGAACTACCCGAGTATTGAAAAGTGTTCTCGAGAAGACAATATTAGACTACTCGATAAGAAGCTCCTCAGGAAATTCCAGAATAATCCATTATCACTCGAGTGGAATGAGGGTTACTCGAGTGCTAGAAATGTTACTCGAGAAGTGGAAGTGAACTTCTCGAGAAAAATACTTACAGAAAATTCTGGGAATCAAGACTGATTACTCGAGTACTAGATTTAGACTTCTCGAGAAGTAGACAGACTACTCGAGTACAAGAGCTTCACTACTCGAGTGGGGTAGATACTTCTCGAGTACTTTCCTTCTGTCACTCGAGTCAAAGTGCTCATCCACTGGAGTGGTGAACTTGACTACTCAAGTATAATACTTAGAAAATTTCTAAAGAATAAAATCTGTCAATTCGAGGAAGAGAAGAAGTGTCCTTGAGTAATGGACTTGTCCTCTCGAGAACTAGATTCAAATTTCTCGAGAACTATTTCCTTTACTCGAAATCCAGACTAGACTTACTCGAGGACATCAAAAGGTTCCACTCGAGTACTATAATTCTACTCAAGTGAAACACTTAGAGAAGAATTTGGTTTATGAAGATTTTTCTTTCTTCAATGGAATCAGCAACATACATGTCTTTCTCCAACAAACCTAGTGCTTGAAAAATGAAGTGTATCCCAATAGAGAGGCTACACATGAGTCAACACCATGGATCACACAATGAGGGATTACATTGTATGGTCCTGTGTTTGGTGACCCATTGTAGACTTACATTGGTCTACACTTGGCAATTAAGTCCTGCAAACACAACTTAAATAATACATCAAATACAACTCAATTCATCTTATTTCAAGGGGACCTCATACAAATCTGGGTTAATGTGGATACAAAACCCAACAATCTCCCCCTATTTGTAGATGTCAGAATCCTCTACACTAAGGTGAATTACATAGACAAATAAAGAACTAGATATAAAGGAGAGAAAATAGAGTAACATGCACAAAGGTTGAAAACAAAGAGCAGATTATTAAAATTAAGGATTTATATAAATAGAATTGTCCAAAATTCATTTCTACACAATTCCAATCCACACTCTTAGAAATTTCTTTATTCTTTAGCTTGATGTTGTTGTTGCTGTCTGTCTTTCTTTTCTTGTTTCCTTCTCTGATAGCTGTATGGCTTTGGGTAGTATTTAGGAGGTTTTGGAGGTACATCAGGATTATTCCTTCCATGCTCTCGATCATAGAGTCTTCTTTTGGTCATAGATTTCTCATACAAGTCCCACTCATGGGAGCTGTAATAATCATGTCTATTCTCATTGAAGTCCAAAACTAACTTGAGAGTGTCAAGTATTAGTGACTTTGAGGTAGGACTCCAAATCTCTGCAAATTCATGAGCTTTTTTTCTCTGCCTATAGAATTGGAATGGACCTGCTAGCAGAAGCTCCATCACCATACTTTCTTTTCTTTGGAATATGAATCTCAGGAGGAGCTTGAAGAAGTATATCAGCTGGATCGGATTCCCAAACTTGAGAATAAGTTTCTGGAGGTGGAGCTTCAGAGCCTTTAGGTCTTGGAGAAAATGTATACTGAGGAACTGGAACTTGAGGATGCTGAGCTAGAGGATTCAGATGATGGGGAATTATATTTAGATCTGCTAGAAAGTCAGGGAAGATCTAGTTGTGCATCCACATAGCTGTATCATAGGTGTGAAATTTTACACCATTAATCTGATTCTACACATCAATATGAATTTCCTTCAGCTTTTCTTCCCAGAGAGTTTGATTGTTAGCATCTGATGTTTCTAAATATTCTTTGACTAATGTCTCCCCCTTTCTGACTTCTACATTTAGTTCCTTTATGGCAGATTCTTTGAAAGTACCCACTTCTTCACAGATTTTGAAAGTGTGCACTTGGGCCAACTTTTCTAACTGTATCTGATTATTAGCAAGAGTAACAGATTGTTCCATCACTTTACCAACGCTGGTAATTGTGTGGTCTAGTGCTTTTCCACCTATTTGGAATATCTGTCTTAACTCATCAGTGTTGTACTGAATTTCTGCAAAGCCTCTGCTCATTTCTTTTTCAAGAGCAGTAACTTTCTCTTGAACAACCTTCAAGGAGTCATCAAAATATTTTCTCTGGTCCATCACCCTCTGTTCTATTTTAACTAGAAGATCATTGGTAGCAGGAGTTGGAGTTGCAGTATGAGGAATTGGAGGAGGAGGAGCAGTCCATGGAGTAATCTCTTCAATGATCACTGAGCTCTGAGCTCTGGTAGTGTGAAGCAGAACATCTCCTTCCTCACCAATGATGATGGGAAAAGTAAAGTCCAAGCTCTTCAGAGGAGCTTCAACTGGTTTTGGAGTCTGATCTTTCTCATTAGAAATCAATATGGTCTCATCTTTCTCTTTGTCAGTAGCAGGAGATTGGGGAACAGGGGATCCTGGAGATGGAGTATGAGAGGGTGATGGTACTGGAGTTGGTTCCTTGGATGGTTCAACAGGTTGGTCTGTCTGGAGGGGAGGAAGAGGCTCTTCATAGCTTAGTTCTTCTATCATCTAATTAATGTATTCTACAGTAGAGTGTATGGTTTCTTATACTTGAGTATCCGATGGAGTTTCTTCTGGAGTGGTTGGAGGGCGAGAAGCAGCAGCAGGTGGAGTAGGTATTCTTTCTTCTTGAACAGGAGCAGGATCCCCCTCTATAGCTGCACCAGATGTGCTAGCAATATGAGGTTGAGAGGGAGATGGAGTCATGTCCTCTGTAGCTGGATGTACATGAGCTATATCAGCCTGGGCAGGATTCAGCAATTTCAGTTCCCATCGCTGAATAAAAGAGATTGATACTTTATTCATATGGTGGAGAGTTGTTCCTTTGGAGAAATCAAAAACATCTGGATTTATCTCATGCAGTAGCAGAGAGATGATTCTGGAATAATTAGGAGCCTTGATGCTCTCCCTTATCTTATCAAGAATCAGTATAGCAAATTGAAATCGTTTTCTGCAGATTATGGTAGTCATGATATCAAACAGATCCAATGAGATGTCCCTAATAGAACTTGTCTTACATAGGAGAATCTTGCCAATGATGTCCACAAGGAATTTTCTTTTAGGGTTGAGGTCTTGTCGATGAATGGAAAGAACCTCTGTTAAAAGTCCACAAAATCTGCAAGTTCTGTCAGAATCTTCATGATTTAGAGCATCTTCTTCAAAAACTATGGGTAGCCGAAGAAGTGTGGAGACAGAGGTCTTGGTAAGCTTGATCTTAATTCCCTTGACCTTGGACTTAAGGACCTTGCCATTTCTTCTCACTTTGATATTTTTAAAGAATTCTTCAACTTCAGGAAAAAGTATCTTGCAGGGATGTTGAAGAACGAAGGTCAAGCCGGCGGCGTCGAGAAGAATGAGAAGATTTTGGAAATCATCTGAGAGATCGGAAATACCGGCGACAACGAGTTCACTACCAATCCCAACTTTGGAAGACGGTGCCATTGTCTAGAGAGATGAGAGAAATTGACTATGGGGGAGAAGACGGAGGCGTGCTCTGCGACTGCGGCGGAAGACAAAAGGACTTCCTTTCTTTATCGCGAGAGAGGGTTTTTGAATTTGTGAAGAAGATGAAATCCAGGTTTTCTATCTATATAACCCTAACTATCAATGCTTTTTGAAGTAATTAATCGAACATACCTTAGAAGTTTGCGGTATAAGATTCAGGTTGCGAATAAAGAGATTTGAATAGAATTTGAGACATTGTCTTCCTATTGCTCAAGTGGACCGACAGTACTCGAGTGAGAGAATGATGGTGCTCGAGTGATATCGTCATACTTCTCGAGAGGAAACTCATTACTCGAGTGGTATTACTCGAGTGACTTGCTGAGTTCTCGAGTAGTCTAAAGAAGTACCCGAGTAGTCATTTTCTTACTCGAGAAGTTAAGTCTGAACTTGAGAAATTTTTACTTTTGATGAAGTCCTTGATCTCTGAGCTATGTTGTGAGTCCTCTTTCTCTATTCTTCTTTATTGAGCATTCAAAGTTCTATTTTGAAGAACGAGAACTTGGCATCATCCAGCAGCTTCTTGTATATATCTACAATCTGCCTGTCAGTTGGGACATATTGTAGATCTAGTCCCCATGCTTAACATGCTCCCGGATGAAGTGGTATCGCAGCTCTATGTGCTTTGTCCGGCTGTGAGAAACTGGATTGTTGGCTATTGCAATCGCACTAGAGTATTCACAAAACAAAGGGATGTTTTGGACTTTAATATTATAATCTTCCAGTTGATTCTTTATCCATAGTAACTGTACACAACAACTATCTGTAGAGATATACTTTGACTCGGCTATTGAGATTGCAATATAGCTCTGCTTATTACTACTCCAGGAAATGAGCCTTCTTCCTAGGAATTAGCAACTCCCGGAAGTGCTCTTCCTGTCATCTTTGCTCCCTGTATAATCTGCATCTGAAAAACCAATTAGTTCGCTATCATTACTTCTTGGGTACAATAAGCTAAGATTTGGTGTACCTTTAAGGTATCTCAAAATCCGCTTTGTAGCAGCATAGTGAGATTCCTTAGAGTTCACTTGAAATCTAGCACATACACATGTTGAGAATAATATGTCTGGTCTACTGGCAGTAAGGTAGAGCAAGGATCCAATTATGCTTCTGTACTTGGTTTCATCAAAAGGTTTTCCTTCCTCATCCTTGTCTAGAGACATAGCTGAACCAATTGGAGTCCTCATAGAGGTTGCATTCTCCATTCAAAATTTCTTAATTAGCTCCTTGGTGAACTTTGTCTGCGAGATTAAAATTCCATCTTCACATTGTTTCACCTGAAGCCCTAAGAAATACTTCAGCTCTCTCACACTGTTCATTTCAAACTTCCCTTGCATAAGTTTTGAAAACTTCTTGTAGAGGTTGTCCTCAGTAGAGCCAAAAATAATATTGTCAACATAGATTTGCACTTGCAAAATCTTGCCTTCTATTTCCCTAAGAAATAATGTCTTATCTATCTTTCCCCTTGTGAACTTGTTCTCGAGAAGAAAATAGACAACGTCTCATACCAAGATCGAGGAGCTCATTTCAAAATATATAATGCTTTAGATAATAAATAATCATAATCAAGAAAGTTAGAGTCAACAAAACTTAGAGATTGTTCCACATACATCTCTTCCTTTATGTCTCCATTAAGGAAGGAAGACTTCACATCCATCTGAAAGACAGTGAAGCTCTTAAGAGCGGCATATGCTAGGAACAACCTGATTGCCTCTAGCATTGCAACTGGAGCATACATCTGGTCAAAGTTGATTCCTTCTTCTTAGCAATATCCTTTGGCGACGAGTCTGGCCTTGTTCTTTATGATTGTTCCATCCTCGTCCATCTTGTTTCTATAGACCCACTTTGTCCCGATGACATTATTACCTTGGGGTCTTGGAACAAGTTTTTAGACTTGACAACGCTTGAACTGATTTAGTTCTCCTTCCATTGCCATTATCCAAGATGCGTATGAGTTTGATTCCTCAAACTTCTTTGGTTCAACCTGTGAGAGAGAACTGAAATATAGATTCTCGTTAGCTGTACCTCTACGAGTTCTGACACCATCCCCGGGATCTCCTATGATTTGGTCCATTGGGTGATCCTTCAGATGTCTGAGCTCTAGAGTCCTTGCATCTGAAGTGTCTTCAACCACCTGAGTGACTTCATCAATTTGGATGATTTCTTCATGTTGATCATCAACCTCTCCAATTGGGGTTGGAGTGGTGATCTTGATGAACTTTTCACCTATTTCTTCAGTCGGCTCACCCAAGTTAAGTTCTTTCATCTTTGAACCTACATCTTCAATGGACACACTATAAGAGTTGCTTTGCAACAAGCTTGTCTCATCAAATACAACATGAATGGATTCTTCTACAACCCGAGTTTTTCTATTAAATATCCTATATGCCTTACTATGGCTACTATACCCTACAAAAATACCTTCAAAACTCTTTTTGCTAAACTTGGTAGTGTGATGCTTGCCATTTTTAAGGACAAAGACTTTACAACCAAAGATTCTAAAATATGAAACAGTCAGTTTCCTGCCCCTTAGAAGTTCGTAAGGTGTCTTATTATGGTTCTTGTTTATGAGTGCTTGATTTTGCAGGTGGCACGCAGTGTTGACGGCTTCAGCCCAGAAGTATTTCGGTAGTGAAGCATCACTCAACATGGTCCTGCATGCCTCTATGAGTGTTCTATTCCTTCTCTCAGCTACTCCATTCTGTTGAGGAGTACGAGGAGAGGAGAACTTATGAAAGATACCTAAGCTTTCACGAAATTATGTCATGGCCCCAAACTTGAACTCTAATCCATTGTCACTTCTGATTTTGACTACGAACAGTTGTATTCATTCTGGATCTGCCTGACAAAATTAGTAAAGATGTCAAAGGTATCTGACTTGTGTTTTAGAAAGAAAACCCACATAAAGCGCGAGTAATCATCAATAAAAACCAATGTATAATCCTAACCTCACAAACTTCTAACTTGTAGTGGACCGAACAAGTCCATATGAAGTAGATGTAAACATCTATTACAATCTTTGCCAATAACGCTTTTAAAGGTAGCCCTTGTTTGCTTGCCTTTTACACATGTGTGACAAGATCTTTCTTTAGCGTACTTGACATTTGGGGCATCACGTACTAAATTCAGAGAAAATAATTTATTAATAGTTTTGAAATTAATATGTGCTAGTCTTTTGTGTCATTGGTCACCAAGAGACGCACTATCTTTAGCCAAAAAGCACACTGGTATAGAAGAGTTTATACAAATAAAATTCAAATAAAATATATTTCTGCTTCGAGTGCCTGATAGAATCGTTTCCATATTGTCAAGTGATTTTATCAAGCACTTATCTACATGAAATTCAACAATGTATCCTTTATCACAGAGCTGGGTTATACTTATGAGATTGTGTTCCAATCCTTCAACATAAGCCACATCTGAGAAGGATACACTACCGTTAGTGATCATACCATAGCCTTTTGTAATTCCTCGGTCTGAACCTCCAAAGATGACCTTGGCCCGTTCAAGAGTGGAGAATAGTTCTGAAGAAGACTTCTTGTCTCGATCATATGCCGAGAGCATCCACTGTCCAAGTACCAGATAGGAGTTTTGGTGTCCTTTGGACATACCTGCAATTACAAATCAATTTGCCTTAGGAACCCAAACACGTTTGGGTTCTTTGTCTCTAGTTAGAGTACTCCCCCTACGAGTATTAGCATTATGAGTGGTCTTCCTCACATTGCTAACTTGAGGAGTCACATAATTTCTGGAGTTGAACCAGTAGTCAATGACAAAGTGACCAATTTTGCCACAACACTAACAGTCAAACATGTTGTATCTTTGCCTCAAATTCTCCTGCTTGACCTTTTGAGAAGGTGGTCTAGCAGGGGCAGCATTCTTGGAGGAAGAAGCTTCATGGTGATGGCAATCACATGTCTCCTTTTCCTTGAGAGGCTTTTCTACAGTAGGCTTTACCTTTGGAGCCTTCTTAATGTTATTACCATGATTATAAGGGCCATAACTCTGAAGAGTAATTTCTTCATAGGGTGCCTTAAAGACACTTTCACCGAAGTTATGGGGATGAGTCCATCCCTGGTAACGAGACTTGGGCTCTACATAAGTAGGCCTAGCAAAGTGACCATACGATGAGTCAGGATCAAACTCGTTCGATGGAAATATGACCTTCTTAAAAGAAGTCTGATCTTGAGGAGATTTCCCTTTCTCTTTGTCCAAAGCCTTCTTAGCTGCCTTATTCTTTCTCTGAGCCTTATTCCACCTAGAAGATTTACTAGGAGCTTTAACATGGCCTAGCCCAACACCTTTGGCCTTAGCTGAGAATTCAGCAATAAAAGGAAGGACAGTCTTGAGATTTGAGAAATTTTCAACAAGTTTCTTTTCTGCTTCATGTTGTGCTTCCAGTTCTTTTAAGATCTTCTCTTTTAGGTCTAGGTGCTCGAGATCCTTATTGTATTCTTCAATGGCAGTATTGAACTTATCTCTCAGTGAGTCTGTCTTAGCGACTTCCTCTCTCAAAGTGCTCTCTTCAGCCTTGGGAGACTTTATCTCTTTGGCTTGAGTTTTCACAACTCTACGACATTTGTCGTAATCCTTGATTAACTCCTTATACTGGGCCATGAGTTCAGTCTCATCGTCAGAAGAGCTGTTCTCATGATCATGTTCAGAAACATCAGATTCAGAAAGAGGAGTATGAGCATTTACCTTCCCAGTGAACTGGGGTTCTTGTTCATCATCAGTTTGAGCCATTAGCCAGAAGTAGGCTTCCTATTCTTCACTTGACTCAGATGAGTTAGAGTCGCTAAGATTCTTGCCTTTCTTGGCTACAAGGCTTCTCTCTATTCTCTTCTTATTGTAAGAAGATTTCTTCTCCTCTCATTTTCCACCCTCCTTCTTCTTGTGGGGGCAGTCAGCAATAACGTGACCTGACTTATTGCAATAGTAGCAAACGTTGTCAGTAGAAATGTGTTTGTTCTGTTTAGTGTTATACCTGTATTGGCTACTAGAGCCTTTCTTGTATCGATCACCATCATGATGTGATCTTCTGTACGAGGCATCCTTGCCTCTACATTGCTTCTTCTTGTTCAAGAATTTCTTGAACTGTCTTGAGAGTAGAGAGAACTCTCCTTCAGATAGTTCTGAGCCTGAGGTACTTAGATCCGAGGTTTCTTCTTCACTTTCTTCTTGTGCTGGGGTAGGAGAGGCAGCCTTAGACTTCCTTGAGGTGTCTGCCTTGAGGGCTATAGACTTCTCCTTAGATGAAGATCTGTTCTTCTCTTCTTCAGCTTTTCTTGAATTAATTTGTAGCTCATATGACATAAGCTTTCCAAAGAGATTTTGTGGGTCAGTTTCAGCTAGCTTTCCAAATTCCCGAATAGCACAGACCTTATTATACCATTCCTTAGTCAGGGATCTCAAGAACTTATCATTCAGTTCCCCATTGGTGAAGACTCGATCGTAGACTCTTATTCCATTAGCTATCTTGAAGAAGTTTTCAAAAGTATCTGCAATTGTATCCTTGGGTCCTTGTCGGAAGGCTTCATATTTTTGATTTAGACGGGATCTTCTATCATCCCTAACTTCTTCTGTGCCTTCCATCAAGGTGACGAGGGACTGCTATATTTCCTTAGCGGATTGGCAGTGAATCAGGTTCTGCAGTATAGAGTCATCAATTGTATTTGTGATAATATTTTTGGCGTTCATGTATAAAGGGACAAGTTCAATCTCATCTTTGTCAAGATCCATCAACTTCTTAGGAACTTTCTTTGTAGGATCTATAGTGGATACGGTCATAGGAACATAAGGACCTTTTTCAACAATCATGAAGATCCTTGGATCCACAACTTTCATGAAAACTTTAATACTCTCTTTCCACATGGGAAAGTTGTTCTTTGTACACAAGGGAAGCTTATCAAAATCCTTGGCCTTGTCCATGCTTGGATAACTCAAAAGATAACTTGGGTCAGATCAGATCAAGGTGTTAACCTTTTAATGATCAACCTGGCTCTGATATCAATTGAAGTTATTAGTTGTCTTACCTAAATCACCTAGAGGGTGGTGAATACGTGAGTTTTGCGTCTTTTGCGGGATAAAAAAAAATTGGCGAACTAAATACAGAATAAAAACCAAGCAATCACAGAGGACACAGAGATTTATAGTGGTTCCCCAACCTTTGGTACATCTACTTTCCACTCACCGATCTAGCAAAGTACTAGACTCGGCTACTCCACTATTCTCGGATTGAAACTAATCCTACACCTCATAACAACATTCCTACAACTCGATCCACAAAACGGATCTACACTCGAAAGATGAAAGCTTCTTACAACTCGGAGAATAATCTCCTACAAGAATAGATTAAAATAAGAAATACAAACAATATCTTTTCTCAAATCTGGAAATTTGCTGCTTAGGTCATCTTTCTTGAGCATTGCGGCACAATCAGAGAATTTGAAGAAGACACGGCAGGATCCTTGATCTAAAAATTTCTTGACTCACAAGAACAAAGAGAAGATGAAGAGGTTGAAGAACGATCTTGATCTGCAAGTCGACTGGTCTGAATCTTCTTGAACGAAAGCCCTTGGCGATTTGCACGATCAGCGGAGGAGGCTTCCATTTAGGAAAGAGAATAGTGATTCAGAATTCTTGGAAAATTTCTTTAACACGCTTAGGGTTAGTCAGAATGACAAGACCTTATATAAGATCTCCCTAACGGTTATAATTAACATTAATGATGGCCACGTGGCCCAATTATGTCAAGTCATTTGAAAAACGCGTCTGTTAGGACTTAGCGAAATTTTCTAAAAAGATGATTGGATTACTTGAGTGAAAGAAGAACTACTTGAGTACTAAAAAGGGTTCTTGAGAAGACAATATAAGACTACTCGAGAAGAAGCTCTTTATGAAATTTTAGAATAGTCCATTATCACTCCAGTGGAATGAGGGTTACTCGAGTGCTAGAAATGTTACTCGAGAAGTGGAATTGAATTTCTCGAGAAAAAGACTTGGAGAAAATTCTGGGAAATAAGACTGATTACTCGAGTACTAGATCTAGACTTCTCGAGAGGTAGACAGACTACTCGAGTACAGGAGCTACACTACTCGAGTGGGGTTGATACTTCTCGAGTACTTTCCTTCTGTCACTCGAGTCAAAGTGATCATCTACTCAAGTGGTAAACTTGACTACTCGAGTATAATACTTAGAAAATTTCTGAAGAAGAAAATCTGTCAACTCGAGAAAGAGAAGAAGTGTCCTCGAGTAATGGACTCAGCCTCTCGAGAAATAGATTCAAATTTCTCTAGAACCATTTCCTCTGCTCGAAATCCAGACTAGACTTACTCGAGGATATCCAAAGGTTCTACTCGAGTACTATAATTCTACTCGAGTGAAATACTTAGAGAAAAATTTGGTTTATGAAGATTTTCCTTTCTTCAATGGAATCAGCAACATGTCTTTCTCCAACAAACCTAGTGTTTGAAAAATGAAGTGTATCCCAATAGAGAGGTTACACATTAGTCAACACCATGAACCACAAAATGAGGGATTATATTATATGGTCCTGTGTTTGGTGACCCATTGTAGATTGAAATTGGTCTACACTTGGAAATTAAGTCCTGCACACACATAACTCAAACAATACATCAAATATAACTTAATTCATCTTAGTTCAAGGGTGACTTCATACAAATCTGGATTAATGTTGATACAATACCCAACACGCAGGCTCAGCTCCGCAGCCTAGAGCTGGCCCACATGGTGTGCATGAGGATTATGCAGCTGGAGCGGAATGCCCCCTCGCTCCAAAAGCTTGTTGATGAGAAGGAGAAGGTCTGCCATCTCGCCCAGGAGGAAGCAGAGCACCAGAAGAAGAGGGTGGATGCGGCTGATTCCGTCCTCACTGGGTACCTGGGAGGGGTGGTAAGTTCCGTGACTCGCACTTATTGCTTTGAGATTGCTTCCTCTTTCCTCAAGTTCATTTTATCCCTTCTCGCAGGATGCGGCGACGACTAAGCGTCTAGTCTTCCAGGTCTCCACCCTTGAGAAGGAATAGGAGACGTTATAAGCGCAGATGTGGGATCTGGAAACCGCAGCCACTACTCCGCCGCCCTCTAGTAGCAGCTATCAGCTTGCACACTACACCGAATACGAGCTGGAGGAGATGATGCAGGAGAATGCTACCGAGGCGGCGAAGTACACTCTCCAGATTCTGCAGCTGGCCGGCCTCATCACGAGTGAAAGCGCGGGTCTTTCGACGAGTGAGGTGGTACCAGAATTATCCCTTCTGGTACCTAGACCGGGCAACGAATCCTTCCAACCTCTTTAGGAGGGCTTGCCATCCGAGGGCTCGCCTTGCTGAATCCTCGCGCTGTGTTTCTTTTGTATTTTTTGTCATGTTTCAATGTAAACATGGGCTGGGTACCCAACTTGTAACTTTTCTTTGACCAATCAATGATATATATATATATATATATATATATATATATATATATATATATATATATATATATATATCGTTCCCTTTCTACTTCGTACTCGCGGCCTGTGTTGGATCCCTAGTTGATTTGGGCTAGGTTCACTGACTTAGGATGTGACCCATCATGTATAGCCAGGGTAATTTTGTGTCCTAGAGTCCAGGCCAAGTCCTTAGGTTCAACTTCAGATGGACCAGCTATGAACAAGACCATCAGAGACTCCAAACTTAGAGGATTTCAAGACTAAGTAAAGTGAGTTCGACGTTCGTCGAACTCAGCTCGATGAAAGGTGTTCTACGCTCGACGATCGTGAGACAATTCTTAGTGTTGAGCTCGACGATCCTTGTTCTCTGTTTGACGAATGTTGAGGTTCTTCATCAAGCCAAATTCAGGACAACTTCAGAATTTTTCTAAGTCCAGCTTCAAACTTTGGTCGACGAATTAGATTCTGAGCTCGACGAACTTGGACCTCAAGTTCTTAGCTTCTCAGGTCGACGAATGATGAATCTCAGCTCGACGAATGAAGATTGTCTGTTCGACGAATGAAGATCGTCTGTTCGACGAATGAAGATTGTCTGGTCGACGAACTCAAGCTCAGCTCAACGAACTCAAACTCAGCTCGATGAATTGTGTTCTTCGTTCGACGAATCCAGACTAGGTCTTCTTCAGGTTTCCCATCCCGTTTCTTGGCGATGATTACGGAGTTTTTTAATGCCAGATCTTCTCGGAATGTTACCATTAGAACGCGCATTGACTATGGATGATTACATGCTGTTTTTTTTCATGGGACAGTTGGGGAAATCATTGATTGTCGCTTCCTTCCAAGGCCGTCTGCAATTACTGCTCAACATTCAAAATTCGAATGTTCTCAGTCAGTCAAAAATATATTGACAAGAAAAGAAAAGGATCAAGCAGTAAGAGAGCAACAGAATTACAGTACAGCAAGCAATACAGACAATCAGATAGAGACACTCAGATTGCACAGAAGAACAATCATACACAACATCAAAAGTTCTACTGCAATCAGCTTGACCAGAGAACATCTTCAAGAAGGAGAAGAAGAACAATCAAATTCTATCAAGAGTCTTCTTCTTTCCTTCAATTCTACAGGACAACTTCAAAGGACAACAAATCTTCATCTGTTAAAGAAGTTTCTGAAGCATTTCTGGTCCAGGCATTCTAGGTCTTTGAAGACCTATCACCCTGATGCAGTGCTCCAGCATTCCTTATTAATTCAAGATCTCAGGGGGAGCAAAATCTGCTACAATCAATCAAAAAGTCTTCTCAGTTGATATTGAGAAAGAGAAGACCCTATCTCTTTATTTCCAATTCATGTATAGGGTTTTAATTCCCTTCAAAATTATTCTGATTGCAAGTATCCCTCCAAAAGACTTGAGGTTTTGGTTTTTGAGCACCTGAACAAAAGCTCATTGGTGTCAGTCACCTGATCAAAAACCTGAGTGGATTCCTACCAGGGTGGCAGAAGAGTGGATGTACCCAGGTTGGGGAACCACTATAAAATTTCTTGTGTCGTCTGGTTGCCCTTCTTTGTGTTTTGGCTGTGTTGTTTTGTAATTATTTAGGTTGCTGTGCTTATTTATTTTAATTGCTGACTTGTTCACCTAGGCCTACAACAAGAGTTGTAAAATGTTTTGAAGAAAGCACAATACTCTATTCACCCCCCTCTAGAGTATTTCAGATCTAACCTGCACTTTCAATTGGTATCAAAGCGAGGTTGGTTAAAAATACCACACCTTAGTGGTTGCACAGGCTAACACCTGAACCACAAAGATCCCTCTAGTTAGATCTGTTTGTTTTGCTTTTGTTATTAGATTTATCTCTTCACAGATATGGCCCAAAATAAAGACTATGCAAGCATCAGACCTCCAGTGTGCAACCTCAACAAGTTTGCCATCTGGAAGGTAAGAATCAGGTTATACATGAATTCTATTGATGAGGATATCTTTTCTGTTATCTTGACAGGTGTACCTCCAGCACCTGCAGCTTCTACCAGCACTTCAACCAACATGACTGCAGTGCCCCTTCCAGAAAACAATGATGCCTACAAGAAAGCCAAGATGGCAGATGCTAAGGCAATGAATATCTTAGCCCAGACTATGTCAGATGACATATTCCAGAAGGTGGCTGAGTGCACCTCAGCCAAGGCCATTTGGGATTCCCTCAACCAAATTGTAGCTGGCTCTGCAGATAAAAGAAAGGACAGAAGATCCAATCTCATATCCCTGTATGAGAACTTTAAAAAGGATGAGAATGAATCATTGGCAGAAATGTACAACAGGCTGAGCACAATCATCAATGAGCTCAAAACCCTGGATAAGGACATCACCTTGTGATGTGCCCGCGAACAGACTCTTACTGTGGTTGGTTTGGTGAGTCGATCGTCGCGGGCGTGCTACAGGAGGAAAGTGCACCTATCGCAAATAGTACTCGATATTCGGGGGAATACCGAGGTCGTATTATTCTCGGGGTCGTGTTGACTATTCTTACTCCTCCGGGAGGACTATTATTTTACTGAAAGTAAGGCGGATTTTTTTAATTAACTAAAGACGGAAAAGCAAAGAAGCGAAAAAAAACGATTTAGAAAATATTCGATGAAGGGTTAACGTTCGGCATCGAATCAGATTAAGACTAAAACAATTTTTAATAATTATAGGACTTAGTTTTCAAATTAATAATAAGGCAACTTGGCCGTGGAGGTTCCACAAATGTGAGCTCACCTAGCTATAGGGATATCGCTCACCTAAACGTTAAGACTATTCGACCGAACGTTAGTCCGACGAAGGATTCCTCTTAACGCCCGCTTTACGCTAAGAACCCCGCTATTGGGTGGGGAACCCAATCCGGTAGAATTACGCTTGTCCTCTCTCGAGGGTATGCACGCAACTCTATTTACCCAGGGGTGATCGGTCCATATGCACGGCCTCTCGGCTAGCTAGCATATGGACTACGGAAATAGGGCCCACACATCGATATGTGGTCCTACGCGTCGTAAACCCGGGGTAAACCTTAAGTCCTTAAATTAAAATGAAAATAAAGAGCTTCAATTATTAGAAATCATTTTAAATGTCCCAATGCTCTTCGATGCCGAGGCTAATAGCGATTAGCCACACATCGGTATGGGGACTGCTTTATAATTTTAGTGAGGCGCGAGCTCGAAATAAACGTTAAATGATTATAAGAAGGGGACACAAGAAAAATAACAAACATTTAGAAAACAGAAAAGTTAGCTAAAACAATAACTAACGCACACTTCAAATTATAAATTAAACAGAAACTAAGTTACACATAAAAGAAATTTACATATTTAAAATTGCATGTCCACTCAAACGAGTGGGGGCGGTAAATAAAAGCTGAAAATTGCAAATCCTACTCAAACGAGTAGGACTGAAATGAAAGCGAGTCCTACTCAAATGAGTAGGAGAAAATAAATGCGATTACAGGGCTTTCTCAAATATTTACAGGGAGATAAAGATCCGTCCATTTAACTCAAGTGAGTAGGCGGAAAAATAAAGAAAGAAAATTACAAGTCCTACTCAAACGAGTAGGCGGGAAATAAAGATCCGTCCATTTAACTCAAGTGAGTAGGCGGAAAAATAAAGAAAGAAAATAACAAGTCCTACTCAAACGAGTAGAACTGAAATTGAAAACGATGCATCATTTAACTCTTAACGAGTAGGCGGAAATAAATGCACACAAACACACACACTCCATAAGAATTTCAAGAAAGCATTAAAGCTAACACCTACACTCACACACTCTACAAAATTTGAACAAAGCATTAAAAGAAAGCATTAAAATTTAACACCTACACTCACACACTCTGCACAATTTGAATCAAAGCATCAAAACATTATTCTCATACACTCACACACACAAATTAAAAGCAAAATGAAAGTTACCTAAAAATTAAAACTCTTACTTTTTCATGCTTAGGTTTTGCCAAAAACATATAAAAAGAAGAAATTACAATTTTTAGAAGACAAAAGTTTTTCAAAACAAATTAAAAACCAAAGTTTTTGGAAAATTAAAATTTCAACATTTTCATTCCTAGGATTTCATAAAAGTGCTAAAAAAGTTGAAATGAAAAGAGGAAGAACAAAAAGGGTTTTCATCCTAGAATAAAGCTAAGTAAAATAAAAAAATCAAAAATAACTTTAGTAACTCTTTTACACATTCATAAGAGTGAAGATGTTGAAAACATTAAAAGAAGACATGAAGAAAAAGAGAAAAAGCTAATTCATCATTTCATAAATTTCTAACAAAACCTAACATGAGACAAATTAAAAGCATGTAAAATAAATAAGTTACACTCATACACACACACACACACTTTTCATAAAGAGAAAAACAAGGGTAAAACTAAGAATAAAATGAGAAGAAAAGTGGGCACAAGAGTTCATTCCAAAGCCAAATAAGAAGAGAAAATCTAACATTTTTATTGATTAAAGGAAACTATTACAAATTATTACAAGAGCTAAAGCTAAAGCAAAAACAAACATGAAAGAAAGGAGGGAGAAATCTCCTTACATAGTTCTAGAAATCATGGATGCAGCCCACAAAAAGACACTAAAATGGCCCAAAAATTTGAACCCTTGGACCTTACAGAAATGGGCAATTTATAGGCAAACAATTCTAAGTACACGCCCTCCGTCACGGGCGTGTAGGGGGGGCATGTCAGTACTATTCATGAAGGCGGCCGACGATTGGACAGGAAAGTTGACTTCATGCTGAGTTCGCGGCTGTCACGCCCCCGGTCACGGGCGTGACTCTGGGCGTGTCGGCGAGGTAGAACCAGTACGGGTTGCGTCAAAAAGTTTTCGGCAGCATCTTGTCGGGCAAGTTGGAAAGGTCACGCCCCAGGTCACGGGCGTGACTCTGGGCGTGTCAGTTGGTGTCGACACTCGACGAATGTCGAGTCGAAATCGTCGAGCTGAGATTGAGTCACGCCCCAGGTCACGGGCGTGACGCTGGGCGTGACTGTTGGTGTCGACACTCGACGATCGTCGAGCGGAATTCGTCGAGTGGAGTGAACACGGGCTTGGGTCACGCCCCGTGTTGGGTGATACGGGCGTGTCGCCACGCGTGTCAAGCTTTTTACTTCAGAAATCATCTGATTTCATGGGAAATGCAATGTCACGGCCCGGTCACGGGCGTGACCAAATTGTTACGGGCGTGTACTGCCCAATTTTGGCAGATTTTGAAATTTTTCTGCAAAATTAAAGAAAACAAGTTAGTAGTAAATTTATAAGAAGAGGAGTATTTTATTGAACAAAAATAAGTAAAAATGACGAAAATAAATGAAAACGACTAAATTAAAGTGCACAAAAATACGTATATTTACAATTCATCAAATACCCCCATACTTAGGCTTTTGCTATTCCAGAGAAAAAGTTTGAGGTGAATCTATATGGAATAAAAAAAAAACTCTAAGTTTTAGCTATCGCTTAATCAATTATAAGAGAGATCGAAATAAATATACGGGATGTAAGAGTTAAGTCCTAAAATTATGTAGATGATTTAAATAGCGCAAATGTTTTGGCCAAAAGACTTCTTGATGCAATCAAATAGAAGACAACATTTGTAATGGTTAGATTAACAAAAATAGTTTGGAATTATAAGAACTCTAGCTTATACGAGTGCTACTGGAAATAATACAATTTACTAATTATGCTCTCAAAAAGATTTTTGAATTAATTCTAGAATCGTGTAATTGACTAAGGGGGTAGTGGGTTTATGAAGAGGGTTTTGATATTTGAGGTGAGGTAATTTTTTCTCGAACCTCCATTTTTTTTTCTATTGGATTATTAGTAAAATGAAATCTTATTTTCCTAATATGATTTTTGTTTTTCAACTTCATAAGAATTAACCCAATGTATATTTGTAGGAGTAATGAATTTTATCCTCTTACTCCATATATAATCTTTTTAAATTATTGGGTGCCTATGTTTACGGAACGAAATCTTATTCCCATTGACATAGGATCTTTTAAGGATAAAATTTTGCATGCCAAGTAGGTCATGAAAGGTAAGGGGAGAAAGGAAAACTAGATTTTTAATCCTAAAAATTTTTGAGAGCAACCTTAATAATTTGTACGTTCCAATTTTTTTTTCAGAAAGCTAAAAGTAAGTATAATTGAATTCTATAGTCGTTATTTCCTAACATAATATACGTGCTCATATTAATGAAAAATTAGAAGTAGTGCCTAAAACGAGTTTGCTATTTTTAACAAAGTATAATGAATTCTTTAAAACTTAACCCCAGATATTTAAATTTTTCAATCAATAATTAACAAACGGGTAGTGAACAAAAAATTAATCAAATTCACATATAAATAAACTCAAAACTGAATTTTTGGATAGCAGGAAAGTTAAGGATGGAATATTTGATTTATTTGTTTCAAAACATTTTTTTATTTTTATAGTTTTTATCATCATTTTTTTTGTTTTTCATTTAAATAGCGCAAATGCACCCGGATTTTCTAAACGGGAGAGGTGGTCCGCCGCTAGATTTTCCGCTCCCCGCTTATCTCGGATCTCCAAATCAAACTCTTGTAGGAGGAGAATCCATCAAAGAAGGCGGGGCTTCGCATCATTTTTAGCTAATAAATATTTAAGCGCAGAGTGATCGGTAAAAACGATAACTTTAGATAGCGTTATATACGAGCGAAACTTATCGAAAGCGAAAACGACGGCTAAGAGTTCCTTTTCCGTTGTCGTGTAATTTACTTGTGCGGAAGTGAGCGTCTTGCTAGCGTAATAAATAGGATGAAAATGTTTTTCTACGCGTTGGCCAAGAACGGCACCTAAGGCAATATCACTAGCGTCGCACATTATTTCGAACGGAAGGGACCAATTAGGGGCCACTAAAATTGGTGAAGAGATAAGTGTTTGTTTTATCAAATTAAAGGCGGACTCGCATTCGCTACTAAAGATGAAACGTGATTCCTTTTCTAAGAGGTGAGTAAGCGGCTTTGTTATTTTTGAAAAGTCTTAAATGAAGCGTCGATAAAAGCCCGCATGGCCTAAGAAACTCCTAATAGATTTTACGTTTGTTGGATGCGGAAGTTTTTCTATAATTTCTATCTTGGCCTTATCCACCTCTATCCCCTGAGACGAAATCATATGGCCGAGGACCAAACCTCCTCGAACCATAAAGTTGCATTTTTCCCAATTTAAAACAAGACTTGTGTCCTCGCACCGTTGAAGGACACGATCTAAATTGTGAAGGCAATCGGGAAAAGAGCGTCCGAAAACAGAAAAGTCATCCATAAAGACTTCCATAATGTCTTCTACTAGCTCGCCAAAGATCGCTAGCATACATCTTTGGAATGTAGCCTGCACATTGCAGAGTCCAAATGGCATTCTTCGATAGGCGAAGGTGCCAAACGGGCAAGTAAAAGTTGTTTTCTCTTGATCATCAGGGGAAATGGGGATTTGGAAAAACCCCGATAAACCATCAAGAAAACAATAATACGGATGACCGGATAAACGCTCTAAAATCTGGTCTAGAAATGGCAGAGGGAAATGGTCCTTGCGGGTGGCGTCATTAAGTTTTCTATAATCGATGCACACTCGCCAACCCGTAACAGTACGAGTTGGGACGAGCTCGTTATGCTCATTCGCCACTACGGTAAGACCGCCCTTCTTGGGCACGACATGCACGGGACTAACCCATGCACTGTCCGAAATAGGGTAGATAATCCCCGCATCTAATAACTTAATGATTTCGGCTTTAACGAAGTCTTTCATGTTTGGGTTAAGACGACGCTGCGGCTGAATCATTTTGCGGCAATTATCGTTAAGAAAATCTTATGGGTGCAAAAGGAGGGGCTAATCCCCTTTAAGTCAGAGATTTGCCACGCAATTGCGTGACGATGTTTAAATAAAACTTACAATAAATCATAAGTCTCCGAATCACTCAAGTCCGAAGAAATGATAACGGGAAGCGTATCGCCTTTTCCCAAAAATGCGTATTTGAGCGATGCGGGTAAGGGTTTGAGGTCTAGGATGGGCGGTTCTTCTAGGGAGGTTTTAATGCCTATGTCTTTCTTACCAATTGGTTCGAAAGGCAAGTCTAAAGAAGTATCCTCATCGCATTTAAAATTTTCGAGCGCATAAATATCGTCGTTTAAAAATACGGACTCAAAAACGGGAGAAGAACGATCTCCAAAAAAGGTATCTAAAGAATAGCAGAAATCATCGCTCGATGACAAATTGTCCATCGAGGGATTAATAGAGAAAGTAACTTGGTCATCACCTACTCGGAGGAGAAGACTACCATTACTAACGTCTATTAGTGCGCGGGAGGTGGCGAGAAAAGGGCGACCGAGTATTATTGGTACCTCGACGTCCTCCTCGATATCTAAGATGACGAAGTCTACCGGGAAGGTAAACTTGTCGACTCGGACAAGGACGTCCTCCACTACCCCGATAGGGAACTTAACCGAGCGATTCGCTAATTGGATGAGCATATTCGTAGGACTAGGAGTACCCAAACCTAAACGTGAAAAGAGCGAGAACGGCATTAGATTAATGCTAGCCCCTAAATCAGCAAAGGCGTACTTTACTAATATATCGCCAAAAAGGCACAGGATGGAAAACCGTCCCGGGTCGTTTTGTTTTGTGGGCAATTTATTAGTAAGGGCCGCCATGCAGACAGCGTTGAGAGATACATGCGAAATATCCTCTAATTTACGTTTATTAGAAAGTAGTTCTTTTAAAAATTTCGCATATTTGGGCATTTGCGAGATAGCCTCGCAAAAAGGAACATTAATGTGAATTTGATTTAATAATAAAATAAATTTTTCATATTGCGCGTCCTTACGCTCGTTATCTAACTTATGCGGATATGGAAGGGCCATGTTTAAAATAATTTTTTCTTGTATAATTGGTAAAGGCGGCGTAAGCGAAGAAAAGGGAAGAGGGGTCGGAGGTGAAATATGTACCTGAGGGTCGGTCCGTTTTGGATCAACCACCTCCTTTTCGCTACGGAGGGTTATAGCGTTGGCGTTCTCCCGCGGATTGGGCTCCGTGTTTCCCGGCAGTGCCCCGAGCGCGCGCTCGGACATCATCCTCGCCAGCTGTCCAACCTGTTGTTCGAGTGTTTTTAGCGATCCGGTGATGTTCCGGATATTTGACTCGTTGGACGCAATATACTTCGAAAAATTTTCCTCCATCGGGGAGGGTTTCGGAAGAGGAGGAGGAGGAAGAAATCCGGGCGCATAAGAAATAGGGGGACGCTGAGCATTATTCGGGTTGCTCCACGATAAGTTGGGGTGATTCCTCCAACCCGGATTATAGTTATTACTATAAGGGTTGTTGTTGGAGTTGAAGGGAGGACGACCCGAATTTCCCATGAAGTCCACGAACTCTTCAGCTACGCAGACGTTAGGGGGAATAAAACAAGGCTGAGTGGAGGAGGCAGCAGACATCTCCGCCACTTGCTTTGTTAACCTTTCAACTTGAAGGGTCAAGAGAGCAGTGGCATCCACTTCAAAAAGACCAGCCGCCGGCTTTGGGCGTCCCCGCGAGACGTTCCATAGATAGGCGTTCATAGCCATCTCTTCGAATAAAGCCTGGGCGGCCTTGGGGGTTTTGTTGTTTAGAGTACCCCCGGCAGCCGCGTCAATCATTTGACGCGTCTGAAAATTCAGCCCATTATAAAAAATTTGAACTTGCAACCACATTGGCAGCGCGTGATGCGGGCAACGGCGGAGGAATTCCTTAAACCGTTCCCAAGTCTCGTATAGAGACTCAGGATCATTTTGCACAAACGAAGAAATGTCCGCCGCAACTTTGCAGTTTTTGCGGGCGGAAAGTACTTCGTTAGGAACCGTTCCGTCAACTCAGCCCACGTGGTGATACATCCTTGCGGGAGGGCATTCAACCACGCCTTGGCTTTGGACTTAAGGGAAAAAGGAAATAAGCGCAAGCGAATGGCGTCATCAGTGACGCCATTAATCATGAAGGTGTCGCATATCTCTAAGAAATTGGACAAGTGGACATTCGGGTCCTCATTCGGCAATCCATCGAACTGCACGGCGTTTTGGACCATTTGAATGACACTCGACTTTATTTCGAAATTATTATTCGCCACCGCAGGGCGAACAATACTCGACCCAGAATCATCCAGGTTAGGCCGGGCATAATAAGACATAGTACGCTCGGCCGCCGGGGGAAGGTTAGGCGCGGCCATAAGTACAACAGTAGGTTCTCTGATAGATTCCTCGGGATCTAAAGAAGGATTTCAGCGTTGAGATCGAATACGCGCAAGAGAGCGTTCGATCTCAGGGTCGAAGTCGAAATCTTCAGACTCGGAGGGTTTTCCACGGGCCATACACCCAAACAAAAATAAAACAAAATAAACTCTTTTTTTTGTTTTTTTTAAATAAAGTTTTTAGTGTTTTTTTTTAGTTTATAGAAAATAAGTAAAAGTAATAGACTCCGGAATTCGAATAGCAACTCGAAAAGAGACTCCCCGGCAACGGCGCCAAAAACTTGATGCGCCCGCGAATAGACTCTTACTGTGGTTGGTTCGGTGAGTCGATCGCCACGGGCGTGCTACAGGTGGCAAGTGCACCTATCACAAGTAGTACTCGATATTCGGGGGAAGACCGAGGTCGTATTGTTCTCCGGGTCGTGTTGACTATTCTTACTCCTCCGGGAGGACTATTATTTTACTGAAAGTAAGGCGGATTTTTTTAATTAACTAAAGACGGAAAAGCAAAGGAGCGAAAAAAAACGATTTAGAAAATATTCGATGAAGGGTTAACGCTCAGCATCGAATCAGATTAAGACTAAAACAATTTTTAATAATTATAGGACTTAGTTTTCAAATTAATAATAAGGCAACTTGGCCGTGGAGGTTCCACAAATGTGAGCTCACCTAGCTATAGGGATATCTCTCACCTAAACGTTAAGACTATTCGACCGAACGTTAGTCCGACGAAGGATTCCTCTTAACGCCCGCTTTACGCTAAGAACCCCTCTATTGGGTGGGGAACCCAATCCGGTAGAATTACGCTTGTCCTCTCTCGAGGGTATGCACGCAACTCTATTTACCCAGGGGTGATCGGTCCATATGCACGACCTCTCGGCTAGCTAGCATATGGACTACGGAAATAGGGCCCACACATCGATATGTGGTCCTACGCATCGTAAACCCGGGGTAAACCTTAAGTCCTTAAATTAAAATGAAAATAAAGAGCTTCAATTATTAGAAATCATTTTAAATGTCCCAATGCTCTTCGATGCCGAGGCTAATAGCGATTAGCCACACATCGGTATGGGGACGAATTTATAATTTTAGTGAGGCGCGAGCTCGAAATAAACGCTAAATGATTATAAGAAGGGGACACAAGAAAAATAACAAACATTTAGAAAACTGAAAAGTTAGCTAAAACAAGAACTCACGCACACTTCAAATTATAAATTAAACAGAAACTAAGTTACACATAAAATAAATTTGCATATTTAAAATTGCATGTCCCACTCAAACGAGTGGGGGCGGTAAATAAAAGCTGAAAATTGCAAGTCCAACTCAAACGAGTAGGACTGAAATGAAAGCGAGTCCTACTCAAATGAGTAGGAGAAAATAAATGCGATTACAGGGCTTTCTCAAATATTTACAGGGAGATAAAGATCCGTCCATTTAACTCAAGTGAGTAGGCGGAAAAATAAAGAAAGAAAATTACAAGTCCTACTCAAACGAGTAGGCGGGAAATAAAGATCCGTCCATTTAACTCAAGTGAGTAGGCGGAAAAATAAAGAAAGAAAATAACAAGTCCTACTCAAACGAGTAGAACCGAAAATGAAAACGATGCGCCATTTAACTCTTAACGAGTAGGCGAAAATAAATGCACACAAACACACACACTCCATAAGAATTTCAAGAAAGCATTAAAGCTAACACCTACACTCACACACTCTACAAAATTTGAACAAAGCATTAAAAGAAAGCATTAAAATTTAACACCTACACTCACACACTCTACACAATTTGAATCAAATCATCAAAACATTATTCTCATACACTCACACACACAAATTAAAAGTAAAATGAAAGTTACCTAAAAATTAAAACTCTTACTTTTTCATGCTTAGGTTTTGCCAAAAACAAATAAAAAGAAGAAATTACAATTTTTAGAAGACAAAAGTTTTTCAAAACAAATTAAAAACCAAAGTTTTTGGAAAATTAAAATTTCAACATTTTCATTCCTAGGATTTCATAAAAGTGCTAAAAAAGTTGAAATGAAAAGAGAAAGAACAAAAAGGGTTTTCATCCTAGAATAAAGCTAAGTAAAATAAAAAAATCAAAAATAACTTTAGTAACTCTTTTACACATTCATAAGAGTGAAGATGTTGAAAACATTAAAAGAAGACATGAAGAAAAAGAGAAAGCTAATTCATCATTTCATAAATTTCTAACAAAACCTAACATGAGACAAATTAAAAGCATGTAAAATAAATAAGTTACACTCATACACACACACACACTTTTCATAAAGAGAAAAACAAGGGTAAAACTAAGAATAGAATGAGAAGAAAAGTGGGCACAAGAGTTCATTCCAAAGCCAAATAAGAAGAGAAAATCTAACATTTTTATTGATTAAAGGAAACTATTACAAACTATTACAAGATCTAAAGCTAAAGCAAAAAACAAACATGAAAGAAAGGAGGGAGAAATCTCCTTACATAGTTCTAGAAATCACGGATGCAGCCCACAAAAAGATACTAAAATGGCCCAAAAATCTGAACCCTTGGACCTTACAGAAATGGGCAATTTATAGGAAAAAAATTCTAAGTACACGCCCTCCGTCACGGGCGTGTAGGGGGGCGTGTCAGTACTATTCATGAAGGAGGCCGACGATTGGACAGGAAAGTTGACTTCGGGCTGAGTTCGCGGCTGTCACGCCCCCGGTCACGGGCGTGTCGGGGAGGTAGAACCAGTGCGGGTTGCGTCAAAAAGTTTTCGGCAGCATCTTGTCGGGCCAGTTGGAAAGGTCACGCCCCAGGTCACGGGCGTGAATCTGGGCGTGTCAGTTGGTGTCGACACTCGACGAATGTCGAGCGGAAAGTGTCGAGTCGAAATCGTCGAGCTGAGATTGAGTCACGCCCCAGGTCACGGGCATGACGCTGGGCGTGACTGTTGGTGTCGACACTCGACGATCGTCGAGCGAAATTCGTCGAGTGGAGTGAACACGGGCTTGGGTCACGCCCCGTGTCGGGTGACACGGGCGTGTCACCAGGCGTGTCAAGCTTTTTTACTTCAGAAATCATCCGATTTCACGGGAAATGCAATGTCACGGCACGGTCACGGGCGTGACCAAATTGTCACGGGCATGTACTGCCCAATTTTGGCAGATTTTGAAATTTTTCTGCAAAATTAAAGAAAACAAGTTAGTAGTAAATTTACAAGAAGAGGAGTATTTTATTGAACAAAAATAAGTAAAAATGACCAAAATAAATGAAAACGACTAAATTAAAGTGCACAAAAATACGTATATTTACAATTCATCACCTTGACAGAGGTGAATGACAAGATATTGATGTGCTTCCCTAGCTCTTGGGATTCCAGAATCTGGCCTATCAAAGAAGCTAGAAGACTCAATGAGATATCAACTGAGTCTCTGTTAGGAAAATTGAAATCCTATGAGCAGCTGATCAAATCAAGAGAAGCAGCAGAACAGAAGGCAACAACTCCAGTTAGAAAGGAGCAAAGCATAGCCTTCAAAGCATCTGAAGAAAGTGAGACATCAACTTCCAATGAAGAACTCATGAGCCTCTTTGCCAAAAGGTTCTACAAGATGGCAAGGAAGGATTTCAGAAGGAAATCATCTAGACAGGATGATAAGCCCAAGTATGACAAGACACCAACCAAGGAGGTTGTGTGTTTTGGGTGCAGAAAGCCTGGACATTACATCTCAGAATGTCCAGAAAACTAGAAGAAGGACAAGAGAAGAGAAAAGGACTCCAGGAGAAATCACAGCAACAGACCCTCCTCCAGCAAATATAAAAAGAGAGATAAGAGCTTTGTTGCTGAGACTTGGAATGATATAGAAGAAGAAACATCTTCCTCCAGTTCAAGTGAAGAAGAGGAAGAAGCTAGATCCAAGGAGGTTTGCCTAATGGCAATTGATGCCTCCAGGAGCTGTTCTGGATCAGAAGAAGAATCTGAAGATGAATCTGCCTCAGACTTAGAGGCAGATCAGGTTATCTCTAGCTTTGACTTTAGTTCTGATTTATTTAAAGCTGAATTCAAATCTATGTGCTTAGACCTAATCAATTTGGAAAAGGAAATAAAAACTCTTAGAAAAATATTAGGTAGTCTTGAATCTGTAAATTCAGAAAACATTAAGTTAACAGACCAACTAACTCTAGCTAATGAACAAATAATTAAATTAAATTCTGAATTATGTGGGGCCAAACAACTTGAGCAATCTCTCAATGGGAGAAGCATCAAGCTGATGGACATTACAAGCACAGTGAATGCCAGATTAAATGGCAAGCTGGGCTTGGGTGCTTCATCAAGTTTACCCCCCATAATTAAGAAGAACATTCTTTCAACCTCCATCAAGTTTATCTCTGCAAAGGGAAAATAAAAATTAATAGACAAACCTTTATCAGAAAACAACTCAAAACCCCTAGATAAGAGAAACAGAAAATAAAAAACCGTTAATAAAAACAAAGTTCAGCAGCATTCGTCGAACTCAGATCGACGAAATGTGGCCAGTTCGTCGAACCCAGATCGACGAACGCTGAACGCAAACTTCAGGTATAACAATTCGTCTAACTGCGATCGATGAACTGTGTATGGTTCGTCGAGTAGAGGTCGACGAACTTGGGGCGTAGAAAATGACTACTGTCATTCTCTGAGCAGAGATCGACGATCTCATCCCTATTCGTCGAACTCTGGTCGACGAACTTAAAACAATTCGTCGAACCCAGAAAGACCAAACTTAAACTATTTCTCTTACAGAAATTTTAAACCTATTAATAAGATATTTAATCCAGTAGCTGATTGGGTAATTCCACCTAGGAGATATCACCCCTTAGGTTATAAATCTCAACATGCATTATCAGTTATTTCCAGTTTCTCATTTCAACCAAATAAAGGACCCAAGGTAACCTGGGTCAAGAACAATTAAGTTTTGTTTTTCATTGTAGGTACAGGTGAAGAGCTGTCTAAGGGTAAGTCAGACCTGGTACTTGGACAGTGGTTGCTCTAAACACATGACAGACAGCAAGGGCAATCTATCCAATTACAAGCCCAAGCTAGGACCAAAGGTGATTTTTGGAGATTCCAACAATGGTCAATCAGAAGGATATGGGACAGTGAAGATTGGATCAGTGACTTTCAAGAAAGTAACATATGTAAGAGGACTCAAACATAACCTTATATCCATAAGTCAATTATGTGATGAAGGTTATCAGGTACATTTTAACTCTACTTCCTGTTCTATTATTGATAATAAAAACAAAACTGTTTTAATTGGACTTAGACAAGGTAACATATATTTAGTAGATTTTATATCTGCCACAATTGATATCTGCTTACTGAATGTTACTAGTAATCAAAATGAGTTATGATATAAAAGACTAGGATATGTAAACCTTAAGAATATATCTAGGTTATCTAAGGACAACCTTGTTAGAGACTTACCTTATGTCCCCTATAAGAAGGAAAGCCTATGCAGGGCTTGTCAATCAGGCAAGCAAACCAAAACTAGTTTTAAATCCATTAATAAAAGTTATTCACCTAGGATATTGTATTTGCTTCATGTGGATCTATTTGGACCCATTGTAGTACAAAGCCTAGGAGGGAAGTCTTATACTTTAATGATTGTTGATGACTTCTCTAGATTCAGTTGGGTAGCCTTTCTGAGAGCTAAGTCAGATACATTCAAGGTTCTTACAGATTTTCTCAGGACCATACAGATTGAGTTCTCTACTCATGTTGCATTGATCAGAAGTGATCATGGCACAGAGTTTGAGTCTCTTCTTATGCATGAGTTCTGTGAGAAGGAAGGTATCAGACAGTGCTTCTCAGCTCCTAGAACTCTCCAACAAAATGGGGTTGCTGAAAGGAAAAATAGGACACTCATTGAATCTGCAGGTACATTATTGGCAGATGCTTACATGCCTCTATCCTTTTGGGCAGAAGCTGTAAATACTGTCAACTATGTCCTGAATAGAAGTCTTATACATATACTGAAAAATAAGACACCCTATGAATTACTTAAAGGGAAGAAACCTAAAATCACTTACTTTAAAGTTTTTGGTTCTATATGCTACATTCACACTAACAATAAAAGATACAGTAGAAAGTTTGAGGCTAAGGCTGAAGAAGGGATTTTTCTAGGATACTCCCAAGTAAGCAAGGCATATAGGGTTTTTTATAAATCCAGCCTTAAAATTGAAGAATCTGTTCATGTATCTTTTGATGAAGCTAACATGTCATATAAGTAGAAAGTGATTTCTACCAATAGCTTCTTGCAGGTTCCACAACTGTGTGAGTCTATGGATGGACTAAACCTTACCCAAGAGGTATCAAACCATCCTACTCCACAGGTTGCTGAAGATAGTGAAGAAGAACTTCAAGTGGAAGTGGCTGACCTTCCCTCAACAGCTAGTACCATTCCCCAAGAGGAATTAATTACAAAAGCTGTTGCTCAACAAACTCCACCAACTAATCTTGTCACACTTAGAGATCACCCCAGATCTCAAGTGATTGGAGACATTTCAGCAGGTGTAAAGATAAAGCATCAACTCAACCAAGACTTGATGCATGCCTGTTTCCTTTCTCAAATTGTACCTCTCACCATCCATGAAGCTGAGCAAGATCCCCACTGGATCATTGCAATGCAAGAGGAATTAAATTAGTTTGAGAGATGTAGAGTTTGGGATTTGGTTCCAAGACCCCATAACTACCCAGTTATTGGAACCAAATGGGTCTACAGGAACAAGTTGGATGCTCAAGGCAACATAGTGAGGAACAAGGCTAGGCTTGTTGCTCAAGGCTACAAGCAAGATGAACGAATTGACTATGACCAAACCTTTGCCCCTGTTGTAAGGTTAGAGGCCATAAGAATATTCCTTGCCTATGCAGCTCACAAGAGATTCAAGGTCTACCAAATGGATGTCAAGAGTGCATTTCTGAATGGAGTACTTCAAGAAGAGGTTTATGTAGAACAACCTCCAGGTTTTATCTCTCCAACTCAACCTTCTTTTGTTTTTAAATTGCATAAAGCACTCTATGGTTTAAAGCAAGATCCAAGAGCTTGGTATGAGACCTTAGCAAGCTTTCTTTTAGAGCATAAATTTACAAGAGGAACCATAGATAAAACACTTTTCACTAGACATCATAAGGACCAAATATTGTTAGTACAAATATATGTGGATGACATCATTTTTGGGTCTACTGATCCCAAATTGTGAAAGAGGTTTGCTGACCTCATGCATTCTAAATTTGAGATGAGTAGCATGGGTGAGCTTTCCTACTTCCTTGGTCTCCAAGTGAAGCAGCTCCCTGATGGTATCTTCCTCTCCCAAGCTAAGTATGCTAAAGAGCTTATTAAGAAGTTTGGGATGGGTGATGCTTTAGGAATGAAAACACCTATGGCTACAAATGCTGTTGTGGATTCTGATGCAGCAGGGAAACCTGCAGATCAGAAACATTATAGGGCAATTGTTGGATTCCTATTATACCTAACAGCTAGCAGACCTGATATAATGTTTGTCACATGCCTTTGTGCTAGGTTCCAAGTGAACCCTAAAGAATCTCACCTTATTTTCCTAAAAAGAATTTTGAGATATATAACGAGTTGCCCTAATCTAGGACTCTGGTATCCTGCATAGTCAGAATTTGAGTTAACTGGATACTCAGATGCTGACTATGCTGGATGTAGAGTGGATAGGAAGAGTACCTCTAGAACTTGCCAGTTCCTAGGTATGAGACTTGTCTCCTGGTTTTGTAAAAAGCAGACATCTGTGTCTACATCAACTACAGAAGCAAAATACATGGTTGCTGACAGCTGCTGTTCACAGATGTTATGGATACAAAACAAACTCCTAGACTATGGTGTCAACTTAAATAATTCAACATTATTTTGTGATAATACTAGTGCTATTGCTATAACACAGAATCTAGTTCACCATTCTAGTACTAAACATATTGAAATAAGACATCATTTCATTAGAGATAATGTAGACAAAAAGAAAATTAACTCAATCCATATCCCTACTAACTTACAGAGAGCAGACATTTTCACCAAACCCTTGGATGAGAAAACTCATCTGTTCTTTATAAATCAACTGGGAATGATTAATGGAGAAGAGTTAACCTATTTTTTGTCTGCATTCGACGAATTTTCCAGAGTTCGTCGAACGGAGTTCGACGAATTAGGGAAAGTTTGAGAGATTCTCGTCGAACGGAGATCGACGAATTCTCTGTGTGGAAACAATTTTCGTCAACCAGAGATCGACGAACTTTGCTTCAGAAGACGTTTCGTCGAACGGAGTTCGACGAACTATTTTCGATTCTTCTGGATGAGATCGACGAATTATTTGTCTATAATTTATTTCGTCGACCTCAGTTCGAAGAATTGTTTCTTTTTCGTGGAACGGAGTTTGTCGATTCATATTCTGAAAATCTTATATCTAGGTTTTCTTCGACCTTCATCCTGCGCTTTCAGTTCCTTTGCTCTTGATCGCCATTTTTCTCTGTGTTTTTCTTGCAGGTCAGCAATGGCGATTCCAGCAAGCACGTTAGCAGCGATGAAGTTTGATACTGGTTTTGATATGGACTTCGATTCTTTCCAACATTCGGACCCTATTTTCCTCTATATCTTGGAATTGCTGGAAGAACTGAATCTAAAGGACTTCATGACCCGGAGAATTAAACTACATGCGTGTCACAACCCACATTTCCTCAACGAATACATCGTATCAGAGCAAGAGGAACTACGGGTTATGATGCCACGTCGTGCAGGGGATAAATGCACATGCTCAGGCAATCCATTGACGCTTCCTTTACCAGTTGAAAACCGTCAGTTGTATGCAAGAAAACTATTTCGTTTGATGGCCGTATCCCTCGGTCTTATGATTTAAAACATGTGTTTATACGCGGCGGAAAATACGTTAGTTTACTTATGATGAGCTCCTATATGCAGCCTAGATTTATAATCATAAAAGAAATTGTTCGTTTTACGTTGTTTGGAAAATATGTCTTAGTTGATCAAAACATGTATGCATGATATACAATAATAGGTTTTGTTTAGCTTAAAAATATCTAATGCAACCTATCATAAACCCTTCCCAAAAGCAAGTAGACATCATTCCATCTAAATGAGTCACCTTAGCAGTCTAGTATTCATATATCACAAGTAAAGAAAACCACCAATGGGCGCCAACAAGCTGACACGAACCCATTGGGGGTGCAAGTATGTTTGTCCAACATAAAAAAGAGCTACCTTGCGAAATAAGCTCGGCTAGCTCCACAGAAACTCCACCACCAAACCTAGCCGCCTAACCAGCTACAACCTGCACCTGAGGCATTCAAGAAAGAATACCTCAGCAATCATCCAAGCTATACAAAAAAGAGCATGAATTTCATAATCGATAAAGAAGGGGCTTACCGACCCCGTAGCCATGTACTGAATGAAAAGAACAGGTGGAAACCAAGTGTTAAACACTGTAAATTCCAAAATGTAAAACACACCAAGTACGTGCAGTTTTCATCAAGTCCTGCTTAACCCGCAGGAGCAAAAAGGCAATACACATGCCCAAATTCATCATCTTTCGAACAAGAAACAACCAAACTAGTGAAACATAAGCAGCGGTTAGGTTCAATTCCGCAAGGGTCTTTCGGTGGCGGCCCTAAAGTGGAACGCACCAATCAAAACCAGCCCAAATCGAGGCCAAAATGGTCTCTCATACCATAAACCAAAAACCCGGTGGCCACCAAGACTGAAACCACACCACCCCTTGCAGAATTCTCACACAAACGCTCCTGCCATGGTTCACAATTCGCCTCGCAAAACGCCCCATAACCCAAGCTAAACACGTTTCCTTTCATCGTCCTCACGCATGACGACAAGTTGATAGAAAATTACTTAAGCTATGATCTACATGAATTACATGATGAGGAACAAGAACAAATCACATGATTAGGCAAGAAAAAGGCTACATGAACATGAATCAACTTAGCTACATGACTCACATGAACGAGAAAACTTACATGAATCAACCTAGCATACGAATTCATTGAGCATAGGGAAATTTGATAAGAAGCAAGAGGATTGATAACTAAACAAAATAAGCATAATAGGGCTAGTGAGATACAACACAAATCAAGAAGAACAAACTAGGAAATTGAAAGAGCAATTAATCAAAGAACAAGAAAACAAGATTGGCAAGGGTGAAGAACACCGCTTGCCTGAACCGAGATGACACCGCGACGGCTGCCCTCTTTTCTTCTTCCCTTTCCTTAGCTTTTCTCCCTTGCTTTTCCTTTGAAATGAGGAAGAAGATGAAGAAGAAGATGAAATGAGGAGAAGAATTCTCTGTTTCGGCCTTATTTCCTCCAGAACAGAGCTGGACCGTTAGATGCTGAATCAAGGAAATGAACGGCACAAAAAACTGGAAAAAATCGATTTTCGGGCCGGTCACGCCCTGTGTCACGCCCGTGATGCAGGGCGTGTACCTTAAGGGCGCAGAAAGTCGGCAATTCCAAGTTTATCCACACGGTGCACGGCCGGGTACACGCCCGTGATGGGTCGGTCACGCCCGTGACCTAGGGCGTGTAGCCCGTGTCTCGACACCTCGTCGACACAAAGTGTCGACACTCGACACAGCTGGACACGCCCTGTGACACGCTCGTGTCACAGGCCGTGTCCCCTCTCTCGACACCCGACACTCGATACCCGACACTCGACACGCGACACTCGACACTCGACAAGCTGGACACGCCCTGTGACACACCCGTGTCACAGGCCGTGTACCCTCACTCGATACCCGACACTCGACACTCGACACTCGACACAGTGGGACACGGCCCGTGACACGCCCGTGTCAGGGGGCATGTACCCCATTCGTCGAGCTCAACTCGACGCAAGAAAAATTCGTCAAGTCAAGGAGGTCACGCCCAGGTCACGCCCTGGGTCACGCCCGTGTCAGGGGGCATGTCACGCACAAAAACGACCATTTTCCCCCGTTTTGAAAAGTGTTTCTGTGACGTCCCAGACCATTTTTGCCTTAAGAACATTTTACCCTTTTTTGGTTTCCTGTACCAGCAACCCATTTTGAGCAACATTACCCGGGCGCGAAAAAGTGCAAGCATTCCGTAAGAGGCCTCACCGAGTCCCCAATTTGGACTCTGGTTTGCTGGGGAATCGTGCAACTCGGCAACCAAAACAGCCACTCGCAAGTCCGCGGGAAAAACCATGCTCGAACAACGGTCAAAACCAACGTAACGCCCATCATGCGTACGCAATCAAAAAATCCGGGGTGTTACAATCACTCCCCATAACAAAAAGTTTCGCCTCGAAACTTTTCACTCATTTTGATTAAATTAAATACATAAGCAAACCAAAACATGAATGCAACCAAACACCAAGTCACATACCAGTTTATTTACGGGAACAAATGAGGGTGAGCCGCCCTCATCGTTGACTCGAGCTCCCACGTCGCGCTTTCCACATTCTGATTTTTCCATAGCACCTTGACCATAGGAATCCTCTTTCTCCGCAACACGCGATCTTGGGAGTCCTATATTTGGATGGGCATCTCCACATAAGAAAGGTTTGGCGCCAATTGCGGCACCACGTCTAATACTTGCATGTCATATCGCACACACTTGCGAAGTTGGCTAACATGAAACACGTCGTGAACACCAGGAAAGTTCACGGGTAATTCTACTTTGTAAGCGGATGCACCAACGCGCGCAAGAATCTTGAAGGGACCCACAAACCTTGGGTCTAATTTGCGCTCTTTTCCAAACCTTTTAATCCCAACCATTGGGGAGACTTTCAAGAAAACGGAATCCCCCACCGCAAACTCTAATTCCGACCTTCGTCGGTTGGCGTACTTTTCATATCGCTCTTGGGCGATTCGGAGCTTCTCCCGGATACCTGGTACGGCAACTTCCATGTCCTCGAGCACCTCCGGGCCCAACAAAGGCCGCTCGCCAACCTCAGTCCAAAATAGGGGAGTCCGACATCGACGCCCATATAAAGCTTCGAACGGGGCCATTTGCAAGCTTTCTTGATAGCTGTTATTATAAGCGAATTCCATAAGCCGCAAATGTTCATCCCACGCTCCGCCATACTCAAGAATGTAGCATCGAATCATATCTTCCACAATTTGGTTTACTCGTTCTGTTTGGCCATTCGTCTGAGTGTGGTAAGCAGTGCAATACCGTAAATCTGTCCTCAAACCCTCTTGTAGATTCTTCCAGAAACGAGAAGTAAATCGGGAATCCCTGTCTGAGATGATATTGACTGGCATACCATGCAGTCGGATGATCTCGTTCAAATAGAGCTCCGCTATTGTCTTCATCGGGTATTTGACCTTAAAGGGTATGAAATGAGCACACTTGGTCAACCTATCCACGATCACCCACACGGAGTCATGTCCTTATGGAGATCTTGGTAAACCTGTAATAAAATCCAATGAGATGCTTTCCCACTTCCAGGTTGGAATCTCCAATGGTGTCAACTTGCCACCAGGCCTTCCATGATCAGCTTTCACCCGCTTGCAGGTATGACATTCCCATACAAATTGCGCTATATCTCTTTTCATTCCATACCACCAGACAATTTGTTTCAAATCACGGTACATTTTTGTTGAGCCTGGATGGTAGGCCATACTTACGCCATGTGCTTCCCTACACACCATCTCGCGAATATCTCCAACCGCGGGAATACAAAATCGACCACGATACTTTAACGTGCCCCCCTCATCAATAGAAAAATCCGGTAACTCACTCTGTTCAGTTCGAAGAAACAAATGTAAAAGATCAGGATCATCCTTTTGATGTTGTCTTGCAAGCACCAGCCATGAAGGTTCTTCTACCATCGAATGACTTTGCGGGTCATATTTTCCCACGGAAATATCCATCAATAGAAATTCCTCCACAAGACGGTCGACTGAAAGATGAAATAATTTCCCCGTCTTCCGACTCAAAGCATCGGCCACAACATTCGCTTTCCCCGGATGATACTGAATGTCTACATCATAATCAGCTACATATTCAAGCCATCGCCGTTGGCGCAGATTAAGTTCTTTTTGCGTGAAGACATACTTTAAACTTTTATGATCTGTAAAGATTTTACACTGTGCACCATACAGTAAGTGTCTCCAGAACTTCAATGCAAATATCACCGCTGCGAACTCCAAATCATGCGTTGGGTAGTTCTTTTCATGACTTTTCAACTGCCGAGACCCATACGCAATCACCTTTTTGTCTTGCATTAAAACACATCCAAGTCCAACGTGCGACGCATCCACAAACACGTCATAATCTATCCCTTCTGTCGGCAAGATCAACACAGGAGCGGTACATAACCTATTCTTGAGTTCCAGGAATGAGGCCTCACACTTGTCATTCCACTCAAACGCCACATTATTCTGGGTTAAGCGAGTCAAAGGTGCGGCCAACGTAGCAAAACCTTCTACAAATCTGCGATAATAGCTGGCCAAGCCCAAGAAGCTTCGAATCTCCTTGGGTGTCTCCGGTCTTCTCCACTCCATGACTGCAGCAATCTTTTCGGGATCCACTGAAATTCCATGGTGAGTAATGACATGACCCAGAAAGGCAACTTGCGGCAACCAAAACTCGTATTTGCTTAGCTTGGCGAATAACTGTTGATCTCGCAAAGTGGCCAATACCAATCGCAGATGCTGTTCATGCTCCTCAGCACTGCGGGAGTAGACAAGAACGTCATCAATAAAAACCACCACAAACTTATCCAAGTAGTCCTTGAACACCCTGTTCATCATATCCATGAAGGCTGATGGTGCGTTGGTCAAACCAAACGACATCACCAGAAATTCAAAATGGCCATGCCTTGATCGAAATGCAATCCGCGGAATATCAGACTCCCGGACCTTGAGCTGATGATAGCCTGAGCGGAGATCAATCTTCGAAAATATGGAATTGCCACGCAGTTGATCAAACAAATCATCGATTCTTGGCAGTGGGTACTTGTTTTTAATCATCACCTTGTTCAATTCCCGGTAATCGATGCAAAGCCACATCGACCCATCTTTCTTCTTCACAAATAACACCGGTGCACCCCAAGGTGATGAACTCGGCCTGATAAACCCTTTTGCCAATAAGTCATCCAGCTGTGTACGCAACTCTGCTAGCTCACGCGGGGCCATCTGTACGGCGCTTTCACAATAGGTCGCGTACCCGACTCCAAATCAATAACGAACTCAACATCACGATCAGGGGGAAGAACATGAAGATCAGTAGGAAAAACATCTGGAAATTCACGCACAACAGGAATCTCCTCCAAACGTGACAAAACAGCACTAGTCCCCACAGCTGAGACAAGACAAGCAAAACAGTCGGAAACAAACAACGTCCGAACACATACCGCCGAAATCCCAGAAGTATCCTGGCATGAATCCCCATAAACACTTCCCGGCTGACCATTGCCCTTGATAAAATCCAAGCGCTTTCCTCTGCACTGGATGACGGCGTCATAGCGGGATAACCAGTCCATGCCCAGAATGACGTCAAAATCTTCCAAATCGATCACCTTGAAATCAGCCCTTGCTATGAAATCCCCCAACAAAATAGGACAATCAAGAAGACCCCAGTCGGCCACCACAGAAGCACCGGAAGGAAATTTCACCAAAAACGCATTCCCCACTCTATCTGGTGTCAAATGATACCAATCCAGAAAGGTTCGTGCCACAAATGAATAGGTCGCGCCAGAATCAAAGAGAACACGCGCCCAACGGTTCTTTACCTTAAAGTTTCCTATAAGGGTATATATGCTAAGAACTACACGTAAGAGGCATGCACAAAACGTGAACCAGGGGAATGAATCGAACCTGAGATAACCTGAGGTGACGTCTGAGCTTCCTCTGAAGAGACCACATTCAACTTCCCTTTGCCTTTGTCTAAACTCAGAGGCGGAGGCAAAGCCTGGAGTGGTGCGGGTTGCAAAACAGGTTGGATCTGCGGGCACCTTGCACGAATATGTCCTTGTCTGCCACACTGAAAGCACACCTTGTCTTTGGCCCAGCAGCGGCCCACATCATGACCTCTTCTCCCATAAAATGTACACTCCAAGTCTCTAGTTGGCGCACCCTGAATGGCGTGCACCCGCTCCTTCTTTTGCATCCCCAACCGCTTGAAACATGTCTCAAATGGGTGACCGGCTCGGCCACAGAAGCTACATAGTTCCTTCTTCTTTACGTCTGACTCGTGGAACATTTTCTCTCCCACCAGCTGTCTCTTGCCCTGCCTCATCTGCTGCCCTCTTTGTTTGGCATTTTCAATAGCTTCAACCTTTAACGCAGCCTCAACCACAGTGGTGTAACTTGTCGCTCCATAAGCAATTGCGAACTGCTGCACGTCGCTGCGGAGTCCGCCAAGAAATCGCTTTACTCGATCAGCGTTCGTCGTCACCAAGCTCGGAGCGAACCGACTTAACTTGCTAAACTCAATTTCATACTCACTAACTGTGAGTTTCCTCTGCTTCAGGTACAAGAAGTCATTCATCAGGCGGTCCCTTTCCACTGCCGGTAGAAACTTGCGCCGTAACATTTCTTTGAACGCTTCCCACGAACAGCCCGCCCCTAGGCCTTCCTTTTCTTGCAACCACCAACCTTTCGCCAACCCTTTGAGTTGATAGGCGGCAAGCATCACCTTCTGGTCGCCAGTAATGCCAGAATAAACAAACACCTCTTCCAATGTGATTACTTAATCATCCAAGATCACAAAGTCCGCTTTTCCGTCATAAGTCGGTGGTCCAAGTCGCTGAAACTGCGAGATGAAAGTCATCGCAGGAGGAACCACAACTGGGGGTATCACTGCCACTGAAGGAGTAGAAATAGTGGGGCCTCTGACAGTCTCTTGCCCTCTTGGTGCCAGCCCCGACATCGCTGATGACATAGCTTGGAGCTGGGATTGCACTTCTTGCACCTGCCTCGTCAAAGACTCATTACTTTGGCGTAGACTATCCATCAGGGCATTATTCTGCGCGCCCGAATACTCGCCCTCAGATTGGGGAGTTTGCCTTGTCACTAGACTCTTCGACATCCTATCAACACGTTCACTCTTGTCAAGCTCAAACCCAACAAAACACACAGCGGCTATGTACAGACCATACATATAGCAATATGAATATCAACTGCTAACTTGCTCTGGGAGTTTGAGAATGATGGTATGCCTAGCCTAAAGATGACTAACCGTCATCCCACTAACTTGTGCCTAATCGATGAATGCATGACTTTATTTGACCCAAAACCATGAGTGTACAGGTGTCATCATGTAAATCTTAGCTTGGCACGTTGTGCTCATACAATGTGATGTTATGCGTGCTGTGCTATGCATTCTATAAAAGGCCTTAATGCATGCCATGAGCGGTCGTATGCATCACAATGCTATGCAGCCCATACTACATAGCATTGCATGCAACGAATAAAAGAAAACGTGCTAGTCGCATCCATGTGGTGAGGTTATGCATCCCATACTACATAACCCTCACATGTTGCCCCTATGGTGGATCCATATACAACCACATATTATGCATCCCATACTACATAATATGCCCCATATACTTCTGTTCATGCCATGAGTGTAGTGTTCATGCTGCGGCCAAGACGTACTGATGGCACCTCGGTGTGTGTATGATATGATGCTCACAACCAAAAAGAAATTTTGCTCGACCACTTGTCAAGCAAACCTGGCTCTGATACCAACTGTCACAACCCGCATTTCCTCAACGAATACATCGTATCAGAGCAAGAGGAACTACGGGTTATGATGCCACGTCGTGCAGGGGATAACTGCACACGCTCAGGCAATCCATTGACGCTTCCTTTGCCAGTTGAAAACCGTCAGTTGTATGCAAGAAAACTATTTCGTTTGATGGTCGTATCCCTCGGTCTTATGATTTAAAACATGTGTTTGTACGCGGCGGAAAATACGTTAGTTTACTTATGACGAGCTCCTATATGCAGCCTAGATTTATAATCATAAAAGAAATTGTTCGTTTTACGTTGTTTGGAAAATATGTCTTAGTTGATCAAAACATGTATGCATGATATACAATAATAGGTTTTGTTTAGCTTAAAAATATCTAATGCAACCTATCATAAACCCTTCCCAAAAGCAAGTAGACATCATTCCATCTAAATGAGTCACCTTAGCAGTCTAGTATTCATATATCACAAGTAAAGAAAACCACCAATGGGCGCCAACAAGCTGACACGAACCCATTGGGGTGCAAGTATGTCTGTCCAACATAAAAAAGAGCTACCTTGCGAAATAAGCTCGGCTAGCTCCACAGAAACTCCACCACCAAACCTAGCCGCCTAACCGGCTACAACTTGCACCTGAGGCATTCAAGAAAGAATACCTCAGCAATCATCCAAGCTATACAAAAGAGAGCATGAATTTCATAATCGATAAAGAAGGGGCTTACCGACCCCGTAGCCATGTACTGATTGAAAAGAACAGGTGGAAACCAAGTGTTAAACACTGTAAATTCCAAAATGTAAAACACACCAAGTGCGTGCAGTTTTCATCAAGTCCTGCTTAACCCGCAGGAGCAAAAAGGCAATACACATGCCCAAATTCATCATCTTTTGAACAAGAAACAACCAAACTAGTGAAACATAAGCAGCGGTTAAGTTCAATTCCGCAAGGGTCTTTCGGTGGCGGCCCTAAAGTGGAACGCACCAATCAAAACCAGCCCAAATCGGGGCCAAACTGGTCTCTCATACCATAAACCAAAAACCCGGTGGCCACCAAGACTGAAACCACACCACCCCTTGCAGAATTCTCACACAAACGCTCCTACCATGGTTCACAATTCGCCTCGCAAAACGCCCCATAACCCAAGCTAAACACGTTTCCTTTCATCGTCCTCACGCATGACGACAAGTTGATAGAAAATTACTTAAGCTATGATCTACATGAATTACATGATGAGGAACAAGAACAAATCACATGATTAGGCAAGAAAAAGGCTACATGAACATGAATCAACTTAGCTACATGACTCACATGAACGAGAAAACTTACATGAATCAACCTAGTATACGAATTCATTGAGCATAGGGAAATTTGATAAGAAGCAAGAGGATTGATAACTAAACAAAATAAGCATAATAGGGCTAGTGAGATACAACACAAATCAAGAAGAACAAACTAGGAAATTGAAAGAGCAATTAATCAAAGAACAAGAAAACAAGATTGGCAAGGGTGAAGAACACCGCTTGCCTGAACCGAGATGACACCGCGACGGCTGCCCTCTTTTCTTCTTCCCTTTCCTTAGCTTTTCTCCCTTGCTTTTCCTTTGAAATGAGGAAGAAGATGAAGAAGAAGATGAAATGAGGAGAAGAATTCTCTGTTTCGGCCTTATTTCCTCCAGAACAGAGCTGGACCGTTAGATGAAGAATCAAGGAAATGAACGGCACAAAAAAACTGGAAAAAATCGATTTTCGGGCCGGTCACGCCCTGTGTCACGCCCGTGACGCAGGGCGTGTACCTTAAGCGGTGCAGAAAGTCGGCAATTCCAAGTTTATCCACACGGTACACGGACGGGTACACGCCCGTGACGGGTCGGTCACGCCCGTGACCTAGGGCGTGTAGCCCGTGTCTCGACACCTCGTCGACACAAAGTGTCGACACTCGACATAGCTGGACACGCCCTGTGACACGCCCGTGTCACAGGCCGTGTCCCCTCTCTCGACACCCGACACTCGATACTCGATACTCGACACGCGACACTCGACACTCGACAAGCTGGACACGCCCTGTGACACGCCCGTGTCACAGGCCGTGTACCCTCACTCGATACCCGACACTCGACACTCGACACTCGACACTCGACAAAGCGGGACACGGCCCGTGACACGCCCGTGTCAGGGGGCGTGTACCCCATTCGTCGAGCTCAACTCGACGCAAGAAAAATTCGTCGAGTCAAGGAGGTCATGCCCAGGTCACGCCCTGGGTCACACCCGTGTCAGGGGGCGTGTCACGCACAAAAACGACCATTTTTCCCTGTTTTGAAAAGTGTTTCTGTGACGTCCTAGACCATTTTGCCTTAAGAACTTTTTACCCTTTTTTGGTTTCCTGTACCAGCAACCCATTTTGAGCAACATTACCCGGGCACGAAAAAGTGCAAGCATTCCCTAAGAGGCCTCACTGAGTCCCCAATTTGGACTCCGGTTTGCTGGGGAATCGTGCAACTCGGCAACCAAAACAGCCACTCGCAAGCCCGCGGGAAAAACCATGCTCGAACAACGGTCAAAGCCAACGTAACGCCCATCATGCGTACGCAATCAAAAAATCTGGGGTGTTACAATGTGACTGAAATACGAGAATGGGTATATACATCTACTGCTTCTGAGGATGATACCGTGACAGGAAATATCGGGAGTACTGCTGTTCCGTTATCTCCCGCAATTCTTTCTGAGATATTTGGATTAGTGAATGGAGAAGACAACATGGAAATGGACTCTGAAGAGTTTGGTGACATGCTGAAGTTAATGGGTTTTTCAGGAAGCAACCCTAACAAGCTATTGAAGAAGCAACTGTCTGCCGCGTACCAGTTTCTGGAAGACATTGTAGGAAAAGTGCTGATGGGCAAGCACTCAGCGCATGATTACATAACCCGCTACCAATTTCTGGTTATGTGCGCCATGGTGAATAAGAGACGTGTCAACTGGGGCACAATCTTCTTTGAATTGATAAAGAAAAAGAATAGTAAGAAGGAAGTCTGCTTCGGCAAAATTTTGGGAATCTTCCTCCAAGAGAAGGTTGTTGAATGCATGGTCTCCCCGACCATCTTCATAAATGCCAGCAAGCGCCTCACATGCGCTCTATTTGGCAGGTGGGAGAGGACCATCTCCAAGACCTCAAAGGCTTCTTCCTCTTCCATCCAACTTTCTGAGAGCACCCGGGCTGTAATGGCCACTCCCCTCCCTGCAGAAGAGGTCTTCCATCTCCATCATCTCTTCCTGCACTTCAAACACAACAACTCCCTCTCTCTTCCATTCCTTCTACCACACCTAAATCTCCACCACATACTCATGTGCCTACTCCACCTCCATCTCCACCACTTGACATTACCAACATTCCTACTCCTCCAGCTTCACCCCATGAGACATCTATTCCTACACCTCCTCAGTTCCCTCTTCCCCCTCATTTCTCCTCCATTCCATCTTACACCATACCCACAGACACTATCATTCTAAATGCCCCCATTCCATCTGTTATTCTACCCTCCATTCCATCCTCTTCCCCTTCCCCATTTGATCCATCCACCATCATCTCTTTGCTCACTCCCCTCATCAAATCTCTCATCCAAGAGGCCATTACACCTCTTGTGACCTCCATCAATTCTTTATCTGCACAGATTTATGCCCTATCTGTTGTCCCCTCTTCATTCAGGGGTCTGGATCCAGGTTCTCCTGAACCCAGGTAGGGGGAGATGCTTAGTGATGAAGTTGCAGCAGATGCAGATGCAGCAGCAGCAACAGTCACACCAGTAGTTCCCTCTCCAGCAGATGCAGATTCAGTTGAGGATGCAACAATTTTGACAGATTTTGATTCTGAGATGATTGAGTTAATTCATTTTATGGATACTGACCTTGATTTAGATGAGTCAGTTGAGCAAATAAAACCTGTTGGTGATTTCCAGTTAAATCTTACAGTTAATTTGTCTGCTTTGTTGAAAGGTTTTGATACTATTTTTGTACAGCTACCCTTTACTAAGCCACATTTGGCTATTGTTGTAACGCCCCTAGTCGATCCAACGTGACAATGACACGGCTCCGCTCTAGGCGACGCTACCGGGCTGCAGCCCAAGCACCCCAACCCCTCTCCATCCACAGGCGGGTTGTTGGTGGCCACAGCCTCCCTTTCATGAGGTAAACTCGATAGCAAGAGTAGTACTGGGATGGGTGACCTCCTGGGAAGTCCCCGTACGGCCCAGCTTAACTGTCGGGTTCGCTCATCAAAGGGAGGTTGTGGCCACCAACAACCCGCCAGTGGGCTGGAGAGTAGTTGGTGTGCTTGGGCTGCAGCCTGGTAGGGTTGCCTATAGCGGAGCCGTGACGCTGTCACGTTGGATCGGCTAGGGACCTTACAATAAAAGTGCACTTTTTATTGTAACGCCCCTAGCTAATACAACGTGACAGCGTCACGGCTTCGCTCTAGGCGACGCTATCGGGCTGCAGCCCAAGCACCCCAACCTCTCTCCAGCCCACTGGCGGGTTGTTGGTGGGCACAGCCTCCATTTGATGAGGTAAACTCGATAGTCAAGCCTGCACTACGGGGACTTCCCAGGAGGTCACCCATCCCAGTAATACTCCAGCCCGAGCATGCTTAACTATGGAGTTCTTTCAACTCTCATCACCAATTGAGCTGCAGATCAATTGGTGATGAGAGTTGAAAGAACTTCATAGTTAAGCGTGCTCGGGCTGGAGTAGTACTGGGATGGGTGACCTCCTGGGAAGTTCCCGTAGTGCAGGCTTGACTATCGAGTTTACCTCATCAAATGGAGGTTGTGGCCACCAACAACCCGCCAGTGGGCTGGAGAGAGGTTGGGCTGCTTGGGCTGCAGCCCGGTAGCGTCGCCTAGAGCGGAGCTGTGACGCTGTCACGTTGTATCGGCTAGGGGCGTTACAATTGTACCCTACACCTCTCCAGTAAGTCCAGCAGTTGCTAAGCAACTCTGTGACAATTTTGCTATCTCAGCTTCAGCTTCCATCTCAGCTTCCAGTCCAGAGGTCATTCCAGAAGAAATTCCAGGCCCCAGCTTTGTTATGGATGACTCTCCCCTGCCAGATTTGGATGAGCTTATTCTAGCTGACATTGAAGAAGAGAATAAGGCAGCAGTTGAAAGCTCTGTCCCCATTGTTTCTGACTCCTATGCAGTCCCCTCCTCTTCTGTTGCTGATATTCGAGTTCCTAAACCTTCTACCCCTCCTCCAGAATAAACTATTCTTTCTGATAAAGCTTTGAAAGCTTTGGATGCTCTTTATGACATCCCTCAGGGTTCTGATTCTAAAGAAGATGATGATGATGACTAAGATGAAGATGCAGCCAGTAATAAAAAGAAGATGTTAGCAAAGAAAAGAAAGGCTCCTCCTCCTCTAGCTCCCAAGCCAAATCCCAATGCTGACACCCCTTATTATATTCTGCACAATGTTGCTCCATACAAGGGAATGCCTGGATGGATGTGGCTATCAAAGAACCAGCAGAAGGATAGAAAGAGAAGTAGGGGATATTCCCCTCCTCCAGTGAACAGATACAGGAAGGATCCTCCTCCTCCTCCTCCTCCAGCAGTTGGCGCCTCTTGCTCCTCTAGCTCTCAGAGATCTGCCCCAATGCAAACATATCAGTGACAATCAGGGAAATCTTCTGAAAGCAGCCAGCAGAGGCAGCCTTCCTCTTCAGGACATCAACATCAATAACAACATCAGCAGCAACAGCAACAAACCTCTGAAGTACAGAAAGCAGAAAGTCCAAGGAGGCCTCTCTCTCCTCCAATTCCTTTTGAAGATCCTGAAACTGCTAATACAACAAAAATGGCTAGATTCCAGGAATTAATTGGCTTATCCCTGATCAATAAAGCCAAGGCTGAAGGAAAAGATACATCAGGACTCACAACCATGTCAAAGTATAGAAAAGAAGAGTTGAAATGGTTTGATAAAGGAAACAAGCTATTCAATGTTGATGACTATATGAAACTTCATCCAGAAGCAGTTGTCCCCAGAGCAACATCATTGACCATTATAGGGGCAGCTGATATGAATATGACAAAGGCTCAGGCTTCAGATCCCAAGAGAGAAATCATCTTTAAGAAGCCAGGAGAAAAAAAACTGAAGACAAACCTCTGCAAAAGAAGAAGTAATTTTCTTGTTGTGTCAATTTATGTCTGTTTTTGTTTTTCAAACTATGCTATCTGTATAAACAAAGCTGTGTATATATATATATGCTGCATGTGTTATAATTCTCTGCCAGATATATTTATTTTCTTGCTTTATTTTTCTGTCTGTCTCTATTTTGAGTCTCTATTAGTGACCTCACCCAAATAGGGGGAGATTGTTGGATCCCTAATTGATTTGGGCTAGGTTCACTGACTTAGGATGTGACCCATCATGTATAGCCAGGGTCATTTTGTGTCCTAGAGTCTAAGCCAAGTCCTTAGGTTCAACTTCAGATGGACCAGCTATCAACAAGACCATCAGAGACTCCAGACTTAGAGGATTTCAAGACTAAGTAAAGTGAGTTCGACGTTCGTCGAACTCAGCTCGACGAAAGGTGTTCTGCGCTCGACGATCGTGAGACAATTCTTAGTGCTGAGCTTGACGATCCTTATTCTCTGTTCGACGAATGTTGAGGTTCTTCATCAAGCGAAATTCAGGACAACTTCAGAATTTTTATAAGTCCAGCTTCAAGCTTTGGTCGACGAATTAGATTCTGAGCTCGACGAACTTGGACCTCAAGTTCTCAGCTTCTCAGGTCGACGACTGATGAACCTCAGCTTGACGAATGAAGATTGTCTGTTCGACGAATGAAGATTATCTGTTCGACGAATGAAGATTGTCTGGTTGACGAACTCAAGCTCAGCTCGACGAACTCAAACTCAGCTCGACGAATTGTGTTCTTCGTTCGACGAATCCAGACTAGGTCTTCTTCAGGTTTCTCGTCCCGTTTCTTGGCGATGATTCCAGAGTTTTTTAATGCCAGATCTTCTCGGAATGTTACCGTTAGAACGCGCATTGATTATGGACGATTACATGCCATTTTTTCATGGGACAGTTGAGGAAATCATTGATTGTCGCTTCCTTCCAAGGCCGTCTGCAATTACTGCTCAACATTCAAAATTCGAATGTTCTCAGTCAGTCAAAAAGATATTGATAAGAAAAGAAAACGATCAAGAAGTAAGAGAGCAACAGAATTACAGTACAGCAAGTAATACAGACAATCATATAGAGACACTCAGATTGCACAGAAGAACAATCATACACAACATCAAAAGTTCTACTGCAATCAGCCTGACCAGAGAACATCTTCAAGAAGGAGAAGAAGAACAATCAAATTCTATCAAGAGTCTTCTTCTTTCCTTCAACTCTACAGGACAACTTCAAAGGACAACAAATCTTCATATGTTAAAGAAGTTCCTGAAGCATTTCTGGTCCAGGCATTCTAGGTCTTTGAAGACCTATCACCCTGAAGCAGTGCTCCAGCATTCCTGATTAATTCAAGATCTCAGGGGGAGCAAAATCTGCTACAATCAATACACAAGTCTTCTCAGTTGATATTGAGAAAGAGAAGACCCTATCTCTTTATTTCCAATTCCTGTATAAGGTTTTAATTCCCTTCAAAATTATTCTGGTTGCAAGTCTCCCTCCAAAAGACTTGAGGTTTTGGTTTTTGAGCACCTGAACAAAAGCTTATTGGTGTAAGGCACCTGATCAAAAACCTGAGTGTATTCCTACCAGGGTGGTAGAAGAGTGGATGTACCCAGGTTGGGGAACCACTATAAAATTTCTTGTGTCGTCTGGTTGCCCTTTTTGTGTTTTGGCTGTGTTGTTCTGTGATTGTTTAGGTTGTTGTGCTTATTTATTTTAATTGCTGACTTGTTCACCTAGGCCTACAACAAGAGTTGTAAAAAGTTGTGAAGAAAGCACAATACTCTATTCACCCCCCCCCCCCTTAGAGTATTTCAGATCAAACCTGCACTTTCAGCCTGGCTCGACTCTCCCGCTCGGTACCTTCGGGCACGTGTCCCTTTAGCGAGATCGCGCGTCCCTTTAGGACTTAGATTAGGAAATGTAGGGGTCTTATTTAGCCGAACCACGATCAATGACTCGTCTCATAAGTCCAGATTCACCTCACTTCCCGCAAGATAGAGGGAGTTGGACGGCTCGGCATGCACCCGAGCCTCCTAGTTTCATGCGAGCTGGGACCCATGAGGTCGCGACGTGGCCCGAGTTCTCGCGACCTCGGTCTCTTTTCGGGTGCTGGGCGATTATGTTGGATCCCGAGAGCTCGCCTCACCGAACCATAGTCTTGGCTCTCCGACCCGTCAGGGTCTTGACTCGGCACTTCCGGCTCACCGATCTGCCGAGGTCATCCTATCAACCTTGCGATTTATGCCTCTGAAGTTCGAGTGTCTTCGTCCCAGTGTTAGACATCATCATGTTAAATGAGACCCCCTGTCCTGCCAGCCAGTTAGGAGTCTGGGTATACTCACTCGAGTGATATCCAGCTCTGCCAGCTAGATGAGAGCCTGGCAGTGTGATCTGCTCGGGGTCTAGGTAGACTCTCTCGAGTGATATCCAGCCATGCCAACTAGATGAGAGCCTGACAGCGGGATTTGATCGGGGTTTGGGTAGACTCTCTCGAGTGACATCCAGCCCTGCCAGCTAGATGAGAGCCTGACTGCGGGATCTGGTCGGGGTCTGGGTAGTCTCTCTCGAGTGTCATCCAACCCTGCTAGCTAGATGAGAGTCTGGCAGCAGGATCTGCTCGAGGACTGGGTAGACTCTCTTGAGTGATATCCAGCCCTGCCAGCTAGATGAGAGCCTGTCAGCGGGATCTGCTCGGGGTCTCGGTAGACTCTCTCGAGTGACATCCAACCCTTCCAGCTAGATAAGAGCCTGATAGCGGGATCTGCTCGGTGTCTGGGTAGACTCTCACGAGTGACATCCAGCCCTGCCAGCTAGATGAGAGCCTAATAGCGGGTTATGCTTGGGGTCTGGGTAGACTCTCTCAAGTGACATCCAGCCCTACCAGCTAGATGAGTGCCTGACAGTCGGATCTGCTTGGAGTCTGCTAAGTGGACTCTTCACCCGCTCACATGAATCATTGTACGAGAATTGACATATCAAGAAGCTTTATTAGAAAATGGACATCACTTACATGGCTCAAGGGTAAAAATGCTTCAAGTCATCACAACTATAGGTGTGGCATAGGGTCTCGCCCTCCACATTCTGGAGGTGATACCCTCCTGATTTCAATGTTTCTTTTAAATAGGCTCTGATAGGAGTAATCGGCTGATCCGTTTAATAACTGACATCTGATAGTTCTGACAGTTGTCAATACCTATTTCTTGATTTCTATACTTAGGAAACATGTCTGCTGAAGTGTTGATCCTTGACTGTTAAATGTGTCGATACAAGTCTTGGGTGTCGACACTGCTCTTGTAGTTTTGTCGACAAACTTATGAATGTGTCTACATAGCTCTTCAACTTGTATCGACACAACTTATATGGAATGTGTCGAAACAAGTCCTGTGTGTCAAAACAGTTGTGTTCAGTCTTGACACAGCTTGAAAAGAGTGTGTCGACACTAGTCCTGAGTGATGACACAGTTGTCTTCACTCTCGACGCAGCTTGATTAGAGTGTGTCGACACTAGTCTTGAGTGTTGACACAGTTGTCTTCAGTCTCGACACAGTATGAATAGAGTGTGTCGACACTAGTCCTGAGTGTCGACACAGTTGTCTTTAGTCTCGACACAGTGTGTCGACACAGTTGTCCTTAGTGTCAACACAACTTCTCTTTGTCTCGACACAACTTGTTTAGTGTGTGTAGTCACTATTCTTGAGTGTCTCGACACTTTGTACTTAGCTTTATTTACCTGCACACTTGAACTTAACATCCATCAAATACAACAATGTGTATATCATTGAGCTGAGAAGACTTCTTCAAAACAAGTACATTGAGACCAATGTACTCAACAACATGGGTGCAGCTCTCCACCTCCATCTCCTCCCCACCGGCCCTTTGCTCTGTCTCCTCCATCATGCGCTCCATCTCCTCGGCTTTCTCCTACAAAGCGATGGAGTTCACGACGGTGACGTAGCATTCCCACTCCACCGTGGGGTCACCCCAGACCCAGACCTGGATCCCCTCGGCATTAAACTTCAAGTATTGGTGGAAGTATGAGGGGATACAGTACAAGGTGTTGATGACGAACCGTCCAAAGATGGCGTTGTAGCTGTTGGGGGCATCCACGATGATGAACCTGCAATTTCGGGACCCCCCAGAGTTACATGGAGCCCCACTCCTCCTTCCACTTCCTTCCTCACCCCCGAAAAATCGGAACAGAGGCTCATCCAAGGCCAGGTCCCTCTTGACATCCACCTCCTTCACGTAAAACGCCTTCTTAAAGATGACGTTGACTGAACTCCCGTTATCGATGAGGATTCGAGAGATTGTGAAGTTCTCAACCATGGTCTGGATGACCAACGTATCACGAAAGTGGTCCTCATGATCTGGCATGTCACTTCTGGAGAAGGTGATCCATTCCTACGGGAGTGGGGTCTGGGATGTGGAGCCAATGCTCCTTCGGTACATGGTATGGAGGCTTGCATTTCTATAAGCCTCAACCCCCACCCCCCATGGATCACTCTGATCGCTCCTCGGGCTCCAACATCCGCCAGGTCCTCGAACTTATCCTATTCTGCCCGAGTTAGGACCTCCTTGATCCGCACCTCCTGACGGTCATACTGCTGCCCTTTCTCCCTGTTTCCTCTTACCTCAAGGAACTCCGGGCACGTGGTTGTAGCATGCCCCTCCTCGTAATAGAAGTCATAGTAGGTAACTCCACCCTGTCTTCACTTCTCCTCATCCATACACCTCTCCTCCTTTCCATGAGGGCTATAGTCATAGCCTGATTTTGATCGAGGAGAGGGGGTCTATGGGCTTGCCTCCATCCAGGAGTGTGAAACTGAACCTAGCCCCCCTGGAGGTTGTCTCCTCCATGGAAACCTCTTCGCGACCCCTAGTCCCGCCACTCCGGCATCCAGCCTAGTCGATGATTCTGGTCCTAGCATCCCCACTTGGGGTGTTGTTGTTGTTGTTCCCTCTAGCGGGGTTCAGCTCTCCTTTTCTCCTAAACCCTGCCTCCTCTTGGATCCTTCTCCTCCTTTATGGACAACTAGATAGCTTTCGGGTAAACTGCGGGTTCGACGCCTCCCCATCGACTTCACTTGCTGCCCTCTCCATCAGCTCCTCAAAGGAGAGGGGCGACACCCTCTTCAGCTCCATCTTGAAGAACCCCTGTTGCAGCCCCAAGGTGAAGGCCATCATCAGGGTGTGCCCTGACATCTCCTAGACCTGGGTGACCTCCTCCTGAAACCGGTCTACGTAACTCCCCATGGTCTCATTCACCCCCTACTTGATGTGGAACAGGGACTCCAACTTTTTATTTCTCTTCTTGGAGGTGGTGAACCTCAACATGAACCCCATGTGCATGTCCTCAAAGTAGCAGATGGAATTGGCCAGTAGCTAGTGGAACCACTCTCTCGCCTTCTCCTTGAAAGTAATCGCGAAAAGTCTGCATTTAAAGGCATCTGATATCTGCCTTATCGAAACCGCGTCCTCAAACCACTAGATGTGCTGGACCGGGTCATCACTGGGGGTGTAGAAAGACATCTCTAACTCCCTGAACCCCTCTGGAATAGGGGAAAAAGAAACCAACTTGTTGAAAGGGCTGCCTCCTCGTGTTGGGCGAGCCGGAGGGTCTCGCACCCCCATCTCGCCGAGCCGGCCTCCGCTCGCCGAGCCCGAGAAAATCACTCGCCCGGGGACCTCATATCCTTTCTCCTCCTCTACAATCTCCTTCCCAGCTCACCGAGCCAGGTCATCCTCGCCTAGAGCAGGGGCGGCGGCAATTGGGATAGCTGGTGTCGAGCACTCGGTTCGCTCAATGAGTGCGAATCTGACGAAGCTGAGTACTTCCTGCCTGAAGTCCTCAAACATCCCCATCATGGCGAGAGGTGGAGGGGGTGGCGAGTCGAACCTATTCAAACCTTATCCTTATCTTCCAATCATCTAGCCTGCCGAAGATTTTTTGTGCTGACCACTCTCCATGCTCACTGCACCAAAAATGTTGAAACTGAAAATTCGGTCTCAATGGACTTCACCCTTGGGGAAGGGGTGATCGCACACTTACTTATATCCTGCGAGCCAAACAACTAAAGAAATGGAATATGGAACAGACCCAAGGGCTCGCCGTGGAGGTCCCACCACACACCCAGAAGATCTTAGAGCGCTTCCCCTCCTTTGCCAAATGCCGAGCTAAGGATACCTCATAAAGCACAAGATGACTGGGGCACAAGAAAAACGTGCCTTCTGAGGTACCCCTATAACACCCCCTATCCGTCGCATAGCATATAGCAGTAGGTCCGGCCGGGGCCCAACTCCATATACCACAGACAGACCGGGTGGTTACTCAATGGAAACTATCCAACCAATCCAACGTCCTACATAGAGCATTCTAGCGGAAGCAGTTTAAATAGTTGCAATTAAAAGAACCCAGCAACAAGCATGAATGTCCACTAACAAGACAAAAAGGAATGAAGTACATACACAAGTAGTGGCGTTAAGGCCTTATAAAAGCAAGTAAACACACCAATTAGGCCTTCGAGGGCCGGCTTCGCAATTTGGGCTTTAGCCCGCTATTGACCGCTTGGTCCAGTAACACCTGCAAGCAACAAACCACCACATGGTGGCAAACAAAGGCAACGGTCAGCAATGCTGACCAAATTATAATGATCCCGCCCCCAACTCGGGGCGGCGATGCTCCTTCCCTGCACTTTATTAGTATAACCAAGCAGTATAGTAATATCACTACAACACAGGCGTAGGCTCGCGCGACCACACACCCCGTGCACTCAGGGCACATTCTCGGTGATCACGGTCAAAGTCCGCCGACTAACCACCATCCCTTTGGACGGCCATACAATAAGCATTTTGTCTTCCCGGCATGGGTCACAGTAATTTAAACCATAGACCGCCAAAGACCCTCATCTATGCCAACGGCTCTAACCGAACGACATAGATCAGGTACGGTTTCGCCTAACCCGTTGCTCACACAGCAACGTTAATTTAAAATATATGTGCAGGTCAAACTTCTCTGAGTCCCGTTTCCATCACATACTTCACATAACCTGGTTACGTTCAAGTTGGCTCCCAGGCCACCAAGTTGGCAAGATCACGCATACGCCCAGTTTTTTGGGTGCACCTTAGGGTTAATCCCCAAGGCTCCCTGTTGCAATATACCACGTAGAAAACCCGAAAAACAAACATTCGCACGGAGTCTTCTCTGGCATTTATGCAATGCAACATCACCGATCCAGACCAACATGTCCGGATAGGCTTCACACATCATGCCTATGTCCGTTCTCGATTATGGACTCTACATAATGGGGACTTCACAAATCTACCCGAAGGAACGCCTCAAACTCACCGCAAACTCGCGAGAGCGGGATTCCTATGCAAAAGAAGTAGAGCTTCACATGCTCAAGTAGAGAATCGTTACCCTAGCATTCTTCCTTAGCGCCATGGAAATGTAAGCAGATGAAAAGCACCGCACTCTCTTTGCCTTCGTAGATCCGAAGTCGGCTCACGATTTGGAGCTCTGAAGCCTCTCCAAGGACCGGATCTAGATTTCTTCTTCCTCCTTTACTCTCCCTTCTCTCTAGAATTTAGACAAAGAACCAGCGGCAGAAGAATAAGGGTTTTGAAACCCTGTACACGGGTATATCCCAATCGGATTAACCACCAGCCGTCGGATCCCACAAAAGGGAAATGCATGGCTACGATCCAGGTCTGACCTGGACAAATGGGGCTAAGCACCGCACAGTTCACCAATACGGAGCAAGGCACATCCGAGACCAATCAAATTGTGTCGGGACATTTAGTCAAGATCCCGCCAAAAGCTCTATGTCGACACTCTACGTCGACAGAGTCAAACACGCCACAAACGCCTCGCGCTCGATGATCGTCGAGCCAAGATCGTCGACCGCTGCCAGATCGTCGAACAGAGATCTCTGGCCAAATTGTCGAATGCAGTCAAATCATCTCTCACTCTCTGTCATCCTTCTCATCAAGTTCTTGGAAGAAAGGAAGAAGAAGGCTGGAGGTTGAATCTTTGCTACTATAGTGAAAGAGGTCCCGTGGTAAGAATAGAGAACTAAGGCAAGATCCGCGAAGAGGAAAGCGATGCGCTCCTTTACAGCTGGATGGAAAGCTTAATAATGGCTCCGAAATGAATTCTGAGGGTAACGATTCTTCCTTCTTAGATAATTGAAGTCCTTCTTTTGCATATACATGGAATCCACCACCAAAATGTGGAGAGTCGAGGATATTCCATTGGCTTGATACATGATATCCCCAGGTGGTTTTGCATATAGAATTCAGAAATTGTAGTACGAAATAGGCATACTATGTGAAGCTCATCTGGATAGGTTGGTCTGGATTGCTGTTATTTTGTTTTGCGTGCCGGATAAGACCCCTAGTATAATTGAGTAGTTTACGGGGTCTGTGGGTTAGACCTGTGAAATAAGAGTAGTAGAAAGTACTGGAAGAGTGCTACAGGAAAATACCCAAAAAATACCACAGTTTGCATAACTGTTGGATATCGCTGGGCGACAACAAGTATTGTTGGTGATAGCTCTTGATGAGCTCTGATTGCTGCGAAAGACCATTTTTTGGCCCTAGAGGATACTACAGGGATTTGGATGGAATAATGTTCTAGGTGTGGATGAGTCTGGAGACAGAAGAGAGTTCTATCACAAACGCCAGACGATAGTGACTATCGCTGGCGATAGCTTCCAAATAGCATTTTTTTATTTTTGTGAAACCTGTGTCCGTGAGACATGGTCTGTAGCATGAGACGCTATGAGACTAGATAGCCCAGCTATTGGCCATGAGTGTCATGATTAAGCACTGCCGGCTAAGGTCCTGGGGACATGTGAGCGGCAAGTGATGATTCCGATTTATATAGGGTTTTTCGGACTTATCTGGGCTAGTTTTCACGCGTTTGCACTTCACTTTTAGTTCTTTATCATTCATATTTCATCTTGTCTATATTTCCATAGGAAGTGCACACTTAGGCTTGTAGTTGTGTAATGTTTGTACTTTTATTGTTTATACTCCTTTTTGTGATTGCCTGGAATGTCTGCACAGATTAGTGATTTGGTTTTCCGATCGTTATAGGGGTCGTGTGCGTGTTCCGGGATGGTTATTAAACAGGAATACTGTGCACGATCATGGGATCTAATGCGCACGACCACTGGTCGTGCGCCCCTGATCGTGTGCACTACTCTTCATTTTCCAAAGTCTTCCTGGGGTAATCGTACGACCACTGGACCTAGTGCGCACGACCACCGCTCGTGCGCCACTGATCGTGTGCATTGATTCCTCTTTTCTGGAGTCCTGTCTGGGGTAATCGCACGACCATTGAACTTAGTGCGCACGACCACTGGTCGTGCTCCACTGCTCGTGTGCGTTATCCCAGTTCTTCTTCCTAATATGCCATGCCAGTGCGCACGATCACTGGACATAGTGCGCACGACCACTGGTCGTGTGCCCGTGATCGTCCGCATTGTTCATTTCTGCTTTGTATAAATATTGCAGGTCTCCCCCTAATTCACAATCGCTGGGATCGCTCATTTTTCCTCCACCGTTTTCGTCTCCGAGGAGGGATTCCACCGTCCTCCTTCAATCTCCACCCTAGCGAGGTGCTCCGGGCAAGCTTTCACCGCCAAATCCAAGCCGGAGCTTCCTCTCAGCCTCCTCCTTCATCCTCGAGCTTCAAGAAGAGCTTGACCTAGCTTTCTCCATCAAGCTAGGAGAAGTTGTGCCATCCTCCACCGGATCGTGACACGAAGAAGACGGACATTGGAAGGTGGTGACAGCCCTTCTCTACAACGGACGCAGTTGAGGATCGATCCTGGACGCGGATTGATAACCCGACGATTCCAACCGTGAATCCTCAGCAAGACTTCGGATCCGGTTGATTTCACACACTTTTCTTCTCTTGTTGTTGAATAGTATAGTTGATCTCTTGTTTATGATGAAGTTTTACTTATTTTGATTTACATTTGTATCAAATCATGTCTATGTGATTTCATATTTTTGTTATTTTCTTGAGGTGCGCCATATTCCATCCACCACCATCCACCCTTGCCGCACTAGCAATTGCTAGTGGCATGCGTAGCGAAGAGGTGCTCACGACCCTCATTCCGCCATTCTCATCACCTCATCCGCAGGCCTACTCGCCCATCCTCCTAGTGATTCGGTGCATAGCGGCCCGACTAGTCTTCCATCCCGCCTGGCAAAGCATCGCATAGCGGCGTTGCATAGGAGTAGTTGTTAGCCTTTTATTTTCTGTTTCTGCAAATATCAAAACCCCCCTTAGTTAACTCCGACCAAAGGACTTCAATCTCAAGTCCTCCTCGAAATTAACTCCACCTTATTGTGTTCCTTGAGAGAACGATACTTGGGAAAACGCGTCCATTTTATATTACTTGTGCGACTGGTTCACTACCGTGATCTTTAGCATCAAGTTTTTGGTGTCATTGTCGGGGAACACAATCGTGTGAGTTTCTGGAGAGGGAGACGTGAGATTGCTTTCCTTTTCCTTTGTAAATCGCTTTTGTTTTGTTCTATTTCTGTTTTGCCTTCCTTTTTATTGTTTGTTTAGGCAATTGTAGTAATATATTGTTGGATTTAGTAATTTGCACAATTTATTTTGAATCCGCTGTTTCGACGCCATGTGGGGATATTTGTATGCCCAATGTCGTTGGTGTGGGAAGCCTTCCCACGCTAGTCATGAATGCCCTACGAGAGATATTGGCATAAGCCTCAGCACACAATGCATGAGATGTTGTATTCGTACAACCCTTCAAACATTGTGCCCCGAGCTTATGGTCAATCATCCTCGCCACATACACCGTTCTCTTATTCCTCTCTGGCCCCACAAGGACCACAGAGTAATGGGAGAAAGTGTTTGTATTGTCGTAGAACAGATCATGTCCTGAAGGATTGTGTTGAGTACCTCCGTGTTATGGAAGAGGATGATGAGCCGGACATCCGGATCATCCCGACTCCTACCCTCAGTGGCACACCTTCATCATCTGGTTATGTGTCCCTGTCACCTTCATTTGTTGAAGGGAATGATGTGGACACAACCACCAGATGTGTGGCTGATCTAGGCTTCGACGTGGCTGAGCCCATCTCTCCTGTGCATACATCTCCAAGCGTGGAGCCGATTCTTTGTGAGGAACCTTTGCTTGACTTTTATCCAAGCAAATTTCTTCCACCTTTTGTGCATTCTACTTCAGTCGTCTCTGACGACATTTTCGATGATACAACACAAGTTGAGGCTTGTGATACATGGATTGTTTCCACTCCCATGGAGGAGGACAACCTTCCTGGTGTCAAGGTTTCTCCCTCGATACCAAAGGAGGAAGCCCAAGTCTTGGTGGAGGCCTCTATCGATCCGACCGAGCCTTGTAGCATTGTCGACATTGCTGACGATATTTTTCTACCTCAGCCTTTGGGGAGTGAAACCGGGATCACTCCCCCGATTAGTTCCTTATGTTCTTCGTCTCTTTTATTTCTTAATCCCCCTTCTCTATATGAGCCTGTGCAGGTTGAGTCTCCACAGGTACTTCAGGAGGACTTGGAGCACTCTGCTCAAGTCAATGATCACAGCATCCTTGTATGCGAGGAGGTTGATCCCTCCTCCATTGAGGAGGCCTCATTCATTGTCTTTTCCTCCTGCAGACCTGCTGTGGATGATACCTTTCATGGCAAGGATTTTTTGTGTGAGATGAGTGAGGACCAGGCCTCCTCCTAATCTTACATCATGTTTCCTCTACTTGCATTTTGCAGGTATTATTATTCAGGTAGAGGGATAACTGCTCTATCTCCGTATTGGTACCCGTTACCGAAACGGATATTGGAATAGTTACCTATGCACTTTTTATTTCATAGGCCCATTAGCTAAAACTTTTCCTTAGTCGAATAAGTCGTGCTGGGATGACAATAACCCCAGTACTTATCTTTCATTTTCTACATTTGTTTTTCATGTCTATTTAGTTTTAGTATTTCTTTATAGTTTGTATATTTTTATTTTGCTTTTGCGGAGCTCACCCCTGCAGGTATTCTTGACAACTTCGTGTTGGCGGGGTTGTGATTCTTCATATGGCGGGCCTGCTTCAGGTTTCCACGTGTCTTCTGGTATGCTCACTAGCTGAGCATTGGGTAACCTCCTCTCTTAGCTCTTTATGATTTTAATTTCTCTATCATATGCTGTGTTGCTTAGTTTAAGTCTGGGGGAGAGCCAGTTTTGTTACCTTTTGCACGCGCACATTTCATGTGCATACTAGAAGCTTTTATAGATTTATTATGATTAGTTCATTGCATCACACACCACTGCACCCACATGAGCACGTGCTTAGATTTTTGCGTGCTGCGAGTTAAACTCGTTTCTTTTGTATGATTTGGGAAAATTATGGTGTTGACATAGGATTGTGAGACGGGGTAAAATGTTGACCTTGCTGTGCTTCTAGTCAAGTGTTCTTGTCTCGTGTAGAAATTGGAGTAGATTTAATTTTTTTGTATGCTTATAGTTTTATATTGTTCTATTTGTGTAAAGACTTTTTATTTTACTCAAAAATTGGTGAATTCGGTGTGAATCTGACGGTAGCTTAGGGATGTGTGTAGACGGCCGTTAGGTTCATATTGCTCAAGTCGGGAGGATGGATAGTCTTTCTCATTGGCTAAGAACTTGCCCCAAGCTCTTCTTGAAGCATGGGTATAGGTTAGTTCACTCACATGAGCGTGATGTAGGCCATCATTTTGGACTGGTTGAGCTTTGTTCCGTTCCTAACATCATATCCTCGCTAGCCCCGTTGTGCCTACCCCTCCTTTTGATTCAGCTCCACCATTATTTCACCAAAAGCCTCATTGTCGTTCCCAGTCGCACACCCAAGTCGAGCTTTAGTGTTTACATTTTAATGTTGGGGTGTGATGTGGTGATTTTACTTGTGATTATGTGGATGTGCTCCAATGTTATATTTGCTGAAATTGCAAAAATAAAAAGATGATTTGAATAAAGAAAAAAAAAGAACAGTAAGAGTGAAAAGAAAAAGTATAATTGAAAATCATATTTGAGTTATGATTATTTTTGGAGTAGGCGGTGCACACACCCATATGTTAAAAGTTAAGTTTGGGGGTGTGGTGTACCCGCATGTATTTTGGTTAGCTGATGGATTCATTTTATACTAGCTCATTTGGGTTTGGTGCATAACCATTCTTGTTTATCTTTGTTTACCTCACCGAAACCCAAGCCCCATCTCTTCACCAAAAGTCCTACTGATTCGTGTGTGAACCAAACCAGTGCCGTGGAGAGAGTGCGAAAGGGCAAGCATATGGCCACCGATATTGGTGGATTCCTTTGGAGGTTATCTCGAGCCCCGATCTTTGGCAATGCTCGCCTAGCATTTAGTCTACTTTCTCCCTACGTGTGACCGGATGATTCACCGTGATTCCATTTTTGAGTAATAATAAAATGTTGATACACATTGTGAAAAGTATATACTATTTTTTATACTTAGAAATTTTTTCTATTATATTTTTACGCACGTGAGCATGCGACTTCGCATGGTACTTTGTTTTTCAATTTCTTTGTTAGCTAGTAATTTTCCCTATCTGCTTATATTTTGTTTCCTCGGGACGCGCAAACAGTTAAGTTTGGGGGTGTGATGAGTCCGATTTATATAGGGTTTTTCAGACTCATCTGGGCTAGTTTTCACGCATTTGCACTTCACTTTTAGTTCTTTATCGTTCATATTTCATCTTGTCTCTATTTCCATAGGAAGTGCACACATAGGCCAGTGGTTGTGTAATTTTTGTACTTTTATTGTTTGTACTCCTTTTTGTGATTGCCTGGAATATCTGCACAGATTAATGATTTGGTTTTCCTATCGGTACAGGGGTCGTGTGCGTGTTCCGGGATGGTTGTGAAACAGGAATACTACGCACGATCATGGGATCTAATGCGCACGACCACTGGTCGTGCGCCCCTGATCGTGCACACTACTCTTCATTTTCCAAAATCTGCCCGGGGTAATCGCACGACCACTGGACCTAGTGCGCACGACCACCGGTCGTGCGCCACTGATCGTGTGCATTGATTCCTCTTTTCTGGAGTCCTGTCTGGGGTAATCGCACGACCATTGAAATTAGTGTGCACGACCACTGAACTTAGTGCGCACGACCACTGGTTGTGCGCCACTGCTCGTGCACGTTATCCCAGTTCTTCTTCCTAATCTGCCATGCCAGTGCGCACGATCACTGGACATAGTGCACACGATCACTGGTCGTGCGCCCGTGATCGTACGCATTGTTCATTTCTGCTTTGTATAAATATTGCAGGTCTCGCCCTAATTCACAATCGCTGTGATCGCTCATTTTTCCTCCACTGTTTTCGTCTCCGAGGAGGGATTCCACCATCCTCCTTCAATCTCCACCCTATGGAGGTGCTCCGGGCAAGCTTTCACCGCCAAATCCAAGCCGGAGCTTCCTCTCGGCCTCCTCCTTCATCCTTGAGCTTCAAGAAGAGCTTGACCTAGATTTCTCCATCAAGCTAGGAGAAGTTGTGCCATCATCCACCGGATCGTGACACGAAGAAGACGGGCCATTGGAAGGTGGTGACAACCCTTCTCTACCCCGGACGCAGTTGAGGACCGAGCTTGGATTCGGATTGACAACCCGACGATTCCAACCATGAATCCTCAGCAAGACTTCGGATCCGGTTGATTTCGCACACTTTTCTTATCTTGTTGTTGAATAGTATAGTTGATCTCTTGTTTATGATGAAGTTGTACTTATTTTGATTTACATTTGTATCAAATCATGTTTATGTGATTTCATATTTTTGTTATTTTCTTGAGGTGCGTCATATTCCATCCACCAACATCCACCCTTGCCGCACTAGCAATTGCTAGTGGCGTGCGTAGCGAAGAGGTGCTCACGACCCTAATTCCGCCATTCTCATCACCTCATCCGCAGGCCTACTTGCCCATCCGCCTAGTGATTCGGTGCATAGCGGCTCGACTAGTCTTCCATCCCACCTGTCAAAGCATCGCATAGCGGCGTTGCATAGTAGTTGTTAGCCTTTTATTTTCTGTTTCCGCAAATATCAAAACCCCCCTTAGTTAACTCCGACCAAAGGACTTCAATCTCAAGTCCTCGAAATTAACTCCACCTTACTGTGTTCCTTGAGAGATCGATACTTGGGAAAACTCGCCCATTTTATATTACTTTTGCGACCAGTTCACTGTCGTGATCTTTAGCATCAGCAAGTGATGCTCATAACCTGTTATGCCCAACAATAAGGCCAGTGAGCTGGATGGGAAATGAGAGGTTAACCCGCGTCTTGTCGTTCGCCATGATTGATGTGACCGTCGACGTTGACCTAGCGATTTGAGCAATGGGAAATAGTTGAACGGTACCCGCGTTATGCCCGTCCGACTAGAGTGCTTAAAGTAATTGGCGTCGTTGGAGCGCATAATAAGAGTCTTAGGCCTGGAGCCAGAAAGACTATAAATGCTCAAAGTTGACCATCAAGTCTTAGACCTCAGAATGGTGGTGGGACCCTGGTAATCCGATACACTGAGAATGTGCCCTGAGTGCAAGGAACATTTGGCCGCTGAGGCACTATTTGTGATATATTGAATGATGCTTGAGTGTGCCTTCTTGTGATATATCTGTTGTGTTAATACTATGCCTGCAGGGAAGGAATACCGCTGCCCCGAGAATGGGGTTAGGGTCGTTATAAATTGGTCAGCTGAAAGCTGATCATTGCCTTATTTGCCAACATCTGGTAGAATGTCCCTATGTAGGTGCTCGAGATCCGAGTGGAAAATAGCAGGTTGTAGCTCTAAAGCTATGCTGACCCTCAAAGTCCAAGCGAAGTTTTATTGTTTTCATATGTGGCCGGCCTGTGTGCCGATGTCTATAAACCACACTTCTAAAGAAAAATTATAAGGCCTTAAGGCTGTAACAGTTAGGCTACTGTTGACTATCACTGGGCGATAATATCCTTTTGTGTATTTTATAAGAACATTCCAGTGTATATATAGTGGGCATTGCTGTGATACTTGAGTTCAAAAGTTAACCCTTAAAGCTTCCGCTAGAATGCTATGTGTTAGGATTCATTTAGTCTTTGATATTAACATGTAACTCCGCCAAATATCCGTGGGATATGGCATGGGGCCCCGATTAGACCCTCTGTTATATTTCATATGACGGATGGAGGTATTACATCTACTGTCAGGTCCGAGCCAATCAGAGAAGAGCCAGTCAATGATATGCCTAGTAGAGAGATGGTTGAGGTGTGGAGTCCATTTTCAAGAGGAATTATCTTAGACTATTTCACCATTGTCGATATTAGAGGAGAAAGTAGGTGGGACCACTATGACAGAGATGAGTGACACAAGTATGAGGTAGCCAGCGTGAAGAGAAGAATTCACTTCAGAAAGCACATACATGATGATCCTACTGCACCTCCAGCCCCTTTGAGATATTATCATAAGTCCAAGGCTTACTTTGTCCGATAGCGCCAGAAGAGCCAGGGAAGGCAGGGTTGATGGTCTTTTGTTTTGTTATGGATTATTATGAGTGGTTGTTGTTGTCCCCAAACATTAACTCAAATTGATATATATATATATATATATATATATATATATATATATATATATATATATATATATATATATATATATATATATATATATATATATATGATTTGAATATTTTGACTCGATTGTGTGCTGTGTTTTATTTTCTTTAATTCATATATCTTTTCAGTTTTATGCTTTTTGTTATTGTTGTGCAATTCACCTTAGCTTATAGGATTCTGACTTCTTCAAATAGGGGATATTGTTGGGTATTGTATCCACAATAACCCTTATTTGAAGAAAGGTCCAGTTAAGCTAAAATGAATTGAGATTGTATTTGATGCCTTGTTTTTTGGTATGTGCTTGCAGGTCTACATTGCTAAGTACACACAATTGTCAGGTTACAGTGGGTCAGTAAACATAGGACTATACAATGTAATCCCTCATTGTATATGTCAATGTGTTGACTCACGTGTAATATCTCTATTGGGGTGCACTTCTATCCCAAGTGCATGAGGAGGATTCAGGAAGAAGAAGGACTTGGAATCAGAAGAATATAAATTTTACCTAAGTAAAATTTGTCGAGTATTGTAAGGGATATTCGTCGAATTCATCGAGTATACTCATTGATACTCGTCGAATTCGTCGTGTATACCTACTAACACTCGTCGAATTCAACATAATGTACTTGAGGAAAAATCTCTGAGAGTTTGAAAATCTGCTAAGTAAAAAGCGTCGAATATACTAGTCGATACTCATCAAGTATTTCTAGTCAATTCGATATTACTTCTCTGGATTTTCCTAGTCAAATTCGTCGACTATCACCGGGTCAGGTGTCGATAGAGTTGAGTGAGCTAGCTGATTTTCGCCGAGTGTGTCTTCTGTGTCGATGACGTTGAGTATGTCGATGGCATCGAGTGCGTCGAGTGCATAGACTGCGTCAATGACGTCGAGTACATAGAGTGCGTCGACAGAATGCATCGTGTTAGGCAGCCGATACACGTCAAATTCGTCGACTATCGTAGTCGATACTCGTCAAATTCATCGGGTATGACTTTTGCACGGCGTTGAGTGGCTGGCTGGTTTGAACTGAATTTTCTCTAAGTAAATTTCGTCAAATTTCACTACTAGTTTGTCGAGTATACTCAGCTATACTCGACGAAAAGGACTTAGGCTTTTTATCCATATATTTTTCAAACAGCGGCTCGGGTTGAACAATGGCCATGTACAGTAATTTCTCAAGTCTCGTTTTGGAAATTCCTTTATAGTTATTGCCATTGAGGATACCTATAAATACCTAGGGTGGATTTTTAATCAACCCTAATATTGCTAATTGTCCAAAAATTCAAAATCGTAAAAGATTCAAAAAAGAGAAACCGTCGGCTCTTATATGTTCGCGACTTCCGTTCGGCCGACGCAAGCAATGCTCTATTTGATCTCCCTCTTCCGATTCTACTGGATCTTCATATTCTGAAAATCTCTAATCCTTCAGATCTAGTCGTTTTGAGATTCAAGATTCAAAGTTTTCAAGGTTTCCAATTTCACAGTGTTCTCCAAGATATTCAAGTTCAACCTAAATGAAGAACGACAGATAAAAGACTTCAACTCTTGTCAAGTTTTTCTTGAAAAACTATTGTGTAATTCTCCTTTACATTTGTAGGATACTCATCTTCGAGTTATAGATCTGTTTGTGGATCAAGTTGTAGATCTGTTTGTGGATCGAGTTGTAGATTCGGTTGTGGATCGAGTGATAGGAGAGTTGTCTCCGAGTTGTAGGACTAGCGGCTCCGATGTGTAAAATTTGTTGAAATCTGAGAAAGGTGAAGTAGCCGGATCTAGCCTTTCGTGATAGATAGGCGAGGCGGGACAGTGGATGTAACCAACTTGGGGAACCATTATAAATCTCTGTGTTTGTGTGCTCTTATTTTTAAAGTATTTTTATTCCGCGAAAAGACACAGACATTACCTATTCACTCCCCTCTAGATGATTTAGGTAGACACTAAATACTTTCAGTAAGCTATCATAAAAGAAACATTTAAAATACTAATAAATACCCATACTTAGAAATTAGTTAAATAAAAATATGGAGTATTTAATTAATGCAAAATTTATTTACAAATTTTTTTTGAAAATTTTATAAGGCTTTTCAAATTTTTTAGATTTAAAAAAAATTGCAAAAAAAATATTATAATCCTAATTTTTTTTATAATTCTTGGACTTCCCAAAAAATATCCGGTGAAGTGCTGTCACCGATTCTACGAGATAAAATAGAATGCTATCCCAAACCACATTTTCCAAGAAATTAAAATTTCAATTTTCTATTTTTTGTTTTTTTTAAAACTTTACCAACTGTTAAAAAAGAAAATAAAGGAAATTTTTTTTTGAAAATTTTGGGATTTTATAATTTTTTGTAATCTTTTAAGTTTAATATATTTTTTTTAAAAAAAATCTAATAAAGGTTTAGTGCTTGTGAGAAATACACCCCCATACTTAAAAAAATATTGTTCCCAATATTTGATAAAAAAAGGTTAGTAAAAAGAGAAAACTTCCCCTTTTGATGAACACATCACCAAGCCAATCTAAAGAAGACAACACATGAGAAAGCAATTTTTTCATTTTTAAATTAGAAAAGAAAAGAAATACAAATATGCAAAAAGAAAAGATATAAGATTCAAAGATCAAGAATGTTGAAGTCAGATACCGATTTCAACGGAGTTCAGATTCGGAGGAAATAGTTCTAGTTTACTTAGCCCATCGTCGGGTGTACAAGGCAGGTCAATTCAAGATCGGAGTCGACCCTCTCTAGTTGGTGGATCGCTGCCTACTCTTAAACCCGGTGAGCATCATCGAGGAGGTCCCACCACTCATCTGGAAGCGCGCTTTGCGTCTTCCCCTCCCAAAGCCAAAAGTTGTGCTTGGCACCTTGGATGGCACAGAGTAGGATTTCTACAAAAATCCAGAGCCCTAAGTGGTTGGGTATGCCTCTTCAAGGTGCTTTGAGGGTCTATTTATAGGCAGTCCCCAAACCAAGGGTAAAATCTTACTTATGGTTTGCTAATAGCGGCCTACGTCTTTTCATATTTGCTATTGGCACCCCGGTTTGGTTTGCAGATTGCAGAATCCCGCTCTTTGTGATGGCTAAGGGCAGATCAGACTGGTTTACCTATAGACAAGGGGGGATCTATTGGATTACCCATGCCGAGGCGAGCATGCGAGGTCGTCGAGGCAAGAGAGCCTGATCTACATGTACGCTCCCTAGCATGAGGTTGTTCTTGACTGGGGACTCACTGATGGTGAGCCTGCCTTGCGGACCCCCAAACTGAGTCGCCTCGCAGGCGTGAGCTCGCCTAACCTGGTTTTCCTTAGGTGGGAAGGCCCTATCCCCTTTAGGCGTGGGTGTGACTGGGATCGCTAAATTGGGGTTGTAGATAATACCCGTTTCATTGTCGGCTCACTAGAGGTCAGAAAGAAATCATACAACCCTGATTTGGCAAACCTAGGATGCTTCCTGTCAAGCCGCATTGTGTTCCCTCCCTAGCTCTATAAATAAGGGTGTGAGGGTATGACCATCCCCAATACGCTTCTTTGTCCAACCTGCTGCTCCATTGATTTTCATGGACTCGCTTGACCGGGATGATGATGAGCTAGCTACCCTATTTGCCCGGATCAAGGACATCAAGCTACCGCAAAGTCGGAGGCCCTAACCGACTTAGCCTCTTCTGCGGCGCCACCCTGAGTACGGTGGTGTCAGCTGGTGATGCATGACAAATTCATCTGGATATTTGATCTGCCACTATCACAGTATGTGAATCCACTGACCCTTATTGTGTTTATTCCTACTTGATCACATCTTCCCGCGATTCCATAGGTTGGCAATGATGTTGCCGTTGTGGTGGCCCTGGCGAGCTCGATGGACTATGATGACGCAAAGGAGAAAAAGATAAAACTATCCAAAGGGAAGAAGTAGTCTCGCCCACCCATGTCGAGAGACGGTCTTTCTCCTTACTATTTTAAGGGGAGCTCGCAAGTAACCCCCCTTCAACGTCCCACTCGGTCAGGGGCTCGATCGACGATACCACTGCGGATCATCATGCTGACCACACACATTCTGGTAGACATCCGCCACCGCCCCTGGTGTCTGACGTCAGAGTCGTGATCTTGCCTCGCCATTTGGAGGCAGGCAAGTCAAGTCACCACCACACCGGTGGGAAGCCCATGTTGATGAAATTGTCCAGCCCCGATGAGGGTAACAATGTCGCTCCCCACAATAACTCCTAGATTCTTTTGTTCTATTCCCAAATTATTTCTTATCTTTCTTTGAAGGTAACGAGTTTCCTTATTCTCGTAAGCCTTTGTTGTTGGGAATTCCACATGAGCCCACTCCGCCCGGGGCATCCAGACCGCTTTGAGAGCTGATGGTCGACCCACGGGTGTACAACTTTGACTTTAGCATGCGCCTGCTTAGGGTGCTCGCGGCTCACGAGCTCCGAGGTCGAGTGGAGTCACTAAAGAATTATAACACGTAGCTGAAGGTCAATGTCAGGCTCTTTCTGTGGATCCTAGATGGTGAAGAGAGGTTGTACAAGCTGGAGATCCTCGAGAACACCACTGAAGACCATATGTATAAATTCGTCTAGGTCGCGGGCATTGTTGGTGAGGCTAACAGGATAGAGGAACAGAAGCACAAGGGGGTAGATCATCTTCAGCGATCCTAAGATCACTTCCACGAAGCTCGAGTCATTACTTGGACGATGCATCATCCCACCCATCCGCACACGAGGGGCCGGGGCCTGCCAATTCACACATTAAGGCCATGTCTTTGTCTTGATAAATTTTTGTACTCGCGCGGAGATGCGTTAACATTACTTTTGTAGCACCTAGATTTGTTATGCTTGCGCAGGACTGCTGAGAATAAGATTTTGTTTTTTGTATATGACAAGCATAATATAAATTCATTTTGCTGGCACAATCATTTATGTGCCATGTCATTTTTGTACATGTTTATTTTAACAGTGTAGAAAGTGATGTGAATGTGATATCAGTGATTTTGCGTATTGTGAGGGATGCGGGGAGTTCACGAGCCGGGGGGGGGGGGGGGGGGCTGGTTTGTTTCGCTATGAAATCCTATAAATAGGTGGGGACAGGACTGGAAATCCTCTAATTACCCTTCCAGCTCCCCAATTTCTCCTCTTTCTCAGAGCCCATACTTGCCTTTCTTGTAGACATGATTCACGTAAAAGTTGAGTAAATTCGCGCGCACTTCGTTGCAAACTTCGCCAACCACTACTTCCCAAAGCCTAAGATGACTCCAGACGAGCTCGCATCCTTCAACATGAAGTACCTCCCCATGGGCTTCTCGATGAGGCAGCCTTTACCGGATGAGGTAATCAATTGCTTTTTCGAAGATGAAATTGCCTTCCTATCGCCCACTTCAAGAAGGGATTGTGACTTCCCCTATGGCCAGAGTTGGTCCAGGTATTCAAATACTCTGGACTGGTTCCTGCACAGGTCAACTCCAATGGCATCGGCGGGCTTGTTAGATTCATGTGCTATATGTGCGAGAAGGGGATCGAGTTCAACCTCACCACCTTCCAGAAGATCCTCAACCTGAAGGCGACCGTTACAATGCCATCATCTTCTCTAGCACTCGCGCCAAGTTGGTGGAGACGATAAAAAAGGTTCATCACTGGACCGACAAATTTATGTTCGTGTGTGGCGCGTTCGGGTTGCTACCATTAGTTCCAGTGAGGCGAAGCGAGAATGCATACAAGCCACCTAAGGTGGGATGTGACGATCTCGCTTTCTACGAGATGCTGAAGGGCAAAGACTTCAATGTTTTGTAACTGTGGCGTCACCAGGAACAACTTGCATATATCATGCCCGAGACAGGTATATTGTCGTCCATCACCCTACAATGCAACCTCACCTCGCGTGCTATTTAACATGATTTCATAGGTTTGCATACTCTACCTTTAAACCTGCCATGTGCTGCCACCAAGTGCTTGTTGGTTAGGAGCTCGCCTCACTAGCCTTTGAAACGATCCCTAAGCCAACAGGTGTCACCTCGGCGGGTTCAAAAGGCAAGGGAAAGATGCTCATAACTGATTCCCCTTCTGCCGAGCCCAAGATCAAGAAGCTCAAAATTGGCGAGGCAGGATCCAGCCTTTTGAGAAGCGGGAAACAAATACTCCCAAGTTGCATCACAAAGAAGACCTGAAGACCTCGACAAAGGGTAAGGCGCTGGAGGAAGCCCCTCGAACCAATGCCAACTTCGGGTTGGGGATGTACGATAAGGATCTGTAAGGAGCCACCCTCCTGGAGTGGTATGAGTGCGAGCACGGGGTTAGCCTGAGATCGGGACTTCCTTCCTGGATAGAGTATGAAGATGCCATCGACTATGCATTCATCCTCCTATTCGGCCTCTGTGGTCGGGAGGGCGCGACGATGCTGGCGGGAACCTCCATCCACGAGCTGGTGAATCGTGGGAGCCATGCCGCCCTACACGCTGCTAAGCTGTTCCATCAGATGGTGAGGCATGCACTCAATATAGTATACAAGTTTGGGGAGACGATGACCATATTAGACACCACCTAATAGGAACTCGCCAAAATAAAGGATGAGCTGGCAACAGCCCGTAGCTTTGCCTCGCAAGCTCTAAGCGACATGTATTCCGATTCCGACCTTACGGGTTGACCTTTACTTAAACCATTGCTTTTTTACAGGCTACCGAGACCACATGGGCGGAAAGAAGTTGGAAGAGGAGATGATGGAATCCCGTGCCCAAAACAAATACCTCGCTAACCGTCTCGATGAAGCAGAGTCAAACTTGTTGGAGTGTCGGCGCCAAGCTGAAGAAATGCCTGTCAGTACTGTTGCGCTTGGTTCCACTGTTACAGAGGCTTGAGTCCGTCGAGCCCTAGTCGTGGTCGCCACCCAACTTGTCATGAAGCTCTTTCGGTTGTAGGGCGGCTTAATCAGGGTTGGCCTAGCCCTCACCCCGGAGTCGCTGGTTCCGGAGCTTTTTCCCACCGAGATGAGTTCACCCTCCACGAGCCTGCACGCCGACGAGATGAAGGAATGTTCCTCATGCCATTCTGCGACTTCAGTGTTGCCCCTAGTTCATGTATTTGTATATGTACTCTTATTCATTAATGTTTGAACATTCCAGCCCGCGCGAGTCTGCTTGCGCCCGTATATATATTTTTTGCACCATGATTTTGTTTGTTCTCGCTCTTTCCATTCCTTGCTAGTTTATTCTTTCCTACTTTGGCACTAGTAGTTAGGGCTACTCTAACCTTCATGCTGAACCCGCGGTGTCGTGCCTTCTTATATTTTGCCCATGCTATTAAGGCATGGATCTCACACCATCTTGATTTGTCGTCAGGAGACCCCGTTCCCTACTCTGCACTCTTCGTAGTCCGGAGAGGTGAGTTCAGCAGACCCCTAGGTCTTATCCCCTTTTATTTTTATTTCCCTCGAATCAAAAGATCCTAGGAGGAGGGACGCTTTGCCCAAAGGAGCCAGCAGTCGATATGCGGGAGTGGAGTTTGCGCAGGGACCCAGAATATGTTAATATCATAGCTTAGAGAACTCGATTCCACTCAATTGAGCAAGTATCCGGTTTGAGGGAGAAGAGCTATCATTGCGATCTCGACCACAACAACATCACAGCCCGAGGACTTGAGCTAACTCAAGGGGGGAAGTAGTGGGTATGCGGAGAGGAGCTCGCGGGGACCCGAACTATGACAACATCACAACTCGAGGACTTGAACTCACTTAAGGGGGCAAGTAGTCGGTATGCAGGAGAGGAGCTCACATAGGGACCCGTACTATGACAACATCACATCTCGAAGATTTGAGCTCACTCGATGGGGCAAGTAGCCGGTATGCGGGAGAGGAGCTTGAACAGGCACCCGGACTACGACAACATCATAGCTCTAGGACTTGAACTCACTCGAGAAGTAAAGTAGCTGGTATATGGGAGAGGAGCTTGCGTAGGGACCCGGACAACCACAACCTTATAGCTTGAGGACTTGAACTCACTAGAGGGGTCAAGTAGTCGGTATGCAGGAGAGGAGCTCTCACAGGGATCCAGACTACAACAACATCATAACTCAATGACTTAAACTCAGTCGATGAGGCAAGTAGTTGATATGAAGGAGAGGAGCTCACACAGGGACTTGCACTATAGAAACATCACATCTTAAGGACTTGAACTTACTCAAGGGGGCAAGTAGCCGATATACAAGAGAGTAGCATGCACAAGGACTCAGAATATAACAACATCACAGCTCGAGTACTTGAACTCACTCAAGAAGGAAAGTAGTCGGTATGCGGGAGATGAGCTCGTGCGAGGATACAGACTACAACAACATCACAAATCGAGGACTTTAACTCACTCGAGGGGACAAGTAGTCGGTATGCGGGAGAGGAGATTTTGCAGGGACCCGGACTATGACAACATCACGACTCGTGGACTTGAACTCACTCGAGGGGGCAAGTAGCTGGTATGTGTGAGAGAAGCTCGCGTAGGGACCCGAACTACAACAACATCACATCTCGAGGACTTGAAATTACTCGAGGGAGCAAGTAGCCAGTATACGGGAGAAGAGCACACACAGGGACCATGACTATGACAACATCACAACTCGAGGATTTGAACTCACTCGAGGGTGACAGTAGCTGGTATGTGGGAGAGGAGCTCGCACAGCGACCCGGACTACGACAACATCATAGCTCGAGGACTTCTTTCCTTCCTAACAACACTCTCGTTCACGGGGTGTTTGTTAAGCATATGCCTTTTGGAACCTAACCCGTTACAGAAAGAGTTGCATAAAAAAATATACATAAATTTGTTACATTGATATAAGGAGAAATAAAGCTTAGTACAGGGCTATTACTAGCCAAAAAGGGGGGTTTAGGGAAAAAGTGCTTCAAGTAGTCATCGCTATATGTGTTGCTAAGGAGTTCCCCCTCACAATCCAGGAGCCGATAACCTCAGTATGTTAATGCTTCTGCTACCACGAAAGGCCCCTTCCAGTTGGCCTGAAGCTTTATTACCACTGCACCCCTGCCAGCGGCATCCACCTTCTTGAGAACTAGATCACCTTTGTTGAACTGCTTGATCCTTATGTGCTTGTAAAAATATCTGGCTATCCAGCACTTGACCTCTTCTTGTCAGATTGACGCGAGATCCTGTATCTCTTCCACCAAGTCAAGTGAGAACCTTTGCACCTAATCATTTTCCTCTCTCCACGCCTCTCCCCCATGTTGAAACCCTATTACTAATTTGGGTTAGGACTACTATTAGGATGTTGGTTTGACCCAACATGTATAGTCTAGGGTCATAGGATTACTTTCAGGGCTATTGTCTCAGAAATTTCCACCAGAGAAGCAGTTCAATGATAGCAGAATTAAGCTCGACGAAAGTAGAGATGCGTTCGACGAATGATGATCTCAGTTCGACAAACTCCGAGTTTCAACTCCAAGTTAAGCTCGAAAAACTTTGAGCTCCGGTCGACGAACTCTGTTATCCACTCAGAAACTCAGCTCGATGAAAGTCAAGCTCAGCTCGACGAACTTTGAGCTCAAGTTGACGAATAAGCAAACTTAGTTCGACAAACTCCAGGCTCAGGTCGACGAAGTGTTTGCTGAGTTTGACTAATTTCTTGCAGTTCTATTTGCAGAAGACAGTACAATTTTTTAGGCTATAATTTAGGATGATTTATGTGCAGAATATTCTAATTCTTGATTGCAGGCAGCTATATCTATGATATTTAATGCAATATATTCTTAATGAATATGGCCATTTCTGACACATTAAATACGGATTGATCACAGAGAATTCTTTCTAATTATTCACTATGACAGTTAAAGAATAAATTTATATCCAACATTCAAATATAGCCGTTATAAATTCTCAGAGACTCCTCAGGCTATTAAAGGAATCTTTTCAAAAGTCAAATACTTGGATTTCTTCTCAGGAATATATACTCAGATATTTTGCTCTGCTAAATAACAGATAGAAAAATAAGTGAGACATCAAAAAAAATTAACACACAAAGTTCTTGAATATCTTCTACTCTCCAAGAGACAATCAATCTTTTATCTGTCTAAAAGATTTACTGGAGAGAAATACAATTGTTGAAGGCCTACACCCTAAAGAGAAGTCTCCCTCACCTGATTATAATGTCTACACAAATCAGGGGGAGCTTTTTAGTTTCATCATCCACTTAGTCTTCTCAGAGAAATTTGAAAGAGAAGACAACATCACTTTTAGTTTTATTTTTGTAACTGTGTACATGGTTATAACTCCCTTCAAAAGTTGACCCCCTTGGTTCTTAAGTCACCTGATCAAAAGACTTAGTTTGATTTTTGGGCACCTGATCAAAAACTTAAAGGGTTGCTATATCTCCCTTAGAAAAATAGAAATTCTGGTGACAGGGCACCGGTTCAAAAACCTTTAGTGGATTCCTACCAAGGTGGCAGAAGAGTGGATGTACCCAGGATTTTGGGAAACCACTATAATTTACTTGTGTCGTCTGTGATTGTTGTTCTCTTTTATTTGTGTGTTGTGATTGTTTTCTTTTCTTATTTTTATTTATCACCTACTTTAACTCTACTGTAAAAACAAATTAAAATTTTAAAATACACTATTCACCCCCCTCTAGTGTAACGGAGATCTATCCCTCTCTTTCATCCCATCTTTTGTAGACACCACCCTTGGACTCCTAATGTCGAAATCCACCGGGAACACTACTTTTGAACCATGTGACAATTTAAATGGAGTCTCCGCTATGGCAATGTTTGGGGTAGTTTTGAGGGCCCAGAGGGCGAAGAGAAGTTGCTCGAACCAATTTCCCTTCAAGTTTTCAACCTCTACTATGCTGGATGCAGAATTGACAGGAAAAGCACATCAGGAACTTGTCAGTTCCTTGGTGATAGGCTTGTGTCTTGGTTTTGCAAGAAGTAAACTTCTGTACTTACTTCAACTGCTGAAGCTGAATATATGACAGCTGGAAATTGTTGTTCTCAGATTTTGTGGATTCAAAATCAACTACTGGATTATGGATACAACTTAAATAATTCAACAATATTCTGTGATAATACCAGTGCAATTTCCATTGCCCAAAATCCAGTTCTGCATAGTATGACCAAGCATATAGAGATTAGACATCACTTCCTGATAGACAATGTGGACAAAAATAAAATTAATCTTGTCTTCATTTCTACTAATTTACAAAGGGCAGACATTTTCACTAAACCCTTAGATGAAAAGAAACATCCGTTCTTCCAAAATCAGCTAGTCATGATAAATGGAGAAGCATTAATTTGATTTTTGTCATGAGCTCGACGAACTGTAGACTTTTCGTCGAACAGACCTCGACGAACTGTGTTCTGTTTGTGAATTGTTCGTCAAACGGATGTCAACGAACCTTTCTTTAGAAATTTTTCATCGAACGGAGATTGACGAATTAGTTTTAAATATTTTTCATCGAATGGAGCTCGGCGAAATATATTTCCTTCGCAAAACTTTCGTCGAAACACATTTCTTTTGAAATTTTTCGTCGAACAAGAGTTCGATGCTTTTCATTTCGTAGGATAGAGTTTGTCATTTCGACTTCGGAAAACTTATATCTAGGTCTTTTCATCGAACTATATCCTGTACTTTTCTATCTTCCATTGCACTTGATCTCTTTGTCTTGCAGGAACATGGTGATTTCACAAGGAACTCTGGCGGCGATGAAGTTTGATGTCGGTTTTGATATTAACATGGATTCATTCCGATATTCTGATCAGATATTCGTGGACATTCTAACACTGTTTGAGGATTAAAATCTAAAGAAATTCATGAAAACAAGAATAAAACTTCCAGTCACTGAAATTAAGGAATGGGCTCACACTGCTAAGGTTCCTGATTAGACAACCATCACTGAATCAATCGCTGGCAATCAGGTTACTCTTACACCAGAAATTCTTTCTGAAATTTTTGGATTTGTTAATGGATAAGATGAGATAGAAATTTCTAGCACTGAATTTGATGAAATTCTAGAGACGATGGGTCACTCCCAAGGAAACCCTAACCATCTGTTAAAGAAGAACTTTTCTGTTGAATATAAATTTCTAACAGATGTTGGCAAAGTTTTGTTGGGCAAACATTCTGCACATGACTACATCACCAGGCACCAATTCATGGTGATGTGTGCCTTGGTGAATAATAAATCAGTGAATTGGGGAACAGTACTTTTTGATTCAATCAAGAAAAAATTAATAAGAAGGATGTATGCTATGGTAGGATTCTGGCAATTTTCCTACAGGCCAAGTGCCCAGAGTTGTTGGTCTCTCAGACCACGTAGATCAATGCATCCAAAAGGCAAACTTCTATCTTATTTGGAAGATGGGAGAGGGTTATCCCTAAGCCATCAAGGGTTACCTCTTACAAGATAGCTTATGAAGGCACCAGGGCTGTATCAGCCACTTCCCCAACCCAGCAAAAGCTCCTACTCATCATATTCCCTCTCCTCCTCCATCTCCACATCATTCTCCACTTCCATCATCAACTCCACTTATTGATGTTTCTCTTCCTCGTTCCCCTTCCACTCTTCAAACAGAAGAGATTCCAACCACATCCATTCATCCACAATCACCAATTCGACCACATTCACCCATTCATCAGTCATCCTCATCTCCTCAAATTTCAAATCTGCCTAACTTCAATCCACTACCCCCATCTCTACCTCATTCATCTCCAATTCATTTCTCTCCATCTCCACCTCACTACCCTGTACAGCAAGACATTATTCCTAATTTCATTCCACCAGTCATCAATTTTCAACATGTACCTCAGCCATCATCTTTTGCCCCAACTGTGTCAACAGTTCCCCTCCATCCTCTTCCATTCCATCATTTACATCTACTTAGGCTCCATCTGAGTTTATGTACTTGGATTTCCCTTCCATTGCTGCAAACCTGTTGGAATTTATCATTCCCACTCTCAAGTAATTGATTGATGAGGCAGTGGCCCCTCTTTTGCTACCATCAATACTCTTTCTTCACAACTTGCCTCCTTCTCCTCTGTCCCTTCTTCTACGGGCCTAGATTCAGGTCTCCCTAGATCTAGGCAGGGGGAGATGTCTAATGAAGAAGCTCCTCAAGAAGCAATCTCAGGTTCTGCAGCAGTAGCAGTAGTTGTTGATAATGAAGATTCAGAAATGAGTGAAATTTCAGTTGCAGAAAAGTTGACAGAAGTTCCAGCTCCAGAAATCATTCCAGTTGGTGATGTTTACATTAATACGACAGTTGATTTATTTTCTATTTTATCAAATTTTGATACTCTGCGTAGTAGTTATCCAGTTTATGAGAATGAGCTTGCTAAAGCTATAATATGTTATACTGTTTCAATAGATTTTTCAGTTTTAGAAGAGATTAGATCTAGTTTTAGTAATATTCCTACTAGTATCTCTTCATTCTCTGAGAGTATAATAGCTATGAATATAATAAATGTCATAGAGCATGGTATTTCCCCTCCCACTTATGTGATGGATGAAACTTCAATGCCAAATATGGATGACATTATGTTTTCTGATATGCTAGAAGATGATAATATGCAAACTCAAGCTGTTACAGAGATTATGAGTGTACAGCTAGAAGCACAAGTAAAGGATAATGTTGATTTAATTAAACTGCTAGATGATTTATATGATTATCCTGAGGAAGAATCTGATGATGATGTTGAATCAGATGATTCAGAAGACTTTGGTTCAAAGAAAAGGAAAGCCAAGAAAAAGGCTCATGTTAAGGTTGCTCCTCAACCTTCTTCAAAGGCTGATATTCCTTACAATATTCAGCATAATATACTCCTCACTCCAGATCTTCCCCACTGGATGAGGTATTCCAAAAATGAGCTAAAGTACAGGAAAAAGATGAAGAGATACAATTCTCCACCTCAGAAGTATTGGAAAGGACCTCCTCCTCCTCCTCCTCCCCCTCCAGCAGCAGGAAGTGTTTCTCAGTCTCACAGGTCTACCTCTCACCCTCATCATCATTCCAGACCATCTCAGAACAGTAGCCAGTAGCATACAGGTCAAAGAATACTGCAACAACAACAAAGAAATCAAGGCAGCCAACAGCAGACATCTCAAAGTAATCAGCAGGATAAATCAAGCCCAGAGAGGCCTCCTTCTCCAACTTATGATCCAGAGTTGGATGGCAACTTCAGAATGGCTAGGTTTAATGAGCTTATTGCTCTATCCCAAATTAAGAAATCCAAAGCAGAAGAGGACTCATCTCAATTTTCAACTATGTCCTTTTACAGAAGAAAAGAACTTCAGAAGTACCAGGTAAAGAACCTATTTAATGTTGATAAATATATGAGTTTACACCGAGAGGCAGTTGTGCCTAGAGCTACTTCCTTGAAGATTATTGGTTCTCGAGTTCTGAAGATGACTCAACAGGAAGCTGCAGATCCTACCAGGAAGTTGATCTTTACCAAAGCCTCTTCAGATTCTCCTTCAAATGCTTTTAAAAAGGATTCCTAGTTTTTTGCTTTTATTCTGAACTTTGTTATTATTTTTGAACTTTCATAGCACTATATCATATATATGCTAAAAATTATAGTTCTGCTAGATATATTTATTTGTGTTTTATGTAAATAGTATCCTCGCCCAAATAGGTGGAGAATGTTGAAACCCTATTAATGATTTTGGCTAGGACTACTATTAGGATGTTAGTTTGACCCAACATGTATAGTCTAGGGTCATAAGATTACTTTCTTGGTTATTGTCTAAGAAGATTTCCACCAGAGAAGCAGTTCAACCATAGCAGAATTAAGCTCGATGAAAGTAGATCTGCGTTAGATGAACGGCGATCTCAGTTCGACTAACTCAGAGTTTCAACTCCAAGTTTAGCTCAATGAACTTTGAACTCCAGTCGACGAACTCTGATCTCTACTCAGAAACTCAGCTCGACGAAAGTCAAGCTCAGCTCGACGAACTTTAAGCTCAGGACGACGAATAAGCAGACTTAGTTTGACAAACACCAGGCTCAGGTCAACGAAGTGTTTACTGAGTTCGACTAATTTCTTGCAATTCTATTTGCAAAAGGCAGAGTAGTTTTTCAGTCTATAATTCAGGATGATTTATATGCAGAATATTCTAATTTTTGATTACAGACAGCTATATCTGATATTTAATGCAATATATTCTTAATGAATATGGCCATTTCTGACAACATTAAAAACGGATTGATCACAGAAAATTCATTCTAATTATTGACCATGGCAGTTAAGGAATAAATTTATATACAATATTCAAATACATCAGTTACAAATTCTCAGAGACTCCTCGGGCTATTCAAGGAATATTTTCAAAATTCAAATCTTGGATTTATTCTCAGGAATATATACTCAGAAATTTTGCTCTACTAACTAACAGATAGAGAGACAAGTGAGACATCAAAAAAAAAATTTAACACACAGATTTCTTGATTATCTTCTACTCTCCAAGAGACAATCAATCTTTCTTCTATCTAAAAGCTTTACTGGAGAGAAATACAATTGTTGAAGGCCTAAACCCTGAAGAGAAGTCTCCCTCACCTGATTACAATCTCTACACAAATCAGGGGGAGCTCTTTAGCTTCATCATCCACTTAGTCTTCATAGAGAAATTTGAAAGACAAGACAACATCACTTTTAGTTTTATTTTTCTAACTGTGTACAAGGTTATAACTCCCTTCAAAAGTTGACCCCCTTGGTTCTTAAGTCTCTTGATCAAAAGACTTAGTTTAGTTTTTGGGCACCTGATCAAAAGCTCAAAGGGTTGATATATCTCCCTTAGAAAAATAGATATTTTGGTGGCAGGGCACCTGATCAAAAACCTATAGTGGATTCCTACCATAGTGGTAGAAGAGTGGATGTACCGAGGATTTGGGGGAACCACTATAATTTCCTTGTGTCGTCTGTGATTGATGTTCTCTTTTATTTGTGTGTTGTGATTGTTTTTTTTCTTATATATTTATTTATTATCACCTACTTTAACTCCACTGTAAAAACAAATTAAAATTTTAAAAACACTATTCACCCACATCTAGTGTAAAGGAGATCTATCCCTCTCTTTCATCCCATATTTTGCAGCCACCACCCTTGGACTCTTAATGTCAAAATCCACCGGGATCACTGCTTTTGAACCATGTGACAATTTAAATTGAGCCTCCCCTATGGCAGTGTTTGGGGTAGTTTTGAGGGCCCAGAGGATGACGAGAAGTTGCTCGACCCAATTTCCCTTCAAGTATTCAACCTTCTTTCTCAACAAGTTGACTATCACCTTGTTGGAGGCCTCGACATGTCCATTTTTTCTAGGGTGGTGAATGGATGCAAAGCGGAGATCAAATCCTAGCACTTCATAGAACTTGATGACCTTCGCGCTTGCAAACTACGACATGTTGTCCGTGATAATTATGATTGGCAATCCGTGCTTACAGATGATCTCCCCCATATAACATTCCTCACAATCTGGGAGGTAGTCTTTGCCAACACCTTTACCTCGATCCATTTAGAAAATAATCGATCATCACAAGAATGAACCTTCTTTATCTACTTTCTTGGTGGAACAGGCCGACGAGGTCCATTTCCCAGATTACAAAGGATCACAGGGCCGTGATGTACTGGAGCCACTATGCTAGTTGTAACTAAAGAGGTGCGTGAAGTTGACACCTGAAAGTCCACCTAGTGTCGGCTATGTGCACCTATGGGGGGGGGAATAGGTGACGTGTAGCGCTTTTGCGGAATTTACGAATGTACCTGCACAATAAAAATAAAAAGCACAGCACACAGAATACATAGGCAATTTATAGTGGTTCCCCGACTTGGGTACATCCACTTTCCCCCTTCGACCTATCTCCCAACAAGGGACGACTCGGTCTCTTCTCCAACAGGATTGAAATCCAATCCCTACACTATCGGAAGGAACCTTTCCACACGTGAGAGTCAACACTCCCACAAAACGGGTTGCACCCAACCCTTACAACACGGAACAATCGTTCCTTTACAACAAAAGTAAATATAGAATGTACACGAGATACAAACTTCGTTCGGAGACTACGGTGTTCCTCTTCGTTCGACGACGTGTTCGTGAAGTCAACGAAGAGTCTACAACCTTGGTCTCTCTTGGAGAGGATCTCCCCGGAACCGGCGGCGGCAACACGAGCGGCGGCTAGCTTCGGGATCGACGGCTATGATGATGAGCGGCTGCTGAACTTGGAGATCCAAACTTCGTAGCGAAGCTAGCTTGGTCTTCCAACGGTCACACGAGGATCGGTCGTCTCGATCGATTCGGAAGGGGAAGTTTTTCTCGATCAACAAATCGAGAGACAAGAGATCTCTGGATAGACACGTGAGACACAACGCTTTGCTAAGCTTCTATCGTCGGAGATCGGGAAGAAAAGCGATCAGCAACGGCGACGGACTAGCGCGAGTGGCGACGGATGCGGCGGAGGTATTTCGCGATTTTAGGGTTTGCTCTGCTCGGCTTCTTTCTGTCTAGGTATTCCGTTCAAAATACCCGTATATAAATACTGTAGATGCTTTCCAAAATGACCGTTGTGGGACCCACAAGCTGAATCCCTAAGTCCCGGTCCAGAATCTTAACAGTGGCAGAATCCGGTTCAGGAAATTCCAGAAAAACGCCCAAGTCAAAATCGGTGAGAATCGAAAGTGATTCTCGCCGAGTCGCCGAGAATCAAAGGTGATTCTCGACGATTCGGCGAGAATCAAAGATGATTCTCGTCGAATTTGCCTTGGTTGCACGCACTGCTTTAGGCCAGGTCGAGACGGCGAGAATCAACAAGTGATTCTTCGATTCGTCTAGTGATCTCGCCGATCGGCGAGAATCACTAGTGATTCTCGCCGAATCGGCGAGAATCACTTGGTGATTCTCGTCGATTCTTACTTAGAAGCAGAGGTGCTTGCTTAGAAGTGGCTGGATCGAGTTCGGCGAGAATCAACTTCTGATTCTCGACGAATCGGCGAGAATCACAAGTGATTCTCGCCGAATCGGCGAGAATCACTTGGTGATTCTCGTCGATTTAAACTTAGACAAATTTTCGTCTTTCCACCTATGAGGTGCTCCTTGACCCATCCTTGCTCCTTGTCTGCTCCTGCATATTTACAGCCCTGTGCTTGAAAATAAGTGCACTCCAATAGAGAGAATGCACGTAGGCCAACACACTGATCTGCTCAACGAGGGATTACGTCGTGCAGACCCGTGTATATTGACCTACTACACCCTGACATTGGTGTGCACTTAGCGTGGAAAAACTGCAAGCACAACTAGAAAGATTTTATCAAATACATAGTCTATTGACCTTAGCTTGTCCAGGGGCTTCTTCAAATCAGGTACATTGTGGATACAATACCCAACAATCTCCCCCTATTTGAAGAAGCCTAAACCCTACAAGCTAAGGTGAATAGAGCAAATGGGAATGAAAACCATAAACTTGAAATGGAGTTGAGTGAGTTATCCCTTACCAATACCAATTTCTTGGGAGCAAGCTTGGAGCCACCTTAGCCTTAGCCGAGAGGGTAATCTCCCCCTTTTCGGCTTCTGCAAATCGGGGTCTGTAGCATTTGGCCCTTTGCTCCCCCTCAGTTCTTGCATCTGTACTCACGCTGGAGTTCCTTGCTCCCCCTCAGATCATGCACGAGCCTGGAGCTTCTGTAGTCTTCATTCCTCATAATTGAGCATCCCCAATTTAGTCTTGAAAAGATTGAACTTGGCCTCGTCTAAGGGCTTTGTGAATATATCAGCAATCTGCTTGTCCGTGGGGACATAACAGAGAGAGATGTCCTTGTTTTCCACGTGCTCCCGAATGAAGTGGTAGCGCACTTCAATATGCTTCGTTCTGCTGTGCGATACAGGATTGTTGGCAATGGCAATTGCACTGGAGGAGTCGCAGTACATGGGTACTTCCTTGAACTGAAGGTCGTAGTCGGCTAACTGGTTTCTGATCCATAGAAGTTGTGCGCAACAGCTTCCTGCTGAGATGTACTCGGACTCTGCTGTGGAGGTTGCAACACAATTCTGTTTCTTGCTGTTCCATGAGATAAGCCTCCTGCCGAGGAATTGACACGTCCCGGAGGTGCTTTTCCTGTCATCCCTGCTCCCTGCAAAATCAGCATCTGAAAAGCCTATTAGCTCGACATCATTGTTTCTCGGGTACCACAAGCCAAGATTAGGAGTACCTTTAAGGTATCTTAGAATTCGCTTTGCAGCGACATAGTGAGATTCCTTAGTGTTCACCTGATATCGGGCGCAGACACATGTGGAGAACATAATATCCGGTCTACTGGCAGTAAGGTAGAGCAGGGATCCAATGATGCTTCTGTATTTGGTTTCATCGAAAGGTTTACCTTTCTCATCCTTATCTAGAGACATGGTGGATCCCATTGGAGTCCTCATAGAGGTTGCACTGTCCATACCGAATTTCTTAAGGAGTTCATTTGTGAACTTCGTCTGAGAGATGAAGATTCCATCCTCAGACTGTTTCACTTGAAGTCCTAAGAAATACTTGAGCTCTCCCATACTGCTCATTTCAAACTTTCCTTGCATAAGTTTAGAAAACGTTTTGCAAAGATTGTTGTCCGTTGAGCCGAATATTATGTCATCGACATAGATTTGCACCAGCAAAATCTTGCCTTTGACTTCCCTGAGAAACAATGTTTTATCTATTTTACCTCTGGAGAACTTGTTCTCAAGAAGAAAACTAGATAAAGTCTCATACCAAGCTCGTGGAGCTTGTTTCAACCCATATAAGGCCTTATTAAGAAAATAAACGTGATTGGGATAAGTAGGATCGACAAAACCTGGGGGTTGAGCGACGTATACTTCCTCTTTCAGGTCTCCGTTCAGGAATGCGGATTTCACATCCATTTGATAGACTGTGAATCCTTTGTGTGAAGCATACGCCAGGAACAGCCTGATTGCCTCGAGCCTTGCTACTGGTGCGAAGGTCTGGTCGAAGTCAATCCCTTCCTCCTGTCTGTAACCTTGAGCCACCAGCCTGGCCTTGTTCTTTACGATGACACCATGTTCATCCAGCTTGTTTCTGAAGATCCACTTTGTGCCAATCACATTCTGTTTGTATGGTCTGGGAACCAGCGTCCAAACATTGCAACGTTCGAATTGATGTAGTTCCTCTTGTATGGCCAGAATCCATGCCGCATCCATGTTCGCCTCGTCGAACTTCTTTGGCTCTACCTGTGACAGGAAGCTAAGATGCAATACTTCGTTAATAGTACCTCTTCGAGTTCTGACACTGACACAAGGATCTCCGATGATCTGATCTCTAGGATGATCCCTCACGTGCCGGAGCTCAAGAAGTCTGGCGTCTGGAGCTTCGACTACTTCTTGTGCTTCTCCTTCTTCTAAGATATTTGTTCCATTTTGATCTTCAACATTTTCAGATGACGTGGAGGTGGAAACTTTGACGTACTTAGGAGCGTCATCTTTAGCGGTCTCATCCAGACTCAGCTGTTCAAGTCGAGCACCTGCATCTTCAAGAATACTACTGGAAGAATTGCTGTTAAGCAAACTTCCTTCATCAAATACAACATTTATTGATTCTTCTACCACTAGGGTTTTCTTATTGAAGACCCTATATGCCCGACTATGGGAACTATAGCCCATGAATATGCCTTCGAAGCATTTTTCACCGAATTTAGTACGCGGGTACTTCCCATTATTCAGTACATAGCATCTGCAACCAAAAATCCTCAAGTAGGACATGGTTGGTTTCCTGCCTTTCAGTAGCTCGTAGGGCGTCTTACGATGATGTTTGTTGATCAATGCTTGGTTTTGTACATGACAAGCTGTATTGACACCCTCTGCCCAGAAGTATTCCGGGAGAGAAGCGTCTTTCAACATTGTCGTGCAGGCTTCAATGAGAGTTCTATTTCTCCTCTCCGCAACTCCATTTTGCTGAGGAGTGCGCGGGGAGGAAAACTCATGAAAGATACCTTGTTCTTCACAAAATTCTGTCATTGCACCAGATTCGAATTCTGTTCCATGGTCACTTCTGATTTTGACCACGGAGCAGTTAAATTCGTTCTGAACCTGCTTGACAAAATTAGTGAAGATGTCAAACGTATTTGACTTTCGTTTCAAAAAGAACACCCATGTAAACCGAGAATGATCATCAACTATCACTAGCGTATAGGACTTGCCTCCCAAGCTATGAACTTGCATTGGACCAAACAAGTCCATATGTAAAAGGTATAGACATCGGGAAGAGTCTTTGTCTGCGATGCTCTTAAAAGTAGCCCGAGTCTGTTTGCCCATCTGGCATGCAGGACAGGGGCTATCTTTGATGCACTTGATACTGGGAGCATCCCTTACCAAGTTCTTAGAAAACAGCATACTAATTGTCTTGAAATTAATATGTGTCAATCTCTTATGCCATTGTTCACAAAGAGATGCACTGCCTGTTGCCACAAGGCATACGGGGGTAGATGAATCTAAACTGAGAAAATCTAAACAGAAGATATTTCTGCTCCTAATGCCTGATAATACCGTTTCAGAAGAGGTACGTGAAATTATCAGACATTTATCCTTGCAGAACTTAACGTCATAACCTTTATCACATAACTGACTTACACTGATCAGGTTATGGTTTAACCCTTCAACATAAGCCACGTCGGTGATAGAGATTATACTGTTGGAAATCATACCATAACCTCTGGTGACTCCTCGATCTGACCCTCCAAAGATGACTTTGGGTCCATTCTCGACTGGAGTGTAATCACGCAGCAGGCTTCTTGTCCCGGTCATATGCCAGGAGCATCTACTGTCCAAATACCAGATCGGCGTTTTGGTGGCCTTTGGACATTCCTGCAAAACAAAATTAATTTGCCTTAGGAACCCAATCGAACTTGGGTCCTAGATTCCTGGTTAGCACACTCCCCCTCGGTTGGTTAACCCTACGAGTGGTCGGCCTCGCATTGCTAACATTGGGAGTCTCGTAATGCCTAGGATTAAACCAACAATCCACGGCAAAGTGACCAACTTTGCCACAGCACCAACAGTCGAATCTGTTGTACCTCTTCCTAGGCTCCTGCCTTACCCTGGGAACGGTGGGTACAGCTGGGGCCTTGGATCTGTAGGTGGAGGCCTCATGGTGACAACAGTCACATGACTTTGTCACTTTCTGTATAACAGGCTTGGCTTTTGGTGCCTGCTTTCCATTATGGCCGCTAGAGAACGGACCATAATTTCCTATGTGGATTTCCTCATAAGGTGCCTTGAAGGCACTCTCACCGAAGTTCCGGGGAAAGTTCCAACCGTCATACCGGCTCTTTGGCTTTGCAACCGAGGGCCAGAAATGATGCCCAAATGTTGACTCAAAGTCATGTTGGTTGCAAGGAAAGCCAGGCTTTCTGAATGCAACAGGACTAAGAGGAGCCTTACCCTTTTCATCAGCAGAGGCCTTCTTGGCGGCCTTATTCTTCCTCTGGTTCTTGTTTCTCCTAGATGAAGAACCAGATACCCCTATGTGCCCCAAGCCAGCTCCTTTGGCCTGAGAAGAGAAGGTATCAACGACTGGAAGAACTGTTTTTGGCATGGAGAAGCTCTTGACGATCTTCCTTTCTGCCGCAAGTAGTTCTTCCAACTTGTCGACTTCCTCCTGCTTTAGATCAAGGAGCTTCAAAGACTCTGAATGCTTTGAAGTCAGGTCAAAGTGTTCCTGTTGGAGAGAAATCAAGCTAGTGACCTCTTCCCTTAGGGATACACACTCACCCTTAAGGAATTTTACTTCCTTCTTCTCAACCTTCAGTCTCTTTCGGCACTCATTGAAAGTGTTGAGCAGAAGCTCATACTTCTCGAGGAGCTCAGCTTCACGGGCCGAAGGGCCATCCTCAGGTTCATCATCCTGAGACTCAGGATCAGATTCGGAGTCGGAGAGAGGGGTGTGAGCTTTTACCTTCCCAGAAAATGGGGGACATTCTCCTTCTGAGTCGGAGCGACCCACCAGCCCGAAGTAGGCTTCCTCATCATCACTGGAGTCTGAGGAATCAGACTCACTTAGTGTCTTTGGCCTTCTGGCGATGTAGCTCCGCTCCTTCTTCTTATCTCTGGAGGATTTGAGCTGCTCTCCTTTCCCTTTTTCTCTTTTGCTTTGATAGCAGTCGGCCACGACGTGCCCTGGCTTATTGCATCCAAAGCAAATAATATCAGAAGAACGATGTTTGTTAGGTTTAGATGCATACCTGTCAGAAGAATAATTTTTCTTCTGATGCCTGGAGGAGGAGCTGTCTTTCTTTCTTTGATTCCTCATCTTGAGGAACTTCTTGAACTCTCGGGTGATGAGGGAGAAATCCTCCTCCGACAGCTCTGAGCCGGAGGAGCATGGTTCAGAGTCCTCCTCCTCTTCCTTATTCCTCGCACGGTACGACATCGCACCCTTGCCCTTTCTGGAGTAACTGGCTTTTAGGGCCACAGTCTTTTCTTTTGCAGCAGCCTTCTCTGCTTCTTCCTCTGCTTTCCTGGTGTTCAGCTGAAGCTCATAGGACATCAGCTTCCCAAACAGGATTTGTGGATCAGTTTCTGCTAGTCTGCCAAATTCTCTGATGGCGCAGATCTTTGTGTCTCATTCCTTAGTAAGGGACCTAAGGAATTTGTCATTGAGTTCACCATTGGTGAACACTCTTCCGTAGCCCTTGAGGGCATTGACAATCTTTAGGAAGTTCTCGTAGGTGACTCCGATCTCTTCCTTAGGCCCTTGTCTGAAGGCCTCATACTTCTGGTTCAGGAGGGATCTCCGATCACCCCTCACTTCATCTGTGCCCTCCATTAGGATGATCAGGCACTGCCAGATCTCCTATGCTGTCCTGCAGTTGCTGAAGTTTTGCATCATAGAGTCATCAACTGCGCTGACCAGGATGTTTCTTGCCTTCATGTCAAGGCCCACTAGCACCATCTCGTCCTTGTCTGTTTCAGAAAGTGTCTTCGGCACTTTCTTGGTGGGATCAATGGTGGAGGCCTTAGTGGGGACATAAGGTCCCTCCAGCACGATCATGAATAGTCGAGGATCCACTGCTTCCATGTAGAACCTGATCCTTTCCTTCCAGATAGGAAAGTTGAGCCTGTTGCACACTGGGATCTTGCCGGAGTACTTGAGCCCGTCCATGGTAGATGTATGCCTCCTTGTTGACACTAGTGGCAGGATTCAACTCAAGGTGTTAACCTTTTTGATGAGAAACCTGGCTTTGATACCACTTGAAAGTCCACCTAGTGTCGGCTATGTGCACTTATGGGGGGGGGGAATAGGTGACGTGTAGCGCTTTTGCGGAATTTACGAATGTACCTGCACAATAAAAATAAAAAGCACAGCACACAGAATACACAGGCAATTTATAGTGGTTCCCCGACTTGGGTACATCCACTTTCCCCCTTCGACCTATCTCCCAACAAGGGACGACTCGGTCTCTTCTCCAACAGGATTGAAATCCAATCCCTGCACTATCAGAAGGAACCCTTCCACACGTGAGAGTCAACACTCCCACAAAACGGGTTGCACCCAACCCTTACAATACGGAACAATCGTTCCTTTACAACAAAAGTAAATATAGAATGTACACGAGATACAAACTTCGTTCGGAGACTACGGTGTTCCTCTTCGTTCGACGACGTGTTCGTGAAGTCAACGAAGAGTCTATAACCTTGGTCTCTCTTGGAGAGGATCTCCCCGGAACCGGCGGCGACAACACGAGCGGCGGCTAGCTTCGGGATCGGCGGCTATGATGATGAGCGGCTGCTGAACTTGGAGATCCAAACTTCGTAGCGAAGCTAGCTTGGTATTCCAACGGTCACACGAGGATCGGTCGTCTCGATCGATTCGGATGGGGAAGTTTTTCCCGATCAACAAATCGAGAGACAAGAGATCTCTGGATAGACACGTGAGACACAACGCTTTGCTAAGCTTCTGTCGCCGGAGATCGGGAAGAAAAGCGATCAGCAACGGCGACGGACTAGCGCGAGCGGCGACGGATGCGGCGGAGGTATTTCGCGATTTTAGGGTTTGCTCTGCTCGGCTTCTTTCTGTCTAGGTATTCCGTTCAAAATACCCGTATATAAATCGTGTAGATGCTTTCCAAAATGACCGTTGTGGGACCCACAAGCTGAATCCCTAAGTCCCGGTCCAGAATCTTAACAGTGGCAGAATCCGGTTCAGGAAATTCCAGAAAAACGCCCAAGTCAAAATCGGTGAGAATCGAAAGTGATTCTCGCCGAGTCGCCGAGAATCAAAGGTGATTCTCGACAATTTAGCGAGAATCAAAGATGATTCTCGTCGAATTTGCCTTGGTTGCACGCACTGCTTTAGGCCAGGTCGAGACGGCGAGAATCAACCAGTGATTCTCGTCGATTCGACGAGAATCACTAGAATCACTTGGTGATTCTCGTCGATTCTTACTTAGAAGCAGAGGTGCTTGCTTAGAAGTGGCTGGATCGAGTTCGGCGAGAATCAACTTATGATTCTCGACGAATCGGCGAGAATCACAAGTGATTCTCGCCGAATCGGCGAGAATCACTTGGTGATTCTCGTCGATTTAAACTTAGACGAATTTTCGTCTTTCCACCTATGAGGTGCTCCTTGACCCATCCTTGCTCCTTGTCTGCTCCTGCATATTTACAGCCATGTGCTTGAAAATAAGTGCACTCCAATAGAGAGAATGCACGTAGGCCAACACACTGATCTGCTCAACGAGGGATTACGTCGTGCAGACCCGTGTATATTGACCTACTGCACCCTGACATTGGTGTGCACTTAGCGTGGAAAAACTGCAAGCACAACTAGAAAGATTTTATCAAATACATAGTCTATTGACCTTAGCTTGTCCAGGGGCTTCTTCAAATTAGGTACATTGTGGATACAATACCCAACAATACCTTAAATACCTTTTTGTGAATCATTCCACGTCCTTTGGATGGTCGGCCACAAGTACCCCTACCTCAGTGTCATTACCCACATTTTCTCCTTATTTAAACGACATATCAAAATAAGAGAAAACACGCATCGTGATGTCATGCCGTGCAGGGGATACCTTCAGACGCTCAGGCAAGACTCTAACTCTACATTTTATATGAAATTTATAAGTTATTGTGAAGAAAATCCAGTTTAAGCTTAATTGGATAACAGTATCCCTCGGCTCGGTGGATCAACTAATCCACAAGTAAAGATATAATTATACGCTATGGAAAATAGTTTGTTTACAATGGTTAACATCTTACATGAGCATAAGCATCTGTATAGGACAACTCATATTATGCATGACTCTAGATTTAGTATAAGGATAGAAAATAGTTGTACGTTCAATAAGATATAGTGACTTTATGTAACGCCCCCAATTTTCTGATGTCATTATTTGGTTTGTCGACGCCATAATTTTGACGTCAGGGCGTTACCCTTTTTTGTTTTATTTACGGCGCTGTACCGTTTGTGCGTATTCGCGTTCGTTGAGGTTGTTTACCAAGATTTTGGGATTCTGATCGGTTGCAATGTTTTCCTTGATATTAAGGATGAGGTTTTGAGGCCTTGGGCTTGTCTAGTTTTGTTGTGTTCTGAGCATTTTGGAGTCTCGGTGCACGTTTGGACCCTTGTGGTGATCTTTTTGCTTGTGAGAGCATTTGATGTTGTGTCTCAAGAAATTGTACGTCGGATTCTAGGGTTGTCGTCGTTGTTGAATTTGTTTAATTCAACGCGCGTTTGGGTCTCTATTTTGAACTCATACTTCCTTATTCAATTATTTGATTATGATAATTCTTTGTCAACCATTTGATTATGATAATTTATTATCAAAGTCTTAAACTTGCTTTGATTCTCGGGAAACTCTCCTAAAGTGGTGGGTTTTTGTCGAACTCAGTTATTTTCCCTTGAATTTCTGGGCACTGTATGGGGCTCGACGATCGTCGAGCTGAGCTCGACGATCGTCGAGCTCACATCGACGAACGTCGAGCTGACATCGATGAACGTCGAGTAGTTCTGGGTTCTGGGCCTGACGAACCTCCAACAAAATTTGTCGACCTGGCTTTGCATTCGACGAATTATGTATTAACTTCGTCGAGCGGGTGTTTCCTTTGCGTTCGATGATTTCTGAACTGATTTCATCAAACGGGTTTTTTCGTTCGACGATCTTCGAACTGATTTCGTCGAACGGTTTTTGCGTTGAACGGTCGGGATATTTTTTTCCTCATCTAGCTCTCAAGAAATGCTTCTGTTCATTCCTTCAAATTTTCTAACTAGGGTTTTTGGACCTAACCTCTATTTCGACTATTTCTTAATAGATTTCGACTTCCCTCGTCTTATTTAGCCCCGATCTGCGACAAGGAGTGATTTGGAGAATTTTTCCTAGTAAAACCAAGGCAAGTGATGGTTTTCTCCTTCTCTTCCTTTCTTTAACCCATTTTACAGAAATTTCTAACTTGTGTTGTCATGATTATTAATTAACTTGTTGAATTTTATTGCGGTTTAGATCTCATATCTAGTTCGTTTATAATCACCATGTTCTTGATTTTGTTACCCAATCTTGTTAGTATAACGTGTGGTGGGATCTTACTCTTTTAACTATTCCTCAATATTTATTGGGACGTGTTAGAGTTCGTATAGGATTGTAAATTCTTCCTAAAGGTTGATCAACCATGACAAATCTATAATTGTCCAGTAGATTCCGATTTTCCATTGTTATCTTGATACTTATATCAGGGTTTCCTTTATGGAGACATAGTGGGATGAGACACACCTCCAGACTAGGAAGTGTTGTGGTGGGCCTCTGAGCTCTGAACCTGGGTCGTTACTGGGTTTTTCTTTTTGGGTTTTCCTTTGTTGCGGGTGTTATTTGTGGACAAAACCACCGCCGCAATATTTGTTCTCCCTATTAGTACTTTGTAGGGCTCTACCAGGTGTTTGGGGCTTTTGCGGTGAATGGTGGAGTATCCAGTCTCCCTCGTAGTTAGATGGATAAATTGTCTTCTAGGTTGGCCACCCTGCCCGTTTTGGTTTTTTTGGTGGAGTTGACCACATGTGGATAATAGGGGTTGTTTCTCTCCTGATGGTTTAAGCTTGACTTTCTTTCCCCTCATAGTCTTCTAGATTTGGGGTGCTGTGGTTATACGTGACGCTTCACGTAAGTGTTTCTCTTTTTACCTTATACCTGACTGTTGTACTTTATGTAAGTATTTTTTCATGGTCCTGGGTTGGTACCCCTTGACTCGTTTACTGTTGGCTTACTTTCTTCCTTCACTTGTACTTTCTTACTGAGGTGTTATGTCTTTGGAATGCCTCAGGTTCAGAGCTATAGTTGATAGTCGTGCTGGTGTTGGAGTTCCTCGGCAGCTGTCTTGGCTATGGATTTTTGCCTCGCCGTAACAAGGTAGATTATTGTTTTATCTTCTTTACTAGTACAGACATACTTCTTTTTACATGGGTTCGTGTCAATTGTTTACGCCCACAAAATTGTTGATTTTGGATACTTGCTAGCTGCTAGTTTTCCTTCTGTGTATATGATTACTTGCTCTCTGGGATGTTTTATGTTAGGATTGCATGGTAGGTATTTTCAAGTATAAAACTAGTATTATTACATCATGCATTGCACATTTTTAAAATGTTAAAACACTATATTTAACGACCGTAAAAAAATCCACTTTTATTGCTATTATAAATTTAGAACTTGCATACTTTTAAGTGTCCTATGGGAACCTCTAAACTCTTGTAGGGTGTTTAATTTCATAAAAGTAATTTTCGTACCGTATAACTACTTTCCCTGTGGACTAGATGAGCCACTAAGTCGAAGGATAAGGCTAACTACCACTTAAACCGATTTTTACCTTTAAATAACTTAAGAATCTTTCTTCATGATTAAGTAGATGTTTTGCCTTAGCGTCTACAGTTATCCCCTGCTGATGTGGCATCATGACATGTATTTTTCCCCTACTCTGATACACCTTTATTAGTAGTGAAAAATTTGGGTTGTGATAGTTGGTATCAGAGGGAGGTTGGTTTGACAAGTTGTCGAACCAGCCAATCTCGTTTAGTTTGTCTCTCATCATTCATTCGCAAACACACACCAATGTGTCATCAGTACGTCTTAACCGAAGCATAGTCACTACACTCATAACATGATAAGAAGTATACATGATATATTATGTAGTATGAGATGCATAATATGTGTTTGTATATGGATCCACCATAGGAGGCAACATGTGACAGTTACGTAGTATGGGATGCATATCCATCATCACATGGGTGCCCATTAGCACATTTTCTTTTTTTATTGCATGCAATGTTATGTAGTATGGGATGCATAACATTTCATGTGTACGCCGCTCATGCATGCACTAAGGCCTTTTTAGAATGCATAACACTACATGTATAGCATATCATCGCATATGCACGCGTGCAAAGTTAAGGTTTACATGATGACACGCGTACACACATGATTTTAAATAAGAATAAAGAATTCATGCATTCATATCATAGACACACGAGTAAATAGGACGAGAGGATATCATCCTAAGTAGGACATATCATCATTATAAAATCCCAGAGCAAGTTGCAGCATAAGCAACTGTCGTAAGTATGGTCTGAACTAGTTGTGGGGCCTAGTTGTAATCTAGGAATTTTGACGAGTCGTTCGTTACTTTATTTAGGAATGCCGCCAAAGCATCCTACGATGAGGTCGACTCCCCAATTAGAGGGTGAGTTGTCAGGTGCGCAGAGTGATGCGTTGATCGAGAGTTTGCATCAGAGTAATGAGACTCTGTCGAGGCAGTTAGTTGCGATGCAGTCACAGATTTAGACCTTGTTGTCTACCGCTCCCACACAGCAACCTCTAGCGCAAGATTCTTTTGCGGTTCAAGTTGTACCTACTATTCCTGCTCCTTTGGTACCCCCAGTGATGCTACCATCAGAGATGAACCTTATATCGTATTTCCAGCGATTGAGACCTCCCACTTATGATCGGAGTGCCGACTTTATGGTTTTGGACGACTGGATCATCACTATGGATGAGATGTTCACATATTTGGGGATTGCTGAAGCACAAAAGGTAATGATTGTGGCATACCAGCTGAAAGGCCTAGCAAAGACTTGGTGGATTCGAGAAATGGAAGGTTTGAAGGAAGGATGCTCATGGGAGTCCTTCAAGAAGATGCTGCTTAAGAAGTTCTTACCCTCGGTCGAGCAGAACCGTTTGATGAATAATTTCTTGTATTTGAAGCAGAGACAGATCACGGTGAGCGATTATGAGATTGAGTTTAGTAAGTTGAGCAGATTTGCTCCTAATTTGGTAGCCTCGAAGGTAGGGAGAGTGAAGCATTTTCTCGGAGGACTAAGAAGCGATGTCCATCAATTGGCATGCGATTATAGAGCTGAAAGTTATGCTGAGGCAGTGGAAGCTGCTCTGAAGGTTGAGGCGACCGAAAATGCCAAGAATCGAGGTGTTGTGGAAAGGAAAGAGAAGAGGAAAGGTGATGAGGATGGAAGCTCTATGGCATCTGGACCTTCTTCAAAGAAGAAAAGTAAGGAAGTATGTAGCATTTTTGGTCAACCTGGCCACCCCTTCGAAAGGTATTTCAAGAGAACTACCACCCTAAAGCAGCAGCAAGTGCTCGCCATCCAAGGTGCACCCAAGGGTGATCTGGTGTGCCCGATCTATGCAAAGAAGGGTCATGACGTCAGTCGTTGCTGGTCAAAGGATAAGACTTGCTTCTAGTGCGGGCAGAAGGGGCACCTGAAGTCTTCTTGCCCCCAGCCTCAGACTCTACTGCAGCCTGCCCCGCTTCAGGCTCTGCTGCCGCCACCAAACCAGGACAAACAGAAAGGGAGGCTAAATGTTGAGACCAGAGAGGAAGCTCATATCTCTACTCAAGTGATTTCAGGTTAGACCCTAGTTTAATTTTATTCTCTTTAGTTACCCTAGTTTTCGTTCGTTTAGTTATGTATGCTACAGTTTTAGGGGAGTTTAAGGTGCAGAATAGGTGGGCGTGTGTTCTTTTCGATTCGGGTGCCACCCATTCCTTTGTGGCCCGGAGGTTCATAGATAAACATCGTTTGAATGTGAATCAGTTAGGAGACTCCTTCAACGTCAAGCTTCCCTACGGTGAATCAGTAATATCTGATTAAGGAGTTCTGAGATGCCCTATTTATCTAGGCAATTTCCTAGCCTTTACAGATCTGATGGTGTTGGATCTGGCGGACTTTGATGTGATCTTGGTCATGGACTGGTTGTCCAAGTATGATGCGGTCATCCGGTGCAAGGCAAAGCGACTGGATTTCAGGATGGACAATGGCCAACCTATGAGTGTCTATCGTTTTCAGGACATGGTTTTCCTATCATTTCTGTGGTACGTGCTTGTCGTGCTTTAGAGACTGAGGCATTTTTGGTTTTTATTTCTGCTTTGGGAACTGCTTTTGTTACACCATGTCTTGAGGATGTCTCGGTGGTGCGAGAGTTTCCAGATGTTTTTTCCTAATTGTCTTCCAGGACTTCCTCCGGTAAGGGAGATAGAGTTTATGATAGACCTCGAGCCAGGTACTTGTCCTATTTCCAAAGCACCGTACCACATGGCTCCACATGAGTTGGATGAGTTGAGTACTTAGCTTGATGAATTGCTGCAGTGTAGATTTATTAGACAAAGTTCTTCTTCGTGGGGTGCTCCAGTATTGTTTGTTAAGGAGAAGGATGGATCAATGAGGCTTTGTATCGATTACAGAGAATTGAATAAGGTGACCGTTAAGAATAGATATCCCCTGTCGAGGATTGATGATCTGTTTGATCAGTTGCATAGTAGCTCGATATTTTCAAATATTGATCTTCGTTTAGGCTACCACCAGTTGAGAATTCGTGAGGCAGATATTCCACGTACCACTTTCCGATCGCGGCATGGACATTTTGAGTTTTTGGTGATGTCCATTGGGTTGACTAATGCACCTTCTGCGTTCATAGATTTAATGAATAGAGTGTTCAAGGATTTCTTGGATCATTTTGTGATCGTGTTCATAGATGACATCCTAGTGTATTCTCGCAGTGTTGAGGAGCATACTCAACATTTGCGACTGGTTTTGTCGACTCTGAGGGAGCATAGGCTTTATGTGAAGCTGAGCAAGTGTGAGTTCTAGCTATCTCAAGTGTCATTTTTGGGACATGTTGTAAACAAGGATGGTATTTCCGTGGACCCGACCAAGATTTCTGCTGTGATTGTTGATGCACAAAAATGGATGAGAGGGAGAAGTAGAGGGTTGTCGCGGGCACCAACAGCTAATGGGTGTGTTCGGTCTCACAGGCAAGGTGATGAGGAGAAGAGTTTGATGGTTGCGTGGATGACAAAGATTTGAGAAGAAAGCTTCTAAGTGCTCGAGAGTGGAGCAAACGCTTTTTCAAGGGTTGCGGGGATAGAGGAGAGAAGGGTGTTGATCCGAGTGCGGAGATGGTAGGGAAGGTTGATTAGGAGCTGTCGAGCAGACAGTTACTTTGATGGTTGTGCTTGCAGGTTGATGCTGAGAGAGTTTAACTGAGAAGAAGAGAGGGGCCGCAAGCAGCGACAACAGCAGACTTCGCCCACCGCGACCTAAATGCCACTCTTGCGAAAAGCTTTCCTTTGATTAATATTGAGCATTACAGCTTGAGTTACACCTTTACATGGAAAGTAAATAAAGAGTACATAGGGGGAAGCTGGTGGCTAAGGAAAGGAGGTGTCAGAGAGGAGGTCGCGCGGACTGTGAAGTAAGGTCGATAGGCCGTGCGGTTAGCTGAAGAGGGTGCGCGGACTGAGAAAGGGAGTTCGCAGGGTTGATGCCTTGAGCTTGTCGTCGGGTGCCCTAAAGCATGAGGTGATGTAAGCATGTCCCTAATGAGAGTAATGGTGGTCTATTTATAGGCCCGAGGAGGTAACGGCTTTTGGTGACGTTACCCCCGATGAGTCGGTAAGCGGTGCGAGTAGAGAGTGGAGTCCGCCGAGTTCACAACGAGTCGCGCGGTCTAGGACTTGTCTTCTAGAGCTATTCTGCTATTGGAGGACTGAGAGGAGTCCACCTCAGATGTGCTAAGCGAGCCCGCGCCAAGGTATGCGGGCTGAGGAGGTATTCGCCCGCTGTTGGGAAGAAGCGGGTGCCGGGATGTTGATGTTTAACGGTGGGCTACATAGCGAATCCGTCGAGTTCGCGGTGGATAGGATGAGACCACCTCTGCTTCTGAATGGAGAGGAGGTTGCCTGCTATTGAGAAGCTGGAGCTGGGGTTCATCAATGCTTGTGGATTGAAGGATTGGAGTGAAGGATGAGTCCACCCAGCCCGCATCAGACGAGATTAGTTTTGGAGTAAGGCAGCTCTCTTTGGGCGGACTGGGACAGAGTCCACGTACTGTCAGTGGTGCTGGTCGATTGGGCGACCTGGCAGACTGAAGAAGCAGGTCGCCCATTCTTCTAAAGTCTGTCATCTATTGGAGGGAAAGGCTTGCCGCCCCTGCTGGGTGACAAGGGACCGACGGCCTGGCGGACTGTAGAGGCAAGTCGTACGTGCTGGCAAGAGAGTAGGTTGCTATTACTGACTGGCGGCCTGGAGGCAGGTCGCCATTCTTGACTGTAGGCCTGGAGGCAGGTCACCATTCTTGATATGCGGTAAGCTAGAGTCGTTGTCACTGGTGAAGGTGGGCGGCCTGGAGGTAGGTCGCCGCTATTGGAGCAAATTGAATCTGCGGTCTGTGTGGATGTCAATGTGAGTCTGACACAGTTAGTTGGGATACCCTATTAGAGTGAAGGGAAATACGACGTGGTTAGCTGATCAAACCGCGCAGCCTGCATGGACGGACTTAGGAATCAGTCCGTAGCCCCGTATAGAACAAGCGGCTGCTGCGTGACCGGGGTGGTCAGATCGGGAAGACCGCCCTAGCTGCGCGGCTCGAGCGGACAGAGAAGTCTATTCGCCCATTCTTGGACTTGTCGTGACCTCCAGGGGGAACCTGGAGCAGGCCGCGACTAGCAAGCTGGTCACCTTGGGAAGGATCACCGATTTCTGGGTTAACATAATCCCCACGCTTTTTTAAGTTCCGAAGAGAACTTCGAAAAAGTAGGACACCCACGAAAATTGTGATCCACCCCAAAGAAAAAGGAGGTGGTAAGGAGAGATAGAACCTGATGTCTCTCCTTAGGAGTTTGTTAATGCCTATCTTTTCCCTGTAAAGGAAAAGTTAGTGTAGACATATATGGATGGTACATCTTGTGTGTACCTGAGTTTGCCTTTGCAAAATGAAGAAGATGTGAGTGTCTTCCACTGAGTTATGCAAAACAAAAATGAGAGTAAACCATAGAAGAATAATAACATGCAAGTACCTGTAAGAGGCTTGCAAGCGTCTGCTAGTTTCTGTAAAAGAAAAGTTAGAGGCAGATATGAAAGTAATGTCACCGCAAGTACGTGAAGGGAACTTGTACGTGTCTGCTAATCTCTACAGAAAAGGAGTTAGAAGCTGACATGATATATGAAAGAAGGCTGCAAGTACCTGTGAAGAAACTTGCAAGTATCTGCTGATCTCTACAAGAAAAGAGTTAGAAGCAGATGTGATATATGAAAGTAGGTTGCAAGTACCTGTGAAGAAACTTGCAAGTATCTGATGATCTCTACATGAAAAGAGTTAGAAGCAAATGTGATATATGAAAGTAGGTTCCAAGTACCTGTGAAGAAACTTGCAAGTATCTGCTGATCTTTGCAAGAAAAGAGTTAGAAGCAGATGTGATATATGAAAGTAGGTTGCAAGTACCTGTGAAGAAACTTACAAGTATCTGCTGATCTCTGCAAGAAAAGATTTAGAAACAGATGTGATATATGAAAGTAGGTTGCAAGTACCTGTGAATAAACTTGCAAGTATCTGCTGATTTCTGCAAGAAAAGAGTTAGAAGCAAGTATGATGAAGAGACTAAGTTGCAAGTACCTGGATGAGACTTGCAGGTGCCTGCTAATCACTGAAAAGAGAAGTATGAGTAGCAAACATAATATAATGAACTAAGCTGCAAGTACCTGAGCGGAACTTCTGAATGCTAACTGTTGATTAGATAAGATGGATATGATCATATAGCAGAGGAAATGTCTGACGAACTCTGATGATAATTGAATGAAGATCAAACCAGAATAGTGATCTTCTTGCTAGATTAGAAATGATATCTTTAATATAAAGTCCAGATCGATAAGAAGAAATCATCTTAATTAGACTCAAATAGCATGGCTTGTTAATCAAGGAGAGCCAGATTCATTGATCAATGATTGATGCCATTAACATTTGATAAGAGTAATGAAGAGCTTGTAAGTCATGATCTGATAGAGCTTCACGCAAGCAATATATATGAGATGAGAGTAAGCAAAATGATTGTTGCAAATCCTTTTGATAGGTCAGATTTAACCTGTTCACCTATGAAAGAGGCAGTTGATAAAAAGAGGTCTATACTCGGAGATGACCAAGAAAGAGTGGATGCTGCCACAGGAGATCACCCGTGGGCCTTATGCATCGCTTGCTTGAAAAAGGTCATCATGAGTATAGTCCTACTTGGAGCGGGCTGGCCGCGCATCCTTTAGAAGGGCACAAAATAGAAAAGCATGGGAAATCCTGAGAAGGATCGTTAGATACACTGCTCTCATGCCTCGGGTTATAACATCTCTGATCGGTCAGGCCAGGTGTGCTAAGTGGTCTACTGCATTGCTCTCCTGTAACAAAGATTAGCGGAGTTGTGGGCCCCGCGAAAGCACAGATTGAGAGTACCATAGAGTGTTCGGCCATCATAGTTGTGAGATGATGGAAGAGACAAGGCTACGCTTGATCGTCATTGCTTGTCAAGCAAAGATCATCGTAACTGTAATGTATCCTTTGCGAAGCGCAACAAAGCTAACACATGGGACCTCCCTTGATGCACACTTTGTGTTAGATAGAGGCTAGGATCCGAAGTCATGTATTCCACCACATGAGAGTTGGACAGCTCCTACTACACATATGCGAACACTCCCCGCGATATATGGTCATCATGGCCTTAAGTCAGAGTCCAATCTCGAGGCGGCCTATATCAAGACTCGGCGATGTTTCAGCTGTTCAGTGATCTCTTTGGCAAAGAGAAAAAATAGGGGAGGAAGCACTCTAAAAAGGGAAATGTGTCAGTACGTGATCCCTGATGTAAACTTTATTGAAATGCATGAACACTTAGAAGTGCTTTGTAAAGAAAATGTTTAAAACATGTAGAGTAGAGTAAGAGTAACCGGTAATGAATGCGAGGAGCTTTGAGGAGCTATGATGTCCTTTTATTACGGGAATAGTCTTCCAAGATTGCCCTCATCATCAGCATCAAAGCAATCATAAATATTGGGTTGGGGTGATTGTTGATTTGACCCACCCCCTTTGAGCAGCAAGGAGTGTCTGCAACTTCTTTACCTTTTGAAGGTGATGGATCAAAGTGATCATCTTTGGGAAGTAGGTCACGCATCTTACCCTACCGGAGCATCCGTTGTACTAGTTGGCGAAGTGCTCGGCAGTTTTCAATTAGGTGGCCTGGCTCTTTATGGAATTCATAGTATGGATCTGAGTCTTTAGATCTTTGATCAGCTAGTCGACAAAGTCTTTTGTAATTAGCCCTATCCTTCATGACTTGGCTTACTTCTAGCAAGACATCTTTGAGTTCACACTCTTGCAAGTCATCATCTTGCTACTGATGAACTAAGGTTGTTTGTGAAGATAGAGTTGGTAGTAACAGCAATTGATCTTGAGTACGATCATGGTCTGGGAAGGAGTGTCGATGACGTTGAAATCTTCTTCCCTTCCTTGAGTGAGATGAGAAGTCTTTGCGAGGAGACCCCAAAGGTTGCTTGTGAGAAGGAGGATCTTTCTCTACTATAAGCCTGGAGATGAATCTGGGATTGCACTTTTCACCTCAGATGTCTGAGTTGGCTAGGCCAATCAGCTCTTGATATGTTCTTGGTGCTCGAACATTAGCTTCAAACTTGAGCGGCCCTTCACGGAGACCGTGTATTAGAGCCACCCGATACATCTCTTAATCAACGATCTCAATGTCCAAGATTTCTCTCTGGAATCGATCAATAAACTGAGACCAAGTTTCATTATGTTGTTGTCTGATCTCAAAGAGGGCTCCGGGTCCTCCCTTTCTCTTTGTTGAAGTACAAAATCTGATCAAGAACTCCCTTCACAGATCCGCAAAGTAAGTGATGAACTGAGGTGCAGGCCATAAAACCAATCCCTCAATTGTCCATCAAAGGGTGTGGCAAGGAGATTGCACTTAGTAGCATCTAAGAGAGTCTCGAGAGCTACGGCTGATTTAAATGCTTAAAGGTGCTTCATTGGATCGGTCTCTCCAGTGTAAATTGGTAACTGCGACTCTTTGAAATTGGCTGGACTTGGCTCAAGACGAACATTCTCTGAAAACGGTGATTTCACTTCCTGTTCTCCTACATCATAACGATAAAAGGGAGCATATGTTGTAGCTGCAAAAAAAGCAGGTGGATAGAAGGGAAAAGCTGCTGTGGGAGGAGAAAAGGCCGGAGTTGATGAGTAAGGAAGACTTCCCTGAAAGTTCAGAAATCTTGCTGGGCTTCCCCAGGCAGCTTCCCAGAAGAAGTTTTGATGAGCTGCAAACTCATCATTTTGAGGCCGCAAAGGGGCTGCAGGCCCTTGTAGAAAGGTTGGTGTATAAGGAGGATAGACCGGCGAGTAAGCTAGAGGATAGGCTTGCTAGTTCTCCAATGTTGGTGTTGGATTGACTGGAGCAGCTGGAGCAACTGGAGCTGCTGCAAATTGTGTTTCTAATCGCTGCGCGATTGCAGCAAGAGTTTGGTTGATTGCCTGAAATTGTTGAGCAGTTTCATGGTGTGATTGCTCCAAGGCCTGCCAGAGTGAGTCTTCACCAGGACTTAGAGCAAAGTTCTCGGCTGATTGATGATCTGATATGGCTAACTGTCGGTGTTCATCGTCTGTTGCTGCCGCTGATAGTGGCCCCTCTCTTATTATCAGTTCAACTCTCTCAGCATCAACATGCAAGCACAACCATCAAAATAACTGTCTGCTCAACAGCTCCTGATCAACCTTCCCTACCATCTCCGCACTCGGATCAACACCCTTCTCTCGTCTATCCCCGTAACCCTTGAATAAGCATTTGCTCCACTCTCGAGCACTCAGAAGCTTTCTACTCACCTCTTTGTTATCCTCGTAACCATCAACCTCTTTGCCTCATCACCTTGCATGTGAGTCCGAACACACCCGTTAGTTGTTGGTGCCTGTGACAACCCTCTTATTCTCCCTCTCATCCATTTTTGCGCATCAACAGTTAACACGCGACCTTCTGATCCGAACAGACGGTGAACATACCCAGTGCAATGATTCACAAAACAACGTCAAGTTGGTGGTCCTTTATCCACTGCCAACCAAGCCAAAACCTCTCATCCAAACATCTATTAAACTCCAAACCTAACATTAAAATACTCCCATGACAAAGAGGAGGGAAAACCCAAAATTTCACCCTAAGGCCCATACTCGACGAATCAGACATAAATCGGCGGAAATACCCTAAGTCCAGCCAAATTCGTCATATATATCTGATGAATCAAGGGATACTCGACAAATTTAACATGGCGATAACAACTATACTAGGCGATACTTGACAGATTTAACTTGGTTCGGTGTGTATACTCGATGAAACAGACTTGGTCTAAAGACCACTTGACGCATTCTAAGACGAAGCCATACTCGACTAATTCGTCGAATATACTCGACGAATTTGCCTTCACTCAACGCCACGCCCGCCGATACTCGACGAAGTCGATGCCTAGATACTCAATGAATCTACCTTACTCTACTCTGCGGCTAGCGATACTCGATGAACCGGGCTGATACTCGACAAATTTCACTCACCTATATTCGGCGAATAGACTAAGTTGCTATCCATACTATGCGAGTTTAACTTAGATAATCAACGAATTTTACAAAGCTAATCTTCCTATAATTGACGATTCCCCTTCGGCTTAACCCCAACATCCGACGAATCCTTGGCCGAAAATCAAACCATCGTATTAATTATCCAAAATCAAACCCTACACTAATTGTAACATCCCTCGGACTTCTAGACCCCTAGGATGGTTTTGTCATGACTGGGTCGTGACAAAACCCTGGGAAGCACTAAAGGGTTGGGTGAACATGGGAATTAGGGTGTGAACCACCTTGGTCTGCAAATAGCAGAACTTCAAACACTAGGTTAAGGTTGACCCTAGGGCTTCACCATGACTCCATGACCCCGCCAAAACATCTATAACCCATTAGAGGGTCCATTAGAGCCAAAGAGACCCATTGGAGTCAACAAAAGAGGCCAAGTTGACTAAGGTCAACCTTAAGCCTAAGAAAGTTAACTTTGCTCAATTTGGGTCAATTGACCACCTAAGTGTCAAATGACCTCACCCTTTAGTCTCTTGGCAACATGGGGGACCCAATGCCCTAAAAGCCCCATGCCTAAGTCACCTAAGTGGCTAATTTGGACAAACTCAACTCATAGCTCAATTTGGTCAATGTGGGCTAACCTAGCCCAATCCAAGTGGGCTAAGCCCAAACTAGTGTGTCCTATTGGTATAGGAGGTGGAGGGGCACCTTTGGGGCCCACCAAATTCATAGATTGGTGACTAGGAGAGAGAGAATGGGAGTTTCCCAATTTGGAGGAGAGAGAAAATGGGAGCATAATGGCTATCATGGTCATGGAGGCTCCATAACCCCCACTTTTATGGGGCTTTTACTCCTCCGAGTGAGAGGAAGAGTATCCATGGGGTGGCCGGACATTGGGGTGACTTAGCCACCTTAATTTGGCTGAAAACAAAGAGTTGGGTTTTGGCCATTAATGGTGTTTGATGAAATTGGGGAGTTACAAGCCTCCTCTCCCAAAACCTTCTTTAAGGACCTTCAACAGAGCAAGGGCAAGCCTTTCCCCGATCCTTTCTCAATTCCATTGAGTTTGGTGTAAAAGTTGCATAAGAGCCAAAGCACGGTGGCCGGAAATGGTGAGGAGGCAAAGCACACACATTCAAGACGCAAAACAGGTCCTCCTCTGCTCCTTCTTCATGGGTTAGATCTCAAGAATATTTAGAGAAAAGAATCAGGCTCAATTGAGCATGATTGGGTGGAGATTTTCCACTGGTTTTTCGTGAAATTGAGGGTGTCGGGTTCGCCGGAATCCGCCATCTCCGGCGTCCAAACCACCTCTGGCCGATAGCCCTCACCTCAACGGAGGTGGTGGTGGCGGTGGTTGGCCAGGGAGGTGGCCAGAGGGCCGGGAATTGGGGCTGGAGTTGGCTCCAGGTAAAGCGGATCTAGGCCGTTGGCTGGAGGAAGATGAAAGCCAGAAGCCGTCTGATCCTGCTTTAAGATCCGTGCAGATCTAAATATATTAAATTTGATTTATGTATATTTCTATCACATAATTTCTCCTGTATTGGAATTTAAATTAAAAATACTTAGGAGAATTCTTAGAAAAAGTAGTCAACATGAAACTTGTATCCCTATGAGTCTAGTTTATTTTAAAATTGATTTGAACCAATTTGGAGTTCAGGTCAGACCACAACACTCATTTTGGTGAGGTCTATACTTAGGATTGATCAGAGATTGTTTGTGGTGACCCCATCAATCATGACCTGCAAATGATTTGAAATTTGGAGAATGAGCCATTCAAATCTACTTTTATAAGATATCCAAAAATGGGAATTTTTGGAAAATATTTTCTAATGTTTTGGAAATCATTCCATTTTTCATGTTAGGTTTAATTAAAGGGTCTAATTACCTCCAAATCCTCCCAAATTTTGCTGAGTAGTCCTTGGGGTCAATATAGGACTCTGAATAAAATTTCATCCCATTTGGAGATGATTTGGTTTGGAATTTTGTAAATCCTAGCCTAGGCCTAAAAGGGTTATTTAGGTCAAGTGTCGCTTGTGGGAATTGAGTGACGAAATTACCTCAACAGAGGTTGAAACTTGGGCCACTAATTTGTTATGACAGTAAACACCTTCACATGTTGTTTGGGGTAGATTAGGGTGAATTTACTCTAGGACCCTAGTTCAAACCCTAAGGTTGAACTTTTGTGGTTTGTGAAGGACATGGGGTGATATGCCCTTGTATTGACTTGGTGTTTAGTCCACATGATCTTAGGTTGGTGAAATGCCCTAGGAAAGAATTTGCTGGTATTTGGACACACCACTTTAATCACTTGGAAATTATTTTTGTCTATACACCTTATGGAATAATTAAGGGGTCCTATGACTTTGGATCTTCATGAGATTTTGTTAGGGGTAATTTTATAGTAATATTAACCTTTAAAATTTATTATAGAATGTTTAGATAAGAGTAGCTCATACTTGTAGATATAACCTTCACCTTGCCCTTTTTGATGATATTGAAGTAATTGTGGTTTAATTGTCTTATAATGATATGAAACTCAAACAAAGTTAATCAAATACCATTTTTATGCACTGATAAATTATTTGGAATAATTGGGCATTTTCTTTTAGTACTTCATGTGTAGAGTGAACTTGTGCACCTTAATTTTATAAATAGATAATAAATACTATATCTTGCTGGAAAATTGTGTTACTTGGCCAAAAAACATTTTAGGGTATAATAAAGCTTAGAAAATTATTACATGTTATTTGGATGAGTTTACAAGAATGTTTCTTCATAAAGTGCACTATCTGTTAAAATTCAACAACCTGGATTTGATACTATGTTAAATTTTCTCCAGGTGGTCAACAAGATAGCCTGATGCCGATTAATATTCTCAGCACTATCAAGATCACACCTTGATCATGCAGAAATTTCCCTGGACATTGGAGTGAGCAGTGGTTATCTCAACTAAGCCAGTCAACCAGAAAACACATGCAGCACAAGAGTCATTATTAATTAACAGCAATCTTCTATACAAGGTGAGACATACATGGCGAGACATGCTTCACCAAACAACCACCAAAGGGAAAGCAGAGACTACAAATACAAGATAAGAGAAACAAGCCACGCGGACTCAACCACCAAGCCTCCGGTCTACTGCTGTGGTGTCCGCTTAGTCCGTCAGGTCGCCAGACCACAACCCAAGCTGCGCGGACTACCCCTTATTCCAATGTTAGCTCTAGCCCCCAGTCTACAAGCCGCCTAACCGCGAGGTCGCCTAACCGCCAGAGCGCACAAGCTGCGATGCTGAATAGAACAGTCCGCCTGAGGCAGGCGACTTAATGAACCCCGAATCAAGTTGCCAAAGAGAAGACCGTCTGGTCGCTGTCCGCAACCTCCTATTTACCGCCTATTGCTTAACCACAGAGTCCGCACTGTCCCTGACCGCAATCAGAGCCCTGGCATTCCAGCGCTATCCACACAACCTGTACAGCACAACTTTGGTGAACTCAATCAAACCGCGCGGACACAAAAGTCCAGTCCGCAGTAACTTTGCGGGCTCAAGAATCTGTTCACTTACTTCGGTTCTCTCAGGTTGGGTTACTATTCTTGATGTGACATGGGTCCTTTTTATAGGCACGATAATGAGTGTGGTCACCGCCCTAGCCGATAGGATTACCGCCATATCCCGCAGCAAGACATCTCCGCAGTCCGTGGATACATTCCAGTCCGTCGCCACTATGCAGGATAGCATCCACCATAGCGTCTCCAAGGTCGGACACAATCGCCAGTCCGCCTTGTTGCCAAGGGCCAAGTTGCCAAGACATCACCAAGGCCTGACAGCAATACCAGTCCGCCTTGTCGCCAAGGGCCAAGCCAAGACCGCCACAGCCGGACTCTGCAGCAACATTGTCCGCCAATCCGCGAACACAGCTCCAGCACGCTTGTCCCGAGCCCACAGCCTCGTCACAAGGCAAATGCCAGACACAGCGAACACACCGCTTCAGCATGCTCATCCCGATCCTACGGCTTCACCACCAAGGCAACAGTCAGACTCAGCGGACACGCCGATCCAGTCCGCACATATTGCGTACAGCTCTAGTCTGCATATCGCTGCAGAAATTTCCAGTCTGCATGCCCTGAGTCCATTGCCTTCTCACCAAGACACCTACCAGACTCAGCGAACACTACTTCAGTCTACTTACACAGCAGACACGTCCAGTCTGTATCTTCAGCAGACTGCTTCAGTCCGCATATCCTGAGTCCACAACCATGCCAACAAGGCAACAATCGGACTTAGCGGACTCCAGCTCCAGTCCGCACACAGTTGCGGACACAATCTCCAGTCCGCTTCTCCAAAACTCGCAACCAAGGCACACAGCACTTCTGCCGAGCATGGCGGACTGAGAAGCAGTCCGCGCTCCACTGTGCGATCTCCCCGGACTGAGCCAAACATGGACCTGGTTCAGAACAAACTAAGTCCACACCACTGGCCATAAGGGCCAGTCCGTACTTACTGGTGGATGCTCGATCCAGTCAGCCAAACCCGGCGACCTCCAGCACCTGTCCGCACTAACTGGCGATCTCCGCGGCTTCCACTTGCCGCTTCGCCAGAGCAAGACCAAGGCTTCTGTCGAGTCGGTCTGCTGAGCTCTAGTTCTTCAGTCCGCTTCTTTCCTGACTCCGCAGATAGAGTTTCTATCCGCCTGGTTACCTTCTAGGATTCCGCTGCCTGCCGGGCATAAGCCGGCCTCGCTAACCGCCACTATTGTCCGCACAGTCCGCGCGAACAGACCGCTGATGAGTCCGAGTTATATAGGGTTTTTCGGACTCATCTGGGCTAGTTTTCACGCGTTTGCACTTCACTTTTAGTTCTATATCGTTCATATTTCATCTTGTCTATATTTCCTTAGGAAGTGCACACTTTGTCCCGTGGTTGTGTATTTTTGTACTTTTATTATTTGTACTCCTTTTTGTGATCGTCTCGAATGTCTACACATATCAGTGTTGGGTTTAGGGGTCGTGTGCGTGTTCCAGGGATGTTTTGAAGCAGGAATATTGCGCACGATCATCGGATATAGTGCCCACGACCACCGGTCATGTGCCGATGATCGTGCGCAATGATCCCTAATTTCCAAAATCTGCCTGGGGTAATCGTACGACCAATAGACATAGTGTGCACGACCACCGGTCGTGCGCCACTGATCGTGTGCATTGATTCCTCTTTTCCTGGAGTCCTGTCTGGGGTAATCGCACGACTATTGAACATAGTGCGCACGACCACTGGTCGTGCGCCACTGCTCGTGCGCGTTATCCCAGTTATTCTTCCTAATCTGCCATGCCAGTGCACACGATCACTGGACATAGTGTGCATGACCATTGGTCATGCGCCCGTGATCGTGTGCATTGTTCAATTCTACTTTCTATAAATATTGTAGGTCTCGCCCTAATTCGGAATCGCGAGGATCGCTCGACATTTCTCTGTCGTTTTTCGCCTTCTCCGCCATTTTTCATCATCTTCCACCCTAGGGAGGTGCTCCAGGCAAGCTTTCACCGCCAAATCCAAGCCGGAGCTTCCTCTCGGCCTCCTCCATCATCTCTTGGGTTCATTTCAAGCTTCAATGCCATAGCCATCAAGCAAAGGGAAGCTTGCAAATTTCATCCGCTATCGTGACAAGAAGAAGACGGGCCATTGGAAGGTGGTGACAGCCCTTCTCTACCCCAGACGTAGTTGAGGACCGAGCTTGGACGCGGATTGACAACCCGACGATTCCAACCGTGAATCCTCAGCAAGATTTCGGATTTGGTCGATCTCTTGACTTATTCTTCCTTTATTGTCATATATGTGTGTTAAAACATCATTTATATTGAAGTTGTTGCACTTTAGATGTAAACTTTATTAGATTCATGTCTATGTGATTCTGTATTGTTTTACGCTTTAGTTGCTTGAGGTGCGCCATATTTCATCCACCATCCATCCGCCCTTGCCGCACTAGCAATTGCTAGTGGCGTGCATAGCGAAGAGGTGCTCACGATCCTCATTCTGCCATTCTCATCACCTCATCCACAAGCCTACTCGCCCATCCGCCTAGTGATTCGGTGTATAGCGGCCCGACTAGTCTTCCATCCCGCCTGGCGAAGCATCGCATAGCGGCGTTGCATAGGAGTAGTTGTTAGATTTGTACTTTCTTTTTTCGCAAATATCAAAACCCCCCTTAGTTAGCTCCGACCTAAGGACTTCAATCTCAAGTCCTCCTCGAAATTAACTTCACTTTACTGTGTTCCTTGAGAGATCGATACTTGGGAAAACTCGCCCATTTTATATTACTTGTGCGACCGGTTCACTGCCGTGATCTTTAGCATCAAATTTTTGGCGCCGTTGCCGGGGAACACAGTCGTGTGAGTTTTTGGAGAGGGAGATAATAGATTGAAGCCCTTTTCCATTTGTGCATATCATTTTTTTTTCTTTTTCTTATTTGCTTTGGTTATTAGAATTTTTATTTTGCTTATTTCTTTTTGCCCTTTTCTGATTTTTGATTTAGATAGCAGATCCGTGCTATTTTTATTTTAGCTGTGTAGCACTTTTTCAGCAATTATTTTTGTTCGTGATGGATCCTGATGCTGAGTGACGTCTACTTGACACTTTGCGCCGATCCATCGATGTCATTGCTGTTATGAATGCTGAGCATTGCATTCGGTGTTTATTATGTCAAGGTGTGGGCCACATGTTGAAGGATTGCCCTCATTTGTGCAAGCCTTCTCCCTCTGAGGGCGTGTGCACAACAACCTCCCGTTCGCGGAAGACTGTTGTGGACAGGCCTACCAGGGTGTTGTCGGCCCATACACTAACATAACGCACTTTGCTCGTTCTCTACCCATTGAGATTACCGAAGAATCTCTAGCCGCATACAACTCTTTCATGGGTCCCTCGATCCCTTTTTACGAGCTTCCCTTGAGTGATGACGATCACTCTGGTGTTAGCCAACAAAAAGAGGAGCAGGAACTCATGGACGCTCCTGTATGGGACGATGAGATTATTCCGGTCGTCGACGAGGTGGCGACAGCGAATGATTTTGTTATGGGGTATGCTCATTCTATGCTTGATTTCGAGAGCAGCATTGCCCCTCCACAATTTTTGTCGGATTGTGCTACTCCATTTTTGTGTGAGTCGGCTGATGATGTCGTATTTGTTGATGATTCGGTGCCCGAGGTTGCGCCAAAGTGGGATGATGATTCCTCTATCTCTGACGGAGAAGGTGGATCTTCGGAACACATTTACGCACCCTGGTGGGATGAGGAATATCCCCTTTCCGATGCGGAGGTTTGCACCGCCTTATTGGATGAGGTGGTCCCTCTTACCACCGCGGACCTCGAGTTCTCGGATTCCCCTCGGTACGACTCATATGATACCGACGATGATCTCTGTTTGGATCCTGCTGAGAGTGATACCGGGATCACTCTCCCATTTTCTGATTATTTTAGTTCTTCTTCTCTTTTATTACTTGATCCCCCTTCCTTATCTGAGCCTGTGCAGGATGAGTCTCCACGGGTACGTTGGGATGACGATGAGCTTTGTGCTCATGTCGTCGCCATCGCCTCCTGCGGGCCTGTGATAGACGATACCTTTCTAGTCAAGGATTTATTTTGCGGTGAGAATAGCTAGGACCAGCGCTCCTCCTCTTCTTATTTCTTATTTCCTCTGCTTGTGAGGAGCATGTATGATTATTTGGGCAGAGGGGTAACTGCTCTATCTCCGTATCGGTACCCGTTACCGAAACGGATATTGTAACAGTTACCTGTGCACTTTTCTTTTCATAGGCCCATTAGCTAGAACTGTATAGAATTTAATAAGTCGTGCTGGGATGACAATAACCCCAGTACTTATCTTCCATTTTCTGCATTTTGCTTTTCATGTCTAGTTAGTTTTAGTATTTCTTTGTAGTTTGTATATTTTTCTTTTGTTTTTGCGGAGCTCACCCCTGCAGGTATTCATGGAAAATTACATTGGCGGGGTTGTGATTCTTCGTATGGCGGGCCTGCTTCAGTTTCCACGCATCTTCTGGTATGCTCACTAGCTGAGAATTTGGTAACCTCTTCCCTTAGCTCTTTATGATTTTAATTTCTCTATCATATGTTGTGTAGTTTAGTTTAAGTCTGGGGGAGAGCCAGTTTTGTTACCTATTGCACGCGCACATTTCTTGTGCATACTAGAAGCTTTTATAGATTTATTATGATTAGTTCATTGCATCACACACCACTGCACCCATATGAGCGTGTGCTTAGTTTTTTGTGTGCTGCGAGTTAAACTCGTTTCTTTTGTATGATTTGGGAAAATTATGGTGCTGACATATGATTGTGAGACGGAGTAAAATGTTGACCTTGTCGTGCTCCTAGTCAAGTGCTCTCGTCTCGTGTATAAATTGGAGTAGATTTAATTTTTCTGTATGCTTATAGTTTTATATTTTCTATTTGTGTAAAGACTTTTTATTTTACTCAAAAATTGATGAATCCGGTGTGAATCCGACGGTAGCTTATGGATGTGTGTAGACGGCCGTAAGTTTCGTATTACTCGAGTCGGGAGGATGGATAGTCTTTCTCGTTGGCTAAGAACTTGCCCCAAGCTATTCTTGAAGCATGGGTATAGGTTAGTTCACTCGCATGAGCATGATGTAGGCCATCATTTTGGCTCGGTTGAGCTTTGTACCGTTCCTAACGTCTTGTCCTCGCTAGCCCTGTTGTGCCTACCCATTCTTTTGATTCAACTCCACCTTTATTTCACCAAAGCCTCAAAGACGATCCTAGTCGCACTCCCAAGCCGAGCTTTAGAGTTTTACATTTTGCATGTTGGGGTGTTGATGTGGTGCTTTTACATGTGAATATGTGGATGTGCTCCAAAGCTTATATTTGCTGAAATTGTTAAAAGAGAAGTAATTTGAAAAAAAAAGTTAAAAAAATGATGTTAATTGTGAAAAAGTGAAAAGTAAAAGTAAAAGTAAAATTGAAAATCATATTTGAGATGTGATTATTTTTGGAGTAGGCGGTGCATACACCCATATGTTAAAATTTAAGTCTAGGGGTGTGGTGTACCCGCATTTATTTTGGTTAGCTGATGGATTCTTTCTTTGATAGCTCATTTGGGTTAGGTGTATAGCCTTCCTGTTTATCTTTGTTTACCTCACCGAAACCCAAGCCCCATCTCTTCACCTAAAGTCCTACTTATTCGTGTGTGAACCAAACCAGTGCCGTGGAGAGAATTAGAAAGGGCAAGCATATGGTCACCGACATTGGTGGATTCCTTTGGAGGTTATCCCGAGCCCCGATCTTTGGCAATGCTCGCCTAGCGATTAGTCTACTTTCTCCCTACGCGTGACCGGACGATTCACCGTGATTCCATTTTTGAGTAATAATAAAATGTTGATATGCATTGTGAAAAGTATAAACTATTTTGTATACTTAGAAATTTCTTCTATTATATTTTTACGCGTGCGAGCATGCGACTTCGCATGGTACTCTGTATCGCAATTTCTTTGTTAGCTAGTAATTTTGCCTATCTGTTTAGATTTTGTTTGCTCGGGACGCGCAAACAGTTAAGTCTGGGGGTGTGATGAGTCCGAGTTATATATGTTTTTTCGGACTCATCTGGGCTAGTTTTCACGCGTTTGCACTTCACTTTTAGTTCTATATCGTTCATATTTCATCTTGTCTATATTTCCTTAGGATGTGCACACTTTGACCCGTGATTGTGTATTTTTGTACTTTTATTATTTGTACTCCTTTTTTTGATCGTCTGGAATGTCTGTACATATCAGTGCTGGGTTTAGGGGTCGTGTGCGTGTTCCGGGGATGTTTTGAAGCAGGAATACTGCACACGATCATCAGATATAGTGCGCATGACCACTGGTGGTGCGCCGATGATCATGTGCAATGTTCCTTGATTTCCAAAATCTGCCTGGGGTAATCGCACGACCACTGGACATAGTGCGCACGACCACCAGTCGTGCGCCACTGATCGTGTGCATTGATTCCTCTTTTCCTGGAGTCCTATCTGGGGTAATCGCACAACCATTGAACTTAGTGCGCACGACCACTGGTCTTGCGCCACTGCTCGTGCGCGTTATCCCAGTTCTTCTTCCTAATTTGCCATGCTAGTGCGCACGACCATTGGTCGTGCGCCCGTGATCGCGCGCATTGTTCAATTCTGCTTTCTATAAATATTGCAGGTCTCGCCCTAATTTGGAATCGCGAGGATCGCTCGACATTTCTCCGCCGTTTTCCGCCTTCTCCGTCGTTTTCATCATCTTCCACCCTAGGGAGGTGCTCCGGGCGAGCTTTCACCGCCAAATCCAAGTCGGAGCTTCCTCTCGGCCTCCTCCATCATCTTTTGGGTTTATTTCAAGCTTCAACGTCATAACCATTAAGAAAAGGGAAGCTTGCAACTTTCATCCGCTATCGTGACATGAAGAAGACGGGCCATTGGAAGGTTGTGACAGCCCTTCTCTACCCCGGACACAGTTGAGGACCGAGCTTGGTCACGGATTGACACCCGACGATTCCAACCGTGAATCCTCAGCAAGACTTCTGATTCAGTCGATCTCTTGACTTGTTCTTCCTTTATTGTTGTATATGTGTGTTAAAACTTCATTTATATTGATGTTGTTGCACTTTAGATGTAAACTTTATTAGATTCATGTTTATGTGATTCTGTATTGTTTTATGTTTTAGTTGCTTGAGGTGCGCCATATTTCATCCACCATCCATCTGCCCTTGCCGCATTAGTAATTGCTAGTGGCGTGCGTAGCGAAGAGGTGCTCACGACCCTCATTCCGCCATTCTCATCACCTCATCCGTAAGCCTACGCGCCCATCCGCCTAGTGATTCGGTGCATAGCGGCCCGACTAGTCTTCCATCCCGCCTGGTGAAGCATCACATAGCGGCGTTGCATAGGAGTAGTTTTTAGATTTGTACTTTCTTTTTTCGCAAATATCAAAACCCCCCTTAGTTAGCTCCTACCTAAGGACTTCAATCTCAAGTCCTCCTCGAAATTAACTCCACCTTACTGTGTTCCTTGAGAGATCGATACTTGGGAAAACTTGCCCATTTTATATTACTTGTGCGACCGGTTCACTGTCATGATCTTTAGCATCAACCGCCCAGGCCGCCACAGAACAAGCCGTCTGCACCAGCCCCGCTGACCTGGCTGTCCGCCAACCCCGTCCGCATAGTCCGCGCTGATACGTTGCCCAAGTCTTCCATTCACCCACTTTCACATCACAATTTTCAACACTCCCTCTTGAAGTGAGAAGTGGTGAATAACTCCAGTAGCTCCCGTAACCTTGCACCTGATCCCTCCGATAGCATCTACGAAGAAATGTCCAAGACATAGTCCTCGCCCCACATATCATGGACCATGAGGGATCCCTCTAGCATCTTCCAAAAGGAGCCATGCTTCCCTCTGCCTTCTTCATCAGCTTCAACCTCCACTCATGCATCAAAGGAGTATCACCAACTACCTTGGGCACAAGAGCCCAAGCCTCGTTACCACTGATAGTAGTCACCTCTTCAGCCTTGGTGTCAATCACCACCTTGATTCTAGTGGGGTCATCACAGCTAGAAGGTACTTGCTCGATCTGAGGGCTAGCAAAGAAACATGAGACCAAGCTCGTCGTATTCCCTTCGCTATATCGAGCCGGTGGCTTACTGATCCTCTTCGATCTCCGAAGAACCTAATCATGGCTAACCACCTCCGCTGCTCCTCCTAAACCAGCTTCGTTCCTGAGCAAACCCGGAACAATGCTCCCCTTACTTCCTGAACAAGACACCTCCTCACTGAAACCAGGAGCAACGCTCCCCCTGCTACCTGAACCAGAAGTCTCCGCTCTCGAACAAGAACTACCTGGAACATCGCTCCCCCTGCTTCCTGAACCAAAAGCCTCCGCCTTCGAGCCAGAAATACTTGGACCATCGCTCCCCCTGCTTCTTGACCCTGACGCCTTTGCCCAGAGCTAGAACAACCTGGAGCTCCTGGCGACTCAGTCAGTTCCAACTGAACCTTAGCAACAGCCTCCTTCAGCCTACCATCTGACCTGCTCACCTCTAGCTCCACATATGAGCTATCCCAATACGATGTCAACTCATCGAAGACAACGTCTCTCAGCACGATAAGCCTCCTCGTCATAGGATCCATACACCTCCATCTTCTCCTCTGCTCATCATACCCAACAAAGACTAGCTTCCTCTTGAGAGCATCCGGAGTGTGTACCAAGCAGGTAGATCTAAATACCCGTAGGGGCATTACACTGGGCTTCACCTCGAACTTCATCTCATAAGGAGACTTTACATAGATCAGACTAAGAGGCATCCGATTGATGACATGAGTAGCACAGGTCATCCCTTCCACCCAAAGAGCCTTAGGAACGCCTTTACTCTGAAGCCAACACTTGCAGGTCTCCGTTAACCAACGGATCATCCGAGCTGCAACACCACCTTGCTGTGAAGTATGTCCACAAGAAAGCTCCTTTCGGATCCCATGCTATCTGCAAAAGTTTGAGAACTCGGTTGATCCAAACTCACCACCGGTGCCTGTCATCAACTTCTTGATCTGCAGGCCAAGCTGGCCTTCCACAAGCTTCTTGAACTCCACAAACAAGCACATTATGTTCGACTTTGCCTTCATGAAGTATACCCAAGTATACCTTGAATAGTCATCAACTAATATCAACATGTACCTGCTGCCTCCAAGACTGGCGGTGATGGTCGGTCCAACCAGAGCACAATGGACAACCTCCAAAGGTGCTTTACATCTGGATTGTGCCTTATCAACTATAAAGCGATAAGCTTAACCATGCTGACATCCCGCACACCCCTGACCATCGTCATAGGATGACAATCTAGGAAATCCTCTTACGAGTCTTCTTACCACCATTTCCTTCAGCTTGTACATCCCTACATGCCCTAGTCTTTCATGCTAGATAGCTACACTATCACTGGCTTTCATCCGATCAGCACCTGAACTTGTTGAAGTCCCAACTAAGTTCTTCTCCTTACTCCCAACATGAGCTACGTTCACCAAGAGCAAGATAACCTTGCACTCTTTCCTGAGATGACCATGCTACTTGCATTTATAGCACCTTGTTCCTTCCTTCCTCTTCCCATCACGCCTAGGAGAACCACTCCATTCTTGCTGATATGAAGTAGAAGGATCATCCTCTGCAGCAACCTTCACCTCCTTCCTGAACAGCCCATCAAGGGAAGTCCAGACCTCCGCAGTTGACCGACATCCACTGATGTGGTCCAAGAGCTCTGATGAGATCACCTGCTTCAGAATAGACTCCGCTTTTGCATTTGTCTCATTCCAAGCTCTCATCTCTTCGGCATTGCCAGCAGTAGCCTCTTGTCTTTCTGCTCCGCATACTACATCCCAAAGGTCCTCAACAAGAAGAAAGCTCTCCATACAAGACTTCCACCTATCAAAGTTCGTCTCTGTAAGGAGTTCAATTCCAAGATAACTTCCATCTTCCACTGCCATAGTTCAACCACTAGTTCCCTCTTCACAAGAGCAACAACCACTTCAGGTGATCACTGATTATCCACTCTAATCTAGCTCTGATACCATGTTAAAATTCAACAACCTGGCTTTGATACCATGTTAATTTTTCTCCAGGTGGTCAACAAGATAACCTGATGCTAAATTAATATTCTCAACACTATCAAGATCACACCTTGATCACGCAGAAATTTCCCTGGACCTTGGAGTGAGCAGGGTTTATCTCAAATAAGCTAGTCAACCAGAAAACACATATAGCACAAGAGTCTTTATTGATTAACAACAATCTTCTTTACAAGGCGAGACATACATGGCGAGACGTGCTTCACCAAACAACCACCAAAGGGAAAGCAGAGACTATAAATACAAGATAAGAGAAACAAGCCATGCGGACTCAACCACCAAGCCGCCGGTCTATTGCTGTGGAGTCCGCTCAGTCCGCCAGGTCGAAAGACCGCAACCCAAGCCGCACGGACTACCCCTTATTCCAATACTAGCTCTAGCTGCCAGTCTGCAAGCCGCCTAACCACGAGGTCACCTAGCCGCCAGACCGCACAAGCTGCGATGCCGAAGAGAACAGTCCGCCTGAGGTAGGTGACTTAATGAACCCCGAACCAAGTTGCGTAAGAGAAGACCGTCTAGTTGCAATCCGCGACCTACTGCTTACCGCCTGTTGCTTAACCACAGAGTCCGCACTGTCCATGACCACTATCAGAGTCAAGTCCATGCTTTCCAGCGCTATCCGCACAACCTGCACAGCACAACTTTGGTCAACTCAATCAAACCGCGCGGACACCAAAGTCTAGTCCGCAGCAACTGTTGCGGGCTCAAGAAACTGTTCACTTACTTTGGTTCTCTCAGGTTGGTTTACTATTCCTGATGTGACATGTGTCCTATTTATAGGCACGATGATTAGTGTGGTCACCTCCCTAGCCGATAGGATTACCACGATATCCCGCAGCAAGATATCTCCGCAGTTCGCGTATACATTCCAGTCTGCCGCCACTGTGTAGGATAGCATCCACCATAGCTTCTCCAAGGCCGGACACAATTGCCAGTCCACCTTATCGCCAAGGGCCAATCCGCCAAGACATCACCAAGGCCGGATAGTAACACCAGTCCACCTTGTCGTCGAGGGCCAAGCCTGGACCGCCACAGCCGGACTCCGCAGCAACATTGTCCGCCAATCCGCGGACACAGCTCCAGCCCGCTTATCCCGAGCCCACAGCCTCTTCATAAGTCAAATGCCGGACTCAGCGGACACACCGCTTCAGTCCGCTCTTCCCGAGCCCACGACTTCACCACCAAGGCAACAACCGTACTCAGCGAACACGCCTATCCAGTCCGTACATACTGCGAACATCTCTAGTCTGCATATCCCTGTAGAAAACTCCAGTTCGCATCCCCTGAGTCCATTGCCTTGTCACCAAGATACCTACCGGACTCAGTGGACATTGCTTTAGTCTGCTTACACAACAGACACTTCTAGTCGGCATCTTTCGCAGCCTGCTCCGGTCTGCATATCCTGAGTCCAAGACCATACCAGCAAGGTAGCAATCGGACTCAGCGGACTCCAGCTCTAGTCCGCACACAGTTGCGGACATAATCTCCAGTCCGCTTCTCCCAAACTTGGAACCAAGGCACACAGCACTTCTGCCGAGCTTGGCGGACTTAGAAGCAGTCCATGCTCCACTGCGCGATCTCCCCGGACTGAGCCAAACATGGACCTGCTTCAAAACCAACCTAGTCCACACCACTGGCCACAAGGGCCACTCCGCACTTACTGGCGGACGCTGGATCCAGTCAGCCAAACCCGACGACCTCCAGCACCTGTCCGCACTGACTGGCAATATCTGTGGCTTCCACTTGCCACTTCACTAGAGTAAGACAAAGGCTTCTGCCAAGCCGGTCTACCAAGCTCCAGTTCTTCAGTCCTCTTCTTGCCGTACTCCGCGGATAGAGTTTCTATCCGCCCGGTTACCTTCTGGGATTCCGCTGCTTGCAGAGCATAAGCCGGCCTAGCTAACCCCCACTGCTGTCCGCGTAGTCCGCGCGAACAGACTACCCAGGCCTCCACCGAACAAGCCGTCTGCACCAAACCCGCCGACCTGGCTCTCCGCCAACCCTGCCCGGATAGTCCGCGCGGATAGGTTGCCTAAGTCTTCCATTCACCCACTTTCACTTCACAATTTTCAACACTATCATGGATTTATTTGAGATATCGTTCTATATAGCTTACTTACCCTGAAATTGTATGAAACTTAGTCAGCAATATTTTATGATCATATTAAAGCTCTGGTAATTTTTCTATAATTTTTGGACTGTGAATTGTGGTACTCCCTTCATTACCTCTAATTATTTGAATTATCTTGAATTATTTATTTAAAGGTTAATACATTTATGAAAATCTGTGAAATTTGGTATTCACTGATATTTGGCTATCATATAGTGTTCATAAATTTTGGGTGGCCATAAATTAAAGAAATCTAATACTTCATGTTCAACATCACCCATGACCTAACGTTTGGGAAAATTTAACAAATGTTAAATTAATTAGGAAAATTACAAGTTTCTGGATTTAGGCTAAATGTGTCATGATAGAACCAAAATAATTATCTTAGGGCTTTTGGATGAAGGTTTGGAGTACCTCCTGTCATGTATATCATATAGCTTATATTGGTCTGCATATAGTAAAACTGCGAAAATTGTGATAGCATGTGGAATGTAAGACCCCCCTCCCGGATCCCAAAACATGGCACGAAGGGGGGTCTTATGCCCAGAACAGCCGCCTTGCGGTAGCATTAGCACACGGGCTAACCTGTACCACAAGACGCCTATTCTGCCGGCTACAACTAATATCAATATAAACATGCCAACACAACCATAATATAAAAGAGAAGAAGTCAAATCCACACTAAGTATATAGTACAAATACAGTAAATAAAGAGAAGCTAAAACATGCTTCTACAATATCATAGTACAGCTATGAAATTGCCCAAACGGGCTACATCAAAATCTCACAACACTCACATCTGTAACCGACGGTAGCGACGACACCGTCACATCAGGCCCTGTCGTCCTGGCCTGGCTGTCCTGCTTCAAAGTCTGCGACTGCTCTACCTGTGGGGTGACCTCCTAAAAAAGGAAGGTGCAGCAACCGTTAGTCGAAAAGACTAAGTGGCTTCACATCCGCTCCCCCGGCGACTCCTCGGCACCGGGCGGAGAAAGGAACAAGGGTACAAGTATTATAAGCAGTAAAACATGTACAAACATGTGGTAATGGTACAGTAAGATTAATAGCATTTATTATAGCAGTTCTACATAAACATTAATAAACTATCAAGTACAAGTATCTACAGTAGGAAAGTAACTTAACTTATAAGGATGCTCATACAAGCTTATAAGTTAAGGATCGGGTTACATAAAAGTAACTCATCGCATAAGAGTGCCCATGCAAACTTATACGATGAGGATCTTGTTGTGCAATGTTATGAAATGTTATGTATGCTATGTAATGACTCACCCATGATCACACACATGCAATTGCTTTGTCGACACAGACTATAGTTCCCACTATTCGAGCAGGTAGCTAACCTCTCAGGCATCAGCCGCCGTGGCCAGGTGATGAATTGTAAATATACGTATTTTTGTGCACATTAATTTAGTCATTTTCATTTATTTTCGTCGTTTTTACTTATTTTTGTTCAATAAAATGCTCTTATTCTTGTAAATTTTCTTCTAACTTGTTTTATTTTATTTTGCAGAAAAATTTCAAAATCTGCCAAAATTGGGCAGTACACGCCCGTGACAATTTGGTCACGCCCGTGACCAGGCCGTGACATTGCATTTCCCGTGAAATTACAAAATTCTGAAGAGAAAAGCTCGACATGCCTGGCGACACGCCCGTGTCACCTGACACGGGGCGTGACCCAAGCCCGTGTTCACTCCACTCGACGAATTCATCTCGACGATCGTCGAGTGTCGACACCAACAGTCACGCCCAGCGTCACGCCCGTGACCTGGGGCGTGACTCAATTTCCGCTCGACGATTTCGACTCGACACTTTCCGCTCGACATTCGTCGAGTGTCGACACCAACTGTCACGCCTAGCGTCACGCCCGTGACCTGGGGCGTGACCTTTCCAGCTAGCCCGACAAGATGCTGCCGAAGACTTTCGGCGCAACCCGCGCCCGGTTCTACCTCCCCGACACGCCCAGAGTCACGCCCGTGACCTGGGGCGTGACTGTCGCGAACTCAGCCCGAAGTCAACTTTCCTGTCCAATCGCCGGCCGCCTTCATGAATAGTACTGTCACGCCCCCCCTACATTCCCGTGACCTAGGGCGTGTACTTAGAATTTTTTGCCTATAAATTGCCCAGTTCTGTAAGGTCCAAGGGTTCAGATTTTTGGGCCATTTTAGTGTCTTTTTGTGGGCTTAATCCGTGGATACTAGTGCTATGTAAGGAGATTTCTCCCTTCTTTATTTCATGTTTTGTTTTGCTTTAGCTTTAGCCCTTGTAATAGCTTGTAATAGTTTCCTTTAAGTAATAAAAATGTTAGATTTTCTCTCTCTATATAGCATGAAAATTCATTTGGATGGCTTACTTCTTCCCCTTTTTATCCTTGGTTTCATCTTTATTCCTCCTCTTATGAAAAGTGTGTGTGTGTGTGTATGAGTGTAACTTATTCACTTTACATGTTTTTATTTTGCCTTCATGATAGGTTTTGTAGTAGATTTCATTTCCATGCATGTATGATATGGTTCTCATCTTCAACATGTTCTTCTTTAATGTTTCTTTTGTTTATTATTTCATACTTATGAATTTGTAAAAGAGATTTGAAAGTGAACTTTATTTTCTTTTCTTAGTTTATTTTGTAGGATTGTAAAATCTCTTTTTGTTCTTTTCATCTTCTTTTTCACTTTTTTATCACTTTCACAAAAACATAAGAATGAAAATCTTGTAATTTTAATTTTCCAAAAACTTTGTTTTTTAAATTTGTTTTGAAAAACTTTTGTCTTCTAAAAATTGTAATTTCCTCTTTTTATTTGTTTTTGGCAAAACCTAAGTATGAAAAAGTAAAAGTTTTAATTTTTAGGTAACTTTCATTTTGCTCTCAATTTGTGTGTGTGAGTGTATGAGCATAAATTTCCTTTTGTTCTTCTTAATTTTCATGATGTGTGTGTGAGTGTATGAGTATAACTTTTTATTGCTTTCTTCATTCATGAAGAGTGTGTGAGTGTAGGTGTTAAATTTTAATGCTTTCTTTTAATGTTTTGTTCAAATTATGTAGAGTGTGTGAGTGTAGGTGTATAACTTTTATGCTTTGATTCAAATTTTGTAGAGTGTGTGAGTGTAGGTGTTAGCTTTATTGCTTACTTGAAATTCTTATGGAGTGTGTGTGTCTGTGTGTATTTATTTCCGCCTACTCGTTAAGAGTTAAATGGCGCATCGTTTTCATTTTCAGTCCTACTCGTTTGAGTAGGACTTGTTATTTTCTTTCTTTATTTTTCCGCCTACTCACTTGAGTCAAATGGCCGGACTTTATTTCCCGCCTACTCGTTTGAGTAGGATTTGTAATTTTTCTTTCTTTATTTTTCCGCCTACTCACTTGAGTTAAATGGCCGGATTTTATCGCCCTGTAATCGCATTTATTTTCTCCTACTCATTTGAGTAGGACTCGCTTTCATTTCAGTCCTACTCGTTTGAGTAGGACTTGCAATTTTCAGCTTTTATTTACCGCCCCCACTCATTTGAGTGGGACTCGCAAATTTTAAATATGCAAATTTCTTTTATGTGTAACTTAGTTCCTGTTTAATTTATAATTTGGAGTGTGCGTGAGTTCTTGTTCTAGCTAATTTTTCAGTTTTCTAAATGTTTGTTATTTTTCTTATGTCCCCTTCTTATAATCGTTTAGTGTTTAATTTCAAACTTGCGCCTCACTAAATTATAAGCCGTCCCCATACCGATGTGTGGCTAATCGCTATTAGCCTCGACATCGAAGAGCATTGGGACATTTAAAATGATTTCTAATAATTGAAGCTCTTTATTTTCATTTTAATTTAAGGACTTAAGGTTTACCCCGGGTTTACGACGCGTAGGACCACATATCGATGTGTGGGCCCTATTTCCGTAGTCCATATGCTAGCTAGCCGAGAGGCCGTGCATATGGACCGATCACCCCTGGGTAAATAGAGTTGCGTGCATACCCTCGAGAGAGGACAAGCGTAATTCTATCGAATTGGGTTCCCCACCCAATAGCGGGGTTCTTAGCGTAAAGCGGGCGTTAAGAGGAATCCTTCGTCGGACTAACGTTCGGTCGAATAGTCTTAACGTTTAGGTGAGCGATATCCCTATAGCTAGGTGAGCTCACATTTGTGGAACCTCCACGGCCAAGTTGCCTTATTATTAATTTGAAAACTAAGTCCTATAATTATTAAAAATTGTTTTAGTCTTAATCTGATTCGATGCCGAGCGTTAACCCTTCATCGAATATTTTCTAAATCGTTTTTTTTTTCGCTCCTTTGCTTTTCCGTCTTTTATTAAGTAAAAAAATCCACCTTCCTTTCAGTAAAATAATAGTCCTTCCAGAGGAGTAAGAATAGTCAACGCGACCCCGAGAACACTACGACCTCGGTATTCCCCCGAATATCGAGTACTACTTGCGATAGGTGCACTTGCCTACCCGAGCGAGCCCGCGGCGATCGACTCACCGAACCAACTATAGTAAGAGTCTGTTCGCGGGCGCATCAAGTTTTTGGCGCCGTTGCCGGGGAATCTCTTTTCGAGTTGCTATTTCGAATTCCGGAGTCTATTACTTTTACTTATTTTCTATAAAAAAAACTAATAACTTTATTTTAAAAAAACAAAAAAAGAGTTTATTTTGTTTTATTTTTGTTTGGGTGTATGACCCGAGGACAACCCTCAGAGTCTGAAGATTTTGACTTCGACCCTGAGATCGAACGCTCTCTTGCGCGTATTCGATCTCAACGCCGAAATCCTTCTTTAGATCCCGAGGAATCTATCGGAGAACCTACTGTTGTACTTATGACCGCGCCTAACCTTCCCCCGGCGGCCGAGCGTACTATGTCCTATTACGCCCGGCCTAACCTGGATGATTCTGGGTCGAGTATTGTTCGCCCTGCGGTGGCGAATAATAATTTCGAAATAAAGTCAAGTGTCATTCAAATGGTCCAAAACGCCGTGCAGTTCGATGGACTGCCGGATGAGGACCCGAATGTCCACTTGTCCAATTTCTTGGAGATATGCGACACCTTCAAGATCAATGGCGTTACTGATGACGCCATTCGTTTGCTCTTATTTCCTTTTTCCCTTAAGTCCAAAGCCAAGGCGTGGTTGAATGCCCTCCCACGAGGATGTATCACCACGTGGGCTGAGTTGACGGAACGGTTCCTAACGAAGTACTTTCCGCCCGCAAAAACTGCAAAGTTGTGGGCGGACATTTTTTCGTTTGTGCAAAACAATCCCGAGTCTCTATATGAGACTTGGGAACGGTTTAAGGAATTCCTCCGCCGTTTCCCGCACCACGCGCTGCCAACGTGGTTGCAAGTTCAAATTTTTTATAATGGGATGAATTTTCAGACACGTCAAATGATTGACGCGGCTGCCGGGGGTACGCTTAACAACAAAACCCCCGAGGCCGCCCAGGCTTTATTCGAAGAGATGGCTATGAACGCCTATCAATGGAACGTCCCGCGGGGATGGCCAAAGCCGGCGGCTGGTCTTTTTGAAGTGGATGTCACTGCTCTCTTGACCCTTCAAGTTGAAAGGTTAACAAAGCAGGTGTCGGAGATGTCTGCTGCCTCCTCCACTCCGCCTTGTTTTATTCCCCCTAATGTTTGTGTAGCTGAAGAGTTCGTGGACTTCATGGGAAATTCGGGTCGTCCTCCCTTCAACCCCAACAACAACCCTTATAGTAATAACTATAATCCTGGTTGGAGGAATCACCCCAACTTCTCGTGGAGCAACCCGAATAATGCTCAGCGTCCCCCTATTTCTTATGCGCCCGGATTTCTTCCCCCTCCTCCTCTTCCGAAACCCTCCCCGATGGAGGAAAATTTTTCGAAGTATATTGCGTCCAACGAGTCAAATATCCGGAACATCACCGGATCGCTAAAAACTCTCGAACAACAGGTTGGACAGCTGGCGAGGATGATGTCCGAGCGCGCGCTCGGGGCACTGCCGGGAAACACGAAGCCCAATCCGCGGGAGAACGCCAACGCTATAACCCTCCGTAGCGGAAAGGAGGTGGTCGATCCAAAACGGACCGACCCTCAGGTACATATTTCACCTCCGACCCCTCTTCCCCTTTCTTCGCTTACGCCGCCTTTACCAATTATAAAAGAAACAATTATTTTAAACAAGGCTCTTCCGTATCCGCATAAGTTAGATAACGAGCGTAAGGACGCGCAATATGAAAAATTTATTTTATTATTAAAACAAATTCACATTAATGTTCCTTTTTGCGAGGCTATCTCGCAAATGCCCAAATATGCGAAATTTTTAAAAGAACTACTTTCTAATAAACGCAAATTAGAGGATATTTCGCATGTATCTCTCAACGCTGTCTGCTCGGCGGCCCTTACTAATAAATTGCCCGCAAAACAAAACGCCCGGGACGGTTTTCCATCCCGTGCCTTTTTGGCGATATATTAGCAAAAGTACGCCTTAGCTGATTTAGGGGCTAGCATTAATCTGATGTCGTTCTCGCTCTTTTCACGTTTAGGTTTGGGTACTCCTAGTCCTACGAATATGCGCATCCAATTAGTGGATCGCTCGGTTAAGTTCCCTATCGGGGTAGTGGAGGGCGTCCTTGTCCGAGTCGACAAGTTTACCTTCCCGGTAGACTTCGTCATCTTAGATATCGAGGAGGACGCCGAGGTACCAATAATACTCGGTCTCCCTTTTCTCGCCACCTCCCGCGCACTAATAGATGTTAGTAATGGTAGTCTTCTCCTCCGAGTAGGCGATGACCAAGTTACTTTCTCTATTAATCCCTCGATAGACAATTTGTCATCGAGCGACGATTTCTGCTACTCTTTAGATACCTTTTTTGGAGATCGTTCTTCTCCCGTTTTCGAGTCCGTATTTTTAAACGACGATGTTTATGCGCTCGAAAATTTTAAATGCGATGAGGATACTTCTTTAGACTTGCCTTTCGAACCAATTGGTAAGAAAGACATAGGCATTAAAACCTCCCTAGAAGAACCGCCCATCCTAGACCTCAAACCCTTACCCGCATCGCTCAAGTACGCTTTTTTGGGAAAAGGTGATACGCTTCCCGTTATCATTTCTTCGGACTTGAGTGATTCGGAGACTTCCGATTTATTGGAAGTTTTATTTAAACATCGCCACGCAATTGCGTGGCAAATCTCTGACTTAAAGGGGATTAGCCCCTCCTTTTGCACCCATAAGATTTTTCTTAACGATAATTGCCGCAAAACGATTCAGCCGCAGCGTCGTCTTAACCCAAACATGAAAGACGTCGTTAAAGCCGAAATCATTAAGTTATTAGATGAGGGGATTACCTACCCTATTTCGGACAGTGCATGGGTTAGTCCCGTTCATGTCGTGCCCAAGAAGGGCGGTCTTCCGTAGTGGCGAATGAGCATAACGAGCTCGTCCCAACTCGTACTGTTACGGGTTGGCGAGTGTGCATCGATTATAGAAAACTTAATGACGTCACCCGCAAGGACCATTTCCCTCTGCCATTTCTAAACCAGATTTTAGAGCGTTTATCCGGTCATCCATATTATTATTTTCTTGATGGATTATCGGGGTTTTTCCAAATCCCCATTTCCCTTGATGATCAAGAGAAAACAACTTTTACTTGCCCGTTTGGCACCTTCGCATATCGAAGAATGCCATTTGGACTCTGCAACGCGCCAGCTACATTCCAAAGATGTATGCTAGCGATCTTTGGAGAGCTAGTAGAAGACATTATGGAAGTCTTTATGGATGACTTTTCTGTTTTCGGACGCTCTTTTCCCGATTGCCTTAACAATTTAGATCGTGTCCTTCAACGGTGCGAGGACACAAGCCTTATTTTAAATTGGGAAAAATGCAACTTTATGGTTCGAGGAGGTTTGGTCCTCGGCCATATGATTTCGTCTAAGGGGATAGAGGTGGATAAGGCCAAGATAGAAATTATAGAAAAACTTCCGCATCCAACAAACGTAAAATCTATTAGGAGTTTCTTAGGCCATGCGGGCTTTTATCGACGCTTCCTTCAAGACTTTTCAAAAATAACAAAGCCGCTAACTCACCTCTTGGAAAATGAATCACGTTTCATCTTTAGTAGCGAATGCGAGTCCGCCTTTAATTTAATAAAACAAAAACTTATCACTTCACCAATTTTAGTGGCCCCTAATTGGTCCCTTCCGTTCGAAATAATGTGCGATGCTAGTGATATTGCTTTAGGTGCCGTTCTTGGCCAACGCGTAGAAAAACATTTTCATCCTATTTATTACGCTAGCAAGACGCTCACTTCCACACAAGTAAATTCCACGACAACGGAAAAGGAACTCTTAGCCGTCGTTTTCGCTTTCGATAAGTTTCGCTCGTATATCACGTTATCTAAAGTTATCGTTTTTACCGATCACTCCGCGCTTAAATATTTATTAGCTAAAAAAAATTATGCTTAAGTATGTGGGTGTTTTCGTACTTTACTTTCTGCACTTCAATTTTTCTGCATTTCAAAAATACAAAAAAATACATATAACAACAAAACAAAAAAAAATTAATTAAAAAACATCTTAAAATGAAAAAAAATTTAAATGGCCGGACTTTATTTCCCGCCTACTCGTTTGAGTAGGATTTGTAATTTTTCTTTCTTTATTTTTCCGCCTACTCACTTGAGTTAAATGGCCGGATTTTATCCTCCCTTATTCACCGTCATGAGGCCATGATTCTCCACGAAACCATCCACCCATCATCACATAAGAGAAAGGGGAGGTTGAAGAGATATAAAACCTAGAACACATGTCCTAGCATGGCCGTCCCTAGAAAACTCCTTCTCTCCATCAAGACTCTTTCGAGTCGATATCTCTCCTAAGAAAATAACTAAAGATCTAGCACCAAGGGAGAGGGTAGGAAGCTAACCTCATTTTCGGCGTTTCCACCATTTCCGGCCATGGATCTCATGACTTTTCTCGGCGACATCTTCTTTTCCACGGCGGCGGCGGATCTTCTCCTCTTGAACTAGATCCAGCGACTTCCTTCTCTCAACAGGAGTTTCTCTTAGAAAAACGGCTGGAATGAGGAGTGAAAACGGCTAGGGTTATCACTTCCCCTTTTATATAAAAGTGACACGGGTAGGGACACGCCCTTGCCCGTGTCCTTCTTAGGCGAAGCGTTACGACGGTTTTTATGCATCGGTTCAATACTCGACACGGCACACGGGTGGGACACGCCCGTGTTGACCCAGTCACGCCCGTGACATGGGGCGTGTAACCCACTCGAGACCTACTCGAGAAGACTTACTCGAGTACCCGGATAGGACATGCCCGTGTCACAGGGATGACACGCCCGTGTCCCCCCCCTCTTACTCGAGTACTTTTCCACCTACTCGAGTATATTTCGACCTACACGAGAGCTACTCGAGGATGAGCAGGACACGCCCTGTGACACGCCCGTGTCACAGGCCGTGTACCCCATACTTGACACTCGACGATCGTCGAGCGCTGGTCATCGACCAGAGGGAACACACGCCCTCTGACACGCCCGTGTCGGATGGGACACGCCCGTGTCGTACGATGTCGACACACCTCGTCAACCTCGACACGCCTCGTCGAGCTCAACTCGACACAACGACACACAGGTAGGGACACGCCCGTGTCTCTACCCGTGTCGTACAATTTGTCGATCTCGACACGAAGTTCGTCGATCTCGACACGTAGTTTGTCGATCTCGACACATCGATCTCAACACGGTTATGGACACGCCCGTGTCTCTACCCGTGTCCTATGCTTGACTGATTTCTCCTCCTTTTCACATGTGCTGCCCTGTTGTCAGCACTCCCCCTGAACCCAAGTCAGCTCTCCTGACTTAAAAGCACATACGAGGGGCCTAGTGCGATTCGGGACGTTACAAATCCTATAAACAAAATAAAAGATTTCTTCCCGAAATCAGGCTTAGGCTATGGAGAGAAAAGCATAACAGAAATATAATATGCTTTTAAATAAAATTACCTCGAGCAAACAACTTCGGATAGTGTTTTTGCATCACATCCATCGGCTCCCATGTATATTCCTCCTTCCCATGATTGGACCATAACACCTTCACCAAGGGAACACTTTTGAGGCACAATATCCTTGTCTCGTTATCTACGATCCGCACCGGCTCTAGTCGCACAGACCTATCGGACGCCACAACACCATCAGTTATGGGGATGTAATGATCGGGCCGCAACAGCGCCTTCCGAAGCTATGACACATGGAACACGTCGTGGAGGTTCTCTAGCTCGGGCTGTAACTCCAACTGATAGGCCAACGGGCCAATCCTTTCCAATATAGTATAAGTCCCAACATACCTTGGGCTGAGCTTTTTCACACCACTCACATGTGACACTCCATGCATCGGTTGGATTTTCAGGAACAACTTATCACCCACTTGAAACTCCACCATCCGGTGCCTTGCATTATAATACTTCGCCTGCCGACTTTGAGCCTCCAACATGTGATCCCGTATCTGTCTAACCGTCGCATCGGTATCATCAATATATTCAACGCCTAAAGCCTTCGGGTCTTCATCTTGCACCCAAGATAAAGGGGTTCTACACCTCCTTCCATAAAGAGCTTCATGAGGCGCCATGTCGATGCTAGCCTGATGGCTATTATTATAGGAGAATTCTACCAACGGTAAGAGCCTTTCCCACGGCTCTCTTCTATCCAGCACACCTAATCTCAACAAATCTTCCAATGTCCGGATGGTCCTTTCAGATTGTCCGTCCGTCTGAGGATGAAACGCGCTGCTGAAGGTAAGGCGTGAGCCCAAATACGCATGTACCGCTTTACACTCATTGGAGGTAAACCGACCATCACGATCAGACACGATCGTCTTAGGCACGCCATGATACTGTACGAATTGCTCCACAAAGAGGCGTATTAAGACATCCACATGAGCTTCTTTCTTCATTGGGATAAACCGGGCTACTTTCGTCAGGCGATCAACTATCACCCACAGAGAATCATTCCCGGAGCGTGAGCGAGGTAACCCATGGATGAAGTCCATGGAGATATCCTCGAACTTCCATTCGGGGATGGGCAATGATTGTAGTAAACCACCGGGACTCTTGCATTCCGCATTCACCCTTTGACAAGCTTCGCAATGTGTAACAAAATATCAGACATCCTTTTTCATTCCAGGCCAACACATGATCTTCCGTAAGCCGGCGTACATCTTAGCAATGCCCGGGTGCACTGAATATCGAGTGCAATGAGCCTCTCGCAAGATATACTCCCTGATTTTACCACCTTTGGGAATTTAAAGCCGGTCACAAAAATAAACGAGACCGTCGTTTAGCGTATACTCATCCGTAGTCCCATCTTCGATTGACTTGATTGTCGGGGCTCGGGCCGCATCCACTCCTTGCTCCACTCTAATTCGGTCTCGGATATCACAAACTATGCTCATGCTTGCCAAGTACTCTGTATACTCTGCCGAAGGAGCCTTGAACACCAAAGTAATATCCATCTCCTCAATCATCCGAGCCAACTTCATACTCATCAATCGAGCCTCTGGCTAGAGCCTGGTACCTTCCTACTCAATGCATCAGCCACCGAGTTCGCCTTTTCGGCGTGGTAGTTCATGGTGAACTCATAGTCGCATAGAAACTCTAACCACCGCCGTTGTCTCAGATTCAACTCCTTTTGAGTATGAACGTACTTCAAGTTTTTGTGGTCTGAAAAGATCTCGCAGTGGACGTCGTATAGATAATGCCTCCAAACCTTCAAGGCGAACACCACAGCTCCCAATTCCAAATCATGAACCGGGTAATTGATTTCATGCTTCTTCAACTGTCTTGAAGCATAGGCAATCACGTGTCCGTGCTGCATCAACACCGCTTCCATCCCTTGATATGATGCGTCAATGTAAACTTGAAATCCTTCCTTCCCAGACGGAAGTGCAAGGATGGGGGCGGAGGTAAGTCTATCCTTCAGCTCCTTGAACGCCGCTTCACATTGGGGTGTCCACTCAAATGGCACACCTTTCTTCGTCAATGAAGTAAGAGGAAGAGCAATCTTTGAAAATCCTTTTACGAACTTGCGGTAGTACCCGACAAGTCCAAGGAAACTCCTCACATCGGCTGCCGACTTCAAAGGCGACCACTCCTTCACGGCACGCACCTTGGCCGGATCCACTGCTAGTCCTGCCCCGCTGATCACATGCCCCAAGAAAGCAACCTCTTTAAGCCAGAATTCGCACATGCTGAACTTGGCAAACAAGGCGTGCTCTTTTAATTTCTTCAATACCAAGGTCAAGTGCTCAACATGCTCCTCCTCCGTCTTTGAGTAGCCCAAGATGTCGTCGATGAAAACAATGACGAAGATATCCAAATAAGTTTCAAACACCTTGTTCATCAGGCTCATGAAGGCCGAAGGGGAATTTGTGAGCCCAAACGGCATTACAGTGAACTCGTACAACCCATGTCTTGAACTAATGGCCGTTTTCTGGATGTCACCTTCTTGTATTCTCAACTGACAATACCCTGAGAGCAGGTCCAGCTTAGAATCCAATGCTCTCCCACTAGTTGATCAAACAAGTCGTCGATCCGAGGTAGCAGATAAGTGTTCCGCACCATCAGCCGATTGAGTTCCCGATAATCTATGTACAAACACAGGGTTTCATCCTTTTTCTTCACGAACAATACAGGGGATCCCCAGGGTGAAGAACTGGGGCAAACGAACCCTGACTCCACCAGTTCTTGCAGTTGAACTCTAAACTCCGTGAGTTCCTTCGGGGCCATTCAGTAAGGGGCCTTGGATACCAGCTTGGCGCCCGGTACTAGATTAATCTGGAAGTCAACCTCTCTATGCTGGAGTAAACCTGGCAGTTTCTCAGGAAATACCTCGGGTAAATCCCACACTACCCGTACGCCTTTTATATACAATGCTAACTCCTTCAACTCGAACCAGATCATGAAGACTTCATCCCCCTTCATATGGGATTTTACTGTCTGAACTGAAGATAATAACATACGAGGTGTGAAGCTAATACCTTGGAAGATGACGTCGGAGTCTCCTTGTCTCAAGTAGATTCGTTTCTCTGCACAATCAATCCTTGCAAAGTGCCAGTCCAGCCACGACATGCCCAAAATGATGTCAAACTCCGGCATTCTCAAAACCGTGGCAGGCGTATCAAAGGCCTTTCCTTCAATAAATATCTCAAACTCGCACTTAGCGGTTGAAATCATCTCTGAGCGGTCAGGTAGGCGCACTCGTCGGGCTATACCAGTAAAGTATTATACGCCCTCCATGTCCTTAATGAAACCCTCAGACACAAAGGAGTGTGAGGCACCGGTATCGAACAGCGCATAGGCCGTCTTCCCGCCAACTATCACGGTGCCTAAGTACCAATAACCAAAACTTATTGCTAGGTGTCTAGTATGTCTCAAGCAACTTTAAGTTAGACAATGAAAACATGATAATCAATTAAATCGTACCTGCAATCACATCTTGGGGATTCCGTTCTTGCGCCATGTGCAGCGCGTATACTTGATCCTGAGTAGGGCTGGGGTTTCCTCCTCGCAATCCTCGTCCTCGACCACGCATATAACCACGCCCCCGCGGAGCTGCCAGAGGGAGAGCGGGAGGGACATTCCCATACAACCACGGGCAGAAACGTTGAATGTGGCCCGGCTGGTTGCATTCAAAACACACCAGCCCACATCGCCCTTCATGTTGCTGAAACTGCTGAGGCTGAGGCGGCGGAGGCAACGCAGGCGGCTGCAGAACCGGGTGCTCCACTCTAAAGTCTCGGTGGAAACATCCTCCACCTCTTTGATGTCCTCTTCATCCTCTGAAGTCCCGCCTCCTTATATTGCTTGGGCCAGCTTCCATCACGCCCTCCGCAGGTCTCTTACCACTACTCAGGTGATATGCCTCCAATCTCTTCGCCATGTCGATAATCTCTGCCAAACTAGCATCCGCTATAAACAAAAGGACCTGCCTTAGGGGATCTCGCAGCCCTTTGTAGAAATGCTTGGCGTATCCTCTATCATCCAGGTCATATGAGTCTGCGAACCTTGCGAGATGCTGGAACTCTCGCTGGTATTCTGTAACTGATATTGATCCCTGCTTCAGTAGTAGAAACCTCTGCTCGAGCTCGTCTCGAGCCGATATAGGAATGAAGTGCTCCAAGAAGACACCCGAGAACTCGCTCCAACTTATCTTGGTATACACTCGTCCTTGGAACGTGGTGCCCATGAGTGACTTCTACCACCTCTTAGCATGCAGATCCAAGATGGACACCTCCAACGATACAACAATGTTAGTCGGGCAACGGATCCCCACTAATAGTTCCTGGACCGTGTCAAGCCATTCTTCCGTGCGTACAGTCGACTCCGTCTCGAGGTAGGCGGGAGGGGAGAGAGCCCAAAAGGTGCTCAGCCAGTTAGAGCCCAGAGTCTGTTGTTGTACCGGAGGCTGCTGCGCCCTAAAGGCATCCAGGATGGCGGTGAGCATCTGCCCCAACTTGGATTGTTGAAACTGAGTGGGTATGGAAGGGGCAGGAGTGCCCTCATTGGCTCAACGTGCACTGGAACCTACATGTAAAACACAAATGTATGGTCAGGCTGGCTAATCTTGCGGTCAAAGTTGGACAACTTAGTGTGAATTACATATGGGCACACCACTGCTTCCGCTAAGTCAGTTTGTCCGCAAACTGACTACTCGAATGGGGGTGGTACCATTGTTGAATGACTTCGACTTCATTTGGCTCAGCGGTGGCAGGTTGATCCTGTGGGTGGAAACAGAGTGTTCAAATCAGAGGGAGGAGGTGAATTCTCCAAACATAGCTTTTTGAGGCATTTCTCAAGGCGGGCGGGTGGAAACGGAGCAAACGCCGCTGGAGGTTCATTTGTTTACCCTCCTTCCGGCGGCGTTTGCCCCAAACGGAGCGGCAAAACGTCGAACCAAATAGAGCCTTCTTTAGTTGAGGACCATGGCAAACTGATACCATTTGTAAGACCCCCACCCCTCCCAGATCCCAAAACACGGCACGAAGGGGGGTCTTATGCCCAGAACAGCCGCCTTACAATAGCATTAGCACACAGGCTAACCTGTACCACAAGACGCCTATTCTGCTGGCTACAACCAATATCAATATAAACATGCCAACCCAACCATAATATAAAAGAGAAGAATTCAAATCCACACTAAGTATATAGTCCAAATACAATAAATAAAGAGAAGCTAAAACATGCTTCTACAATATCAGAGTACAGCTATGAAATTGCCCAAACGGGCTACATCAAAATCTCACAACACTCACATCTGTAACCGACGGTAGCGACGGCACTGTCATATCAGGCTCTGTCATCCTGGCCTGGCTGTCCGGCTACAAAGTTTGCGGCTGCTCTACCTGTGGGGTGACCTCCTAAAAAGTAAGGCATAGCAACCGTTAGTTGAAAAGTCTAAGTGGCTTCACATCCGCTCCCCCGACGACTCCTCGCCACCGGGCGGAGAAAGTAATAAGGGTACAAGTATTATAAGCAGAAAACATGTACAAACAAGTGGTAATGGTACAATAAGATTAATAGCATTTATTCTAGCAGTTCTACATAAACAATAATAAACTATCAAGTACAAGTATCTACAACAGGAAAGTAATTTAACTTATAAGGATGCACATAGAAGCTTATAAGTTAAGGATCGGGTTACATAAAAGTAACTCATCGCATAAGAGTGCCCATACAAACTTATACGATGAGGATCTTGTTGTGCAATATTATGAAATGTTATGTATGCTATGTAATGACTCACCCATGATCACACACATGAAATTGCTATATTGATACAAACTATAGTTCCCACTATTCGAGCAGGTAGCTAACCTCTCAGGCATCAGCCGCCGTGTCCAGGCGGTGACAGTAGAGCGGGCATCTCTACTACTAGGCGGGTATCCACACTACTTCACCTAGGCCTCCGTATTCCTCAATGCTAAGAACACAATAGTTGAGCCCATGCGTACTATGGCCCAGCGGGAGCCTCGGGTAGATGTGTACCGAGGTCCAAGCCCCGAACTGACCTTGTGTGACCCAGAAGGTGCCTTAGAAGTAGGCACGAGGACCAAGCCCAACCGTTCACCTGGCACAGAAGGAGCCCCGAGACGTAGACACCGAGGACCAAGCCCAACTGCCCAAAGTCTAACTGTCAACTCCCATCGGTGTGATGATCGGCGAGCCCGTAGACCTGTCACACCATCCTTAATCCAGGATTACGACACCGCGTGTCGACTCACACCACATGCAAATTCCATAACACTATGGCATGGAAGGGGCCTCGGAAGTAAGTATGAGGACACAGCCCCACCATCCACTCGGCACAGTAGGAGCCCCGGGACGTAGACACCGAGGACCAAGCCCAACCGTCCATCTATACCTCATTTCAACATTAACTCAACTAGTGACGGCCAACGCCGCACTTACATCAATTCACATTACTACGCGTAGTGAGACTACGCTCTAAGTATTGGACTACTACATTTCATTCTAACCATCATACATACTCATGGCCATGGTTTATCCTTCTATTTGTCATTCCAAATGATTTCAACATTTTTCAGGCATGATGCGCATAAATGATAATCTACCAATTTGTATCCAGTCAATTCATTTAAGTAATCTTGCTTCACAATTCAGTTATATGAAATCCAATTAATAAGATTCATCATTCATAGCATTACGGTGGTTAGCATAAAATATTTCATCAAAAATCTCGAGTTAATTAGCAACATTGATTCCACTGAATTCAAATTCATATTATATAAACCCCAGAATTTAAGTGCAGAATAAATCTGGACAACAAATTCGACCGGAGATTCCTGAAGCTACATGAATCCGGTGAAGACGTGTAACCCCTCGATGGAAAGGTCTTTCTATTGGTTACAACTTTCATATTCAGCCCACAACCCAGATTTGCGTGTATCCTATTTGAAATCAGCCTTGAAGTCCACTGCGTACAGAACTCAATTTCTGCATGCAGGATTTATCGGACGTCATGTTCGTTCAGACTTTCTTGTGGCTATATACTTCGCATGAAGACGTGCAACCACTCGTTGAAAAGGTATTTTCAAGGGATTCAACTTTTGTGTTTAGTTGAAGTCCCAGCTCTGGCCACATCCTACATGAAAATGGTCAAGAAGATTGTCGCGCGCAGAATATAGATTCTGCACGCTTCATAAAGAGGAATGAATTACATCGGTTCATCTTCATCTCCAAGTCGATCTTCAAAAATCACTCCAAAATTTCCTCATCCCTTATTCACCGTCATGAGGCCATGATTCTTCACGAAACCATCCACCCATCATCACATAGGAGAAAGGGGAGGTTGAAGAGATCTAAAACCTAGAACACATGTCCTAGCTTGGCCGTCCCTAGAAAACTTCTTCTCTCCATCAAGACTCTCTTGAGTCGATATCTCTCCTAAGAAAATAACTAAAGATCTAGCACCAAGGGAGAGGGTAGGAAGCTCACCTCATTTCCGGCATTTCAACCATTTCGGGCCATGGATCTCGTGACTCTTCTCGGCGACATCTTCTTTTCCACGGCGGCGGCGGCGGATCTTCTCCTCTAGAACTAGATCTAGCAACTTCCTTCTCTCAACAGGAGTTTCTCTCAGAAAAATGGCTGGAATGTGGAGTGAAAACGGCTATGGTTATCACTTCTCCTTTTATATAAAAGTGACATGGGTAGGGACACGCCCGTGTACTTACCCGTATCCTGCTTAGACAAAGCGTTATGACTGTTTTTATGCGTCGGTTCAATACTCGACACGACACACGGGTAGGACATGCCCGTGTCGGCCCAGTCACGCCCGTGACATGGGGCGTGTAACCCACTCAAGACCTACTCGAGAGGACTTACTCGAGAGAAAACCAACTACTCAAGTACCCGGATAGGACACGCCCGTGTTACAGGGATGACACGCCCGTGTCACCCCCTCTTACTCGAGTACTTTTCCACCTACTCGAGTATATTTCGACCTACACGAGAGCTAATCGAGGATGAGCAGGACACACCCTATGTCACGCCCGTGTCACAGGCCGTGTACCCCATACTTGACACTCGACGATCGTTAAGCGCTAGTCATCGACCAGAGGGAATACATGCCCTCGGACACGCCCGTATCAGATGGGACACGCCCATGTCGTACGATGTCGACACACCTCGTCGATCTCGATACGCCTCGTCGAGCTCAACTCGACACAACGACACACGGGTAGGGACAAACACATGTCTCTACCCTTGTCGTACAATTCGTCGATCTCTACACGAAGTTCGTCGATCTCGACACGTAGTTCGTCGATCTCGACACGGGTAGGGACGCGCCCATGTCTCTACCCGTGTCCTAAGCTTGACTGATTTCTCCTCCTTTTCATATGTGCTGCCCTGTTGTCAGCACTCCCCCTGAACCCAAGTCAGCTCTCCTGACTCAAAAACATGTACGAGGGGCCTAGTGCAATTCGGGGCATTACATGAAATAGACCTAGGGAGATGGGGTTAATAGTTTACTGATTTTTGTGAAGTGAAAATGAGTTCATCATTAGGAGTCATGATGTGGAAGTATCGGGTTGACTAGTGTTAAATGGTGCTCAGGATTGACGAAACATCGTCCTTCCTATGGAAGAGAGCTCTAGGCTTCAGCCCATTGTAGCTCCTAGTGCCCTCGAGAGCCCTTCACAGAGAATGCCTTGGGCAGTCCAAGGTTAACATAAGCCGTAAGACTAATTGGATTACAAGAGTAATTAGAAATACACTAGGATTACACTTACACTCACACTCCCCGGTGTTGTGCGAGTTAGGTTCGGTTTCACGAGCGGTAGGCTCGGTGGTTTGGTGATGGGCAGGTTAGCCCGACGAGCGAATGGATCAGTAGATCTTTGTGATGGACGGGATAGTCCGGGGAGCTTAGGCTTGGTGGGAAAATACATTAATGTTACATGTTCATAAAATATAAGGTGGTGGGTCTTCGGTGTAGGAGAGTCGTCGCACCGACACCAATACGTTGACTCGGTATAGCCAAATAAGTCCGGTGCGCCAGCCAGCAAGAGCACGCAGGAGCTTCTCTTAGTGCACCAGCATTGAGGCGTATGATAGGTCTAACTGGTAGTGCTGATACTGGTTTATAGGTGGGCGAGGCCCAACCCATCGCTTTCATTTTTCACTACAGAGGTATCCAAGGAGGTTATGCTACAGAAAGGGGGAACTAAAGGTCTGTGTGCACAGAGTCGGGTGTGTGAGTTACACTTGCATGTTCATACCATAACTTACTTGCATGACATAGCGTGATCATTACATATAACCCTTGACACCTATTGTATAAATTGGTATGAGACTCTTTATACAATAGGCCTTGCAAAATGACCCCTTGGTTTATAGGTTTGTATGGGCATTCCTATATCTCATGGTTACTTACTTAGCTTACCTTCTTATACTTTACTTGCTCACCTTGTTCATGTGTATACTCATATTGCTTACCTACTATTTGCTTACTTATACTTGCTGTGGTTTTATACTCATAATAGACTAGTTCCGCTGTCACCTACTTTCTTTTGTTACTCTCCACCTTAAATACCTTCCCTTTCCTTCTTATCGCTCGGTGCCTAGGAGCCATTGGGGGAGGGGCGGGGGACGATATGACTTAGTCTTTTTGACTAACGGTCATTGACCAAATCATTTTATGGGATTATGGATCCGAACCTGGAGATGCAGCCCCAGAGGTCGGTGCGCTTGTAGATGGGACAGTCTAGCACGAGAGTTCAGGTAGCAGGGACAGTGAGTCCCGATCATTAATAGTTACTATAGATTTGCTTCCATGCTGAGTGACTTGTAGTGAGGATCATGATGTATCGGGCAGGAGCCCTTTTATTGGTACTTTAATTTATCGTTACCGTGGACTCTCCCTTCGTGGGGATTTATTTTATATTCATGTGATTTTTGGTGGACCAGTATTTGAGTTTTATTTTACTCTTGTACTTACTCTTCTCTTCTGCGATCGGTATGGCCGGCAGGATCGGCGTTTAGTAGTGATGACCTTCTCAGGTGTGTTCGTGTCACTGTAAAGCGGAGGTTCTAGGCATATGACCCTATTGGTTTTGCAAAAAAAGGGCCTTACACCAATCCTATTTTCTAAGGAGGGAAGAAAATTGAAGAAAGACAAGAAAATAAAGAAGCACAATAATCAAAGCATGGGGAAGAATCACCACTTGCCTCCAAACTCTGGAAATCCGCCTCTCTAAGCGTTCCTTGGCAAGAATTGGTCGCAGGAAGTTCTAAGCCACAATTCTTGAAAGTTTTCGGGGGGAAAAAGGTCAAAATCACAAACACTAATTCCTAAAAATTGGTGAAACAAAAAATACTTACCACACACGCATAGATCTCGGCGAGAGCTTCCCGAGTCTCTACTCCTCCGAAGAAATGGACCATCAGAACGATCCCTAACGGCGGCCGAAGGCACACGACAATAACGCTGATTCCTCTTTTCGCAAAATTGTTGTTGGCTCTGGTAGGGGAAGAAGATGAATAGGGTTTTGTCACATCGCTTCTATTTATACTTATATAATGTAATAATAATTATTAAATAAACATCCAAACGATCAGAACTTAAACAAACTCGAAATTCTACGAAAATCGCACCGAAGCTAAATACCGACTCTACGAATCCAATGGCAAAGTCAAAATCGACAACCGACAAACCAAACTCGGGTAAACACCTTCCGAAGATAAAACATCCACATCCCTATAAAAATCTCCATCGAGTCACCAAAACATACCCGGCTCGCGAGGGAATTTACACAACCGTGCTAAAGACCAAGCACACTGAAAAACCTACTGAGCAAAACCACGCTCTAACAATGTACCTGTTAAATACGCGTCAATCAAAATGCACTGACGTCATAAATACACCACGAATGTAATTAAGATAAACATTGAAAAATCAGGGACATTACACTCAGCACCCTTTTCTCTAAATTCTTCCACCGGAATGACTTCCACATTCCCTCCAGTGAATTTCATCTAGTACCTGAGGGACTTCTACTTCAGAGACGCACCGCGCCAATGGGCCTGACAAAGTTTTTCGATAGAGGCTTCCCTCGTTGAGATGGTAGTAGGCAGATTTATACCTGAACCTCCCCTTATCTTGGACCCCCAGGGGAAATTGTCGGTGTTACCATGGTGATCTCGAAGTGATCAAACATGTAGTCTCACTGCCAACAAAGTATGAGCCTGTGGGGTCACATATAAAAGCTTTGGAGAAGTTGGAAAGGTTTGTGTTGGACTTGTTCATATGTGATATGAGTGAAGTACCAAGCCTATGACATTCTGTATGTGGAGAATTTTCATTCCGGGACCTATATTGTGAATATGTGTCATCAGGTAAGTGTTCAAAAGACTCTAAGGGAAATTCATCTAGTATTGCTTAAGGTTTCAACGAATGAGTTGGAATTGGTCGAATATCATCATGATATACTCAATGAATCTGTCTTGGGTTCGTCGAGTATCGTAATGATAGTTTCGACGAATTAGACTTATTCGTCGAATGTCGTCGATTTGTTGAGTATCGTCGATTCGTCGAATATTGCCTTATTACTTTGATGGTTTTCTTTGTCTCGATTCATCGAGTATGTCCGTGTTATTTCGACGAATAGTTTTTGATTCGTAGAGTATTAATGTATATTCGACGAATTCCATTTCCTCTGATTTAATTCCTTTAAGTCTGGTTCGGCGTGGTCTGCGGGTATCGGTTGTTTCAGTATCCTGTATATATACGGTATGTACAGTAAAATGAAAACTTACTGTTTTCTTTTGACCTAACCGGGCAAGACGAGTACGATGATCTTCTTCCTGACAGAACGGTTCCGCTAGGTCGCGATCTCTGCTTCTCACCACCGACCGTTCGCCGATCTACCATTGTCACCGGAAATAGTTTCCTAAGGCTTCATCTTCGTCATTGCTGCCTCACATTTAATGGTTCTAGCAAACTGTGGAGACGTTGAGGGCATCCATTCTTCCAACCTAGATCATGTGTGATAAGAGTGTAAGGGTTTTTCGTGCTAGAGACATGGATACTATTCTACGCTCGGAACTCAGGCCATTGTCGTCGTTGAACTTCTTCGGAGCACCTCGGTTGAGTATTGACTCAATGCCTCAAAGGTATAATTTTATTTATAGAATGTTACTTCTTGATCAATGTTCATCTATAGATCTAAATCTCTTTCGGGTTTTCTTGTTCCTAATTTCGCTGCGCACAAATGTTGTGACGTATAGCAAAACCCAACAGAAACTTCCCTGTGATGAAGAACTCCATGAATTGGTCCATCCAAGTTGGGTGTTGGTCAATCTCCATGAGCTCTCCCTCCTTGATATGGGACAAAACAACTTGGTTGTTACCCGTCCAGCTGGATGACCATTCTTGTCCTGACGATCCGCGATCGAATTCTCCTCCCTTGGAACATACTGGATGGCGAACGATCGGAAGGTGCTTACCAACCCATTTACCTTCAACAAATATCATAGAAACACTAGTTCTTGAACCACGAATTCTCCCCGGATTTGTGAGGTCAGTACCGTGGCGTCAAAGTAAGCCTTGAGATCTTGAATTCCCAATTCTTGAGGAAGGCGAAGAAAGGCGGAGGCCGACAATCAAAGCCTCGTATTCAGCCTAGTTGTTCATGACCGGGAATCGATGACCACTGCTTATTCTATCTTGATTCCTTGGGGCTCGTGAGGATAACCCCGACTTCGACTGAGTATTTACCAGACACCCCATTCACAAACACCTCCCAAGCCTTCCACCCTCACGGCTTCGCCTATTCCGCCTCTGACGTGTAGTCGGCCACCACTTGAGCCTTTAATGTGAGGGATAAAATTCACACTAAAAGTGCGATTCTAAATCGATAAGGAAAGTGTACATATCATTCTAGAGTATAGGATAAAGTGTTATATTAGGCTCGGGGCCTGTTGACTACTTCTACTCAAGCAAATTAATATTATTTTATCGAATATAAAAATAGAAGATTAATAAAACTATGAAATAATTAACACTTAATCTACACTCCCTTTGAAATAAAATAAACTATACATAAGATTCAAGCATCTAATCTACCCACTTCGACCATGGAGGCTCCAAAATTATAAAAGCGCCTCTCTCGAGAATATGCTCTCGACTAAACTTAGGTTGATTGATTAAGACTTCTCGGCTAATCAAAACCACTAAGCTTGCTTTATGCGGTGAACCCCGCTATTGGATTTGACTCCAATTCGGAAGATCCATGTCATCCTCTCTCGAGGAGTGCTTGCGGCTCCTTCTACCTTTGAGAAATCTACTCGTATCCATAACCTCTCGGTAAATCTAAGATACGAACATAATATCGAAAAGTGAATTCGTCACAATTGAAATCAAAGGTAAATCAAAGCCATAAATAAAGAGAGCTTGAAAATAAGTTTATTTTATTCAAAGATCATCATGATCAATTATTAATTTAAGATTAGTTACTTAACATGATGAAGGAGCTACATAAAAAAAGAAGGAAAACATAATTTCTAAAAGAAGAGCTTGAATTAAAGTAAAAGCAAACCAAAACTATGAAATTGAGAGTACATAAAGGAAATGCATAAAAACTGAAAAGTAAGCTACAAAATCTACTCCCAGTTGGCCCCTAGAGGCTTCCTAGATGACTCCTTAGCTCATTGCTCAATCTAGAATTTATAGGAATTTTTCTGGAGAGTCACACCCCTCGGTCATGCCCATGACTATGGGGCATGTAAGATGTGGAACCGTCCTCTTGAAAGACCGGGAATGTTGGGAGAAAATCGCCAAAATTCACCATTTTGCGGGTCACGCCCCTAGGTCACCCTTAACCTAGGGCGCGTCTATGCTGTTACTGGAAACGTCGGGTAGGAAAAATGACGGGAGTTAATCTGGCATTCCTGAAGAGGTCACACCCCTAGGTTACACCTGTGACCTAGGGCGTATAAGCTGAAAACTGTCTTGATCCAAAATTGGCATCATAAAGCGTGGTACGCCTGATCGTCATGCATGAGATTCATGCCCGTTACATGGGCGTTTAATTTTAAGCTGACGTGGAAATGTAATCTAAAGGTCCTGGATGGGTAACGTCTGCTGGTCATGCCCGTGACCTGATGGTCACCCCAGTGACTAGGGCGTGTATTGAGATTTTTCCAGCTTTGTTCAGTTTCTTCTCTTGATCGGTCCTACAAGCTCCAAATTGATATTAGCAGCAGATATTATCCTGAAATACAAAAATAAAGTAATTAGAAACTAAATTCATAAAATATAACTATAAACTAATTAATTATTAAATAAAAAATATATAAAAATAAGGATAAAATAAGAGTTATCAAATACCTCATACTTACTCGTTTGCTCATCCCGAGCAAACAACTTTCCATAGGGAACAAAAAAATTTCAGCGCTAGAAAAGAAAATTGAACCTAGGGAGTAAACTGCGAAGTTGTATGCCTATGTGCGTAGCTATCTCGGTAAAGAAACCTACTCAACATAAAAATTAATTTTTATTTTTCTAGAATGTGTTTCCACTTATTATTTTTACTTTGAAATTGAAAATCCGGTAAATCCTAAAATTATATTTAGGGAGAAGGTTGTGTGTATACTAAGATAGACATTACACAATACGAAGTTCAAGATACCCTCCAAAGAAATCCATCAATGTCGGTGGCCATAGGCTTGCCCTTTCACAGTCTCGCCACAACATGAGTCTAACTTACAAACATAAATCAATAGGACTTCACTAGGTTGAAACGTATGCTTAAGTTTTGGTGCGGATAATCAAAGATAAACACGACGGCAAGTCACACTCAAACATAAAGAGAGCTCGCACAAAATAAATAATCATGGCTTTCAAAAGATAGCCAACATCCCAAACCTTTTTTTTCTTCTTTAATAAAAACTTTTCATCCTTTTTTTATTTTTTTTCTCTTTCTTCCCCTTTTAAAGATTTTTCAAATATTTTTTAAAAGAAAGGAAAAAAACAAAATCAGCTCTTTTTTTTATAAGAATAGTCACCAATATTAAATAACTCCAAATCACTCACCAAGTTTTTACATATAAAACTATTATCGAGCTCTGACTTAGGTGTGCGATTAAGATGCTTTTTAGGCCTTGGTAAAATATTTGGTGGAGCTAAAACAAAATGTTGGGTAATAATCTCAAAGTGGTTTAATAACGATAACAATGTTAGATACGGGTGCAAAGGCTCAAACTGGCCAAAATAAATGCATATATCCTATTCATGCTAATGAGTTTAACTTATGCAAGTATTGAGAATAGCTAGAGGGAAAATTCTAGACATCGAAAAAGAATATCATAGTCTTGATTCGCGAAATATTTCTCTAGTAGACATCTACGTACTCATCTAAATTATGTTTGGATTTTACCGGTTTCAAAATAAAAGTAAAATAAACTATTTCTACGCATTTAGAAAATTAAAAAACTAACTGTATGCTAAATATTTAATTCTACATAAATTTCTACTTACACGTGCACATGACTAGGAACACAGAAATGTCAAGAGTTCTACTCCAAAATTCAAAATTCAATATTCAATTAAAGCATGAAAATTTCTAAACACTATGTACAAGATGAATACTAGAGATTTTGCATGTGAATAAATATAAAAATAATGATTTCTTTAAAATTAAAACCTATTTTTTGTTAATTCTTAGAGTTCCCAAGGTACCCCGTGATGGTTTCTCACCGGTACTAGGCGGTTTTGTGGGATGACAGCCTAACACGTCCCTTTCTAAGAAATTAAGTTTCGATTTCCTAATTTTTTGTATTTATTTATTAAAGGAAAAAAAAAAGAAAAACACAATTTTTTTTTGTAATTTTGAAGAGTTTTCATTTTTTTAAAATAAAAATAACAAAATAGATTCCACCCCCATTGTTAAATATAAACATTGTCCCCAATGTTTATATGTCAAGTAAGGGGGAAAAGAAAATAAATTAATTTACAAAAAAATTCAAGAAATGAAAGGATAAGCATGGGGTGTATCGCAAGAGCGCTTTTCTTTTTCTCGTCTTTAAGCTAGACATTTATTGTTAAGAAAAAGGAAAATAAAAGTTGAAATGAACGGACAACTCCCTTAATTCACCCTTCGGCGAATGTACCGATGTCGCTAGCCCTGCTACTCCTCCGCTTGCTTCTTGATTTTACTTCTTGCGGTTGACTTGAAAATGTAAATTCAAATCACCTATCCATACCTGAGGTGATTTGAATTTTTATAGAGGAGCGGCAAATGGGTCGTGGAAGACGATTAATTGCAACGGCTCCTCTCCTTCCTGAAAATTGTTAGTGAAAGAAAAATAAAAAAGAAGCGCGTCAGATAAAATTTCGCAAGGAGGAGGCTCTTGCGAAACTATATAATTAGGTTACGGTTGTTTATTTTCGAAAATAATATTGTTATATAAATATTCATTTAAAGTAAAATCATTGGGCACAACATTTTCATGAATTTGGTCTTCTAGATATTCATACGTTGTGCACGAAAATTCATGGATAAAAGAAGCTGGCGTAGTAGGAGAAGAAACATGTTCTCCATCTAAGTCACCCAGTGTGCCCATAATATTTATAAATTCTTGATATAATAATTTTTCTCTTCTTCAGAATAAGACACCAAGGGGGAACATGAAGATTCATGTACATCCATAGGAGAAATATTCGAAGAGGGAGAAGAAATATTAAAATAAGTATTAATTTCTTCTAAATTTTGGGGAGGAGAATCAAACTGAAATTGTGAAAAGTCCACAAAATTAGAAGAAAGATTATTAGAACAAGTGATAATATTTTCTAAATTGTGGGGAGGAGGATCAAATTGAAATTGTGAAGCTTCCCCAAAATTAGAAAAATAAGATTGTGGTGCAATAAAAGAAGAACAAAAATTCGGTTCTAAATAATTATTCACATTGCTCGGGAATCCTTCCGGTTGATTTTGCGAACAAGAAAAACCAACATCTGAGGTGGAAGAAGAATTATTTAAATCAAAATAATTATTCGCATTAAAATTTGAAAATTTATTTTCATGAAAATTAAACGAATTAGAAAAATTATTTTCATAAAATTTGAACTAGAATTATCATAAAAGTGAGAAAATTTATTTTCATAATTATTAACAAAATTATTTTCATAAGAAATTTTTTGATAATAATAATTATTATAAAAATCCTCACTTCGATGAGGAGCACCACAATAATAATAAGAATTTTTTTGCCTGCGCACGACTTCCACAATATTTAAGTGATTTTCAAGCATGGCAAGCACGACGACAAAAGTAGATAATATTTTTTTGAAAGAAAATTAAAAACAACATTTACCTAATAGAAATGAATTTTGAAAAGGAAAATTTAAAATAGAAATGGAGGTGGAGAAAGAGAATGTTAAAATTAATAAAATTTGCATTTTCTAAATATAAACAAAAATAGTCACAGGAAACGACACCAAAAACTTAATGGATAAAATTCACGCTAGAGCGCGATTCTAAATTGATAAGGCAAGTGTACTATCGTTCTAGAGTATAAGATCAAGTGTCGTATTAGACTTGAGGCATGTTGACAACTTCTACTTATGCAAATATATATTATGTTATTAAATATGAAAGTAGAAGATTTATAAAATTATGAAATAATTAACACTGAATCTACACTCCCTTTGAATTAAAATAAACTATACATAAGATTCAAGCTTCTAATCTACCCACTTTGACCGTGGAGGTTCCCAAATTATAAATGCGCCTCTCTCAAGAATATGCTCTCGACTAAACTTAGGTTGATCGATTAAGACCTCTCGGTCAATCGAAACCCCTAAGCTTGCTTTATGAGGTGAACCCCGCTATTGAATTTGACTATAATTCGGAAGATCGATGTCATCCTCTCTCGAGGAGTGCATGCGGCTCCTTCTACCTTTGAGTGATCTACTCTATCCACAACCTTTCGATAAATCTAAGATATAGACATAATATCGAAAAGTGAATTTGAAACAATTGAAATCAAAGGTAAATCAATGCGATAAATAAAGAGTGCTGGAAAAATAAGTTTATTTTATTCAAAGATCATGATGATCAAGTGCTAATTTAGGATTAGCTACTTAACATGATAAATGAGCTATATAAAAAGAAGAAGGAAAACATAATTTTTAAAAAAGTGCTTCAATTAAAGTAAAATCAAACCTAAACTATGAAATTGAGAGTACATAAAGGAAATGCATAAAACTGAAAAGTAAGCTACAAAATCTACTCTTAGTTGGCTCCTAGATGCTTACTAGATGACTCCTCAACTCCTGGCTCAATATGGAATTTATAGGAATTTTTCTAGAGAGTCATGCTTGTGACTATGAGGCGTGTAAGGTGCGGAACCATCCTCTTGAAATCCGGGGAACATTGGGAGAAAACTGCCAAAATTCGCCATTCTACGGGTCACGCCCCTAGGTCACGCCCGTGACCTAGGGCGTTTCTATACTATTACTGGAAACGGCGGGAAGGAGGAGCGGCGGGAGTTAATCTGGCATTGATGAAGAGGTCACACCCCTAGGTCACGCTCGTGACCTAGGGCGTGTAAGCTGGAAACTGTCTGGATCCAAAATTGGCGTCATAAAGCACGGCACGCCTTATCGTCACGCCTGAGAGTCACGTCCGTGACCGGTTGGTCACGCCTGTGACATGGGCATGTAATTTTAAGCTGACGTGGAAATGTAATCTGGAGGTCCTGGATGGGTCACGCCTATTGGTCACGCCCGTGACCTGATGGTCACGCCCGGGACTAGGGTGTGTAATTGAGATTTTCCAGCTTTGTTCAGTTTCTTCTCTTGATCAGTCCTACATGCTCCAAATTGATATTGACAGCCCAGATTATCCTGAAATATAAAAAGAAAGTAATTAGAAACTAAATTCATAAAATATAATTATAAAATAATTAATTATTAAATAAAAACTATATAAAAATAAGGATAAAATTAGAGTTTCACAATGCCACCTAAGGGACAAAGGAGAGATCGAATTTATTGAGTTGCACCAACCACTTAGCAAGTTGCCCCAAATGTTGGACCCCGTCCAGGATGCCTCAGATCAGGTGATCTATCACCGCCTTGATTGAATGGGCCTAAAAGTAGGCTCTAAGCCTTCGAACCTAGATGACGAGCGTGAATGCCAACATTTCTACGATGGGGTGGCACAACCTTTCATTTCAGAGAACCCGTCTCACATAATAAATGGGAAGCTACTTCTTTCCTTCTTCCCAAACTAAGACCGAACACACTGCCTCGATTTTGACACCCCAAGTAGAGATAGAGGTCCACCCCCTCCCCATGCCTCTACAAAATTGGGGCTTGCGTAAGCCGCTGCTTCAACTTCTGAAACACTTCCTTGCATTCGGCCGACCACTTGAAATTTTTGTTATCAATGTGATTGCTCAACGCTCGAAAGAAAGAGGAGCATTTCTCACCAGCTTTCGAGAGGAACCTCCTCAAACCCACGAGCCGACCTGTTAAGTTCTGAGCCTCCTTCACACTCCTTATGGCCTCCATTTCCATGATCACTTTCACCTTATCCAGGTTTGGCTCAACTCCTTCCGGTGTCAGGAGATGTCCCAAGAATTTTCCCTTCTTTGCCCCAAAAATAGATTTGGCAGGGATAAGTCTCATCTTGTGTTTTTGGAGTGTGGCAAAGGTTTCCACCAATTCTCCCAAATAGTCCTCCACATTCTTACTTTTTACCAAGAGATCATCAACATACAATTCAAGGTTTTGCCCCTTTTGTTCATTAAACACCTTCTCCATTATACATTGGTGGGTCCCCTGCATTTTTTTATCTTGAACAACATCATCTTATAACAATAACATCCGTCATTTGTGATGAAAGAAACATGTTTTACGTCGGGTGGGTGCATGTGGATTTGATGATAACCAGAAAAAGTGTCAAAAAAACTCATAACTGGGAATTTGATGACCAAATCTATGAGCGCGGCGATTCATGGTAGAGGGTAGCAATCCTTGGGGCAATGTTTATTAGGCATAGAAAAATTGATACACATTATCCACTTCCCATCTCCGTTCTTCACCATTACAATGTTTGAGACCCAGTCTGGGTACTGGATCTCCTCAACAAACCCTGCATCCAATAACTTTTGCACCTCCACCAGAATGAGCTCGACCAAGGTAGTGATCTTCTTCCTTTCCTTCTGGAGAATGGTGCAGGTCCCCTAATCGAAATTGAGATGCTGGTAGGCAATGTTCGTATTAACTCTTGGCAAGTCTTCCGCACTCCATGCAAAGATGTTCACATTCTCTTGGATGCATGTCATGATCCTCTCTTTATCTTCCTCCATCAACTTGCCACTGACCCTCACCTTTTAGGGCATCTTGTCGTAAGACTCAATCTCCTGCTCCTCTACCTCCTTTGTAGCCTCCAGCCTTGCGATTTCCTCCATCACTTTCTCGATTATCTCACCCTCGCTGATCGTGTCCACCACACTGAGATAACACTCCCTTGCCACCTTCGGGTCGCTCCTGATCCGAATTAACAACCCTCCAATGTTGTACTTTAAGAAAGGGTAGAATGATGAGGGCACACACTAGAAGGTGTTGATGAACGACCATCCGAAAATGATGTTGTAACTGGCAGGCGCGCCCACAATCATGAATCGACACACCTTTGGTGCTCCCCATAAGGTGATGAGGAGCACCACTCCTCCTTCGAGCTCTTTTCTTTCCCCAGCAAAACAAAAGAGTGCGCCGTCATTCAAAGTAACCCTCTTCCCTTTCACCGCCATGGACTCAAATGCCTTATTGAATGCCACATTGATAAAACTTCTGTTATCGACGAGGATGCGGGAGACCGTGAAGTTCCCCACTATAGCTTGTATCACCAGGGCATCATGGAGGGATTCTCAGTTCCAAACATGTCCTCTGTCGAGAATGTAATTTCCCCGATCAGGGGAGGGGTTTCCTAGGTAGATGTCACACTCCTTCGGTCGACTGCGTGTATGCTCCCCTTTCCGGTTGCTTCTACCCCCGCTCAGTTGTGGATCACACTGATTCAGCCACGAGTCCCTAGATCGACTTGATCCTCAAAACCCCTTGGTGCTTGTCCTACTTCTCCTTCATTTCATCCTGCCTCTCCAACTGGTGGCTCTCGTCGTCCATCCTGGACTACTTCATGAACTTCTCTCCTTAAGCTCAAGAATTCTGGACAAGTCACAATAGAGGACCACACTTCTACCTTCTCCCCTCCTTTGTTGTTGGGGCTTTCCCTCTCATCTTTTATCCCCTTCCAACTATGCAGGCCTCTTATCGGGGTGCTTGATCACACCCCTACTGTCCCCATCTTCTCTCGGGTGAGTATCGCTACCCCCGCCTCTCCAGCAAGAACCTTTTTTTCAAATGTCCATGGTATCCTCCCCCCCCCCCCTCCACTCTCCATAGTGGTGTAGTAGGAGGCCCTTGAACTCTCCTTGATAGTTTATGATTACTAATAGTCTAACTCACCTAGAGGGGGAGGGGGGTGAATAGGTATCTTGCTATTTTGTGGGTTCCTTTTGAATTTCAGTAGATATAAGAAAGTAAATCAAATACACATAGATTTATAGTGGTTCCCTAAGGTCTGGGTACATATACTTTCCCTCTACACATATCTAGCAATGAGCTAGACTCAACAAACTCCTCCAAAACTTAGCTCAAATGAGCTTACACCATAAATCCCTCAGTATTTCTTCGGTTTCCTCCAAGACCCTACCTCAGCAACACATACCTTATAGCTCAGGCTTATCAAGAAGCCCTACCTCAGAGTACTCTAACTCCTACAGCTCAGAAACCCTCCAGGTTTCCTACCTCAGACTTATCTCAAGTGCTACCTCAGATTTCTTATGAAATCCTACCACTCAGGCTGGGAGTACAATCCTTCAACCCAGGCACATAGGACCTATAGCTCAGGCATAAATGCCCTATAACTCAGCCATACAGGCCCTACAAAAAATGTAATAGAGAAATTACAACAAAAATCTAAATATAAATAGACCTTGGAGATTTAAGAACTTCTATTGTTCTTGCTTGATAGCAAGATCTAGAGCAAGTCCCTGAACTAAGTGATCATTAGGTTGAACAAGCTAAGGTTAGATCCTCCTTGATCTTCTTCTTCTTACTGATGGAAGAGGATCACTCTTGATTCTGCTGATTGACTATTCCTTTTCTTCTGAAAACCTTCAACAAAAACAAACTATTTTTCACTTAGAGTGTTGTCAAACTCTAACTTGATTTTAGCTTGGTGTGATGGCAACGACACTATTTCATTAACCTAATGCTTCGTCTTTATAGTCTTCGACGGTCTTCAATGACCTCCAGAAATGTCTTATCAAAGTATGGATAGGAATAAAATAAATTATCCCTGCTTTCGCCGTCAATGCTAAAATTAACTTCCGCTAAGCAATATTGAAAGTTTTTAATTCCAAGGTAGCTAATCACCTAGAGGAGGGGGTGAATAGGTTTTTGGTCTTTTACAATTTTCCCTCTACTTAGTGTGTTGTGGGTGAGTTATAAATTACTTTCAAGACAATCACACAAAGCACATATAAGGTTTATAGTGGTTTCCCAGATTATGGGTACGTCCAGTTTCCTTCAGACCTTTCTAACAGAGTGTTAGACAAGGCACTTCTCCAAAACTCGGCTCCTAAGAGCTTACAATATAGATCTCTCAGGATCTCTCAATCTCCTCCAAGGCCTACAAATCTGGCACAAAGCCCAACCTTAGAGCAAGCTTGCTCCTACAACTCAGTGATCAAAATATCACCTACCTCAGACTTGAAACCAAGTCCCACAACTCAAGTTATGGAGGTTAGCCCTACATCTCAGAGAGTAAAACTCTCCTACATCTCAGATCTGTTAAGATCCTACCTCTGGCCAAAGGCCCTACCTCAGGCATACATGCCCTACACCCAGATCCACACAAGGATCCTACAAACTCAGGCTCAACAACCGTACACTCAGATCCATACAGGGATCCTACCTCAGCCTTTATAAATCAGGCTTACAACTCAGATCCAAAAGGATCCTACAGGAAGAGTAGTTGATTAGTGTGGTTGATTTGACACCAGAGAAATTTCTCTGTGTCTGTCTTCCTGGACTGAGTTAACAACCCTAACTTTCTTCACAACAACAAAAATAATATCTTCAGTAAGAAGCTGCATGTGTTGAAGAAACTCAAAAACATTTTTCTGAACTTGCTGAAGAAGACTGAAGATTTGACAGTTCTTATGTTCTTCAAATAGCTAACCTGGATCTGTAGAAACCTGAAAGCTCTGCTCCTTCTTCTTTATCAGAACCATATCTGAACTTGCTATAGCAGACGAAATTGCTACAACAACTTGAAAGAACTTTTAGATCAGCTGAATTAACTTCAAGCTTAGAACTCGGCAACAATGGCAAGGAAGATGAAGTTCAACCGCAACCTTTCGAAATAAGAAAACCCTAAAAGTTAAAGTTCCTTCAATCCATCTTGTCCCTTTTATCTTCCGTTGATTAACGGCTCCAAGAGGCAGTGGGGACCACCTGTGGTTGCCAGCTGCACCTTGTTTTAATGGAAGAAGACATACAATAGACTTCTGACACTATTTATCATGTTTTGTAGCTTTCTTGCGACTAATTTGAACTATGTTAACATTTGTTGACTTTTGCTGATGTCAGCATTTGCGCACTTAGCCAAATTCTCAGAATCAATCCAGGAGTTGAGTGCGTCGAGTGAATGACCTTCACTCAAAGAATTTGGACTTAGTCAAATTCTCTACACCATCAGGCGTTGAGTGCGTTGAGTGAATTGGCTTCACTCAACGCCTCTGGACTTGGACAATCTATTCTATACTGTCAGGCATTGAGCGCGTTGAGTGAATCTTCATCACTAAATGCTCCTGGACTTAGCTGCAACTTTCTTTACTTGCTAGGCGTTGAGAGAGTTGAGTGAATCTTCATCACTCAACGTTTTTGTACTTAGCTCTTAAGTCTGCCAGCTTGTAGAGGCATTGAGTGCGTTGAGTGAATGACCTTCACTCAACGCTTCTGGACTTAGATAGATTTTTATATCTATCTCTTTCCTTAGGCTTTGACTGATTGTTCCTCTGTCGATGCCTTCTGCTTTGGCGTTGAGTGAGCTGTCCTCACTCAATGATTCTGGACTTAGCTAGATTTCTTGACAGAATCTTCATCTGCTTGAGCTTGTCTTAATGCTGCTTGGTATATGGCGTTAAGTGACTGGCTTCACTCAACGCCTGTGGACTTAGTTGATTTTTCTTCTTGCCAATACAGAGGATTTGACAGACTCAGCTTTACTCGTCGCCTTTTGATATATGGCGTTGAGTGAACTGCCTTCACTCAACGCCTATGGACTTAGGCGCAGAATTGTGTTCCAGACTGCTGGGCTTTCATTATCCACACCTTACTCATCATTGTTTGGAATCCGACATTGAGTGAGCTGGCTTCACTCAATGCCTGTAGACTTAGATAATTTTCAGCCTTTCTAGCATCCTTCTTTGACATCTGGCATTGAGTGAATTGGATTCAGTCAATGCCCCTGTACTTAGACAGATTTCTGTCTCTCCACTTCTCTACCATGTAATCATCTGTCACAACCACGTAGACAACCTGTCTAAACTTTTTCCATGGAACATCCCGCACATGATGAGCTTGAACAACATCAAATACAACTATGCTCTTAGTACTGATTGTGATGCCTCTTTAAATCTAGGGAACATTGAGGGCAATATTCCCCACAAGTATATGCTTCAACAGTAACATTTTGAATATACTCCATGGAACCGCTGAGTGGTAGCTTCATTCTCAGCGGTATATACCTTGGTGTTGAGATCTTGACCCTGAGACCTGTTTGTTCTCAACCGTATATACATTGGCGCTGAGAACTTGATGCTGAGACCTGTTTGTTCTCAGCGGTATTGTCCAGGCTTCTCAGTGGCATAGACCTTGGACTCACATATATAACTAAGGACTATAAGCTGTCTCAGTTGTAGCTCATCGTTACTTCAAAACTATCTTAGAGTAAATACCAAGTATCATGCATACTCATAAAGTAGATATGCATCAAATATAATATGTTCTTAGTATTGGAAGTGATGTCTCTTCAAATCTTGGAAGATTGAAGACAATCTTGTTGAAAATTGTGAAGTGAAAGTGGGTGAATGTAAGGCTTGGGCAACCTATCCGTGCGGACTACGCGGACAGGGTTGGCGGACTGCTAAGTCGGCAGGGATGATGCAGGCGTTTTGCTCTGTGGCGGCCTGGGTGGTCTGTTCGCGCGGACTACGTGGACAGCAGCAGCGGTCTGCTAGGCCAGTGTATACTCAGCAGGCGGTTGGATCCCAGGAAGTAACCGGGCGGATAGAAATCCTATCTGCGGAGTCCGGCATGAAGTGGACTGATGAACTGGAGCTCAGCAGACCGGTTTGGTTGTTGCCTTGGTCTTGCTCTAGTGTAGTGACAAGTGGAAGTCGCGGAGACCGCCGGTCAGTGCGGACAGAAGCTGGAGGTCGCCCGGTGTCACAACCCGCATTTCCTCAATGAGTATCTCGTATCAGAGCAAGAGGAACTACGGGTTATGATGCCACGTCGTGCAGGGGATAACTGCACACGCTCAGGCAACCCTTGACGCTTACTTTATGAGTTGAAATTCAACAGTTAAATGTAAGAAAACCTTTGGATTGACTGGCCGTATCCCTCGGCCTTAGGTATCAAAAACTGTATTTGTATGCGGCGGAAATACTTTGTTTATTTATGACGATCTCCTATATGCAGTCTATAGTGATACTACTATAAGAAATCCTCTTTGTTTACGTCATTTGGAAAATACGTGTTTGTTCGGTGACCAAAACATGTTATGCATGGTTACAATCATAGTTTTGTTTAGCTTAAAAATACCTAATGCAACCTACCATAAATCCTTCCCAAGAGCAAGAAGACATCATCCAAATGAGTCACATTAGCAGTCTATTATTCATACATCACAAGTAAAGTAAGCCACCAATGGGCGCCAACAAGCTGACACGAACCCATTGGGGCACATGTATGTCTGTACAACAAAGAAAAGAACTACCTCGCTACGTACGCTCGGCTAGCTCCCAAGAAACTCTTTCCACCAAACCTAGCCGCTCAACCGGCTACAACCTGCACCTGAGGCATTCAAGAAAGAATACCTCAGCAATCCTCGAAGATACAATAAAAAGAAGAGCAGCATGTGTATACAATATCATGAAGGGGCTTACCGACCCCGTAGCAATGTTTCATGTAAGTAAAATGAGTGAATAAAACAAGTGGAAAACGCACCAAAACACATGCCAAACGCACCAAGTGCGTACAAGTGCAACAAGTCCTGCTCCACCCGCAGGACCAAAAGGGCAATACACATGCCCAAATTCAGCATCTTTCGAACAAGAAACAACCAAACTAGTGAAACATAAGCAGCAGTTAAGTTCAATTCCGCAAGGGTCTTTCGGTGGCGGCCCTAAAGTGGAACGCACCAATCAAAACCAGCCCAAATCGGGGCCATAATGGTCTCTCATACCATAAACCAAAACCCGGTGGCCACCAAGACTGAAACCACACCACCCCTTGCCGAATTCTCACACAAACGCTCCTGCCATGGTTCACAATTTGCCTCGCAAAATGCCCCATAACCCAAGCTAAACACGTTCCCTTCCTTCTTCCTCACATATGACTACAAATTGCCAACGTAGAGTTTGATGAACTTCATCACATGATAGAGTTGGATTAACTTAAGTACATAAATCACATGTTTGGAACAAGAATCACATGCGTTTGATATGAATAAGAAAGAAGCACATAAATTAGAACGGCTACATGAACATGAACATAAATTTGAAAGGCTACATAAACATGAACATAAAGTTGAAAGGGTACATGAATCCACTTAGCTACATGAACAAGAGAACTACATGAATTAACCTAGCATAGACTTGATAACTAAACAAAACTAAGCATGGAAGATCAAAGTCATTCAGCATAGGGAAATTTAAGAGCATAATAAGGCTAGTGAGGAAGAACCCAAAACAAGAATAACAAGCTAGGAAAACTTGAAAGAGAAACTAGCTATTTTGCATAATCAAAACAAGAAAGAAGATTGGCAAGGGTGAAGAACACCGCTTGCCTGAACCGAGACGATGCCGCGACGGCTGCTCCTCTCTTTTCTTGCCTTGCTTGAGCCTTTCTCCCTTGCTTTCTCTTTGAGAATGAAGAAGAAGGTGAAGAGAAGGTGAAATGAGAAGGACAATTCTATGTTTCGGCCTTATTTTCTCCAGAACAGAGCTGGACCGTTAGATGCAGAACTAAGGAAATGAACGGCACAAAAAAACTGGAAAAAGTCGATTTTCGGGCCGGTCACGCCCTGTGTCACGCCCGTGACGCAGGACGTGTACCTTCAGCGGCGCAGAAAGTCGGCAATTTCAAGTTTATCCACACGGTATACGGCCGGGTACACGCCCGTGACGGGTCGGTCACGCCCGTGACCTAGGGCGTGTAGCCCGTGTCTCGACACCTCGTCGACACAAAGTGTCGACACTCGACACAGCTGGACACGCCCTGTGACACGCCCGTGTCACAAGCCGTGTCCCCTCTCTCGACACCCGACACCCGACACTCGATACTCGGCACTCGACACTCAACACTCGACACTCGACACTCGACAAAGCGGGACACGGCCCGTGACACGCCCGTGTCAGGGGGTGTGTACCCCATTCGTCGAGCTCAACTCGACGCAAGAAAAATTCGTCGAGTCAAGGAGGTCACGCCCAGGTCACGCCCTGGGTCACGCCCCGACACGCCCGTGTCGGGGGGCATGTCACGCACAAAAATTACTATTTTTCCCTGTTTTGAAAAATGTTTCTGTGTCGTCCTAGACCATTTTTGCCTTAAGAACTTTTTACCTTTTTTGGTTTCCTGTACCAGCAACCCATTTTGAGCAACATTTCCCGGGCGCGAAAAAGTGCAAGCATTTCCTAAGAGGCCTCACCGAGTCCCCAATTTGGACTCCGGTTTGCTGGGGAATCATACAACTCGGCTACCAAAACAGCCACTCGCAAGCCCACGGGAAAAACCATGCTCGAACAACGGTCAAAGCCAACGTAACGCCCATCATGCATACGCAATCAAAAATCCGGGGTGTTACAATCACTCCCCCTAACAAAAAGTTTCGCCGCGAAACTTTTCAATCATTTTGATCTCACTCAAAAAAACAAAGTAGCAAACCAAAAACACCAATTCACATACCAGCTTATTCACGGGAATAAATGAGGGTGAGCCGCCCTCATCGTTGACTCAAGCTCCCACGTCGCGCTTTCTACATCCTGATTTTGCCATAGCACCTTGACCATAGGAATCATCTTTCTCCGCAACACGCGATCTTGGGAGTCCAATATTCGGATGGGCATCTCCACATAAGAAAGGTTTGGCGTCAATTGCGGCACCACATCCAACACTTGCATGTCATGTCGCACACACTTGCGAAGTTGGCTAACATGAAACACGTCGTGAACACCAGGAAAGTTCACAGGTAATTCTACTTTGTAAGCGGAGGCACCAACTCGCGCAAGAATCTTGAAGGGACCCACAAATCTTGGGTCTAATTTGCGCTCTTTTCCAAACCTTTTAATCCCAACCATTGGGGAGACTTTCAAGAAAACGGAATCCCCCACCGCAAATGCTAATTCCGACCTTCGTCGGTTGGCGTACTTTTCATATCGCTCTTGGGCGATTCGGAGCTTCTCCCGGATACCTCGTACGGCAACTTCCATGTCCTCGAGCGCCTCCGGGCCCAACAAAGGCCGCTCGCCAACCTCAGTCCAAAATAGGGGAGTCCGACATCGACGCCCATATAAAGCTTCGAACGGAGCCATTTGCAAGCTTTCTTGATAGTTGTTATTATATGCGAATTCCATAAGCCGCAAACGTTCATCCCATGCTCCGCCATACTCAAGAATGTAACATCGAATCATATCTTCCACAATTTGGTTTACTCGTTCTGTTTGGCCATTCGTCTGAGGGTGGTAAGCAGTGGAATACCGTAAATCTGTCCCCAAACCCTCTTGTAGACTCTTCCAGAAATGAGAAGTAAATCGGGAATCCCTGTCTGAGATGATATTGACTGGCAAACCATGCAGTCGGATAATCTCGTTCAAATAGAGCTCCGATATTGTCTTCATCGGGTAGTTGACCTTAAAGGGTATGAAATGAGCACACTTGGTCAACCTATCCACGATCACCCACACGGAGTCATGTCCTCGTGGAGATCTTGGTAAACCTGTAATAAAATCCATTGAGATGCTTTCCCACTTCCAGGTTGGAATCTCTAATGGTGTCAACTTGCCACCAGGCCTTCCATGATCAGCTTTCACCCGCTTGCAGGTATGACAGGCAGATACAAATTGCGCTATATCTCTTTTCATTCCATACCACCAGACAATTTGTTTCAAATCACAGTACATTTTTGTTGAGCCTGGATGGTAGGCCATACTTGCGCCATGTGCTTCCCGACACACCATCTCGCGAATATCTCCAACCGCGGGAATACAAAATCGACCACAATACTTTAATGTGCCCCCTCATCAATAGAAAAATCTGGTAACTCACTCTGTTCAGTTCGAAGAAACAAATGTAAAAGATCAGGATCATCCTTTTGATGTTGTCTTGCAAGCACCAGCCATGAAGGTTCTTCTACCATCGAATGACTTTGCGGGTCATATTTTCCCACGGAAATATCCATCAATAGAAATTCCTCCACAAGACGGTCGACTGAAAGATGAAATAATTTCCCCGTCTTCCGACTCAAAGCATCGGCCACAACATTCACTTTCCCCGGATGATACTGAATGTCCACATCATAATCAGCTACATATTCAAGCCATCGCCGTTGGCGCAGATTCAGTTCCTTTTGCGTGAAGACGTACTTTAAACTTTTATGATCTGTAAAGATTTTACACTGTGCACCATACAGTAAGTGTCTCCACAACTTCAATGCAAATATCACTGCTGCGAAATCCAAATCATGCGTTGGGTAGTTCTTTTCATGACTTTTCAACTGCCGAGACCCATACGCAATCACCTTTTTGTCTTGCATTAAAACACATCCAATTCCAACGTGCGACGCATCCACAAACACGTCATAATCTATCCCTTCTGTCGGCAAGACCAACACAGGAGCGGTACATAACCTATTCTTGAGTTCCAGGAATGAGGCCTCACACTTGTCATTCCACTCAAACGCCACATTATTCTGGGTTAAGCGAGTCAAAGGTGCGGCCAGCGTAGCAAAACCTTCTACAAATCTGCGAAAATAGTCGGCCAATCCCAAGAAGCTTCGAATCTCCTTGGATGTCTCTGGTCTTCTCCACTCCATGACTGCCGCAATCTTTTCGGGATCCACTGAAATTCCATGGTGATTAATGACATGACCCAGAAAGGCAACTTGAGGCAACCAAAACTCGCATTTGCTTAGCTTGGCGAATAACTGTTGATCTCGCAAAGTGGCCAATACCAATCTCAAATGTTGTTCATGCTCCTCAGCACTGCGGGAGTAGACAAGAACGTCATCAATAAAAACCACCACAAACTTATCCAAGTAGTCCTTGAACACCTTGTTCATCATATCCATGAAGGCTGATGGTGCGTTGGTCAAACCAAACGACATCACCAGAAATTCAAAATGGCCATGCCTTGATCGAAATGCAGTCCGCGGAATATCCGACTCCCGGACCTTGAGCTGATGATAGCCCGAGCGGAGATCAATCTTCGAAAATACGGAACTGCCACGCAGTTGATCAAACAAATCATCGATTCTTGGCAGTGGGTACTTGTTTTTAATCGTCACCTTGTTCAACTCCCGGTAATCGATGCAAAGCCGCATCGACCCATCTTTCTTCTTCACAAATAACACTGGTGCACCCCAAGGTGATGAACTCGGCCTGATAAACCCTTTTGTCAATAAGTCATCCAACTGGGTACGCAACTCTGCTAGCTCACGCGGGGCCATTCTGTACGGCGCTTTCACAATAGGTCGCGTACCCGGCTCCAAATCAATAACGAACTCAACATCATGATCAGGGGGAAGACCAGGAAGATCAGTAGGAAAAACATCTGGAAGTTCGCGCACAACAGGAATCTCCTCCAAATGCGACAAAACAGCACTAGTCCCCACAACTGAGACTAGACAAGCAAAACAGTCGGAAACAAACAACGTCCGAACACATACCGCCGAACTCCCTGGAGTATCCTGGCATGAATCACCATAAACACTTCCCGGCTGACCATTGTCTTTGATAAAATCCAAGCGCTTCCCTTTGCACTGGATGACGGCGTCATAGCGGGATAACCAGTCCATGCCCAGAATGACGTCAAAATCTTCCAAATCGATCACCTTGAAATCAGCCCTTGCTATGAAATCCCCCAACAAAATGGGACAATCAAGAAGACCCCAGTCGGCCACCACAGAAGCACCGGAAGGGAACTTCACCAAAAAGGCATTCCCCACTCGATCTGGTGTCAAATGATACCGATCCAGAAAGGTCCGCGCCACAAATGAATGGGTCGTGCCAGAATCAAAGAGAACACGCGCCCAACGGTTCTTTACCTTAAAATTTCCTAGAAGGGTATATATGTCGCTAAGCACTACGCATAAGAGGCATAAACAAAACGTGAACCAGGGGAATGAATCGAACCTGAGATAACCTGAGGTGATGTCTGAGCTTCCTCTGAAGAGACCACATTCAACTTCCCTTTGCCTTTGTCTAAACGCGGAGGCGGAGGCAAAGCCTGGAGTGGTGCGGGTTGCAAAACAGGTTGGATCTGCGGGCACCTTGCGCGAAGATGTCCTTATCTGCCACACTGGAAGCACACCTTGTCTTTGGCCCAGCAGCGGCCCACATCATGACCTCTTCTCCCACAAAATGTACACTCCAAGTCTCTGGTTGGCGCACCCTGAATGGCGTGCACCCGCTCCTTCTTCTGCATCCCCAACCGCTTGAAACATGTCTCAAATGGGTGACCGGCTCGGCCACAGAAGCTACATATTTCCTTCTTCTTCTTTACGTCTGACTCGTGTGACATTTTCTCTCCCACCAGCTGACTCTTGCCCTGCCTCATCTGCTGCCCTCTTTGTTTGGCATTTTCTATAGCTTCAATCTTCAACGCAGCCTCAACCACAGTAGTGTAACTCGTCGCGCCATAAGCACTTGCAAACTGTTGTACGTCGCTGCGGAGTCCGCCAAGAAATCGCTTTACTCGGTCAGCTTCCGTCGTCCCCAAGCTCGGAGCGAACCGACTGAGCTTGCTAAACTCAATTTCATACTCACTCACTGTGAGTTTCCTCTGCTTCAGGTACAAGAAGTCATTCATCAGGAGGTCCCTTTCCACTGCCGGTAGAAACTTGCGCCGTAACATTTCTTTGAACGCTTCCCACGAACAGCCCGCCCCTAGGCCTTCCTTTTCTCGCAACCACCAACCTTTCGCCAACCCTTTGAGTTGATAGGCGGCAAGCATCACCTTCTGGTCCTCAGTAACGCCAGAATAAACAAACATCTCGTCCAATGTGATTACCCAATCATCCAAGATCACAAAGTCCGCTTTTCCATCATAAGTCGGTGATCCAAGTCGCTGAAACTGCGAGATGAAAGTCATCGCAAGAGGAACCACAACTGGGGGTATCACTGCCACTGAAGGAGTAGAAATAGTGGGGCCTCTGACAGTCTCTTGCCCTCTTGGTGCCAGCCCCGACATCGCTGATGACATAGCTTGGAGCTGGGACTGCACTTCTTGCACCTGCCTCGTCAAAGCCTCATTACTTTGGCATAGACTATCCATCAGGGTATTATTCTGCGCGCCCGAAGACTCGCCCTCGAATTGGGGAGTTTGCCTTGTCACTGGACGCTTCGACATCCTATCAACACGTTCACTCTTGTCAAGCTCAAACCCAACAAAACACACAACGGCTATGTACAGACCATACATATAGAAATATGAACATCAACTGCTAACTTGCTCTGGGAGTTTGAGAATGATGGTATGCCTAGCCTAAAGATGACTCACTGTCATCCCACTAACTTTTGCCTAACCGATGAATGCATGACTTGATTTGACCCAAAACCATGAGTGTACGGGTGTCATCATGTACATCTTAGTTTGGCACGTTGTGCTCATGCAATGTTATGTTATGCGTGCAGTGCGATGCAATCTAGAAAAGGCCTTAATGCATGCCATGAGCGGTCATACGCATCACAATGCTATGCATCCCATACTACATAGCATTGCATGCAATGAAGAAAAGAAAACGTGATAGTCGCATCCATGTGGTAAGGTTATGCATCTCATACTATATAACCCGCACATGTTACCCCTATGGTGGATCCATATACAACCACATATTATGCATCTCATACTACATAATATACCTCGTATACTTCTTGTCATGTCATGAGTGGAGTGTGCGTGCTTCGGCCAAGATATACTGATGGCACCTCGGTGTGTGTATAAGATGATGCTGACAACCAAAAAGAAAGTTTGCCCGACCAATTGTCAAGCAAACCTGCTCTGATACCAACTGTCACAACCCGCATTTCCTCAACGAGTATCTCGTATCAGAGCAAGAGGAACTACGGGTTATGATTCCACGTCGTGCAGGGGATAACTGCACATGCTCAGGAAACCCTTGACGCTTACTTTATGAGTTGAAATTTAACAGTTAAATGTAAGAAAACCTTTGGATTGACTGGCCGTATCCCTCGGCCTTAGGTATCAAAAACTGTATTTGTACGCGGCGGAAATACTTTGTTTATTTATGATGATCTCCTATATTCAGTCTATAGTGATACTACTATAAGAAATCCTATTTGTTTACGTCATTTGGAAAATACGTGTTTGTTCGGTGACCAAAACATGTTATGCATGGTTACAATCATAGTTTTGTTTAGCTTAAAAATACCTAATGCAACCTACCATAACTCCTTCCCAAGAGCAAGAAGACATCATCCAAATGAGTCACATTAGCAGTCTATTATTCATACATCACAAGTAAAGTAAGCCACCAATGGGCGCCAACAAGCTGACACGAACCCATTGGGGCACATGTATGTTTGTACAACAAAGAAAAGAACTACCTCGCTACGTACGCTCGGCTAGCTCCCAAGAAACTCTTTCCACCAAACCTAGCCGCTCAACCGGCTACAACCTGCACCTGAGGCATTCAAGAAAGAATACCTCAGCAATCCTCGAAGATACAATAAAAAGAAGAGCAGCATGTGTATACAATATCATGAAGGGGCTTACCGACCCCGTAGCAATGTTTCATGTAAGTAAAATGAGTGAATAAAACAAGTGGAAAACGCACCAAAACACATGTCAAACGCACCAAGTGCGTACAAGTGCAACAAGTCCTGCTCCACCCGCAGGAGCAAAAGGGCAATACACATGCCCAAATTCAGCATCTTTCGAACAAGAAACAACGAAACTAGTGAAACATAAGCAGCGGTTAAGTTCAATTCCGCAAGGGTCTTTCGGTGGCGGCCCTAAAGTGGAACGCACCAATCAAAACCAGCCCAAATCAGGGCCATAATGGTCTCTCATACCATAAACCAAAACCCGGTGGCCACCAAGACTGAAACCACACCACCCCTTGCCGAATTCTCACACAAACGCTCCTGCCATGGTTCACAATTCGCCTCGCAAAACGCCCCATAACCCAAGCTAAACACGTTCCCTTCCTTCATCCTCACATATGACTACAAATTGCCAACGTAGAGTTTGATGAACTTCATCACATGATAGAGTTGGATTAACTTAAGTACATAAATCACATGTTTGGAACAAGAATCACATGCGTTTGATATGAATAAGAAAGAAGCACATAAATTAGAACGGCTACATGAACATGAACATAAATTTGAAAGGCTACATGAACATGAACATAAAGTTGAAAGGCTACATGAATCCACTTAGCTACATGAACAAGAGAACTACATGAATTAACCTGGCATAGACTTGATAACTAAACAAAACTAAGCATGGAAGATCAAAGTCATTCAGCATAGGGAAATTTAAGAGCATAATAAGGCTAGTGAGGAAGAACCCAAAACAAGAAGAACAAGCTAGGAAAACTTGAAAGAGAAACTAGCTATTTTGCACAATCAAAACAAGAAAGAAGATTGGCAAGGGTGAAGAACACCGCTTGCCTGAACCGAGACGATGCCGCGACGGCTGCTCCTCTCTTTTCTTGCCTTGCTTGAGCCTTTCTCCCTTGCTTTCTCTTTGAGAATGAAGAAGAAGATGAAGAGAAGGTGAAATGAGAAGGACAATTCTCTGTTTCGGCCTTATTTTCTCCAGAACAGAGCTGGACCGTTAGATGCAGAACTAAGGAAATGACCGGCACAAAAAAACTGGAAAAAGTCGATTTTCGGGCCGGTCACGCTCTGTGTCACGCCCGTAACGCAGGGCGTGTACCTTCAGCGGCGCAGAAAGTCGGTAATTTCAAGTTTATCCACACGGTACACGGCCGGGTACACGCCCGTGACTGATCGGTCACGCCCGTGACCTAGGCCGTGTAGCCCGTGTCTCGACACCTCGTCGACACAAAGTGTCGACACTCGACACAGCTGGACACGCCCTGTGACATGCCCGTGTCACAGGCCATGTCCCCTCTCTCGACACCCGACACTCGATACTCGACACTCGACACTCGACACTCGACACTCGACAAAGCGGGACACGGCCTGTGACACGCCCGTGTCAGGGGGTGTGTACCCCATTCGTCGAGCTCAACTCGATGCAAGAAAGATTTGTCGAGTCAAGGAGGTCACGCCCAGGTCACGCCCTGGGTCACGCCCCGACACGCCCGTGTCGGGGGGCGTGTCACGCACAAAAATGACTATTTTTCCCTGTTTTGAAAAATGTTTCTGTGTCGTCCTAGACCATTTTTGCCTTAAGAACTTTTTACCTTTTTTGGTTTCCTGTACCAGCAACCCATTTTGAGCAACATTTCCCGGGCGCGAAAAAGTGCAAGCATTCCCTAAGAGGCCTCACCGAGTCCCCAATTTGGACTCCGGTTTGCTGGGGAATCATGCAACTCGGCTACCAAAACAGCCACTCGCAAGCCCGCGGGAAAAACCATGCTCGAACAACGGTCAAAGCCAACGTAACGCCCATCATGCGTACGCAATCAAAAATCTGGGGTGTTACACCCGGTATGGCGGGCTAGATCTAATGTCCTCCAGTAAGTGCGGACTAGCCCTTGTGGCCAGTGGACTGGACTTGGTGGGTTCTGAACCAAGTCTGGGTTGGCTCAGTCCGGGGAGATCGCGCAGTGGAGCACGAGCTGCTTTCTCAGTCCGCCAAGCCTAGTAGAAGTGTTGTTGCCTTGATTGCTAGCTTGGGGAAATGCGGACTGAAGGATTGCCTGTGCAAGAGCATGCAGACTGGAGCTGGAGTCCGCTGAGTTCGGTTTAGCCTTGTGATGAGGTTATGAATTCAGGAATGCGGACTGGAGTTTGCTATGTAAGCAGACTGGATCGGCGTGTCCGCTGAGTCCGGCGGTGCCTTGGACATGAGGCAATGGACTCGGGATGTGCGGACGGAAGTCGGGTGTCCGCTGAGTCCGGCAGGTGCCTTGATGGAGAGGCTGCGGGCTCGGGTTATGCGGGTTGATGCCTTGTCCGCAGATTGGCGAACATAGCTGTTGCGGAGTCCGGCTGTGGTGGTCCTGGTTTGGCCCTTGGCGACAAGGCGGACTGGTATGTTGTCCGGCCTTGGTGATGTCTTGGCGGCTTGGCCTTTGGCGACAAGGCGGACTGGAGATTGGAGTCCGGCCTTGGAGAAGCTAGGCGGGCTGGCTATCTGCACGGGAGCGGCGGACTGGTGTGTGTATCCGCGGACTTGCAGATACACTTGTTCTTGCTGCGGGATGTGGCGGTGATCCTATCGGATAGGGCGGTTACCACACTCATCATCGTGCCTATAAATAGGACCCATATCACATCAGGAAATTGAACCTCGACAGAACCTAACTGCAGTAAGTGAACAGTATTTGAGCTCGCGTAAGTTGCTGCGGACTGGACCTTGGTGTCCGCTCGGTTTGAGAGTTGACTGGGTTGTGCTGTGCAGGTTGTGCGGATAGCCCTGGAAAGCCAGGACTTGGCTCTGATTGCGGTCAGGGATAGTACGGACTCTGCGGTTAAGCAACAGGCGGTAAACAACAAGTCGCAGATAGCGACTAGGCAGTCGTCTCTTTGGCAACTTGGTTCGGTGTTCAGGGAGTCGCCTGCTTCAGGCGAACTATTCCATTTGGTATCGCAGCGTGTGCGGTCTGGCGGCTAGGCGACCTTGCGGTCAGGCGGCCTGCAGATCGGCGGTGAAGAGCTAAGCATTGGAACAAGGGGTAGTCCGCGCGGCTTGGGTTGTGGACTGGCGACCTGGCGGACTGAGCGGACTCCACAGCAGTAGACCAGCGGCTTGTTGATTGAGTCCGCGCGGCTTGTTTTGTGTCTTATCTTTGTAACTATCTCTGCTCTCCTGGTTTGGTGTTGGTGAAGCATGTCTCGCCATGTATGTCTCGTCTTGTAAAGAAGTTTGCTCTTGATCAATAAAGACGCTTGTGCTGCATGTGTTGCTGGTTGTTACTGCTTTCTTGAGATAACCCCTGCTAACTCCAAGATCCGTGAAAACGTGCAACATTATAAGTGGACGTATCCTCCACCGGTTTGTTGAATTTCAACAGGATATCTGAGGTGGCGTCTGCGGGTTTGTTGTTTTTTAACATGGTATCAGAGCCAGGTTGGAGTGGTCAAGCAGTACTCAATAGAAGTAGTTGCTCTTGTGTAGAGGAAACCAGTGGTAGAACCATGGCAGCGGAGGATGCAAGTTGTCTTGGAATTGATCTCCTTACAGAGAAGAACTGTGAAAGGTGGAAGTCCTGTATGAAGAGTTTTCTTCTTGGCGAGGACCTTTGGGAGGTTGTATGCGGAGCAGGAAGACAAGAGGCTACTGCTTGCAATGCTGAAGCGATGAGAGCTTGGAAGGAGACAAATGCAAAAGCGGAGTCTATTCTCAAGCAGGTAATCTCATCGGAGCTCTTGGATCACATCACTGGATGTCGGTCAGCTGCGGAGGTTTGGACTTCCCTTGATGGGTTGTTCAAGAAGGAGGTGAAGGTTTCTGCTGACGATGGTTCCTCTACTTCATATCAGGAAGAAAGGAGTGTTTCTCCTAGGCGTGATAGGAAGAGGAACGAAGGACCAAGGTGCTATAAATGCAAGCAGCAAGGTCATCTTCAGAAGGAGTGCAAGGTTGTCTTGCTCTCGGCAAACGTAGCTCATGTCGTAGGTAAGGAGAAGAACGTAGTTGGGACATCAAATAGTTCTGGAGCTGATCGGATTAATGCCAGTGATAGTGCATCTATCTGTCATGAAAGACTGGGGCATGTAGGGATGGACAAGCTGAAAGCAATGGCAGGAAGAAGACTCGTAAGAGGGTTGCCTAGATTGTCATCCTATGGCGATGGTCAGGGGTGTTCGGGGTGTCAGCAAAGTGGAGCCTATCGCTTCATGGTTGATAAAGCACAATCCAGATGTAAAGCACCATTGGCGGTTGTCCATTGTGCTCTGGTGGGACCGACCGTCACAGCCAGTCTTGGAGGCAGCAGGTTCATGCTGATATTGGTTGATGACTATTCAAGGTATACATGGGTATACTTCATGAAGAAGAAGTCCAACATGGTGCACTTGTTTGTGGAGTTCAAGAAGCTTGTGGAAGGCCAGCTTGGCAGGAGGATCAAGGTATTGAGGACAAGTATCGGTGGTGAGTTTGGCTCAACCGAGTTCTCACACTTTTGCAGGAAGCAAGGGATCCGGAAGGAGCTTTCTTGTGGACATACTTCACAACAAGGTAGTATTGCAGCTCGGATGATCTGTTGGTTAACGGAGACCTGCAAGTGTTGGCTTCATAGTAAAGGCGTTCTGAAGGCCCTTTGGGCGGAAGGGATGGCCTGTGCTGCTCATGTCATCAACCGGATGCCTCTTAGTCCGATCATAGTGAAGACTCCTTATGACCTGATGTTCGGAGTAAAGCCCAGCGTGAAACATCTTCGGGTGTTTGGATCTACCTGCTACATACACTCTCCGGGTGCTCTCAAGACAAAGCTAGTCTTTGTTGGGTATGATGAGCATAGGAGAAGATGGAGGTGTATGGATCCTGCGACGAAGAAACTCATAGTGTCAAGAGACATTGTCTTCGATGATTTGACACTGTATTGGGGTAGCTCTCATGTGGAGCTAGAGATAAACAGGTTAGATGGTGGGCTGAAGGAGGCTGCTGCTAAGGAAGTGGAGTTGCCTGAGTCACCAGGAGCTCCAGGCTGTTCTAGCTCCGGGGCAAAGGCGTCAGGGCCAGAAAGTAGAGGGAGCGATGGTCCAAGTTCTTCTGGCTCGAAGACAGAGGCTTCCGATTCAGGAAGCAGGGGGAGCGATGTTGCAGGCAGTTCTTGTTCAAGAGGGGAGTCTTCTACTTCAGGTAGCAGGGGGAGCGTTGCTCCAGGTGCTTCTGGTTCCAGTAAGGAGGCGTCTTGTTCAGAAAGCAGGGGGAGCATTGTTACAGGTTTGCCCGGGAACGGAGCTGGTTCAGAAGCAGCGGAGGTGGTTAGCCATGATCAGGTTCTTCGGAGATCGAAGAGGATCAGTAAGCCACCAGCTCGATATAGTGAAGGGAACACGACGGACTTGGTCCCGTGTTTCTTTGTTAGCCCTCAGGTCGAGCAAGGTACTTCTGGCTGTGATGACCCCACTAAAATCAAGGAGGTGGTTGACACCAAGGCTGAAGAGGTGACTTCTCTCAGAGATAACAAGGCTTGGGCTTCTGTGCCCAAGGTAGTTGGTGGTACTCCTGTGATGCATGAGTGGAGGTTGAAGCTAAAGAAGACAGAGGGAAGCATGGCTCCTTTTTGGAGATGCTGGAGGGATCCCTCATGCATGGTCCATGATATGCGGGGCGAGGACTATGTCTTGGACATCTCTTCGTAGATGCTATTGGAGGGACCATTTGCAAGGTTACGGGAGGTACTGTAGTTATTCACCACTTCTCACTTCAAGGGAGAGTGTTGAAAATTGTGAAGTGAAAGTGGGTGAATGGAAGGCTGGGGCAACCTATCCGCGCGGACTACGCGGACAGGGTTGGCGGACTGCTAAGTCGGCAGGGATGTTGCAGGCGGTTTGCTCTGTGGCGGCCTGGGCGGTCTGTTCGCGCGGACTACGCGGACAGCAACAGCGGTCTGCTAGGCCAGTGTATACTCAGCAGGCGGTTGGATCCCAGGAAGTAACCGGGCGGATAGAAATCATATCCGCGGTGTCCGGCATGAAGCGAACTGATGAACTGGAGCTCAGCAGACCGGTTTGGTTGTTGCCATGGTCTTGCTCTAGTGTAGCGGCAAGTGGAAGTCGCGGAGACCGTCGGTCAGTGCGGACAGAAGCTGGAGGTCGCCCGGTATGGCGGGCTAGATACAGTGTCCGCCAGTAAGTGCGGACTGGCCCTTGTGGCCAGTGGACTGGACTTGGTGGGTTCTGAACCAAGTCCAGGTTGGCTCAGTCCGGGGAGATCGCGCAGTGGAGCACGGGTTGCTTTCTTAGTCCTCCAAGCCTAGTAGAAGTGTTGTTGCCTTGATTGCTAGCTTGGGGAAATGCGGACTGAAGGATTGCCTGTGCAAGAGCGTGCGGACTGGAGCTGGAGTCCGCTGAGTTCGGTTTAGCCTTGTGATGAGGTTATGAATTCAGGAATGCGGACTGGAGTTTGATGTGTAAGCAGACTGGATCGGCGTGTCCGCTGAGTCCGGCGGTGCCTTGGACATGAGGCAATGGACTCGGGATGTGCGGACGGAAGCCGGGTGTCCGCTGAGTCCGACAGGTGCCTTGATGGCGAGGCTACGGGCTCGGGTTATGCAAGCTGATGCCTTGTCCGCAGATTGGCGGACATAGCTGTTGCGAAGTACGGCTGTGGTGGTCCTGGTTTGGCCCTTGGCGACAAGGCGGACTGGTATGTTGTCCGGCCTTGGTGATGTCTTGGCGGCTTGGCCTTTGGCGACAAGGCGGACTGGAGATTGGAGTCCGGCCGTGGAGAAGCTAGGCGGGCTGGCTATCTGCACGGGAGCGGCGAACTGGTGTGTGTATCTGCGGACTTGTGGATACACTTGTTCTTGCTGCGGGATGTGGCGGTGATCCTATCGGCTAGGGCGGTGATCATACTCATCATCGTGCCTATAAATAGGACTCATGTCACATCAGGAAATTGAACCTCGAGAGAACCTAACCGAAGTAAGTGAACAGTATTTGAGCTCGCGTAAGTTGCTGCGGACTGGACCTTGGTGTCCGCGCGGTTCGAGTGTTGACTGGGTTGTGCTGTGCAGGTTGTGCGGATAGCGGTGGAAAGCCAGAACTTGGCTCTGATTACGGTCAGGGACAGTGCGGACTCTGCGGTTAAGCAACAGGCGGTAAACAGCAAGTCGCGGATAGCGACTAGGCAGTCGTCTCTTTGGCAACTTGGTTCGGGGTTCAGGGAGTCGCCTTCTTCAGGCGGACTGTTCCATTTGGTATCGTAGCGTGTGCGGTCTGGCGGCTAGGCGACCTCGCGGTCAGGCGGCCTGCAGATCGGCGGTGAAGAGCTAAGCATTGGAACAAGGGGTAGTCCGCGCGGCTTGGGTTGTGGACTGGCGACCTGGCGGACTAAGCGGACTCCACAACAGTAGACCAACGGCTTGTTGATTGAGTCCGCGCGGCTTGTTTTGTGTCTTGTCTTTGTAACTGTCTCTGCTCTCCTGGTTTGGTGTTGGTGAAGCATGTCTCGCCATGTATGTCTTGCCTTGTAAAGAAGTTTGCTCTTGATCAATAAATACGCTTGTGCTGCATGTGTTGCTGGTTGTTACTGTTTTCTTGAGATAACCCCTGCTAACTCCAAGATCCGGGAAAACGTGCAACATTATAAGTGGACGTATCCTCCTCCGATTTATTGAGTTTCAACAGGATATCCGAGGTGGCGTCTGCGGGTTTGTTGTTTTTTAACAAATCTTCCTAACAATCTCTCTATATTTAAAGAAGGAAGAACACCTGAAAATGCTAAGGAATATTAACCAATAAAATGATATTTGACAATAATATAACAATGAAATTATGTCAACACCTGCATTATTATGCGACAACTAATTGTTATCACAGATAACTATCAAGCATATCTATTTAATGAACAATAAATCAACACAACAATTTAGATTTAGTCAAGTAAGCATATAAATCCAAACAAGATCCATAAATATATTTCAGTTTTAATTATGAGTATAACAAAGAAAATTACAGATTTCATGAAATAGAATATTATGTGCATCAACATTTCTTTCAGCCTCTTTTGCTTTGTTGTCATGTCTTTTGAAAAACATGAATGGCTTGGGGAGGTATTTGGAGGGCATCCTTCTTGGATTGTTCCTCCTTACCGAGTTCTCTTTGTGCATCCTTTCTCAAAGTGTCCGTTCGTTTGCACGGAATTGGAATTCGATATTGGAATTTAATATTAATGAATACTGTGAGATTGAATATTGATGACAATTTTCAATTCTAGCGTTTGTCTAATAAACAATATTGGTGAATATTGTGAAATTGATAAATTTTTTTGTCCGAACAAGAATTTTCCGCCTAGACGTCCTTTATTCGCCTGACTGCAACCTTTTTTGACCGAATGCGATTTTTTCGGACGAGCGCGATTTTTTTGACAGGATAAGATTTTTTCGCCCCGACGCGAATATTTTGCCCGGGCACACTTTTTTCGCCGTAACGCATTTTATTTCGCTCGAGCACGATTTTTTCGCCCGAGAGCGATATTTTCGTCCCGACGCATTTTTTTCACCCAGACACGATTTTTTCGACCGAACACATTTTTTGCCCAGACGTGTATTTTTTGCCCGGACCAAATTTTTTTGCCCGTACAAGATTTTTTTTGCCTACAAGTCATTTTTTCGCCCGGATGCGAAAAACGCGCGCACATGCAAAAATCACCCGCCTGAGCGAAAATCGCGCGCCCGGGCGAAAATAGCGCGATGGAGCGAAAATCTGTCGTCCACGCAAAAAATTGCTCCTCCGGGCAAAACATGCGCGGCCGGGCGAAAAATGCGTTGTCGGGCAAAAAAACACGCGCCCGGGCGAAAAACTCGCGCCCGAGGGAAAAACGGGTGCCCGGGCGAAAAACGGGCGCCCGAGCAAAAAACAGGTGTCAGGGAGAAAAAACGAGCGTCCGGGCGAAAAAACGCACACCCAGGCCAAAAAAACGAGCGCCCGTGCGAAAAACGCGCTCCCGTGTGAGAAATGCCTGCCCGTGTGATAAACGCGTGCCCGTGCGAAAAACGCGCACCAGGACGAAAAACAAGCGCCCGGGCGAAATATGCGCGTCTGTGGGACAAAATGTTATATCAGGCGAAAAACACGCGCTGAGGCGAAAAACGCGTCTCGGACGGAATTATCCAATTCTTATATAGATGTGAAAGAATTGTCTTTAATTAAAACTCAATTCGATGGAATTCTTTAAAATTTCAATTCCAACATTAAGCGTGCCAACAAACGACAAAATTGGAATTTGACCTTCAATTCCAATTCAAAGAGCTCAATTCCACGCAAACAAACGAGCCATAAGAGATTTTTATTACAAGTGTTTGATCCATTCTTCAATGGGACAAACACTGTCAATGTTCTTCAAGAATATTCTTCACTGGCGGTAGCTCTCTAATCCTATTTAAAGAGCGTCTCATCTTCGTCTATATCATCGATTTCTCTTCCATCAAAGCCACAACTCAGAATATCTTAGGAGTGGCTCGTCTCCATACAATCAAGAGAAATCCATTAGGCAAACATGAAGATCTAAAGGAGTTCAAAAAGGGGAAGTGCTACCACGCTTATTCAATGTTAGAAAGTAGCGAAAAAAAGCGAAAAGTAGAGAACAAGCAAATAAACTTTTGAATAATTGAAATTTTATTATCCAAAAAAGATATCATTTACAAAGGTATGACCTCCCTTATATAGAATGGAGGAGATAAGAAAGAGAGTGTACAAACAATGTGGGACTAAACATTTACAGTACTGAGCGGCTAGAATAAGAGAGACCGCACATGTCGCGCGGTTAGACAGATGGGTTAACCGCTCGGCAACTTCAGCAGGATAGAACAGGCCGCAGAGGTAGACCGATAGACCGCCCGGTCAACAAACCGCTGGACCAGACCGCTAAGCCGCTCGGTCAACAAACCGCTGGATCAGACCGCTAAGCCGCCCGGTCTAATACTTCAACACTCCCCCTCAAGCTGGAGCATAGATATCAATCATGCCCAGCTTGTCACAAATGCGGAAGAAGGAAGTAGCAACCGGCTTGGTGAAGATATCTGCCAACTCCTTGTCAGAGGTGACAAAAGGAGTACAAATCTGTTTCTTCAAAATCTCTTCCCGAATGAAGTGACAGTCAACCTTTATATGCTTTGTTCTCTCATGGAAGACCGGATTTCTGGATATGTGTATAGCGGCCTTGTTGTCACAGAACATAGGGAGAGGACAGTCATATACCTCGCCCAGGTCAAGCATGAGAGCCCGCAACCACTTTAACTCACACATGGTTGACGCCATACTCCGGTATTCTGCTTCGGCACTGGATCTGGAAACAACAGACTGTTTCTTGCTCTTCCAACTCACGAGATTACCTCCAACAAAGGTACAAAAACCTGACGTGGATTTACGATCGCCTTTGTCATCCGCGTAACTTGAATCTGAGTAGGCCTCAACCCTCAGATGGTCATTCTTCTGAAAGAGTAACCCTCTGCCCGGTGCTGCTTTGATATACTCTAAAATCTTCAGGGCGGACTGAAGATGGCACTCCCTGGGAGCTTGCATAAACTGACTGACCTTGCCTACAGCGTAGGCGATGTCGGGTCTAGTCACCGTGAGATAGATGAGTTTGTCTACCAAACGTCTGTACCGTGTGACATCAGATAGAAGAGGTGAATCATCCGTCCACGTTTTGTCTTCTCCAACAGCCATGAGAAAATGAGCTGGTTTGGCACCTGTCAATCCTGCTTCTCGTAGAAGATCAAGGGCATACTTCCGTTGAGAGAGAACCAAGGAGTCAAGTTTCCGAGAGATTTCTATCCCCAAAAAGTATTTTGGGGAGCCCATATCCTTCGTGACCAAGTGCTGACGGAGGTGCTTCTTCGTCAAGTCCACCCCATCTCGGTCATCGCCAGTAAGGAGAATATCATCCACATATACGGCCAAAACCACCAGTCCCGAGGCCGTTTTGCGAATGAATAAGGAGTGATCGGCCGAACTCCTTTGAAAGCCGATGGTAGCCACAATACCACTGAATTTGTCGAACCATGCCCGAGGGCTCTGCTTTAGGCCATAAATGGCCTTCTTCAAATGACAGACACGTGTCTCCCCCTGAGCAACATACCCAGGAGGTTGCTCCATATAGACGTCCTCCTGAAGATCGCCATAGAGAAAGGCATTCTTCACATCAAGCTGGGAAATAGCCCAAGCCCGGTTAACAGCCACAGAAAAGAGAACCTGGATGGTGCTGAGGCGAGCAACCGGAGAGAAGGTATCAAAGTAATCAACGTCATAAGTCTGAGTAAAGCCCTTGGCCACCAGCCGGGCTTTGTAGCGATCCACAGTGCCGTCGGGGCGAAACTTCACAACGAAGACCCAGCGACAGCCAACTACATCAGTGCCCACGGGAGGAGGAACCAGGGTCCAGGTACCCCGTTCAGTAAGAGTAGCCATCTCCTCATCCATGGCAGACTTCCAATGAGGGAGAGCGAGAGCCTCCTGGTAGGTACGGGGAGTAGAAGTAGCAGAGATGGCCAAGGCAAAACACCTGCGAGAAGGAGAAAGCTGATCATAGGAAACAACAGCCGTGAGCGGGTGTTGAGTACACGCCCGCACCCCTTTGCGAAGGGCAATGGGAACATCCAGGTCAACGGGAGCGTCGGCGACGGGAGCGTCAGCGACCGGAGCGTCCGTGGCGGAGAAGGCTGGCCCGGGACTAGAGAGAGACGGCAGCGGAGAGGAGGGTGGAGGGGTGGGTGGGGAGACGGACTGGGAAGGAGTGGGTGGAGGAGGAGACGAAGGTGGGAAAACGTGGAGAGGTGTGGAAGGAACGGAGATATCAGAAGGAAGAGAAGGAAGAGAAGAGGAAGGAGAGAAATAGGAAGCATTTTCGAAAAAAGTCACATCTGCGGAGACAAACTGCTTGCGGAGAAGGGGGTCAAAGCAGCAATAGCCTTTTTGAGTGGTAGAGTACCCCAAAAAGACACACTTGGTGGAACGGGGGGAAAGCTTGTCGCGGGTAGAGGAGGGAGTGTGAACAAAGGCCGTACAGCCAAAGACACGGAGAGGAAGAGGAAAAGGTTCCTGGTGGGGGTAGAGAAGGGAGAAGGGAGTCTGGCCGTGGAGAACCGCGAAGGGAAGGCGATTGATGAGATAGCAGGCGAGGAGCACAGCGTAGCCCCAGTAGGAGCGAGGGACGTGCATCTGCGTCATGAGAGTACGCGCAACATCAAGCAGGTGACGGTTTTTACGCTCCGCCACCCCATTCTGCTGGGAGGTGTAAACACAAGTCGTTTGATGAAGGAGGCCATGTTTGTGAAAGAACGCGGAGAACTCATGAGTCAGATACTCCTTGGCATTATCAGAACGTAAGACTTTAATAGAAATAGCAAATTGAGTCTTAATCATAAAGTAAAATGATTGCCAAACAGAAAATAGTTCAGAGCGATCTTTTAATAGATACACCCAGGTACATCGAGTAAAATCATCGATAAAAGTGACAAAATAGGAACTGCCCCGACCAACTGTGAGGGTAGGAGCAGGACCCCATACATCAGAATGAATAAGATCAAAAATGCGAGAGGAGCCACGGCCTTGCTTCGGTGGGAAGGAGGAGCGATGATGTTTGCCAAGCTGACACGCATCACAGTTGAGCGGAGAACTGGTAGGAGGTAAGTGGGGCAGAAGCTGACGAATAAGCCGAGGAGGAGGATGTCCAAGACGAAGATGCCACTGAAGGAGATCGGTGGAGGAGGAGTAGGCAGAGAGAGCGGAAACATCGTCGAGGAAGTAGAGGCCGCCGCTCTCAGTCCCAGTAGCAATCGTCCGCTGGGTCCTCGGGTCCTGAAAAGAACAAGTAGTGGGAGTGAATAAGACGGAGCACTGAAGTTGCCGACATAAAGTAGTAACTGATAACAAATTACACGGGAACTTCGGGACATAGAGGGTATCCTCCAAGCAAAGCGATGGAGTGAGTTGAACCATGCCCGTCCCATGAACCGGGGACGGGGAACCATCCGCCACACGAACTGGGGGTAAGCGGTCATGGGTCTCAAGACGGGAGAAGCAGTGAGGGTTGCCCGTCATATGATTGGTGGCACCGGAGTCAATCAGTCATTTACCTTGGGTAACGACGTGGGCACTACCTGACGTCGTGGCCACAGAGGCAGACGGCCTAGAAGAGGCGGAGGCCGAAGAAGGAGCATCACCGGAAGGGCGAAGATGAGGATGTTTCTGCCAGCAGCGGTCAACAGTATGGCCAGTACGACCACAGTGAGAGCAGAGGAACCGGGAGGAACCCCGTCCGCCAGAGGAGCCACGGCCACTAGGGCCCCCCCTCTGAGCTTGGTGAGCAAAGGAGTCCTGGGAAGGGGGGGAGGCCAACAGAGGCCGCTGGAGGAGCGAAGTAACAGCGGCAATGCGAGCCGTAGTGGCATCCAAAGTAGGAGATTCCGCCTCACCCAAGATCTGCTGGCGGATCATATCATAAGAGTCGGGAAGACGAAGAAGATAACAAACAACCAGGAGTTCCTGGAAGTGTTTGTGCTGGTCGGCCAAGTCCGCGGAGAAGGGACGATTCTGGAGGATTTCAGCACCAAGAGCCTGAACCTGCTGATAAGCCGCAGCCGGTGACATGGAAGGGCGGGCGAAGAGGTCCGCATAGAGAGTATAAATGCGGGACGTCTGGCCCCCCTTAGAATAGAGAGCAGCGAGGTAAAGCCAGGCGGCCTTGACCGTCTCATCATGGCGAATGACGGGAAGGCACTCATCAGAAAGTCTGTTGGCCAGCCAGGTGCGAACAAGAGCATCACTCGCATCCCAGTCATCAAACTCAGGAGAGGTGCGAGGAGGAGGGTCATCGGTGAGGTGATGATGCTTGCGTTGAGAACGAAGGAGAAAGGTGAAAGAAACGCTCCAATCGGGATAGTTGGAGCCAACAAGCTTGGAAAGGGTGCCAAGGTTGCCCGAAGGAGGAGGAGGAGAAGGAGCTGCAGGAGTAGTGGTGAGACCGGAGGTAGTCATAGAACCCGGCAAGCAGAAGAAGCCGCGCGAACAGTAGCGGTTAGAAAACAGCAGAAGCCGCGCGAACAGTATCGGCTAGAAAGAGGCAAAGGCACAGCGGGGAAGAGGTCGCGCGGACTGAAAAGGCCGAGCGAACAGAAGAGAGGAGAAGAGCAGGTGACCGCGACCAAGATGCGGGTAAGAAAGGTACAACCCGCACGGTCAGGCAGATCACAGCAGCTGCTAGAAAGCGGTCAGAGGCACAGCGGGGAAGAGGTTGCGCGGACTGAAAAGGCCGAGCGAACAGAAGGGAGGAGAAGAGCAGGTGACCGCGACCAAGATGCGGGTGAGAAAGGAACAACCCGCACGGTCAGGCAGATCAAAGCAGAAAACCGCGAGTAGAGAGACGACACACGCGGACAGAGACAGACCGCAACGACTAGGAAGTCAGAGCGGCAGGAAAGAACAAGGAGCGCGGCGACAAGGAAACAGGGCGCTGCGACAAAGAGCAGTAGGAGAAGAGAACCAAGAAGAAGCAAGCCGCGCGAACAGGGCAGCGGACAGAAACAAGCCGCGCGGATAGACACAAGCCGCGCGGACAGAAGAGAAGGCAAGCCGCGAACAACAGAGAGCGCACAGAATCAGGAGGAAATGACCGTGTGCTCTGATACCATGTTAGAAAGTAGCGAAAAGAAGCGAAAAGTAGAGAACAAGCGAATAAACTTTTGAATAATTGAAATTTTATTATCCAAAAAAGATATCATTTACAAAGGTATGACCTCACTTATATAGAATGGAGGAGATAAGAAAGAGAGTGTACAAACATTGTGGGACTAAACATTTACAGTACTGAGCGGCTAGAATAAGAGAGACCGCACAGGCCGCGCGGTTAGACAGATGGGTTAACCGCTCGGCAACTTCAGCAGGATAGAACAGGCCGCAGAGGTAGACCGATAGACCGCCCGGTCAACAAACCGCTGGACCAGACCGCTAAGCCGCTCGGTCAACAAACCGCTGGATCAGACCGCTAAGCCGCACGGTCTAATACTTCAACATTCAACATGAAGGACGAACACACCAAGAACGTCAACGTCAACATCACCTTTGTCTTCACCTTCAGACATCCTTGAGGAGTTTTCTCTTGCTTATTTTATTATCTTGTAATATTTTTATTTTATCATTTTGTAACTTGAGTGGAGAAATCGTTCGAGTAGAACGTCGAATTCTGAGAAGGATTCCGTGGAAAATTCACCGCAGGTGGGGGAGACTAAGTCTTGTAAGACATGGGGGCAAAATCATCCAGTGCAAATGTTGGTTTCCTGGGAGGATTCTGTGAATTCGCTGCTTGTGGTGGCGACTAGTACTTGGGTAGATCTAGGGGAGGTTCGCGGCCTTATTTGGGAGAGCTTGGATAAAACCAACCAATACTTGGGGATAAGGGTCGGTATAGAAAAAGGAAAAAAAAAGTTTTTCATATTTCGTCTCGATTTCTAGCATTATAAAAACTAAATATTTTTTAATCAATATTTTATGCAATAAAATCATGTCTTTCATTGTTTTATTAAATTGATTTTATTTCGTGCTCTAAAATTATTTAAATAATATTTCTCACTCAAATAATTAAAGGAAAACATATTGCAAATTACTTTTTAAAACACACGCACATTTTTCACTTTTTGTTACTAGTGCCAAACGGTAGTGATAGCGTCGGCGGAGGCGAGGGACATTGAAATCCGACCTTTTTAAAAAGTAATCTTCAATATAATATTTTCTGAGATATTAAAATATATTTTCGGATAAAATATTATGAAACTTCTTTAAGTAACTCTGATATTTTTAATAAGATTTAAATTTCTGAAAAGTCTTATTCACCCCCTCTAAGGGCAACTAAAGATTCAACATGAGGCAGCACTAAAGGGAACGAAGCTGGGGCACGCATTTGGCGGCATTATTTCATTCATTTGCCACCTACCGTAAACGTTAATGGATGTTTTGTTTTTATAGGACCAGCTTTAGGGCTCCATTTTACTAATTACTAAAGGCACTAAAATTTGCAGTAGGCCTTCAGAGAGGGTTGGCTAGGCTTTTGATTTAAATCAGGCCAACTAAACCTAAAAGAATTTGATAACTATAATTGGCCATGGGTATTCCCAATTTACAATGATTAAATTTTAAATTTCAAAATAGTTAATTAATCAAGTTTGTCCTAATTAATCCATCTTCAAGACTACTAGACCTTTGCATTTAGGGTTTTGTTGGCTGATCACCCCAACAAGTCAAACAAAATTTGTGTGAATAACTTGCACTATACAAAGTAACACCAAGGTGGTCATATCATGCACCATCCAACTCTACACATCACATAATGAGACAAAAAGCACAAAGTTATGCGCTGCACAAAAAGGGCAAGAAGTACATTAATAATAAAAAGATGCTATCTGGGTTGGTGATTGGCTTTTGCGGCGAGTGGGGAGAGTGAAAGATAAGAGTTAAGAGGATAAAACGCAAGGCGGAGAAGAGGAGGTGGCCTCCATAATAGAGAATAAGGAATTCCTACCCGGGATGGAAAGGAATTCTTGGACCGCATCTGCCTGGCCTATAAATACGAGCACGTTCCAGTCAATGGTCCGGAACACGCCAGTAGGTTTTGAGCGAAGGCAATATCTCTGGTCCTGGTGAATGGCTGAGTGAAAATGGAGCATATCATCCGCATCGATCAGTCCTTGGGGTGGGCGGAGGAAGACTCGCAAAAATGATAGTTGCGACGGGGGCCATTTAGAAAGGGAAATAAGGAAAGAAGAAAGGGCGAGGATGGGAGTAGAGGAAAGGAAAGAGGGCAGAGGAGGCTAGAGATAATGAAAATCGTAGGGAGAAAACAGAGGCTGCTAAAATGTGGTGGAGAAACTCATCAGATGAAAGGGTTTAAATAGATATTTTTTTAAGAGGTCAGGCCCTCCGTCACACCCGTGACTGAGATCATGTAATAATAAAGTGTATGATTTAATGGGCGTAGTCTTGATTCCCAACTCGTGACTAGTCAAACTCGTCGTTATATATCTCATGCCCTCGGTCATGCCCTCATGATGCCCGCAACCAAGGGCTTGTTACTTTAAACAATACTGTCCAAAGGGTATCTGATCTCAAGTCATATCCTAAGGTCACATACGTGACCCTGGGGCGTGTACTATTGTTTTAATTTAAAAATTAATTTAAACATAGACTGTTGAATTGGGTGGCCAACCTTAGGGTGTGTGGAGGGGGGGGGGGGGGGGGGGGGGGGTGAATGAACATTGCAGATTAATTTAAAAATTGAAATTAGTTTTATCCAGGAGTAATGGTTCTGGATGCTACCGCAGGACGCTAGCTTGCTAGCGCGCGGTGGTAGGTCACAGAACTCATTTTCTTTAATAAACTTCTCCTTGGAGACACACACCCATTAGAGATCTACCAGCAAGCAAACAAAAAATTACAATAAGAATAAAAAACTAATAATAAATTTTTTAATGAATAATGAAAAAGGTTTACAATTCAGAACAACTAGATCTCCATGACGATGGAGATCGGAGGCGGTGAAACACAAACATATTTTCATTTTCTATACTGACCCACTGCTCGGACCAGTTGGCTCTCTCCATTTCCCTCTCCAAAAAGGTCTTTGAGCCAGCTTTTCAATTTCCTTCCCGTAAGTGTCTTAGATCCTCATTAGATCCCCCAATCTAGACTTCTCTTATGCAAAATCTTGACTTTTATTGGACCACCAGAACCCTATTGGGCCCAATAAAAGTGACCAGAATCTCTACCCGTAAACCGGTAGGAGGTAACCCTAGGCAGGGTATAGAGCTAGAGAACTTTGATTTGAGTTCTGTCAGTTCATGTTGTCTCGTATAGTCAATATAAGTGCGTCGGAACTCATTTCGTTGAATTTCGAGGTCATATGGTGGATATGACCGTTCCTCATAGAACGTCCAAAAAACGAGAATTTTGAATATCGAGCTAGAGAACTCCGATTTGAGTTCTATCAATTCCTGTGGCTTCATATATTCGATACAAATGCATCAGAACTCATTGCACCACGATTAGAAGTCTAACAATGATTATGAGCGTTTTGACTGTTATAGCGCATCACGATGTATAGATTTTGAATATTTACAAACGAACTCCGATTTGACCCTAGTCAGTTGCATTAGATTCATATGGTCAATACAAAGTCAATAGAATTGGTTCCAGTCAGTTTCGATGATGAGTGGGCAAACTGTAGTCAAATCAAGCTCACTATTTCCCTGAAAAGCGTGCACACACCAATTGTGACACGACACCCCATCTTTTACCAGACCTCCAATAACTTGGACCTACTTTGACCAGTATGGGGGACCCACCCTCGGGTTGACTTTGCTCAAATCCCCCTAAAGAACCCATTCCTCTCTCCATCCCACTCACCTTAACAAGCTCACCATGGGCTCATTAATTTTGCTATAAATGGGCCATGGTGGCTTTCTTGTTGGCCAATAAGAGCATCAAAAGCCAAAGGCCTTCTCTCTCCTCCTCCTCTCTCTCTCTCTCTCTCTTTCTCTCTTTCCATTGGATAAAACCACTCCTTCTCACATGGCTATTAGCGTAGCCTAGGTCCTATGTGGTACTACCCTACAACTAGGAGAAGCTTGGCCACATCTCTATGGGAGAATAATCCCACATTGGGGAGAAGAGGAGAGGGGCACATCAAACTCCTATATAAGGACCCATTCCCCCTCTGATTAGTCTCACCCCTCTTCCAAGCTCAAAACGAGCCACCACCACCCATGCTATAGCTCTGCTTCGTCGAAAAAAGATCAACCGAGCTCTACTGCCACCTCCACCACCTCTCATGGCAACTACGTCGAGATCCCCTGAAAGCCTAGAAACAAGGTGGAAACATTCCCCTATCCTTCCCCCATATCTTCTGGACGCTTTGCATGCGAGCTCCGGCAGTCGGAGCACCACCGCCGTCAACCTCTCCCCCCCCCCCCCGATTAAAAAACAATTGCTCCGGCAGCACAAGGTCGCTGAACCACCACCGAAGTGAGCGCCCACCCCCGGGAAGTCGACCGAGGGCGGAGCCATTGCGGGCCGGCTGCGAGGAAGGCCCGTGAGGGCAGTTTCTTCGATACAAGGCCTGTGGGGGGGGGGGAGAAGATGATATAAACTATAAAAATTATAATTTTTATAATATTTATGATTATTATAAAATTATAACTAAAATGGGTGTTATATTTTGAGGGGTAATCTAGGGTCCTAGGAAACATGTTTTGAATATAAAAGTTGTTCCACTTAATGAGGGAAATCTACACAAAAAATTTGGAAATTTTTGGAGTTATTTTTTGAATTTTTAAAAGCCTAAAGAAGAATTATTTGGCCAATTTAGAGGCTCAAAATTGCTTGGAAAATTTTGAAAAAATTTCTATGCTTTTTTTGGCTATCTTAAAGATTGTATTAAAATTTGGGAACCTTGGGGTAAAAATTGAAGATTTTCCAATTCCTTGGAGCCTAGGGTCACGCTCGGAAATTTACGCGTTCAAATTCTTTGAAAATGGAAATCGAAGTGTGCGGCCACTGATGAATTCTTTTGCTAACAAGTAATAACTTGATGTAGATTCATTCTACACTCTAGTATAAACTATGTAGATGGGCATAAGCTAGATTGAATTAACTTTCAGGAAAGTGGACCTATCAATCATAGTATAGGATAAATCTACATCTCGTGTCGTATTCTACAGGGTCATTTCAAATACTCGTACTCACCCTCACTCTATTATCATACCTATAATTAAATTGACTTCTAATCTAAATTAACCTAACTATGACTATTTGGATAAATAAACATTGAAGGATTAAAGATGATAAAAAGCCGAAAGCTTATGAGCAATTACATGAAATACTCGTTCATTAACTAAATTCTATGTAATCATGAAATAATAGGACTATAAAAATTGTTGTATTGTAAAGGGTAAACATCTATCGAATTCTCTCTCGAGCAATTCAAAATCTAAACCTAAGTTAGTAAATTTTCTCTCGAACAATTTACAATACTCAAATTTGCATTAATGGAAGTACCCTATCTAATACATAAATTCATGAAATCCTATCTCTAAAATATCATGAATCCATTTATTCGTATTTCAATTATCCAAACAACATATCTCTCGATCATGAAATTTGAATTACAAAGAGATCTAATACCAAAATATGAACATATAAACATCCTCACAAACATCCAATTTCTCAATCTAGAGATTTGCAACTCATGTAAAACAAATAACCAATTCATAATTAGGATAAAAATCTTTGTTTGTAAGACTACATACGAATAAAATACCACAAATTCAATGAAAATAATACGACACATGATTAACAAATTGATCCAAATTAAAGTTCATGCAAAATAAAAGATAATTAAAGTTGAATCACCAAGAGATAGGGAAGATTAAAAGGGATTAATGAAAGATTAAATGCATACAAAAATACCCTTCAAATCCTCCTTCTCTTGGATGCTCCACTTCGTGCTCCAGAAGTTCTCCCCAATGAAAAATGATCCAAAAGTCCTTTCTAATTTTTCTACAGGTTTTTTATAGTCTCCTAGCAAATAGGGTCGTACACGGGTTCCATCATGGCCGTGTGTTAGGCCGTGTTGACGGTTCCAGGGAAGTTCCACACGAACAGGCGTGTCTAGTAGTGGGTCGTGTCAGATGACACAGGTACTGACACGACTGTGTTGGTCTTCATGTTCTTCAAACACGGGTGGGTTAGCAGTCGAGGTCGAATGGACACGGGTAGGAACACGAGCTTGTGCCAACCCATGTGAGTCTCTATCTTTTGCTTCCAGTTTCTTTAATTCCAACCCACATAGGACACGGGTATGGACACAAGCGTGTGCCTACCCGTGTGTGCACAATTTTTGTCCTGTCATCAGCCATGTTGACTCCGTGAACTCCTATATTTGCTCCAAGACTTTTAGTTCCATTGTTTGGCATTACCTGCATTAGAAAAATAAAAGAATAAATAGATAACTTAATACAAGTAATAACCAAAAATCCTAATTGTGCTCTCCTATTCATGATAAGACAATTTCTCAACTATTCTCGCAAAATTACTACACAAAGAGGTAGAAAATAGTAGACATGATTACAATTATGATAGTAAAAAGCCTATCATAATCGCACTCATTAAATACCCCTAGGCTTAGTTTTTTGCTTGTCCCTAAGCAAATTAATTCAAACACTTGGGTTACCAACAAATAATTTTACCTCCACACACTGTTTACTATGAATTTAAAGAGAACTTTGATGATGTAATCGTATTGGAAATAGTTTAGCAGACATTTCTAAGTATAAATTTATCTTAAAATTCCTCCAATATATCTTTTAACTATCTTTCACTCTTTCTTAGAAATAAAGGTATAGTCATCTATGACAAATGTGAGGAGAAAATAACAATCTCAATAAGATACGTATTAGTATTTCAAAACTTATAAGTACCCATATTGATAGTCATGAGATTACCCTTTTCACACCTTCTCCACGACACTAGTTAGATTTAGTGAGGTCGGATCCTTAGGACTTGTATTATGGTGTAGCCTTTTTGGCTTAGGATAGAAGATTATAGGTGAGGTAATCAAAGGTAAATTTGATGGATTTTGTTTTCTTTTCTTTCACACCTAAATCACAATTGAGCCTTTTTTTTGGTATATACCTTAACATACATCAGTGTTATAAAAGCACCCCCAAACTTTGCAATTAGTATACTTCCCACATTTTTTTGAAAGATACTCTATTTTTTTATTTTATTTTTTTAACCAAGGGGCCATAGTATGGATCATTCTGAGTGGGTGCAAGTATACACACACTCATGCCACATATCACTGTGTATTTTCTTTTCATGGGTCCATAGTAGGGATCATTCCAAGTGGGTGCAAGTATACACACACTCAGGCCACGTATCACTATGAACAAATTCATTCCAAGAAGGTCTCAATGATCGGTGTGCAAATAGGTAAGGATTTGGCCTTGGTGAATTTTAATAGTAGAGTGTCAAAAGGATAGGGATTATGTCCAAATTAGGTGTGCAAGGGTATAATGTTTAAGGTTTTGGGATTGCAAGGCTCAAGTTATCCAAAATGAGGCCTAAGTCATTTCCGCCCTCACTAATTAATATATGCAAAAGTTTTGAGGATCGCTAGAGGGTAAGTTCTAGGCATCAATAGAGAGTATTTTTCATTTTAATTCCCTAATACCAAATTAAAAAAAATGTTACACTCATCGACTCACTTTACTATAGATAATTATATTTTCTAAAACAGAGTGATTGATAGTTAATAATATAGAGGATTAATCTTAACAATAAATTATATAGAGAAAATTAAGCTAATGTATTTCTATACTTAATTACGAATCAACAAAGTATAACACTCTACGAGTCTACATCAATTCATTTTAATCAGCGTGCGAAGTTAAATTAGATAGTTATAACCACAAATGAATGAATAATGAGAGCTTAAAAGAGTAACAAAAACCAATAAATTTTTTTTGTAAGGGGGGTATAACAAACTTGAGTATTATGATAGCAAAATTATAATCAATTGTAACCATGTCTATCACAGCAATTAAAAAATGGAAGAACATCCACCCCCAGACTGAAAATTTGCAATATCCTCATTACAATCTAAAGTGCTGAAAGAGTAATTTCACTAATAAAAAAACTGCTATCATGAAAATGGAAGATCACATGAAGGAAACAGGAGCTGACATGAAATCATATATAATATCTGAAATACACTGATATAAATAAATACTATAATATACAGATACATGTCAAAAGTAAGGCGGCTGGTCGGTCTGGTCGTCATGGAAGTGTGGCTGGCCAGGGACTATCGGTGCGCGAGGAGAAATCCCCAGGTGGTCCCTGATCTGAATGAGGAGGTCCTCTGTCCGCGTCTGCGCATCCTCGATATGCTAGAAGAATGGCGAGAGCTCGGTCTCGAAGAAATGTCGGAGCTCCCGCGAATAAGCGAACGAGCTGGAGGAGGAGCAGCAGAATACTCGCCCTGAGCATGAGTAGAATGGGTCGGAGGCACCAGCGGCTCATCGAGGTCCGGATCCACCTCGTCGTCATCGGCATCCTGCGCGTGCGGTCCACGCCTCGCAAGAGAATAAATAATGCCTCCCCGGCCCGGACTGGCGGTGATGAGGCGGAGGGACCGAAGACTGGCCATCGGAATCGGCACGATCCTCGTGACCACAGTCATCGAGGGGATGGCTGAGAAGATGCCCATGGTCTTCACAAAGCGGGTGATGTAGGGTGCTACACAAATAGACCATATGCGGGGGGTGTCGGCCTGGTGAAGAATGAACTGGGCAAGCAGGAAACCTAGGTGGAGGGGATAACGAGACGACATGCTATAGAGGTATAGCACGTCCCGCCGACTAACAACGCCGGAGCTTTCGCCCCGGCCGCTCAAGGTGTGGCTAAGGTGGTGGTGAATATAATGGAGGGCGGGAGAATACAACTGGGAGGCCTTAGGTCCCTTGGCCTCATACAGACTAAGATCAAAAGAAAGCCGGGTCCAGATGTTGTCAGCAAGGTCGCGAGAGGGGAGGTCGAAATGAAGCTCGGGATATGCGGCACTGAAGAGGAATGAGTCCTCGTACACCCCTAAATATTGGGTGAACTGTAGCAGTGTGAGTGTGTAAAAAGTGCCCCCTACTCGAAAGGAAATGACCCCCTCGTGCGCGTGAGCAGAATCAGTGAGATTAGGTCTAATATTTAAGTAAAATGAGGACATGAACTCGGGTGTGAGTTCCTTAAAGCCTAACTCCTCTATCACAAAGAACTGCTCCCAACCCGTTACAGATATTAATTCCCTAACATCCCCAGCTAAATTTATCTCTTCAAGGATACTCCAATCAATTATTCGGATGTCTTGAAATTTTGTCGATTAGAGGCAGTTATAGCGGGTGACATGCGCAGTATCTGTGAACATCAGCGGCGTAGTGGCGTCGTGCCTCTCAGTAGATAGAGCCCAGAGCTCCGGTCGACGATGGCGACCGTCTTGGGCTCTTCCAGAAGACATTATCTGTGGAAAAATAGAAAGATTTTTTTAAAAAAACCTACATTGGTGGAGAAGATTTGGGAAAGAAAAGTGGTGATGAAGAAGAAGATGAATAAAAATGGAAACGAAATGTTGCCTAGGAGGAAAGAAGATGAACGTCGGACACGAAGCCACGCACATTGAAGGAGAAAATTCAACCGGACCTGGAGGCAATAACTTGCACAGAACTGATGCTAGGAAACTAGGGAAGGGGATGAAGATGAACAACACACAACCTCCATTTAAAGGAGACGAAAACAGGTGCGCACAGGGCCGTGTGTGCACCCGTGTTAGGGAATCTAAACCCTCGTGGAACACGGGGTACCTTAGGACACGTGGTTAAAGTTACGGGAGGGCATCGTGTCAGGCAGACACGGTCAACAACACGGCCGTGTTTTGACCCGTGTCTGATCTGTCACAACGCATTAAAAAAACATGGGTTACGACACGGGTGGGTGGATACCCGTGTCTTTGTTGGGCAGCATTAGTCGACCGGCAACACAGCACCAAATACGGTCGGGTGTCGCCCCGTGTGCTTCTCGGGAAATAATTCGTCGACCAGCGACACGGTGCAGCAACCGGCTAGGTGATGACCCGTGTAGCGTCACACGGGCATGCACACGGGTGTGTGTACACCCGTGTCCAATGATATGACCACACATACGGGTTTGTGTGAACTCGTGTGGTTCTCGGGACGAATCCTTCCTACTCTAGATTTTAAATGACACGGCTGGGCCTGAGGTTGTATTGAGCACACGGCAACCCACACGGGCGTGTGGTGACTCGTGTCTTCCTTTGCATTTCGAATTCTTCCTAGGTGAATTTTATTACAGAATGTTTTCTTAAAACCTAACTAGATTTATACTAAAACTTTTATAACTTAGGAACATTACTATACTTTACATAATCCTAATCTAGACGGAGGCAGGTATCTTGACGAGAGAAGTCTTTAGGAAGCTCACCGTAATAAGGCTTTAGTCGGTGTCCGTTAACTTTAAAATCTCCCTTCTCAGGGTGGGTAAGTTCGACGGTACCGTGGGGAAAGACTTCTTTAACCTTAAAGGGTTCAGACCACTTAGACGTTAACTTCCCTGGGAATAAATGAAGACGGGAATTGAAAAGGAGGACTTGGTCATCTTTTTGGAATATCTTGGTTTTGCAAAGGTGATGGTCATGAAATAGCTTGGTCTTCTCCTTATAAATCCTGGAGTTTTCATAGGCCATGGTTCTCCACTCATCTAACTCGTTAAGTTGATGTTTACGTTTCTCCCCTATAGAATTAGTATCAAAATTCAAAGAGCGTATCGCCCAATACGACTTGTGTTCTAATTCTGTAGGCAGGTGACATGATTTACCATAGACTAATCTAAAGGGGCTGGTCCCTATAGGTGTTTTGTAGGCGGTCCTATATGCCCACAAATAATCGTTAAGTTTTCTAAACCATTGCTTCTTATTCCCTTCTATAGATTTTTCTAGGATCCTCTTAAGCTCTCTATTGGAAACTTTAACTTGACCACTAGTTTGCGGATGATAAGGAGTGGCTATCTTATGTGTAACTCCATATTTTTCCAATACTTTATCTAGCTGCAAATTACAGAAATGTGAACCCCTATCGCTAATAAGTGCACGTGGTGTGCCAAATCATGCAAATAAGGATTTTAAAAATCAGACTACTACTCTAATATCATTAGTAGGCAAAGCTTGAGCTTCATCCCACTTCGATACATAATCTACAGCTACTAAAATATATTTATTCCCAAAGGAAACTGGAAATGGTCCCATCAAATCAATCCCCCACACATCGAATACTTCACATTCAAGAATAAATTTTTTTGTCATTTCATATAATTTAGAAATATTACCTGCTTTCTGACAAGAATCACATGAAAGCACATACCTTTGGGCATCCTTGGATAGAAGGGGCCAATAAAAACCGGAATCAAGAACCTTTTTTGCCGAGCGATTTGCTCCATAGTGACCACCGGCGGGGCCTGAATGACATTGCTTCAAAATTTTCCAACCTTCCTCCGCTGAAACACACCTTCGTATAACGGAATCTGCACATATCTGAATAAGAAAGGGTTCCTCCCAAAAGTAATATTTCAAGTCAGAGAAAAATTTCTTTTTTTGCTGATATGAAAATTCTTTTGGAAGGACCTTAGCTACAAGATAGTTTGCATAATCCGCAAACCATGGATAATCAAGATGTATATTTGTAGATACGACAAATAACGATTCCTCAGGAAATGTATCAGAAATTTCAGATTCATCTAACATTGATCGTAGTGGATTTTCTAAACGTGAAAGATGGTCTGCCACTAAGTTTTCTGCTCCTTATTTATCCTTAATTTCCAAATCAAATTCTTGTAGTAAAAGATCCCAACGGATTAAACGAGGCTTGGCTTCCGACTTGATTAATAAATACCTTAGGGCAGAGTGATCTATATATACTATGACTTTTGATAATGTTAAATAAGATCTAAATTTATCGAAGGTGAATACCACTGCTAGGAGTTCTTTTTCTGTAGTTGTATAATTCTCCTGCGCATTATTAAGTGTTTTGCTAGCGTAGTATATAGGGTGAAAGTGTTTGTTTCGGCGTTGTCCTAAAACAACCCCTTTCACAAAACTGCTAGCGTCACACATGATCTCAAATGTTTGACTAAAATTGGGTGCGATCATAATAGGAGAATTAATTATTCTCTCTTTTAAGAACTCAAAGGCATGTAGACACTCTTGTTCAAACATGAAATGTGTGTCTTTTTCTAATAGCCTGGTAAGTGGTTTAGCTATTTTAGAGAAGTCCTTAATAAACTGGCGGTAAAATCCTGTATGTCCTAAGAAACTTCTCACTGCCTTAACAGAGGTTGGTGGTGGTAACGTTTCTGTGGTCTTAATTTTCACTCTATCTACTTGGATTCCTTGGCTTGAGATTTTATGGCCAAGTACTAACCCTTCATTGACCATGAAATGACACTTCTCCCAACTAAGCACTAGGTTAGTTTCCTCACACCTCCTAAGAACTTTCTCTAAATTTTTCAAACATAGATCAAACGAGTCGCCAAAAATAGAAAAATCATCCATAAACACTTGCATGATATCTTCAACATATTCGTTAAAGATGGCTAGCATGCACCTTTGAAAAGTGGCGGGCGCATTACATAACCTGAAAGACATACGTCTATAGGCAAAAGTACCGAATGGTCAAGTAAATGTTGTTTTCTCCTGCTCTTCTGGTGCTATAGGAATTTGGAAGTACCCAGAAAGTCCATCTAGAAAACAATAATAAGAATATCCTGACAAACGTTCTAATATTTGGTCAATGAAAGGAAGCGGGAAATGGTCTTTCCTGGTGGCATCGTTTAACTTCCTATAGTCAATACAGACACGCCAACCTGTTACTGTTCACGTAGGAATTAACTCATTCTTATCGTTAGCTACCACTGTGAGACCACCCTTCTTAGGAATGACTTGTACAGGACTAACCCATGAACTATCCAAAATAGGATATATATATAATACCAGCATCTAATAGCTTAACAATCTCCTCCTTAACTACCTCTTTCATATTCGGGTTTAGCCTACGTTGCGGTTGAATAGAAGATTTATAGTTTTCTTCCAAAAGGATTTTGTGAGTGCAAAAACTAGGATTAATACCCTTTATATCAGATATTTGCCATGCTATTGCATCTTTACATTTCTTCAATACAGTTATTAATTTATCATTTTTAGTATTAGAAAGAGTAGAAGAGATAATAACTGGGTAAGAAGTATTAGTTCCTAAGAACGCATACTCAAGATGATCCGGTAATTTTTTTAGTTCTACTATTGGTGGATTCATGGTATTATTCTTAAGAGCTTCATGATCTCCTTGAGTAATAAAACTATATTCACTCGTTCTATACATCGCAACACTATTATCTAGAAAAAATAAATGTTCAACAATATCTTTATTTTTTGCTTCTTCTAGATAAGAGTTAGTAATGCAAATTTCTAAAGGATCTCTATAATAAAAATTGGAATGCATAGAAGTCATATAATTATCAATACCATGAGAAAAATAGCAGTAATCATCATTATCTAAAGATTGTTTCATAGTATTGCCAATTTGAAAAGTAACTTCATCTTCCCCTACTCGCAAAACTAATTTACCATCAAAACATCAATAAGCGCTCTAGAAGTGGCTAAGAATGGACGACCTAATATAAGTGGTACTTCGATATTTTCATCCATATCTAGAATAACAAAATTAGCAGGAAATATAAACTTATCTACCTTAACCAATACATCCTCCACTATCCCTCTAGGATACTTAACCGATCGATCTGCTAGTTGAATACTCATTCTAGTTGGGCTAAGTTCTCCTAGACCTAGTTTCAAATATAGTTTGTACGGCATTAAATTTATACTTGCTCCTAAATCAGCTAAACCTTTATTTACTTGTAAATCTCCGATTAAACATGGAATTGAACATGAACCGGGATCCTTAAGTTTTTGTGGTAATTTATTTTGCAAAATAGCAGAACATTCTTCACTAAGTGTTACTAAAGATAATTCCTCGATTTTCCTTTTATTAGAAATTAAATCCTTAAGAAATTTCGCATACTTAGGCATTTGAATAATTTCAGAAAAAGTTAAATTGACATGTAATTGTTTAAACATAGATAAAAATTTACCATGCTGCGCATCCATGCGCTCCTTGTTAAGCTTTGCTGGGTATGGTACTGCTGGTTGATATTCCATTGGTTGCACGTTCATCTCACTTGGTCCTTCACTGCTAGACTCCATTTGGGATGCTTCCTTCGTAGGCCTTGGGTCTTGTAACTCCTTTCTGCTCCTCAATTGAATGGCTTTTGCATGCTCCCTAGGATTTGTCTCATTATTTCCTGGAAGTGTTCCTTGTTGCCTTTTAGAAATCATCCTTGCAAGCTATCCAATCAGGTTCTCCAAATTTCGAATCGAGCCCTCTTGATTCTGGAAGGCAACATCGGTAGTTTGCATGAACTTGGTGAGCACATCTTCCAATGTAGGCTTCTTTGGTTCCGGTTGTTATTGTTGTAGTCCAAACATAGGTTGCTTCCCTTGATAGCCTTGTCCTCCCCATGAGAAATTGGGGTGGTTCCTCCATCCAAGATTATATGTAGAACTATACGGGGTTTTTGCTTGGTTAAAAGGAGGTCTAATATTATTGCCCATATAGTCAACATGCTCTTGTACTGAAGGTTCATAACTAGGCATTCCACTACATGAAGGGTCCCATTGTTGAGGTGCCATGGAGGGTTATGCTAAGGCAAGGTTATCCATCTTTTGGTGAAGCTTCTCCACTTGAATGGCTAAGGCGGTGACAACATCCACTTCAAACATTCATGTGGGCTTACTAGGCCTTTGTCTTACGGTAGTCCATTGATAGTTGTTCATAGCCATATCTTCTATAAACTGCTGAGCCTCTTCAGGTGTCTTGTTATTCAAAGTGCCTCCACTAGCCGCATCTATCATCTATTTGGTGGCTGGATTGAGACCATTGTAGACGGTCTGAATCTGAAGCCATGAAGGTAGTGCATGGTGGGGACATCTCCTCAAAAGGTCCTTGAATCGTTCCCATGTGTTGTATAATGATTCAGATTCCAATTGCATGAACGTAGAGTTGTCATTCCTTAGCTTTGCAGTCTTTGCCGGTGGGAAATACTTCATCAAAAACTTCTCAACCATCATATCTCAAGTAGTACTCGACCCTCTAGGTAATGAATTCAACCATTGCTTTGCCTTATACCTTAACGAGAATGGAAACAATCTCAATCAAATGGCATCGTTGGAAACACCATTGATCTTGAATGTGTCACATATCTCCAAGAATCCGGCCAAGTGGGTGTTAGGATCCTCATCTTGCAGGCCATCATACTGGACATACTGTTGAACCATCTGTATAACACTAGGCTTCAACTCGAAGTTATTGGTGATTATTGGCGGTCTAACGATGCTTGACCCAGTTCCTTGGAGATTAGGTCTAGCAAAGTCAGACATAGTTTGCTCATTCTGGTTGGCCATGGTGTCCAAATTTTTCGGTTGATTCTGTCCTTGGTCAACTGTTTCTTCTTCTAATCGTTCGTTTGAAATGTCTGTGGTATTAACTCCCACGTCTCTTTGGTTAGTGTTATGAATAATTCGCTCAGGTTCAGGATGAAATGGTGCTAGCCCAGAATTTCTGCCCCTGGTCATAGACTAACAGACTACAAAACAGAGATTAAGCGATATAATTATTCCATACTAATTTACAATTATATATTACTAAACAAAAATTGGTAGATTAATAAAGTTTAGGCTTTCCAAATATTGAAATCGAGTCCCCGGCAACGGCGCCAAAAACTTGATGAATTCTTTTGCTAACAAGTAATAACTTGATGCGGATTCATTCTACACTCTTGTATAAACTATATAGATGGCCATAAACTAGATTGAATTAACTTTCAGGCAAGTGCACCTATCAATCATAGTATAGGAGAAATCTACATCTCGTGTCGTATTCCACAGGGCCATTTCAAATACTCGTACTCACCCTCACTCTATTATCATACCTATAATTAAAATTGACATATAATCTAAATTAACCTAACTATGACTATTTGAATAAATAAACATTGAAGGAATAAAGATGATAAAAAGCCGAAAGCTTATGAGCAATTACATGAAAATACTCGTTCATTAACTCAATTCTATGTAATCATGAAATAATAAGACTATCAAATTTGTTGTATTGTAAACGGTAAACATCTATCGAATTCTCTCTCCAGCAATTCAAAATCTAAACCTAAGTTAGTAAATTTTCTCTCGAACAATTTACAACACTCAAATTTGCATTAATGGAAGTACCCTATCTACTACATAAATTCATGAAATCCTATCTCTAAAATACCATGAATCCATTTATTCGTATTCTAATTATTCAAACAACATATCTCTCGATCATGAAATTTGAATTACAAAGAGATCTAACACCAAAATATGAACATGTAAACATCATCACAAATATTCAATTTCTCAATCTAGAGATTTGCAATTCATGTAAAACAAATAACCAAATCATAATTAGGATAAAACTCTTTGTTTGTAAGCCTACATATAAATAAAATACCACAAATTCGATGAAAACAATACGATACATGATTAACAAATTGTTCCAAATTAAAGTTCATGAAAAATAAAAGATAAATAAAGTTGAATCACTAAGAGATATGGAATATTAAAAGGGATTAATGAAAGATTAAATACATACAAAAATACCCTTCAAATCGTCCTTCTCTTGGATGCTCCACTTCGTGCTCCAGAAGTCCTCCCCAATGAAAATGATCCAAAAGTCCTTTCTAATTTTTCAACAGGTTTTTTATAGTCTCCTAGCAAACATGGTCGTACACGGGTTCCAACACGGCCGTGTGCCAGGTCGTGTTGACAGTTCCAGGGCAGTTCCACACGAATAGGCGTGTCTGGTAGTGGGTCGTGTCAGATGACAAGGGTACTGACACGGTCGTGTTGGTCTTCATGTTCTTCAGACACGGGTGGGTTAGCAGTCGAGGTCAAATGGACACTGGTAGGTACACGGGCGTGTGCCAACCCGTGTGAGTCTCTATCTTCTGCTTCCAGTTTCTTCAATTCCAGCCCACATAGGACACGGGTATGGACACGGGCGTGTGCCTACCCGTGTGGGCCCAATTTTTGTCCTGTCATCAACCATGTTGACTTCGTGAACTCCTCTGTTTGCTCCAAGACTTTTAGTTCCATTGGTTTGCATTACCTGTATTTGAAAAATGAAAGAATAAATAGATAGCTTAATACAAGGAATAACCAAAAAACCTAACTGTGCTCTCCTATTCATCATAAGACAATTTCTCAACTATTCTCGCGAAATTACTACACAAAGAGATAGAAAATAGTAGACATGATTACAATTATGATAGTAAAAAGCCTATCATAATCGCACTCATCAACCACGCTATAAACTGAATATTAAGTTCAATTGAGTAATCAATGAGAGTTATCGAGGCAAGATTTCTAGCTCTGAGTATTTCAAGGTTTTTGCAAAATCACTGAATGCCTCGTTCTTAAAATAACTCTCAGGTATTTTGGGTGAACTTGGAAGATGAAAGTACTAGCTTCGAAAAAAATAATCTCCAACCTCTTTTGGGTGAAGAATTTCCCTCATGTGTTGGAAACAATTTTCATGGTTGAAATTCAAGGAAGAATGTGCCCTCTAACGAGATTATCAGATTCGATCTGATGCAAACAATCGAATTGATATTTATTCTCGGAAGAATAATAAAGGTATAATTCATAATAAGCCTCCTGATTCGAGTAAGCTGTGATCGAAAGGCCCAACTGAATTATTATCAGATCTTAATAATGGGTTAAACTCAAAGAAGCCTCCAAAAAAACTGAAATGAAACTGAGCATGCCTACCAAGAATGGAGATGGAACTGAACTTGCCTCCTGAGAACGGAGATGGAACTGAACTTGTCTCCTGAGAACAGAGCTGAAACTAAATTTTCCACCTATGAACGGAGATGGAACTAAAGCCTACTAATGAAGTGATTGGACTACTAACTATTTTCGTTATGATTTATTCCAGTCTCGTACTGGTCCTGTTCCTTTATTTCAATTCAGTACTTCCTTTTTAGTACTGCAGTCTCGTACTGGTCCAGCTTATTTACTTTCAGTTCAATTTAGTTCATTTCTTTTAAATACTATTTCAGTCTTGTACTTCTCCAATTCCTTCCAGTACTTACTTTCAGTTCTTTTAGTTTAGTACTACTCCAGTTTTGTACTAGTCCTATTTCATTACAGTATTTCAATTCTGCAGCTTATATTCTCAGTAGCTCTTATTATCGCACTTTTATTCTTGTAATTTACCATTTTGAGCACGGGTTCTGCCCTGACGAGCAAGCTTCTGTTAGTTGAGTCTTAGTTGGGGATAACGGGAGTTGAGGTATTTCTCCCTGGTTAGCTCCAAATAAAGTGCTCCCATACTCCTTGTTGAAAGTTGAGTTGAATGATGCCTGTCCGAATTAATTAAAGTATAGTAGGATAGACTGCCACAGACCCATCGCATACTAGCAAAATTAATTAATTTGATTGCTTATAAATTATTTGTAGTGAATTGTGGCGGTGCGAGAAGTTTGACGACTCAAGGCGACAGGGAGATATGTACCGCGGGTGACCTGCCATTACGTTTTTTCCCGTTAGCCTTCCTCCACTGGTCGACCAAAATGTTGAATCGATGTATGTCGCTCTCACCCAAGAGTATACCGGGTTGTATATTAGGGCCTGGGTTGTGCAGTACGATCATCCCCAGAAGGGCAGGACTGGCCACTATCATCGACGACCACATCAGTGAGGCTCGCAGGGCTCTCTACCCAGCTTAAAGAGAAGCAGTCCATATTATATTGACATAGGGTGTGTGTGCGGCTGTGACTGATTGCGGTATGCGCGCGGCTGTGAATGCCTAAGGTGTATGCGTGATTGTGAATGCTTGTGGTGTGTGCGTGACTGTGAATGGCTATGGTGTGCGTGCGGCTGTGAATGCATGCGGTGTGTCCGCAACTGTGAATGCTTGCAGTATGTGCGAGGTTGTGAATACTTTCGGTATGTGCGCGACTGTGAATGCCTGCGGTGTGTGTGCAGCTGTGAATACCTGCGGTATGAAAAAGGTTGTGAATACCTTGTGTGTTAATGTGCTAGTGGAGATTTAATTATAACTGATGTATACTGTTGTTGCTATTCCAGTTATATAATGATGCACCTCCCTTTATGGTTGCTCCTAGCTTATATATAAAACGATGTATTAACTCTCTCATACTTCAGCTATCTACTTTATTGGGTGTGTGAGCTCGTCCCCAGGATATGGATCCAGTTGGAGATTTGTTTCCACTTAGCTCTGTGACTAACGGTTATTTTAATAACCATTCATAGGAGATGGAGCATCGTAGTGACTAGCTATCACGGTATATTACACCAGCTGATAAGATTACCCGAGTAGAGGCACCACCGTTGTCTCTAGAGTTTCGAGACATGAGTACTAGCAAGCAGGATTGAGAATGTGAGGAGTTTAGAGTATACATACAACTATATCCTACGGGCATGATGTGTAAACAGTGGCTACGGCCTTTGCGTTATCCATATATATATATATATATATATATATATATATATATATATATATATATATATATATATATATATATATATATATATATATATATATATATATGTGTGTGTGTGTGTGTGTGTGTGTGTGTGTGTGTGTGTGTGTGTGTGTTGTGGCATCCTGCTAATGCTTCTGCAATACTCAGTGATGTGATGTGAATGTTGTGATTCAAGCCGAGCAAGGAGAGCAACTAGTGCTTATTAGTATGGGTTATTACCCCTTAAAGAGCACTGGGTGGACGTCTTGGGCAAGTAAGATCCCCTCTGGCCTGACAAAGGCAAAGGTTGGGGGGGGGGGGTCTTACACCTTCCTTAGGACAATTTCTCATAGAACCTTTCCCAGATTCCGACGACCTTCACCGGTCGATTTTCCTCACCCACAAATAATTAGAAAAAAAGAAAATATAATAAGAGAGTAAAGAAGATTTAAAGTGATTCTCCATCAAGACCACTCCTCCATTGAGCAGTGCATGACCGGTGTTAAAGATCTTTATTCTATTACACCCGATCAACTCCTTTTGTTCATTGTAGTTCTTTGCTCACCAGAGATCTTCGTGCGCGAACGGGAGGGAGGCGACTTTCTCTTCCTTCAATGGAGATGGTGGAACGTTGCTCTAAGACGGCTCACGAACCCTAGAATCAGAATATATCTCTCTCTCTATGTATACAAAAAAGGGGCACGCTTTTTATATCTTGAGAAAATAAGCTACCACTGGCGGTAGAGATAGTACCCAATATTAGGTCAATGCACGTTGATGTGACAGCTATCCAACCGATATGGAAAAATATCCAAAAATAATATTTTCCGCTTTTTTGAGCTATCGCGGCGCGGTATGTAGCTATCGCCAGACGGTAGCATGCTTACTCGACACTCATTGAGAGATCTAGCACGTCGTGGTAAGGCTAGCGCCACATGGTAGGTCATAGAATGCCTGTCCTGAATTAATTCCAAAGCGAGCGCTAGCGGTAGTGCTAGTGCTCGATGGTAGGTCCAGAACTTGATTTTCTCATTCTTTTGTACCTATAAACCTGCACATTATACCAAACACTCGTATGATCAAATACAACACGAGATTTGATATTGTCAAACTAATGAGGTATGAACCATAGACTCCAACAAATTCACCTTTTTGATAATATCAAATTCCGTTCATGAGATATAATGGTATAGTGTAATTAAACCAGTAAGTGTGAAATATAGCAGGTTGAACTAATCAAAATAGAAATGATCAGAATGGCTCCCCCTACAGATGTGCTCCCCCTATGTGTGGGCTCCCCATACATGAGATCTTCCCGCGGGTGACTAGAACTCAACACTCATCTAGCATAGGATATACTCATGAACACTCACTTCTACCCCTTTGGATATTATTGAAAGGGGTCGGGGATTAACAAACCTATCTCGTGAACACTCACATCTCTCCTTATGTCATGAGACACTAAAGAGATGAGAGAACGAGCACATATACACAAAAAATCATAAGCAATAGGGTAAGAAATTGGAGCGGAACATCATGAATAGAGACATACCAAAACAATCAGTTGATTTGACAAGTTTTTCAGAGTAAAAGAAATTTGGACATCATAAGTGAAACTAAAGGCATGACGATTTGGAGTACAATGCTAAGAGATTTATAAAGTTAATAAAGTGTAACATTGTAAGCGTCAGGAATAGAAATCGTGTACTAGTACATATGTGTTATATGTTGAAATTTGTGAAGTGAAAGTGGGTGAATGGAGCACTTGGACCTATCCACGCGGACTACACGGATAGGGTTGGCGGAAAGCTAGGTCGACAGGGATGTTGTAGACGGTTTGCTATGTAGCGGCCTGGGCGGTCTATTAGTGCGGACTACGGGGACAGCAGCGGTGGTTAGCCAGGCCGGCTTGTGCCCAGTAGGCAGTTCGATCCCAGGAAGTAACCGGGCTGATAGAAACTCTATCCACGGAGTCCGACAAGAAGCGGACTGGAGAACTGGAGCTCGGCAGATTGGCTTGGCAGAAGCCTTGGTCTTGCTCTAGTGAAGCGGCAAGTGGAAGCCGCGGAGATCGCCAGTCAGTGCAGGCAGGTGCTGGAGGTTGTCGGGTTTGGCTTACTGGATCGAGCGTCCGCCAGTAAGTGCGGACTGGCCCTTGTGGCCAGTGGTGTGGACTTGGTTGGTTCTGAACCAAGTCCATGTTTGGCTCAGTCCGAGTAGATCGCGTAGTGGAGCGCGGACTGCTTCTCAGTCCGCTAAGCTCGGCAGAAGTGTTGTATGCCTTGGTTGTGAGTTTGGGAGAAGCGGACTGGAGATTGTGTCCGCAATTGTGCGCGGACTGGAGCTGGAGTCCGCTGAGTCCGACAGCTGCCTTGCTGGCATGGTCGTAGACTCGAGATATGCGGACTAGAGCAGTCTGCGGAAGATGCGGACTGGAAGTGTCTGCTGTGTAAGCAGACTGAAGCAGTGTCTGTTGAGTCTGGTAGGTGTCTTGGTGATAAGGCAATGGACTCAGGGTATGCGGACTGGAGTTGTCTGCAGGGATATGTAGACTAGAGCGGTCCGCAATATGAGCGGACTTGAATGTGTGTCCGCTGAGTCCGGCATTTGCCTTGGTGACAAAGCCGTGGGCTCGGGATGTGTGGACTGAAGCTTTGTGTCCGCTGAGTCCGGTAGGTGCTTTGATTGTGAGGCTGTTGACTCGGTATAAGCGGGCAGGAGTTGTGTCTGCGGATTGGCGGACAATGTTGCTGCGGAGTCCGGCTGTGGAGGTCATGGCTTAGCCCTCGACGACAAGGTGGACTGGTGTTGTTGTCCGGCCTTAGTGATGTCTTGGTGGCTTGGCCCTTGGCGACAAGGCAGAGTGGCGATTGTGTCCGGCCTTGGAGAAGCTATGGTGGACGCTTTCCTGTATACTGGCGGTGGACTGGAATGTATCCGCGAACTGCAGAGATGTCTTGCTGCGGGATGTGGCGGTAATCCTATCGGCTAGGGTGGTGACCACACTCATCATCATGCCTATAAATAGGACCCATGTCACATCAGGAATAGTAACCTGAGAAAATGAGTGAACAATAAGTGAGCTCGCAACAGTTGCTGCGGACTGGACTTTTGTGTCCGTGCGGTTTGATTGAGTTGACCAAAGTTATTCTGTGCAGGTTGTGCGGATAGCGCTGGAAAGCCAGGACTTGGCTCTGATTGCGGTCAGGGATAGTGCGGACACTGCGGTTAAGCAACAGAAGATAAACAGCAGGTCGCGGACAGCGACCAGACAGTCTTCTCTTTGGCAACTTGGTTCGAGGTTCAATAAGTCGCCTGCTTCAGGGGGACTGTTATTTTCGGCATCACAGCTTGTGCGGTCTGGTGGCTAGGAGACCTTGCGGTTAGGAGGCTTACAGATCGGTGGCTAGAGCTAGCATTGGAATAAGGGGTAGTCTGTGCGGCTTAGGTTACGGTCTGGCGACCTGGCGGTTTGAGCGGACTCCACAGCAGTAGACCGGCAGCTTGATGTTTGAGTTTGTGCGGCTTGTGTTAACTTATCTTGTATTTGTAGTCTCTGCTTTCCCTTGGATGGATGTTTTGTGAAGCATGTCTCGCCATGTATGTCTCGCTGGGTAAAGAAGATTGCTGTGAATCAATAAAGACTCTTGTGTTGCATGTGTTTTCTGATTGATTGGATTTAGTTGAGATTACCCCTGCTCACTCCAAGGTCCAGGGAAATTTCCGCATGATCAAGGTGTGATCTTGATAGCGCTGAGAATATTAATTTGGCATCAGGCTATCTTGTTGACCACCTGGAGAAAATTCAACATGGTATCAGAGCCAGGTTGTTGAATTTCAACATGGTATAAGAGCCATGTTGTTGAATTTTAACATGGTATCAGAGCTGGATTGGAGTGGATAAGCAGTGATCAACTGAAGTGGTTGTTGCACTTGTGAAGAGGGAACCAGTAGTTGAACATGGCAGTGGAAGATGCAAGTTGTCTTGGAATTGATCTCCTTATAGAGAAGAACTTTGATAGGTGGAAGTCTTGTATGGAGAGCTTTCTTCTTGGCGAGGACCTTTGGGTGGTAGTATGCGGAGCAGAAAGACAAGAGGCTACTGCTGGCAATGCTGAAGAGATGAGAGCTTTGAAGGAGATAAATGCGAAAGAGGAGTCTATTCTCAAGCAGGTGATCTCATCGGAGCTCTTGGACCACATCAGTGGATGTCGGTCAGCTGCGGAGGTTTGGACTTCCCTTGATGGGTTGTTCAAGATGGAGATGAAGGTTGCTGCAGAGGATAGTCCTTCTACTTCATATTAGCAAGAGAGGAGTGTTTCTCCTAGGCATGATGGGAAGAGGAAGGAAGGACCAAGGTGCTATAAATGCAAGCAACATGGTCATCTCAGGAAAGAGTGCAAGGTCGTCTTGCTCTCGGCAAACGTAGCTCATGTTGGGAGTAAGGAGAAGAACTTAGTTGGGACTTCAACAAGTTCAGGTGTTGATCGGATGAAGGCCAGTGATAATGCAACTATCTTGCATGAAAGACTGGGGCATGTAGGGATGGACAAGCTGAAAGCAATGATGGTAAGAAGACTCATAAGAGGATTGCCTAGATTGTCATCATATGGCAATGGTCAGGGGTGTGCGGGATGTCATCATGGTGAAGCTTATCGCTTTATGGTTGATAAGGCACAATCCAGATGTGAAGCACCTTTGGAGGTTCTCTATTGTGCTCTGGTTGGATCGACCGTCACCGCCAGTCTTGGAGGCAGTAGCTACATGATGATATTGGTTGATGACTATTTAAGGTATACTTGGGTATACTTCATGAAGGCGAAGTCGAACATGATGCACTTGTTTGTGTAGTTCAAGAATCTTGTGGAAGGCCAGCTTGGCCTGCGGATCAAGAAGTTGAGGACAATCATCGGTGGTGAGTTTGGCTCAACTGAGTTCTCAAACTTTTGCAGAGAGCATGAGATCTGGAAGGAGCTTTCTTGTGGACATACTTCACAGCAAGGTGGTGTTGCAGCTCGGATGATCTGTTGGTTAAAGGAGACCTGCAAGTGTTGGCTTCAGAGTAAAGGCATTCCTAAGGCTCTTTGGGCGGAAAGGATGGCATGTGCTGCTCATGTCATCAATCGGATGCCTCTTAGTACGATATATATGAAGACTCCTTATGAGCTGATGTTTGGGGTGAAGCCTAGTGTAAAGCACCTACGGGTGTTTTGATCTACCTGCTACGTACACACTCCGGTTGCTCTCAAAATGAAGCTAGTATTTGTTGGGTATGATGAGCAGAGAAGAAGATGAAGGTGTATGGATCCTGCGACGAAGAGGCTTATCATGTCGAGAGACGTTGTCTTTGATGAGCTGACATCGTATTGGGATAGCTCATATGTGGAGCTAGAGGTGAGCAGGTCAGATGGTGGGCTGAAGGAGGCTGCTGCTAAGGTTCAGTTGGAGCTGCCTGAGTCACCAGGAGCTTCGGGTTGTTCTAACTCCGGGGAAAAGGCTTCAGGGTCGGGAAGTAGGGGGAACAATACGCTAGGAGCTTCTGGCTCGAAGGCGGAGGCTTCCGGTTCAGGAAGCAGGGGAGCGATGTTCCAGGTAGTTCTTGTTCGAGAGCGGAGACTTCTGGTTCAGGTAGCAGGTGGAGCGTTGCTCCAGGTGCTCCTGGTTCCAGTGAGGAGGTGTCTTGTTCTGGAAGCAAGGGGAGCATTGTTCCGAGTTTGCCCGAGAACGGAGCTGGTTTAGGAGCAGTGGAGGTGGGTAGCCATGATCAGGTTCTTCGGAGATCGAAGAGGATCAGTAAGACACTAGCTTGATATATCGAAGGGAACACAGCGAGCTTGGTCTCATGTTTCTTTGCTAGCCCTCAGATCGAGCGAGTACCTTATAGCTGTGATGACACCACTAGAATCAAGGAGGTGGTTGACACCAAGGCTGAGGAGGTGACTAGTCTAAGAGGTGACGAGGCTTGGGCTCTTGTGCCCAAGGTAGTGGGTGATACTCCTGTGATGCATAAGTGTAGGTTGAAGCTGAAGAAGAATGCAGAGGGAAGCATGGATCCTTTTTGGAGATGCTGGAGGGCTCCCTCATGGTCCATGATATGCGGGGCGAGGACTATGTCTTGGACATCTCTTCGTAGATGCTATCAGAGGGACCAAGTGTAAGGTTACGGGAGCTGCTGAAGTTATTCACCACTTCTCACTTCATGGGGAGTGTTGAAATTTGTAAAATTAAAGTGGGTGAATGGAGCACTTGGAGTTATCCGCGCGGACTATGCGGATAGGGTTGGCGGACAGCTAGGTCAACAGGGATGTTGCAGAGGGTTTGCTCTGTAGCTGCCTGGGTGGTCTGTTCGCGCGGACTACACGGACAACAGTGGCAGTTAGCCAGGCCATCTTGTGCTCAGCAGGCAGTTGGATCCCAGGAAGTAACCGGGCAGATAGAAAGTCTATCCGCGGAGTCCGGCAAGAAGCAGACTGGAGAACTGGAGCTCAGCAGATCGGCTTGGCAGAAGCCTTGGTCTTGCTCTGGTGAAGCGGCAAGTGGAAGCCGCGGAGATCGCCCGTCAATGCGGTCAGGTGCTGGAGGTCGCCTGGTTTGGCTGACTGGATCGAGCGTCCGTCAGTAAGTGCGGACTGGCCCTTGTAGCCAGTGGTGTGGATTTTGTTGGTTCTGAACCAAGTCCATGTCTGACTCAGTCCGGGGAGATCGCGCAGTGGAGAGCGGACTATTCCTTAGTCCACCAAGCTCGGCAGAAGTGTTGTGTGCCTTGGTTGCGTGTTTGGGAGAAGCAGACTGGATATTATGTCCGCAACTATGTGCGGACTGGAGCTGGAGTCCGCTGAGTCCGATAGCTTCCTTGCTGGCATGGTCGTGGACTCGGGATATGCGGACTGGAGAAGTCTGCGAAAGATGTGGACTGGAAGTGTCTGCTGTGTAAGCAGACCGAAGCAGTGTCCGCAGAGTCCGGTAGGTATCTTGTTGATAAGGCAATGGACTCAGGTTATGCGGACTGGAGTTGTCTATAGGGATATGCAGACTAGAGCTGTCCGCAGTATGAGCAGACTTGAATGTGTGTCCGCTGAGTCTGGCAGTTGCCTCGGTGGTGAAGCCATGGGCTCGGGATATGCGGACTGATGCTTTGTGTCCGCTGAGTCCGGCAGGTGCCTTGATGGCGAGGTTGTTGACTCGAGATAAGCGGGCAGGAGCTGTGTCCGCGGATTGGCGGAAAATGTTGCTGCGGAGTCCATCTGTGGCGGTCCTGGCTTGGCCCTCGGCGACAAGGCGGACTGGTGTTGCTGTCCGGCCTTGGAGATGTCTTGGCATCTTGGCCCTTGGCGACAAGGCAGACTGGCGATTGTGTCCGGCCTTGGAGAAGCTATGGTGGACGCTTTCCTGCACAGTGGCGGCAGACTGAAATATATCCGCGGACAGCGGAGATGTATTGCTGCGGGATGTGGCGGTAATCCTATCGGCTAGGGCTGTGACCACACTCATCATCGTGCCTATAAATAGGACCCATGTCACATCAGGAATAGTAACCCAACCTGAGAAACCGAGTGAACAGTAAGTGAGCTCGCAATAGTTGCTGCGGACTGGACTTTTGTGTCCGCGCAGTTTGATTTAGTTGACCAAAGTTGTGTTGTGCAGGTTGTGCGGATAGTGCTGGAAAGCCAGGACTTGGCTCTGATTGCGGTTAGGGACAGTGCGGACTCTGCGGTTAAGCAACAGGCGGAAAACAGCATGTTGCGGACAGCGACCAGGCAGTCTTATCTTTGGCAACTTGGTTCGGGGTTCAATAAGTCACCTGCCTCAGGTGGACTGTTCTATTCATCATCGCAGCTTGTGCTGTATGGAGGCTAGGCGACCTCACAGTTAGGCGGCTTACAGATCGGCGACTAGAGCTAGCATTGGAATAAGGGGTAGTCCGCGCGGCTTGGGTTGCGGTCTGGCGACCAGGCGGTTTGATCGGACTCCACAGTAGTAGACCGGCGGCTTGATATTTGAGTCCGCGTGGCATGTGTTTACTTGTCTTGTATTTGTAGTCTCTGCTTTCCCTTGGGTGGTTGTTTGGTGAAGCATGTCTCGCCATGTATGTCTTGCTGTGTAAAGAAGATTGTTGTGAATCAATAAAGACTCTTGTGCTGCATGTGTTTTCTGGTTTATTGGCTTTAGTTGAGATACCCCCTGCTCACTCCAAGGTCCAGAGAAATTTCTGCGGGATCAAGGTGTGATCTTGATAGTACTGAGAATATTAATTTGCCATTAGGCTATCTTGTTGACCACCTGGAGAAAATTCAACATGGTATCAAAGCCAGGTTGTTGAATTTCAACATGGTATCAGAGCCAGGTTGTTTAATTTTAACACTATAGGCATATAATATAGTGAATGTCCAATACTTATGCATGGAAGCGTTAGATAGAGAAATCACATGTCTACATGTAAAATCAAAAGAAAACATCAAGTAGAAATAATCTTTAGTACATGCTTTATCTCAATAAATCAATATGCTAGCACAAGAGAAATAAAGTGAAAAATTATGTCACATTGCTATCTACTTCATACCAAGATTCAAATAAGGGACGCCAACTTAAGTTTTAGTCTTTGCACAAGATTGAAACGATTCTTTTGACCAAGATGCTTATCCTCACAATGCTTATGAAGACTTATCAGGAGGAGTGAGTAGTGCTTGAGGGGTATCCTTGACACATGATTTGATAACATATAATGTACTCAATTTTTTCACTATCATTTTTATACCCTTTTTGAGTTCAAGGACCCCAAATCAATCAAAATCTACCCACATAGATAGATACACTTTAACTTGTATACAAAAGACTTATGTACTAGAATTTTTGCACAAAGTTCTAATTGTATATAAAAATAGTAACATCATGACATTAATTGTTCAAGTTATTTCTAGCATGTTAGACACAATATCACGAGTTATAGCATGTACGCATGAATTTCTACATGAGTGTATTTTCTAGGAATGTGTGACCAGTGTAATGTCATTATGCTACATAAATCCTCACATATACCTAGAGCCATATCAACATGCATTATCCTGTCCAGTCTCACTCAGTAGCTAAGTACATATAGATTCAACACATCATGACATAAACAGATAATGTTAACATGGATTAATAATCCAAAATCAAACATTGTACTAATCGTTATGCTTTAGATTCTTGTTATGTATGTCCTTAGAGTGAACAATCCACAGTTTTTTTTGTATTTTGGGTTTCTTTATTTTTTGTTTTAATAAAAGGATTAAATAACACAAACAAAGCAAACAAAAAAAAGGTGATTTGGAGTTTTGTGATTTTTCATTTTTTATTTTCGATTATAAGATAAACGAAACAGACAAAAGAAAACAAAAGCAGAAACACTTAAACCAAACCAAAAAAATGCACCCGACTTACCGTCAGCGCTAGGGCTTCCGTGCAGCAGTAACTCACAGAAATAAAAAAAAATGAAAAATACACTGACATCAGTAGATGATCCATCACGATCAAACAGCGAGATCCAAAATGCCTAGTTCTAGTCAAAGTAAAGAAAAATGAGTATCGTGGATGGGTTTGGTAAAGATATCAGCAAGTTGATCATCAGTTCCAATGAAGCTCACTTTCATATTCTCTTTCTTAATGTGATCTGGATAAAGTAATGACGAACGCAGTATGTTTGGAGCAAAAGTGGTGTAATGGATTATTCATCAAGTATATCACACTCTTGTTATCGTACATAAGGTCAACATGCTTAAATCTGAGGTCAAAGTCCTCTAACATCTGTGACATCCAAAGTGCTTACGCACAACAACTCCCTAGAGCTATATACTCTGCCTCAGTAGTGGAGAGGGCAACAGAGTTTTGTTTCCTGCTAGACCATGACACTGGAGGTGGACTGATAAGTCCAAATTTTACACTGATTTTTAGACTCATCTAGGCCAGTTTTATCGTCTTAGCACTGCACTTGAAAGCTATTACCGCTTATATTTGTTTATTTGCTTATTTCATGATTAAGTGCACTGTATGCCCGTTTCTGTGTGCTTTATTTGTTTCTGTGTTTTTGTTGTTCTTTAGTCTTGTCTTGGGAATGTGGTGTGCACATTTGGTGGCCTATCTGCCTCTTCTTGCTGGTGCAGGGTTCGTGTGCATGCTCCGAAACCGCTCGGGAGACCCTGACGATGCAGGAATACTGTGCACGACCACTGGACTTATTGTGCATGACCACTGGTCGCGCGCCACCAATCGTGCGCATTATATTCTCATTTTTCCTAATTCTGCCCGGGTAATCGCACGAGCACTGGCCGTAGTGCGCACGACCACTGGTCGTGCGCCACTGCTCGTGTGTGTTTACCCCTTGCTTTCTGCAATTCTGTCCCTGCCAATCGCACAATCAGTGGATTTAGTGAGTACGACCACTGGTCGTGCCCCACTAATCATGTGCATTTATGCTGATGTTTCTATCCAGGTTGCAGGTCTAATTAGAAATGACGCACGATCATAGACCGACAGTGCGCACGACCACTGGTCGTGCGCCACTGATCGTGCGCTCTGCTTTTGCTGCCTCCGTATTTAAGGCCCTACTCCGCGATTTTGGTCAACGCCCGTCATTTGCTGCAATCGGGGAGTGCGCGGGAAGCGCCATTTTACTTCTCCAGCTGCTCCATCACCTCCACCTTCATCGAGAGTCAATAGCCGGCTATTCTGAAGCTTTTCAACCTCTCCGGCAAAGCTCCCGGCCATTGACGACTTCAACTCCAAGTTTTCCACCGGAGTTGGTGAAGAAGACAACCTAGAGAATGGACTCAAAGGACTTCGAGGTGACAGCTCGTTGGTACCGGAAGCCTCCTCGGACTAAGCCCGGAAGCGGATTGACAACTCGCTATTCCGGCCACATCCCGCGGTGGATCTTCACCCTCTATTGGTTTACCCCTCTTCCCCTTCCTCTGTTGTATAGGATGACATACATTGTAATGAACTACATATTATATTCTATATCTAATGGGATGTTTGTAGTTTTCTTATGCTTGTGAGTAGTGTTTGTGAATGCGCCTCGCCCACTCCACATCCACTTCATACCCGTGTCTCACCCGATTGCACTCCACATAAGAACACTTGCATCCATTAGCTTTCCGTCCACTTGCCCAACCGAAGTTCAGCATCGCGGCCGATACACTCACTTCACCTTGCGAAGCGGTGCCTTCGACCCGCATAGCTTTTATTAGTTTATTAGATCAAACAACCACATCTCTCAAGTCCCCTTTTTACTCCTTTTCTTATTATAACCCTCATAATAATATTTTCTGAACTGTTGTCACTCTATGCTAATTGCATTCCTCAAGAGACCGACACTCGGGGATTTATTCCCAAACTTTATTACTTGTGTGACCGGTGTGCTTGCCGATTTACACGCATCAAGTTTTTGGCGCCGTTGTCGGGGAGTTTGAAATGATAGAGCGACTCAGGATGACTGAAAATTTTGTTATAAGAGTTAGTGTTTTTGACTACTATTTCCTTGTCTAGTGTTTGCCGCAGTGAATGCAGGGTCGAGCCATAAGAGATCTTGTCGCCTACGACCCAGAGATCGAACGTACTATCCTAGCACGAAGACGCGCCGCAGCCATCACTTTTGCCCCAATGGGAGACCAGCTGAATATTGATGCAGGCAACTGAGTTGGAGGGATACCTCATGGCGACAGAAATGGTGACGAAAATGAAGTGAACCCTCCCCCCGCACCATGAGGGATTACACTACACATACTGTCGGGAGCATATACCCCAGTTTCGGACCTGCTATCACCAACCAATAGTTCGAGATTAAACCAGTTATTCTAAATATCATTCGGAACAATGCTCAGTTCTCCGGAATGGCCACTGAAGACGACCATCTTCACATTGCAGAATTCTATGAAATTTGCACCACGTTCCGCTACGCTGGAATCCCAGACGAAACAGTCAAGCTCCGCCTCTTCCCTTTTTCATTAAGGGACAAAGCCAAGACATGGCTTCACTCCCTCCCACCTAGAACAGCCACCACCTGGGAGGCTTTGACCACAAAATTTCTAGCTAAGTTCCATCTGGTAGTATGGATCGTGAGCTTGAGGCGTGCAATAGCCAACTTCCGGCAAGCTGATCAAGAAAGTTTATCCGAAGTTTGGGAGCGTTTCAACAAGCTGCTGAGGAAGTGCCCTAATCATGGATTCCAAACATGGAACCTCGTCGAAAGTTTCTACTTAGCTATTGATCCCTACCACCGATCCATGATCGATGCCGCCTCCGGAGGAACAATCATGAATCTTGCTCCAGATGACGCTCTGAGAATCATACAAGACACCACCACCCACAGCGCTTACTAGACCACTGGACGAAACATCCCACGAAGCACAAGTGGAGTATTTGCCGTGGATATCCCCAAGCCCGTTGCCGCCGCCCCAGTGAAGGCAATTTCATGTCAAGGGTGCGGAATCACCGACCACCACAGCTTCGAATGCTTAGAAGTTAAGGTACTAGACGAATCTTCTTTTCTGAATGAGTCAGTTAATTTTGTAGCCAATCAAAACAGGGGAGTGCCTTACGGGAACACATACAACCCGGGGGTGAGAAACCACCCCAACTTTTCTGGGAACCCAAACGCTTCTGGCCAAAGATGGCAACCGGGGCAGCATCAAAACGATGTGTATGCCTCCAGAAGCCAACCGGGGCCGCCTCTACCGAATTATTCCCAAGGGCCCCCCGTCATTATAAAAAGTTCTTTGGAAGAGATGTTCGAGAAATTCGTTGAAATTTCCCAAACCAATATGACGAATCAAGCCGCCTCGATGTGCAAACTGGAGGCACAATTGGGCCAATTGGCCCAAGTGGTTTCCGAGCGCACCCAAGGCACCTTACATAGTAACATCGAAAAGATCCCCCATGAATAAGGTAAACGCCTTGGGGAGGAAAATTTGGGAAACCACAATGAACTCGTCATCAATTGTAAAATAAACAACGTCAAAACCCCAGCATTATTCGACTCCGGGGCGTCGAGCAACATCCTCACTTTGCAAGATGTTGCGAAGATGCACCTACAAGTCGACATTGAAAATCGTAAGTCGCTTATTTTAGCGAATGGCAATTTGGTTGACACTGAGGGAGGTGTTCGGGAAGTCGAAATCGAGGTTAACAAAAAAAGCATAACCACTGACTTCTAGGTTTTGGGACCAAGGGAAAATAACTCTATTCCTATATTGGGAGTCCCATTCCTGACAGCCAGTGGCGTATCCCTCAACTTTTCTAAAGGCCGTGTCACTTGGCCGACCGAGGATTCCACCCTCGATAACACCTCCATATATTCCTCTCCCATCCAAAATGACAATTTTCTGAGTAACACAGATACCAAGATAGATTCAGGACTCCCAACATTGGAAGAAGCACATCTGAAAGAGAAGACAAAGAAAGGAATCTCCTAGGAGGTAGATGAAAATCAAGAGCTATTGGTCAAAGAAGAGATCGAGTGTACCAAAGCCACGGCTACCTTTCTACTTCCAGCCAAATCTGTTTTTGAGCACGGCGAACCGAGTTTTATTGGGGAGAAATCCCTAGACACCTCTTTGTATAACACTGCTGATAACTCTGTTAAGCGATCTGTAGCTTGGGTAGATCCGGTCGCCGTCACGGTGCCAGACAAGACGCCGCAAACCACGAACACACGAACACCCACAGCCTACCTCCATTGGAAGTCTCCCATGGTGGAGAAACTGAAAGAGGCAAAGCGTTTACGCGACGAGCGCTACGCTGCCTTCCGACGCGAGAAAGAGTTCAATCAAAGTAACGGGAAAACCCCTAACCCCAATGCAAAAAGACAATCTACTGTCCCATCACACCCCACCGAGGAGCCTTACCACAAATCTGTTTATAGTTGATTGCACCACCATCATGCCACTTACCCTCCTCTTTCTGTTTTCTCGATGCTTTTATAACGCTGGTTTGCTCTGTTTTTATTTCCTCCTTTTTCTACTACAAAGAAGTCTCTATTATAACTGCTAATACAGGTATTTGGTCCACCTTAAGGATGGTAAACAAAAGGGCTTTCGGGAGACAACCCAAGTTGGAACGTTTGGTCCTATGCTGTGTTTTGAGTTATTTATATATATGTCTGTCCATATTTTATTTGGCGTGCATATTTTCATCGTAGGTGCAGGAATTTTTGAGGCGCGGCAACTTGGCCGCACTTGGACATCTCCTTGCACGACTGGTATGCTCAATTTTGAGCATAGGTACTTCCTACCCTAGCTATTTTTCCCATTTGGAATGCTTATTTTTACTAGTTTTCGAATTTAACTCTGGGGGGAGAACATGCATGTGGTCGATACACAACACATTCTGTTGCATACCAGTCTCTTGTTTAGTTATTTCATGATCTCTGTTGCACACACTGAGTCACCCACACGAGTGCACTCTTATCCACTCGTGCAGCTCGAGTCAAATGTATTGTTTTTGTGTAAACTTTAAAATAGTGATGCTGGCTTAGTATTTCAGGATCGAGTAGTTCGAAACTCATGCAGTGCTCCTAATCGAGTACTCATGGTTTGTGTAGAACTAGTATAGAGTTAATTTTTCTTTATGCTCGTAGATTTATATTTTTCTGCAGTCGTAAATATTGTTTGTACTACTCAAAATCTGAATCTGGAGTAATTGAATGATAATGTAGGAATGTGTGTAGCCGCCACTAGACTCGTATTGCTCGAGTCAGGAGGAAGGATCATCTTTCTCGGTGGCTAAGAACTTGCCCTTAGATACTCTTGAAGCATTGGTGCCCGATTAGTCAAGAGTGAACATGACGTAGGCCATCATTTTGGCTAGTTTGAGCCTTGTTTAGCATTTCCTACCCGTTAACCGTTGCATGCCAAATTTGTGCCTACCCCTTCTTTGATCCAGCTCCACTCATATTCACCAAGGCCTGAAGCTAATCCCACCATCGCAATCAAATGCTTGAGCTTGTTAGTGTTTACTATTTTGCTGATGTTGTGATATGTGGAAATCGTGTAATGTGGTGCTGAATTCATAAACTTTTTGATTGCTACGTTTGGGGATTGCAAACGCAGAAAAGAAAAAGAAGAAAAGCGAAAAAGAAAAAGAAAAATCTGAACGAATTGCTTTGAGAATTCTATCCCCATCCTATTTATTGATTTTGACTGGGTTAGGGCGTGTACACGCCTGATTTTCAAGCTCAGTCTAGGGGTGTGTTACCCGTACATTTCTAAGTGGCTGTATTGGTTTAGGTTTTTATTCGCTCGCTTTGGTTGCGTGTAGCCTTAATGTTTATCATTGACTACCAAACCTTAGCCTAAGCCCCATTCTCTCCTACAAGTCCTACTGATTCACGCTTGAGTCTAACCCGCGTCGTGGAGATAGTGTGAACATGCAAGCGTATGGTCCCCGACATTGGTGGATTCCTTTGGAGGTGATCCTGAGCCCCGATCTTTGGCAATGCTCACCTTAGTGGTCTGCCTACTTTCTTCCTACACATGATCGCAAGATTCTCCAGCATTCTAATTTTGAGCAATTACAATATTTATTTACGTCTGTCGAATAGTTTAAACTACGTAGTATAATTAAAAAGTTTTCTATTATATCTTTTATGTCATGATGTATTTGATTTCTCGTCTTACATTTTTTTGAAATTTCTGAGCCAGCTAGCTATTTTCTAGTTCACGGAGTGATGATTTGCTCGGGACGTGCAAATGGTTAAGTCTGGGGGTGTGATGAGTCCAAATTTTACACTGATTTTTGGACTCATCTGGGCCAGTTTTATCGTTTTAGCACTGCACTTGAGAGCTATTACCGCTTATATTTGTTTACTTGCTTATTTCATGATTAAGTGCACTGTAGGCCCGTTTCTGTGTGCTTTATTTGTTTCTGTGTTTTTGTTGTTCTTTAGCCTTGTCTTGGGAATGTGGTGTGCACATTTGGTGGTCTATCTTCCTCTTTTGCTGGTGCAGGGTTCGTGTGTGTGCTCCGGAACCGCTCGGGAGACCCCGACGATGTAAGAATACTGCGCACGACCACTGGACTTATTGCGCATGACCACTGGTCGTGCGCCACCAATCGTGCACATTACATTCTCATTTTTCCTAATTCTGCCCGGGTTGTAACGCCCCCACCTGTCACATGACATATAACGGTGGGTCCGGCCGGGGCCCCACGCCAAATATCACAGACAAGCGAAGGAATCACGTGTGGAAATCAAAATCTATGTGTATCCTTAACTCATTCCATTTTAGCGCAGTATATTTTATGTTAGCATGAACTCAAACCAGAATGTCCACCAATATATAAAGATCATATTTATATATATACCAACACCAGGAATGTATACAACTCACACACCCTGGCCTTATGGCCTTACAAGTTCCTCTTTTACACAACAATAATTTCATACATCGGCACGCAGGCCGGCCACACATGAAATCCAAACATAACTCTTCGCATGGCCTTCAAGGGCCTATAGCAGCAAGCTAGCCATTCCACTTATTCATGTCAAGCCGCGGCACCTGCAATGAGGCATCCACCAAAAAGTGGCAAAACAAAGTAACGGTCAGCAATTGGCTGACCCATTATAACGACCCTACCCCCTACCCGGGGTAGTGGTTCCTTCCCTGTATATAGTGCTCATCAAGTATCATCAAACAGCATAGATATATCATTTGCTTTATCCCGCTAGCAAACACATGACATCACAAACGCTGGAATCCACCAGACGTTCTGTGCACTCAGGGCACCTTCTTGGCGTACCGGAATCCACCAGTCATACACCGCCGATCCGAGGTTTTAACTTGTTGGTTGACCGGCCATAGTCCACCAGTCTCGCAAGCTGGCGACATCCCGCCCAAACCATACAGAGGTACAACCTCACAGCATCCAATAAACAACTAGAGTAGGTCGACCCACACCATGTGGTGTAGCACGCCGGGTTTATCCAAGCTCCCTAGGCAATGTCTACCCATCGACCCCCCCTCCTAATCCGATCGACCCACACCATGTGGTGCAGCAAGCCGGGTTTAACTCGGCTCCCCAAGCATTGCCACCAATCGATACCTACCTAACTAGATCAACCCACCCTAGTGGTGTAACAGGCCGGGTTTATCTCGCACTCCCCAGGCGTGCTACCAATTGATCATAACATAACTAGGAGCGCGTCACCAAAGCCTCCTCACATTCAGTATCACATCCATACATTCATCACAAGAGAAACCCATTTGTATCTCATCAAATCCACGGAGTCTTCTCCGGTTTACCCATGAACATCACCAATCCAGACTACCGGTCCAGATAGGCTTCACACAGCATGCCTATGCCGTACTCCATAATTCCGGCTCTAGATGCAGACTCAACAAAGGAATCACTTCCGCAAATCCACCTCTTGGTGGAGGATTCCAAGCACATGCATAAAGGAAGGACTTCGATGTCCAAGAAGGAGATCGTTACCCTTGAAGACCGCTTCGGCGCCATGAAGTAGCCGGATGGAAATCACCGCCTCGGCTTTGCCTTCATGAATCCGCTCTCGGATCTTCGCTACGCACTCCGCAGCTCCTACAGCAGCTGGTAGACTCCTCCCTTCCCTCTTGCCTTGGCCTTTCTTCTTCCCTTTCTTAAAAGAAATGAAGAAGAAGAAGAAGATGAAAAGAGGGGTTTAAATCCCCTTTTTCTCGGCCTTCACAATACCTGGACAGAGCCCAACCATTGGATCCAGGAAGAGGGAAACAAACGGCTCAGATTTGGCCAGAAAAGCTTGAACACGGCCTGACACGCCCTGTGACACGCCCGTGTCACAGGCCGTGTCCCTCTAAGCGGCAGACAACCGACTCAATCCAGCCAATACACGGTCGTGTGACACGCCCGAGTCACGTGTCGTGTTCCCGACACACCCTCAGACATGCCCGTGTTTGAGGCCGTGTGCCTCAACGAAAATAATCCCAAAATAACCCGAGACTTCACACGTCCTGGCACACGCCCGTGTTCCGGGCCGTGTGCACCTGGACACACCCGTGTCCCGCAAACACGCCCTAGCTCGAAACGTCGAGTTGAGTTCGACGACCACTGACACTCCCTATGACATGCCCGTGTCACAGGCCGTGTCCTCACTCGACACTCGACACTCGACGATCGTCGAGCAAAATTCGTCGACATCAAGGCCGATCGTCGACACGGCCTCGACACACCCTGCGACACGCCCGTTTCGCAGGCCGTGTCCGCTGTGTCGACTCCAAATTTCATCGACTTCACGACTCGACACAACCCAGGCCTGACACGCCCTGGGACACGCCCGTGTCCCAGGCCGTGTCACCCATGCTTGAACCCAATTTTGCTCAAATTGATCCGCTTAACTTCTGGGTGTTACAATCCTCCCCCCCCCCCCCCCTTCAAATAATTTCGTCCTGGAAATTTGACTTCAATCAGCCAACCAGCATCATCAAAGCTTACACCACAAGCCTCCGCACAAACTAACAAACATACAACACAAACAAACATCCCTATCTTCCACTTGTGCACATTCAGCCACAAAGACCTCAAAAGAAAGCAATCACAAGTGCACCAAGCTTTTATCAATGTACACCAATTGTTATTCATCACAACTATATATCTACACATAGTTTAGCATCGACGTGATTCACATCACACGTCACTTCCGCTCAGCCTCCCGATTTTGAAATTCGCGATTAAGAGATAAATTAAACACCTGAGGCTGAATTTCACCAACTGAGCTTTGCGGCTCTTGCACTTCCATAGCTTGAAATCGAGATTGCGTCTGGGGTGCAGATGACTCGGCCACTGCTTTACCCTTTTCTTCATATGACGCACCTATCTTTTTCTCACTCCCTGGAGGGGCATTCCGACAGAATTTTGCTATATGTCCTTGCTGCCCACAGTTATAGCATATACGTGTATCCACACGTCCTGACCCATAAGTCGCCCCCAAAGAAACAGTCGACGGAGCTGATTCTGCCGGCCTAAATCTTTTCTTCTCTTGTCGTCGAAACTCCGATTGATCCAGCTGCGACACTTTAGAGTCTGCCTTTTCCGCTGCCAGTCTCTTATTCGCGTATACTCGCTTCATATCTTTTTCCAAGGCACGAGCTGTATCGACCAACGCTTGGAAGCCTTGGCTCACTGAACTCGGAAGTGCCAATCTCAATTCATCCCGTAATCCTTCATAAAACCGATTTGTCTTTCGTGCTTCCTCCGCAATGGTAGATCCCGCATATCTCCCCAATCTTGTAAACTCATGCAGGTAGGTATCAATATCTCGCTCACCCTGCACCAAACGGAGAAACTCATTTTCCATCGCAATCCTCAGCGACACCGGCACATACTTGGCTAAAAATATTTGGGAGAATTCCTCCATGGAAACCTCCGTTAAACCTCGACCTGCCAAGTGATGCACTTCCATCTCATCCCACCACAATCTCGCATCGCCTTCCAACAGAAAAGTGGCCAACATCACTTTCTATTCCTCGACCGTCTGGATTGCAGTTAGGATCCTTTTTACCCTTGCCAACCAATCTTCCGCCTGCGTTGGGGAAAGCGCTCCACCAAACGTCGGTGGATGAAAGTTCATAAAACGTGTCAATGACTCGTCACTTGCTTGCGCCTCCACCACCACTGCAGCATGTTCTTGCCTTGCACCAGGCCTTACCTATCCAGTAGGTTGTGCTTGTAACACTACAAGCACTGTCTCCGTCACCACCCGTATGGCTTCTGCCGAGGGAGGCATAGGTGCTTCTATGGGCGCTGCACTCTCATCCGACCGCTGGGGCTCAGATGGCCCAGCTCCATCCCTCGCCACCTATCAATGTACAGAACACCATTAATCCTTCAAATCATAACGGTACTGCTACATTGACTACACACTCACGCACATCATGTGCATGACATACATTCCTAGTGGACATTCATGAGTTCATTTATGTTATCTCCTCCCAAACAATCTAAACCTGGCTCTGATACCACTTTGTAACGCCCCGACCTGTCACATGACATATAACGGTGGGTCCGGCCGGGGCCCCACGCCATATATCACAGACAAGCGAAGGAATCACGTGTGGAAATCAAAATCTATGCGTATCCTTAACTCATTCCATTCTAGCACAGCATATTTTATGTTAGCATGAACTCAAACCAGAATGTCCACCAATATATAAAGATCACATTTATATATATACCAACACCAGGAATGTATACAACTCACACACCCTGGCCTTATGGCCTTACAAGTTCCTCTTTTACACAATAATAATTTCGTACATCGGCACGCAGGCCGGCCACACATGAAATCCAAACATAACTCTTCGCATGGCCTTCAAGGGCCTATAGCAGCAAGCTAGCCATTCCACTTATTCATGTCAAGCCGCGGCACCTGTAATGAGACATCCACCAAAAAGCGGAAAAACAAAGTAACTGTCAATATTTGGCTGACCCATTATAATGACCCTACCCCCTACCCGGGGTAGTGGTTCCTTCCCTGTATACAGTTCTCATCAAGTATCATCAAACAGCATAGATATATCATTTGCTTTATCCCGCTAGCAAACACATGACATCACAAACGCTGGAATCCACCAGACGCTCCGTGCACTCAGGGCACCTTCTTGGCGTACCGGAATCCACCAGTCATACACCGTCGATCCGAGGTTTTAACTTTTTGGTTGACCGGCCCTAGTCCACCAGTCTCGCAAGCTGGCGACATCCCGCCCAAACCACACAGAGGTACAACCTCACAGCATCCAATAAACAACCAGAGTAGGTCGACCCACACCATGTGGTGTAGCACGCCGGGTTTATCCAAGCTCCCCAGGCAATGTCTACCCATCGACCGCCCTCCTAATCCGATCGACCCACACCATGTGGTGCAGCAAGCCGGGTTTAACTCGGCTCCCCAAGCATTGCCACCAATCGATCCCTACCTAACTAGATCAACCCACCCTAGTGGTGTAACAGGCCGGGTTTATCTTGTGCTACCAATTGATCATAACATAACTAGGAGCGCGTCACCAAAGCCTCCTCACATTCAGCATCACATCCATACATTCATCACAAGAGAAAACCATTTGCATCTCATCAAATCCACGGAGTCTTCTCCGGTTTACCCATGAACATCACCAATCCAGACTACCGGTCCAGATAGGCTTCACACAGCATGCCTATGTCGTACTCCATAATTCCGGCTCTAGATGCAGACTCAACAAAGGAATCACTTCCGCAAATCCACCTCTTGGTGGAGGATTCCAAGCACATGCATAAAGGAAGGACTTCGATGTCCAAGAAGGAGATCGTTACCCTTGAAGACCGCTTCGGCGCCATGAAGTAGCCGGAAGGAAATCACCGCCTCGGCTTTGCCTTCACGAATCCGCTCTCGGATCTTCGCTCCGCACTCCGCAGCTCCTATAGCAGCTGGTAGACTCCTCCCTTCCCTCTTGCCTTGGCCTTTCTTCTTCCCTTTCTTAAAAGAAATGAAGAAGAAGAAGATGATGAAAAGAGGGGTTTAAATCCCCTTTTTCTCGGCCTTCACAATACCTGGACAGAGCCCAACCATTGGATCCAGGAAACAAACGGCTCAGATTTGGCCAGAAAAGCTTGAACACGGCCTGACACGCCCTGTGACACGCCCGTGTCACAGGCCGTGTCCCTCTAAGCGGCAGACAACCGACTCAATCCAGCCAATACACGGTCGTGTGACACGCCCGTGTCACGTGCCATGTCCCCGACACGCCCTCAGACACGCCCGTGTCTGAGGCTGTGTGCCTCAACGAAAATAATCCCAAAACAGCCCTAGATAGGCCACTTTGACCATTTTAGGTTTAGGGTTATCTTTAGTCAACTTGACCTCTTGGGTTGACCTCAATGGGCCTTTAGTGGCCCAATGAACCTCCTAAATGGATTGGAAGGTTTAGGTGGGGTCAAGTAGTCAAGGTGAAGGTCCATTGGCCCTAGTTAGGCCACTTTGACCATTTAGGGTTATGGTTGACTTTGGTCAACTTGACATCTTTAGTTGACCCCAATGGATTCTTTGTGACCCAATGAACCTTCTAAAGGGGCTAGGCCGTGCACCTTTGGGTTAGTCCCCAAGGCTCCCTGCTGCAATCTACCGCATAGAAAACCCGAAAAACAACCAATAGCACGGAGTCTTCTCCGGCCTTATGAAATGCAACATCACCGATCCAGACCAACATGTCCGGGTAGGCTTCACACATCATGCCTATGTCTGTTCTCGCATACGGACTCTAAACAACGGGGACTACACATATCTACCCGAAGGAACGCCTCCAACTCTCTGCAAACTCGCAAGAGCGGGCTTCCTATGCTAAGAAAGAGAGCTATTCATGCTCAAGATGAGGATCGTTACCCTTGAGTTCCTCTTTGGCGCCATTGAAAAATAATCGGATGAAAACCACCGCACTAGTGTTGCCTCCGCGGATCCGGAGTCGGCTCGCGATTCGGAGCTCCGAAGCTCCTCCAATGGCGGATCTAGCTCCTTATTCTTCCCTTAGCTCTCCTCTCTCTCCAAGGATTTAGAAAGAGAACACTTAAGAAAAATGAGGGTTTTCCAAGTCCATTCACGGGTATATCCCTTCAGGAACATCCCCCAGCCGTTGGATCTCAAAACAAGGAAACGAACGGCTTTGATTCGGGGCTGAAATGCCCAATCTGGACCGAACACGGCCTGGCACACGCCCGTGTCCAGGGCCGTGTGCCGCATTCGCTGTCAAAATCGAATCACCTGGAACCTCAAACGGGTATCGAACACGCCCATGTTCGAGCTGACACGCCCGTGTTCCACCTGACACGGCCGTGTGACCGGCCGTGTACCCCATGATTTTTCCCCCAAAATCAACCTGAGCACTGCACGGGTTCTAGGACACGCCCGTATCCTTGCTCGTGTCACCTTAACACGCTTGGGCCCCAGGCCGTGTACACGGTCTCGACATTTCGTCGCGTGAAGATCGACGACTTGATGACACGGCCGTGTCCTAGGCCGTGTGCCTTGTCTCGACGATCGTCGAGTGAATCTCGACGACTCCCCGGGACGATCGTCGACACAGGTCGACACGCCCTGCGACACGCTCGTGTCGCGGGCCGTGTGCCCATTCTCGACGAATCGTCGAGTAAATCTCGACGACTTCGCGGCTAAGTGTCGACACGGGTCGACACTCCCTGCGACACGCCCGTGTCACAGGCCGTGTGCCCATTCTCAGCTAATCGTCGAGAGAATCTCGACGACTTCGCAGCTAAGTGTCGACACACGCTTGACACGCCCTGGGACACGCCCGTGTCCCAGGCCGTGTGCCTGCTGCCAGAACCCAAACTGGCCCGAAACGTCCCCCTTTTTCTCCTTTGAGTTTCGGGGCATTAAACTCTCCCCCTCTTAAAAGAATTTCGTTCGCGAAATTACATAAAGGAAAGACATTTTACAAAACCAAAATTTGTACCTGAGCGGAACAACTCCGGATACTCGTCAAGCATCGTCTGCTCTCGCTCCCAAGAGAGCTCCTCACGACCGCAATTGTCCCACCGGACCTTGACCATCCTGATCTCTTTATTGCGTAGCCGCTTGACCTCCGAGTCCTCAATCCGCACGGGCTTGACCTTTGTCATTAGCCCACTATCCACCGGCACTTGATCAACCGCGATCACCTGCGTAGGCTCTTGCACCGCCTTCCGAAGCACCGAAATATGGAATACATCATGTAAACCACTTAGCTCCACTGAAAGCTTCAACCTATAGGCCGCTTCACCAACTCGCTCCAGAACCTCAAACGGTCCAAGGTACCTCTGTCTTAGCTTTTTCAATCGTCGCACCCGCGAGACACCCTTGAATGGCTTGATCTTTAAGTATACATAATCGCCCACAGCGAACTCCACATTCCTGTGCTTGGCATTATAGTACTTTGCTTGCCGGTCCTGAGCGATAAGCAACCTCTCCCGAATGGTTCTCACCAAAGAAGTAGCCCCATCCACTTTCGATCTCTTATACAACTTTGACTCACCCGTTTCTAACCAAGACAACGGCGTGCGACATTTCCTACCATATAGGGCCTCGAAAGGCGCCATCTGAATACTCGCTTGGTAGCTGTTGTTGTATGCGAACTCCACCAAATATAGGTGGTCTTCCCATTGCTTTCCAAAATCCAAGACACACATGCGAAGCATGTCTTCCATAGTTCTATTGACCCTCTCGGTCTGCCCATCCGTTTGTGGATGGAAGGCTGTGCTGAATTTCAGCTTTGTTCCCAACATTTGCTGCACCAGCCTCCAATCATTGGACGTGAACCGCCCATCTCGGTCACTCACGATGCTGCGGGGCACACCATGAAGCCGTACTATGTTATCCACATAAAGCTTTGCCAGCTTCTCCACCGGATCATCCTTCCTATGCGGAATAAAATGCGACACCTTCGTTAATCGATCAACAACCACCCAAATGGTGTCGTTTCCCTTTTGCGACCTTGGCAAACCATGCACAAAGTCCATAGAGATGTCGTCGAATTTCCACTCCGGAATAGGCAAGGACTTAATAAATCCTCCCGGCTTTTGGCACTCCGCCTTTACCAAGGCGCAAGTTTGGCACTTGGCTACGTATAGCGCCACATCTTTTTTCAAACCCGGCCACCAAAACAGTTTCTTCACATCACGGTACATCTTTGTGCTCCCCGGGTGAATCGAGTACTTGGTATGGTGTGCCTCGTACAACAACTCCACCCGTAAATTGTCCACACTTGGGACGCACAGACGACCGTCTTTCCAAAGCAATCCGTCCTCCACAACGAATTGGGAATTTGACCCATCCAGAGCCTCTATCATGAACTGATTCATATGAGCATCCATATCCAAAGCCTGCCGAATACGATCAGCCAGGTCATATTGGACTTCAGTCCAATTCAGAACTGCTGCAGCACTTGATTGCCTGTCCACACAAACAATCTCCAACGCCTCCAACTCCCGCACCAACCGCTCATCATGCACCGATAGCCAATTGGCTTGAGCTGGGGCTCGGTGACTCAGCGCATCCGCAACCGCATTCCCTTTGTCAGGCACGTAGTGGATCTTGAATGTATAGTCCCCCAGGAACTCCATCCATCTACGCTGTCGTATATTCAGATCCTTCTGATCAATCAAATATTTCAGGATCTTATGATCGGTGTAGATATCAATCTTCACACCGTACAAATAGTGTCTCCACAGCTTCAAGGCAAAAATCACGGCCGCTAACTCCAAGTCATGGACCGGATAATTCCTCTCGTGCACTTTTAGCTGTCTCGAGCCATAAGCTATCATGCTTCCGTGCTGCAGTAGCACGCAACCCAAACCGCTGCCCGAAGCATCACTATATATCCTATAGCCTTCGGTTCCACATGGCGAACTCAGCACAGGCGCCGTGGTCAACCGACACTTCAATTCCTCAAAAGCTCGCGCACACTCCGGCGTCCAAACGAACTTATGCTCCTTCCTCGTCAAAGTAGTGAGAGGTAACGCTAACCACGAGAAGTTCTCTACGAAGCGCCTATAATAGCCGGTAAGCCCCAAAAAGCTTCGGACTTCTGCTACCGTAGCAATCTCAGGCCACTCCCGTATCGCAACAATCTTCGCCGGATCCACAGCAATACCCTCTCCACTCACTATATGACCGAGGAATGCCACTGAGGATAGCCAAAACTCGCACTTCGAGAACTTGGCATACAACTGATTTCTCCTTAGCGTCTCCAACACCAAATGAAGATGCTTGAAGTGATCTTCCTCACTTTGCGAGTACACCAAAATATCGTCGATGAAGACGATCACGAAATGGTCCAAGTACTCCCTGAAAGTCATGTTCATCAAATCCATGAACACTGACGGCGCATTAGTCAGCCCAAACGGCATGACCGTAAACTCATAATGTCCGTATCTCGTACTAAACGCTGTCTTCGGGATATCACTCTCCCTTATTCGCAGCTGATAGTACCCAGCCTTGAGATCCAACTTCGAGTACACCGTCGACCCGACTAACTGATCAAAGAGATCATCAATCCGGGGGATCGGGTACTTGTTCTTCTCTGTCAGCTTGTTTAGCTCCCGATAATCAATACATAGCCTCAAGCTTCCGTCCCTCTTCTTAACAAAGAGGACCGGTGCGCTCCAAGGCGAAGAACTCGGGCGCACATACCCTTGCTCCAACAACTCTTGCAGTTGAACTTTCAGCTCCGCCATTTCCTTAGGCGCTAGTCGATACGGAGATCGTGACACAGGCTTTGCACCTGGCACTAGCTCGATCGTAAAATCTATCTCCCGCTGAGGCGGGGCTCCGGGAAGATCCGAGGGGAACACATCAGGGTATTCCGATACCACTGAAATACAATCCAACGCGGGCTTCGTCTTTGCAACCTCCACTAGTGTAAAGAACAGTTCTGCACCAGCACGAACTGCCTTCACCACCTGAAGAGCAGACATCAATGTCTTGCTCGACCCCTTTAAGCCCGTAAAAGTCGTTTCACGACTTGCTCCCAGCTTGACTTCCTTGCTACAGCAATCTATATGGGTCTGCTGCTCCGAGAGCCAGTCCATGCCAAATATGACGTCGAACTCCACTAACGGAAGTAAAGACGCCCGCAGGTCGAACTCTTGCTCCCCAATACGAATCTTAACATCACAGATCCTATCCGCTCGCATCGAACACCCATTGGGCAACAACACATCCAACTTATCCTTCGCCATCGAAGAAGGGACTCCGATGCGTGATATAAATCCTTTGGACAAGAAGGAGTGTGATGCTCCCGTATCGAAGAGTGCTCGTGCCGGATTTTCACAAATCAATACAAATCCTAAACAAGTAGTGGTAAGGTAACATGTGCATAACAAGTATTTAAAGAAATTGACTTGCTATAAATTAAACCGTACCTGTCACCACATCAGCTTGTTTAATGGCCTCCTATTGGCCAAGATTGTAGACCCTTGGTTGGGCCGGAGCATAATGGGATGCGGTCGACTCCACCGCCTTTCCCTTTTCTTCATAAGTAGCTCCCGGCCTTCTCTCGGACTTAGGACGTCCGCTCCAACAATCACGGGTGAAATGCCCCGTCTTTCCACATGTAAAACACGCGCCCGGGGTCCGACTCGTAGTCGCCCCAGAAGCACCAGAAGGAGCTGGGCCCGAAGTCCTATGCTTCTTGAAAGCCCTCCGATAGCCGGACTTTGAAGTAGTCGGCACTCTGAACTCAGATTTCTTCTCACTCAAGCTTTTCTTTGCTTGTACATTTTTCATGTCCTTCTCCAAGGACCGGGCAGTATTGACCAAGGTTAAGAAACCCTACGTCATTGGCCCCGAAAGTAATAATCTCAACTCATCCCTCAGGCCTTCATAGAAGCGATTAGTCTTGCGCTCCTCATCCATGATGGTGGAGCTAGCATAACGACTCAGACGAGTAAACTCGTGGAGATATTCATCCACGCTCCTCTCACCCTGTACCAACTTCAGTAACTCATTCTCCAATGCTATCTTCTGCGTCGAAGGGAGGTATCTAGCCAAAAATAATCTCGAGAACTCCTCCATCGAGACATCACCAAGTTGCCTATCTCTCAGTAAGTGCAGCTCCAATCCTTCCCACCACATCCTCGCTTCGTCGTCCAAAAGGAACGTAGCGATGGTGGTCATTTGCCATTCCTCCGTCTCCGTCGCTGTCATGACTCTCTTCACCCTGGAGAGCCAGTCTTCACCCTGAGATGGGGTTCCCAACCCCGAGAATAACGGAGGGTTAAAGCTCATTACATGCTTCAGCTGCCTCTCAGTTGCCCTCCTTGGCACCACCGGTTCTACAACCACTTGCTCCACTCTCCTCGGCTCAGCCTCTTGAAGAGGTACTTGCTCCATCACAGGAGCGAGCTGCTGCGTTTGCCTTGCAGGCTGCGCATTTATCACGGCCAACACCGCTTCAGCCACCAATCGTATATTTTCAGCCGACAGAGGTGTTGCAGGAGCAACATCCGGTGCACTACTAGCCATAGAAACTCGGCATTCTGACGGCCCAACACCACTTCGGGTCACCTATAGTGGTACAAAACACCGTTAAGCGACCAAATAAATTGCAAACAGCAATTATAAGAACACGCAGGTTCCTCAAACACGAGTATTTTCATTCCTAAGTGGACATTCATGGGTTCTTTTTACTGTTATTATGATGACGCACACAACGTGCTCACCACCCCTTAAAAAGAATTCGCCCACGAATTCACTTTAAGCCCGACCAAAACCAGTAGTCTGATACCAAATTGTAACGCCCCCTATCCGTCACATAGCATAAAGCAGTAGGTCTGGCCGGGGCCCGACGTCGTATGTCACAGACAGACCGGGTGGTTACTTATGGAAACCATCCAACCAATCTCAACGTCCTACACAGAGCATTCTAGCGGAAGCAGTTTATAAAGGTTGTAAACAAAGAACCCAGCATACAAGCATGAATGTCCACTAATATAGAATAGGAATGTTATACAAAATACCCAAAACAAGCCTTAAGGCCTTACAAAATATTTCACTTGAATATTACATGTTTTACAAACCACGGCACGCAGGCCGGTCATACATGAATAAAACAGTAAACACTTCCATTTGGGCCTTCGAGGGCCGGCTTCACAAAAAGGGCTTTAGCCCGCTATTGACCGCTTGGTCCAGCTGCACCTGCAAGCAACAAACCACCGCACGGTGGCAAAACAAGGCAACAGTCAGCAATGATGACCAAATTATAACGATCCCGCCCCCAACTCGGGGCGGCAATGCTCCTTCCCTGCATTTCATTAGCATAAGTGAGCAATTTATAACAATAGACATTTCATCACAGACGTTGGCTCGCTCGACCTGTAATGCCCCGAAACTCAAAGGAGCAAAGGGGGATGTTTTGGGCCAATTTGAGTTCTGGCTGCATGCACACGGCCTGGGACACGGGCGTGTCCCAGGGCGTGTCAAGCCTGTGTCGACACTAAGGCGCGAAGTCGGCACTTTGGTCTCGACATTGTGTCGAGACTGGGCACACGGCCTGCGACACGGGCGTGTCGCAGGTCGTGTCGACCCGTGTCGACACTTAGCCGTGAAGTCGACACAGTGCTTCGACGTTGTGTCGAGACATGGCACACGGCCTGCGACATGGGCATGTCGCAGGGCGTGTCAACCCAAGTCGACACTCGTCCCGCGAAGTCGACACTTTGGTGTCGACAATGTGTCGAGACATGGCACACGGCCTGCGACACGGGCGTGTCGCAGGACGTGTCGACCCGTGTCGACACTTAGCCGCGAAGTGTCGAGACCGTGTACACGGCCTGGAGCCCAGGCGTGTCAAGGTGACACGGGCAAGGACATGGGCGTGTCCTAGAACCCGTGCAGTGCTCGGGTTGAAAACGGGGAAAAATCATGGGGTACACGGCCGGCTACACGGCCGTGTCAGGTGGAACACGGGCGTGTCAGCTCGAACACGGGCGTGTTTGATACCCGTGTGAGGTTCCAGGTGATTCGATTTTGACGGCGAATGAGGCACACGGCCCTGGACACGGGCGTGTACCAGGTCGTGTTCGGTCCAGATTGGGCATTTCAGCCCCGAATCGAAGCCGTTCATTTCTTTGACTGAAGATCCAACGGCTGGGGGTTGTTCCTGAAGGGATATACCCGGGTTTTGACTTAGAAAACCCTCACTTTTTCCACTTATCCTCTTTCTAAATCCTTGGATAAAGGAGAGCTAAGGCAAGAAGAAGAAGAGCTAGATCCGCCATTGGAGGAGCTTCGGAGCTCCGAATCGCAAGCCGACTCCGGATCCACGGAGGCAACGCAAGTGCGGTGATTTCCATCCGATTACTTTTCAATGGCGCCAAAGAGGACCGCAAGGGTAACGATCCTCATCTTGAGCATGAGTCGCTCTCTTTCTTTGCATAGGAAGCCCGCTCTCGCGAGTTTGCGGAGAGTTGGAGGCGTTCCTTCGGGTAGATATGTGAAGTCCCCGTTGTTTAGAGTCCGTATGCGAGAACGGACATAGGAATTTTGGTTGAAGCCTACCCGGACATGTTAGTTTGGATCGGTGATGTTGCATTGCATAAGGCCGGAGAAGACTCCGTGCTATTGGGTGTTTTCAGGTTTTCTACGCGGTAGATTGCAGCAGGGAGCCTTGGGGACTAACCCAAAGGTGCACCCGGAAAAGTGGGCGGATACGAGATCTTGCCAACTTGGTGGCCTGAGAGCCAACTTGAACATAACGGGGTTATGTGACTTGTGTTAGAATGGGACTCGGTGAAAATTTGACCCGCGCATATGGCTTAAATTGTCGTTGCAATGTGAGCACGGGTTAGATGGAGCCGTACCCGCTCTATGTCGTTCGGGTTAGAGAGACCTAAAGTTACATGGCACTCGCCGTTGGCATAGATGTGAGTCTTCGGCGGTCAATGGCTTAAATTGACGTGACCCAGGCCAGGAAGATGAATTGCTCATAGGAATGGCCGTCTAAGTGGCAGTGGTGAGTCCGGAATGTTAATGGCTTTAATTGACGTGACATCGACCGGTTCACCGAGAATGTGCCCTGAGTGCACGGGACGTGTGGCCATGCGAGCCAACGTCTGTGATGAAATGGCTATGTTTATATACATTGCTCGCTTATGCTAATGAAATGCAGGGAAGGAGCATCGCCGCCCCGAGTTGGGGGCGGGATCGTTATAATTTGGTCAGCATTGCTGACCGTTGCCTTGTTTTGCCACCGTGCGGTGGTTTGTTGCTTGCAGGTACAGCTGGACCAAGCGGTCAATAGCGGGCTAAAGCCCTTTTTGCGAAGCCGGCCCTCGAAGGCCCGAATGGAAATGTTTATTGCTTTATTCATGTATGACCGGCCTGCGTGCCGTGGTTTGTAAATCATGTAACAGTCAAGTGAAACTTTTTGTAAGGCCTTAAGGCTTGTTTTGAGTATTTTGTAATAACATTCCTATTTTCGTAATAGTGGACATTCGTGCTCTAATGCTGGGTTCTTGTTTACAACTTATATAAACTGCTTCCGCTAGAATGCTCTGTGTAGGACGTTGAGATTGGTTGGATGGTTTCCATAAGTAACCACCCGGTCTGTCTGTGGTATATGGCGTCGGGCCCCGGCCGGACCTACTGCTATATACTATGCGACGGATAGGGGGTGTTACACGACCACACGCCCCGTTCACTCAGGGCACATTCTCGGTGAACCGGTCGATGTCACATCAATTAAAGCCATTAACATTCCGGACTCACCACCGCCACTTAGACGGCCAAACCTATGAGCAATTTGTCTTCCCGGCATGGGTCACGTCAATTTAAGCCATTGACCGCCGAAGACCCTAATCTATGCCAACGGTAAGTGTCGCGTGCCTTTAGGTCTCTTTAACCGAACGACATAGAACGGGTACGGTTCCATCTAACCCGTGCTCACGTCGCAACGACAATTTAAGCCATTTGCGCGGGTCAAACTTCCACCGAGTCCCATTTCCATCACAAGTCAAATAACCCCGTTATGTTCAAGTTGGCTCTCAGGCCACCAAGTTGGCAAGATCTCGTATCCGCCCAGTTTTCCGGGTGCACCTTTGGGTTAGTCCCCAAGGCTCCCTGCTGCAATCTACCACGTAGAAAACCCGAAAAACAACCAATAGCACGGAGTCTTCTCCGGCCTTATGAAATGCAACATCACCGATCCAGACCAACATGTCCGGGTAGGCTTCACACATCATGCCTATGTCCGTTCTCGCATACGGACTCTAAACAACGGGGACTACACATATCTACCCGAAGGAACGCCTCCAACTCTCTGCAAACTCGCGAGAGCGGGCTTCCTATGCTAAGAAAGAGAGCTATTCATGCTCAAGATGAGGATCGTTACCCTTGAGTTCCTCTTTGGCGCCATTGAAAAATAATCGGATGAAAACCACCGCACTAGCGTTGCCTCCGCGGATCCAGAGTCGGCTCGCGATTCGGAGCTCCGAAGCTCCTCCAATGGCGGATCTAGCTCCTTCTTCTTCCCTTAGCTCTCCTCTCTCTCCAAGGATTTAGAAAGAGAACACTTAAGAAAAATGAGGGTTTTCCAAGTCCATTCACGGGTATATCCCTTCAGGAACATCCCCCAGCCATTGGATCTCAAAACAAGGAAACGAACGGCTTTGATTCGGGGCTGAAATGCCCAATCTGGACCGAACACGGCCTGGCACACGCCCGTGTCCAGGGCCGTGTGCCGCATTCGCCGTCAAAATCGAATCACCTAGAACCTCACACGGGTATCGAACACGCCCGTGTTCGAGCTGACACGCCCGTGTTCCACCTAACATGGTCGTGTGACCGGCCGTGTACCCCATGATTTTTCCCCCAAAATCAACCCGAGCACTGCACGGGTTCTAGGACACGCCCGTGTCCTTGCCCGTGTCACCTTGACACGCCTGGGCCCCAGGCCGTGTACACGGTCTCGACATTTCGTCGCGTGAAGATCGACGACTTGATGACACGGCCTTGGACACGCCCGTGTCCTAGGCCGTGTGCCTTGTCTCGACGATCGTCGAGTGAATCTCGACGACTCCCCAGGACGATCGTCGACACAGGTCGACACGCCCTGCGACACGCCCGTGTCGCGGGCCGTGTGCCCATTCTCGATGAATCGTCGAGTAAATCTCGACGACTACGCGGCTAAGTGTCGACACGGGTCGACACGCCCTGCGACACGCCCGTGTCGCAGGCCGTGTGCCCATTCTCAGCGAATCGTCGAGAGAATCTCGATGACTTCGCAGCTAAGTGTCGACACACGCTTGACACGCCCTGGGACACGCCCGTGTCCCAGGCCGTGTGCCTGCTGCCAGAACCCAAACTGGCCCGAAACATCCCCCTTTTTCTCCTTTGAGTTTCGGGGTGTTACACGTAGTGGATCTTGAATGTATAGTCCCCCAGGAACTCCATCCATCTATATTGCCGCATGTTAAGATCTCTCTGATCCAATACATATTTCAGGCTCTTATGGTCGGTATAAATATCGACCTTTACTCCATACAAGTATTGTCTCCACAGCTTCAAGGCAAAAATCACGGCCGCTAACTCCAAGTCGTGGACCGGATAATTCCTCTCGTGCACCTTCAGCTGTCTCGAGCCATATGTTATAACGCTTCCATGTTGTAACAGCACACAACCCAAACTACTGCCCGAAGCATCGCTATAATTCTCATAACATTCGGTCCCACTTGGCGAACTCAACACAGGCACCGTGGTCAACCGACATTTCAACTCCTCAAAAGCTCGCGCGCACTCCGGCATCCAAACGAACTTCCGCTCCTTCCTCGTCAGAGTAGTGAGAGGTAATGCTATCCGCGAGAAGTTCTCTATGAAGCGCCTATAATAGCCGGCTAGCCCCAGAAAGCTCCGGACTTCCACTACCGTAGAAAGCTCAGGCCACTCTCGTATCGCAACAATCTTCGTCGGATCCACTGCAATACCTTCCCCACTCACTATATGACCGAGGAACGCCACTGAGGACAACCAAAACTCGCACTTCGAGAACTTGGCGTACAATTGATTCCTCCTTAGCGTCTCCAAAACCAAATGAAGATGCCTGAAGTCATCTTCCTCACTTTGCGAGTACACCAAAATGTCGTCGATGAAGACGATCACAAAATGGTCCAAGTACTCCCTGAAGGTCCTGTTCATCAAATCCATGAACACTGATGGCGCATTAGTCAGCACAAATGGCATGACCGTAAACTCGTAATGCTTGTATCTTATACTGAATGTTGTCTTCGGGATATCACTCTCCCTTATTCGCAGCTGATAGTACCCGGACTTGAGGTCTAACTTAGAGTACATCGTCGACCCGATCAACTGATCAAAAAGATCATCGATCCTTGGGATTGGGTACTTGTTCTTTTCCGTCAACTTGTTCAGTTCTCGGTAATCAATACATAGCCTCAAGCTTCTGTCCTTCTTCTTAACAAAGAGGACAGGTGCGCTCCAAGGCGACGAACTTGAACGCACAAACCCTTGCTCCAACAACTCTTGAAGTTGCACCTTCAGCTCCGCCATCTCCTTAGGCGCTAACCGATATGAAGAGCGTATGACCGGTTTGGCATCACACCAAACCGCTTTAACCAACTGAAGAGCAGGCACCAACATCATGATCGACCCCTTTCAAGCCCGTAAAAGTCGTCTCACGACTTGCTCCCAACTTGACTTCCTTGTGACCATAATCAATATAGGCTTGCTGCTTCGAGAGCCAGTCCATGCCAAATATAACGTCGAACTCCACCAATGGTAGTAACGACGCTTGCAGATCGAACTCTTGATTCCCAATGCGAATCTTAACACCGCAGATTTTATCCGCGCGCATGGAACACTCATTCGGTAACAGCACATTCAACTTGTCCTTTGCCATCGAAGAAGGTACTCTGATGCGTGATATAAATCCTTCGGACAAGAAGGAGTGTGAAGCTCCCGTATCAAAGAGTGCTCTTGTTGGATACTCACAAATTAAAACAAAACTTAGCACCAACAGTTCTATGCTAACATGCACAAGGGCAACAAGTATTTAAAGTTAAACTGTTATATCTTTAAGTCGTACTTGTCATCACGACAGCGTGCTTCTTCTCAGACTTGGGACGTCCGTTCCAGCAGTCTCGGGCAAAGTGCCTCGGCTTTCCGTAATTAAAGCATGCACCTAGGGTTCGACCCGTAGTTGTCCCAGAAGCACCCGAAGAAGGGGCTGGACCCGAAGTCCTAGCCTTCTTATACCACCTACGGTACGCGGACTTTGAGGAGTTCAGCATTTTGAACTCCGTCTTCTGCGTATCCAAATCTTTGCTTCCTTGGATTCGATTCAGATCTCTGGCACTTTGTCCTATACCTGCTCCTGACATAGCTTTCTTTAACTTCTGAGTACCAGTCTGACAGTCTCGGGCAAAGTGCCCTTCTTTGCCACACTTAAAACAACCATATGGAGCCTGACCAGTAGACATTTTGGACTTCTTGTTCCTCCTCCTTCGGTATTCTGATTTTGCAGAATCTGGAGAGTCTAGTACCCAGAGCTCCGACGCCCGATTGACTTTTGCCAAATCTTCTTCCAAAGGTCTAGCCGAATCTACCAAGGCTCGGAATCCCAATAACTTTGGTCCTAGCAACAGAACTCGCAATTCGCCGCGCAGACCATTATAAAACCTATCAACCATCGACTGCTCGCTATCCACTTCAGAGCCTGGGTAGCGTCTTATCATCAGAAATGCTTGTAAATATTACTCAACTGAGTGCATACCCTGCACTAAAAGCATGTTCAACTGCTGCCCCAAAGGTCCTATAAATGTCGTTTGCTCCATCACACCACCCGGCGTTGGAATAATAAGGGACTGCACACGTCTTTCATTTTGTGCACCAATCACAGCGAACACTGCTTCCACCACCATTCTTATGGTTTCAGCGGAGGGAAGGGTTGCAGGCACGTCACCAGGTGCACTATAATCCTCAGAAACCGGATGTTTTGATGGCCTAGCACCGCTTCCGGTCACCTATAGTCGTACAAAACATCGTTAAGCGACCAAACAAAATTACAAACAGCAATTATAGGAACACGCAGGTTCCCCAAACACGTGTATTTCCATTCCTAAGTGGACATTCATGGGTTCTTTTATTGTTATAACGATGACGCACACATATGTGATCACCACCCCTTAAAAAGAATTCGTCCACGAATTCATTTTAAGCCCGACCGAAACCAGTAGTCTGATACCAAATTGTCGATCGCTGATCGCTGGCCCAATCGTCAAACATTGCCATATCGTCGATCGCTGATCGCTGGCCCAATCGTCGATCGCTGCCGAATCGTCGAACGGAGAATCACTGGCAACTCATCGAACCAGCCAAATCGTCGAACAGAGTTCCCTGGAAAAATCATCGAACGCAGTCAGATCGTCGAACGCAGATCCCTGGCAAAATCGTCGAACGCAGCCGGATCATCGAATGCAGATCCCTGGCAAATCGTCGAACGCAGATTGCTGGAAAATCGTCGAACGCAGACTTTGGTTAAATCGTCAAATGCAGATTGCTGGAAAATCGTCGAATGCAGACTTTGGTTAAATCATCGAACGGAGACTTTGCTGACAGAAAGTCGAACGACCCCGACATGCCCTGGGACACGCCCATGACCCAGGCCGTGTACCCCCGGCCAAATTCCAAATTTGGTACAAAATGCCTCTCGTCGCTCTTTTGAGTTTCTGGGCGTTACAAAAGGAGAATAACAAGGAGGAGGAGAGAAGTTAGGGTGGAGTTGCCCTATTGCGACTTCCATCAGGAGGAAGGGCACGCCACAGCCACATGCCCGGAGTTCCTTGAAATGAGGGGAATAGGGAGCAGCAGCAGCAGTAGGGGCGCCAGGAAGTGAGGATCGTGGAGGTCCTGCCTCGGGCGTAGGAGGACCGTTGTGAAGATCTGGTAGATGTCGGGACCCGAGGAGGGATTGGAGCAATCCATGGGGGAGTGGGGGTGGAGGCCTCTCGGAGGACGAGCCTCCATACCATGTATCGTCGGAGCGTTGCCTCCACATCCCAAACCCCACCCCCAGAAGAGAGGATCACCTTCTCCAGGTGCGATATGCCGGATCATGAGGATCTATTTTACGATGCGCTAGTAATCCAGACAGCCATCGAAAACTTTACCGTCTCTAAGATCCTCATTGACAATGGAAGCTCCGTCAACGTCGTCTTTAAGAAGGCATTTGATGCGATGAAGGTGGAGGCAAAGAGGGTGTTGGCCTCGGATGGACCCTTGTTCGGATTTTCGGGGGAGAGGAAGGAAGTTGAGGGAGGAGTAGGCCTCCATGTCACCCTGGGGGGGGGCAGTCCAGGAACTGCAGGTTCGTCATTGTGGATGACCCCAGCAGCTACAGCGCCATCTTCGGGAGGCCCCTTATCAGTGTCTTTCGCTGCATCCCCTCATCGTTCCACCAATGCTTAAAGTTCAATACAGAGTGGATTCATGTCAGGTTTAGGGGGGGCCCAAAATGGCGCGGGAATGATATGTCACCTCCTTGAACTCCATCTCTTGGCAGGAGGGAGCCGAGGATATGGAGCGAAGGATGGAGGAGGCAGAGCAGGAAGCTGGAAGGGGGGAGCTGGAGGTGGAGAGTTGCGCCGAGGTAGAGGCGGCAGGAAGAGATCGGGAAGAGTTGGTCAAAGCAATGGCCGTGGAGGTGGAGGTCCTCGTCCCGAAGGAGAGGGATGTTGAAGAATGGGGGGAGCAGTCCAGGTTGGAGGCTGTGGAGGAGGTGGTAGTTCTGGAGGTCCTCACCTGTGGAGACAGGGTAGAGAAGGTCCGTGTCAGCGGGGGGCTGACCATGGAGGATCAAGGCAGGATGCTGGAGTGCATCCAGAAGAGCATGGACATCTTCGCATGGAGCTCCGCAGAGATGCCGGGGGTTTATGCGGATGTGTCCTGCCTCTGCCTCAACTTGGACCCGAGAACACTCCCCGTCCAACAAAAGAAGAGGTCCACCGCAGACAAGCTGGTAGAGCCCATTAGAGATGAGGTGGCAAAGCTTCTCAAGGTCGGCTTCATGTCCGAGATCCAATACCCCGACTGGGTCTCCAATGTAGTCACGGTTAAAAAGGGAGACTGTTGGTGGCGTATGTGTATCGACTTCTCCTTGCTTAATAAATCTTGTCCTAAGGACGGTTATCCCTTACCTCGGATCGACGCGCTGGTTGACTCAGCCATTGGTTTTTCTGTAATGAGTTTTCTAGATGCATTTTCAGGTTATCATCAAATCAGAATGCATCCCCCAGACGTCAAGAATGTTTTGTTCATCACGGGGGATGGGTCCTACTATTAAAAGATGATGTCATTCGGGCTAAAGAATGCAGGGGCGACATATCAAAAGATGATGGATAGGGTTTTCAAAGAGCAGAAGGGAAGGAACCTGGAGATGTACGTGGATGATCTCATGATCAAGAGTCAGGATGTGGACTCTCACCTCCAGGACCTAGAGGAGACCTTTGCTACCCTGCGCAAGTACAAGATGCGGTTGAACCCCCTGAAGTGTGTCTTCGGGGCTAGCAGTGGGAAGTTCTTGGGGAACCTCCTCACCCCTGCGGGGGTCGAGCCGAATCCTGATAAGGTCAAGGCTATCATGGAGCTAGGGTTGCCACGAAACACTAAGGAGGTGCAATGGCTGACGGGGAAGCTGGCAGGGCTGAGTAGGTTCCTCTCCCGGGCCGGGGAGAAGTGCTCCCCATTCTTCAAAACACTAAGGGGTGGTCAAAAGTTCGAATGGACCAAGGAGTACGAGGAGGCATTCCAGGCCCTCAAGATGCAGTTGACTCAGGCTTCGCTGCTCCAAGAGCCAAAGGAGGGGGAGGACCTATTTTTATATCTCGGGGTCGGGGCGGAGGCCCTGAGCTCAGTATTGGTTCGGGAAGAGGGGAAGAAGCAGCTACCCATATATTACGTGAGTCGGGTCTTAAGGAAGGCTGAGCTCCGGTATCCAAATTTGGAAAAGCTGGCCTTCGCCCTAGTCATCTCGGCCCGAAGGTTGCGGCCCTATTTCCAGGCACACTCAATCCGAGTGGTGACTGACCATCCTCTCTGCAACATCTTTGAGGTGGTGGATAATTCTGGCAGGCTGGCCAAGTGGTCGATGGAGTTAAGTGAATTTGACGTCTCCGTCGTCCTCTGCCTCTCGATCAAAGCTCAAGCGATGGCTGACTTCTTGGCCGATTATGTGATTGAGGTGGCGGAGGAAGAGCTCACTCGTCCGACCCCTTGGAAGGTGAAGGTAGATTGTGCCTTGGGGAAGCACTCCCTAGGAGTGGGAGTGATCCTGGAGAGTCCGCAGGGGACTAGAATTGAGCAGACGGTGGTGGTGCACTTTCCCATCACCAACAATCAGGCCGAGTATGAGGCTGTGATAGCAGGGCTACGCCTGGCCAGGGAGCTGGGGGTATTGGACATGGAGGTCCTTACTGACTCCATGGTGGTAGCTTCCTAGATCAATGTGGAGTTCGAGGCGAGAGAGCCTACCCTGCGGCTATACTTAGCCAAAGTAAAGGGGGTCATCAGCACATTCCAAACTTTTTCCATCCGGCACGTGCCCCGGGAGGAGAATGAGCAGGTCGATCAGCTAGCGAAACATGGTCCCCGGGTGGGGGTACCATCACCGACCTATTTCGCCCTTCCATCGAAGAGGGAGAGCTCATGGAGATAGATCAGCGGCCCTCATGGATGGACGCGGTCACAACTTTCCTTTCCACAGGAGAGTACCCGGAGGGGGTGGACAAGAAGAAGCTTAGGTACAAGTCGGTGTACTACCTCCTCCAAGACGGGCAGTTGTACATGAAGACTCTCTCGGGGATGTTGGCTCGTTGCGTGGCCGAGGTGGAGGTACAAAGAATCTTGGAAGAAGTCCACTCCGGGGAGTGTGGGAGTCACTCTGGTAGTCGGACCCTGGAAGGAAGGATCGTCAGGCAAGGGTATTTCTGGCCCAACCTGGGCCGCGATGCGACGGAGTTCACAAGAAGATGCCACAAATGCCAGTTGTTTGCCCCCTCCAGCTACAGCCGGCTCAACGGCTCAAAAGTATCACAGCCCCCTGGACCTTTGTCATTTGGGGACTGGATTTAGTTGGACCGTTCCCTCGGGCCAGTGGGCAGAGAAGGTTTCTACTTATGATGATCAATTATTTCTCCAAGTGGTTGGAGGTGAAGGCGCTGGCCAAGGTGACTTCCCAGGTCATCATGAACTTCATTTGGGGGGAGATCATCTGCCACCACGGGCTGCCCCAGGCCATTGTCACGGACAATGGGCCTCAGTTCGCCAGCGCGGAGTTTACCAGTTTCTGCGAGCAACTTGGGATCGACCTCAGGTTCGCCTCGGTCCATCACCCCAGGAGCAACGGGCAGGTGGAGACCGCGAACAAGATCATTGTCAACCTCCTAAAGAAGAAAGTGGAAAATCTGAAGGGGAGCTGGGTGGAGCAGCTTCCCGCGGTTCTCTGGGCCCTGAGGATCACCCCCAACACAACTACAGGAGAGACCCCCTTCAAGCTCTCCTGTGGGTGCGAGGCAGTGCTTCCAGTGGAATTTGAAGTTCAAACACCTCGAGTCATCGCGGCCGGGGAAGGCAGGGAGGAATGGCAGGCTGAGAACGAGGAAGAGCTGCGGCTCTCCCTTGACATGGTGGAAGAACTGCGGGACCTTTCCGCCGTCCGATAAGAAGAGGTGACGAGGAGGATGGCCAAGTACTTTGACAAACACATCAGAGTCAAGCAATTTGTGGAGGGGGATTTGATTCTGAAGAAGGTGGATGCAGCAGGGAGGTCGGCAACCATGGGGAAGCTCAACCCCAGTTGGGAAGGTCCATTTATTGTAAAAGAGGCTTTAAGATCAGGGGGCTATCGACTACAAAATGTGAAGGGCGAGACCCTAAGTCTCACTTACAGTGGTGACGACTTAAAACGTTTTTTCCCTTGAAACATGTAAGTGGTGCTTTGATTTTTACTAAAAGTTCTTTAATACGCCAATGTTGTCGCATTGAGTTCGCATGAAGAAGTGAAGTGAATTTGGACCCCGAGCAGATCCCGCTGCCAGGCTCTCACCAAGCTGGCTGATGCGCCCGCGAACAGACTCTTACTGTGGTTGGTTCGATGAGTCGATCGCCGCGGGCGTGCTAATATTCGGCCTTAAGGCCTTACAGAATGTTTCTCTTGACTAATACATGATTTACAAACCTCGGCACGCAGGCCGGTCATACATGAGTAAAACAGAAAACATTTCCACTTGGGCCTTCGAGGGCCGGCTTCACAAAAAGGGCTTTAGCCTGCTATTGACCGCTTGGTCCAGCTGCACCTGCAAGCAACAAACCACCGCACGGTGGCAAAACAAGGCAACGGTCAGCAATGATGACCAAATTATAACGATCCCGCCCCCAACTCGGGGCGGCAATGCTCCTTCCCTGCATTTCATTAGCATAAGTGAGCAATTTATAACAATAGACATTTCATCACAGACGTTGGCTCGCTCGACCTGTAACGCCCCGAAACTCAAAGGAGCAAAGGGGGATGTTTTGGGCCAATTTGAGTTCTGGCTGCAGGCACACGCCCTGGGACACGGGCGTGTCCCAGGGCGTGTCAAGCCTGTGTCGACACTAAGGCGCGAAGTCGACACTTTGGTCTCGACATTATGTCGAGACTGGGCACACGGCCTGCGACACGGGCGTGTCGCAGGGCGTGTCGACCCGTGTCAACACTTAGCCGTGAAGTCGACACAGTGCTTCGACGTTGTGTCGAGACATGGCACACGGCCTGCGACATGGGCGTGTCGCAGGGCGTGTCAACCCGTGTCGACACTCGTCCCGCGAAGTCGACACTTTGGTGTCGACAATGTGTCGAGACATGGCACACGGCCTGCGACACGGGCGTGTCGCAGGACGTGTCGACCCGTGTCGACACTTAGCCGCGAAGTGTCGAGACCGTGTACACGGCCTGGAGCCCAGGCGTGTCAAGGTGACACGGGCAAGGACATGGGCGTGTCCTAGAACCCGTGCAGTGCTCGGGTTGAAAACGGGGAAAAATCATGGGGTACACGGCCGGCTACACGGCCGTATCAGGTGGAGCACGGGCGTGTCAGCTCGAACACGAGCGTGTTTGATACCCGTGTGAGGTTCCAGGTGATTCGATTTTGACGGCGAATGAGGCACACGGCCCTGGACACGGGCGTGTGCCAGGTCGTGTTCTGTCCAGATTGGGCATTTCAGCCCCGAATTGAAGCCGTTCATTTCTTTGACTGAAGATCCAACGGCTGGGGGTTGTTCCTGAAGTGATATACCCGGGTTTTGACTTAGAAAACCCTCACTTTTTCCACTTATCCTCTTTCTAAATCCTTGGAGAAAGGAGAGCTAAGGCAAGAAGAAGAAGAGCTAGATCCGCCATTGGAGGAGCTTCGGAGCTCCGAATCGCAAGCCGACTCCGGATCCACGGAGGCAACGCAAGTGCGGTGATTTCCATCCGATTACTTTTCAATGGCGCCAAAGAGGACCGCAAGGGTAACGATCCTCATCTTGAGCATGAGTCGCTCTCTTTCTTTGCATAGGAAGCCCGCTCTCGTGAGTTTGCGGAGAGTTGGAGGCGTTCCTTCGGGTAGATATGTGAAGTCCCCGTTGTTTAGAGTCCGTAGGCGAGAACGGACATAGGCATTTTGGTTGAAGCCTACCCGGACATGTTAGTCTGGATCGGTGATGTTGCATTGCATAAGGCCGGAGAAGACTCCGTGCTATTGGGTGTTTTCGGGTTTTCTACGCGGTAGATTGCAGCAGGGAGCCTTGGGGACTAACCCAAAGGTGCACCCGGAAAACTGGGCGGATACGAGATCTTGCCAACTTGGTGGCCTGAGAGCCAACTTGAACATAACGGGGTTATGTGACTTGTGTTAGAATGGGACTCGGTGAAAATTTGACCCGCGCATATGGCTTAAATTGTCGTTGCGATGTGAGCACGGGTTAGATGGAGCCGTACCCGCTCTATGTCGTTCGGGTTAGAGAGACCTAAAGTTACATGGCACTCGCCGTTGGCATAGATGTGAGTCTTCGGCGGTCAATGGCTTAAATTGACGTGACCCAGGCCAGGAAGATGAATTGCTCATAGGAATGGCCGTCTAAGTGGCGGTGGTGAGTCCGGAATGTTAATGGCTTTAATTGACGTGACATCGACCGGTTCACCGAGAATGTGCCCTGAGTGCACGGGACGTGTGGCCATGCGAGCCAACGTCTGTGATGAAATGGCTATGTTTATATGCATTGCTCGCTTATGCTAATGAAATGCAGGGAAGGAGCATCGCCGCCCCGAGTTGGGGGCGGGATCGTTATAATTTGGTCAGCATTGCTGACTGTTGCCTTGTTTTGCCACCGTGCGGTGGTTTGTTGCTTGCAGGTACAGCTGGACCAAGCGGTCAATAGCGGGCTAAAGCCCTTTTTGCGAAGCCGGCCCTCGAAGGCCCGAATGGAAATGTTTATTGCTTTATTCATGTATGACCGGCCTGCGTGCCGTGGTTTGTAAATCATGTAACAGTCAAGTGAAACTTTTTGTAAGGCCTTAAGGCTTGTTTTGAGTATTTTGTAATAACATTCCTATTTTCGTAATAGTGGACATTCGTGCTCTAATGCTGGGTTCTTGTTTACAACTTATATAAACTGATTCCGCTAGAATGCTCTGTGTAGGACGTTGAGATTGGTTGGATGGTTTCCATAAGTAACCACCCGGTCTGTCTGTGGTATATGGCGTCGGGCCCCGGCCGGACCTACTGCTATATACTATGCGACGGATAGGGGGTGTTACACGACCACACGCCCCGTGCACTCAGGGCACATTCTCGGTGAACCGGTCGATGTCACATCAATTAAAGCCATTAACATTCCGGACTCACCACCGCCACTTAGACGGCCAAACCTATGAGCAATTTGTCTTCCCGGCATGGGTCACGTCAATTTAAGCCATTGACCGCCGAAGACCCTAATCTATGCCAACGGTAAGTGTCGCGTGCCTTTAGGTCTCTTTAACCGAACGATATAGAACGGGTACGGTTCCATCTAACCCGTGCTCACGTCGCAACGACAATTTAAGCCATTTGCGCGGGTCAAACTTCCACCGAGTCCCATTTCCATCACAAGTCAAATAACCCCGTTATGTTCAAGTTGGCTCTCAGGCCACCAAGTTGGCAAGATCTCATATCCGCCCAGTTTTACGGGTGCACCTTTGGGTTAGTCCCCAAGGCTCCCTGCTGCAATCTACCACGTAGAAAACCCGAAAAACAACCAATAGCACGGAGTCTTCTCCGGCCTTATGAAATGCAACATCACCGATCCAGACCAACATGTCCGGGTAGGCTTCACACATCATGCCTATGTCCGTTCTCGCATACGGACTCTAAACAACGGGGACTACACATATCTACCCGAAGGAACGCCTCCAACTCTCCGCAAACTCGCGAGAGCGGGCTTCCTATGCTAAGAAAGAGAGCTATTCATGCTCAAGATGAGGATCGTTACCCTTGAGTTCCTCTTTGGCGCCATTGAAAAATAATCGGATGAAAACCACCGCACTAGCGTTGCCTCCGCGGATCCAGAGTCGGCTCGCGATTCGGAGCTCCGAAGCTCCTCCAATGGCGGATCTAGCTCCTTCTTCTTCCCTTAGCTCTCCTCTCTCTCCAAGGATTTAGAAAGAGAACACTTAAGAAAAATGAGGGTTTTCCAAGTCCATTCACGGGTATATCCCTTCAGGAACATCCCCCAGCCATTGGATCTCAAAACAAGGAAACGAACGGCTTTGATTCGGGGCTGAAATGCCCAATCTGGACCGAACACGGCCTGGCACACGCCCGTGTCCAGGGCCGTGTGCCGCATTCGCCGTCAAAATCGAATCACCTAGAACCTCACACGGGTATCGAACACGCCCGTGTTCGAGCTGACACGCCCGTGTTCCACCTAACATGGTCGTGTGACCGGCCGTGTACCCCATGATTTTTCCCCCAAAATCAACCCGAGCACTGCACGGGTTCTAGGACACGCCCGTGTCCTTGCCCGTGTCACCTTGACACGCCTGGGCCCCAGGCCGTGTACACGGTCTCGACATTTCGTCGCGTGAAGATCGACGACTTGATGACACGGCCTTGGACACGCCCGTGTCCTAGGCCGTGTGCCTTGTCTCGACGATCGTCGAGTGAATCTTGACGACTCCCCGGGACGATCGTCGACACAGGTCGACACGCCCTGCGACACGCCCGTGTCGCGGGCCGTGTGCCCATTCTCGATGAATCGTCGAGTAAATCTCGACGACTCCGCGACTAAGTGTCGACACGGGTCGACACGCCCTGCGACACGCCCGTGTCGCAGGCCGTGTGCCCATTCTCAGCGAATCGTCGAGAGAATATCGATGACTTCGCAGCTAAGTGTCGACACACGCTTGACACGCCCTGGGACACGCCCATGTCCCAGGCCGTGTGCCTGCTGCCAGAACCCAAACTGGCCCGAAACGTCCCCCTTTTTCTCCTTTGAGTTTCGGGGTGTTACACGTAGTGGATCTTGAATGTATAGTCCCCCAGGAACTCCATCCATCTATATTGCCGCATGTTAAGATCTCTCTGATCCAATACATATTTCAGGCTCTTATGGTCGGTATAAATATCGACCTTTACTCCATACAAGTATTGTCTCCACAGCTTCAAGGCAAAAATCACGGCCGCTAACTCCAAGTCGTGGACCGGATAATTCCTCTCGTGCATCTTCAGCTGTCTCGAGCCATATGTTATAACGCTTCCATGTTGTAACAGCACACAACCCAAACTACTGCCCGAAGCATCGCTATAATTCTCATAACATTCGGTCCCACTTGGCGAACTCAACACAGGCACCGTGGTCAACCGACATTTCAACTCCTCAAAAGCTCGCGCGCACTCCGGCATCCAAACGAACTTCCGCTCCTTCCTCGTTAGAGTAGTGAGAGGTAATGCTATCCACGAGAAGTTCTCTATGAAGCGCCTATAATAGCCGGCTAGCCCCAGAAAGCTCCGGACTTCCACTACCGTAGAAAGCTCAGGCCACTCTCGTATCGCAACAATCTTCGCCGGATCCACTGCAATACCTTCCCCACTCACTATATGACCGAGGAACGCCACTGAGGACAACCAAAACTCGCACTTCGAGAACTTGGCGTACAATTGATTCCTCCTTAGCGTCTCCAAAACCAAATGAAGATGCCTGAAGTCATCTTCCTCACTCTGCGAGTACACCAAAATGTCGTCGATGAAGACGATCACAAAATGGTCCAAGTACTCCCTGAAGGTCCTGTTCATCAAATCCATGAACACTGATGGCGCATTAGTCAGCACAAATGGCATGACCGTAAACTCGTAATGCTTGTATCTTATACTGAATGTTGTCTTCGGGATATCACTCTCCCTTATTCGCAGCTGATAGTACCCGGACTTGAGGTCCAACTTAGAGTACATCGTCGACCCGATCAACTGATCAAAAAGATCATCGATCCTTGGGATTGGGTACTTGTTCTTTTCCGTCAACTTGTTCAGTTCTCGGTAATCAATACATAGCCTCAAGCTTCCGTCCTTCTTCTTAACAAAGAGGACAGGTGCGCTCTAAGGCGACGAACTTGAACGCACAAACCCTTGCTCCAACAACTCTTGAAGTTGCACCTTCAGCTCCGCCATCTCCTTAGGCGCTAACCGATATGAAGAGCGTATGACCGGTTTGGCATCACACCAAACCGCCTTAACCAACTGAAGAGCAGGCACCAACATCATGATCGACCCCTTTCAAGCCCGTAAAAGTCGTCTAACGACTTGCTCCCAACTTGACTTCCTTGTGACCATAATCAATATAGGCTTGCTGCTTCGAGAGCCAGTCCATGCCAAATATAACGTCGAACTCCACCAATGGTAGTAACGACGCTTGCAGATCGAACTCTTGATTCCCAATGCGAATCTTAACACCGCAGATTTTATCCGCGCGCATGGAACACTCATTCGGTAACAGCACATTCAACTTGTCCTTTGCCATCGAAGAAGGTACTCCGATGCGTGATATAAATCCTTCGGACAAGAAGGAGTGTGAAGCTCCCGTATCAAAGAGTGCTCTTGTTGGATACTCACAAATTAAAACAAAACTTAGCACCAACAGTTCTATGCTAACATGCACAAGGGCAACAAGTATTTAAAGTTAAACTGTTATATCTTTAAGTCGTACTTGTCATCACGACAGCGTGCTTCTTCTCAGACTTGGGACGTCCGTTCCAGCAGTCTCGGGCAAAGTGCCTCGGCTTTCCGCAATTAAAGCATGCACCTAGGGTTCGACCCGTAGTTGTCCCAGAAGCACCCGAAGAAGGGGCTGGACCCGAAGTCCTAGCCTTCTTATACCACCTACGGTACGCGGACTTTGAGGAGTTCAACATTTTGAACTCCGTCTTCTGCGTATCCAAATCTTTGCTTCCTTGGATTCGATTCAGATCTCTGGCACTTTGTCTTATACCTGCTCCTGACATAGCTTTCTTTAACTTCTGAGTACCAGTCTGACAGTCTCGGGCAAAGTGCCCTTCTTTGCCACACTTAAAACAACCATATGGAGCCTGACCAGTAGACATTTTGGACTTCTTGTTCCTCCTCCTTCGGTATTTTGATTTTGCAGAATCTGGAGAGTCTAGTACCCAGAGCTCCGACGCCCGATTGACTTTTGCCAAATCTTCTTCCAAAGGTCTAGCCGAATCTACCAAGGCTCGGAATCCCAATAACTTTGGTCCTAGCAACAGAACTCGCAATTCGCCGCGCAGACCATTATAAAACCTATCAACCATCGACTGCTCGCTATCCACTTCAGAGCCTGGGTAGCGTCTTATCATCAGAAATGCTTGTAAATATTCCTCAACTGAGTGCATACCCTGCACTAAAAGCATGTTCAACTGCTGCCCCAAAGGTCCTATAAATGTCGTTTGCTCCATCACACCACCCGGCGTTGGAATAATAAGGGACAGCACACGTCTTTCATTTTGTGCACCAATCACAGCGAACACTGCTTCCACCACCATTCTTATGGTTTCAGCGGAGGGAAGGGTTGCAGGCACGTCACCAGGTGCACTATAATCCTCAGAAACCGGATGTTTCGATGGCCTAGCACCGCTTCCGGTCACCTATAGTCGTACAAAACATCGTTAAGCGACCAAACAAAATTACAAACAGCAATTATAGGAACACGCAGGTTCCCCAAACACGTGTATTTCCATTCCTAAGTGGACATTCATGGGTTCTTTTGTTGTTATAACGATGACGCACACATATGTGATCACCACCCCTTAAAAAGAATTCGTCCACGAATTCATTTTAAGCCCGACCGAAACTAGTAGTCTGATACCAAATTGTCGATCGCTGATCGCTGGCCCAATCGTCAAACATTGCCATATCGTCGATCGCTGATCGCTGGCCCAATCGTCGATCGCTGCCGAATCGTCGAATGGAGAATCACTGGCAACTCATCGAACCAGCCAAATCGTCGAACAGAGTTCCCTGGAAAAATCATCGAACGCAGCCAGATCGTCGAACGCAGATCCCTGGCAAAATCGTCGAACGCAGCCAGATCGTCGAACGCAGATCCCTGGCAAATCGTCGAACGCAGATTGCTGGAAAATCGTCGAACGCAGACTTTGGTTAAATCGTCAAATGCAGATTGCTGGAAAATCGTCGAATGCAGACTTTGGTTAAATCATCGAACGGAGACTTTGCTGCCAGAAAGTCGAACGACCCCGACATGCCCTGGGACACGCCCATGACCCAGGCCGTGTACCCCCGGCCAAATTCCAAATTTGGTACAAAATGCCTCTCGTCGCTCTTTTGAGTTTCTGGGCGTTACAAAAGGAGAATAACAGGGAGGAGGAGAGAAGTTAGGGTGGAGTTGCCCTATTGCGACTTCCATCAGGAGGAATGGCACGCCACAGCCACATGCCCGGAGTTCCTTGAAATGAGGGGAATAGGGAGCAGCAGCAGCAGTAGGGGCGCCAGGAAGTGAGGATCGAGGAGGTCCTGCCTCGGGCGTAGGAGGACCGTTGCGAAGATCTGGTAGATGTCGGGACCCGAGGAGGGATTGGAGCAATCCATGGGGGAGTGGGGGTGGAGGCCTCTCGGAGGACGAGCCTCCATACCATGTATCGTCGGAGCGTTGCCTCCACATCCCAAACCCCACCCCCAGAAGAGAGGATCACCTTCTCCAGGTGCGATATGCCGGATCATGAGGATCTATTTTACGATGCGCTGGTAATCCAGACAGCCATCGAAAACTTTACCGTCTCTAAGATCCTCATTGACAATGGAAGCTCCGTCAACGTCGTCTTTAAGAAGGCATTTGATGCGATGAAGGTGGAGGCAAAGAGGGTGTTGGCCTCGGATGGACCCTTGTTCGGATTTTCGGGGGAGAGGAAGGAAGTTGAGGGAGGAGTAGGCCTCCATGTCACCCTGGGGGGGCAGTCCAGGAACTGCAGGTTCGTCATTGTGGATGCCCCCAGCAGCTACAGTGCCATCTTCGGGAGGCCCCTTATCAGTGTCTTTCACTGCATCCCCTCATCGTTCCACCAATGCTTAAAGTTCAATACAGAGTGGATTCATGTCAGGTTTAGGGGGGGCCCCAAAATGGCGCGGGAATGATATGTCACCTCCTTGAACTCCATCTCTTGGCAGGAGGGAGCCGAGGATATGGAGCGAAGGATGGAGGAGGCAGAGCAGGAAGCTGGAAGGGGGGAGCTGGAGGTGGAGAGTTGCGCCGAGGTAGAGGCGGCAGGAAGAGATCGGGAAGAGTTGGTCAAAGCAATGGCCGTGGAGGTGGAGGTCCTCGTCCCGAAGGAGAGGGATGTTGAAGAATGGGGGGAGCAGTCCAGGTTGGAGGCTGTGGAGGAGGTGGTAGTTCTGGAGGTCCTCACCTATGGAGACAGGGTAGAGAAGGTCCGTGTCAGCGGGGGGCTGACCATGGAGGATCAAGGCAGGATGCTGGAGTGCATCCAGAAGAGCATGGACATCTTCGCATGGAGCTCTGCAGAGATGCCGGGGGTTTATGCGGATGTGTCCTGCCTCTGCCTCAACTTGGACCCGAGAACACTCCCCGTCCAACAAAAGAAGAGGTCCACCGCAGACAAGCTGGTAGAGCCCATTAGAGATGAGGTGGCAAAGCTTCTCAAGGTCGGCTTCATGTCCGAGATCCAATACCCCGACTGGGTCTCCAATGTAGTCACGGTTAAAAAGGGAGACAGTCGGTGGCGTATGTGTATCGACTTCTCCTTGCTTAATAAATCTTGTCCTAAGGACTGTTATCCCTTACCTCGGATCGACGCGCTGGTTGACTCAGCCGTTGGTTTTTCTGTAATGAGTTTTCTAGATGCATTTTCATGTTATCATCAAATCAGAATGCATCCCCCAGACGTCAAGAATGTTTTGTTCATCACGGGGGATGGGTGCTACTATTAAAAGATGATGTCATTCGGGCTAAAGAATGCAGGGGCGACATATCAAAAGATGATGGATAGGGTTTTCAAAGAGCAGAAGGGAAGGAACCTGGAGATGTACGTGGATGATCTCATGATCAAGAGTCAGGATGTGGACTCTCACCTCCAGGACCTAGAGGAGACCTTTGCTACCCTGCGCAAGTACAAGATGCGGTTGAACCCCCTGAAGTGTGTCTTCGGGGCTAGTAGTGGGAAGTTCTTGGGGAACCTCCTCACCCCTGCGGGGGTCGAGCCGAATCCTGATAAGGTCAAGGCTATCATGGAGCTAGGGTCGCCACGAAACACTAAGGAGGTGCAATGGCTGACGGGGAAGCTGGCAGGGCTGAGTAGGTTCCTCTCCCAGGCCGGGGAGAAGTGCTCCACATTCTTCAAAACACTAAGGGGTGGTCAAAAGTTCGAATGGACCAAGGAGTACGAGGAGGCATTCCAGGCCCTCAAGATGCAGTTGACTCAGGCTTCGCTGCTCCAAGAGCCAAAGGAGGGGGAGGACCTATTTTTATATCTCGGGGTCGGGGCGGAGGCCCTGAGCTCAGTATTGGTTCGGGAAGAGGGGAAGAAGCAGCTACCCATATATTACGTGAGTCGGGTCTTAAGGAAGGTTGAGCTCCGGTATCCAAATTTGGAAAAGCTGGCCTTCGCCCTAGTCATCTCGGCCCGAAGGTTGCGGCCCTATTTCCAGGCACACTCAATCCGAGTGGTGACTGACCATCCTCTCTGCAACATCTTTGAGGTGGTGGATAATTCTGGCAGGCTGGCCAAGTGGTCGATGGAGTTAAGTGAATTTGACGTCTCCGTCGTCCTCCGCCTCTCGATCAAAGCTCAAGCGATGGCGGCGAATTCAAAACTTGTGGGGAAAGAAAAGAGTTCAGAAGTTCATTAGCTCATCTCGAATGGGGTGAATCAGGAAGAAAGAGTTGCATCAAACGGCGGTTCAAGCTCAGTCAGTAGCATTATCTCACAGACTGAACGAGAGATCCAGTTCTTGGCCGATTATGTGATTGAGGTGGCGGAGGAAGAGCTCACTCGTCCGACCCCTTGGAAGGTGAAGGTAGATTGTGCCTTGGGGAAGCACTCCCTAGAAGTGGGAGTGATCCTGGAGAGTCCGCAGGGGACTAGAATTGAGCAGACGGTGGTGGTGCACTTTCCCATCACCAACAATCAGGCCGAGTATGAGGCTGTGATAGCAGGGCTACGCCTGGCCAGGGAGCTGGGGGTATTGGACATGAAGGTCCTTACTGACTCCATGGTGGTAGCTTCCCAGATCAATGGGGAGTTCGAGGCGAGAGAGCCTACCCTGCGGCTATACTTAGCCAAAGTAAAGGGGGTCATCAGCACATTCCAAACTTTTTCCATCCGGCACGTGCCCCGGGAGGAGAATGAGCAGGTCGATCAGCTAGCGAAACATGGTCCCCGGGTGGGGGTACCATCACCGACCTATTTCGCCCTTCCATCGAAGAGGGAGAGCTCATGGAGATAGATCAGCGGCCCTCATGGATGGACGCAGTCACAACTTTCCTTTCCACAGGAGAGTACCCGGAGGGGGTGGACAAGAAGAAGCTTAGGTACAAGTCGGTGTACTACCTCCTCCAAGACGGGCAGTTGTACATGAAGACTCTCTCGGGGATGTTGGCTCGTTGCGTGGCCGAGGTGGAGGTACAAAGAATCTTGGAAGAAGTCCACTCCGGGGAGTGTGGGAGTCACTCTGGTAGTCGGACCCTGGAAGGAAGGATCGTCAGGCAAGGGTATTTCTGGCCCAACCTGGGCCGCGATGCGACGGAGTTCACAAGAAGATGCCACAAATGCCAGTTGTTTGCCCCCTCCAGCTACAGCCGGCTCAACGGCTCAAAAGTATCACAGCCCCCTGGACCTTTGTCATTTGGGGACTGGATTTAGTTGGACCGTTCCCTCGGGCCAGTGGGCAGAGAAGGTTTCTACTTATGATGATCAATTATTTCTCCAAGTGGTTGGAGGTGAAGGCGCTGGCCAAGGTGACTTCCCAGGTCATCATGAACTTCGTTTGGGGGGAGATCATCTGCCACCACGGGCTGCCCCAGGCCATTGTCACGGACAATGGGCCTCAGTTCGCCAGCGCGGAGTTTACCAGTTTCTGCGAGCAACTTGGGATCGACCTCAGGTTCGCCTCGGTCCATCACCCCAGGAGCAACGGGCAGGTGGAGACCGCGAACAAGATCATTGTCAACCTCCTAAAGAAGAAAGTGGAAAATCTGAAGGGGAGCTGGGTGGAGCAGCTTCCCGCGGTTCTCTGGGCCCTGAGGATCACCCCCAACACAACTACAGGAGAGACCCCCTTCAAGCTCTCCTGTGGGTGCGAGGCAGTGCTTCCAGTGGAATTTGAAGTTCAAACACCTCGAGTCATCGCGGTCGTGGAAGGCAGGGAGGAATGGCTGTTGGGTACATTGGTCAAATGTACCTGATTTGAAGAAGCCTCACCTAACTCAATGATATACATCAGAATGTATTTGATGTTTGTTTGAGTTACTTGTGCAGGTTAGGAATACACTGGACTGAAGCTAAAAATTCTAAGTCCATGTGTCGACACCCAGAGGGCAAGTGTCGACACTTGAGAAAGCTTGTGTCGACACCCAGACATGCAGTGTCGACACTTGGAGTCATTGTGTCGACACCTGGGAAGAAGAGTCGACACCAGTCAGAAAGTGTCGACACTTGGAGCTGTGTCGACACTCAGTGCAGAAGGATGCAGAAAAGCTGTGACGACACTTAGCAGAAGTGTCGACACCTAGAAGAGCTGAGTCAACATCAGAAAGTGTCGACACTTGGAGTTGTGTCGACACCCAGCAAAATTCTGCAGAGACTAAGTACAAGTGTCGACACTCAACACAATGTGTCGACACTCAATCAGCAGAGTCAACATATGAAGAATGTGTCGACACTCAGCACAATGTGTCGACACACACTCAAAGAAGTCAACACTTGAAGAATGTGTCGACACTCAGCACAATGTGTCGACACATAACCAGAAGACTCAACACTAGAAGGAAGTGTCGACACAAGGAGATGTGTCGACACTTAGCAAAGAACAGAAAAGCTGTAAATTATTCTAAGTATAAGTGTCGACACTAAGGGAATGTGTCGACACTCAGCGGAAGAATCAAGAATGAAGACTTGTGTCGACACCAAGAATCAGTGTCGACACTTGACAGTTTCAACACATGAAGATGTGTCGACACAAAGGAGATGTGTCGACACTTAGAAGAATACAGATAAAGAATGAAGTATAAGTACTTGTGTCGACACTCAATTTCAGTGTCGACACATGCAGAAGAAACTGTGTCGAGACATACAAGGAATTGTGTCGACACCTTGTAGACTTGTGTCGACACTTACACAACATGTGTCGACACTTGGTCTATAAGTGTCGACACTTAAGAACAGAAAGTCTCGACACTAACTGACAGTTAGAGAATTTCAAGAAGTGACTGGTTGACATGACAGCTGCCAATCCAGCCGGTCTACAGCAACTGTCAGAGAAGTCAAAAGTCTGTTATAAACTGGATCAGCCGGTTACCATGAAGGAAGCCTATAAATAGGCACCCACAGTTTACAGAATAAGTAGTTAAGTTGTTAAGTGGTCAAGTTGTTCACAATCATTACTTGTTGTGAGAATAATTGAAGTAGTTGATCAGATTAAATCAAGAAGTGATACATAGAGGATCAACACAAGAAGATCAGGCAGTCCAACTGCAGATCTAAGTAGTTGGAGAGAGAGAGCTCCAACTAAGGATTCAGTCTTTGGAACTAAGGCTGAGAAGAACAATTCAGAGTCATCTGGATTTCAAGAAGCAGAGATCAAGGATCAACTGCAGAAGATTCAGACTAATTCAGTTCTACTCAAGAAGCTTTGAAGAAAGCTAAGTCAGTTTGGATCAAGCTGAGTTCTTCCAAGAACTCTTCAAGAAACTCTCAACTCCTCTCATCCTTTCTGAGTTGTAGAGTAAGCATTTGTAATTTCTATTTTAAACTTGTAAGATCCATAGGATCTGAGTGATTGTAAGCCTATTTTATAAAGGCTGAGGGTAGGGCTTGGTGCCTGAGTGTAGGAGTTGAAGAACTCTGAGTGTAGGCCTTTAATTGGCTGAGTGTAAGCCTTGATTGGCTGAGTGTAGGCCTGGGTGGCTGAGTGTAGGCCTTTTGGCTGAGTGTAAGGCTTTGGGCCTGAGGTAGGAACCTTGTTGGGTTCTGAGCTAGTGGAGAAGTTTGGCCGAATCTAGTACACTGCTAGATAGGCGAAGGGGGAAAGTGGATGTACCCAAAGATTGGGGAACCACTATAAAATCTTGTGTATTCTGTGCTGTGATTGTACTGTGTTGAGAATTGCTGTGTGCTGTGATTACTTATTCAGAAATCTGTGTTATAAACTGTTGACTGCCAACAAAGAATTAAGAAAAGGATTAGGTCACCTATTCACCCCCCCCCCCCTCTAGGTGTTTAGGTACCATATCTTTCAAGTGGTATCAGAGGGAGGTTCCTCAAAATCAGGACTAACTGTCTGAGGAGATCCAGTTTGGCAGATTCAGTATAAGTCAGGAAACAGGAAACAGTTTCAAGAAAATCAAGAACATGGGTTCTTCAGAGAATCATAAGGAGTTGGGTTCAATGAAACTACCTATATGCAGAAAAGAGATCTTTGGGATCTGGAAAGAGAGGGTTAGGCTTTTTATGGAAGCCTCTGACCCTAGGATATACATCACAGTCAAAGAAGGGCCATATGTGCCCATGAAGATTTCAGTATTGGATGCAAATCAGAGGACTCCAAAGGATTTCTCTGAAATGACCAAGGATGAGATTGTCCTAGCAACCATGGACAAAAGAGCACAGAATATAATAGTTAGTGCAATTGATGATGCCACCTTCCAGAACCTTATTCACTGTAAAACTGCAAAAGAAATGTGGGACACCCTCATTGTCTATATGGAAGGTTCTGAAGAAGTAAGGCAAGATAGGAAGTCCTTGCTTAATCAAGAATATGAAAGCTTTAGGCAAGGAAGAGGGGATAGCATCACTGAATGCTACAAGAAATTTTATAGAATTGTAAATGAACTCATGTCATATGGAAGAGAGTTCACAAACTATGAGTTGAATGATAAATTCTTGAGGTCCCTCACCAAAGACTGGGACACCAAGATCTGTGCCATCAGAGAAATGGCAAAGTTGGGAGAAATTCCTCCTCCCACACTTTTTGGCAAGTTGTTATCTTATGAGATGCAATTGTCAGTGAGAAAAGAAGAAGAAAAGTCAACAAGGACTGAATACAGAGAAAAGACTGTTGCCTTTAAGTCAGATGTACCCAGAAAGAGCAGGACCAAGTCATCAACTCCTCCTCCTGAGGTAGTTGAATCAGAATCTGAAGAGTCAGAAAGTACAAAATCTACAAGCAGTGAAAGTGATGAAGACTTTGCTGCATTCACCAGACATTTTCAGAAGTTCCTTAAGAAGAAACAGTGGAGGTCTAGACCTTCATCTTCCAAAGGGAAAGAGGTTCAGTATCAGGAAAAGAAGCCTTCAAAGAAGGACAAGAAAAGGACCAAGACTAGTAAGGCAACTGGATCCAAGATAATTTGTTACTGCTGCAATAGACAGGGCCATGTTATTGCAGACTGTCCTGAAAGAAGGAAAGAATCCAGTGACAAAAAGAAAACACACTTCAAAGGAAAGAAGGAGAAGTCCTTTGTTGCAAAGAATGAGAAGACTCTTTCAGATATGTCTTCTTCAGACACTGAGACAGATGCTGAAGCCTATATTGGGCTATTTGCTGAAGAAGAAGAAGAGTTTATGCAGATCATGGAATCTATCTATGAGCAAGAAGACTGTCAAAGCCAAGGACTGATGGCTTTGACTGAAAGTACTAAAAACCTGGAGCAGCCAGGACCCAGTCAGGTACAAGGTTTAACTCAAAGTTCTGATTCCAGTTCTAGTTCAGAGTCAGATTATTCTTCATCAAGTGATGAGAATATATCTGAGTCTGAGGGAGATATTCATCAACTCCTAGATGAATATCAAGTACTATTGCAAGCCTATAAGAAAAGCAAGACCCTAGCCAAAAATTTGGCCAAGGAAATTGCTGATCTCAAGGCAGCTGCAATAGATTATGAGAAGAATTATGATCAAAAACTGAATGAAGTGGCTAGGCTGAAACACATTACTGTGATTCAGATGGGTACTATTACATTTAAGAATGATCAAATTAAGAAACTGGAGATTAATCTTCAGAAGGAGAAAGAGCTAGCAGCTAGGTATTCAAAACCTAAATCAGTGCTACCCTTGATTGATGATTTTGTTCATCATAAAGGAAAGACTGGACTGGGTTTTGTTAATCCAGCTAGGACTGTTCAGGATCAGTCCAAGTCCAAGGGCAAAGCCCCAACATTCAACAAGACTGCTGTAGTTAAGACAGCTAAGTCAGAACCTAAGCAAAGGTACAACAAATTTGAATGTTGGTGCTGTGGCAAGGTTGGCCACTTTGCTTTGGATTGTTGGCACAATGCCAGTGCCAAGTTGTGTAGCAAGTTACCTGTTGGAAAGACAGCAGGTAGCTATGTCAAATTGCAAACTAACAATCACCAAGGACCCAAGTTTACTTTGGGTTCTAAGGTTCATTAATTTGTTTTGCAGGAAAATCCAAGTGGCCATACCCCTACATGGTACTTGGATAGTGGATGTTCCAGACACATGACTGGAACTAGGGGACTACTGAAGGACTACATCCCAATCAAAAATGGTCCAAAGGTGACCTTTGGTGGTTCTGAAAAAGGAATCATCAAAGGGTTTGGTAACATTTCTTCTAACCTTGTTACCATTACTCAAGTGGCTTATGTTAAAGGTTTGAAACATAACCTCATTAGTATAAGTCAATTAAGTGATGTAGGGTATGACATCTCATTTGTTAAAAATGGTTGTCATATCAAGAGGTCAAGTGATCAAAAGATCATTTTGACAGGTTATAGGAAGAGAAATGTCTATTGTTTAGACATTATGGTTGAGAACAATAGTTCTCCAGTTTGTCTTGTAGCTGATGAGACAGTCTCTCAATGTGTCAAGTGGCACAAGAGGCTTGCTCATCTTAATTACAAGACTATTGGCAAACTCTTTAGTAAAGAGTTAGTGAGGAATGGTCCTCAAGTTAAGTGTGTCAAAGATGGCATTTGCTCAGCTTGTCAAAAGGGCAAGCAGACTAAATCCACCTTTAGAAGCATTGACAACAAGGATGCTGTGAGGTGTTTATACCTCTTGCATATGGATCTATTTGGTCCAATGCCAGTTCACAGCTTAGGTAGGAAGGTCTACACCTTTGTAGTTGTTGATGACTACTCAAGGTTTTCCTGGGTGTTCTTCTTAAAGCAGAAATCTGAAACACCTAGTGTCTTCCACAGTTTTGTTAGGCAAATTCAGAATGAATTGAACTGTACAGTGGTCAAAATTAGAAGTGACCATGGTACAGAGTTTCAATCTGAAAGCATGACAAAATTATGTGAAGACTATGGGATATTTCAAGAATTCTCTTCACCTAGAACACCTCAGCAAAATGGCATTGCTGAAAGGAAAAATAGAACCTTGATAGAGGCTGGTAGAACCCTATTAAGTGATTCATCACTGCCAGAATATTTCTGGGCTGAAGCAGTAAACACTGCATGCCATGTGATAAATAGGGCTACCATCACTAAAAGGTTAAACAAGACCCCCTATGAAGTAGTGAAAGGCAGGAAACCAAATCTATCCTATTTTAGGATTTTTGGTTGTAAATGCTTCATACTTAACAATGGGAAGTCTTACTTAACTAAGTTTGCTGCCAAATCCCAAGAGGGAGTGTTTGTTGGGTACAGCAGTAATAGTAAGGCTTATAGAGTCTACAACTTGACTACACAAGTTGTAGAGGAATCTGTGCATGTAGTTTTTGATGAGTCACAACTAATTAACAATGAGTTGTCTAGTAGTGTGTGCAGCCCCTCAGGTCTTATTAAGAAGATGGACAAGCTAACCATGGAAGATGTACCTGCTGCAAGACAGCAAGTAGAAGAAGATGGCTTATGTCCAGGGGGAGAATTACATGTACCAGGAGCTGAAGAAGTTCAAGGAACTCAGCATGATGAAGATGCTGAAGAAGTACAACCAGAAGTAAGGATGCCTCCAGCCAACAGGCATCTAAGAGATCATCCAGTGGAGCTGATCATTGGAGATCCAAGACAAGGTGTTCAGACAAGGAGCAGAAATCAGAATGCTGCAGTATATTCAAGTTTTCTGTCTCAAATAGAACCAAAGAAATTTGAAGAAGCAATACAAGATCCACAGTGGACTGAAGCTATGCAGGAAGAGCTAAACCAGTTCAAGAGGTGCAAGGTTTGGGACTTAGTTCCTAAGCCTAAAGATCACAATGTGATAGGAACAAAATGGATCTACAGAAACAAGTTAGATGAACAAGGAGTCATCATTAAGAATAAGGCAAGATTGGTTGCAAAAGGATATAGGCAAGAAGAAGGTATTGATTTTGATCAAACCTTTGCTCCAGTAGCCAGACTGGAAGCCATCAGGATGTTCTTGGCCTATGCAACCTACCAAGGATTCAAAGTATACCAAATGGATGTGAAGTCAGCATTCCTTAATGGTAATTTAAAAGAAGAAGTATATGTGGAGCAGCCTTCAGGTTTTGTTGATCCTACTCTTCCACATTATGTCTATAGACTTAGGAAAGCATTGTATGGGTTAAAGCAAGCTCCTAGAGCTTGGTATGAAACCCTATCTAGTTTCCTCATTGAGAACAAGTTCACAAGGGGGAAAATAGATAAGACTCTATTCCTTAGGGAATCTAGAGGCAAAGTAATACTTGTCCAAATATATGTAGATGACATTATATTTGGGTCTACTGAAAGTAGCCTTTGCAAAAAGTTTGCAAAGCTTATGCAGAGTCAATTTGAAATGAGTAGTATGGGAGAGCTGAAGTTTTTCTTGGGTCTCCAAGTTAAACAGACTGAAAGTGGATTGTCCATATGTCAGTCTAAGTTCACCCTAGAACTCATAAGAAAATATGGTATGGATTCCTCCAGTACCATGAAGACTCCTATGGGGTCAAGTATGTCTCTAAGCAAGGATGATGCAGGGAAACCTGTAGATGAAACCTTGTATAGAGGGATAGTTGGCTCCCTTCTATACTTGACTGCAAGTAGGCCTGACATTATGTATGCTACATGTGTTTATGCCAGGTATCAAGTCTGCCCCAAAGAGTCTCACTTGACTGCAGTCAAGAGAATCTTGAGATATCTAAAGGGCACACCTTATCTAGGCCTCTGGTACCCTAGGAATGGAGATTTTGATCTAACAGGCTATTCAGATGCAGACTTTGCAGGATGCAAAGAAGATAGAAAGAGCACAACTGGATCCTGTCAATTCCTAGGTGGAAGACTCATTTCATGGAGTAGTAAGAAGCAAACCAGTGTGGCCATCTCCACAGCTGAGTCAGAATATGTAGCTGCAGGAAGTTGCTGTGCTCAACTTCTGTGGATTCAACATCAGCTAGAAGACTATGGATGTCAGGTAAGTAGAACTCCACTTTATTGTGATTCTACTAGTGCTATTTCCATAGCTAATAATCCTGTATCACATAGTAGAACTAAACATATTGAGATTAAATATCACTTTCTTAGGGAGCATGTAGAAAGAAATGATATTGCACTTGAATATGTTAAAACAGATAATCAGATAGCTGATATGTTTACTAAGCCCTTAGAAGAAGCTAAGTTTAATAGGTTCAAAATTGAACTAGGTATGATAAACTTAGACTAAGTATACAGAACAGAAATTGGCTAAGTAAAAAGGTGTCGACACATAGACAAGTCTATGTCGACACAGAATAGTAAGTGTCGACACTTCAGGAAAATGGTGTCGACACATCTAGGAAGTTAGTGTCGACACTTCTGAATGTTAGTGTCGACACATGTCGAGTAGGTGTCGACACATCCAATAATGTGTCGACACTTAAGTTTTACTCAGAATTTTTCTAAGTAAAGTCTCGACACATGTCGAGTATAGTGGTGTCGACACTTAACCAAGTGTCGACACATAAAATCTGTTGACTAAATTAGTGTCGACACATGAGTGTCGAGACATTATAAGTCAGTGTCGACACTTATTGACAGTGTCGACACATCATTAGAAATTTATCCCGCCTGTTCGTCTTCAAACAAGAAAGGTATAAATAGGGTTCTGTCTTTGATTGTCGACACGCTTTCAAAGTTTCGAGACCTAAACTCTTGTGTCGACATTTCTCTCATCTCAAGACTAATTCTCAAAACCCTAATGGCTCCCAAGCTGGAAGAGAACGTAAACGAAGGCTATGAGCTTGTGCGCGGCGCATTTGACGACAGCGACCAAGAAATCAAATCAGTGCTAACCCTAATTGTCAATTCTGGATTGGAATTCTTGGTTTCAGAACCAACGAAAATCTGGAAGAAGGAAGTCATTGAATTCCTTTCTGGCGCGTCTATAGATGACTCAGGTTTCAGGATTAAGTCAAGGGTGCATGGCACCAAGGTCAAGATTTCACCTAAGTCACTGAGAAAGGTACTTCAGCTACCTAAAGTTCAAGATGAAGAGGAAGTAACTGCTTCTAAGACCAGGGAAGCTCTTACTTGGTGTGGACTGGATCCAAAGATGAAGGTGGGATCAGTCTTTAACAGAAAGGGTATGAATATTCAAGGCAAGTTCTTGTCTGAAGTAGTGGGCAAGGTAATACTGAGCAAGCCAGGAGGGCATGACAGGGTGTCTGCCTCCATGTTTGAAGTCATGACCAGAATCATCTTCAATCTGAAAACAGACTGGTCAATGGTGGTTTATGAGAAAGTAAAAGAAAGCCTGAAGAAGCCCAATCTGGGCAGAATACTAAGTCTCTACCTGGCTGGATCAATTCCAGAGGTAATGAGCACTGCTGCAGGATCTAAGATCAATCATATGAGGAGAATGGACTCAAGGATATTCTCAAGATGGGAAAGGGTGCTGGTGTCAAAGGAATTGGCCACCCCTGTGAAACAAGCTTCTAAGAGAGACTCTCCTCCCAGGAAGAAGAGGAAGACAGCTGCTGTGCCTCAAGAGTCATCCAGCAGCTCAGGCAGTGAAGAACATGTGGTCTTCACTCCTGACAGTCCAGTAGATGTGACTGCAGAAAAGTCACCTGCTCCTCAGGAGCCAGCTGATATCCAGGGGGAGCCTCCAGCTGTAGAACATCCATCTACACTGGATAGTGAGCAGGCTACTCTTATCATCCAAGAGGTACTTTCTGACCTTAATACATTAGATTTTTCTGTAATAGATTCTGAATTGTCTGATGTCCATCAGCAAAATCAGCCAGCAAACCAAGAACCAGATGTTGTTCTTCCAGACACATCTGTTGTGATACCTGATACAGTGGTTGAAGAACCAAGTACATCTCCTGCCCAGTCTCCAGCAGAATATACAATGGAAGATCTGTTTTTGAACTTGGATCAAGAAGATTTTGATATGGAAAAGAATGCTGCTGATGCAGTAAAGGATGCTGCTGCTGAGGGGGAGAATTTGGATATACAAGAAGAGCCTATAAGGCTAGATACTGAGAAGGCACAGGATGTGCAAACTGAAAAACAATCCAGCCCTAAAGATAGGGTGGATATAGCCAGTACATCAGAATCTGAAGATGAGGAAGCTGAGCAAGCTAAGAAAAAGAAGTTCTTTGTTTTTAAAAGAAGAAGCCAGAGCTACAAGAAGGCTCTTCAAACAGTTGCTCAACACTCACTGGTCCAACAAGTTCCATCCACTGATTATAGTGCTCTACTGCTTGCAATGCAAATCAAGATGGATGAACAAAGGAAAGCCTTAGAAACTTATGTTGATGAAGGGCACAAAGCACTACAATCTGATCTAGGCCAGGAAATCAAGTCCATAAGGTTTGAAATGAACCTTAATAAAAGGGAAATGACTGATTGTTTTACCAAGGGTGCTAATGCTGTGGTATATCTGGCTAAACATCAAGAAACAATTAAAGAGAAAGTGGATGATATAGCACTCAAGCAAGGCTATGTGCTGGAAAATCAGTTGAGAATGAATGATAATCTGACTGCATCTCACAATGCAATAGTCACTGAACTCAAGAATAAGACAGATGAACCTTCAACTTCCTCTGCTGCTGCCAAAGCTGATTTTGATAAACTCTTTCAAGCAGAGATTGCTGCTGTCAAGACTGCCATAAAAGACTCACAGAAGGTCATATCAGAACAGCTTACAAAGCTTAGACCTTTCTTTAAAGAGGGCATAAGGTATTTGGATAGCCAAATCAGATTTCAGAAAGATGATGTGAGAGATCATGTAGCACAAGAAGTCATAAAGGGGGAGAGAGTGTTAGTCAAAGCCAGTTCTGAGCATGCAAAATGGATTTCAAATTCTATAAGGGCTACACTTGGATATCCTCCCCTGTGTGATGACAATGAAGTAGGTGAATCTGGCATTCAAAATGCATATCTTGGAGGTGAGCAACAAGCAGTGGCTGATGTAATCTATCCACCTCCAGACTTTGAAATGATTCATGCAGATATAAGCACAATGTATAGTCCACCTGCTGGCAAGCCTAATATTATTCTGGAAAAGGTTGTTCAACCTATCTCAGCTGCAATGCAAGAGGCTTTGGACAAGGAAGAAGAAACTAGGCTGTCAAAGAAGAAGTTTAGGGAAATTGCTGAGCAAAAGCCAGATTTTGAACAATGGAGCCCTACTTCTAGAAACATAATTCTCACAGCCTGGAAAGCTGCCAAGGACAATGCCCATGAGAGGAACAAGTGGTTCTCAGAGGCTGAATGGAGAAAGCATGAGAGTAGGCAGGAAGCAATTGTCCAATTTAGAAGGAAGGCTAAGTTAGGAAAGCTACCTCCAACAGCTGTGGAGCCTAGCAAGTACTTTCCTAAGCCCTATCATTATTTTGAAAGACAAAAGATCAAGGCTGAAGAACAGAAGAAGAAGGACTCTAAAGGGAAGAAGACTGCTGAAGCTGAGCCTGCTGCTGCTGCTGCTGTGAAAGCTCAAGTTAAAGCTGGAAAAGGCATTGTTATTAAAGAACCTGATCAGCACTAGATTAGGAATTAACTTGATGCTTGTTGTAATCTGTTAAGTGATAAACATTGTAATACTTCATTGAAAATGTATAAGGAACATTATTGGGACAGTATATGATAAATATAGTATGAATGTTCTGAAATATGTGTGTTTCTTAATTGTTCTGCAATGTTTAATAAGTTTACATGTGTGCTTTATTACATGTTCAAGTTTACCCTGTTGTCATTTATATGCTTTACATCATTTTGTAATTTTTAATTATGAGTGGTGTATATCATTGACTAAGGGTTATGACTTCTCCAAATAGGGGGAGATTGTTGGGTACATTGGTCAAATGTACCTGATTTGAAGAAGCCTCACCTAACTCAATGATATACATCAGAATGTATTTGATGTTTGTTTGAGTTACTTGTGCAGGTTAGGAATACACTGGACTGAAGCTAAAAATTCTAAGTCCATGTGTCGACACCCAGAGGGCAAGTGTCGACACTTGAGAAAGCTTGTGTCGACACCCAGACATGCAGTGTCGACACTTGGAGTCATTGTGTCGACACCTGGGAAGAAGAGTCGACACCAGTCAGAAAGTGTCGACACTTGGAGCTGTGTCGACACTCAGTGCAGAAGGATGCAGAAAAGCTGTGACGACACTTAGCAGAAGTGTCGACACCTAGAAGAGCTGAGTCAACATCAGAAAGTGTCGACACTTGGAGTTGTGTCGACACCCAGCAAAATTCTGCAGAGACTAAGTACAAGTGTCGACACTCAACACAATGTGTCGACACTCAATCAGCAGAGTCAACATATGAAGAATGTGTCGACACTCAGCACAATGTGTCGACACACACTCAAAGAAGTCAACACTTGAAGAATGTGTCGACACTCAGCACAATGTGTCGACACATAACCAGAAGACTCAACACTAGAAGGAAGTGTCGACACAAGGAGATGTGTCGACACTTAGCAAAGAACAGAAAAGCTGTAAATTATTCTAAGTATAAGTGTCGACACTAAGGGAATGTGTCGACACTCAGCGGAAGAATCAAGAATGAAGACTTGTGTCGACACCAAGAATCAGTGTCGACACTTGACAGTTTCAACACATGAAGATGTGTCGACACAAAGGAGATGTGTCGACACTTAGAAGAATACAGATAAAGAATGAAGTATAAGTACTTGTGTCGACACTCAATTTCAGTGTCGACACATGCAGAAGAAACTGTGTCGAGACATACAAGGAATTGTGTCGACACCTTGTAGACTTGTGTCGACACTTACACAACATGTGTCGACACTTGGTCTATAAGTGTCGACACTTAAGAACAGAAAGTCTCGACACTAACTGACAGTTAGAGAATTTCAAGAAGTGACTGGTTGACATGACAGCTGCCAATCCAGCCGGTCTACAGCAACTGTCAGAGAAGTCAAAAGTCTGTTATAAACTGGATCAGCCGGTTACCATGAAGGAAGCCTATAAATAGGCACCCACAGTTTACAGAATAAGTAGTTAAGTTGTTAAGTGGTCAAGTTGTTCACAATCATTACTTGTTGTGAGAATAATTGAAGTAGTTGATCAGATTAAATCAAGAAGTGATACATAGAGGATCAACACAAGAAGATCAGGCAGTCCAACTGCAGATCTAAGTAGTTGGAGAGAGAGAGCTCCAACTAAGGATTCAGTCTTTGGAACTAAGGCTGAGAAGAACAATTCAGAGTCATCTGGATTTCAAGAAGCAGAGATCAAGGATCAACTGCAGAAGATTCAGACTAATTCAGTTCTACTCAAGAAGCTTTGAAGAAAGCTAAGTCAGTTTGGATCAAGCTGAGTTCTTCCAAGAACTCTTCAAGAAACTCTCAACTCCTCTCATCCTTTCTGAGTTGTAGAGTAAGCATTTGTAATTTCTATTTTAAACTTGTAAGATCCATAGGATCTGAGTGATTGTAAGCCTATTTTATAAAGGCTGAGGGTAGGGCTTGGTGCCTGAGTGTAGGAGTTGAAGAACTCTGAGTGTAGGCCTTTAATTGGCTGAGTGTAAGCCTTGATTGGCTGAGTGTAGGCCTGGGTGGCTGAGTGTAGGCCTTTTGGCTGAGTGTAAGGCTTTGGGCCTGAGGTAGGAACCTTGTTGGGTTCTGAGCTAGTGGAGAAGTTTGGCCGAATCTAGTACACTGCTAGATAGACGAAGGGGGAAAGTGGATGTACCCAAAGATTGGGGAACCACTATAAAATCTTGTGTATTCTGTGCTGTGATTGTACTGTGTTGAGAATTGCTGTGTGCTGTGATTACTTATTCAGAAATCTGTGTTATAAACTGTTGACTGCCAACAAAGAATTAAGAAAAGGATTAGGTCACCTATTCACCCCCCCCCCCTCTAGGTGTTTAGGTACCATATCTTTCAATGGCAGGCTGAGAACGAGGAAGAGCTGCGGCTCTCCCTTGACATGGTGGAAGAACTGCGGGACCTTTCCGCCGTCCGATAAGAAGAGGTGACGAGGAGGATGGCCAAGTACTTTGACAAACACATCAGAGTCAAGCAATTTGTGGAGGGGGATTTGATTCTGAAGAAGGTGGATGCAGCAGGGAGGTCGGCAACCATGGGGAAGCTCAACCCCAGTTGGGAAGGTCCATTTATTGTAAAAGAGGCTTTAAGATCAGGGGGCTATCGACTACAAAATGTGAAGGGCGAGACCCTAAGTCTCACTTACAGTGGTGACGACTTAAAACGTTTTTTCCCTTGAAACATGTAAGTGGTGCTTTGATTTTTACTAAAAGTTCTTTAATACGCCAATGTTGTCGCATTGAGTTCGCATGAAGAAGTGAAGTGAATTTGGACCCCGAGCAGATCCCGCTGCCAGGCTCTCACCAAGCTGGCTGATGCGCCCGCGAACAGACTCTTACTGTGGTTGGTTCGATGAGTCGATCGCCGCGGGCGTGCTAATAGAGGCAAGTGCACCTATCGCAAGTAGTACTCGATATTCGGGGGAATACCGAGGTCGTATTGTTCTCGGGGTCGTGTTGACTATTCTTACTCCTCCGGGAGGACTATTATTTTACTGAAAGGAAGGTGGATTTTTTTTTACTTAATAAAAGACGGAAAGCAAAGGAGCGAAAAAAAAACGATTTAGAAAATATTCGATGAAGGGTTAACGCTCGGCATCGAATCGGATTAAGACTAAAACAATTTTTAATAATAAAAAGACTTAGATTTCAAATTAATAATAAGACAACTTGGTCGTGGAGGTTCCACAAATGTGAGCTCACCTAGCTATAGGGATATCGCTCACCTAAACGTTAAGACTATTCGACCGAACGTTAGTCCGACGAAGGATTCCTCTTAACGCCCGCTTTACGCTAAGAACCCCGCTATTGGGTGGGGAACCCAATCCGGTAGAATTACGCTTGTCCTCTTTCGAGGGTATGCACGCAACTCTATTTACCCAGGGGTGATCGGTCCATATGCACGGCCTCTCGGCTAGCTAGCATATGGACTACGGAAATAGGGCCCACACATCGATATGTGGTCCTACGCGTCGTAAACCCGGGGTAAACCTTAAGTGCTTAAATTAAAATGAAAATAAAGAGCTTCAATTATTATAAATCATTTTAAATGCCCCAATGCTCTTCGATGTCGAGGCTAATAGCGATTAGCCACACATCGGTATGGGGACGGCTTATAATTTAGTGAGGCGCGAGTTCGAAATTAAATGCTGAACGATTATAAGAAAGGGACATAAAAACAAATAACAACATTTAGAAAACTGAAAAGTTAGCTAAAAACAAGAACTCACGCACATGCCAAATTATAAATTAAACAGAAACTAAGTTACACATGAAACAAATTTGCATATTTTAAACTTTGCGAGTCCCACTCAAATGAGTGGGGGCGGTAAATAAAAGCTGAAAATTGCAAGTCCTACTCAAACGAGTAGGACTGAAATGAAAGCGAGTCCTACTCAAATGAGTAGGAGAAAATAAATGTGATTACAGGGCTATAAAGTCCGGTCATTTAACTCAAGTGAGTAGGAGGAAAAATGAAGAAAGAAAAATTACAAGTCCTACTCAAATGAATAGGACTGAAAATGAAAACGGTGCGCCATTTAACTCTTAACGAGTAGGCGGAAATAAATACACACAGACACACACACTCCATAAGAAATTCAAGAAAGTAATAAAGCTAACACCTACAGTCACACACTCTACATAATTTGAACAAAGCATTAAAAGAAAGCAATTAAAAGAAAGCATAAAAGATTTAACACCTACACTCACACACTCTACACAATTTGAATCAAAGCATAAAAGTTATACACCTACACTCACACACACTTCATGAAGATTAAAGAAGAACAAAAGAAAGTTTATTCTCATACACTCACACACACTAATAACAAAGAAAAATCAAAATTACCTAAAAATTAAAACTTTTACTTTTTCAAGCATAGGTTTTGCCAAAAACAAATAAAAAGAAGAAATTACAAATTTAGAAGACAAAAGTTTTTCAAAACAAATTAAAAACCAAAGTTTTTGGAAAATTAAAATTTCAACATTTTCATTCCTAGGATTTCATAAAAGAGCAAAAAAAGTTGAAATAAAAGAGAAAGAAAAAAAGGTTTTCATCCTAAAATAAAGATAAATAAAAAAAAATCAAAAGAAACTTTAGTAACTCTTTTACACACTCATAAGAGTGAAGATGTTGAAGAAATTAAAAGAAGACATGAAAAAAAAAGGAAAAACCTAATTCATCATTTCATGAATTTCTAACAAAACCTAACTTGAGAAAAATTAAAGGCATGTAAAGTAAATAAATAACACTCATACACACACACACACATTTCATAAAAGAAGAACTAAATGAAGAACAAAGATAAAACTAAGGATAAAAATGAGAAGGAAAGTGGGCACAAGTGTTCATTCCAAAGCTAAATATGAAGAGAAAAACTAACATTTTATTGATTTTTAGGAACTATTACAAGCTATTACAAGGGCTAAAGCTAAGACAAAATAAGAAATGAAATAAAGAAGGGAGAAATCTCCTTACATAGCTTTGAAAATCACGGATGCAGCCCACAAAAAGACACTAAATTGGCCCAAAAATCTGAACCCTTGGACCTTACAGAACTGGGCTATTTATAGGAAAAAATTTCTAAGTACACGCCCTCGGTCACGGGCGTGTAGGGGGGGCGTGACAGTACTTTTCATGAAGGCGGCTGGCGATTGGACGGGAAAGTTGACTTCGGGCTGAGTTCGCAGCAGTCACACCCCAGGTCACGGGCGTGACTCTGGGCGTGTCGGGGAGCTAGAACCGGGCGCGGGTTGCGTCGAAAGTCTTTGTCAGCATCTTGTCGGGCCAGCTGGAAAGGTCACGCCCCCGGTCACGGGCGTGACGCTGGGCGTGTCAGTTGGTGTCGACACTCGACGAATGTCGAGCGGAAAGTGTCGAGTCAAAATCGTCGAGCGGAAATTGAGTCACGCCCCAGGTCACGGGCGTGACACTGGGCGTGACTGTTGGTGTCGACACTCGACGATCGTCGAGATGAATTCGTCGAGAGGAGAGGACACGGGCTTGGGTCACGCCCCGTGTCGGGTGACACGGGCGTGTCGCCAGGCGTGTCGAGCTTTTACTTCACAAATTTTCCGATTTCACGGGAAATGCGCAGTCACGGCCCGGTCACGGGCGTGACCAATGTGTCACGGGCGTGTACTTCCCAAATTTTGGCAGATTTTGGAATTTTTCTACAAAATAAAATAAAACAAGTTAGAAGCAAATTTACAAGAATAGGAACATTTTATTGAACAAAAATAAGTAAAAACGACGAAAATAAATGAAAATGACTAAATTAATGTGCATAAAAATACGTAAATTTACAGTTCATCAAATACCCCCATACTTAGGCTTTTGCTATTCCAGAGCAAAAGTTTGAGGTGAATCTATATGGAATAAAAAAAACTCTAAGTTTTAGCTATCGCTTAATTAATTATAAGAGAGATCGAAATAAATATATGGGGTGTAAGAGTTAAGTCCTAAAATTATGTAGATGATTTAAATAGCGCAAAACTTTTGGCCAAAAGACTTCTTGATGTAATCAAATAGAAGGCAACATTTGTAATGGTTAGATTAACGAAAATAGTTTGGAATTATAAGAACTCTAGCTTATACGAGTGCTACCGGAAATAATACAATTTACTAATTATGCTCTCAAAAAGATTTTTGAATTAATTCTAGAATCGTGTAATTGGTTAAGGGGTAGTGGGTTTATGAAGAGGGTTTTGATATTTGAGGTGAGGTAATTTTTTCTCGAACCTCCATTTTTTTTTTCTTTTGGATTATTAGGAAAACGAAATCTTATTTTTCTAATATGATTTTTGTTTTTCAACTTCATAATAATAAAATTAACTCAATGTATATTTGTAGGAGTAATGAATTTTATCCTCTTACTCCACATATAATCTTTTTAAATTATTGGGTGCCTATGTTTACGGAACGAAATCTTATTCCCATTGACATAGGATCTTTTAAGGATAGAAAATTTTATCATGCCGAGTAGGTCATGAAAAGTAAGGGGAGAAAGGAAAACTAGATTGTAATCCTAAAAATTCTTTGAGAGCAACCTTAATAATTTGTACATTCTAATTTTTTTCAGAAAGCTAAAAGTAAGTATAATTGAATTCTATAGTCGTTATTTCCTAACATAATATACGTGCTCCTATTAATGAAAAATTAGAAGTAGTGCCTAAAACGAGTTCGCTAGTTTTAACAAAGCATAAAATATTCTTTAAAACTTAACCCCGACTATTTAATTTTTTCAATCAATAATTAATAAACGGGTAGTGAACAAAGAATTAATCAAATTCGCATATAAATAAACTCAAAACTGAATTTTTGGATAGCAGAAAAGTTAAGTATGGAATATTTAATTTATTTATTTCAAAACATTTTTTTTTTTATAGTTTTTGTTATCATTATTTTTTTTTGTTTTCCATTTATTATCTTTTTTTTGTATTTTTGTTTTTCTCAATTTTTTTGAAATTTCTTTTGAACTATTATCTTTTTTTATTATTATTATTATTTTTTAAAGGAATTTTCATAATATGTACAAAAATAAGGGAGAAAAAGAAAAAAGTTTGTACAAGAATGAGGAAGGGTGAGAGAGAAAAAATAAAAAATATATACAAAGTGAAACTAAATAAAAATTTTTTTGTTTTGTTTTTTTTTTCAGTTTTTGGAAAAAAGAAAGAGAGTTCAGCGAAAACAAAAAGAAAAAATTTTTTTGGATTTTTCATTTAAAATTTTTTTTCATTTTAAGATGCTTTTTTAAATAATTTTTTTTTGTTTTGTTGTTATATGTATTTTTTTGTATTTTTGAAATGCAGAAAAAATGAAGTGCAGAAAGTAAAGCACGAAAATACCCCCATACTTAAGTCCAACATTGTCCCCAATGTTGTATCGTAAGTATGCGGAACAGAAAGGAAAGACAATATATACAAAGAAAAGAAAGGGAAGGGGGTAGAAGCTTCCCTGAAACGTGTAGGGGGAGGCCGATCAGAAACTCTACGTTTATTAGAAAAAAAACAGCAAAGGTAATAAGGAAAGAGCGAAAAAGATAAGCGAGGGGTGCCTCACAGGAGCGCTTTGTTTATAGTCGTGTAGCTTGACTATTTGGGCGGGTTTATTAGGTGGAGGAAAGTTATGGTTTCGCTAAAACCGATCACTAGGTCGCCTGCTATATAAGACTTTAACCGATGACCGTTTACTTTAAAAGAGCCTTTGTCCGGGTGGGAGACGAGTACGGTTCCATAAGGAAAAACTTCTTCAACTAGGAAGGGACCGGACCATCTAGATTTTAATTTACCTGCAAAAAGCCTAAGACGTGAATTGTAAAGAAGGACAAGATCGCCCGGAGAAAATAATTTTTGGGACTTGATTTTTCGATCGTGATATAACTTAGAGCGCTCCTTATAGAATTTATTGCTCTCGTAAGCGTTCGCACGCCATTCATCGAGCTCGTTTAGTTGCAGTTTTCTATTCTGAGCGGCTAAGTTGGAGTCGAGGTTTAAGAGTTTTAAAGCCCAAAGTGCGCGATGTTCTAATTCTACGGGTAAATGGCACGCTTTGCCGTAGACTAACCGGAACGGCGTACATCCAATAGCGGTTTTGTATGCCGTCCGATACGCCCACAACGCGTCGTCGAGTTTAACGGACCAATCTTTCCTATTTAGTGAAACGGTTTTTTCTAAAATTCGCTTAATTTCTCGATTTACTACCTCGACTTGGCCACTTGTTTGCGGGTGGTAGGGGGTGGCAAGCTTGTGCGTGACTTCGTATTTAGCTAACGTCTTAGCCATAAGAGCGTTACAGAAATGCGTTCCCCTATCACTAACAATTGCGCGAGGCGTGCCGAAGCGAGAAAATAATTTTTTAAGAAATGTAACGACGACTCGCGCATCGTTGGTGGGGAGAGCTTGCGCTTCCGCCCACCTCGATACGTAGTCGACCGCCACTAAAATATACATATTTTTGAAAGACGGAGGTAGGGGGCCAACAAAATCTATGCCCCACAAATCGAAGACTTCGCACTCTAAAAACATGTTTTGGGGCATCTCGTCGCGACGAGAGATGTTACCCGACCGCTGACAGCTATCGCATGCGCGCACAAAATTATGCGCGTCTTTGAAGAGAGTGGGCCAAAAGTAGCCCGCCTCTAGCGCCTTCCGAGCGGTCCGGTTGGCTTGATAATGCCCACTGGCTGGACCCTCGTGGCAGTGCTTAAGAATTTGTAAGCACTCCACACCCGCAACGCATCTTCGGACCGCTTGGTCCGCGCAGATACGAAAAAGAAATGGGTCCTCCCAAAAGAAATTTTTCAAGTCAGAAAAGAATTTCTTCTTTTGATGACTGGAAAACTCTTTTGGAAGGACCCGCGCTACTAAAAAATTTGCAAAATCTGCGAACCAAGGTGAAGATGACGAAGAATTATTAATGGCAAGAAGGCGTTCCTCGGGGAATCTGTCATTTATTCCAGATTCGACGAGCGCTTCCGCACCCGGATTTTCTAAACGGGAGAGGTGGTCCGCCGCTAGATTTTCCGCTCCCCGCTTATCTCGGATCTCCAAATCAAACTCTTGTAGGAGGAGAATCCATCGAAGAAGGCGGGGCTTCGCATCATTTTTAGCTAATAAATATTTAAGCGCGGAGTGATCGGTAAAAACGATAACTTTAGATAGCGTTATATACGAGCGAAACTTATCGAAAGCGAAAACGACGGCTAAGAGTTCCTTTTCCGTTGTCGTGTAATTTACTTGTGCGGAAGTGAGCGTCTTGCTAGCGTAATAAATAGGGTGAAAATGTTTTTCGACGCGTTGGCCAAGAACGGCACCTAAGGCAATATCACTAGCGTCGCACATTATTTCGAACGGAAGGGACCAATTAGGGGCCACTAAAATTGGTGAAGAGATAAGTTTTTGTTTTATCAAATTAAAGGCGGACTCGCATTCGCTACTAAAGATGAAACGTGATTCCTTTTCCAAGAGGTGAGTTAGCGGCTTTGTTATTTTTGAAAAGTCTTGAATGAAGCGTCGATAAAAGCCTGCATGGCCTAAGAAACTCCTAATAGATTTTACGTTTGTTGGATGCGGAAGTTTTTCTATAATTTCTATCTTGGCCTTATCCACCTCTATCCCCTTAGACGAAATCATATGACCGAGGACCAAACCTCCTCGAACCATAAAGTTGCATTTTTCCCAATTTAAAACAAGGCTTGTGTCCTCGCACCATTGAAGGACACGATCTAAATTTTGAAGGCAATCGGGAAAAGAGCGTCCGAAAACAGAAAAGTCATCCATAAAGACTTCCATAATGTCTTCTACTAGCTCGCCAAATATCGCTAGCATACATCTTTGGAATGTAGCTGGCGCGTTGTAGAGTCCAAATGGCATTCTTCGATATGCGAAGGTGCCAAACGGGCAAGTAAAAGTTGTTTTCTCTTGATCATCGGGGGAAATGGGGATTTGGAAAAACCCCGATAAACCATCAAGAAAACAATAATACGGATGACCGGATAAACGCTCTAAAATCTGGTCTAGAAATGGCAGAGGGAAATGGTCCTTGCGGGTGGCGTCATTAAGTTTTCTATAATCGATGCACACTCGCCAACCCGTAACAGTACGAGTTGGGACAAGCTCGTTATGCTCATTCGCCACTACGGTAAGACCGCCCTTCTTAGGTACGACATGCACGGGACTAACCCATGCACTGTCCGAAATAGGGTAGATAATTCCCGCATCTAATAACTTAATGATTTCGGCTTTAACGACGTCTTTCATGTTTGGGTTAAGACGATGCTGCGGCTGAATCGTTTTGCGGCAATTATCGTTAAGGAAAATCTTATGGGTGCAAAAGGAGGGGCTAATCCCCTTTAAGTCAGAGATTTGCCACGCAATTGCGTGGCGATGTTTAAATAAAACTTCCAATAAATCGGAAGTCTCCGAATCACTCAAGTCCGAAGAAATGATAACGGGAAGTGTATCGCCTTTTCCCAAAAAAGCGTATTTGAGCGATGCGGGTAAGGGTTTAAGGTCTAGGATGGGCGGTTCTTCTAGGGAGGTTTTAATTCCTATGTCTTTCTTACCAATTGGTTCGAAAGGCAAGTCGATAGACGTATCCTCATCGCAGTTGAAATTTTCGAGCGCATAAATATCGTCGTTTAAAAATACGGACTCGAAAATGGGAGAAGAACGATCTCCGAAAAAGGTATCTAAAGAATAGCAGAAATCGTCGCTCGATGACAAATTGTCCATCGAGGGATTAATAGAGAAAGTAACTTGGTCATCGCCTACTCGGAGGAGAAGGCTACCATTACTAACATCTATTAGTGCGCAGGAGGTGGCGAGAAAAGGGCGACCGAGTATTATTGGTACCTCGGCGTCCTCCTCGATATCTAAGATGACGAAGTCTACCGGAAAGGTAAACTTGTCGACTCGGACAAGGACGTCCTCCACTACCCCGATAGGGAACTTAACCGAGCGATCCGCTAATTGGATGCGCATATTCGTAGGACTAGGAGTACCCAAACCTAAAAGCGAAAAGATCGAGAACGGCATCAGATTAATGCTAGCCCCTAAATCAGCTAAGGCGTACTTTACTAATATATCGCCAAAAAGGCACGGGATGGAAAACCGTCCCGGGTCGTTTTGTTTTGTGGGCAATTTATTAGTAAGGGCCGCCGAGCAGACAGCGTTGAGAGATACATGCGAAATATCCTCTAATTTTTGTTTATTAGAAAGTAGTTCTTTTAAAAATTTCGCATATTTGGGCATTTGCGAGATAGCCTCGCAAAAAGGAACATTAATGTGAATTTGTTTTAATAATAAAATAAATTTTTCATATTGCGCGTCCTTACGCTCGTTATCTAATTTATGCGGATACGGAAGAGCCTTGTTTAAAATAAATTTTTCTTTTATAATTGGTAAAGGCGGCGTAAGCGAAGAAAGGGGAAGAGGGGTCGGAGGTGAAATATGTACCTGAGGGTCGGTCCGTTTTGGATCGACCACCTCCTTTCCGCTACGGAGGGTTATAGCGTTGGCGTTCTCCCGCGGATTGGGCTCCGTATTTCCCGGCAGTGCCCCGAGCGCGCGCTCGGACATCATCCTCGCCAGCTGTCCAACCTGTTGTTCGAGTGTTTTTAGCTATCCGGTGATGTTCCGGATATTTGACTCGTTGGACGCAATATACTTCGAAAAATTTTCCTCCATCGGGGAGGGTTTCGGAAGAGGAGGAGGAGGAAGAAATCCGGGCGCAAAAGAAATAGGAGGACGCTGAGCATTATTCGGGTTGCTCCACGAGAAGTTGGGGTGATTCCTCCAACCCGGGTTATAGTTATTACTATAAGGGTTGTTGTTGGGGTTGAAGGGAGGACGTCCCGAATTTCCCATGAAGTCCACGAACTCTTCAGCCACGCAGACGTTAGGGGGAATAAAACAAGGCGGAGTGGAGGAGGCAGCAGACATCTCCGCCACCTGCTTTGTTAACCTTTCAACTTGAAGGGTCAAGAGAGCAGTGGCATCCACTTCAAAAAGACCAGCCGCTGGCTTTGGCCGTCCCCGCGGGACGTTCCATTGATAGGCGTTCATAGCCATCTCTTCGAATAAAGCCTGGGCGGCCTCGGGGGTTTTGTTGTTAAGCGTACCCCCGGCAGCCGCGTCAATCATTTAACGCGTCTGAAAATTCAGCCCATTATAAAAAATTTGAACTTGCAACCACGTTGGCAGCGCGTGGTGCGGGCAACGGCGGAGGAATTCCTTAAACCGTTCCCAAGTCTCGTATAGAGACTCAGGATCGTTCTGCACAAACGAAGAAATGTCCGCCCGCAACTTTGCAGTTTTTGCGGGCGGAAAGTACTTCGTTAGGAACCGTTCCGTCAACTCAGCCCACGTGGTGATACATCCTCGCGGGAGGGCATTCAACTACGCCTTGGCTTTGGACTTAAGGGAAAAAGGAAATAAGCGCAAACGAATGGCGTCATCAGTGACGCCATTAATCTTGAAGGTTTCGCATATCTCCAAGAAATTGGACAAGTGGACATTCGGGTCCTCATCCGGCAATCCATCGAACTGCACGGCGTTTTGGACCATTTGAATGACACTTGACTTTATTTCAAAATTATTATTGGCCACCGCAGGGCGAACAATACTCGACCCAGAATCATCCAGGTTAGGCCGGGCGTAATAGGACATAGTACGCTCGGCCGCCGGGGGAAGGTTAGGCGCGGCCATAACTACAACAGTGGGTTCTCCGATAGATTCCTCGGGATCTAAAGAAGGATTTCGGCGTTGAGATCGAATACGCGCAAGAGAGCGTTCGATCTCAGGGTCGAAGTCAAAATCTTCAGACTCTGAGGGTTGTCCACGGGTCATACACCCAAACAAAAATAAAACAAAATAAACTTCTTTTTTTTTTGTTTTAAAATAGAGTTTTTAGTTAGTTTTTTTTTTTATATAGAAAATAAGTAAAAGTAATAGACTCTGGAATTCGAAATAGCAACTCGAAAAGAGAGTCCCCGGCAACGGCGCCAAAAACTTGATGCGCCCGCGAACAGACTCTTATTGTGGTTGGTTCGGTGAGTCGATCGCCGCGGGCGTGCTAATAGAGGCAAGTGCACCTATCGCAAGTAGTACTCGATATTCGGGGGAATACCGAGGTCGTATTGTTCTCGGGGTCGTGTTGACTATTCTTACTCCTCCGGGAGGACTATTATTTTACTGAAAGGAAGGTGGATTTTTTTTACTTAATAAAAGACGGAAAGCAAAGGAGCGAAAAAAAAACGATTTAGAAAATATTCTATGAAGGGTTAACGCTCGGCATCGAATCGGATTAAGACTAAAACAATTTTTAATAATAAAAAGACTTAGATTTCAAATTAATAATAAGACAACTTGGCCGTGGAGGTTCCACAAATGTGAGCTCACCTAGCTATAGGGATATCGCTCACCTAAACGTTAAGACTATTCGACCGAACGTTAGTCCGACGAAGGATTCCTCTTAACGCTCGCTTTACGCTAAGAACCCCGCTATTGGGTGGGGAACCCAATCCGGTAGAATTACGCTTGTCCTCTTTCGAGGGTATGCACGCAACTCTATTTACCCAGGGGTGATCGGTCCATATGCACGGCCTCTCGGCTAGCTAGCATATGGACTACGGAAATAGGGCCCACACATCGATATGTGGTCCTACACGTCGTAAACCCGGGGTAAACCTTAAGTGCTTAAATTAAAATGAAAATAAAGAGCTTCAATTATTATAAATCATTTTAAATGTCCCAATGTTCTTCGATACCGAGGCTAATAGCGATTAGCCACACATCGGTATGGGGACGGCTTATAATTTAGTGAGGCGCGAGTTCGAAATTAAATGCTGAACGATTATAAGAAAGGGACATAAAAACAAATAACAACATTTAGAAAACTGAAAAGTTAGCTAAAAACAAGAACTCACGCACACGCCAAATTATAAATTAAACAGAAACTAAGTTACACATGAAACAAATTTGCATATTTTAAACTTTGCGAGTCCCACTCAAACGAGTGGGGGCGGTAAATAAAAGCTGAAAATTGCAAGTCCTACTCAAACGAGTAGGACTGAAATGAAAGCGAGTCCTACTCAAATGAGTAGGAGAAAATAAATGCGATTACAGGGCTATAAAGTCCGGCCATTTAACTCAAGTGAGTAGGCGGAAAAATGAAGAAAGAAAAATTACAAGTCCTACTCAAATGAGTAGGACTGAAAATGAAAACGGTGCGCCATTTAACTCTTAACGAGTAGGCGGAAATAAATACACACAGACACACACACTCCATAAGAAATTCAAGAAAGTAATAAAGCTAACACCTACACTCACACACTCTACATAATTTGAACAAAGCATTAAAAGAAAGCAATTAAAAGAAAGCATAAAAGATTTAACACCTACACTCACACACTCTACACAATTTGAATCAAAGCATAAAAGTTATACACCTACACTCACACACACTTCATGAAGATTAAAGAAGAACAAAAGAAAGTTTATTCTCATACACTCACACACACTAATAACAAAGAAAAATCAAAATTACCTAAAAATTAAAACTTTTACTTTTTCAAGCATAGGTTTTGCCAAAAACAAATAAAAAGAAGAAATTACAAATTTAGAAGACAAAAGTTTTTCAAAACAAATTAAAAACCAAAGTTTTTGGAAAATTAAAATTTCAACATTTTCATTCCTAGGAATGAATAAAAGAGCAAAAAAAGTTGAAATAAAAGAGAAAGAAAAAAAAGGTTTTCATCCTAAAATAAAGATAAATAAAAAAAAATCAAAAGAAACTTTAGTAACTCTTTTACACACTCATAAGAGTGAAGATGTTGAAGAAATTAAAAGAAGACATGAAAAAAAAAGGAAAAACCTAATTCATCATTTCATGAATTTCTAACAAAACCTAACTTGAGAAAAATTAAAGGCATGTAAAGTAAATAAATAACACTCATACACACACACACACATTTCATAAAAGAAGAACTAAATGAAGAACAAAGATAAAACCAAGGATAAAAATGAGAAGGAAAGTGGGCACAAGTGTTCATTCCAAAGCTAAATATGAAGAGAAAAACTAACATTTTATTGATTTTTAGGAACTATTACAAGCTATTACAAGGGCTAAAGCTAAGACAAAACAAGAAATGAAATAAAGAAGGGAGAAATCTCCTTACATAGCTTTGAAAATCACGGATGCAGCCCACAAAAAGACACTAAATTGGCCCAAAAATCTGAACCCTTGGACCTTACAGAACTGGGCTATTTATAGGAAAAAATTTCTAAGTACACGCCCTCGGTCACGGGCGTGTAGGGGGGGCGTGACAGTACTATTCATGAAGGCGGCTGGCGATTGGACGGGAAAGTTGACTTCGGGCTGAGTTCGCAGCAGTCACGCCCCAGGTCACGGGCGTGACTCTGGGCGTGTCGGGGAGGTAGAACCGGGCGCGGGTTGCGTCGAAAGTCTTTGTCAGCATCTTGTCGGGCCAGCTGGAAAGGTCACGCCCCCGGTCACGGGCGTGACGCTGGGCGTGTCAGTTGGTGTCGACACTCGACGAATGTCGAGCGGAAAGTGTCGAGTCGAAATCGTCGAGCGGAAATTGAGTCACGCCCCAGGTCACGGGCGTGACACTGGGCGTGACTGTTGGTGTCGACACTCGACGATCGTCGAGATGAATTCATCGAGATGAGAGGACACGGGCTTGGGTCACGCCCCGTGTCGGGTGACACGGGCGTGTCGCCAGGCGTGTCGAGCTTTTACTTCACAAATTTTCCGATTTCACGGGAAATGCGCAGTCATGGCCCGGTCACGGGCGTGACCAATGTGTCACGGGCGTGTACTTGCCAAATTTTGGCAGATTTTGGAATTTTTCTGCAAAATAAAATAAAACAAGTTAGAAGCAAATTTACAAGAATAGGAACATTTTATTGAACAAAAATAAGCAAAAACGACGAAAATAAATGAAAATGACTAAATTAATGTGCATAAAAATACGTAAATTTACAGTTCATCACTGGCAGGGCTGGAAGTCACTCGGTGTCATCCTTAGACCTCGAGCAGATCCCGCTATCAGGCTCTCACCTAGCTGGCAGGGCTGGAAGTCACTCGATGGTATCAGCCTCGGACCCCGAGCAGATCCCGCTGTCAGGCTCTCACCTAGCTGGCAGGGCTGGAAGTCACTTGGTGTCATCCTTAGACCTCGAGCAGATCCCGCTGTCAGGCTCTCACCTAGCTGGCAGGGCTGGAAGTCACTCGATGGTGTCAGCCTTGGACTACGAGCAAATCCCGCTGCCAGGCTCTCACCTAGCTGGCAGGGCTAGAAGTCACTCGGTGTCATCCTTAGACCTCGAGCAGATCCTGCTGTCAGGCTCTCACCTAGCTAGCAGGGCTGGAAGTCACTCAATGGTATCAGCCTCGGATCCTGATCAGATCCTGTTGTCAGGCTCTCACCTAGCTGGCAGGGCTGGAAGTCACTCGGTATCATCCTTAGAACTCGAGCAGATCCCGCTTTCAGGCTCTCACCTAGCTGGCAGGGCTGGAAGTCACTCGATGGTGTCAGCCTTGGACCCCGAGCAGATCCCGCTGTCAGGCTCTCACCTAGCTGGCAGGGCTGGAAGTCACTCGGTGTCATCCTTAGACCTCGAGCAGATCCCGCTGTCAGGCTCTCACCTAGCTGGCAGGGTTGTAAGTCACTCCATAGTGTCAGCCTTGGACCCCGAGCAGATCCCGCTGTCAGGCTCTCACCTAGTTGGCAGGGCTAGAAGTCACTCGGTGTCATCCTTAGACCTCGAGCAGATCCCGTTGTCAGGCTCTCACCTAGCTGGCAGGGCTGGAAGTCACTCAATGGTGTCAGCCTTGGACCCCGAGCAGATCCCGCTGTCAGGATCTCACCTAGCTGGCAAGGCTGGAAGTCACTCGGTGTCATCCTTAGACCTCGAGCAGATCCCGCTGTCAGGCTCTCACCTAGCTGGCAGGGCTAGAAGTCACTCGATGGTGTCAGTCTTGGACCCCGAGCAGATCCCGCTGTCAGGCTCTCACCTAGCTGACAGGGCTGGAGGTCACCCAGGGAAGTCCTGCACCCCCCAGGTAGTGCCTAACATACTTGGCCCTTCTAAGATTAAGAGGAGAGCTCGGCAGGGGCGAGTTCGGGCTCTCTAATTCAGCTTGGGCGAGGCAGAAGGGTGACGAGCCAGGCCCTTGAACCTCGCTAATGGGAGGTGGATCCCGCCGAGACGCCTGCCCCCCCCCCCCACTTTGTTTTTTACTTGGAAAAATTTAGCGAATTTGGTTTTCAGTTGATAAGATCATGAGCAGCCCGCAAGCGAGCTTTGGCGAGGCCTGAGAATTGTCGAACTCTCAAGATATGCTCTCAGGGGCAAATCCTAACGACTTTCCTACTCGCAGTACCTATCAACGACAGAGAAATCCAGCAAAAGAAAATATATGTATAACAGCATTACTATAATGGACAAAAGGTATCAAAAATATTCTTTCATTAAGTAAAAATATTTACAGGTTGAGCTCGCCTCGGCGAGACTACAGGTTATATACATTTAGACCTCCCCCCCCCCCCACCCTCGCCAGATTGGTGGTCCTCCCCTCCTTCGCCTGACAGATCCTGGAAGCCCTTCCCAAACAGCGCGTTCGGACTGTCTTCTTTCTCGCTGGGAGGCATCGCCAGGAACAGGCTCGGCATCAGGTCCCGGGCCGAAATCTCCTTGCATCCCTCCACTAGCACTCCAGTGTCCTTCATCATCTGGAGGGTGCATTTGGCGGCCTGTATGGAGTTGATCCGCAGCCTCTCGGTGAGGTCGGCCTCGCCAAAGATCCTCGGCCTCTTATAGGGGAGGTTAGGATCGGCGCCACTGGGTGGGAAGAAAATCTCCGCCTGACGGCGGACCTCACGGCTAAGGTTTTGGTTCTCATCCTTTAGCTTCGCATTCGCCTCCTTAAGCTCGGCAAGCCGGGCACGCAGCTGGATGATATCCTTCCCCTACTCGACATTGTGAGCACGCAGCTCCCCGGCGGCCTTGGCATCCTGACAGAAGAAACATTCATTAGTGACAGCGCCAAATATTTCAAGTAAAAGAGGGAAAAGGAAGCCCGATACTCACCAATCCGTCAGGGGCCTGGGCGAGCAGACCCTCGGCGATGCCGAGCCGCCTCGTCTGGTCGGCAACCTTGTCCTTGGCGACATCGCGGGACTACTCGAATTTTTGGAGTTGGTTGCTAAGGCCGAAGCTGCGGCGGACCAGCATGTGATGAAGCTCCATGGCCCGCAGGTGGGCCTGCAGGCCCTCGTGGTCGAGCTGCCGCAGGGTCATATTATTGTAGTCCTCGGCATCCTCCCGGCCATAGAGGCCGAATTCGAGGGCATAAGCGTGACCGATGGCATACTTGCGGTCATGCCAGGAAGGGTGCAGGGTGGAGATGGAGACCCGATGTAATGGTCCAGGCCCATCAACATGGGACCAAGCTAGAACCGCCGGCCTACGAGAGTCCAGACCCGGGCCCACTGCTGGTAGTCAGCCTATCACATTCAAGCCTACAGGCCATGCACCCCAACCCCTCTCCCTCCACAGGCGGGTTGTTGGTGGCCACATCCTCCCTTTGATGACCGAACTCGACAGTTAAGCTGGGTCGTACGGGGACTTCTCAGGCGGTCACCCATCCCAGTACTACTCTCACCCAAGCACGCTTAACTGTGGAGTTCTGATGGGATCCGGTGCTCTAGTGCTGGTATGGTCGGCGGTTCCAGCTGGGTCCCATGTTGATGGGCCTGGACCGTTACACCCGATGGGCCAGCTCATCCCACTGCACCATGGGCTTGCCCGCCGAGTCCTTCCACCGCCCCCCGAAGCGGAAGAGGGGATGAAGTTTCGGCGCACCGCTCTCGCGAGCCGCCCTCTTCGCTAAAGGAGGTGGGGAGATTGCCGTAGGGGGAACAGGAACCTCGCCGCTCTTCCGCCCCTTGCTGATGATCTCCTTCAGCGGGCTCTCCGGCGACGCATCAGGGACGGTCTCGGGCGAGCTTATGTACTTGGTGCTGGATTGATTTTGTTGATGCTGTTTCCCCCGCGGAGCGAGCATGGCTTTCTTCATCTTTTTTGGTAATTGCTGGCGGTGTGGCGGGTTCGATCCTGCATCCTCAGAACGCCTCTTACTGGAAGAGGGTTGGTAGAAGGCCGCCTCATCTCGGCAGGCCACTGCCGCCTTCTCGCAAGTAAGGGGGTCTGGGTACAACCCCGAGTCCGCAAACGGCGGGTTCACGGGAATTAGCCGCTCCCCTGCAAGAAAAAACTTGGAAAAAGATAGAAGATTTTCAACAGCAATATGGCGAGCTCGGCAACCTGGCGTGCTCGGCAATGTGGAGAGAACAATACCTTCGCCGGGTAGGACGGGGAGAAGCGCGTCGAGGCCCCTTCGCAGGAAAGCGACCTCGATGTCCTTGTGGAGGAAAAACTTATGGAGGTCGGCATCGCTGCCGGACACGGCCGGGGGGCGGTAGACCTCCTCGCCCTTCTGATGCGGCGAGTACGGGATGTTGCCAAGATCGCCCTTGATAAAGGCGATCTTGGTCATCCAGTTATGGTGCTTGTTCGCGATCTCGCGAACTTTGATCAGCGAGCCGCCGAAGTAGGCGACCCCATCCGGCATCGCCTTATAAGAGAAGAGTTTCCTGAATACTGTCAGGTTGAACTCAATCCTCTCTCGCCGGAGATAGCTCGTGAACGCCACCATCATGGCGATGGCGTTGGAGTTCAGCTGCGCGGGCACCGCGCCATAATACTTCAGAATCTGCCGGATCTCTGGCCAGAGGGGGAGGCGCAACCCCACCTCAAAGTGAGAGATGGGGAAGGCGAGCTCGTCATTATAGAATGTATTGATGGCCTCCCCCTGCCTCGGCCGGTGCGCCTCGAAGCCTGGCGGCACATGGTCGCGAACAAACTCGGCGAGCTTGTCCTCGCTGGTGTGCCCTTCGAAGAAGCAGTAAACGGTGAATTGCTGGGCACACTTGGTGCGGCCATCAGCGTCGGGGTTGGTCTTGCCCATGCACGCAAGAGAAGGGGGAGCGTGAGTAGACAAGAAGAAAACCGCAGGAAGAGAGAGAAAGAGTAAGCAGTAAAAGCAGCAGTACTGGGTTTGGTGGGGGCCTATTTATAGAAAAAGTAATCAGAGGGTCAAACTGTCCAATCGACCCAGCTCGCCAACCCCCAGCTCGCCGACTTTCGGCGTGTTCCAACCAAGGCTAAGTCAAATAAAAAGCAATATATTATTTGAATATCGCATGTCTAAGAATGTTTAAGGTTATTTATTACAAAGACCAAGTGCAGGAATAAGAAAGCGGCGTGCGCGGGAAGGGGGAAACCAGGAGGCGAGTACCAGTCGGCTCGGCAAAAGAGCCGCCCTTTATCTACCCCGGCCTCGCACCCACCATCCCCCAGACTGCCGCGCGCAAAGCAGCTCGCGGACCCTCCCTGAATTCCTCTGCGCCACTGAGAGGATGTCGTCTATCTCATCTAGAAGCCGGGAAGGGGACGTCAGCTCGCTAGCCTGGGTGCTTCGCACCTCGTCAGCAAGACGCGCATAGTCGCGTTGTAACGCCTCGTTGACCCCCTGTACCTTATGCAGCCCACACACCAGTTCCTGAAAAGCTTAACCTCCCTCCTCTTCAGCTCGCCTTGATCCACTACGGGGCCCAGGTAAGAGTCCAGCGAGCTTGGGGAGGGGAGGGGAGAGTAATGGGCTGCCCGCGAATATTCCTCGGCAGCGGATTGGCTGGGGGGAACTGTGGAGGAAAACATCAGCAAAAGGAGGTATGCTGGAAAATCGCATGAGGCAGGAATCCAGGCAAAGTTTACCTGACGAGCTCGGTAACTCAAAGGAGATGCGGGGAGGGATAAACCTTAGATCCTTCCCGCGACCTGGGCCGCGCGTTCCCGGTGAGAGAAGCTCAAATCCCGTGATGGGGATGGTTTCCAGACCCGCCCCCGTGGTCACGACAGCTTGCTGGGGAGAGCGGGCGCACATCGGCGAGCTCGGCCTCTACGAGCTCACCCCCAAGGTCCCAAAGGGAGGGGATGGGTCCCGGGGACGGTTCTCCGGAGTCATGAACCGCGAGTCCCCAAGAGTGGTCTTGGCTCGCGGGGTGGTGTCCCGCGGTGTGGCGTCCTCCGCGCCATCAGGGTGGCTGTCTGGGCCGTCGCAGATCTCGACAATATTCCTCCCCTTTTCAGGGGCAGGCAGAGTGGAGGAGACGGTCCTGTGCTCCAAGGTGGTCCTCAGGTCGTCATAGATGGGCTCGGCCGCCTGAGGGAATGTTTTCATCTTCTTAGAGTTAGGCTCGGCAGAGCCACCCTGCGGCATGGCAGCTGGGATCACTGTCAGGGCAGATACGCAAGCAGTTGAGGTCTGGCGGGCACGCATGAGCCGCTCTTGAATCTCCTTGGGGATCGGCATCTTGGCAGGATTAGAGCAAAGGGAATGGCAAGAGTCAGGCAGGTATGCAGGTGCATATATATAGCCGCAGGTGGACCCCACCCGAAGATTCCCTCCAGTCCACCTCGCACTCGCTGAACACTTAGGGTTGGATATTTCTTTCCGAGCTTTCTAAAGCTCAAAAAGAGCGGGGATTATCTACAACCCCGTATCCGGCGAGTGAGGTCGCCAGGAACCATACCGGTCAATTCAGATCGTCCAAGCAACAGGCGAGCCCAACAGAGGAATCTGAAGATAGTGGACGAGCTCGGCATGGAGAAGCCGAACCCGAGCTCGGGATTTGTCGACCGCGAGCTCGGCATTTGCAGAGCTAAGTCAAGACTCCTCGGGCTGAGATCGACTAATGGAGGCCGACATACGGGCGAACTCTCCATCCCAGCTCGCGCTCTCGCAACGGAGCTCGGCAATAGTAGGCGAGCCAGATCTGCATAGGTGGCCAGGCTCCCCAGCTCGCATGGATCCACAAGGTACTTTTTACTGTTTTGCCCCCGCTAGTCTGCCCATAGCCCTTTAAAACAGCGGAGTTTGGCTGTTGGCAGACCCAACCAAGGGTATGTTGGTAACTTCAGGTCAGTTCAGTTTGGTTATTGGCAGTTCAGATTCTGAAAACTATAAATAGGACCCAAGGGGTCCCCCAGAAGGCATGCTTCTTGTGCTCTCTTGCTCCAGTTTTCAAGTGCTTTCTGAGGGTACCTTAGCTCGGCCTTTGGCTAAGGAGGGGAAGCGCTCTCAGATCTTCCGTGTGTGTGGTGGGTCCTCCCCGCCGAGCCCTTGGGTCAATTCTCCCTTGTTTCTTTTGTTGTTTTGCTTGCAGGAGTGAAGTAGGCGCGCGATCACCCCTTCCCCAAGGGTGAACTCCATAGGAGACCGTTTTTCGGTTTCAACAAAGTGAGCACCTCAAGCCTGCCTTCTGAGGTACCCCTTGGGTCCAATTTATAGATTTCTGAAAACGGCCTGCAAATAGCCAACCTCCGCTGTTCTAAACAGCTATGTGCAGCCCAACCAGGTCTGCCAACAGCGTAACTCCGCTGTTTTAGCAGGCTATGGGCAGGCCAACGGGGGCAAAATGGTAAAAACACCTTATAAAATAATGGGCGAGTAGCCCTCAGCAACCTCTACCCGACAAGGGCGGCGAGTACGGGCCCGGACTGCTCTGCTCACGAGCTGCGAGTCCGCTCAGCAGTCGGGACTCGGTGAGCGGCCTGGGACTCGACAAAAGGTCCAGCAGATGGAGAACACCGGTTTCTGTTCGACGAACGTCGAGCTCAGTTCATCGAACGTCGAGCTCCGTTCGACTAACGTCGAGCTCGGCGAGTGCGGGCCTGGCTGGCCCTACTCGCGCACGAGTAGTTGGGCTTGTTGGGTACATTGAAAAATTTGTACCAGATTTGGAAAATCCTCACCTAACTCAATGATATACATCAAATTGTATTTGATGTTGTGTTGAGTTATCATGTGCATGTTAAGTAAATGGAAGGAAAATTTTCTAAGTACAAGTGTCGACACTTGGGAATGGCTGTGTCGACACCAAGGGCCAGATTGTGTCGACACCCAGAATTTGTGTCGACACATAGAAAATCTGTCGACAACACTGTGTCGACACCAAGGGCCAGATTGTGTCGACATTATCAGGAGTTGTGTCGACATACAGAGAAGCTGTCAACATATTCCAGAATTCTGTCGGCAATGACTATGTCGACATAGAACTTGTGTCGACACACACCAGAATTATGTTGATACCAACTTTGTCAAGACAAGGAGTGTTTGTGTCGACACACAGGACTTGTGTTGACACATTCCATAGAAGCTGTGTCGAGAAGTAAAAGTGAAGTTGTGTCGACATCATCAAGACTTGTGTCGACACATGGACTATGTGTGTCGACACATGTGAAGTATTCACTCGACATTCTCTGCTGCTGAGTCAAAGTCCAATGAAGGTTGAAGTAATACAACTGGAGATTTAATAGCTATCATTACTGACATTGCTGTCACATCTATCAGAGGTGTCAGAAGACCGTTTGAAACCGGAACAGCCGATAACCATGTATGAAGCCTATATATAGATATGCTCTCTCAACAATTGCACATACAACAGATAGCTAATCAATTATAATCTATGAAGGATTGAGGATCCAGAAGAAGAGAAAGAGGGAACAGTCAACAGATTGTAGAGAGAGAAAAACAAGAAGGAGAGAAGTTTTCATCCAGTGAAGGCAGATCATGAACAGTCTGCCTGAAGAATTCAGATCAAGTCTGAAGAAGAATTCAGATTAATTTTTGAAGGAAGCTGATTGAAGATCAACTCCAACACTAAGAAGATCAACCCTACTTTGTTTAGATTTAAGAAGCTTTGAAGAAAGCTAAGACAGGTTGATCCTTAAGTAATCAGTTCTATCAAGAACTAATCAAGAAGCCTTCAACCAATTCTCTCTCCATCTGGTTGAAGATATCATTATCTTTTCATCAATAATTTTTGCAGGATCTGTAATAGATCTGAGTGTAGGAGATTTACTTCTCTGAGTTGTAAGCCTAAATTATAAAGGCTGAGGTAGGGCTGAGTGCCTGAGGTAGGGGAATCTGTTCCCTGAGTTGTAGGCCTGTGAAAGAGGCTGAGGTAGGGCTTTTGCCTGAGTTGTAGGAGTAGGGTGTCACTCCGAGTTGTAGGACTGTGGAAGAGGCTGAGGTAGGGCTTGTGCCTGAGTTGTAGGAGTGTGGATTCACTCTGAGTTATAGGAACCAGTCTTGGTTCTGAGCTGTAAGATCTGGGGATCTGAGAAGAAGGAAGGAAGTTAGGACGAATCTAGTACACTGCTAGATAGGCGAAGGGGGGAAAGTGGATGTACCCATAATTTGGGGAACCACTATAAATCTGGTGTGCAATCTGTGGAATGTTGTGTGTATGTGAATGTTGTGCTGTGTTTTCTACTGGATAAATTGCTAAATTAGATAAATTTGTCTGCCTAAGTTAGAAAAAGAATTGAACATATTCACCCCCCCCCCACCCCTCTGGATGTTTAGAACATCTTGAAACCAATTCTTTCAAGTGGTATCAGAGCCAGGTTACTCAAAGAATAGACTTAACAGTCTGAGTAGATCTCCAAGGCAGAAATCTATTAGGCAAAATGTGTGCCATTGAGAATCATAAGGAGTTTGTTTCCATGAAGTTACCTATATGCAGTAAAGAGATTTTTGGCATATGGAAAGAAAGAGTTAGATTGTTTATGGAAGCTTCAGATCCAAGAATCTATATGACAGTCAAAGAAGGGTCGTTCATCCCAATGAAAGTCTCAGTTCTTGATGTAAATCTCAGGACACCAAAGGAGTATTCTGAAATGACATAGGATGAGATCATCTTGTCTACTATGGATAAGAGAGCACAGAATATAATAGTCAGTGCTATAGATGATTCAACATTCCAAAATTTGATTCACTGCAAGACCTCCAAAGAAATGTGGGACACCCTGATTGTCTACATGGAGGGTTCAGAAGAGGTGAGAGAAGACAGAAAGTCTATGCTAAATCAGGAGTATGAAAGTTTTAGACAATCTAAAACAGATAGCATAACTGAATATTACAAGAAGTTCTTCAGAATAGTTAATGAACTGATGTCATATGGAAGAGTATTCAGCACATATGGGTTAAATGATAAGTTTCTGATATCATTAACTAAGGACTGGGACACCAAGATATATGTCATTAGGGAAGTGGTCAGACTAGCAGAAATCTCACCTCCAACATTATTTGGCAAACTGCTTTCATATGAGATACAGCTGATGGTCAGAAAGAAGGAGGAGAAAAATAATAAAGTTGATTACAGAGATAAATCAGTGGCTTTCAAGACTGAAGCCATAAAAAGGACAGGAGGATGTCTCCATCTCCTCCTAGGAAAGTTGCAGAAGTAGTTTCAGAAAGTTCTGACAGACACACATCAGATAGTCCAAATTCTGATGAAGACTTAGCTGCTTTCTCAAAATAATTTCAAAGGTACTTAAAGAAGAAATAGTGGAGATCCATGCCATCCTCCTCACAATCCAAGGATGCAGAAGAGGCTAAGCTCTTGAAATTGCTGGACTCAGTAAATGGAATTGAAAAACATTGTTGTAAAGGGTTAATGGCCTTGACAGAAGAAGATCAGTGTCAGGATCAGCCTGGTCCTAGTAAGGTAAACAATTCTTCAATAGTTTCTGATTACTATACTGGTTCAGAATCAAAAGCATCTGCATCAAGGGATGTGGATGAATCTAAATCTGAAGGATATGTTCATCAACTTATTGATGAATATGGTGATCTACTGCAAGCACTTAAGAAAAGCAGAATCCTTAACAAAGCACAGGCCAAGGAAATTGATGCTCTTAAGCTGGCTGCATTAGATTCAGAAAAAATATTGGATCTAAAGATGAATGAAGTAGCCAAACTAAAAAACATAACTGTTATTCAGATGGGTACTATTACATTCAAGAATGATCAAATCAAAAGTCTGGAAGTCAAACTTCAGAAGGAAAAGGATCTGGTGGCTAAGTTCTCTAAGCCAAAATCAGTCTTACCTTTAATTGATGACTTTATTCCCAAAAAGGGTAAGACAGGATTGGGCTTTAAGGGAAATACAAGGGCTGCAAATTCCAAAAGAAAAGGCAAATCCCCAGTACAGCCTCTAGCTTTCAAACCCTCAATTTCCTTCAGAAAAGTGTGGCAGCCAACTAATAGATATGATCATGATATCATGCATGGTTTTGGTAAGCCTAATATTCTGAATGACAAGGGTGTAGTTCCAGCACTCAAGCAAAGAACCACTGTACCAACAGTGTTAAGAACAGTTGACAGCAATGTTGTTAAAACTGTACCTAAAAAGAGGTATAATAGATATGAGTGTTGGTGTTGTGGTAAGATATGGCATTATGCCATGGATTGCTGGCACAACACCAGTGTCAGGAAGAATGCCAGCTTACCCGTGAAGAAGGCTGCTGGTAAGAATATCAAGTTTCAATCTAACTTGAACCTAGAACCCAATAAACATTGGGGTTCTAAGGTAAATTAATTTTATTTGCTGCAGGTGGGTCTAAGTTGTCATACCCCTATATGGTACTTGGACAGTGAATGTTCCATGCACATGACTGGAACAAGAAGAATGTTAAAGGACTATACTCCCATAGAGAGTGGACACAAAGTGATCTTTGGTGGATCAGAAAAAGGGGTCATAAAAGGGTTTGGTAATATTTCTACTAGTTCTATAACAATCACTCAAGTGGCTTATGTAAAAGGCTTGAAACATAACTTGATAAGCATAAGTCAGCTGAGTGATCTTGGGTATGACACTTCATTTATTAAGAATGAGTGTCAGATCAAAAGGACAAGTGATCAGAAGGTGATCTTGTCTGGTTATAGAAAAGGGAATGTTTATTATTTAAATTTGTATTATGATAACATGAACTCTCATGTATGTTTAGTTGTAGATGAGAAATCATCTCAGTGTGTCTAATGGCACAAGAGGCTAGCTCATCTGAACTATAAGACTATAGGCCAACTATATAGTTTAGAGTTAGTGAGGAATGGTCCTCAATTTAAGTGCATAAAAGAGGGTATATGTTTAGCTTGTCAAAAAGTCAAGCAGACCAAATCCTCTTTCCGTAGTCTTGATACCAAAGACTCTGTGAGGTGTTTGTACCTCTTGTATATGGATATATTTGGTCTTATGCCAGTTCATAGTCTATGTAGGAAAGTCTATACTTTTGTGGTAGTAGATGACTATTCTAGATTTACATGGGTTTTCTTTTGAGGCAGAAATATGAAACCCCTACTGTCTTTCATAACTTAGTTAAACAAATTCAGAATGAACTTAACAATTCAGTGGTCAAAATCAGAAGTGACCATGGAACTGAATTTCAGTCTGAATGTATGACAAAGTTTTGTGAAGAACTAGGGATTCATCAGGAATTCTCCTCACCTAGAACACCTCAGCAAAATGGAATTGCTGAAAGAAAGAATAGGACTCTTATTGAGGCTGGTAGAACTTTACTAAGTGACACTTCTCTCCCAGAATATTTCTGGGCTGAGGCAGTAATACTGCTTTTCATGTTCTCAATAGAGCATCTATAACTAAGAACCACAAAAAGACTCCCTATGAGATTATAAAGAGCAGAAAACCAGACATATCCTACTTTAGGATCTTTGGTAGCAGGTGTTATGTGCTTAAGACTGGCAAGTGTCATCTAACTAAGTTTGCTGCCAAATCACAAGATAGGATATTTGTTGGGTACAGCAATAACAGTAAGGCATATAGGATCTACAACATGACTACACAAGTTGTAGAAGAATCTGTTCATGTAGTGTTTGATGAATTTGAGATAATTAACTGTGAGTTGTCTAGCAATTCTTGTAGCTCAACAGGTTTAAAAGAAAAGTTGGACATGCTGACCATTACTGAAGACCAAACTGCAAGGCAGGATGTGAAAAATGATGGTTGTTGTCCAGGGGGAGTACAAGATCCACAAGCTGACATTGAAGACAATGAAGTTCAGCATGGTGGAGAAATTGAAGAAGTTCAAATTGCTGATAGAATGCCTCCAGCAATAAGGAATCTAAAGGATCATCCAGCACACCAAATTATTGGTGATCCCAGACTTGGTGTGCAAACCAGAAGAAAACACATGAACACAGTGCTTTGCTCAAGTTTCTTGTCACAGATGGAACCAAAGAGATTTGAAGAAGCCATACAAGACTCTAACTGGATTGATGCAATGCAGGAGGAGCTGAATCAATTCAGAAGGTGTAAAGTATGGGAGCTGGTTCCAAAACTAAAGGATCATAATATTATTGAGACAAAGTGGATCTACAGGAACAAACTAGATGAAAATGGCATCATAGTGAAGAACAAAGCAAGACTGGTTGTCAAAGGTTATAGACAGGAGGAGGGCATTGACTTTGATCGAACATTTGCTCCAGTAGCAAGTTTGGAAGCAATAAGGCTATTCGTTGCCTTTGCTGCTTTCCAAGGTTTCAAAGTATACCAAATGGATGTCAAGTCAGCTTTCCTCAATGGTAACTTGAAAGAAGAAGTCTATGTTCAACAGCCCTCAGGTTTTGTTGATCCACTTTATCCTGATTATGTTTATAGACTTAAGAAAGCCTTATATGGTTTAAAACAAGCCCCTAGGGCTTAGTATGAAACATTGTCTACCTTCCTCATTAAAAATGAATTTTCAAGGGGGAAAATAGATAAGACTCTATTTCTTAGGGAGTCAAAGGGCAAGATGATCCTAGTACAGATTTATGTTGATGACATAATCTTTGGATCTACAGAAAACAACCTTTGTAGGAAGTTTGCAAAACTTATGCAAGGGAAGTTTGAGATGAGCAGTATGGGTGAGCTTAAATTCTTCTTGGGACTCCAAGTAAGACAAATTGATGATGGCTTGTCCATATCACAGTCTAAGTTCACCAAGGAGTTAATTAAGAAATATGGTATGGAGTCATCCAACAACATGAGAACTCCAATGGGGACAAGTATGCCTTTAGGCAAAGATGATGCTGGAAAACCTGTAGATGAGTCTTTGTATAGAAGGATAATTGGCTCTCTTCTATACGTAACTGCCAGTAGACCAGACATTATGTATGTTATATATGTCTGTGCTAGGTACCAAGCAAGCCCTAAAGAATCTCATTATACTGCAGTTAAAAGAATTTTGAGATATCTTAAGGCATACCTAATCTTGGTCTTTGGTACCCTAAGAATAGAGACTTTCTACTGACTGGTTTTTCAGATACAGACTTTGCAGGTTGCAAAGAAGATAGAAAGAGCACCACTGGCACATGTGAAAGAACTAGTGCATAATCACCTAGAGGGGGTGAATAGGTGAACTTAATCTTTTTAACTTTAAAGGCAGAAATACTGAATTATAATACCTGTATTTGCAATTCTCTACAGCAATTCAGCACAGATAACACAGCAATCACAGAATTAATTACACACAAAGTACACACAAATTTTATAGTGGTTCCCCAAGGTTTGGGTACATCCACTTTCCTCCTTCGCCTATCTAGTAGTGTACTAGATTCGGCCTAACTTCTCCACTTCTTCTCAGATCCTCAGATCTTTACAACTCAGAACCCCAAACAGGTTCCTACAACTCAGAGTGATCCCACTCCTACAACTCAGGCACAAAAGCCCTACCACTCAGTCTTCACCAAGACTTACAATCAGAGAACAAAGTCTCCTACAACTCAGGCACTAGGCCCTACCTCAGTCTTCAACAAGACCTACACTCAGAGCACACTGTCTCCTACACTCAGCCTTTATAAAATAGGCTTACAGCTCAGATCCCTTAGGATCCTATAGAAAATAATGTTTATAAAATTTATAACCATAACTCTGAAAGAGAGAGATGAGTTGACTGGTTTCTTGATGAGTTCTTGGAAGAACTTGGCAGAGATCAACCTCCCTTGGCTTTCTTCAAAGCTTCTTGAATTAGAACACAGTAGGGTTGTATCTCTATGCAGATGAACTTCAATCAACTGCTGACTTGAGATTCTGATTTCAATCTGAATCTTCCTTATCAGCCTGGTTCAACAGCTGGTCTTCTTAGAAGGAGCTCTCTCTCTCTCCAACTTCTTAGATCTTCTCTTGAAGGTCTTCTTCTTGTTGTGTTATTTTTCACTTCATTAATTCATTGCTTCTGTTGAAGGAGAAAGGTCTTTAAATAAGCTTTCTCCATGGTGACCAGCTGATCCGATTTCTAACAACTTTTTGACGGCTCTGACAGTTGCAGTTGACCGGTTGAAATGGCAGTTGTCAAGTCATCCAGTCACTTCTTGAAATCTCTGTCACTGTCTGGAAGTGTCGAGACAGATAGTCTTTATGTGTTGACACAAATAGACTAAGTGTCGACACAAGTAAACTAAGTGTCGACACTAGCCTTCATGGTGTCGACACAACTCCTTGTGTTATTGTAACATCTTCTCGACACTACTTCTTCAGAATGTGTCGACACTGATTCTGTGTGTCGACACAAGCCTTCTACTTTAATACTTAGTTGAATTCTGCTAAGTGTCGACACAACTCCTTTGTGTCGACATATCTTCTTATGTTGAAACTTGCTAAGTGTTGACACATCTTTTTTGTGTCGACACATGCCTTTTGTGTTGAAACTTTGCTGAGTGTCGACACATCTCCTTGTGTCGACACATGTACTTGAACTTTGTTGAAGTTTGCTAAGTGTCGACACAGCCTCCTAGTGTCGACACATGTACTTGAACTTTGTTGAAGTTTGTTGAGTGTCGACACAGCCTCCTAGTGTCGACACATGTACTTGAACTTTGTTGAAGTTTGTTTAGTGTCGACACAGCCTCCTAGTGTCGACACTTTTGTTGTCGACAAAGTTTCTCTGGGTGTCGACACTGCCTCTAAGTGTCGACACAGATAATGTTGACAATTCTTTACTGTGTGTTGACACAACCTGTATGTGTCGACACTTTTCTTCTGGTGTCGACTCTGCCTTCCTAGTGTCGACACAATTACTCCAAGTGTCGACACAGCTTCTCTAGGTGTCGACACAAGCCTTCTTAAGTGTCGACACTTTTCTTCTGGGTGTCGACACATGGACTTAGAATCTTTTATGCTTTCCCTGCAATTACTTAACCTGCACACATAAACTCAAAGCACATCAAATACATCTTGATGTATATCATTGAGTATGGTGAGGCTTCTTCAAATCAGGTACATATATTCCAATGTACCCAACAACATGTTAGTTTTTATATGGTAGATTGGTGTCATGGAGCAGTAAGAAGCAGACAAGTGTGGCAATTTCCACTACAGAGTCTGAGTATGTTGCTGCAGGCAGCTGCTGCACTCAGCTTTTATGGATTCAACATCAACTTGAAGACTATGGTCTCAAGGTAAGTAGAACTCCACTATTTTTTGATTCTACAAGTGCTATTTCTATTGCTAAATACCCTGTATCACATAGCAGAACAAAGCATATAGAAATTAGATTTCACTTTATTAGAGAGCATGTTGAAAAAGAAGATATTTGTTTGGAATTTGTCACCACAAATAATCAAATTACTGACATGTTTACTAAACCACTAGATGAAACTAAATTCAATTTTTCAAAATTGAATTAGGCATGTTAAACCTAGAAGTAACTTCGTAAATCTGGCTAAGTAATTCAATCTCGATATATAGTAGTTAATGTCGACACAAAAGGAAATCTGTGTCGACATATAGTAGTTTGTGTCGACACATAAGGAAAGTTGCGTCGACATAACAAAATAGTGGTGAGATAGTGGTGTCGACACTCAGAGTTTGGTGTCGACACATAGAAGTTCTATAATTTAGATAGTAGCGTCGACACATACAGTCATCTGTGTCGACACACAGATATTAGAGTCGACTATTAAGAAGTCTGTGTCGACACATCTCAAACTGTGTCGACACATAGTGTTGTCTGACTCTGTCGAGACATTAGAAGTCTGTGTCGACACAATCTCTACAGTGTCGACACATTAAGTATCTATTACCATGCCTTTTGACCTTCTGTGTTGATAAACATATAAATAGGTCACAGAACAACTTTGTCGACTACGCTCTCAATATTTTTGAGACCAAATCTTTGAGTCGACAAACCTTCATCTCTCTTCTCCTCAAATTTCTTGCCACCAATGGCGCCAAAGTTGGAGAACAACATCAACAAAGGTTATGAATTAGTTTGCAATGCTTTTGAGAGTGTTGCGACTGAGATTAGAAATATGATAACCCTATTCAAAGAAAATGGTTTACAATATCTAGCTTCAGAACCTACCAAGATCTGGAAGACGGAGGTTCTTGATTTCTATACAAAAGCAACCCTGGATTCAACTAGATTGAAGATTAGGTCATCAATTCAAGGAAGCAAGGTGAAACTTACCCAAAAGCATCTGAGGAAGACACTATAATTACCCAGGACTCAGGAAGATGATGAAGTCACATCTTTAATGACAAAAGAAGCTCTTCAATGGTGTGGCCTGGATCCCACCACTAAGATTGAATCATCAATGCAGAAGAAGGGGATGAACTCACAAGGAAAGTTTCTCTCATAGATTATGTGAAAAGTAATTCTCTGCAAACTAGGAGGACATAATAGGATCTCAGCCTATATGTTTAGCTTGATGACCAGAGTTATTTTCAGAATAAAAACTAACTGGTCAGCTGTGATTTTTGACAAGATCAAGGAAAGTTTGAAGAAACCTAATCTAGGAAGAATACTGAGTCTGTATCTGGCAATGAATATTCCAAAAGTGTTGAACCAGACAACTGGATCTAGAATAAACCATATGAGAAGGATGGATATGAAAATACTATCCAGGTGGGAAAGAGTTCTGACAAAGGATGGTTCTACACCACAAAAACAACCACAACTGAAAAAGAAAAAGACAACCCCCAGGAAACCTGAATCTTCTAGTGATTCAGAAGAACAAGTGATCTTCAGTTCAGATGAAGAACAACAAGAGTTTGCAAGGAAATCATCTGCTCCTAAGAATGTAGATGATAGTCTACAGCAGGGGGAGCATATTCTAGAAAGCACCATCCAACTGGATCAAGTTCAGGATGTGCTTCCTCTAGGGGGAGCCAATGAGCTTTCACCAGGTCAACAAGAGGCCTTGCCTCCATAAGTTGCTCCTGAGATTGAGCAAGCTGCATTAGAGAGTGAAACAGCCACTCAAACTATTCTTGAGGTAATAGATGATATAAATCAATCTATACTAGATACTGAGCTAGATACACTAACTGTGCTTCTAACTGATGTTGAACAGACACACCATGACAACATCCCTGCACATGATATATTAATGGATGATACATCTACATTAGTTGATGCTCCATTAAATGTACAAAATACAGATGTTCCTCCAGTTTAACTGCAACAAAAATTCACACTTGAGGAATTGTTTCCTGACTTACAAGAAGAAAGAACTGAGGAAGTAGTGCCAAGGATTGAGGGGGAGGAGCCATGGACTAAGGGGGAGTTGTCAAGGACTGATAAGGAGATGCCCTCTAGTCCAAAGGACACGGTGAACCTTGGAAGTTTTTTCTGAATCTGATGATGGAGAAGCACTCAAAGAAAAGAAAAGAAAACTGATGGTCTACATGAAGAAAAACTCAAGCTATAAGAAAGTTTTACAGACTACCTCACAACCCACAGCTCCAGCAGTTGACTTCAGTTCACTGTTGGTTGCTCTGCAAGTTAAAATGGATGAGCAAAGACAAGCTCTTGAAAAATATGTGGATGAAAGCCATAAGGAACTTCAGTTTTCCTTGGCTCAAGATATAAAATCAATCTGATTTGAAGTAAACCAGAATAAGAAAGAGATGACAGACTGCTTTCATAAAGGAGGTAATGATGTAGTCTATCTGGCCAAGCAGCAACAAGAGGCAAGAACACAGATTGATGATATAGTGGTAAAGCAAGGATATGTTCTGGAAAATCAACTAAGGATGAATGATAATCTTACTGAATCACATAATGTGATTGTTACTGAGCTCAAGAATAATGCAACTGCATTAACTGAGGAAAGGGCTAAAGAGAAGTCAGAGTTTGATAAGAAACTTCAAGAAGATTTAGCCACTTTCCAATCTATCATTCAAGCCTCTCAGAAGATCATATCTGCTCAGCTACATAAGTTTAAAACATATTATACAGAGGGAACCAATTATCTAGTTAATCAGATAAGGTTCCAAAAGGATGATCTTAGGGATCATATTGAGAGAGAAGTCATAAAGGGGGATAGGTTGTTAGTCAATGCTAGCTCAGAGCATGCTAAATGGATAACAAATGCTGTTAGAGCAACTCTGGGATATCCACTCCTATGTGATAATGATAATACAGCTGAGTCAGGTATTCAAGCTGCAGGAATTGAAGGGGGTCAGCAGGAGGTAGCTCAAATCATATACCCCCCTTCTAACTTTGAGGGAATTCAACAACTGGTTCACCAGATGTATAGCCCTCCAGAGGCTACTAAGAATGTTATAATTGAGAAAGTGGAAATGTCAGAGGCAGCACTGAATAAAGAGCAAGAAGCTCAACTCTCAAAGAAAAGGTTTGGAGAGCATGCTGAACTGAAGCCTGATTTTGAAAGATGGAGTCTCACCTCCAGAAATATAATGTTCACTGCCTGGCAAGCTGTCAAAGACAAAATGCATGATAGAGGCAAGTGGTATTCTGAAGTTGAGTGGAACAAATATCTGCAGAGACAAGATGTTATACATTAGTTTAGAAGGGATCACAAGGCTGGGAAAATACTTGCTACAGCTGTAGAGCCCAGTAAATACTTTCCCAAGCCTTATCACTATTTTGAAAGGCAAAAAGTTAAGGCTGAAGAACTTAAGAAGAAGGATCTCAAAGGCAAGTCAGGCAACCGTGGACATGTTATAACCCCACCTCTAAGCCGTGCAACCGTGGACATGTGGTAACCCCACCTCTGAGCCGTGTGGGCCATATGGTAACCCCACCTCTGAGCCATGTGGGCCATGTGGTAACTCCACCTCTGAGCCGACGGGTTGTGCTGGATGCCGGGGGGGATTGTTGGGTCCGGCGTTCCTTCACTTGACCCGTGGCAATCTTCTACTTATTTAAGAAATTAAGTAGCACCCTTTCCAACAGTCCGGGCTTTTGGTGCAGTTGGGTATGCGCTTGATCCTTCAAAGCCAGCTGAAGATACTGAAGCACCAGTACAAGAAAGGGTCCAGTCTGGAAAAGGCATAGTGATCAAGGAGCCTGATCAGCGTTAGGATAGATTGACTAGATTATAGAACATTATAATATTCAGTTTTAAAATATATGTAATCTGTTGTCAACAAACTTTTGTCAAGTTTAAACAAAATAATGATTCATGCTTATTATATTTGTATCATATTCTGTGATTATATAATATATACTTGTTTTGTTTATATGTTTCCCTGACATTGAATGCTTTTATACATTATATTGTTTATTTTATTATAAGTGATGTATATCATTGACTAAGGGTTATGACTTCTCCAAATAGGGGGAGATTGTTGGGTACATTGGAAAATGTGTACCAGATTTGGAGAAGTCTCACCTAACTCAATGATATGTATCAAGTTGTATTTGATGTTTTGTTCAGTTATCATGTGCATGTTAAGTAAATGGAAGGAAAATTTTCTAAGTATAAGTGTCGACACTTGGGAATGGCTGTGTCGACACCAAGGGCCAGATTGTGTCGACACCCAGAATTTGTGTTGACACACAAAACATCTGTCGACAACGTTGTGTCAACACGAAGGGCCAGATTGTGTCGACATTATCAGGAGTTGTGTCGATACACGGAGAAGTTATCGATACATTCCAGAATTCTGTCGACAACGACTTTATCGACACACAGAACTTGTGTCGACACACACCAGAATTCTATCGACACGAACTTTGTCAAGACAAGGAGTGTTTGTGTCGACACACAGGACTTGTGTCGACACATTCCACAGAAGCTGTGTCGAGAAGTAAAAGTGAAGCTGTGTCGACATCATCATGACTTGTGTCGACACATGGAATATGTGTGTCGACACATGGACTATGTGTGTCGACACATGTGAAGTATTCACTCGACATTCTCTGCTGCTGAGTCAAAGTCCAATAAAGGTTGAAGTAATACAACTGGAGACTTGACAGCTGTTATTACTGACATTGCTATCACATCTGTCAGAGGTGTCAGAAGACCGTTTGAAACCGGAACAGCCGGTAACCATGGATGAAGCCTATATATAGATATGCTCTCTCAACAATTGTACATACAACAGATAGATAATCAATTATAATCTCTGAAGGATTGAGGATCCAGAAGAAGAGAAAGAAGAAACAGTCAACAGATTGTAGAGAGAGAGAAACAAGAAGGGGAGAAGTTCTCATCCAGTGAAGGCAGATCCTGAACAGTCTGCCTGAAGAATTCAGATCAAGTCTGAAGAAGAATTCAGATTAATTTCTGAAGGAAGATGATTGAAGATCAACTCCAACATCAAGAAGATCAACCCTACTTTGTTCAGATTCAAGAAGCTTTGTAGAAAGCTAAGACAGGTTGATCCCTAAGTAATCAGTTCTATCAAGAACTGATCAAGAAGCCTTCAACCAATTCTCTCTCCATCTGGTTGAAGATATCATTATCTTTTCATCAATAATTTTTGTAGGATCTGTAATAGATCTGAGTGTATGAGATTTACTTCTCTGAGTTGTAAGCCTAAATTATAAAGGCTGAGGTAGGGCTGAGTGCCTGAGGTAGGGGAATTTGTTCCCTGAGTTGTAGACCTGTGAAAGAGGCTGAGGTAGGGCTTTTGCCTGAGTTGTAGGAGTGGGGTGTCACTCTGAGTTGTAGGCCTGTGGAAGAGGCTGAGGTAGGGCTTGTGCCTGAGTTGTAGGAGTGTGGATTCACTCTGAGTTGTAGGAACCAGTCTTGGTTCTGAGTTGTAAGATCTGCGGATCTGAGAAGAAGGAAGTAAGTTAGGCCGAATCTAGTACACTGCTAGATAGGCGAAGGGGGGAAAGTGGATGTACCCATTATTTGGGGAACCACTATAAATCTGGTGTGCAATCTGTGGAATGTTGTGTGTATGATGTTGTGCTGTGTTTTCTGCTGAATAAATTGCTAAACTAGATAAATTTGTCTGCCTAAGTTAAAAAAAGAATTGAACCTATTCACCCCCCACCCCTCTAGGTGTTTAGAACATCTTGAAACCAATTCTTTCAGGGCTCGCCTGGGAGAGCTGGAGGCTGTCGAGCTCTGCCCCCTTGGGGCTCGCCCGAGACTAAAGAAAAGGGAGTCGGCCAGTCTTGTTCCTCGCGACCCCACTTGCCGGATACGGGGTTGTACAAGGCATGTCGTGTATTATGAAGTCAGTTTTCGGATCCATCGGTTTCCAGCTTACACTCCCTAGGTCACGGGCGTGACATAGGGGCGTAACTTCCTGCAACAGCCATAATTTATTTCTCGTCGTTTCTCCTTACCGTCATTTCCAGTAACAGACTTGACACGCCCTAGGTCACGGGCGTGACCTAGGGGCGTGACCCGAAAAACGGCAACTTTTGGCGAGTTTTTTCCAACGTTCCCGAGCTTTCTAGACAGTAGTTTCCGAGCCTTACACGCCCTAGGTCACAGGCGTGACCCAGGGCGTGACCATCTAGAAATTTTACTATAAAATCCAGACAAAGCCAGGAGCTGAGAGGCATCGAAGGAGGATTCATCTAGGAGTAGTTTAGTACCTTAGTTTCTATTTTTATGCATTTCTTTCATGTAATTTTCAATTACATAGTGTAGTTTCACTCTTGTTAGCCTTCAATTTCAGTTCTATTTTATTTCAATCATGTCTTCATTTATCTTTCTATGTATCTTACTTTTCATGTCAAGTAGCTAATTTCTTTAGCACTTGATCATGATAATCTTTGAATAAAATAATCTTTTTTTGTCAAACTCTATTTGTTTTAATACTTCGATTTATCTTTGATTATTTTTGTGTCGAATTAATATTTCGCGGATATGCTCTTTGATTTTAGATTCGTATCTTAAATGACCGAGATGTTGCAGATACGAGTAGATCGCTCAAAGATAAAAGGAGCCGCAAGCACTCCTCGAGACAGGATGACATGGATCTTCCGGATTAGAGTCAAATCCAATAGCGGGGTTCACCGCATAAAGCAAGCTTAGGGGTTTCGACTGACAGAGAGGTCTTAATCGATCAACCTAAGGTTAGTCAAAGGCATGAGCTCGAGAGAGACGCTTTTGTATTCTTGGAACCTCCACGGTCGAGGTAGATAATTAAGAGTTTACATAGAAGTTTATTTGAGTTCAAAGGGAGTCTTGATCAAGTATTTGTTTTATTTGCGTTTTTCTTCGTTTAGTTTTAATTACCTTCAACTTATCATTAGATAAAATAATATTAATTTGCCTGAGTAGAAGTACTCGACAGGCCCCGAGTGTAATACGACATTTCTTATACTATATTTCAATATGTACGTTTGTCTATTTTGGGATTATAGTTTGGATATTTTTTAAAAACTATTAAAATTCCTCATCAAACTTAATCCTCTTCTTCTAGGATTCAACCAGACCCTCTTCTCTTGTGATAAAATTTGCTTGTTCTGAAGCTCTCAGTCTCACAACCAACTACTGCACGGGGTTATGAGTTGCTTGGGTTCTTGAATCTCTAGAAGAAAAGATTTTATGAGTTGGAGTCTCCAATGGTCTTGGAATTGAGGCGGTGCCAGCCCATAGATTTGTGGTAGAGATGACGTACCCAGTTGATTCATATATTTGGATGCAACCTTTCTGTTTGTGTTTCATGTTTTATGCTTTGTTTTAACTTTTGCTTCTACATTAAAAGACACTCTATACATCATCAGTCTAAACTAATTAGTGAAAACATTACATAAGTTAAGAGAATTATAATTAGGTCACTTTGGTTGACTCATCTATTCTCCCCTCTCTAGTGAAGCGTTCAGTGATTATATTCCGCACTTTCAATTACAGGTTTGGTTTTCATTGAAGATATAAGAAAAAAATTTAAAGCGTTGTAGAGGATCAATGTCAAGCTCGTCAAAACTGTGGATTGTTTGATGAAATTTTTCCATCCCCTCCATAGTACTGTTCACCATTATTTATAATAGTACGAGGCTGCCCCCGCACACAAGCTTAAGAGAACATTGCTAAAGTTGATGACAAATGGGCACACAACAAAAAAGGGCTATTATGAGGTAAAAAAAACCACTACAATGAAGGAGAGGAAGGGCACATAGAGACACAAGCTGTATCTAAAGATCTAGTACTCGTGAACTCTCCCAAGCAAACAATTACAATATCATAAGGGTCGCACATGATGAGGAACAGTTTTTTTTTTTTTTGGTTTTTCATGTCTTGGAGAAGGTAATTGCTAAATTTCAGGTAAACAATTACAATATCATAAGGATCCGTTGGTTTCAACGACACTGATATTAAAGTATTGGATTTGAGAAAATGAAACTCATTTCTGTTGTTCGTGTAAACAATTGTAGAGTGGAATTGACTTTCTGGTGGAAAGTCGTTGATATTCACCAAAAAGTAAAAACTCATTGGTTCAATGTCTATCTCCAAGTGTGGATATTGAGATTGCCAACATCGGCTTTTCAAAAGAAGAGTAATTTTTTCTACATGAATGCGATTTTTTCGGACCACACACGATTTTTTTCGCCCGAACGTGAATTTTTTGCACCAACGCGATTTTTTTGCCATGACGTGATTTTTTCGCCCGGGCGCGCTTTTTTTGCCTATACGCGATGTTTCCACATGGACGCATTTTTTCACTCGGACGCTACTTTTTCTCCCAGACACGAATTTTAATCCCTGACGCGACTTTGTTCGCCCGGACGTAATTTTTTCGCCCAGACGAGACTTTTTTGCACCGACGCGATTTTTTGGGCAGGACGCGATTTCTTTCACTCGGACGTGATTTTTTCGCCCTGATGCGTTTTTCCCCCGTGGGCGTTTACTTCACCCGGGCGCGATTTTTTCCCCAGTGCTCGATTTTTTCTCCCGGGCGCGATTTTGTCGCCTAGGCGCGATTTTTTCGCTCGGGCGCGATTTTTTCGCACGGGCGCGTTTTTTTCGCCCGGACGATATTTTTTCACTCGGGCGCGATTTTTTTGGCACGGACGCGTTTTCTTCGTCCGGACGCGATTTCTTCGCCCGGACGCGATTTCTTCGCCCGGACGCGATTACTTCGCTCGGACGCGATTTTTTCGCCCGGCCGCGATTTTTTTGCCGGGTCAGGACTTTTTCGCCCGAACGCGATTTTTTTTGCCCGGACGCGATTTTTTTTGCCCGGACGCGATGTTTTTTGTCCGGACACAATTTTTTGCCCAGACGTTCTTTTTTTCACCCAGACACGATTTTTTCACGCTGGGAATAAAAAATCGCGTCAGGGCAAAAAAATTGTGTTCGGGCAGAAAACTCGCGTCCGGGCGAAAAAATCACGTCCGGGCGAAAAGTCGCGTCCGGGCGAAAAAGGCTCGTCCGGGCGAAAAGTAATTGTAAGTTCAGAGTTCTCCGAAGAAGGGATGAAGAATATGATACAATTCTGTAAATTGAAACCCGAGCAAGGCACAGTGTCATCCCTCCAAAGCCCGATCTCTTAATATGATACAATTTTTATGCTCTTAATATGATACAATTCTCTAATAGGGTTTTAGTGTCATCCCTCTAAACCCTATTTGAGGCAGCAATGACGATGAAAAAACGAATGATACATTAGAGTTATCCAGAAAGCAAGTTAGAAAAAATTATACTATTTTGAAAATCTATATTTATGTGTTTTTTTAAAAAAATTATTTAAATTTTTTAATTTAGAATATTTTTTAATAATAATTGTTTAGCTTTTAATAATAATAATAATGCATTTGATTCTAATCATTTATCACAAATAAACCAAATATTATATCTAAAATAGGCATATTACAAAATGTCGGCAGAAAAAAAAAAGAAAGAACGCGAATGAATGAAGAATCACTTATGAGAGAATATCGAATAAAAGAGAAAAAACTGAAAGTAGAGAAAACATCTTTCTTGAAAAATCCCCAAAACATTTTTCTTGAAAAAACGCTTTTGAAAAAAATCCTCATCCAAACAACCTAAAGAATAATGGTGTTGGGAATAAAACTTTTTCCCACCACCGCACCAAACAGAGCCCAGGTTTCATGGGTTTAAAAAAAATGAGTTTGCGACACTGCTACGAGAAATTGAGGGAGAGAATTTGTCGATATGGCCCCCACGAGCTGAAGAATGGGAGGGTGGAAGAGAGAGAGAGACTTGGGCTCTGTTTGGGACAGCTTATGCTGATGAATAATCTCTACTTAAAACGTAAAAGCAGTTTTTCAGCTGTTTGTTTGTGCAGCTTATAGAAACTCACTCATTTTATAATGGATGATAAGCTGATTTTTCATAAGCTATCAGGGTGTAGCTTATGGTTTCTCATAAGCGCTTATCCCTTAAAAAAAAGGTGATTGTTATGGGCAAACCTATTTTGGATATGGACAAACCAAGTTTTAAATAAAAAATATTAAATACCTATTAAATAACATATCCTAGAATTGATTGGGGCAAACCAATTCCCGCATTCCACCTCTCCCGTTTCCGCCTGCATCAAATCCCGCAAAACTCTAATCTACGCCTGGAATGCTTCTCCCGCCGACAAACCCTGCTCATCGGTGTTTTTTCGAATTCGTCCCCGTCCGACAACGTCGGTCTTCCTTGACCTTGTTCGTCTTCGTCCTTGTCTTCTCTGACACCGTTTAGCATCAAGTTGTTCGTCTTCGTCCCTGGCTTCAACTTCACAGATCTCTGACACTTCATCACATTCATCCTCCACGAGTTGTAGTCCATCAACTCGCACTTCGTTGCGGCGCCTTTATTGTTTGCACAGCATGTATTAATATTACAAGAACTGCTACTGTCGTCGGGAGAAAGCAGAAGCTGTGTGGTGGAGGTTTTGCAGAAAGAAGAAGCCTTTTCCATTGAGGCTGCCATTGTCGATGCTTTGAAGCACTTCAATCACCTCCGAAGTGAACTGGTAGGAAGAGAGATCTAGAGAAAAAAAGCTAGCTAGCTTAGCTAGATGGGGTTTTGGTTTTTTTGTTCTTGTTTCGGTGGAGGATGAAGCATCAAAGATCTGAGAAGTTTTGCGGGTTTTGATGCAGGCGGAAACGGGAGAGGGAGGCTGCGGGAATTGGTTTGCCCCAATCAATTCTAAGATAGGTTATTTAATAGATATTTAATATTTTTTATTTTAAAATTTGGTTTGCCCATATCCAAAATAGGTTTGTCCATAACAATCACCTAAAAAAACTCAGTTGATTTTTTTCGCCCGGACGTGATTTTTTCGCAAGTGTGCGATTTTTTCACCAGAGCGCGTATTTTTCATCCGAGGACGTATTTTTCGCATGTGGGTGATTTTTTCGCCCGTCCAACAATTTTCGACCTGGGCGCGAATCTTCCGCCCGTCTGCGAATTTTCTGACCCAACGCAAATTTTTCGCCCGGGCGGGTTTTTTCCACCCAGAGTGTTTTTTCGCTCGGGCGCGATTTTTTTCGCACTGGCGCGATTTTTTCGCCCGGGAGCGATTTTTCGCCCGGCCGCGATTTTTTCGCCCGGGCGCGATTTTTTCGCCCGGGCACGATTTTTTCGCACGGGCGCGATTATTTCGCCCGGGCACGAATATTTTCGCCCGGGTGCTATTTTTCGCCCGGGCGCTATTTTTCGCACGGGCGCTATTTTTCGCCCGGGCGCGATTATTCGCCGTGGCGCGATTATTCGCTCGGGCGCTATTTTTCACCCGGGCGTTATTTTTCGTCCGAGGGCGTATTTTTCGCCCGTGCGCGAATTTTCAACCCGGGCGCGAATCTTCCGCCCGTCTGCAAATTTTCTGACCCAACACGAATTTTTCGCCCGGGCGGATTTTTTCCAGCCGGACTTGTTTTTTCGCTCGGACACAATTTTTTCGCCCGGGCGCATTTTTTTCTCCCGGGCTCAATTTTTTCGCCCGGGCGCGATTTTTTCGCACGGGCGCGAATTTTCCGCCCGGGAGCGAATTTTTCGCCCGGGCGCGAATTTTTCGCCCGGAGCGAATTTTTTGCCCGGGGGGAATTTTTTCTCCCGGGCGCGATTTATTCGTCCGGCCCCGATTTTTTCGTTCGGCCCCGATTTTTTCAAATGGGCGTGATTTTATCGCCCGGGCGCGATTTTATCACCCGGGCGCGATTTTTTCGCCCGGGCGCGATTTTTTCGCCCGGATGCGGATATTTTGTCAGGGCACGAAAAATATCGCATCCGACCAAAAAATCCCACCCAGACAAAAAATTCGCTCCCATGCGTAAAATTCGCGCCCGGTAGACATTCGCGCCCGAACGAAAAATTCGCGTCCGGGCGAAAATTCGCGTCCGTGCGAAAACTCGTGCCCGGGCGAAAATTCTCGCCCAGGAGGAAATTCGCTCCCGGGCGTAAAATTCGCGTCCGAGCGAAACTTCGCGCCCGGGTGAAAATTCTCGTCCGGGCGAAAAATTCGCCCTCATGCGAAAAAAACGCTTCCGGGCGAAATAACCACGCCCGAGCGAAAAATTTACGCCCGGGCGACAAATTCGCGCCGGGATAAAAAAACCACATCGGTGTGATAAAACCGCGCCCCAGTGAAAATACCGCGTTCGGAAAAAAAAAATCACTTCCGAGCGAAATATTTGCTCTCAGACGAAAACAAAATCGCGACCGGAAGAAAAAATCGTGTCTGTGAAAAATTCGCACCCATGAAAAAAAAGAAGTCTGAGTGAAAATCAAATCCGGACGGAAAAAACGTGTCCAAATGAAAGACTTTTACAAATGAATGAAAATTTAGATAAGCATTTATGGACAAACTATCCAAACAGTATACTGCTTATTCATCTTTGTTTTTATAAAATCTATTTTAAATCATCAATTTTCAATAAGCAACTTATTCATCATCATAAGTTGTCCCAAACAGAGCCTTAATTGACAATAAGCATATGTAATTAGACGATCATAGGTTGAATTCAGTTCTTACGAGCAACAATATGATGCCAAAGGGATTCTAATATTACATCAAAGCTCCTTTCCCAACAACCATATAAGTTATAGAATTTAACCAAAACAGTCCATCCCCAACATGTATAAAAACAATTGGAGACTAAAAAATTATTTATCCACCTCCTTCAGATGCTGTAAGCAATCCTACAGTATCAATGGAGAGATTATTTAAAAAATTATCCAACAAGCAGAATACTAAATTAAGAGCATAGAAATTCAAATCTGCTTGTATATTAGTTGTCAACGACTTCAATGAGGGTGGTCTCATAGTCATTGGGAGCCTCAAAGCCATGCAGGTTGATGAAAGTAGCAGCAACATTGGCCAGGCCGCCATTTGGAACATCCCTCCTGAATCGAACACCTGGCCCCAGGCCGGGCCCCCCAATCGCAATTGGGACCTGCAAATTAATTTTCAGATCAATCAGTTGATCACAGGGAAGCCTAAAATTAATGATCAGATGAATAAGCAATTTAATTGTGCGTGGGTGGGGGGTGAGCTCAAATATTTGCTAAAATCACGAGCACGTATTCTAAGATTTATGATTCTTAAAGGACATTTCACTATGGAAATCAAAAACTTCTTTACAGGAAAACACCGGCGATTTATGATTCTTAAAGAACATTTCACTATGGAAATCATAAACTTCTTTACAGGAAAACACCAGCATCCATTTGAGTTTATTGATTTATTTACTTATTGGTCATTCTATTGTGATTATTATTCATGTTGGCTCAGTAATACAATAGCAAAATCCCAGCCAAACAAGGCCCGGACTCATATTACTCGGGTAATTTTCAGCCAAGTTTAAATATCCTTGCTATTTGAAGCAGTACATTGACAAAACCTGAGCCAAATAGGTCCCAACTCGTCATAATCGGGTCATTTACACCAATCTTTAAAATCCCCCAAATATTTAACAATTAGAAGTATTACTTCCCTCCCAAACCCATATTTACAGAATCATATGATAGACATTCATATAGTTCATGATAGAAGAGAACACAAATATTGTCATTCATCAGGCATATAAATATTTTAATATTTGTACCGGTTGAAGGGTATGAGAAGTGAGAATCTGAACGTTTCCTTCTTTGTCGAGCAGCGGTTGACCCGATTTATTTCTTTTCACCATGTCCTCAGCATTGCCATGATCTGCAGTAATAACGTAGATGCCACCAACTTGCTCAATGGCATCAATAATCATCTGAAAGAGCAGAAAATGAACAAAAAACAACATTTAGTTCTCATGACTAAGATGAGTTCATTCATAAAAGGAAAAAAGATCAATTCAGATATGACCATAGTTTCTACTCTAAAAACCAAAAAAAATGTGGCAAATACACATGTGACTTTCTGCTGGCATTAGGGCATTCGTCAGCAAGGATTAACAGCCTACAGATTTTGACAGACATTAAGACTGAAATATCTTTTTTTATTTAGGTACTTATCTTAATTCCATGAATTCGTGTAAACTTGAAATCAAATTCTTGTTATTTTTTGAAGTTTACGAATTAGTTTAATTAACATTAGAATGTATAGGGAATTTGAACCATATCGAAGCTGGATGAAGATTAGAAATTTATTCCTTTGGAGATCTACTTTTCTCATGCAAATTTCAGAATGCTTGTTGATTGCCCTCTCTGTCTCTATCCTAGCTGGATGACAGGTTAACCAGGGCCATCTCCAATGGCATTCTATTCCGCACAAGAAAAGAGTGCTCTAATATTTCACATTGATCTGTTCTAAACCTAAATTCCACAGTTAATATATACAAGGACTAATACCGAGTTCTTAATTGTGAGTGATGGATCATAACTCTACTCAAATAACCCCGTTTTGGTAAAAGTTTCCTACAGTGCTCACAGCTTATAAAAACCTAATAAAATTACCAATGTTTGGCGCAATCAAGATAATTTTACAGAGTTTAATGCAACCTTACAAAATTATAAGGATTTATGTAACATTTGCAAATTACAAGGCGGACACCTTGGTAACTTAGTGAGGTTTGTGCTTGGTAACAGCAGTCATGTCTTATTTAAGTTTAGAAGAAACGTATTACATCTTAAAGTTAAAAGTAGCACCTTCACAGCTAAATCAGCAGCTTCACAAGCCACGGTGGTGGCCTGAATATCACCGGTATGCCCCACCATGTCACTATTGGGTATATTGACTCGTACCTATAGGATCAAGTTAGCAAAAGAAAAGGAAGCTGGTGATCATTTTTTTAGTAAATCAATTTAATCTTTTTACCTGATCAAACTTGCCGCTTAGGATAACATCTCTTGCCTTCTCACCAATTTCAAGAGCCTTCATTTTAGGTTGAGCGTTAAATGTGATCCCAACATCACTTGGAATTTCTACATACTCTTCCTTGGTTGAATCAAAGTATCCAGATCGATTTCCATTCCAAAAAAAGGTGACATGCCCAAACTTCACGGTCTCACTGTTAATCAAAAATGGGATTATTAAATATGAAACATATTTTGATGATATTGGGAGTTTACAAATAATCAACAGCTTATGCAAATTTGAAAAAAAAAATGACACTCATAAAAAATGCAATGCATGCACACACATGAAGACACGTCTTCCGTCATTAGCCAAACAACATGCCTAGAAGTTTGCACAACTAATGTTGGAAATGAACACACGAGATGAGTACAAACAGGTACTATTGGAGACGGTTTGATCTAAACTTAAAATGTCTATAAAATGCTTTCCAGAAAATAAATTTACAACAATCGACAGGAACAAATTAAAAAAAATGAAAAAAATCATAAAGCCATACATATAAGTTGGAATAAAGGGTAATTGATGACGATAAGCTAAATCATCTATAAACAAAATTCAGAAATTAACTAGAGTAGGAGGTGGGTGCATTGGGTAGATTCAATACTCCTGCTCTGATAATATATAATTACAAATGGAAGGCATGCTCCACACCAGCAAGTTATACTGGTATTACAAAAATTGAAGAGGCTAAAAGGATATGCAAACAAATATGCATAAAATAGGCCCAAATACACATTACAAGGCTACAATTAATGAAACTAGATCAAAAACTACTATGTGATGGTGATCAATGAGACAATGGAGCACGAGTTTTGGGCTCGTTCGGAGCTTATTTGTCATCTGACATATTTGGCATCGCTTGATGGATGGTCTGAGTGTGTTGTTGCATCCGGATAGATGTTTCGACCATGTTCATGTATTTGTTTTTTAGGAAGATCGAACAACGATAGTTGCCCTAAGTCATGCTTTATTATAAATAAAAGTGTAGGGGCAGCCATCATGGACATTGCATATTTGTGAAGAACTTTTCTTCACGGAATCCGGCGATCTCTCGTGGAGCCGACTCCACGGAACCCTATAGTTGTGACTTCTTGGACTCGTATCAATGTTTACTTATAATCCTAGTGTTTGCCATCCCTCCCCTTCCCATCCACAACCCTGCCGCTCCTCTCCTCTCTCACCCATACAACCCGGCCGCCCTTCTCCATAGTTGCAGCCCCACTGCATCTCCAAACCTGCCGTCACCCTGCAGATTGCCCCCATTTCAGCGCCACCACTGCATCCCTGTTACAGGCAGCCTTCTTTCCACGGCCCTCCAGCCACCCCCTCCCAGAGCCAGCCTCCAATATTCCTCCTCCATACCCAGCATCTGCAAAGCATCGGCTGGCATACCTTGATATTCCTTCCCACGCCGCGTCTGGCTGTCCTCAGCCCTCCTCCAGCACCATTCCCACAACAAATTCCTCTTCACCTTAGTATTTATTGAAATACATGATAGAATGACTTTCCCTCTCGACCCATAAATGATTCTTCGCCACTTTGCTACACAACAGATTTACTCAAAAATAAAATAAACTGCCTAAGTGAGTGACATCCTTTTAATATTTGCTACACAACAGATTTACATGCTTGTGCATTTAGCTATAGGGCCTCCAAATGGAGTAAAGCCAAACTTGTCTACTTGTTTGAATTATTTGCTCTTCCTATTTGTGAGAGTTGCTTGAGATGTATGCTCCAATTATTACTAGCAATTTATTGTTGGATTGTTCTCTACATGCATACATTATCCTAGGCTAGAGTGGAATATTTCCCCCTGCACTACACCTAAAGCTGCATATTTAGAGTGCATGCACCTAGCCTACAATACAACACTATGTACATCAATGGCTAGTTAGAAGAGGCCCAAACAAATGTGCCCTAAGTTCATAATAAATTGTATATATAGCTATTTTACCATTTCAAGGAATGCAATATCAACAAATCCCAGTTCTATTATTCAAAGAAAATTAAGTTATTTGCAAGCTGCATGTAGTCAAAACATAATGATGCATTGGTAGGTCCACTTGGGGTGGAGGCCCTAAATGCAATCTTATATGTGATGAAGTATAATGCTAGTGTAGAGAGCGGTCCGCTCAAAAATACAACTGTAATTAATTATTTTAAAGAATAACAGTGGCACAAATGTTCCCAAAACTTTAAATAAAGAAAACAAGACATGTTCACAAAACGAACGAGGCACAATTATTTCAAGCGCGCACGGAATGAACCTTGCAAATCAAACAATCGTAGATACTAACAGCAAATAAAATAAATATCCACTACGGGTCGGGCGCCAACATAAACAACAATAGAGAATAAAGCTTCATACCACAATTCACAAGTGCATGTGGAGGACATGACAGTTGTTGGAGGGCATCCAAGGTCATAGCAAGCTGGGAAGATGTCGGAAGTGAAATTCTGGACTGGTGGAGGCTTGGGTGGGCAATGTGGTGGTTGTTTGGGGAAAGAGGGTGGTTGTAGGGAGTTCACGGTTGGGGAAATTTGGGGTGTCGGCAGAGGAATGGGTGAGGGGTTCGGTCGAGGAGGGCGGACGGGGTAGGGTTCATTGGTAGGCAGCAGTTATATGACTGTTGGGGGTGGAGGATTGTGTTGCTAAGGGGGGCCGAAAGGGAGGGGAAAAACGAGTGTGTGTGTGTGTGTGTGTGTGTGTGTGTGGGGGGGGGGGGGGGGGGGGGGGGGGGGGGGGGGGGGGGGGGGGGCGGGCGACAGGGGGGGAAGGAATAGCAGTGTGGGTTGTAGAAAATATTATGGGAGGACTCGCGAGGGGAGGTGGTCGCCTTACGGCGCTCCGGCGATGGAGGAGGTAAGGGACGGCCTTGGCGTCACACCAAGGAGATCACTCCAGGAGTCTCACCTGGAGAACGAACGACCGACGGTTTCTGCGAAACTGCAAACCTTCGATGACCCCCCCCCCCCCCCCCCCCCCCCCCCGTGAGCCGCCTTCCAATATATATAATCATAATCGCTGCAAAACCGTAAGACCAACATAAGCATCTGAATCGGACGGCTCGTACAGTTTGGGCCGATCGGGCGTCAAGTACAACTCAAAACATAAAAAATATATATATGAAATCGACTCGGATCGACCATCCGGACGCAACCACAGACTTGGATCGTCCGACTGGGTAGCGGATCACCACCTCCTGCGGGAATACACCTGTGTCGGACGTTGCGCGCCATCACATAACCATGGAAACATTGGAACAAATAAATAATGGTTGGGGGAGGTCATGGCAGAATGAAAAGCATACCAAAATTAGGTAAACTTAAAATAGTTGATGTCTAAATTGAACAAAAACGAGAATATGAAATCAGATGTTTGGCAAAACTACAAAATATAAGATAATTATAGTATCATAGGAATTGGTGTGGTGAAGTCTATTAAAGATGGGTTAGATGGATTGAAAATGTAAAAATAATGATAAAATTGCATCAAATAATCAAGTTGATGAAATTAGTATTCAAGGATTAGGAAGGGGAGAAATGGACTTAAACTAAGATGAATAAGAGTCGTGCAAAATAATTTACCAAAATTTGGATCAACACTTTTGAGCAATGCTAAAGGAGGAAAATGAAAAGTGACAATTCAAAATTCAAACCCATAAAGTTAGGATAAGGCTATAATGATGATGATGGCCAACTAAAATCAAATCATACATGGGATGAAAAAGAAAACAAATTGAAGGCACAAGCCTTTCAAATTCTACAAGTTCCTATACAGCATCAAATGCAAATATCTAAATATCTAAAGATAACATTGCACAAGAACATACCTACAAGCAAAAGTCCGAATGCCGTTTTTCACCAAGTATTCACCCGATGTCCTCTCTATCTCCGGAGGAGATACAAGATAATGGCTAGGAAGTTTTAATTCGCCGTCATATTGAAGCATTCCAGCATATCTTATCTTTGGAAAGTGTACACGGTCAAATTTATCAAAGTCTTCATACTCGAGAGCTTTGGCGAGCATAACCATGCGGTCCGCTCGAAAGTTAGTCGTTACAACAGCATCACCATCAACTATTGGGCCAATAGCTTTACCACTCTCATCAACTATGACAAAAGGAGGTAAGTACTGATCATTAGCCTTAGGATTTGATCTGAGTGTTTTCACAGCTTCAACCGCATTTTGAAACTTGTGTGGCGCTTCACCAAGAACTTGAGCATCTCATCCTCGTTTAACAACATCCCAGTCATTCTGCAGAATTCATTGGAAGAATGATTATATAAAATCAATGTTTTTTTTGCTAAAAATGACTCGATCAAAAGTCAAAAGTATGTTCACCCTGAGATAGGTACATTTCACTATGGAGTTTCAACCCTTTTATGAGAACAAAAATGTCATTATCTACAGATAAAGTAAAATTATTTCTCTACAAACCACCACAGTAAAGAACAAATCATAAAAATATGTAACAAAAGAAAACATATTGACGTGGAGCATAGACGAGTACGTGCAATGGAGGACAAATTTTGGGCACATTTCGGGGCTGATTTGGTGACTTACCATATATGGCATGCCCGGATCGATGATCCGACTCTGTGGATGCGTCCGAATTGGCGTTGCGAATCAATTTCATAAATAGATTTGTATTTTTCGGCTTTTATTTCATGTAGTTTTGGCCCCGAGACCAACGGCCAATTGTAGCCGTTGATTCCGGGGGCCCTAATTTCAGATTATTATATATACGTGGTAAGGAAGCCGTCATCTTCCTTGTTGAATTGTGGAGAGTCTTCTTCCTTCATTTCGGTGATCTCCTCCGTGGTACCGATTCCATGGAGCGCCCTTGGTGACGACTCGTTGGGAAGTTTGTATCTTTTGATTTTTCCCTCCACCTCCACCTCCACCCTTCCCTTGTTGGTCAGCCACCGGTCTCCTCTCATAAATCCCCTCTCACTGCTGGTCGAACTCCTCCTAGCAACCTACAGGTCAGTCATCTTGTTTTCCTTCCTATTAAAATGAAATTTTACTATTCATTTGTAAGTCCCTCCCTCCCCCCAAAATCAACCGCCTCTGCCCCTCTTATCCTCCCAGCAGGCCGCCCTGGGCTCCCTCCCCCTGTCCAGCCACCTCCAGCCCTCCAGCCGCCAACCACCACCACCCCCTATCTGAACACCTCCGCCCCTCCAGCCACCTACCAACAGGCTGCCACCCTCCAAATCCCGTGAGCTCTCAAACAGCCCCCACTTCCGATTTTGCACAGATCTGGGCAATCTAGCCCAGATCCAGCCACCTCCTGCCCCGATCCAGCCCTCCCAACCCCCAACCAGCCTTCCCTTACCGGATCTAATTCCACCAACCACTGGAATCTCTCTTTGAGCCCTCCAATATTCAGATTTATTCTATTTACAGCAGACATAAAATTCGTATGATGTTTTGTATTGGTTTTTGGTTGTAGACATTATCATGGTTTGGATATTTTGTGCGTGTGGGATTATAGCTTTTATGTTGTTTGTTCTTTGATAAATCTCTAACTACAGGAAGGATTCATTCGTTGTGCGCTCTTTCTTTGGCCCTCCACGTGGAGAAAAGTCTAAGCTTGTCACGCTTAAATAAATTATTTTGTATTGCTTTGAATTATTTGTGTGGGATATATTATTTATTATTTAATTGTAATCTAACTGTTAGGCTATGCATAGCATGTAAGGTTAGGTCCCCGTTTATCCGTCGTCTATAGATTCCCTCCTGCGTCAATTGGTATCAGAGATAGGTTGTGCGCAGCTAGGTTGCGCGCACCTTTCAATACGTAGTCGTAGAGTCTATAGGTTTTTCATTATGTCTAAGTGTCACAATTATTCCTCTCCTCACTTTGGAGGTCTCGAGTCAACTTACGCCCGCTCTCATAGAGCCTCGTCAGTGAGGCCCTCACGTTACTATGACGACTATTCTCGATCGCAGCACACCACTTTTAGAGATCGTGTTGACCCACCGGCACGACCCCCCTACAGTAGAGTCGATCAGTATGACGATTATCATCGTGCATATTCTTGCACGCGAGCAGATTGTGTTGATCCTTCGACACGACTTGATTATCTTAGAGATGACTATTATGAGGATCGTCGCTCTAAGAAAAATCTTGAGAGTCAGTTTCGTACAGTTGCCTCTTCCTTTGACGGCTCATCGAGTCCCGAGTCTTTCAGTTATTGACTCGTGGATATGGAGTATTATCTTGATCATTTTGGGTTATTCGGTGAGCGTCGCGCCAAGTTTGCAAAACTTAGACTTTTAGATCAGGTGAGGGCATATTGAGCTAGCGTTGAGAGGACCCGCGAGCAAGACCGTCTTCGTCGCATCACAAGTTGGGTGGACATGAAGCGCACATTGCTTCATAGGTATCTGCCATCATCGTATCGGAGTCGCTTGCTCGACCAATTATTTTCCTTTTAGCAAGGATCCATGTTTGTCGCTGAGTACAGGGATCACTATGATGAGCTAGTAGTGAGGAGTGATATCCAAGAGGACCAAACCATGACCACTCCCCGATTTCGGTCTGGACTTCGATCTGACATGCGTACCGAAGTAGCTTATCATAACTCGAAGTCCCTAGAGCAGACATATCATCTTGCCCTTCGTTATGAACAGTCTTTGAGATCCGCAAGAGTTGGTCGATGGGATTCTCACCTTGACCTCCGCGGTACGAGTGCCTCCCATACTGAGGTCACCACGACACCTACCACTGTCCTGTCAGCCACGGCAGAAGTGATACCTGATGCGAATTTCTCTCACCCCAGTGAGATGCTTAGCCCAATGAGTGACATCCCTTGTTTTTGACCCGCCTCCTGTGACCCCGACTGAGAGTGAGTATGAGCAACATATTGAGTCTGTAGCTTAGTTATTAAAGAGGCATCAAGGCGCAAAAGGGTCTTGGAGTCTAGACGTAAGGCTCAAGGCATAGGCACGCGCCCGAAGAAGGCAAGGCGCAACCACATTCATTTGAAATAATTGACATTAAACATCAATTCATCTTCTTGAACAAAATCTCCATATATTCTACTCATTAATCATTCATTATTATCATTTATCTCTTAAAAAATAAAATCAATATTGGCGCTTGTACCATATCTAAGTCTCAACGATCGATTATGTATCAAAAACGTTAAATCGTATAAAAATTATTATTGAGTTCTTGCATTATTTTTTTTATTATTTTAAAAAAAAAGGTTTATAACAAAAATCACACCAAGATGCGCCTTTGATGTCCAAAGGCGCAAAAAAGGCGCACGAAGGCGCAAACCTCTAAGCCAGGTGAGTCTGGTGCGTTAGGCGCGCCTGAGGCGCGCCTTTAACAACATAGGTATGTGGTGTTGTGTCCCTCACCCACACCTCTTCCTCTGTCATACACCGAGTTAGTTAGCACCCCAATCCCAGACTCATTTCTTGACACCGCACCTACAGACCCATTCTTGAGAGTAGGTCTATGTCGCTCTCACATTGTCATTACCCTGAGTCATATCACGACCAAGAGCCCAGAGTCTGGTGTTGATCTCGTAGTGGCTATGACACCAATTAACGGGGGCACTACCCCTTATGATGGTACTCATCTGGAGGACCTTGACCCAAGTAATGAGTTCCATGACGAGATCCTAATTGAGCCTCCTGATGATCCGCCACATCCTAGTGAGAATGTGATTCAGGTGAGCCCCGCATGTATGAGTATTGATTTATTGATGTCTCTTCCATTATCGTCTCTGACCTTGTCACAGAGGATGGATATTGTGTTGAGAACCCACTATTTAGGGCACCACCTGCTGACACATCGCATCCTCGCTGAGTTCTGGGATGCACTACTTGTTGACCTACCAGACGAACTCATTATTTTTGGAGATACTCACCACGCGATAAAGTCACATCTTCGAGTAGGTGTACACGATTTTCACTCAGATAGTCGTCACATTCGCAATGACTTTTCTTACACACCTCCTGGTGAGCCCCCTGATGTGTTACGCTCCTTGAGAGACATTTCACTCTTTACGAGCTTGTGTTTGAGTGTAGATACCTCACACATTCACCTGAGCACTCGCCATACACGGGATGAGTTTTTTTACACTCTACCGAGTGGGCCTCTTGATAGACCACCTCCTTTGATAGATTTTCAGGTCTTTATTAGATTTGTTTTATAGAAAACATGTAGTGTCTGTCGTGTTTTATTTGCATCATTTGCATAAGTCTACTGAGTCGTGTCTTCATCATTTACGTGAGTCGGTTGTGTTGTATGTTCATCATTTGTATGTGTCATGAATCAATCCGACGAAGAATCCATAATGATAATAAATTTTGTAAATCACATGCGGATGTTCACTGGCAAGAGCAGGAACTTCATGAAGGCGAGCAGGTGATGGTGAGAATCTGCATTGTGAGGCTCCGTATGAGGCTTGCTAAAAATTTGAACGTTTGGCAAGCGGGTCCCTACTCAGTCCTGAGACGCATCCGGACAAATGCTTATGAGCTGAACATCCTCGCGAGCATGGGTACCCATACTATGTTCAAAGTCGGGGACCTAACATCATACTTTGCACCTCACGAGTATTCGTGCCCACATCTTGGCACCCCGAGCCTTTACCACCATTTTTACCACCCACCACTCAGTCTACCCCCGAGCCCTTGCCACCACATTCATTGCCACGTGTTCAGCACATCCCTGACCCCCACTTACCCGAGATCCTGTCCCCAACGGCTTCACTATTGACACCTCGGATCCCACTGGATCCTTTACTAGTGTGTTGAGAGATGAGCTTATCACTGAGACAATTACGCATGAATCTGCACTCTCAACAAAGAGTCTTGTGTGTCGCTACCTAGTTCGCTGGTGCGGACGACTCTTCACCGACGACACCTGGATGATTTAGCGGAGCTTGATCAACACGCCTCGGAACTTCGACTTCAGTACGACCGTCTCCATTCATTGGAGATGGAAAATTTCAGTCTAGAGGAGTTGATTGGCTAGTACACTTTTCTAGCGACGACACTTGGACGACCCTGGTGGACCTCTTGGAGCTTTACCTGACATACAGCGAGAGAATTTTGATCCCTATTCATCGGAAGAAAAATTCTTTCAAGTCGAAGAGAGTGATGCGGAGCGGAGACAGGACGTTCAGTGGAAGACGAGTTTTGGGCTTCGGGGTTGATTTGGCGACTTACCATATATGGCATGCCCGGATCGACGATCCGACTTCGTGGATGCGTCCGGATTCACGTTGCGAATAAATTTCATATATAGATTTTGTATTTTCCAGCTTTTATTTCATGTAGCTTTGGCTTCGAGGCCAACGGCCAATCATAACCATTGATTCTGAGTGCCCTAATTTTATATTATTATATATACGTTGTTAGGGCAATTGTCATCTTCATTGCTGAATGTGTGGAGAGTCTTCTTCATTCATTCTGGTGATCTCCTTCGCGGGGTCAACTCTGTGGAGCCACCTTGGTGACAACTCCTTGGGTAAGTTTGTAACTTTTGATTTTTCCCTCCACCTCCACCACCCTTCCCTTGTTGGTCAGCCATCAGTCCCCCCCCCCCAGAAATCCCCTCACTGCTGGCCGAACTCCTCCCAGCAACCTACATGTCAGCCATCTTGTTTTCCTTCCTATTCACTATTTGAAAATGAAATTCGCTATTCATTTGTAAAGCCCCCCCCCCCCCCCAAACCAGCCATCGCTGCCCCTCTTCTCCTCCCAGTAGGCCGCCTCCTGGGCTCCCTCCCCCTGTCCGGACACCTCTAGCCCTCTAGCTCCCAACCACGACCACCCCTGTCCGGCCACCTCCACCCCTCTAGCCACTTACCAACAGGCTGCCACCCTCCAAATCCTGTGGAGCCACCTCAAACAGCCCCCCACTTCTGGTTTTGCACAAACCTTGGCATTTTAGCCCAGATCCAGACACTTCTCGCCCCAATCCAGCCCTCCCAATGCCCGACCAGCCTTACCCTTCCCCAATCTAGTTCCACCAACCACCGGAATACCTCTTTGAGCCCTTCAATATTCAGATTTATTCTATTTACAGCAGCCCTAACATTCGTATGGTGTTTTATATTGGTTTTTGGTTGTAGACATTATCATGGTTTGAATATTATGTGCTTGTGTGGGAAGGTGAGATTATAGTTTTTATGTTGTTTGCTCTTTGATAAATCTCTAACTGCAAGAGGATTCATTCGTCGTGCGCTCTTGCTTTGGCCCTCCACGCGGAGGAAACCCTAAGCTTGTCGTGCTTAAATAAATTATTGTGTCTTCCTTTGAATTACCTGCGTGGGATATATTATTTATTTTTTAATTGTGATCTAACTGTCGGGCTTTGCATAGCATGCAAGGTTAAATCCCCATTTATCCGCCACCTATAAATTCCTTCCTGCGTCACATATTATGTACATCCATTAAAATAAGTTTTATTTAGATATTCAACGCTCAACTTTTATTATTTATTGTATATATATCATAAACCTTAATATATATACGAGCATCTTCGCACGTGTTACGTCCGTACTCGATGCTCTCGGGCGGCTTCGGCAGCATTCAGGCGGGCTTCGCCCGCTGCGCACGGGCTTCGTTTGTGCTTGATGCTCTGGCGGCCTTCGACCGCTTCCACGCAATCCACCAGCTCGGCGTCGCACCCGCCACTCGCGCCCCCCGGAGAACTTTGGTTTTTTTATTTTGCATATGCGCTCTGAGAGCTGCGAGTGGCGGGTGCAACGCCGAGCTGGTGGATTGCATGGAAACGGACGAAGCCCGCCCGGAGCATCAAGAAAGGGTGAAACCAGTGCGCAGGCAGGCAAAGCCCGCCTGGATGTAGCCGAAGGCCGCCCGAGAGCATCGAGCATGGGCGTAGCCCGTGAGAAGATGCTCGTATTTATTATAAATTTAATTTAGTAATAATAATCATAATAATAATAATAATCAATTATTATTATAATTATTATTTATAATGATAATAATATAAATATATATAATAATATAAAAATACTTAGATCATTGATGGCCGAACAGGAACATTAAAATTTGGTGCACGAGAGGAGGGGTGCACGGGAGGAGGTGGAGGAGAGGGAGGATGGGTGAACGGGAGTTCTTTCGTCCAGTTCGGGCTTGTCGGAGTTGCCGACCAAACGCGAGAAGCAGAGCCCGGCGATCGGAGCTCAAAACGAACTCCTGGAGGAGGCCACCGCCGAGACAGATCTTCCCCGCCCTGCATATAAAAACGAAAAAAACACGGGAATAAACCCGACGGTGGAGGCCACCGCCACCAGCGGATCAGGCGGGGGCCTGACCGGACCCCGTCGACGGGGTTGTCGGACGTCGGCGACCCCGTCGACGGGGTTGTCGTACGTCGGCGACCCCGTCGGCGGTGTCCGTTCAGGTCTCTGGCGACAGTGGCGCCCTCCACTGTAGCAAAAACAAAACTCCGGCAAGTCGGGCTCTGCTTCTTTGTTTTCTCTCTCCCTGTCCCTCTTTCTGCCCTCTGTTGCCTCTCCCCGGTCTCCCCAGACACTCTCCCAGTCTCTCTCAATATATATTAATGTTTAAGCGGCAGATGAATAGAGGCTCTGTCATCCGCCGCTTTACATTATATATATATATATATATATATATATATATATATATATATATATATATATATATATATATACTAGCATCTTCGAACGGGCTTCGCCCGTTCTCGATGCGTCGCTGCGGGCTTCGCCCGCAACCAAGCGGGCTTCGCCCGCAACCAAGCGGGCTTCGCCCGCAACCAAGCGGGCTTCGCCCGAGCGGGCTTCGCCCGCTTAGCATTCCGGCGGGCTTCGCCCGCTTGGCATTCCGGCGGGCTTCGCCCGCACCCCCGGCGGGCTTCGCCCGCTAGCCCGGCATAAAATTTTAAAAATTTATAAGTTAAAAATTTTAATTTTCTGATTTTTAAATAATTATTTAATTATTTATTAATAATATAAATTATTTAAATATAAAAAAAAATAATTTTTAATTTTCTGATTTTTTAAATAATTATTTAATTATTTATTAATAATATAAATATAAAAAAAACGCGCGGGCAGCCTCCGCCTCCTCTGTCGCCGGCGGCGGAGCCGCCGGCGTGCTGCCCGGCGCCCAAACCGTCGGGGGTTGTCCGGCGGCGAGCGGGCAGGGCCACCGCCGGCGGTGGCCCTGCCCGCTCGCCGCCGGACAACCCCCGGCGGATTCGCCGGAGGCCGGCGAACCCGCCGGTGGGCGCCAGGCAGGCCGTCGGCGGCTCCGCCGCCGGCGACAGAGGAGTTGGGCTGGACGGTATGCGGAACGGGAGGGGCATCGGGCGGATTTCCTGGATGAACAGTAAATCGGGAGGAGTTTTTTTTAATTGCAGGCCAATATGTATGAATCCAATGGCCAGAATCCATTTCATGGTGTGATCCAAATATGACTATTGTATTATATAATAAAGATATATATATATATATATATATATCTAATATATCATATTAGGCAGATAATTTTATGTGGATGAACAGCAGCGGCGAAAGGGCAATTTGGGAAAATCCAATGCATGATCGATGACAACCCGGCAATCAACTATATATATATATATATATATATATATATATATATATATATTTATTAAAAAGAAATATAAGTTTTAACTGTTTGACAAGATAAATGAGTCATCAGAAAAATCCTGGCTATTGGATCCCAAAGAAAGCCCAAAGCTTAGATTAAAACATCAATTTCTCTCTTTCCTCATTCCTGATCTCCCCTATCACATTCCCGATCCCAAATCATGTTCGTTCTCCTCCACCCACCATAACACCTCCTGTGCCCCTCTCACATTCTCATTCCATCTCATTTTCATTCTCCTCTGCTAACCCTAACACCTTTGGTGGCCCATCTCTCGCGCGGTGAAGGAACTCCTGCTGACGGGCCGACACAAGAAACTCTCGCTCACAATGCAAGAAACTTCCCCCACCCCGACCCGCACCTCACAAGACGCCGCTCCTCATCATCAATCTGTATCCTGCCGCCTCTGCTCCTCCACGACAGGCCCATGCTGCCCAGCATCTGCTCACCATTGCTATTCTTCATGCTCCTTCATTCCTCCAGCACCGTCGCCGCAATCATGTAGGGCATCATCCAACATGCATCTCTTCCTGCTCTCCTTGTGGTGGCCTCTGTCAGGAACGGATCTCGCACCTCACCGCGGCCTACTACATCCCTACCTTTCAGGTACGCTCTGCTCTTATTGATTCCGTAAATTCCTTTCTTTCCTCCTACTCATATCTTAATCTGTTTTCCAGTCTTCCTCCCTAAACTTCAACCTCCGTACTCTTTGGAATTGAGTCATGAATTTCTTTTGTTCTATTTTATTTGGGGATAATAAAAGATCAATGTTGATTAATTAGCATGAAATTAATTAGCTATAGTACTAAATATCTCTATGAGTTTCCTGTGATCAATGTGAATTTCTTAAAATGATCTGTTTAGCTATAATTTATGTGATCTGTTTAGCGGCAAGAGAGGCCAACCTGATCAAAAATATCCTTCCTCGTATAGGCAGCCTGATGCTTAAGGCCGGCAATCATCAAGGCCATATGAACGTTTCCATTTAAATTTTATACTAAAACATATATGTGATTGCGTACTTATATAAATTTATTAGTAGTCATTTTTTATTTCATGCAGAAGACACCACATCATTATAGAGTCAATTTGATTATTGGATAACATATCTTCATTACGGATTGAATTTTTTCCTCAAATGGATTCTAACTTTACATTATTCAATTGTAGAACCAATGTCGGTCCCGGTGTTTTATGAGGCTTACAGGAAGCAACAACAACCGAGGCATTCCGGCTTAATAAAATTGCATCGGCTTTGCCTTTATGTATAATTAACTTTAGGTGTGTCACATGTAACCTATAAAAGATTTTATGATAGTTTCTTACCTATTTATGTAATTGAAAATTGTGATGCTGCTTCATCAATTTATTTAATGTGTCTTTATGACCAACTACATATATGAAGATAAGTGAAAAGTGTAGTTTTTGATGATTTCATATTGATGCAGCTACCCCGCTTTTGTCTGTATGTGTAATTAACTTCAAGTGTGTCATTGCTTACATTTTGATGATTTAAGTTTCAAATCTGGCCGTTTCTTTTTAATGATTTCATTACATTAGCTCGAGCAACATCATCTGATTGTTTGACACGATGCGGCCGCCGCATGTTATTATTAGTTTATGTAGCCCAGGGGGCATTACTCGTTCTATTGTTTTATATAATGCAATTTGCGTTTCGCTATCAACTGGTCCGACTTGCCCTTGATTAGGGTTCTCCCGAACCCTAATTCTGCCAACTCGCCTTTGTCTGTCCCGCGAGCGCGGCTTTTGCCCACTTCAAATCCCGCGATCCAGCCGCACATCGTCTGCTCCGCCACATTGATCGTTCACCGCATTGACTGTTCCGCACTCTGCAACGCCGTTCCGCACGCATCTCTACTCTGCCACAATGCATGTTCCGCACGCATCGCTGCTACACCGAAACGCCTGTTCCGCACGCATCGCTGCTACACCGAAACGTCTGTCCTGCACGCATCTAGGGATCGCAATGCTACGCTCCGTTCGCTGATCCGCACGTCATGCCTCCTCTATTCGGCGCGATCGTCCATTCCGCGGACCGCGCCAGCCCTCCAACATCGTTGGCTGCCTTCTGCAGCAAATCTGTCGAGTCAAGCACCGTCATCCTCGGCCGGCACCTTCTCCGCCCTACTACGCCTCTAGCCTGCTCCTTCCTACGACTTTTGGCATTTACATCCTGCTTCCAGCGTCTTCCCCGCCTTCTAGAGGCCCTCATGGGGCTTCGACGGCCTTCCCACGGTCGTGCCCCCTTCTCCCTTTCTTCTGCTGGGTCGGGCCGCCCTCTTACAGCTATTGCAGTCATCCGGCACTCATTGAAACTACTCCTAGCCATGGTTCTGCCCAAGACTCGGGCCATGGACTTCCACGTCAACGGGAACACCTCCACCACTGCAACCTCGGACTCTCAGCGCATGGATCAAATCGAAGCAATGTTGGCGGATCTCAAGCTCCTCCTTCGAGGACTTACCGCGGCAGTTAATCGCCCTCTCGCACCTCCTCCACCGCCACCAATTCCAACCATTCCCGATCACGTTGGGCTTTTGCACCCCACATCAGACAATGCCCCGGCACATCTCTGTTGGATTGAGATTTTTGTGTTTGATGACACCGACCCTCTCGGGTGGATCGCCTGCACCGAGCAGTTCTTTGACCTGCAGGCCACCCCTGCCGACCAGAAGGTCCGCCTCGCCACTATCTATATGGAGGGCTCGGCACTCCATTGGGTGTGCTGGATGCACCAGCAGGTACTTGACATTTACTAGCCCACATTGAAGGAGGAACTCCTCCGCTACTACGACAGCCTCATGGCGGGTAATTCCTTTGAGCCCCTCAACTCCGTCCGCAAGTCTGATTCCGTGGCAACTTACATCGACGAATTCATCGTGGTCGCTACGCATATTCCTTACCTGGCCCCCGATCACTACTTGGGCTATTTTCTGGTGAGTCTGCACGCCCGCCTCCGTGCTCGCCTTTGATCTGACAACCCGACTACTCTTTCCCGAACAATGAAGGAGGCTAGGTACCTCGATGAGGAACTCTACCCAGCCCCACCATCCTCCTCAACACAGCTGCCCCTGTCGCCGCAGCCATTATCGCCACCTCTTCCGCTGCGAACATTGTCGCCACCTTTTCCGCCCGTGGACCCTCTGCCCCCACCGGACCCCAACTATTGACTCCACCTCCGCATCCGCCAGCTCCACGCCCACCGGCCCCGCGACGGCCCCATCACCAGTGCTACTAACAACAATAAGAGTTTCTCCGCAAGGGCCTCTGCTTTCGCTGCAGGCAACAATTCTCTCCCACCCATGTCTGCCCTCTCAAGAATCTATGTGTGTTGTTGGGAGCTGAAATATTGATCCTAACTTCGGGGAGCTGGATCCGCTGACGCTTTCTGATAAGCTCTTTGGCCCTCGACCTTGAGGACAAGCTCACTTTTCGGGCGGGACATGTTGAATTGTTGATACGATGCGACCTTCACATTCTACTATTAGTTTATGTAGCCCAAGGGGCATTATTGTACTTTGTATTTTTCCCACTCACCTGTATATAGGAGTGGTAGTATGCTTAGAGAGGTATCTTTGGAGTTTTAGGTTTTGGCTCTCTTGAAGAGTGAAGTGTCAAGAAGGACTCAGCATTCAGATGCTTGGCGAGAATTCGTTCTTGATTGTTTTGTTCTATTGTTTAATGTAATGCAAATTCCGTTTCGCCATCAATGTCATTATTTTCATACTGTCCTATTTGGTTATTGTGAGCTCTGTTAATCTCTTAGTTATTAGGGTCTTGGACCCTAGACGCAAGGTTCAAGGCACAGACGCGCGCCCGAAGAAGGCAAGGCGCAACCACATTCATTTTAAATAATTGACATTAAACATCAATTCATCTTCTTGAACAGAATCTTCATATATTTTACTCATTAATCATTCATTACTATCATTTATATCTCTTAAAAAATAAAATCAATATGCTCGTTTGCATCATATCTAAATCTCAACGATCGATTATGTATCAAAAGCACTAAATCATATAAAAGTTATTGGGTTCTTTCATTTTGTTAGAAAAGCCTTAGTAAGGGCCAATCTATGGGCCCATGTTCTCTATTTTCTCTCTCTTTTCTCTCTCTTTGTATTAGTCCGACATCTTGGATTGGGATTTCTCTCCTTTCTCTTTTCCTATATAAATGTATTCATACTTGTAACTATTCATTCAAGAAGTATAAACAAGGTTTGAGGCCTCTCTTTACATGGTATCAGAGGGAGCGGTCTCCTTGGGTTTACGGCCTTCTGTCTGCGGTCTCCCACTTCCTAACTGCCTGCTCATCTCTGCTGCCCGTGCGTCTCCAGCTTAGCCGCAGTTTCGTGCGGCCTGTCTTCTTCTAACCGCATCCCTGACTATGAATCTCTCGTGGCTTCGATGACTCTTCCCCCTCCTACCTCTCTTTTATAATCTTTCGCACATGGGGTCCACCCTCTCTCTTGTTTCTTTCTCTATCCGCGCGGCCTCACTTGCTATCCGCGCGGCCTTTCTCCCGCATTTCTCTCTTCCCGCTTCTCGCGGTCTCCTTTCTAGCCGTGGGTTGCGCCTCTTGCCCGCTGCGGTTTTTTCTTCTTTCTCGGCAAAGTCCGCATCTAGGTCGTGACATCTATCCTTGTCGTTGGTGGACTCACCTTGACCGTGCAGACTTCCTCTCTCACCTCTTCTCCGACTAGTCGTTGCGACCTATCTTGTCGTTAGAGGTCTCTCCGCTTCCCTTAGCCGCATCCTGGTCGCGACTTTCCTTGTCGCTGGTGTGTCCGCCGAGACCGTGCGACTACTTCCTCTGTCGACCTCTCTCTCTCTCTCTCCGTCCTCTTCCTTCTAGCCGTCAGGTCTTCACCTTGCTAGCCGTCCGACTTCTCTTGATGGCCGCCCGGTCTTCTCTTTACTAGCCGCCCGGCTTCTCTTGATAGCCGCCCGGTCTTCTCCTTGCTAGCCGCCCGGCTTCTATTGCTAGCCGCCCGGTCTTCTCCTTGCTAGCCGTCCGGTCTCTTTTGCTAGTCGCATGGCTTCCGACACTTCCGCTGCTACATCTGCTCCTCCAACTCGTGCGCCTTCTGCGGCTCCGAAACTCCATGATGAGCTCTGGATTACTACCATCTCTCTTACCGGCAAACGAAACTTCGTTGAATGGGTTCACTCTGTTCGTCGTGTTTTGCAGACCAAGGGTCTTCTTCACCACTTGACCCGGACTACTCCTGCTGCCTCCTCCGATGACTGGCTTCGCGATGATGGTCGGGTCCAGTCCTGGCTCCTAAACTCTATGGACACCGAGCCCTACAAGATGGTCATGTACCATGACACGGTCAAGGCCATGTGGGAGGAGCTCCACTCCTTTTACTTTGGGCACAACAGTCTTCAGCACTTATATGATATTCTCTCCGACCTTCAGAACCTTGCTCCTGGTGCTCCCGGCGACATGATCTCTTTCGTGGCCCAGGCTAAGACCCTGGCTGAGTCTTGGATTCAACATCAGCCTCCAACTACTGATCTAGCTACTCAACGGGCCCAGAAAGAGGTTGTCACCATTACGATGATGATGTCTCGTGTTCTTCCTCAACTGCATAGTGTTCGGGACCAGATCCTCTCTTCCACGACGACTCCTTCGTTATCTGATGTCTACTCAATGTTGCTTAAAATTACGCCTCCTACTGAGGCTCCTCCCGGATTTGCACCGGCTCTTCTTCAACAGCCTCTTCTTCCGACCCCCCTCCTGCTCGTAGATCTTCCACTCGAGGGGGGCGACCTCCGTCTCGGGGACGAGGACGTGGTGGTCGTTTGTCTATGAAATGCACATATTGTGGCTGGGGTGGTCATATTGAGGCTACCTGTTACAACAAGCATGGGTTCTCTCCCCACCTTGCTGCTACTTCCTCTGCTGCTCCTGCTCCCACTGGGGCTTCTGCCCAGGATCCGGCGTCCACTACCCGCCAAGATATCGAGGAGCTCCGCACCCAACTCCACCAGCTACAGGGTGCCTTGGGCCGCTCCTCCGGCTCGGTTGCGTCTTTCTCTGCGGAAGGTATAATCTGTCTCTCTCATAGCCCTCACTGGATCGTCAATTCCGGCGCCACTCACAATATTACCTCCCGGAAGCCCTCCCAGTATCTCCAGACGGCTCATCCTCCGTGTATCACTGTGGCCAATGGTGACACCCTACCGGTCTCTGGCGCCACTGCTCTCCAGCTTACCCCGGCCCTTTCTCTTTCCTCAGTTCTTCACGTGCTGTGGTCTTCTTTCAATTTACTTTCTATTAGTCGTCTGACGCACGACCTTGATTGTTGCATAACCTTTTCTCCTTCTTTTCTTACGCAGGATCGCCGCACCCGGAGTATCATTGGTAGGGGGCAGCTGTTGAATGGGTTCTACATCTTGGATATCTCACCCACTCTTCTCTTCGCCGTCTCCACTGTCGATTGGCATCGCCGCCTTGGGCATGCTCCCATTTTGATTCTCAAGCGGGCTCTTCCTAATGTTCCTTTACGGGAGTTCTCTTGTGAATCTTGTATCTGCGGCAAACAGCACGTTCTTCCTTCCTCCCTGCCTGTACCAGGAGTAGTACTCCTTTATCTTTAGTTCATTCTGATGTATGGGGCCCTTATAAAGTCTCTAGTATCTTTAGATTTCGCTATTTTGTCATCTTTATTGATGATTACTCGCGTACTACGTGGTTATATTTACTACATGATCGTACTGAACTTACCTCTGTGTTTCGTGCGTTTTTAACTAAGATGCGTACGCAGTTCGTCACCCACCTCAAAATCCTTCGCACTGATAATGCTCGCGAGTATACGGGTCGCACCTTCTCCAATCTCTGCACCGAATTTGGCGTCATCCATCAAACTTCGTGTGCGTATACTCCTCGGCAAAACTGGGTGGCCAAACGGAAGAATCGTCATCTTCTCGATGTAGCTCGGTCCCTCATGTTCCAAATGCAGGTTCCTTTCGAATATTGGAATTTTGCTGTCTCCATAGTTTGCCATCTTATCAACCGTCTACCTTCGTTTGTTCTTAACTTTACCTCACCAATCCAACTTCTCTATCCTTCCGCCAACCCTACCTCTCTCATCCCGCTGGTCTTCGGGTGTGTTTGTTATGTTCATCTTCTTGGCCCCCCTTCTGACAAACTTGCTCCTCGGGCGGCCAAATATATGTTTGTTGGCTACTCCCATACTCAAAAGGGGTATGTTTGCTACTCTCCTTCTAATGGCAAGCTGGTCATCTCGGCGGATGTCACCTTCTGCGAAGACCATCCCTTCCACTTACCTTCCCCCACCACGTCTTCCACTCCTCTTCCCCGGCCTGCCGTACCTGTCACACCTTCTTCCTCTCTCCCTACCCCCCCCCCGGTTCCTCCGCCCATTATTCGTGTCTACACTCGTCGCTCCAAGGATGGTTCCATGCACCAGCTCCCTGCTCCAGGCGATACCCCGGCAACGGCAGATCCATCTCTCGCCTCTACAGCTCATCCCTTGGCCAACTACGTTTCTCTCCATCGGCTGACTCCACCTCTCTACGCCTTTGTCACCTCTCTTTCTTATATTTCTATTCCTAACAATGTGCAGGAAGTGCTTCAACATCCGGGCTGGCGGGCGGCCATGGACGATGAAATGCGGGCTCTCTGGGCTAACCGGACTTGGGATCTAGTTCCTCTACCTGCAGGCCAACACTGTATTAGCTGCAAGTGGGTCTTTGTTATTAAACATGCGGCGGATGGCACCATTGAGCGTCTAAATGCTCGCCTCGTGGCCCGGGGTTTTACTCAGCAACATGACCTTGATTATGAGGAAATCTTCTCTCTGGTGGCCAAATTGAACACGGTCTGCGTTCTTCTCTCCTTGGTCGTTCATCGTCACTGGCCTCTTTATCTGCTGGATATTAAGAACGTCTTCCTCAACGGCGATCTGCAGGAGACTGTTTATATGCACCAAACTCCCGGGTTTGAGACCACGGGAGAGTCTTGGGTCTGTCATCTTCGGAAATCTATTTATGGTCTCAAACAGTCCCCGCGTGCTTGGTTTGAAAAATTCAACAAGGTTGTCTGTGCTATTGGCTTCATTCGGAGCTCGGATGATTTTTCTCTCTTCATCCGACACCGGTCAACCGGAACTGTGATCCTACTTGTCTATGTTGACGATATCCTCAGTACTGGCGACGATACTACAGGGATATAACATATCAAGCAACAGTTAAACTCCGCCTTTCAGACCAAAGATCTTGGCAACCTTCGATATTTTCTTGGACTTGAGATTGCACGACGCCCTGATGGTCTTGTGTTATCCCAAAGGAAGTATTGTATGGGCCTCCTTCATGATGTCGGCTATTCTGGATGCAAACCTGCAGATACTCCTATGGACGCCAATCACAAACTCTCAGCCCACAACTCTGACTCTGACAAGTTGCTCACAAATCCGGAATACTATAGACGCTTGGTTGGGAAGCTGATCTATCTTACGGTTACTCGACCAGACATCTCCTTTGTTGTGGGAGTCGTGATTCGTTTCATGCATGCCCCTCGGACATCTCATCTTCAAGCTGTCGAATGCATTCTTCGATATCTCAAGACCGCCCCAAGACAAGGGCTTGTGTACAAGTCATCCACATCTCTATCTCTTGTCACGTATTCTGACGCTGACTATGCAGGATCCATTGATGATAGGCATTTCACAACTGGTTTTTGTCCCTACTTCGGTGGACATCTCATAACCTGGCGTAGCAAGAAACAAACTGTGGTTGCTCGCTCTTCTGCTGAAGCCGAGTACCAGGCTATGGTTGTTGTTGTTTCCGAGTTAACCTGACTTGAGAGCCTTCTAGGAGACTTGGGTGTTCTTCTCTCATCATCGGCGACACTATTTTGTGACAGTCAAGCAGCAATACATATTGCCAAGAATCTGGTCTTTCACAAACGCACAAAACATATTGAAGATGACTGTCACTTTATCCGGGAAAAGGTACAGTCAAAGAAGATAGATTTGGAGCATGTTCCGGCTACAAACCAAGTTGCTGACATCCTGACTAAAGCTCTCTCCCGGACACTATACTACCAGTTTTTGTCCAAGCTTAGTGCCTACGACTTGTACGCTCTAGCTTGTGGGGGAGTGTTAGAAAAGGCTTAGTAAGGGCTCATTTTCTCTCTTTTCTCTCTCTTTGTATTAGTCCCACATCTTGGATTGGGATTTCTCTCCTTTCTCTTTTCCTATATAAATGTATTCATACTTGTAACTATTCATTCAAGAAGTATTTACAAGGTTTGAGGCCTCTCTTTACACATTTCATTATTTTGAAAAAAAAAAGTTTACAATAAAAATCACACTCAGGCGCGCCTTTAATGTCCAAAGGTGCAAAAAAGGCGCATGAAGGCGCAAACCTTTGAGCCCGTAGCCTTAGGCGCGCCAGACGCCTTTAACAACATAGGTTAATATATATATAGTTTCCTCCCAAATATACAGATTAAGATTCCGGCTCAAGAGAGCCATTGCTCACCTTAAGGTAGTGCTTCAAATCTTTTAGTTTTCTGACTTCAACATCTGGATGTCATTATTTCTAACCTATTTGAACAATTAAAAATATTACGTGCAGAGAGCAAAACAAAGCAATTCTGAACCAGCAGTTGCTGAGGAGATTGCAGGGTCAAACTGCGTTCGAGGCTAATATTGAAAGACTGGGGAGGGAATTGGTTGATCTTTGGGGATGAGTGTCTTAAGGCCGCACAACAGGGCCGCGGCCCGCACAACCCAACCCATCTCAGTGCGTGTTCTCAACGCTATGGGATGTTGAGGACGGGTCCCGAACCATTTAGCTCCTTGATGAGAGGCACTTAACGCTTTCCCTCATCACCAACTGATCGGCCGATCAGTTGGTGATGAGGGCAAGCGTTAAGTGCCTCTCATCAAGGAGGTAAAGGGTTTGCGACACGGCCTCAACATCTAGCAACGCCGAGAACACGTGCTGCTCGACCGGCAGGATTACGATTGGGGTGTGAGGGTCGCGGCCCTGTTGTGAGGCTCGACCGGCGGGATTAGGCCCGTGAATGAGCGGCCCACAACATAAAAGCGCGGATCAGTTGATGATGTGGGCAAGCATTAAGTGCCTCTCATCAAGGAGGTAAAGGGTTCGAGACACGACCTCAACATCATGCAGCATCGAGAACACGCACTGAGATGATTGGGGTGTGCGGGCAGCGACCCTATTGTGCGGCTCGACCGGCGGGATTAGGCCCGTGAATGAGCGACCCACAACATAATACTACTAATTAAATAGTTGGTATTACTTAATTGGTTAATATTGATTAATTATTATTAATCAATATTAATTTAATTAATTAGTGTTAGTTGTCTTTACTTAATTGGTTAATATAAGGGGGAGGGGTATGTTAGTTGAATTACCTTGGATGTATTAGTTCGTTTCAGCTCTCATTTAGAGAGAAGGTTCTTAGAGGACCCGACCTCCTTGAGCTTGATCGGAGCTTACTCCGGATTTTATCTCGTGTTCATTTCAATTAATTTAATATTGTGTTCTCTTTGATCGCGTATTCTTCCCGTCGTAACAATGGTCCAAACAGCTGCCCCTGTCTGCTTGTTTCAAGTTGTCGGGATTCTGTCTGATGGGCTACCATCATCCTCGCTTGCGTTCAGCCCGTTGTCGAGCCCCCACAAAGCCATGCCAACCGCCTGCCTCGACTGCATTGATTGTCGTCTCGATGTCGTCGAACGTCACCTTGACATCATAGAACGCCTCCTCGATGAACAGTCTGCTCATTAGCCTCCCTAGAGGCCTTAGGTTAGAATCATCTACGGCAATTGGGCATTCTGGACCTTCATGTGGCCAACCACTCCACGATGCTGCCTCCTCTAAATTTGTGGAATGCCACATCCGCCAATTTTGTTGTAGTTCTGAAGTCGTCACTGACGAAAAGTAATGATGGCACGCAAGAAACTTTTGTCACGAGCCGCCAAGGAACTTCACACTTCCCACACCATCAGCGACCAAGTCTGGGTGATGACGTGTGTTTATGTAGCCTCCGTCGTCGAGGGCATGCTCAAACCGGCCGAACACACGCTCGTAAGCCTTACAAGCTCCAGCACCGCCCTCTCCGCCCAGTTGCGCTCATCCCGTGAGTCAGAAACTCCACCAGCAACCTTCGTCGATCATTTCAGCCGCCCACCAGCGTGTCTGCAGTCTTTTCTCCATGTCGTCATTGTAGAGCGTGGAACCCTCATGTTTGATTTGCTGTTTTTCCCTTGAGCTGCACGCCCTCCCTCGTTTACTTTCATTGGAACCGGCAACGCCTCTCCCAAACTCTCCCAGCTCCATCTGCAACTTCACCCTTTATCCAATACACTGCTGCTACATGCCAACCTCCCTATCACCAGCTCTTACTTGTACCCACCCTTTCTCCTACACGTAACCCTCGAACTGCCAGCATTTCCCCCCCCCCCCCACACTAAAAGTCAAACCTCCTACTCCAATTTCTTTTCTTTATTTTTCTTAGCTACCAAGCTCCACTTTTGCCCCACCACCCACAAACAGATGCCTTCCCCTCGCATCTACAGCCAAAAAATATCATATTCTCTCTCATGTCCGCTACCTCACATCAACCTTTTTCCCTTCTTTAATTCTTTGTCCTTTTCACAATGCTGCCATAAATTTTTGTCCCTAGCTGTGGAAGTCCATCATTTCTATATATCCATTTAGCACCATCCCTCAACCGCACACCCCACCCACTCAAATTTCTCTCATCTATTCTCACCACCCACTGATCATACTCACAATTTCTCCTTTTTTTCAACCTCTTCTTTCATTCCTCTCCTCGCTCGTGCATCTGCTACCTCTCATCCCAGAACCCACCAAATTAGTAACACTCGACCTTGGGGACAAGGTCGATTTTTGAGGGCGCGTAGTGTTTCCCTATCGCATTCGACAGAGCAATCACTCCTCGTCAAGACCATTGGAGCGCGCAATTTGGAAGCACCCTTAAGACACTCATCGCGGAATTTATTTTTATTAACTAATAGTACTTAAATAATAATATTATAAATTAAGTAGTTAGCATTAATTAATTAGTTAGTGTTGATTAATTATTATTAATCGATATTAATTTAATTAATTAGTGTTTGTTGTCTTTACTTATTTTGTGTCCTCCCTCATATATATAAGGGAGAGGGGTATGTTAGTTGGATTATCTTGGATGTATCAATTCATTTAGGCTCTCATTTGGAGAGAGGGTTCATGGAGGACCCAGCCTCCTTGAGCTTGGTCGGAGCTTGCTCCAGATTTTATCTCGTGTTCATTTCAATTAATGATATATTGTGCTATGTTTGATCATGCATTCTTCTTGTGTTAAAATGGGTGTGTGTGTGTGTGTGTGTGTGTTAAAATGGGTATGTTTGTGTGTGTGTGTGTTAAAATGTGTGTGTGTGTGTGTGTGTGTTAAAATAGGTGTGTGTGTGTGTGTGTGTGTGTGTTAAAATGGGTGTCTGTGTGTGTGTGTGTGTTAAAATGGGTGTCTGTGTGTTAAAATGGGTGCGTGTGTGTGTGTTAAAATGGGTGTGTGTGTGTGTGTGTTAAAATGTGTGTGTGTGTGTGTTAAAATGGGTGTGTGTGTGTGTGTGTATTAAAATGTGTGTTAAAATGGGGCTGTGTGTGTTAAAATGGGTGAGCTAGTATTAAAATGTGTCTGTGTATTAAATGGGTGTGTGTGTGTGTGTTAAAATGGGTGTGTATTTGTGTTAAAATGGGTGTGTTAAAATGAGTCTAAAAACAGCGACTACTTTGGGTGTGTGTAGCCCATACGCCACCATTTTAGGGCCTCATGCACGAGTGGAATGCACACCCAACTCCCAAGGCAGCCACGAACAAGTTAAGCCATTCGCAGCTGGAGTAGCCCTGCGCATTACTACTACTGTGGGCGGTGTGGGAGTGCGCCGCACGCCCGAGAGCGCGTGTGTGCAAATAGTCATGATTTAAATTGTATGGAAATAATATTTAACATGAAGCTCATCATTACTCGCTAGGATAATGGAGTTTAAAAAATTATTAACAAAAAAATTGTGAAATTGAAACTTTGATGTACTTAATGAAATTTGATTGCATATGATAAATAATGATCTGAGGAGTCAAATATGTAAATAGACACGAATTCAGTGGTAAGTACATAGATCCCAATCTTATAACATATGAAGCAAACACAAGGACAAGAGACGTCAAAGAGGTTAACTAGAAATTATCAAGTATTTTAAATAAACAAAGTTTCTTAAGCATTTAATAATAAGCAGTGCAAAATAAAACAACTAGAAATGAAGCGTAAATAACAAGACAAAAATAATTAATAAGCACCTCATAACGATCCATGGTGACATACATCCGGCCACCACCAGATGCAATTTGCGCTTCAATACCTTTTTCTCGTAAATTTGCAAGATCCTTTTCGAGAGTTTCCACAAAGCCTACACTGGATCCATCTAAGACATCACGGCCATCGGTTAGGATATGGACTCTGATTCTTTTGGCACCATGTTCAGCAGCACCTTTCAGAAGCAACTGCACTTAAAAAAAGATAAACTATGATATGATCAAATTTTAAATTAAAAAAGGGTAGCTTTCTTTTAAAAATACGCTTCAATACCTGTAATTGATCTATCCGGGAATGTACACCTCCATCACTTAGCAATCCAATCAGATGCAAAGTACCTTTATCAAAAGATTCTTTTATGTACTTAAAAGCCTCTCCTTCGTATATTTTTCCAGAGGCAAGTGCAAAATCCACAAGTTTAGCACTGTGGCTCAATAAACAAATGAAATTAGATGGAATAAGATTTAGGATAGACATCAATATTTAATAAGTAAAATCACAAGCAGGATGGTAAATGCATCAATTTGATTCATTAAGAATCTTTCAGAAAGTATTAGTAATCCTTCAGTCATTAGAAATGATTGGTCTCCAAATATTGAGAATGTTGAAGAATGGAGTAAACCTTGTACATCCTTCTTGAATTACAAATTACAAGTATGAGTACAAATATATAGGGAGAAGAGAGAGAGAATCATCATTTATACAAGATGTGGGACTAATACATAAGAAAGAAGAAAACCTATAATGGGTCTTTTCAATGGGCCTTTACAAGCAGTTTTCTAACACTCCCCCGCAAGCTGGAGCGTACAAATCGTAGGAGTCAAGCTTGGATAAGAACTGATAGTATAGCGATCGAGAGAGGGCTTTAGTTAGGATGTCAGTGACTTGTCCTGTAGCGGGAACATGTTCCAATTCAATCTTCTTTGATTGAACTTTTCCCGAATGAAATGACAGTCAATTTCAATATGTTTCGTTCGTTCATAAAAAACTGGATTCTTGGCAATATGTACAGTTGTTTGACTGTCACAAAATAAGGTTGTCGGAGACAAGAGTTTGAGTCCCAAATTATTAAGAAGACTTTCAAGCCAAGTTAACTCTGATACAACAGCAGTCATGGCCCGGTACTCGGCCTCAGCAGAGGATCGAGCAACAACGTTCTGCTTCTTGCTACGACATGTTATAAGGTGTCCACCGAAGTATGTACAAAAACCAGTTGTTGAGCGCCTATCATCCAAAGAACTTGCGTAGTCAGCATCAGAATACGCGACTAGAGATAGAGAGGTAGATGGCTTGTAAACAAGTCCTTGCCCAGGAACAGTCTTTAGATATCTGAGAATCCGCTCAACAGCTTGGAGATGAGGATTCTGAAGAGCATGCATAAAACGACTCACAACTCTCACAACAAATGAGATGTCAGGTCGAGTAACTGTAAGATAAATCAGCTTCCCCACCAAGCGTCGATAGTATTCTGGATTTGTAAGCAGTTGGTCAGAATCACAACCATGTGCAGAGAGCTTGTGGTTGACATCCATAGGGGTGCCCGCAGGTTTGCACCTAAGTTATCAAAGGCGCAAAACACACCGAGGTGCAAAGGGACCCTGGAGCGTAGGTGCAAGGCGCAGGCGCGCGCCTGAGGCACGTGAGGCGCAAAAATGGGCGGGGGGAAGGAAATTGAGCAAATTGGGCGCTCAATTCGCTGAAATTGAGCGAATTGGGCGCCCAATTCGCTGAAATTGTGCGAATTGGGCGCCAAGTGCGCCTAGAGGTGCCTCGGGTGCCTCTAAGATCATGTTTTTGCCCATATCAAATTTTTTTAAAACACCTTGAAAGGCCCAGGCGCGCCTGGGAGCCTGTAAGGCGCACGCTGGGGCACATCGTCTCCTCAGCCATACTGAGGCGCGGCGGACTGCGCCCGGCGCCTCAGGCGTGCTTAGGCGCACGCCTTGACAACTAAGGTTTGCACCCTGTGTAACCAGCATCTTAAAGAAGGTCAATACAATACTTCCGCAGGGATAAGACGAGACCATCAGGTCGTCTGGCGACTTCAAGCCCAAGGAAGTATTGAACATTTCCCAGGTCTTTTGTCTGAAAAACTGAGTTCAAATGTTGTTTGATTTGTTGTATTCATGTAAAGTCGTCATCAGTAATTAGGATATCGTCAACATAAACAAGGAGAATCACATTGTCTGTTGGCTGATGACGGGTGAATAGAGAGAAGTCAGCTGAGCTTCGTGTAAAGCCAACTTCACGAACAACCTTTCTGAACTTGTCAAACCAAGCACGCGGGTACTGTTTGAGACCATATATAGACTTCCGGAGATGACATACATGAGACTCCATCGTAGTCTTAAACCCGGGAGGTTGGTGCATATAGACAGTTTCCTGAAGATCAGCAGGGGTCACTGGCAATGGCCAGCCAAGGAGATCAGGACCCGAACAGTATTCAACTTGGCAACCGGGGAGAAGGTTTCATCAAAATCAAAGCCTTGTAGCTGAGTGAACCACCATGCCACGAGGCGAGCTTTGAGGCGGTCAATAGTCTCATCCGCAGTATGTTTGATAACAAACACCCACTTGCAGCTGATACAGGACTGGCCGGGAGAAAGAGGAACCAGATCCCATGTCTGGTTAGCCCAAAGGGCAGTCATTTCATCTTCCATGGTTGCCCGCCACCGCGGGTGTTGAAGCACGTCTTGCACAGAATTAGGAAGAGAGATGGAGGAAAGAGAAATGGCAAACTGGTGGAGTGGTGGAGAGAGACGATGGAGAGAAACATAATTCGCCAAGGGGTGTGTCGTAGAGGTTGATGCTGGATCAGCAAGCTGTGGAATATCATCTGTAGAGGAGAGCTGTTGCAGGGAAGTAGTCTTGGACTTACGGCGAGTATAGACACTAAGAGGATGTGAAGGTTGTGAAGGAACCGGGAGAATAGGAGGAGATGGTAGAGATGGAGTCGTGACGAGGACAGCAGGACGAACAACAGTGGACGGTGGTGGTGATGGGGTAGAGGGAGAGGAGTGGAATGGTTGATCCTCAAGGAAGGCTACATCAGCCGAGACAATCATCTTGCGGTCAGTAGCTGAGTAACAGAAATAACCTTTTTGAGTGCGGGATTAGCCAACAAACATACATTTTGTGGCGCGAGCAGCGAGTTTGTCAGTAGATGTACCTAGAAGGTGTACATAACAAGCACAACCAAAGACACGGGGTGTGAGAGAGAAAGGAGTAGCAGAAGGAAAAAGGGGACTAAATGGAGAGGCGAAGTCAAGGACGGACGAAGGCATGCGATTGATGAGGAGACAAGCAGTAGAGACAGGCACTTGCATTTGAAACATGAGAGAGCGGGCAACATCACGGAAGTGGCGATTTTTCCACTCGGCCACACCATTTTGCTGGGGGTATAAGCACACGAGGTTTGATGTATGATTCCAAACTCGGTGCATAAATTGGAGAAGGTGCGACCGGTATATTCACGAACATTATCGGTGCTAATGATTTTTAACATTGTGGAGAATTGCGTACGTGTCTCAGTTAGAAAATTACGAAAAACAAATTTTAGTTCAGTACGATCATGAAGTAAATATAACCAAGTGAGAAGCAAGTAATCATCAATAAATGTGACGAAATACCGATAACCAAAAACACTGTGGACTTATAGGGACCCCATATATCATAATGAACTAAAGAGAACGGAGTAGTACTCCGGGTACATGTAAGAGGGAAAGAAATACGATATTGTTTGTCGTAGATACATGATTCACAAGTAAACTCTCACAGTGAGACATCAGAAAGAGCACTCTTGAGAATCGGGAGGGGAGCATGCCCAAGGAGGCGATGTCAGTCAACAGTGGAGACAACAGAGAGAATGGTGGGTGGAACATCCAAGAGATACAGCTCATTCGACAGCCGTCCTTTACCAATGATTCTCTGTGTGTGGTGATCCTACACAACAAACGAGGAAGGAGAAAATGCTATACAGCAGTCATGTTCCTGAGTAAGACGATTAACTGATAACAAGTTGAAGAGGGATCCTGAAACATGGAGAACCGGGGATAGAGGGAGAGTGGGAGTAAGCCGAAGATTAGCCGCGCCAGAAACCGGAGTGGTGTCGTCATTGGCAACAGTGATGAACTTGGGATAAGTAGACTGTATATACAGCGGTGGTTGTTGGGATGTAATGTGGTGAGTAGCACCCGAGTCCACGGTCCAGTGGGGGCTATGGGAGAGACAAGATATACCTTCAGTGGAGAAAGACGCTACCGAGCCAGACGAGCGACTGATAACGCCTTGGAGCTGTTGAAGCTGGATGCAAAGAGCATTGATATCTTGACGGGTAGAGGAATCAGAATCTGGTGGGAGATCACCAGTGGGAGGAGGAACAACCGTTGTAGAGGCAACAAGGTGTGGAGATAGACCATGCTTGTGGTAGCATGTAGCTTCAAGATGACCCGCTCAAGCACAGTAAGTACATTTTAAAGCAGAGCACCCAGCACGTCCTCGTCCCCGAGACGTGTGGCGGCCTCCCCAAGTTGAAGAGCCACGAGCTGGAGCTGGAGTAGGTAGGAGACGCTGCTGAAGGAGACCAGGTAAAAAAGTTGCGGGGGGCCGTGTAACTTTGAGCAGCATAGAACAGACATCGGACAGTGAGAGCGTGGTAGAGGAGGAAAGAATCTGAGCCCGGACACTGTAGAGGTGGGGAGGAACTCGAGTCATCATCATCGCAATACCAACAGCTTCCTTTTGCGCCCGTTGTGTAGCAAGATCCGTGGAGGGAGGCTGATGTTGTATTCAAGCTTCCACCAGAGTTTTGGCATTGGCCACAAAAGAGGTCAAGTCACATGTCATCCCGGGATTCAGAGATTGAAGCACAGAGATGATATCAAACAGGTGTAGCAAGTTGTCTTTGCCGGAGTAGAGAGAGTGAAGCTCTACCCACAGTGCCTTAGCAGTCTCATGATACATGGTCACGCGATATGGTTCGGAATCCATGGAATTGAGGATCCAGGATTGAACCCGGCTGTCATCACGTAACCACTCGTCAATATGGGCAATAGGAACGTCCCAAGTAAGGTGATGAAGAGGACCTTTAGTTTGTAGAGCACAGCAAACCGAATGCACCCATTCCACAAAGTTGTGCTTCCCACTGAGAGAGATGGTGGTGATCTAAAGCTCGTCGCGGACTTCAGGAGAGGGAGCCGCAGCACGAGCGGGAAGAGAGGAAGCAATCGTGGAGTCCATGACAGCAAGAGGAAGTCACAGCATCTAGAGGAGAAGCCGGCGAGTACAAGAGCAGCGGCCAGGGCAGTGTCCGGCGAACAAGAGGGGAGCGGGTAGAGCAGGACACGAGCAAGAGTAAGCCGCAGCGACTAGAAGAGCAGCGAACAATGTTAAGCGGACTAAGAGCGCGGCTTAGAGAGGGCGTGTCCAGAAGAGAAGACCGACAAGGGTTGTGACTAGAAAAGAAGAGGCCGCAGCGGGAAGAGCAAGTCGCGCAAAGAGCAGGCTGCGGGCTAAACAAGAGGAGGCCGCAGCGGTAAGAGTAATACCGTGAGGCAGGTGTTCAGCAAGCAATCCGTGGCTAGAAGAAAAGAAGTCGCGGCGGATAGAAGCAGTCCGCGAGCGGGAACCACGGAAGCAGACCAACGGGTAGAGAAGCGGACTGCAGGTAGAGAAGCAGACCGGTCGAGCAGGTAGAGAAGCAGACCGGTCGAGTGGGTAGACAAGCAGACCGCGACAGAGAGTACTCCACGACGGATAGAGGCAGTCCGCGATAAGAAGAGGTCGACGGATAGAGGCAGTCCGCGATAAGAAGAGGTCGACGGATAGAAACAGTCCACGACGAATAGAGGCAGTCTGCGACAAGAAGAGTTCGACGGATAGAAGCAGTCTGTGATGGACAGAGACAGTCTGTGACAAGAAGAGGTCGCGGGTAGAGATGAGTTAACCACGACAAGAGCAGACTGAGGGCCCCACAACGAAGCTTATAAAAGCTCAGTGGTGCGGGGGGGACCACGGAAGAGGAGCGGGTAAAGAAATGGAGGTCGGCGGGTAGGAAGCAAACGGGAAGCCGCAGACAGCGGCAGTAGATCGCAGCCGCGGACAGCGACAGTAGATCGCCCGGGGAGAAACAGGGTAAGCGGTTAAAAACGAACAAGACGCCCCAGAGGATCGGACCTTGTATATCCTTCTTGAATTACAAATTACAAGTATTAGTACAAATATATAGGGAGAAGAGAGAGAGAATCATCTCTTATACAAGATGTGGGACTAAAATATAAGAAAAAAGAAAACCTATAATGGGCCTTTACAAACATTTTTCTAACAGAGATAAAAATTTCGTCTTAGGACATTTTTCGCTCCAGTGTGGTTGAGCAAAAATGTCATTGTGATTAATTTGTTGTTAGCTGTGGCCCAATAGCAAAAAACTTATGCAGGGTTCCCGACACTGGACGTTTGTCTTCCCAATCGGACCTCCAAAAGGTTTATCCTCACCTTCGGAAGGTGTTCTTCCTGGGTAACGAAACGAAATTTACATCCAGTTGCTCGCAAGATGATTAACAATACATCGACTCAAACTGTTTTTTCTAGGTTAATCATTTACGTTCCTCCAAAGATCATTTTCTTATATCGAAATCATATGAAGTTATAATTTACTCTTGTCTAAAAGTTGGCAATATTATTATCGTCAAGATCATTTGCTTGATTTTGGCATAGATCTTTGCTGGATTTTGCTTTATTTTAAATGTGAATGAATCTTTTGATTGGTTTTGCCAATTTCTAAATTTTTTTATTTATTATATTCTTAGCAATCACTAAATCTTCGAATTGATGCGAGATTAATGTCTCTAGATGCTTAGTAATATAACTAGAAAAAATTGTGTGCCATTTATCTGAGATTAATGCAAATTATGTGAAATCTTAATTTTCTGGATCTGTATTTGCTCGGTAGGAGATTTGATGTGTTATTATTGATTGAGCTAATTTTTTTCCATTTCGTTATATGCTAGATAAACAACCGAAGAAATAGAGGATTATCAGCTATGTTGAAAGATGGGGGCAGCCCATACAACCAGACTACAGTCGGATGCAACTCAACCAAATCTCCTCCGGCGCACTTGGGTATGAGGAAAGGCATAACAGCGACCTCATAAAGGCATAACAGCGACCTCATAAAGGAGGTATGGGCCTCAACAACCTACCTCTCGGGTGGTCCCCAAGGGAGATTTGATTGGGTTGCATCCGACTGCAATCGAGTTGTATGGGCCGCCACCATTTTCTTTCAACAAGCTACATGGGATTCAAATAATATATTGTTATTTTGTGACTTACGTATTGAAGAGGCCACCTTGTCATTAATTAGACAGCATCAATCCAACTTGTCATTTGAATCATAAATTTTCCTTATTATATATCCTCAGCTAATGACATTACTTATGGCGATGAGATTTTAGAATTTAACACCGAAGAGATGAAAACAAAATTAAGAAGATGAGAAGATCGTAGAGTGCATGTTTTATGCATTAATGCATGTAAGTTTTCTCAATCTCATAACGGTCTTGTCATTCCATAATTGTCAGTTTCATACACACTAACTCTTAAATCTTACTCTCAAGAGTTATCGACCATATGAACAATGAACAATTGCTTTAAAAAGTTCCATATTTTTAAATCACAACTTGAAAATTAAAAGCTTATAGTAATTGATGGTTCGCCGATAAATATGTTATGGACACACGAAGGGGGTAACGATGCGTGTCCATGGAAGCTTGTATCATTAATTCTCGCATAGCTATCTCTATATTTTACCGCGCAATTATATTTTCTCACATATCTTGTAGCTTGGGTGAGGGGCATGAATGTACTATTTTAGGAGCCTTCCCCTCTCACAATATACATCGGAGCCTAATTTTAAGTCTCCCTAAGTTTTATCTTCTCCTCTTTCCCCATAAGTTAGGGATAGGCTCCCCAATTCCTCATTTTATCCTTATATCGAGCTCAGCTCACGCCATACCATTGGGAAGGCTAGGTCAAAGAAAGATCGATAATCATCTCCGAGACATCTCCCTATCTCTATCGCGCACAAAGTCTCAAATCGGAGCCTATATGAACTTGGTATAAGAAACATTTTCTTTCTCCTGCCGATGCCTCCCCTCCATAACACTTTGTGGCTTCCAATTGAAGGAGACACCGTAGACGGCAAACGCTCTGCACTTTCGAATTGAGGACACCACATCTGGCTCGTTTGCCCCAGCGCCCTCCCTCTCGACCAAAACTCAGATCACACGACCACCTGCGTATCCCATCTCGGATGAGACCAATCCCGCCTACTTGCCCACGCTCACCCGTCAACACGGAGGATCACACCCAACATCCCACCCATTCATTTCTGCATCCAGTATGTCAACTTCTGACACAATCCAGCGTGCCCTCCATTGTCAACGACACCCTCCAAGTCGTCTTACTCATACCTATCGTCGGGCAATACCTTATGTGTGCTACGCACTCTTAATCGGGCTCTCCTGCCCTCGGCCTCCGCGTCCACCACCTTTGGACATTACCCAAGCGGGGCTAGCGACCATAGACGAAGGTGGTCTTACAGTCGCACATGTCATGGAGTCCATCAAAAAGATGATGGCAAACAAAGCAACACAGACGGCTTAACAACAAGCTGTCAAAGTTGCCTCCTTCATAGCCTTGACCACCTACATTAAAGGCATGTGCCTGACACCCCAGTCAATATGTAACACTCCACTTGTAAATGTCGTATAATATGGGTCTAGTCGGGCCCCACAACATACAAACTTCACAAGAGGAATATTATAAAATAGTGTAAAGTACTAATTTCATTGTATCTCAAAATCTATATATCACACAAGCGGAAGCAAATAAAATTTGTTTCTTAAGTAGGATGAGAATGTTCACATCTAAAACATTTAATGTCCATAAAACTCAGACTTATAGTCGTTACATAACATCATACAAAATGTTCGTACATTACCAAGGCAAGCAGGACCGATACTTGAAATGATAAAAATACTAAATATGATAAGCATCAAATTTTTCTTTTTGACTTTCCATAGCATTGGGTTTGTCCGGCTATGCTCCACAACGAGCTACACTCACTGCAACCAAATACATATCAGAGAAATTGAGGGTCAACTATGAGTTGATCACAAACCGCATAACCACCTCTCCCGCGACCATCCTAGTTGACTCTGGGACGCGACACATAGGCAAGCAATGTGTATACCAAAGCAGAAAGAGTAACTATGCTACATATGTAAAGGCTCAAACATCAATCAATTTCTATAATGAGCCAGTAATAAAAGGAAGCCTAATGCATGTATCATGATGGTTGGGTTTGTCCGAAGGTCCACATCAACATCACCAATTCGGGTCGTCATCCACAAATATGTTTCACACACCATGTCTAATCTGAAACGAGCATCGGATTTCTAATGCAAATCATGCCTTGGGGTTCTAATGAACCAAGGAAATTCATACCATCAACTAATTAGTGAGAAAGCTAATGCAAGAAAATAAAAGCACACTTCATATAAAATGGTCCTGATATGGGGGAAGGGATTGTTACAATCAAAGTCTTCTTTGGTGTGATGAATCCTCAAGTGTTTGGGTGGACGATGACCAAAAGGAGTTGCTCGCCATATATCCGGCCTCGGCTTTTTCACTAAAGCACCAAATTCTTTACCAATGGCGAAACCACCAAGCCATAACCCTTTCCTCTTCCTCTTCTCTTCTCCCTTCTCTTCCATGGCAAAAACGAGCAAATGAAGCTTTAGTTCACCCCTTCCACAATATTAGGTCAAAGGAAAAGAATCCGGGTTGTTGGATTGAGATTCACAACACGGATCAAACCTTAAAAAACTTATTAACGTCGATAGCACGTTCGTGCGCTCGAGCGCACAGACGTGTGTTATTATTTATTAAATGTAGCTCAATGCGCAAGGGGCAATCGCATGGTCGTGTGAATATCACATAATCATGGGAATATTACATAATCATGGGAATATCACACGAGCAACTTCAGGTCCCCCAAATTTGGCTATTTGCGCTAATCTTCATACACGAGGTCCTTGCACGATCGTTCAAATGGCGCAAGACCATCTTCAAGACGACGAGAATCTGCCCATTTCAATTCTACAATAATGTACGGTCATGTGATCCCAAATCGCACGATTGTTCCATCCCAAATTGCATGATAGCACCATCCCAAATCGCGCGGCCATGCCAGAAGGAAAAGTTGGTTTACTTCTCGAGCTTGCATTGAAAGTCTACCCTCTTGCGTATCATACAAGTACACTTCACCAATAAAGTCTTTAAGGCAAATTTGGGGTGTTACACGATACATCAACCCACGACACGCTCCAATCAAGGTGGGCCGCAAGAGCCTTCGAACTGCACGGAAGTTGGTCCGTAGGAGGCAGCATCCCACGTTCTGTGGAGTTGTATTTTCCCTTATTAAATGGCAATAACGACCCCTAGCCTAGCTTGCACCTTGCAAGCACTTCTTCACCAACCACCTCACGTCATTGGAGAATTGGATAGGGTTGGCATCATTCAACCCCATGGGCTTGATGCAGTTGTGGTACATCCATCTTGGGAGATATCCAATCTGCATTGTGCAGTTTCAAACACTACTGCAATCTATGCCACAAACAATGTTTTAAATATCGGATGTCGGACACATCGAATTGTGTTTTTAAATGTCGGATGTCGGAAGTCGGAGACATGTCGGGGATATTTAAAAATATCGGATTTTCATATATTATAAATAAAATTTTTATTTAATGTATACTAACTATAATTATATGTTATAAAAATAGAAAAAAAATATAACAAATAGATAAAAAATGAGTCATTTATATTATGAAATAAATTTAAATAGTATTTAAGAAAAAATATTATTAAAAAATACAAAATGATACATTGTAAAATATATTTAATACTATACACTAATTTTATTTTGATAACAATAAGTTTATTACAAATTAAAAAGATTTAAAAGTTAAAAATACTTGATTTATTATAAGTTTTTTCAAACTTATAAATTTATATTAAAACTATGAAACAATCACCTAATAAATGTATTAAATATTTTCCTATTTTTTATAATATGAAATTAAAAATATGTGAAATAATTATGAATAAAAAGTTAAAAAATTGAAATAATAAGTTTAATCGATTTAAACATACATAATATAGTATCAATAGGTGATTTAAATATATGATGTTTGTATGCAAATATAACATGAAATAAAATAGCGAGTGATATATTTAAAAGTCATGTCGGCTGATATATTGGAAAAGATCGGACATGTCGTCTTATATTTTACAAAAAGACATAATCTATTATTTTGAGAAAAATATATCGTTTTTCTCTAAAAAATGACATGTCGGACATGTCGGAGGACATTTAAAACAATGGCCACGAACCACCACTCCGCAGCAAATCCTTGGGAAACCTCATCTCCCTCAAACAAACGGAGTCCATAGAAGATCACTCAAAGAGCTTTCAGATGTTACTAGCTCGTGTCCCTTTAGTACTGCCAGAAAATCAAGTGTCTATATACGATGTCAACTAATCAGTGTTGTAGATGTCGGTCGACATGTCTGACCTGTTGTCCGACATAAAGTTTTTGGTTGCAAACCGCAACGAAACCGATTTGTTTGACAAAAATATCGTTTTGTGAAAAAACAGCGATATATCCCGATATATCAATATATCTCTAACCTAATATTTCGGTTATTATATTTAATATATAAAAAAACAAAGTTCACGGGACCCGTATTTTCCTACTTCATGATTTCATTTCACGCATTCAGCATTTCTCGCTCTACCCTAAATTTTACAGGAGAGTCGCTCTGGCGGAGTGGTCGACATTCGACAGCTCCGTCTTCGGCGACGAGGCAACGAATCGGCATCGCAGGCGAGGAGTAGACGACGACGTCGGGCTTTATACGAATCGGCATCGCAAGCGAGGACGCGAGGAGTCGACGTCGGGCTTTAGGGTTTCTACTACTTCACTCCACTGTAAGCCCCCTTCTTCTTTCTTCTTCTTTCTTATTGTTTTTGCGACAATTGAAAGTTTTATTTGGAGTTATATTGATCAAGTCATAAGATCTAAAAGTTTTATTAAACTTGTGTTACTGTAAGTTTCTTGCTTATGTTATAGTTAGGTTTCTTTCTTGCAATAGCTAAGTTTATACCTTGTGTAAATCTGCAGTGATTTTTGTTTCTCTTGTGCACTTCTAACTTATGTTAGCATTATTTTGTTAACTTCTGCTACAGTGATTTTTGCAATAGCTGAGAAAAACTCCCCTCCAACTTTGCATTATTACATGGGTTTCTCCTTTATCTTTCAAAATTATTTCAAAGAAAATGTTATAAATATTTATTTGTCTGTACATTGGTATTGTTATTTGTCTGTACATTTTTACTTCTTTGCAAAAAAATGTGTTTATAAATATCATTATCTTTATTTAAATATTAAAATCCGATATTGTGAAATATCCCTGATATATCCCCCGCAATCCGACATATGACATTTCAAACTCAAACCGACATGAACCCGACATCCAACATCTACAACCTTGCAACTAACATGATTGATTGTGTCTCGACGTTGAATTCAAAGCACCGTGGGACTCAACAATGCCATGAGCATGGCATGTATATGTAATGACACCTCATGAACAACTCGTACGGTAGTAGCAGCCGCAGGAACAGAGGCAATCATAGGGAAAATTCTCCTCTTCACCCCAGAACTCTAGAAGCTTTTCAACCACACCCAAAGGCAAGGATTGCAGTGATACACAATATTCAAGTGCCTGTCACGAGCAGAAATAGTAAAACGGAGTGCACAAAGGCTATTTTCAACTGCAACAAAAAATATATAGCAAAACACAAGTGTAAGCGTCTCTTTTGGCTAGAAGTTAACGATCCCAAAAACAATGACGAGGAGGAGGCAAGGATGGCTAAAGCCTCGTACATTTTCCTGCTCAAGATTAAGGGCAAGCTTGATTCGCATGGGGAAGTTGATGTTATGGCCTACAAAGGGAGTGTTGATGTGGGGGCATGGATGCATGTATTTTAAATTCCCGCAGTCTTTTCAATATTTTTCGTGCAACAAAACTTTTGCATGTATCTTATAGCTCGAGTGAGGGGGCATAAATGTAGTGTTTTGGGAACTTTCCCACACAACATATCTGTGTGTGTGTGTGTGTGTGTCATGAAATGAAATTATCTTTTAGTCTCATTTAATTTTCTCTACTCCTATTCCTCCTTAAATTAGGGCAAGCATTGAGCAAGGCTCCTGATGAAGCTTTATTATACCACTTTTATTCCTAATTCATCAAAGGAAATCATCATATTTTTGACTAAAATAAGTGTTTTATAAGTTATATTTCATACTAATGCATGTTCGAGACATATAGATGTAAACATGTGCACTCGTGAGCTTATTTGGATGCTTTAAAAAGGCCTACAGTGGTTTCCTACCAACCCATGTTCACAAACCTTGTCGATTTTTTCTATCAGCCCCAAGACAGAGAGATACAGTCAAATCAACCAACCAGTGTCATAAGGACATCTCAACACCAAAGAAGAGGGTTACACTCTATAAGACGCTACTGTTCATGGACATGGCTAGCCGACACGCCGGTGTCCTCAAGCTGTGCAGACCTATTTTTCTACCAATGGACTCAATGTTATATATACATCATTCTATCCTGAAGGAGGTAAAGTGGATTGAGATGTCTTGGTATAGAAAACAAGTATAGAAGAAGAAACTCCAAGGAAGAGAAGTCAAGGAAGACGCCATTGATGAAGAGTCATCATTTAGTATGATTTTCATTATTATTATTAACCTTTTCTTATCTTTTTTCTCCTTTGAACTTTAAGCATACTTTGTTTAGTTTATCTTTTTCATTTGTTGTTGTTTAGATGATGTAAACATATACTTAATCGCTCACCTTAAATGTCTTATTATGATTATAGATTATGATGTAAACCCAATTCCAAAACCAATGTGACGGCGGAGGTTTGCCTCGAAATTTGTTATGTTCTAAATTTCAGAGCGGATTATGTTGAAATTATTAATCAAAACTTGAAGAGTGGGAATCCCAAGTGCTTACGGCTTAACTCCTAATATGGTTCTTTGATTCCACAGAAAGAATTAGATGCAATAATTTCTGAAAAGTAACGGTAATTGTGAATAATTGAGACTTGGGTAAGGCTCGGATTTATTTAAGAGAACTAGTAAAACTGTTGGTGTTTCCAACGTGATCGCAAAACAATCAAGCAGTTAGTTTCACTGGCAACGCGATATGAGCCTATAGGATCGCACATAATAGTGTTTGGAGAAATTGGAGGAAATATTGTGTTGCCTCCGCTCATATGGGATATGATTAAGGAATCAAATCTATGACATAAAGAATACTGACGGGTTGCGTCGAGTGCGTATCGACGCACGTCGACTAGATGTTGACGCAGCCAAGCTCAATGTCGAAGCAGGTGCTTTATCAACGCTACGTCGAGTATAAATCAACGCAACATCGAGTTCTACTAGACGCGGGTACGTCGACTACGTGTCGACGCAGTTGCATAGAATGTCGTAGAGTGTATCTCGACGTTGCGTCGAGTTCTTATCGACGCACGTCAAGTGCAAGTCGATGCATGTTGAGTTTTGGCGGATTTCTACAGAGGTTCTTGTCTGTTTGATATCCTTGGGTATAAATAGACTTGGAAAAGGGTTTTCCTGTGCGTGGGGAACTGCTAGTGTGTGTTTTTGAAGCCGTCACTAACCCAAGATCCCGCTGTGACTTCATCTTGACACCGCCTCTCCTGGAACAAACCTAGCAGTTTGTGGAGACGCGGAGGGCATTCTTTTCTCCATCCCAAATCTTGTTGGACAAGGTCTTGGCGTTCTCCTCCACTCGTGTGGATACATGTAGAGCAATAGATCTATTTTTGCATGGACTTAGCCTTCTGGAGCATCTTGGTTGAGTAATGACTCAATCCCTCTAAGGTATATTGCAATCCCTTTTCATTTTTTACTTCTTGATCAATGTTTCATCATAAGATTCAGTTTCTGTTTAGGATTTTCTTGAACTATATTCCGCTGCGCACATATGATATGTTGTTCCCCTCTTGTTTAGAAAACTCAACACGAGTGGGAATCCCAACACGAGTGCGCACATATGATTATGTTAAAATTATTAATCAAAAATCGAAGAGTGGGAATCCCAAGTGCTTACAGCTTAACTCCTAATATAGTTCTTTGATTCCACAGAAAGAATTAGATTCAATAATTTTTGAAAAGCAATGGTAATTATGAATAATTGAGACTTGGGTAAGGCTCAGATTTATTTAAGAGAATTATTAAAACATAGTAATGATTTTAAGCAATGGATTTAGGATTTTACCCAGAACATTGAAGAGTCGATCCTCGTCTTCTTGATTCGTCGGTTGAGAACAATTAAGTTGTCGCTGGCTGGCGGAAATGAACAGAATCTAGAAGGAGTTGAGCCAGGAGGATGGGTCCCTGGGGAGGGCGTCGATGTTGACAGGATCCCGAGAGCACAGAAATGAGGAAGTCGATAGACCCAGTGACATAGAACGATAGATGGAAACTTGTCGAGAGCCCCGGATGTTATCAGCTGGATGGAGGCGGCGGACTCTGGTAGGAACGTCGGCAGCGGCTGACGATGAGAATGTCAGAGAGGCGTACGACTAGGACTGGAGGCGGCGGGCTCTGGAAGGGGCGTCGGCAGCGGCTGAAGAAGATTACAGTATCAAAGGGCGCGCAATTAGAGCCTGTCAAAGGGAACAAAAATAATTTCATTCCTCTGATTTATTGGTCGTCGTGGTGTTATTCCCTCATAATACATTTCTTTATACTTCTCTTTCCATATTCAAAAAATTGATGTATTTCCTTTTTATATTTTATTCGTTATTTTAAATAATTTAAATTTGCCTTCTTCTCATAAACTATCATAAATTACCGGACATTTTTATTCAAGATATCACTGGCCGGTCATCCAATACTTTGTCTTTAAACATGACATCCGTGTGCGCAAATAAAACATACATTAAAATGCAGAAAATATATATATATGCAAAGAGAAAATAAATAACAAAGGTAAAGAGCCACTATGGAGGATCTCCAGGTGCGCTGAAGGATGCATCAGACTATCTATGATTTATCTACATAAGTTTAACACACTAATTTGATATTTCTGAAGTATTGAATTCATTTATGATTTTCATACTTTCACAGGCTTTCGTGGACTGAAATGTGAATAGATCAAACGCCGATAAAGAAAGTTGCATGCACATTTCGGGAGAGATTGACATAAATCTTTCATATTAGAGTCAAATTAAGTGTAAGGGTTTACATAACGTTAAAGCAATTTTTAGGGGTTTTTAAATATTGAGTAAAAGACTCACTTAGATAAACCTAATGTTAGTCTCCATTCATCAGGAGTTCTGGACTAAGGAATTTGGACTAATATGAAACTCTCACAGTCTACAGTAAACATAATAATGTGAGAACAATCTATTAATGATTTAGTAATCTCTATTTCAATTAACAGCATGTGAACATTATCCATTACTAAATAAAATGTGATTTGGTTGACTTCACTTGGTTTTATATTTAAACAACGTTGTAAGTATCATTTTAATTAGTTTAATATAAATCATCATAATAATTTGAGTATGATAGCAGAACGAAATGGTGTGGGGGTAACTTATGAAGGCCCGAAGAATACAATTTTGTAATGTGATTATCATATAATATAAGTGATTAGTGCACTAGCCTTATCTTTTCTACAATATGTAAAACATATAGATAGTAAAATATAGTTGAGTTTTGAGCGTATCAACTCCCATCTTCCTCTCCCTCTCCTTCGGTCGAACTTGGTTCCTCTCGTACCCCATCATTGGAAAGGCTAGGTCAAAGGAAAGTCGCGAGGATAATCTCGGAGTTGCGATCTCTGCCAAGCAAAAGGTCTCAATCTGCAGCCTGTTATTGCAAGCCAGGCCATATCAATATAATGTTACTCCTTTCATTCATAAACTTATCGAGGAAATAAAATGCAAGATTATCTTTACCAGTACTCATTGTACCTTTTAAGACCAACTCACCAAGAGGAAGTTTTTTTCTTCGACACATTCTAAATTAACAAAATCTCATTGCATTATTTTGAAGTAAAAGTTCTCTTGAACTTGCATGATTGTCAATATTCATGAACACCAGAGAAAACTTAATCCTCGAGCACAATTTTATATTTAGGGCAGTCATACCCAATAGGTATGCAAATGATATTATCGCCCAATCCCAAAATTGCATCAGATCATCTTTAGGGGAGAATTCTAGGGAAAATTTCGAATGGTTCTATTTCCAATAAAAGTAAAGTTTCTACTAAACTAAGTCAACTGTCACCATGTTCCATGCTTACACTAAGCCAAATAAAACATAATGCTTCTATGGAAGCAAAATCAATCAAAAATACTTCTACTCTGCCAAATTAATCAAATATTTCTTTTGCTTGATCAAATAGTCAAAATGATTCTACTCCACCAGATCAGCTATTACTAAATTCCACTCCCCCACAAGAACCCAAATGTGACGGACCCTATTTAACATGAACTCAATTAGCATAAACCCAAATATGCAGAAACTGTCTCCAATACAAATAAGTGAGGGAGGTAATGTTTATTACCCATCATCTTCTGAAACATTTGCACTTTTATCCTTTGCATTTCCAGATATATTATCGGATTCGGTGCTGATTTCAGTGTAAAGTTGTTTTCCATTCGTGCAGATTTCAGGAAACGCAGGCACTCAAGCAGCTATATTTACTTTTGTGCTGATTCAATGAACAGCAGTTGTTTACTTTGTATGAAATCATTATAAAGTAGTTTCTTTCCATGTATGGAATCAATATATTCATATCCCTCATTCTGTGATTAGGATTTGCTTTGTTGAATGTATGTATGTGGGATTTTTTCTTCCTTACACATAACTGAGTGTGGAAAGCATTATTACCCTGAAGCATGAACTAAACTTTGCACATTGCTTTATAATGAATAAATTAGATTAATTTTATCAACAAACAAGCATTCTGCAAACTATTGCTACTATTCAGATTGGAAGGTGTTATGAACCCCCGATTGAAGGCCAGAGATCAAGCAATCCCACGAGGGATCGATGCTTCCGCGCATGGATCCCGGAGGTGCAATGGCTGCAGGTGGAGAAAAGAACTTGAGAGGAGGTTTCGTAGGGATTACCGCGGTAGGGAGATAGATAGAGAGAGAGGACATCCCAGGAGGGCGGACGCGGAGTCGGTCGGCTGTGCCGCGGCTAGGGTTGCGCGGGCAGTAAATGGGGGGAGAACAGGTTAGCGAGAGAGAAAGAGAGATTAGAGAGAACAAAATTTTTGCTTGGCTACTATTTGGTCTAGCCACCCTTCTTAACTGGTTCACCCATATGCCTCCAGCTTGGGCTTAGACACGTGGGCACATACAAATAACGTAACATATAAAATAACGCAAGCACATAAGCAGAAATAAAACATTCAGGACCGCAATCACTCCTCCATCGCACGTGGTCGCACCGATACATGCGACCCCAACGATGGTCCGACTTAGGGGTGAGCATAACAATCGAAACTCGAGAGTCGCTCGAAAATCGATCGAGTTTTTAGTCAAATCGAATTCGAAATAAAACGTTCAAATCAAAATTAACTCGAAATTAATTTCGAGTCGATTTCGAGCCTCACTTGAGTCGCTCAATTTTTATTCGAGCCAACTCGATTTAAACTTTTGATTCAAACTTTGGGCACAAGATTCCATTGGCCAAGGTCATAGTTGCTAGACCTAGAGCAATGAGCACGCCTACCTTTGACCCTTCTAATTCATGACTGCAGGGCTGGCGTGAGTGGCGTGGAAGTTGCTTCCCAGGTATTTCTATTTCCCAGGTTGAAAAGACAGATGCACCATTCATTATGGAGAGGCCGTGAATGCTGGAGAAAGGTGATGTCGTGATGAGCTTATTCCAATTATCAAGATGAGAATTTGTTTTATTATTTTAAAATTTGTTTTTCTTTTTTACTTTGGTTCCATGGCTTATTTCAAGATAAGATTGATTTTTTTAGTTGCAAGTTTTACTAAAACATGCTGAAGCAAAATATTTAACTAATTTAATTTTTACAAAAAAATAATAATTTCTAGTCGACTCCAAATTAATTCGAGACGGCTCGAAATCGAGTCAATTTCGAGTCGAGTCGGCTCGGCTTGAAATCAATTTTGTGTCGACTACGAGTCAAAAATTTTGATTTCGAGCCGATCCAGAATCGATCGAACTTGACTCGATATCACCCCTAGTCTAACTCATCACGTGCCTCATCACGTGTCGTAACATCGTCGCCCCGTCGGAAGACAGCTTGTCCTCAAGCTGAGCTGGAATGTTCACAAGTGGAGATTGCGGCGAGACCCTGCAAACGTCTTGAGCTGGGAGATGTGGAACACATCATGGATGCGAGCCTCGGGCGGAAGGCCCAGTCGGTAAGCCACCTCGTTGATGCATTCTATGATCAGGAAGGGTCCAAAGAACTTTGGGCCCAACTTGTTGAAGGATAGTCTTGTGGCTGTCACTTGGCAGACGGGTCGGTGCCGCACCCATAGCTAATCGTCGATGGCAAGGGTGAGCTCGCAGTGGTCGTGGTCATACGGGACTTCCATGCGATGCTGAGCCTGTAGGAGACGGTCACGGGCTGCCAAGAGGAACTGATCTCTGTCATCCAACTCCCGGTCTATGGAGACCACGCGGGCCGAGCCCCCGTATAAGAAAAAAGGCGAGGCGGTTCGCGACCGTAAATGAGGCGGAAGGGGGTTGTTTGAAGTGTCGTATGGTAAATGTAATGTAGCAATACTCAATCCACAGAAGCACGTGAGGTCAATCCCAAGGGCAATCGCCGATGAGGCAACGTAAATACATATCCACTGTGCGATTTACCACCTCCGTCTAGCCATCTGACTGAGGGTGGTAAGCTGAAGAAAATGCGAGCTTGGTGTCACTGAGAGTGAAAATCTCCATCCAAAAGGAACTAGTGAAAACCCGGTCACGGTCGAACACGAGAGTTTTTGACATCTCGTGTAGGCGGAAAATTTCTTGAAAGAAAATCTGAGCTACATGCTTAGCAACAAACAGTCGTGCCAAGGCGATAAAATGAGCCCCTTTGGAGAAACGGACGCTACCTTTGGATAAAATGATTTCCCATCGACGGAGGGCGGCACTTCAACAAAGTCCATGGATAAGTCCACCCAAATTTGTGCAGGTACAGGAAGAGCTTGGAGCAGCCCTGTTGGAAGTAGATGATCTGTCTTGTTCGGTTAGCACATTGTGCAGCCCGCAATGAAAGCATGAACGTGTTTGCGCATCCCCTTCCAAAAAATTCCAAACAGAGACGTTGGAGAGTGTGATGGACCCCTTCGTGGCTGCGGTAGTGAACATTCCCCAGAATGATGGGAATGAGTGGTGACAAGTCGTTTTGATAAACCCGGCCGTGACATAAAATAAGGCCATGGCGAGTTGTCCATTGGGGGTCGGAGAGGCCTTCTTCCGTCCGGAAGAGAAGTTCGAACAGACTTGGAGACTGTTGAATTTCCTAGCGGAGTAAGGAGAGAATGTCGGTTGTCAGAAAAGAAATCGCGTGTAGCGACACCACGGGTGGCCACTATAGGGAGTGTCCATGGCAGGAGGCAAATGGGGTGGTCCTAGCGACGGCGAGGCGGAAGGCCCGACCAAGGGCTGAAGAGGCTGGCAAATGAGAGGAGAAGCCCCGCGAGATCTGGTGGTTGGTTGTCCGGCTATTCGGAGGGGGAAGAACGGAGCTCGGTCTGCACCAAGAAGGAAGATGGGGATGGTCCCAGGTTTTGGCCTTGCCATTGAACCAATTGGTCTCCTTTGCGCCAGAAAAGAGTGAGAGGTCAAAATCCCATGTGAAGGGGCCCAATGTGCGCAACCAACGGACGCCCAAAACGACCCCAAAGCCATGTAGGTCCACCAAGAAGACATTCGTGTGGGAAGTGTAACCGTCCACCATGAAGGTCACGCGCCGACAAACGCTCGGGCATGGCATCTGCTAGCCATTGGCCACGACCACCTTGACTTGGCTACGGGCGGTGATTGGAAGCCGCAAACTGTGAGTGCCACGAGAGCTAGGAGGGTAGTGCCCCCGATTTCTACACATCTGAATCGTGCACTCCTCCTGTGGTCCGGCCATGGCGTGGAGCGAGGGATGAAGTGTGTTGGAGTCTTCAATGTCCTCATCGGGGGGGTTCGTCGACTTCCAACCAAAATAGGTGTTTGCATTAGTGGCCGGCGGTGAAGAGTTCGCCACAGTTGAAACATAGACATTTCTCGCGACGAGCTGACATTTCGGCTCGACGGCGACGGAAGGTAGGTCGTAGTTGGTTGTCTCCAGTGGCGATTGGGGTGTCGGTCGAGAGAAAAAAGGGCGGTTGGCGGCGGAATCTTGGCACGCCAGGGCCGGGCGGTCCAGCAAGAGTCGACGATCACATGCCTGGGCAGGGCTCATTGTCACTGTTAGATCAGGCGGTCGTTGGAACTCCACATACCAGCGAAGGTGCTCGTGTAGGCCGATCGTAAAGAGAGGGACTTGTTGCTCGGGTAAGACTGAGGTCGCGCACAACAACAGAATCCGGAATTGCTCCAAGTAGCCGTCAATGGAGCCGGATTGTTTTGGAGTTACGAGGTCGTCGGGGGCATTTCTCGGTAGTGCCGGCCCGAATCGTAGAGTGCATGCAGAGGAACCGGGATGTTCCCGCAAGAGTTGGGTAAAGTACAATTGTGCTGGTCCGAGGAGGTGGAATGAGGTGATGTCGATCCGCTCATCATCTGGAGTCCGCTTATTGGAGAAGAAGATTTCACACCGGGTTAGCCACAGTCCACGAAAGAGGGTCTTCACGCCCTTTGTAGATGGGAAAGTCCATGCGGAAGGAGCGAGGGAAATATGCGCCATCCGGTCTTGGAAATATGGCCGCATTGGCCACCGGTTGAGGGGGTGGGATGCCTTGTAAGACATCCAAACGAGAATTCAAAGCTTCCATCTTAGCATTTTGGGTGTGGAGCATGCCTTGGAACATCTCCATTAGTTGGTTGAGCGAAGGGCTGTCGTCATCCAAAGAGGTAGACTATGAAACAGTAATAGAAGGGGAAGGAAGCAGTACGACGACAGTGGAGGTTGGCGGCCCTGGCGAAGGAAGGTGGAGTGTGGAGCGGGGAGCGTCGCGGTAGGTGCTGGAGAGGTGAACGCCGACTTTTGGCTCTGATACCAAGTTGTTATGAACCCAGATTGGGATCTAGTAACCAGGTGAGAGATCGAGAAATCCCATGAGGGATCGGTGCTTTCGAGCTTGGATCCTGGAGGTGCAATGGACAAAGTTGTTATGAATCCCTGATTGAACTCTAGTAATCGGACGAGAGATCAAGAAATCCCACAAGGGATCGGTGCTTCCGCTCTTGGATCTGGAGGTGCAATGGTTGCAGATGGAGAGAAGAACTTGAGAGAAGGTTTCGCAGGGATTACCGCGGTAGGGAGATAGAGAGGAAGGAGATCCCGGGCGGACGGCGGCGGAGTCAGGCGGCTGTGTCGCGTCTAGGGTTGCACGGGCAGTAAATGGGGGGAGGAGGGGCGAGAACGGGTTAGAGAGAGAGAGAGAGAGATTAGAGAGAACAAAATTTCTGCTTGGCTACCATTTGATCCAACCACCCCTCTTAACTGGTTCACCCATATGCCCCCCACTTGGGCTTAGACACATACGAATAACATAACATAAAAAATAACGCAAGCACATAAGCATAAATAAAACATTCCGGACAGCAGTCACTCCTCCGTCGCACGTGGTCGGCGCTGGTACATGCGAACCCAATGATGGTTCGACTGACAATCTTAATCAGTACAGAAATTTTAAGTACATATTTGTAAAATGAACAGTGCAAATAGATTTTATCAAAACTTATAAGATGTAATTTCTTTTGATGGTACCTTCATTTTTAGAAACTGCATATTTTTAAGCACGGATATTCAGTCAGCATGAAGAAGAAATATTAGTGAACAGAAGTTTACAAAAGAAGAAAGGGATAAAAAATATGAAGAATAAAAATAATGAATTCCATATTACCCTTGTGCATAGATACGTCCTGCACCAAGTGCATTATGACCAACTTCACTATTACCCATGTCATCTTCAGTTGGAAGCCCCACTGCTTTCCCATGAGCCCTCACTAAGCGCCATTTTTCAGGAGCACCCTTCAAATATCAGAAAGATCGTTAATAGTAACACCTTATAACATGTAGTTTGATTCAAGGGAAAAAAAAGTAAATTTAGCATCAGCATAGCCCGTGTGAAGATGCTAGTATAGTATATATAAATAATTTAAGCATATATTGTTAAACTGCTAACATAACATAAATAAAATATGGGAAGATATGTTCAGAAGTCATATTATCCAATATATCCGAAAAAATCAGATACGTCGTCCTATACTTTATTAAAAGACAATCTATTTTATTTAAATAGAGATTTTTCCTCAAAACTGACATCGATAAACATGTTGGACATGTAAGAGGACAATTAAAATAATGCACATGTTGCAATAAAAAATGGATGGCTACACATCGAAGGTAGATGAAAAATTTTGTAACAATGAGTAATGTTGTCTGACATGTTTCCATGAATTTAATAAAAATCAACAAAGTAGGGAAACTTTTATGACAAATGAATTCTTAACTTACATTGATTATCAGTTTAAATTTGAAGAGAAAAAAGACCGAAAAAGTTATTTCAATTAAGAGATTGAAATGATGAACACATGAGATAGAACTCATCCTGCATAATGAGGATTTGGTTTCTCTCCAATTAAAGAGCAAAATCGATTACCTTTCAAACCTAGCCTATCTTTATTCCTATGAATTCTTTAGTGTTTAAATAATTTGTCTATAAACAAACAATTTATTACCTATTACCTTTTGACGCACTGGATCAAAAAAGTTAGATGTGTCAAATTAATTATAAATTTTACTTCATTTTTTTCAACTCTTAGTCAAAAAATGAAATGAACAATTTTATTCACTTAAACTCCCAATCAAAGAGATGGGAATATATACCCATTCTATGTTTTCTTTTCATTAATATATATAAAACCATTCTTTTTTGCACTCAACTTCAATCTGAGTGTTAGTCCACAAAATGTAAAGCATAATAGCCGCGAAATAAAATTCTAAACCATAATAGTTTACTCAATTACTTTATACACGCCTCTAATAACTTCAACATGCTGACACAAGCATTTATGACTTGAGAGGACCAGATAATAGAAACAGCATGAAGATCATTTATAAGAACTTTTAAATTAACTGCCCAAACACAAAAGTACCTTTATTATAGACATTTCTTAATGAAGTTCATTTCACGTGATAATCATTTTCCTAATCACATACCATACTTTTCTTCATTAACTGACTCCTAACTTCGATTACTTTACAGTTTGCACAATAGCTAGCATCAAATTTAGAGTTTGCACAATAATGAACACCTCAATTTTTTCTTATATAATGGCATGAAAATGCCTTTATCTAATTAAGTGGCCTACTTTTAGTATTAAAAACTTGAAAATATTTGTTACCCAACACTATAGCGCCCCTCCCTATTTCTCCAAAACTGAATAGCCTTTTGTATAGACCTAAAATCATTACCTTTACCTGTCTTTGCAAGATCTAAATTTACTTCACTTTTACGATCAATAAATAATACCTATTCCAAATACTTTAGGTTTTTGATAAGATATGAGTTTGTGAAAAGGATTTCTCTGATTACTTGTTGGATTTTGAATTGATATTTGATTAAGTTGTTTATCTGATTGTAAAAATCATCTAAGCCGTCCGCAGTCTCTAGCCCAAATGAGAAAGCTAGCAATTAATGTTAGATTGACAACTAATCATTACTTTCAAGTTAAACAAAATGTGTTGAATCATTTATTGAATTTGGATATCTTGACATGTTTTGAACTCTCAAATCAAAGGAAATGAATTAGATCAATGATGGAATTATTTACTTATCCTGGCATGGTAACAATTAATGATCCAAATACTCATACAAATATGTCGACGCTAACTCATATTGCACATCGTCTAATAACATTACATTAAAGAAAAGTCTAACCATCTCATGTTGTGGCCAGGTAAAAGCTCTATGGCATATACTAACAATGAGTGACAACACAATGGTAATTTCACGCAGGCGTGATAAATAAAACTTGCTTATTTGAGAGAAAATGTCAATTGAATATCAAAAATTCATTATTTTAGTCTTCTGTGAAAAATTAAGTTCTAAAACTTTACAAGTATAAAAATAGCTTTATCAAATGCCTAGGGTTTCAAAAATACTGGCAAATGGTCATATTTAGTTGTCCTTATTTGCAATATACATTAAAAAAAATTTCACGTAGGTCTAAACTACTGCACAAATAGCCCAAATTAACTTCTTATGTGCATAGCATAAGTCAACATAGAAAATGAAAAGCTTTAAAGAAATAGAATAAATACAAGTTATATTTTTCAGGATTAACATAAGTCAACAATACCGTCTTAAGGGAATCCATGGTGGGCGTGTTTGCGGTGTGGATGCAATTATATTTATCAGGATTCGCTTCACCCCATCCATCCAAAACAACAATAGCCACTGTCCTCCCCTTGGGAAGCTTTGGATGATCCGCCAGTTTCCATGAAAAATCGGTGCTCCCCATCACCTCGGGATTCACTAGAAAAATTTTGAAACAAAGTAAGCAATATTCATTGAAAGTGATCTACAATCTGCTTCAATAGTTCAACAAAGCCCTTGATTCAAAGGTTCAACACACACAAAAATTACGGAGGGGAAAACAAATTGGAATAAAGACCCCAAAGAACTGTAATGCAGATGGGGCTTGCGAGTGGTGCGGAGGTATGGCCGTCCACTGCCCTGGAGCTGGAACTTAAGGTGGGGAGGAGGTATGGCCGTTGACTTTCCTGGTGATGGAGCTTGCAGGTGGGGAGAAGGTATGGTCGTCGGCTGCAATGAAGAGGAGCTTGCGGCGTGGATCTGACGGAGGGGCCTTCGTACCTGAAGCAGGGGAGCTGTAGCTTCGGCTAGCAGTGCCGGCGGCTTGGATCTGCTGAGGGGGCTTGCGTGCGTGAGGGGATCGTGGGTTTGGAGTCAGACCTAGAAGAGGCGAGAGACTGACGGAAGTGCTTTTTTTTTTAGAGAATTGTTAAGTACATCACAGTTTTTGTTATGTGCACTACAAAGTTACTTAATTAATAATTCAAATTTTTCCCTAAATTTATAACTAAAGGCAAGCATGTTTGTGCACCGCAATTTCTTCTCTCAACCCTAGCCCCGTTCGCGACACTTTCGCCTGGCCCCGACGTTTCCGTCTGGCCGTGCCCAGTTCTCCGCTTCATCCCTCCCCGCCAGCCCCGACGCCAGCCCCGATGCCAGCCCCGACGCCAGCCCCGACGCCAGCCCCGACGCCAGCCCCGACGCCAGCCCCGACGCCAGCCCCGATACCAGCCCCGACGCTAGCCCCGACCCCAACCCCGACGCCTTCTGGTTTCTCGACGCCCCCTGCAGCTATTTCCGCCTGGGCGTGCCTCTCCGCTAGTTGGCATGGAGGTTTGCCGCTTCAACTCTAGCACAATACTCTGTTTGCCATTTTTTACGAGTTCTTAGTTCTCCAAAAATGATATTTGTATTTTCATTAGTTATACATTTGAAGACAAGGGATATAGATGTTTTAATTTTGTTGTGACTTATGAGACGTCATTTTGGAGCACTCTCGACGCCCCCTGCAGCTATTTCCGCCTGGGCGTGCCTCTCCGCTAGTTGGCATGGAGGTTTGCCGCTTCAACTCTAGCACAATACTCTGTTTGCCATTTTTTACGAGTTCTTAGTTCTCCAAAAATGATATTTGTATTTCCATTAGTTATACATTTGAAGACAAGGGATATAGATGTTTTAATTTTGTTGTGACTTATGAGACGTCATTTTGGAGCACTCTCGACGCCCCCTGCAGCTATTTCCGCCTGGGCGTGCCTCTCCGCTAGTTGGCATGGAGGTTTGCCGCTTCAACTCTAGCACAATACTCTGTTTGCCATTTTTTACGAGTTCTTAGTTCTCCAAAAATGATATTTGTATTTCCATTAGTTATACATTTGAAGACAAGGGATATAGATGTTTTAATTTTGTTGTGACTTGTGAGACGTCATTTTGGAACACTCTCGTACAATGTATGCAAACATTAATCGTAAAAACATTCATTACTAAATTTCATTCATTAAATGTTAATTTTTATGCTTAAAATTCTAGGAATATGAAGAAAAACAAGAATCAATGGAAGAAAAGTTTGGACAAAGAAAGCGGAGATCTATTTATTTTATTTTGGGTTTTCTCATTTTGATGAAATCATATTTTTGTTAATCCATGTTATTTTTTGGTCGGCCGTTTTCCAAATTCGAATGTAATCTATGGTGTGTGGCTTATTAATCTTTTATTTTTATGAAAAAATGTTGTGGTTCATTGATATATCAAGTTAATTTTGTTAGTTTGTTATTAACAAAAAAACGGTGCACATAACAATTATGTGTGCACTTATCTTAGTGCGGTGCTCTTAACAAAAAAGTGCACATAGCGAAAACTGTAGTGCACTTAACAATGCTCTTTTTTTATTCCACGGGAAAGTTAACGAGAAATACGCATGCACTGTTGGAGGCTTGGAGGCTTGGAGCTATGACGGTTAGTATGATGATCCGAATCCTCTAAAGTTTGTGCGGAAATTTCAGGGTGCACTTGAATCCAACGGCGCGAGAATCTTTCACTTCATCAATCGAACGGCTGGACTTCTCGCACGCTAAAAGATAAAAAAAGAAAAAGTTAAAATATCAAAAGATGCAATCTCGCTCATCCGTTGGATTTCAATCGAACGAGCGAGATTGCGCGAACTCCACCCTAGAGTTCCCGCAGGAACTCCAGAGGATCTGGATTCGTTAGTATGACGGTTCGGTTTGGTTCCAATTCTATTAAAATCATAAAGTGAATCATTAAGGTAATGATTCTTTAAATTATCATCAAAATCTTATTTGTTTTGACAGATTTCGGTTTTGATTTTGGTTTCAGTTTAATTTTTGAAATTGTCGTGTCAATGGTGTCGATTACGATTCAATAAAAATCAAAACCAAACCGATCACTAATGGTTCGATCACTAATCGGTTTCAACTAAAACCAAAATCAAACTTGGCGCAATGAAATAAAAGCGCACTGCAAATAGTAAAACTCAAAACAATATCGAAATAGAAATAATTATGTTGCGCACTTCTCGATGGTCTTTTTCACGATCGATGTGATAGTATCAATCGTTTTTTTACACATGTAGACTTGCCACGACTTCTAGTTGGCTTGTGCACGTCTCGTCGACATACTCAACCGTAACAACCGCATACAATTAGTTATCTTTCATGATTACTAATAAATAGTAGTTGTGAAAGATATGGTACCTAAACACCTAGAGGGGGGTGAATAGGTGACCTAATCCTTTTTAACTTTTGTTTGGCAGCACAACAGCTATTTCACTGAATTCTACAGCTAACAGCAATTACAGCATATAAACAGTAATTCCACAGCACAGCACAGCACAGAAGACACATTAATTTATAGTGGTTCCCCAATCTTTGGGTACATCCACTTTCCCCCTTCGCCTATCTAGCAGTGTACTAGATTCGACCAAACTTCTCCACTAACTCAGAACCCAACTAGGTTCCTACCTCAGGCCCAAAGCCTTACACTCAGCCAAAAGGCCTACACTCAGCCACCCAGGCCTACACTCAGCCAATTAAGGCCTACACTCAGAGTTCTTCAACTCCTACACTCAGGCAATCAAGCCCTACCCTCAGCCTTCATAATATAGGCTTACAATTCTCTCAGATCCAATGGATCCTACAAGTTAAAATAGAAAATACAATAGCTAACTCTACAACTCAGAAAATAAGAGAGGAGTTGAGAGATTCTTGAAGAGTTCTTGGAAGAACTCAGTTAGATCCAAACTGACTTAGCTTCCTTCAAAGCTTCTTGATTAGAACTGAATTAGTCTGAATCTTCTGCAGTTGTTCCTTGACCTCTGCTTCTTGAAATCCAGATGACTCTGAATTCTTCTTCTCAGCCTTAGTTCCAAAGACTGAATTCTTGGTTGGAGCTCTCTCTCTCCAACTTCTTAGATCTGCCGATGCACAGCAAGATCTTCTTGTGTTGATACTCAATATACCACTTTTACAAAGATCTGAACTCTCTCTATAAAAAACTTTTTCAACCACTTCTATATCACTTCATCAATCTTGGTCTGTAAACTATGGGTGTCTATCTATAGGCTTCCTTCATGCTAACCGGCTGGTCCGGTTCATAACAGACTTCTGATATCTCTGACAGTTGATGTAGACCGGCTGGATCGGCAGCTGTCATGTCAACCAGTCACTTCTTGAAATTCCCTAACTGTCAGATAGTGTCGAGACTTTCTGTTCTTAAGTGTCGACACTTATAGGCCAAGTGTCGACACATGTTGTGTAAGTGTCGACACAAGTCTACAAGGTGTCGACACAATTCCTTGTATGTCTCGACACAGATTCTTCTGCATGTGTCGACACTGAAATTGAGTGTCGACACAAGTACTTGTTCTTCATTCTTCAACTGTATTCTTCTAAGTGTCGACACAACTCCTTTGTGTCGACACAACTTTATGTGTTGAAACTGTCAAGTGTCGACACTGCTTCTTGGTGTCGACACAAGTCTTCACTTTTGTTTCTTCAGCTGAGTGTCGACACATTCCTTTAGTGTCGACACTTGTACTTAGAATATTTTGTAACTTTTCTGTTCTTTGCTAAGTGTCGACACAGCTCCTTGTGTCGACACTTTCTTCAAGTGTAGAGTCTTCAACTAAGTGTCGACACATTGTGCTGAGTGTCGACACTTTCTTCAAGTGTTGACTCTCCTGGTTGTGTGTCGACACATTGTGCTGAGTGTCGACACATTCCTTAAATGCTGACTCTTCTGCATAGTGTCGACACATTGTGTTGAGTGTCGACACTTGTACTTAGATTCTGCAGACTTTTGCTGAGTGTCGACACAACTCCAAGTGTCGACACTTTCTGGTGTAGACACAGCTCTTGTAGGTGTCGACACTTCTGCTAAGTGTCGACACAGCTTTTCTGCATGCTTCTACACTGAGTGTCGACACAGCTCCAAGTGTCGACACTTTCTGACTGGTGTCGACTCTTCTTCTCAGGTGTCGACACAATTACTCCAAGTGTCGACACTGCTTGTCTGGGTGTCGACACAAGCTTTCTCAAGTGTCGACACTTTCCCTCTAGGTGTCGACACATGGACTTAGAAACTTTTAGCTTCAGTCTAGTGAATACCTAACCTGCACAAGTAACTCAAATACACATCAAATACATTATGATGTATATCATTGAGTTAGGTGAGGCTTCTTCAAATCAGGTACATTTGACCAATGTACCCAACAATCTCCCCCTATTTGGAGAAGTCATAACCCTTAGTCAATGATATACACCACTCATAATTAAAAATTATAAAATGATGTAAAACAGGTATATGTCAACAGAGTTAAACTTAAACATGTAATAAAGCACACATGTATACTCATTCAGCATTACAGAACAAACAAGAATTAGACACATTCATCTGAACAATCATGAAATTTATTTAACAAAAATTGTTCAAACATTGTTGTTAATACATTTTCAATGATTTACACAAAATGTTTGATGTAACAGATTACAACATTCTTCAGTTTAATCTTAGTCTAATTCTGCTCTGGTTCTTTTATGACTATGCCTTTTCCAGCTTGCACTTTGGCCTTTACAGCAGCAGCAGTAGCAGCAGGCTCAGCTTCAGCAGTCTTCTTCCCTTTGGAGTCCTTCTTCTTCTGTTCTTCAGCCTTGATTTTTTGCCTCTCAAAATAATGATAGGGCTTAGGAAAGTACTTGCTAGGCTCCACAGCTGTAGGAGGTAGCTTTCCTAACTTAGCCTTCCTTCTATACTGGACAATGGCTTCCTGCCTACTCTCATGCTTCCTCCATTCAGCCTCTGAGAACCACTTATTCCTCTCATGTGCATTGTCTTTGGCTGCTTTCCAGGCTGTGAGAATGATGTTCCTAGAAGTAGGGCTCCATTGTTCAAAATCTAGTTTTTGCTCAGCCAGTTCCCTGAACTTCTTCTTTGATAGCCTAGTCTCTTCTTCTTTGTCCAAAGCCTCTTGCATAGCTGCTGTAATAGGTTGAACAACCTTTTCCAGAACAATATTAGGCTTACCAGCAGTTGGACTATACATTGTGCTGACATCAGCATGAACCATGTCAAAATCTGGAGGTGGATAGATCACCTGAGCAACTTCCTGTTGCTCACCTCCAAGATATGCACTTTGAATACCAGATTCAGCTACATTATCATCATCACACAGGGGAGGATAGCCCAGTGTAGCCCTGATGGAATTGGATATCCATTTGGCATGCTCAGAACTTGCCTTGACTAACACCCTCTCCCCCTTTATGACTTCTTGTTCAACATGGTCTCTTACATCATCCTTTTGGAATCTTATCTGACTGTCCAAGTACCTGATTCCTTCCTTAAAATAAGGTCTAAGCTTTGTAAGCTGTTCAGAAATGACCTTCTGTGAATCTTTGATTGCATTCTTGACAGCAGCAATTTCTTCCTGAAATACTTTATCAAAGTCAGCCTTGGCAGCAGCAGAGGAGGTTGATGGTTCATCAGACTTACTCTTCAGTTCAGTGACTATTGCATTGTGGGATGCAGTCAAATTATCATTCATTCTGAGTTAATTCTCCAGCACATAGCCTTGCTTTAGTGCTATATCATCTACTTTGTCTTTTATCTGCTCTTGATGTTTAGCCAGGAATACTACTGCATTTCCACCCTTGTGGAAGCATTCATTCATTTCCTTCTTATTCAGGTTCATCTCAAACCTGATTGACTTGATATCTTGAGCTAAATCAAACTGTAAAGACTTGTGGCCTTCATCAATATATGTCTCTATAGCCCTCCTTTGCTCATCCAGCTTAACTTGCATGGCTACCATTAGGCTACTGTAATCTGTTGATGAAGCTTGTTGGACTAAGGAGTGTTGAGCAACAGTTTGTAGAGCTTTCTTATAGCTCTGACTCCTTCTTTTGAATACAAAGAATTGTTTCTTCTTAGCTTGCTCAGTTTCATCATCCTCAGACTCTGATGTACTGGCTATATCCACCCTATCCTTAGGGCTTGATGGTTTTTCAGTTTGCACAGCTTGTGCCTTCTCAGTATCTAGCCTTATAGGCTCTTCCTGAACATCCAAGTTCTTCCCCTCAATAGCAGCACTCTTCTCTTCATCAACAGCAGTCTTGTCCATGTCAAAATCCTCTTGATCTAAATTCAGAAATAGATCTTCCATTGTATATTCTGGGGGTGACTGAGCAGGAGATGTACTGGGTACATTAACTACAGCAGATGTGTCTTGGAGAACAACATCTGGTGCTTGGTTTGCTTGCTGAGTTTGCTGATGAATATCAGACAAATCAGAATCTATGATAGAAAAATCTAAAGTATTGAGGTCAGAAAGTACCTCTTGGATAATGAGAGTAGCTTGCTCACTCTCCAGTGTAGAGGGTTGTTCTACAGCTGGAGGCTCCCCCTGGATGTCAGCTGGCTCTTGAGGAGCAGGTGACTTCTCTGCAGCCTCATCCTCATGATTATCAGGAGTGAAAACCACATGTTCTTCACTGCCTGAGCTGCTGGAAGACTCCTGAGTCACAGCAGCAGTCTTCCTCTTCTTCCTGGGAGGAGAGTCTTTCTTTGAAACTTGCTTTTCTGGGGTTGGAACTTCTTTGGACAGCACTCTTTCCCATCTAGAGAATATCCTTGAATCCATTCTCCTCATGTGATTGATTTTAGTTCCAGCAGCAGTGCTCATTACCTCTGGAATTGATCCAGCCAGGTAGAGACTTAATATCCTGCCCAGATTGGGCTTCTTCAAACTTTCATTTATCTTCTCAAGGATAACCATTGACCAATCTGTTCTTAGGTTGAAGATAATTCTGGTCATGACATTGAACATGGAGGCTGACACCCTGTCATGCCCTCCAGTTTTACTGAGAATGACCTTTCCTACTATCTCTGACAGAAATTTTCCTTGAATGTTCATGCCTTTTCTGTTAAAGACAGAACCTATTTTCATCTTAGAATCAAGACCACACCAGACCAAAGCTTCCCTGGTCTTGGATGTAGAAATTTCTTCTTCTTCTTGAGTCTTAGGTAGCTGAAGTACCTTTCTCAGACTTTTGGGTGATACCTTGACCTTGGTTTCATGCACTCTGGATTTGATCCTGTATCCAGAGTCATCCACAGTTGCTCCAGTAAGAAATTCAAGCACTTCTTTCTTCCATATCTTGGTTGGTTCTGACACCAAGAACTCCAATCCTGAATTGGTGACTAGGGTTATCACCGACTTGATTTCTTGATCACCGTCGTCGAATGCGCCACGCACCAGTTCATAGCCTTCGTTAACGTTCTCTTCCAGCTTGGGAGCCATTAGGGTTTAGAGAATTAGTCTTTAGAGAAGAGAAATGTCGACACAGTAGTTTGGTCTCGAAACTCTGAAAGCGTGTCGACAAACACAAACAGAACCCTATTTATACCTTTCTTGTTTGAAGATGAACAGGCGGGATGAATTTCTAAAGATGTGTCGACACTGTCAATAAGTGTCGACACTGACTTATAATGCCTCGACACACATGTGTCGACACAAGTTTAGTCAACAGATTTTATGTGTCGACACTTGGCTAAGTGTCGACACCACTATACTCGACATGTAGTCGAGACTTTACTTAGAAAATTCTGAGTAAAACTTAAGTGTCGACACCGTATTGAATGTGTCGACACCTACTCGACATGTGTCGACACTAACATTCTGAAGTGTCGACACCAGCTTCCTAGATGTGTCGACACCATTTTCCTGAAGTGTCGACACCTACTATTCTGTGTCGACATAGACTTGTCTATGTGTCGACACCTTTTTACTTAGCCAATTTTTAGTTCTGTAAACTTAGTCTAAGTTTATCATTCCTAGTTCAATTTTGAACCTATTGAACTTAGCTTCTTCTAAGGGCTTAGTGAACATATCAGCTATCTGATTATCAGTTTTAACATATTCAAGTGCAATATCATTTCTTTCTACATGCTCTCTAAGAAAGTGATATTTGATCTCAATATGTTTAGTTCTACTATGTGATACAGGATTGTTAGCTATTGAAATAGCACTAGTAGAATCACAGTAAAGTGGAGTTCTACTTACCTGAAATCATAGTCTTCTAACTGATGTTGAATCCACAGAAGTTGAGCACAGCAACTTCCTGCAGCTACATATTCTGACTCAGCTGTGGAAATAGCCACACTGGTTTGCTTCTTACTGCTCCATGAAATGAGTCTTCCACCTAGGAATTGACAGGATCCAGTAGTGCTCTTTCTATCTTCTTTGCATCCTGCAAAGTCTGCATCTGAATAGTCTGTTAGATCAAAATCTTCATTCCTAGGGTACCAGAGGCCTAGATAAGGTGTGCCCTTTAAATATCTCAAGATTCTCTTGACTGCAGTCAAGTGAGACTCTTTAGGGCAGGCTTGATACCTGGCATAAACACATGTAGCATACATAATGTCAGGCCTACTTGCAGTCAAGTATAGTAGGGAGCCAACTATCCCTCTATACAAGGTTTTATCTACAGGTTTCCCTGCATTATCCTTGCTTAGAGACATACTTGACCCCATAGGAGTCTTCATGGTACTGGATGAATCCATACCATACTTCCTTATGAGTTCTAGGGTGAACTTAGACTGACATATGGATAGACCACTTCCAGTCTGTTTAACTTGGAGACCCAAGAAAAACTTCAGTTCTCCCATATTACTCATCTCAAATTGACTTTGCATAAGCTTAGCAAACTTTTTGCAAAGGCTACTTTCAGTAGACCCAAATATAATGTCATCTACATATATTTGGACAAGTATTACTTTGCCTCTAGATTCCCTAAGGAATAGAGTCTTATCTATTTTCCCCCTTGAGAACTTGTTCTCAATGAGGAAACTAGATATGGTTTCATACCAAGCTCTAGGTGCTTGTTTTAACCCATATAATGCTTTTCTAAGTCTATACACATAATGAGGTAAAGTTGGATCAACAAAACCTGCAGGCTGCTCCACATAGACTTCTTCTTTCAAATTACCATTTAGGAATGCTGACTTGACATCCATTTGGTATACCTTGAATCCTTGGTAGGTTGCATAGGCCAAGAACATCCTTATGGCTTCCAGTCTGGCTACTGGAGCAAAGGTTTGATCAAAATCAATACCTTCTTCTTGCCTATATCCTTTTGCAACCAGTCTTGCTTTATTCTTGATGATAACTCCTTGTTTATCTAACTTATTCCTGTAGATCCACTTTGTTCCTATCATATTGTGATCTTTAGGTTTAGGAACCAAGTCCCAAACCTTGCACCTTTTGAACTGATTAAGCTCTTCCTGCATTGCTTCAGTCCACTGTGGATCTTGTATTGCTTCTTCAAATTTCTTTGGTTCTATTTGAGACAGAAAACTTGAATATACTACAGCATTCTGATTTCTGCTCCTTGTCTGAACACCTTGTCTTGGATCTCCAATTATCAGCTCTACTGGATGATCTCTTAGATGCCTGTTGGCTGGAGGCATCCTTGCTTCTGGTTGTACTTCTACAGCATCTTCATCATGCTGAGTTCCTTGTACTTCTTCAGCTCCTGGTACATGTAGTTCTCCCCCTGGACATAAGCCATCTTCTTCTACTTGCTGTCTTGCAGCAGGTTCATCTTCTATGGCTAGCTTGTCCATCTTCTTAGTAAGACCTGTGGGGCTGCATACATTGCTAGACAACTCATTGTTAATTAGTTGTGTCTCATCAAAAACTACATGCACAGACTCCTCCACAACTTGTGTAGTCAAGTTGTAGACTCTATAAGCCTTACTATTATTGCTGTACCCAACAAACACTCCCTCTTGGGACTTGGCAGCAAACTTAGTTAGGTAAGACTTTCCATTGTTAAGTATGAAGCATTTGCAACCAAAAATCCTGAAATAGGATAGATTTGGTTTCCTGCCTTTCACAACTTCATAGGGGGTCTTGTTTAACCTTTTAGTGATGGTAGCCCTATTTATCACATGGCATGCAGTGTTAACTGCTTCAGCCCAGAAATACTTTGGCAGTGATGAATCACTTAATAGGGTTCTACCAGCCTCTATCAAGGTCCTATTTTTCCTTTCAGCAATGCCATTTTGCTGAGGTGTTCTAGGTGAAGAGAATTCTTGAAATATCTCATAGTCTTCACACAGCTTTGTCATGCTTTCAGACTGAAACTCAGTACCATGGTCACTTCTAATTTTGACCACTGTACAGTTCAATTCATTCTGAATTTGCTTAACAAAACTATAGAAGACACTAGGTGTTTCAGATTTCTGCTTTAAGAAGAATACCCAGGAAAACCTTGAGTAGTCATCAACAACTACAAAGGTATAGACCTTCCTACCTAAGCTGTGAACTGGCATTGGACCAAATAGATCCATATGCAAAAGGTATAAACACCTCACAGCATCTTTGTTGTCTAAGCTTCTAAAGGTGGATTTAGTCTGCTTGCCCTTTTGACAAGCTGAGCAAATGCCATCTTTGACACACTTAACTTGAGGACCATTCCTCACTAACTCTTTGCTAAAGAGTTTGCTAATAGTCTTGTAATTAAGATGGGCAAGCCTCTTGTGCCATTTGACACATTGAGAGACTGTCTCATCAGCTACAAGACACACAGGAGAACCATTATTCTCAATCATAATGTCTAAGCAGTAGACATTCCTTTTCCTATATCCAGTCAAAATGATCTCTTGATCACTTGACCTCTTGATATGACAACCATTTTTAACAAATGAGATGTCATACCCTACATCACTTAACTGACTTATACTAATGAGGTTGTGTTTCAACCCTTTAACATAAGCCACTTGAGTAATGGTAACAAGGTTTGAAGAGATGTTACCAAACCCTTTGATGATTCCTTTTTCAGAACCACCAAAGGTCACTTTAGGACCATTTTTGATTGGAATGTAGTCCTTCAGTAGTCCCCTAGTTCCAGTCATGTGTCTGGAACATCCACTATCCAAGTACCATGTTGGGGTATGACCACTTGGATTCACCTGCAAAACAAATTACTGAACCTTAGAACCCAAAGTAAACTTGGGTCCTTGGTGATTGTTAGTTTGCAATTTGACATAGCTACCTGCTGGCTTTCCAACAGGTAACTTGCTACTCAACTTGACACTGGCATTGTGCCAACAATCCAAGGCAAAGTGGCCAACCTTGCCACAACACCAGCATTCAAACTTGTTGTACCTTTGCTTAGGTACAACCTTTGCTGTTTTGACTACAGCAGGCTTGTTGAATGTTGGGGCTTTGCCCTTGGACTTGGACTGATCCTGAACAGTCCTAGCTGGTTTAATAAAACCCAATCCAGCCTTTCCTTTATGATGAACAAATTCATCAATCAAGGGTAGCACTGATTTAGGTTTTGAAAACCTAGCAACAAGCTCTCTTTCCTTCTGGAGATTAATCTCTAGTAACTTAATTTGATCATTCTTAAATGTAATAGTACCCATCTGAATCACAGTAATGTGTTTCAGCCTGGCTACTTCATTCAGTTTTTGATCATACTGCTTCTCAAAATCTGTTGCAGCTGCCTTGAGATCAGCAATCTCCTTTGCCTGACTTTTGGCTAGGATCTTGCTTTTCTTATAGGCTTGCAACAGTACTTTATATTCATCTAAGAGCTGATGAATATCTCCCTCAGATTCAGAAACACTTCCATCACTTGATGAAGATGAATCTGACTCTGAACTAGAACTGAAATCTGAACTTTGAGTTGGACTTTGTACCTGATTAGGTCCTGGCTGCTCCAGGATTTTGGTACTTTCAGTCAATGCCATCAGTCCTTGGCACTGACACTCTTCTTGTTCATAGATTGATTCCATGATCTGCATAAACTCTTCTTCTTCTTCAGCAAATAGCCCTATGTAGGCTTCAGCATCTGTCTCAGTGTCTGAAGAAGAAATGTCTGAAAGAGTCTTCTCATTCTTTGCAACAAAGGACTTCTCCTTCTTTCCTTTGAAGTGAGTCTTCTTTTTGTCACTGGATTCTTTTCTTCTCTCAGGACAATCTGCAATAACATACCTCTGTCTATTGCAGCAGTAACATACTATCTTAGACCCAGTTGCCTTACTAGTCTTTGTCTTTTTCTTATCCTTCTTTGAAGGCTTCTTCTCCTGATATTGGACTTCTTTCCCTTTGGAATATGAAGGTCTGGACCTCCACTGTTTCTTCTTAAGGAATTTCTGAAAATGTCTGGTGAATGCAGCAAAATCTTCATCACTTTCACTGCTTGTAGATTTAGTGCTAACAGACTCATCAGATTCTGATTCAACTACCTCTGGAGGAGGAGTTGATGACTTAGTCCTGTTCTTTCTAGGTACTTCTGACTTAAAGGCAACAGTCCTTTCCCTGTGTTCAGTCCTTGTTGACTTTTCCTCCTCTTTTCTTACTGACAATTGCATCTCATAAGATAACAACTTGCCAAACAGTGTGGGAGGAGGAATTTCTCCCAATTTTGCCATTTCTCTGATGGCACAGATCTTGGTGTCCCAGTCTTTGGTTAGGGACCTTAAGAATTTATCATTCAATTCATAGTTAGAGAACTCTCTTCCATAGGACATGAGTTCATTAACAATTCTATAAAACTTCTTGTAGCATTCAGTGATGCTATCTCCTCTTCCTTGCCTAAAGCTCTCATATTCTTGATTAAGCAAGGACTTCCTATCTTGTCTTACTTCTTCAGAACCTTCCGTGTAGACAATGAGGGTATCCCACATTTCTTTTGCTGTTTTACAGTGGATAAGGTTCTGGAAGGTGGCATCATCAATTGCACTAACTATGATGTTCTGTGCCCTTTTGTCCATTGTAGCTAGGACAATCTCATCCTTGGTCATCTCAGAAAAATCCTTTGGAGTTCTCTGTGTAGCATCCAAGACTGAAATCTTCATGGGCACATAGGGCCCTTCTTTGACTGTAATGTAGATCCTAGGGTCAGAGGCCTCCATGAACAGCCTTACCCTTTCTTTCCAGATTCCAAAAATCTCCTTTCTGCATATGGGCAGTTTCATTGAACCCAATTCCTTGTGATTCTCTGAAGACCCCATGTTTCTTGATTTCTTGAAACTGTTTCCTGACTTACACTGAATCTGCCAAACTGGATCTCCTCAGACAATTAGTCCTTTTTGAGTAACCTCCCTCTGATACCACTTGAAAGATATGGTACCTAAACACCTAGAGGGGGGGGGGTGAATAGGTGACCTAATCCTTTTTAACTTTTGTTTGGCAGCACAACAGCTATTTCACTGAATTCTACAGCTAACAGCAATTACAGCATATAAACAGTAATTCCACAGCACAGCACAACACAGAAGACACACTAATTTATAGTGGTTCCCCAATCTTTGGGTACATCCACTTTCCCCCTTCGCCTATCTAGCAGTGTACTAGATTCGGCCAAACTTCTCCACTAACTCAGAACCCAACTAGGTTCCTACCTCAGGCCCAAAGCCTTACACTCAGCCAAAAGGCCTACACTCAGCCACCCAGGCCTACACTCAGCCAATTAAGGCCTACACTCAGAGTTCTTCAACTCCTACACTCAGGCAATCAAGCCCTACCCTCAGCCTTTATAATATAGGCTTACAATTCTCTCAGATCCAATGGATCCTACAAGTTAAAATAGAAAATACAATAGCTAACTCTACAACTCAGAAAATAAGAGAGGAGTTGAGAGATTCTTGAAGAGTTCTTGGAAGAACTCAGTTAGATCCAAACTGACTTAGCTTCCTTCAAAGCTTCTTGATTAGAACTGAATTAGTCTGAATCTTCTGCAGTTGTTCCTTGACCTCTGCTTCTTGAAATCCAGATGACTCTGAATTCTTCTTCTCAGCCTTAGTTCCAAAGACTGAATTCTTGGTTGGAGCTCTCTCTCTCCAACTTCTTAGATCTGCCGATGCACAGCAAGATCTTCTTGTATTGATACTCAATATACCACTTTTACAAAGATCTGAACTCTCTCTATAAAAAACTTTTTCAACCACTTCTATATCACTTCATCAATCTTGGTCTGTAAACTATGGGTGCCTATTTATAGGCTTCCTTCATGGTAACCGGCTGGTCCGGTTCATAACAGACTTCTGATATCTCTGACAGTTGATGTAGACCGGCTGGATCGGCAGCTGTCATGTCAACCAGTCACTTCTTGAAATTCCCTAACTGTCAGATAGTGTCGAGACTTTCTGTTCTTAAGTGTCGACACTTATAGGCCAAGTGTCGACACATGTTGTGTAAGTGTCGACACAAGTCTACAAGGTGTCGACACAATTCCTTGTATGTCTCGACACAGATTCTTCTGCATGTGTCGACACTGAAATTGAGTGTCGACACAAGTACTTGTTCTTCATTCTTCAACTGTATTCTTCTAAGTGTCGACACAACTCCTTTGTGTCGACACAACTTTATGTGTTGAAACTGTCAAGTGTCGACACTGCTTCTTGGTGTCGACACAAGTCTTCACTTTTGTTTCTTCAGCTGAGTGTCGACACATTCCTTTAGTGTCGACACTTGTACTTAGAATATTTTGTAACTTTTCTGTTCTTTGCTAAGTGTCGACACAGCTCCTTGTGTCGACACTTTCTTCAAGTGTAGAGTCTTCAACTAAGTGTCGACACATTGTGCTGAGTGTCGACATTTTCTTCAAGTGTTGACTCTCCTGGTTGTGTGTCGACACATTGTGCTGAGTGTCGACACATTCCTTAAATGCTGACTCTTCTGCATAGTGTCGACACATTGTGTTGAGTGTAGACACTTGTACTTAGATTCTGCAGACTTTTGCTGAGTGTCGACACAACTCCAAGTGTCGACACTTTCTGGTGTAGACACAGCTCTTCTAGGTGTCGACACTTCTGCTAAGTGTCGACACAGCTTTTCTGCATGCTTCTACACTGAGTGTCGACACAGCTCCAAGTGTCGACACTTTCTGACTGGTGTCGACTCTTCTTCTCAGGTGTCGACACAATTACTCCAAGTGTCGACACTGCTTGTCTGGGTGTCGACACAAGCTTTCTCAAGTGTCGACACTTTCCCTCTGGGCGTCGACACATGGACTTAGAAACTTTTAGCTTCAGTCTAGTGAATACCTAACCTGCACAAGTAACTCAAATACACATCAAATACATTATGATGTATATCATTGAGTTAGGTGAGGCTTCTTCAAATCAGGTACATTTGACCAATGTACCCAACAAGTTGTATATCTTTAATATTTTTTAAATAAAATGTTTTTAAAATATATGTAAGAAAATTTGAAAATATATTATATAACTCTATAAAAATCAAGAGTTCACTGCAAAAATTGACTTTAAACTGCACCAATGTCAAAGTATAGTGTACAACTTTGGGCTCGTGAGAGGAGATTCAAGGAGCGGGAAGGGGGGACTGGCGAGATGAATTAGATAGGCGAGTAAGACCAGGAGGCCCACCTGCGGGAGGCGGGATGGGGGATTCTCTGAGGTAGGCGAGACGCCCAGGTAGTGCGAGATGGCTCTAGGAGGCGAGATGGCATATAGGGCGAGAGGCCGGTGAGACGGACAGAAAGGATCGTCTCGCCCGTCAGCCTTTTCCCCCACTCGCCACATGCGAGAAAAGGTGTTTTTACCATTTTACCCCCAAGGGGGATTTTACCTTTGTGCCCCAGGTAATTTTACACTTCTACCCCTGGAGGTCTACGTATAGCCCTCCAGAACAGCGGGGTTTGGCTGTTGGCAGACCCAGCTCAGGGTGTTTTGGTCATTTCAGGTTAATTTAGAAGTGATATTTGCAGATCAGATTCAGAGGCCTATAAATAGACCGATAAGGTGCCTGAGATGGTGGTTGAACCTTTCTACTGTCTTCCTCACATGCACCTAGCTCAGCATTGGCTAGGGAGGGGAAGATCTTCAATTCTTTCGGGAAAGAGGTGGGACCTCCGAGCTGAGACCCCTCGGTCTGTTTTCAGGTCTCCGACTCACGTCAGGAGGGTAGTTCAAGAAGAGTACGTGTAAGCTGCATCCTCAGTTTCGAACTTTATGAGAGACTAGAAAGCTGGTTCCAACATTTTTGGGTGTGGTGAGCATGGAGCGCAGCCCTCAAAGAAGAACCTTGAGCAACCACATGGCGGGAGGTCACAGAGAAGGAGAAGGAGAGGGGTCAGATAACTCAGGAGGATTTGTTGGAAGGGAAGAGTTTATGGCTTCAATTAAGGGCATCATGGACTTACTGCAGGGGATCTCGCGATAGGGAGATTGTTCAACCCCAGTACCTCAGGTGCCCGCTGTTGAAACCGAAAATCGGTCTCCTGTGGAGTTCGACCCTTGGGGAAGGGGTGACCGCGCACCTACTACGCTCAAGCGAGCAATCTAAGCACAAGGCTAGGAACACAAGGGACAGACCCAAGGTCTCAGCGTGGAGGACCCACCGTATACCCGGAAGACTAACAAACTCTTCCCCTCCCAAGCCAAGGGCTGAGCTAAGGCACATTCGGAGGGCTCTCTTGGCCGACCGGAACATCTGAGGAGGATCTCAAGATCCACTCCTTAACTATAGGTGCCACCTCGGGTCTATGTAAAATGTTCCCCGCCCGCCTTACTATTGGCACAAAACCGCCCAGCAGCCCTACTCTACGCAGCCCTAATTGGGCCGCTAACAGCAGAACTCCGCTACTCTGAAAGGATGACAACGGGCCATCAGGGGCTTCCCGGCATCTATACCTCGGGGCCCACACGGGGGAGCGGTTCACGAACACACCGCTCGCCCAAGACATGAGGAGTAAACTATATTCACAGAGCATCACAGATATGAAAAAATATTACAGGAATATAAATTCCATACTCAGCACGCAGGCCGACAATAAAACAAAAAAGGCCTTCGAGGTTTGACACGAGCTCGGGCTTAAGCCCGCTATTCCCCGCCTGGTACTGCAACACCTGTACGCCAACGTCTCGACGAGGGGCGGCCAACTAGTCATCGGTCGGCTAACATAAGCGGGCCAAACATATTGCACATACACCTTCTTTTGGGGCTGTGGTGTGCATTCCCTGCAAGCGGCTAATAAACAACTTCCTCGGAGTCTTCTCCGGGAACCCCAGAACATCACCAATCCGGCTCACACGTCCGGATGGGCTTCACACAGCATGCCTAAACCTGTACTCACGCTTCCGGGTACAAATGCAACTAACTGTGGGGACGTACACGTCAACCCGTCGGGAAGCTCCCTTCCCCCCACCCGTTGGTGGAGAGGGGCTTCCGTGCAAATATGTAAACTGAAGGCTTCACCTGCCCAAGTTGAAACATTATTACCTTTGTCGCTTGCTTAGCGGCTGGGCCGGGAGAGGAGCTCCGGGTTGATCCTACTGCATGCGGCTGCGTCGGTGGTCGATCTCCACTCCAGGCCGATCCTTGCTCCAGGCCGAGCCTCGCTCCATGCCGAGCCTCACTCCATGCCGGGCCTCGCTCCAGGCAGGGCCTCGCTCCAGGCCGGGCCTCGCTCCAGGCCGGGCCTCGCTCCAGGCCGGGCCTCGCTCCAGGCCGGGCCTCGCTCCAGGCCGGGCCTCGCTCCAGGCCGGGCCTCCCTCCAGGCCGGGCCTCGCTCCAGGCCGGGCCTCGCTCCAGGTCGAGCCTCGCTCCAGGCCGAGCTTGCCACCGGGAGAAGGGGAGGTCGAGGTGTGCTGCTCCAGGTCGGGAAAAATAGTGGATCGGTCGGGGTGCTCCAGGCGGCTGGAAAAAGAGGGAGATCGGGGTGTGCTGCTCCAGGCGGCCGGAGAGAGAGAGAGAGAGAGGGGAGAACATCCGGGGCTCTGCTGCTGGCCGATAGAGAGAGGGAGGGGGCGGGGCTCTGTTGTTGGCCGAGAGAGAGAGAGAGAGGGAGGAGACGGGGCTCTGCTGCTTTGCCGGCGCTGGGAGAGAGCGGGGAAGGAGGCCATGCCCTAGCCTAGGCGGTGGCCGGAGAGAGAATGGGGGCGGGCGGCGGCCGAGCCTTACTTTGTCGGCGACGGGAGAGAGAGATGGGAATGGGCGCCCGTGCCCTAGCCTCGCCGGCGACGGGAGTGAGGGAGTGAGGAAGGGGCGGCCGTGCCCTAGCCTTGCCGGCGACGGGAGAGAGGGGGAAGGGGCGGGTTTTTCTCCTTGGCCTAGCCCTAGCCGGGGGGATCCGGGATCCCGATCAGTGCCTTTTTCTTCTTTTCCCCTTTTCCTCCTGTGTCCCGCTACCTCCCCCTGCTTCTATTTTTCTTTCTCCCCCTTGCTGTTTTACCCGAGCCCCACACTCCTTGATTCCTCTTCTTCTCCCCCCTATTATCTCTCTTTCCCTATATATATATATGATATATAATATATATACATATATTATATAATTAAACTTATATATATATTAGGATATTTATATATATAATATTAATACATTATAACATTAATATATTTAAAAAGCCTATACACATAAAATCTCCGCACGCGCGCATGAGCACCCGCACGTCCTCGAACGGGGTCGCACCAACTCGTCGCCCATAACACGCCCACAGGCTGATATTTGGGGAGGGTCCCACTCGCCCGGCTACGGGGTTGTACACAATCCCCGCTCTTTTCGAGCTTGGCACAACCTCGGAAAGAATCATCCAACCCAACGTATCCGGCGAGTGGGAGCCGACCCAAAAAACTTTTTGAGAGAAACTGAAATTTGCACTTGGAACATCAATCTCCCCATGACCCTTCTGACCTTTTTGACACACCCGATACCTTTTGGCTCACTGCTATTGAATTGCCCTTATACCATTACTTACAACAAGTACATAATTTCTCGTGACATCGTGAAACAACAAAGCCATATATTTTGTATCCTCGTGTACACGCGGAGCTAATCCTTTCCCCCCAGGTGTGCATACAGCCCTGCCAGCTAGTGAGAGCCTGACAGCGAGTCTACCCGGGGCCGAGCAGCACTCGGGGTCCCTTACCCCCCAGGCGAGCCTACGGACCTGCCAGCTAGTAGGAGCCAGGCAGCGGGTCTACCCGGGGCCGAGCATTACTCGGGGTCCTGCAAAAAGTCTCCACGAACCAACCCTCCCCCCCAGGTGTGCCTACAGCCCTGCCAGCTAATGAGAGCCTGACAGCGAGTCTACCCGGGGTCCACTACTACTGCCATCGAGTGACTTCCGGCCCTGCCAGCTAGGTGAGAGCCTGACAGCGGGATCTACTCGAGGCCCGCGGATGACACCGAGTGACTTCCGGCCCTGCCAGCTAGGTGAGAGCCTGACAGCGGGATCTGCTCGGGGTCCACTACTACCGCCATCGAGTGACTTCCGACCCGGCCAGCTAGGTGAGAGCCTGACAGCGGGATCTGCTTGAGGCCCATGGATGACACCGAGTGACTTCTGGCACTGCCAGCTAGGTGAGATCCTGACAGTGGGATCTGCTCGGGGTCCACAACTACCGTCATCGAGTGACTTTCGGCCCTGCCAGCTAGGTGAGAGCCTAACAACGGGATCTGCTCGAGGCTCACGGATGACACCGAGTGACTTCCGGCCCTGCCAACTAGGTGAGAGCCTGACAGCGGGATCTGCTCGGGGTCCACAACTACCGCCATCGAGTGACTTCTGGCCCTGTCAGCTAGGTGAGAGCCTGGCAACGGGATCTGCTCGAGGCCCACGGATGACACCGAGTGACTTCCGGCCCTGCCAGCTAGGTGAGAGCCTGACAGCGGGATCTGCTCGGGGTCCACAACTACTGCCATCGTGTGACTTCCGACCCTGCCAGTTAGGTGAGAGCCTGACAGCGGGATCTGCTCGAGGCCCACGGATGACACCGAGTGACTTCCGGCCCTGCCAGCTAGGTGAGAGCCTGACTGCGGGATCTGCTCGGGGTCCACAACTACTTCCATCGAGTGACTTCCGGACCTGTCAGCTAGGTGAGAGCCTGACAGCGGGATCTGCTCGAGGCCCACGGATGACACCGAGTGACTTCCGGCCCTGTCAGCTAGGTGAGAGCCTGACAGCGGGATCTGCTCGGGGTACACTACTACTCGAGGACTTGACTTTGCTCGAGTTGGAGACATCCTATTTACTTAAGAGGTGTTGGAGAGTTAATCGCATCGATGCTTTTACAAATGGAGGATGCATAACTTTCATAAGAGAGACGATCTGGAAGTCGTCAAATCGGGAAGCTGGCGTCCGAGCATGTTCCTAATAGTTCCTCCAATCGGAAGAGAGATGCAATCGGGGGGACATAGGCCGACGTGCAAGGGGGAGCTGATCTCGGCCGTCAGTACAGAGGCTCGGTCTTACAATAGCGCTTAGGGTCCCGAGGCATCGTCCCATCATCCGAACTGAGCTATTTAGAAGGAACATGTTGACGGCTCGTATCCTGATCTAATGACAAAGATCACTTTCCTCCATGTCACTCGTGATTGCTTGGAGAGATCGGCCCTTTATCGAATCTGGGAGGGTAGCTATCTAGGCTCGTTCCTGATAATTCCTCTAGTCGGAGGAGAGGTGCGATCGGGAGTGTTGGGTACATTGGTTTAAATGTACCTGATTTGAAGAATGCCCACCCAACTCAATGATATACATCAAAATGTATTTGATGAATTTTGAGTTACATGTGCAGGTTAAGTATTTGCAGGAAATGTTGAAAAAGTTTCTAAGTCCATGTGTCGACACTCAGAGGAAAAGTGTCGACACTTAAGAAGGCTTGTGTCGACACCCAGACAAGCAGTGTCGACACTTGGAGTCATTGTGTCGACACCTGGGATGCAGAGTCGATACCAGACAGAAAGTGTCGACACAAGGAGCTGTGTCGACACTCAGTGAAGAAAGTACAGTAAAACTGTGTCGACACTTAACAGTAGTGTCGACACCAAGAAGAATTGTGTCTACACCAGAAAGTGTCGACACTTGGAGCTGTGTCGACACTCAGCAAAAGTCAGCAGAGACTAAGTATAAGTGTCGACACTCAGAACAATGTGTCGACACTCAACAAAAGAGTCAGCACTTGAAGTAAGTGTCGACACCAAGAACAATGTGTCGACACTCAGCTGAAGACTCTACACTTGAAGAAAGTGTCGACACATGGAGCTGTGTCGACACTTAGCAAAGAACAGCAAGATCGTCAAATTATTCTAAGTACAAGTGTCGACACTAAGGGAATGTGTCGACACTCAGCTGAAGTCTTAACAGAAGAATCAAGTGTCGACACAAGAAGCTGTGTCGACACTCAGCAAGTATCAACATAGAAGACTATGTGTCGACACCAAGAAGCAGTGTCGACACTTAACAGATTCAACACAAGAAGTTGTGTCGACACAAAGGAGATGTGTCGACACTTAGAAGAATTCAGCAAGTTATAGAAGATTAAGTACTTGTGTCGACACTCAATTTCAGTGTCGACACATGAAGAAGAATCTGTGTCGAGACATAGTATCTACAACACAAGGAGTTGTGTCGACACCTTGTAGACTTGTGTCGACACTTACACAACTTGTGTCGACACTTGGTCTATAAGTGTCGACACTTAAAGACAGAAAGTCTCGACACTTTCAGACAGTTAGAGATTTTCAAGAATTGACTGGATGACTTGACAGCTGCCGTTCCAGCCGGTCTACAGCACCTGTCAGAGATGTTAGAATTCAGTTATGGACCGGACCAGCCGGTTACCATGAAGAAGGCCTATAAATAGGCTCATACAGTTTACAGAAACTGTTGTTCAGATTGTTGTTCAAGAAATTGAAGTAATTCAACAAGTGGCTCACAGAGTTATTGATCAAGTATCAAGACAAGAAGATCTTGCAGTCCAAGTGCAGATCTAAGAAGTTGGAGAGAGAGGGCTCCATCCAAGAAATCAGCCATTGGAACTAGGCTGAGAAGAAGGATTCAGATATATTCTGGATCTTAAGAAGTAGAGGTCAAGGATCAACTGCAGAAGGAATCAATCTTATTCAGTTCTACTTTCAAGAAGTTTTGAAGAAAGCTAAGTCAGATTGAATCCAGCTGAGTTCTTCCAAGAACTCATCAAGAAACTCTCAACTCCCCTCTCTTGTTTCTGAGTTGCTGAGTTATTAATTGTATAAACATTTTTATCTTGTAGGATCCTTTGGATCTGAGTGAATTGTAAGCCTGTATTTATAAAGGCTGAGGGTAGGGCTTGAGAGCCTGAGTGTAGGAGATTGAAATCTCTGAGTGTAGGCCTTTTGTGGCTGAGTGTAGGCCTTGTTGGCTGAGTGTAGGCCTTTGTGGCTGAGTGTAGGCTTTGTGGAAAAGCTGAGCTGTAGGGCCTTGGGCCTGAGGTGTAGGAACCAGTTTGGGTTCTGAGACAGTGGAGAAGTTTGGCCGAATCTAGTACACTGCTAGATAGGCGAAGGGGGAAAGTGGATGTACCCAAAGCTTGGGGAACCACTATAAAATTGTGTGTCTGCTGTGATTGTGCTGTGATTGTGAATGCTTGTGTGATTGCTGTGCAAAAGTAGTATAGATTCTGTGATATAACTGATTGCTGCCATTAAAGTCTTAAAAAGAATTAGGTCACCTATTCACCCCCCCCCTCTAGGTGTTTAGGTACTATATCTTTCAAGTGGTATCAGAGGGAGGTTCCTCAAAAAGGACTAACAGTCTGAGGAGATCCTGATTGGCAGATTCAGTCTAAGTCAAAATACAGATTCAAGAAAATCAAGAACCATGGGTTCCTCTGAGAATCACAAGGAATTGAGTTCCATGAAATTGCCCATATGTAGGAAAGAGATCTTTGGGATCTGGAAGGAAAGGGTAAGGCTGTTTATGGAAGCCTCAGACCCTAGGATTTACATCACGGTCAAAGAGGGGCCTTATGTGTCCATGAAGATATCAGTTCTAGATGCAAATCAGAGAACTCCAAAGGATTTCTCTGAAATGACTAAGGATGAGATTGTCCTAGCCACCATGGACAAGAGGGCACAAAACATTATAGTGAGTGCCATAGATGATGCAACATTTCAGAATCTTATATACTGTAAGACAGCCAAAGAGATGTGAGACACTCTTATTGTGTATATGGAAGGTTCTGAAGAAGTTAGACAAGATAGAAAATCCTTGCTAAATCAAGAGTATGAGAGTTTTAGACAAGAAAAGGGTGATAACATAACTGAGTGATATAAGAAGTTCTACAGAATAGTGAATGAACTCATGTCTTATGGAAGAGAGTTCAGCAATTATGAACTAAATGACAAGTTCCTAAGGTCCCTAACTAAAGATTGAGACACAAAGATCTGTGCCATTATAGAAATGGCTAAGTTGGGAGAAATTCCTCCACCTACACTGTTTGGCAAGTTATTGTCTTATGAAATGCAATTGACAGTGAGGAAAGAGGAGGAGAAATCAACAAGAACTGAACACAAGAAAAGATCAGTATCCTTCAAGACAGAAGCCTCCAGAAAGTGCAGGAATAAGTCATCAACTTCACCTCCAAAGGTAGTTGAATCAGAGTCAGATGAGTCAGTCAACACAAAATCTGAAAGCAGTGAAAGTGATGAAGACTTTGCTGCCTTCACTAGACATTTTCAGAAATTCTTGAAGAAGAAACAGTGGAGGACAAGGCCCTCTACTTCACAAGGAAAAGAAGACTTCTATCAGAACAAAAAGTCTTCAAAGAAAGACAGGAAGAGGGCAAAATCTAGCAAGGCAACTGGTTCAAAGATAGTATGCTATTGCTGCAATAGGCAAGGCCATGTGATAGCAGATTGTCCTGAAAAGAGAAAGGAGTCTAGTGACAGGAAAAAGACTCATTTTAAAGGCAAGAAAGAAAAGTCTTTTGTTGCCAAGAAGGAGAAGACTCTATCAGATATCTCTTCTTCAGAAACTGAGTCTGAGGCTGAAGCTTACATAGGGCTGTTTGCTGAAGAAGAAGAAGAAGAATTCATGCAGATTATGTAGTCTATTTATGAACAAGAAAACTGTCAGTGCCAAGGACTGATGGCATTGATTGAGAGTGACAAAATCCTGGAGCAGCCAGGACCCAGTAAGGTACAAAGTTCAACTTTAAGTTCAGTTTCTTGTTCTAGTACAGAATCAGATTCATCATCATCTAGTGATGAGAGTGTATCTGAGTCTGAGGAAGATATTCATCAGCTCATAGATGAATATAAAGTGCTGTTGCAAGCTTACAAGAAAAGCAAGTCCCTAGCCAAAAGTCAGGCAAAGGAAATTGCTGATCTTAAAGCTGTTGCAACAGATTCTGAGAAGCAATTTGATCAAAAACTTAATGAGATAGCCGGGCTGAAACACATAACATTGATTCAGATGGGGACTATCACCTTTAAGAATGATCAAATCAAGAGTTTGGAGATCAATCTTCAGAAAGAGAGAGAGCTTGTTGCTAGGTTTTCTAAACCTAAATCAGTGCTACCTTTAATTGATGAATTTGTTCATCATAAAGGCAAGGCTGGACTGGGTTTTATTAAACCTGCAAGGACTGAGCAGTCCAAGTCCAAGTCTAAGGGCAAAGCCCCAACATTCAACAAGTCTGCTGTAGATAAGACAGCAAAGACAGTACCTAAGCAAAGGTACAATAAGTTTGAATGTTGGTGCTGTGGCAAAGTTGGCCATTTTGCAATGGACTGTTGACATAATGTTAGTGCCAAAGTGAGTTGCAAATTACCTGTTGGAAAGCCAGTAGGTAGTTTTGTCAAGTTGCAAACTAACAAGTACCAAGGACCCAAGAATTCTTTGGGTTCTAAGTTTCATTAATCTGTTTTGCAGGTAAGTCCAAGTGGCCATACCCCAACATGGTACTTGGACAGTGGATGTTCCAGACATATGACTGGAACTAGAGGATTACTAAGGGACTACATTCCAATAAAAGATGGTCCAAAAGTCACCTTTGGTGGTTCTGAAAAAGGAATCATCAAAGGGTTTGGTAACATTTCTAGCAACTTAGTTACCATTACTCAAGTGGCTTATGTTAAAGGGTTGAAACACAACCTAATAAGTATAAGTCAATTAAGTGATGTAGGGTATGACATCTCATTTGTTAAAAATGGTTGTCATATCAAGAGGTCAAGTGATCAAGAGATCATTTTGACAGGTTATAGGAAGAGGAATGTCTACTGTTTAGACATTATGGTTGAGAACAGTGGTTCTCCAGTATGTCTTGTAGCTGATGAGACCGTCTCTCATTGTGTCAAATGACACAAGAGGCTTGCCCATCTTAACTACAAGACTATTAGCAAACTCTTTAACAAAGAGTTAGTGAGGAATGGTCCTCAAGTTAAGTGTGTTAAAGATGACATTTGCTCAGCTTGTCAAAAGGGCAAGCAGACTAAATCCACCTTTAGAAGCATAGAAAACAAAGATGCTGTGAGGTGTTTATACCTCTTGCATATGGATCTCTTTGGTCCAATGCCAGTTCACAGCTTAGGTAGGAAGGTCTATACCTTTGTAGTTGTAGATGACTACTCAAGGTTTTCCTGGGTGTTCTTCTTAAGACAGAAATCTGAAACACCTAGTGTCTTCTATAGCTTTGTCAAGCAAATTCAGAATGAACTAAACAGTACAGTGGTCAAGATTAGAGGTGACCATGTACTGAATTTCAGTCTGATAGCATGACAAAACTATGTGAAGACTTTGGGATATTTCAAGAGTTTTCTTCACCTAGAACACCTCAGTAAAATGGCATTGCTGAGAGGAAGAATAAGACCTTGATAGAGGCTGGTAGGACCCTACTAAGTGATACATCACTGCCAGAGTATTTCTGGGCTGAAGCAGTTAACACTGCATGCCATGTTATAAATAGGGCTACCATCACCAAAGGGCTCAACAAGACCCCCTATGAAGTTGTGAAAGGCAGGAAACCAAACCTATCCTACTTTAGGATCTTTGGTTGCAAATGCTTCATACTTAACAATGGGAAATCTTACTTCACTAAGTTTGCTGCCAAGTCCCAAGAGGGACTTTTTGTTGGGTACAGCAATAATAATAAGGCTTATAGAGTCTACAACTTGTCTACACAAGTTGTAGAAGAATCTGTGCATGTAGTTTTTGATGAGACTAAACTTATTAACAATGAGTTGTCTAGTAGTGTATGCAGCCCCACAGGTTTAACAAAGAAGATGGACAAGCTTACTATAGAAGAAGTACCTGCTGCAAGACAGCAAGTAGAAGACAATAGCTGTTGTCCAGGGGGAGAACTACATGTACCAATTGCAGAAGAAGTTCAAGGGATACAGCATGATGGAGATGCTGAAGAGGTTCAACCAGAAGTAAGGATGCCTCCAGCCAACAGGCATCTAAGAGATCATCCAGTAGAGCAGATTATTGGAGATCCAAGACAAGGAGTACAAACTAGGAGCAGAAACATGAATGCAGCAATCTACTCCAGTTTTCTATCTCAGGTTGAACCTAAGAAGTTTGAAGAAGCAATACTAGATCCACAATGGACTGAAGCAATGCAAGAAGAGCTTAATCAGTTCAAGAGGTGCAAGGTCTGGGAACTTGTTCCTAAACCTAAAGACCACAATATAATAGGAACCAAGTGGATCTACAGGAATAAGATGGATGAACAAGGGGTCATCATTAAGAATAAAGCAAGACTGGTTGCTAAAGGATATAGGCAAGAAGAAGGTATTGACTTTGATCAAACCTTTGCTCCAGTAGCCAGACTGGAAGCCATAAGGATGTTCTTGGCCTATGCAACCTATCAAGGATTCAAGGTTTACCAAATGGATGTCAAGTCAGCATTCCTGAATGGTAATCTTAAGGAAGAAGTCTATGTGGAACAGCCTTCAGGTTTTGTTGATCCAACTCTACCTCATCATGTCTATAGACTTAGGAAAGCTTTATATGGGTTAAAGCAAGCCCCTAGGGCTTGGTATGAAACCCTATCTAGTTTCCTCATTGAGAACAAATTCTCAAGGGGGAAAATAGATAAGACTCTATTCCTTGGGGAATCTAGAGGCAAAGTTATACTAGTCCAAATATATGTAGATAACATTATATTTGGGTCTACTGAAAGCAGCCTCTGCAAAAAGTTTGCAAAACTTATGCAAGGTCAATTTGAGATGAGTAGTATGGGAGAGCTGAAGTTTTTCTTGGGTCTCCAAGTTAAATAGACTTAGAGTGGTTTATCCATATGTCAGTCCAAGTTCACCCTAGAACTCATAAGGAAGTATGGTATGGATTCATCCAGTAACATAAAGACTCCTATGGGGTCAAGTATGTCTCTTAGCAAGGATGATGCAGGGAAACCTGTAGATGAAACCTTGTATAGAGGGATAGTTGGCTCCCTATTATACTTGACTGCTAGTAGACCAGATATCATGTATGTTACATGTGTCTGTGCAAGGTATCAAGCCTGCCCTAAAGAGTCTCATTTGACAGCAGTCAAAAAAATATTGAGATATCTAAAGGGCACTCCCTATCTAGGCCTCTGGTACCCTAGGAATGAGGATTTTGATCTAACAGGTTATTCAGATGCAGACTTTGCAGGATGCAAAGAAGATAGAAAAAGCACTACTGGAACCTGTCAATTCCTAGGTGGGAGACTAATTTCATGGAGTAGCAAAAAGCAAACCAGTGTGGCTATCTCCACTGCAGAGTCAGAGTATGTGGCTGCAGGAAGTTGCTGTGCTCAACTTCTGTGGATACAACATCAGCTAGAGGACTATGGATTTCAGGTAAGTAGAACCCCACTCTTTTGTGATTCTACTAGTGCTATTTCAATAGCTAATAATCCTGTATCCCATAGTAGAACAAAACATATTGAAATTAAATATCATTTTCTTAGGGAGCATGTAGAAAGAGAAGATATTTTACTTGAATATGTTAATACTGATAATCAAGTAGCTGATATGTATACTAAGCCCCTAGAAGAAGCTAAGTTCAATAGATTCAAAATTGAACTAGGAATGATAAACTTAGAGTAAGTTTACAGAATTGAAATTGGCTAAGTAAAAAGGTGTCGACACATAGACAAGTCTATGTCGACACAGATTAGTGGTGTCGCCACTTCAGGAAAAAGGTGTCGACACATCTAGGAAGTTGGTGTCGACACTTCAGAATGTTAGTGTCGACACATGTCATGTAGGTGTCGACACATCCAATGTGGTGTCGACACTTAGTATTTACTCAGAATTTTCTAAGTAAAGTCTCGACTATGTGTCGAGTTATGTTGTGTCGACACATAAACAAGTGTCGACACATAAAATCTGTTGACTAAACTTGTGTCGACACATATGTGTCGAGACATTATAAGTCAGTGTCGACACTTATTGCCAGTGTCGACACATTTTAAGTTAGCAGTCCCGCCTGTTCATCTTCAAAATCAGAAAGGTATAAATAGGGTTTTGTCTTTGTTTGTCGACACGCTTTCAAAGTTTCGAGACCAAACTTCAGTGTCGACACCTCTCTTCTCTCAAGACAAATTCTACAAACCCTAATGGCGCCTAAGCTAGAGGAGAACGTCAACGAAGGATATGAGCTGGTACGTGGCGCTTTCGAAGATGCTGATCCAGAAATCAAGTCTGTCGTAACCCTAGTAGCTGATTCAGGGTTAGAATATCTAGTTTCTGAACCGACAAAGATATGGAAGAAAGAGGTACTCGAATTCCTCAATGGAGCCAAGGTGGATGAATCTGGATACAAAATCAAATCCAGAGTTCATGAAGCTAAGGTTAAGGTATCCCCTAAAAGTCTGAGGAAGATTCTCCAGCTACCAAGAACTCAAGAAGAAGATGAGGTTACAGCTTCAAAGACCAGGGAAGCTCTAACCTGGTGTGGCCTTGATCCTAAAATGAAGATTGGTTCTGTTTTCAACAGAAAAGGCATGAACAATCAAGGCAAATTCATGTCTGAGATAGTTGGTAAAGTATTACTCAGCAAGCTAGGAGGGCATGACAGAGTGTCTGCCCATATGTTTTGTATTATGACAAGGATAATTTTCACTCTCAAAACTGACTGGTCTAATGTAGTGTTTGAGAAGATCAAAGAAAGCTTGAAGAAGCCCAATCTGGGCAGGATTTTAAGTCTTTATCTTGCTGGTGTAATACCTGAAGTAATGAGTACTGCTGCTGGAAGCAAAATAAACCATATGAGAAAGATGGATATGAGGTTGTTCTCAAGATGGGATAGGGTGTTGACTAAGGAGCTGCCAACCCCTGAAAAGATTGTTTCTGAGAAAGAGATTCCTCCAAAGAAGAAAAGGAAGACTGCTCTAGTGGCACAAGAGTCCACTAGCAGCTCTGATAGTGAAGAAGAGGTTGTCTTCACTCCAGATGAGCATGAGGAAGAGCCTGCAGTGAAGTCACCTGCTTCTCAAGTTGGTGCTGAGATCCAGGGGGAGCTACCTCAAGCTAGCCCCATCCATAAGGATCAAAGCCAGGGGGAGCTTCCAGTTGTAACTGAACCCACTACACTGGAAAGTGAACAAGCAACAAACATCATACTAGAGGTAATCACTGAACTAAATACTTTGGATTTTCCTATAGAAGATACTAATTTGTCTGATGTTCATCAGCAAATTCAGTTGGATACCCAAGTCCTAGATGCTGTCTTGGAAGACACATATTCTCCAGCTCAGTATGTATCTGATCCAGTGGTTGAAGAGCCCAGAGTTTCTCCAGCTCATTCTCCACAAGAGTTTACAATGGAAGATTTGTTTCTAAATCTGGATCAAGAGGATTTTGATAAAGAAACTGCTGCTGAAGGAGATAATGCTGCTGTTGAGGGGGAGCAAGTGCAGAATCTGGAAGAGCCTATAAGGCAGGAAACTGAGAAGGCACCTGAAGTGCAGAAAGAGAGGCCCCCTAGACCTAAGGAGAGGGTTGAAATTGCTAGCTCCTCAGAATCTGAAAATGAGGAGGCTACAAGGGCAAAGCAAAAGAAGTTTCAGGTTTTCAGGAGGAGGAGCCAGAATTACAAGAAGGCTTTACAAACTATTACTCCACCACCTATAGTTCAGACAGCGCCATCAATAGACTATAGTGCACTGATGGTGGCAATGCAAATCAAGTTGGATGAGCAAAGGCAGGCCATAGAGAAATATGTAGATGAAGGGCAAAAATCACTCCAATTTGATCTGGCCCAGGATATAAAATCAATCAGGTTTGAGATGAATCTCAACAAGAAAGAGATGACAGACTGCTTCCACAAGGGTGGAAATGCAGTGGTGTACTTGGCAACACACCAGGAAAAGATCAAAGTACAAGTAGATGACATAGCATTGAAGCAAGGGTATATTCTTGAAAATCAGATAAGGATGAATGACAATCTTACTGCTTCCCATAATGCTATTGTCACAGAATTAAAGAACTAGACTGCTGGACCTTCTACCTCTACTGCTGCTGTTAAAGCTGAATTTGATAAGGTATTTCAAGAAGAAATCAGTGTTATTAAGACTGCTATTCAAGACTCCCAGAAGGCCATATCTGAACAACTTAAAAACCTCAAACCTTTCTTTAAAGATGGAGTCAGATACTTGGATAATCAAATCAGATTCCAGAAGGATGATGTCAGAGATCATATGGCTAGAGAAGTCATAAAGGGGGAGAGAGTTTTAGTCAAAGCTAGCTCTGATCATGCCAAATGGATATCTAATTCCATCAGAGCTACACTGGGCTATCCTCCACTTTGTGATGATGACAATGTTGCTGAATCTGGAATTCAGCCTGCATATCTTGGAGGTGAGCAACCAGAAGTAGCTCAAGTGATCTATCCTCCACCAGATTTTGAAATGGTGCAAGCTGATATTCATCACATGTATAGCCCAACTGAAGGGAAGTATAATGTTATTCTGGAGAAAGTGGTTCAGCCTATTTCTGAAGCCATGCAAGAGGCACTACAGAAAGAAGAAGAGACAAGGTTGTCTAAGAAGAGGTTTAGGGAACAAGCAGAACAAAGGCCAGACTTTGAACAGTGGAGCCCTACCTCTAGGAATATTATATTAACTGCCTGGAAAGCTGCCAAGGATAATATTCATGACAGGAACAAATGGTTCTCTGAAGCTGAATGGAGGAAACATGAGACCAGACAAGAGGCAATTGTTCAATATAGAAGGAAGGCAAAGATGGGAAAGCTACCTCCTACTGCCCAGGAGCCTAGCAAGTACTTTCCAAAGCCATACCATTACTTTGAGAGGCAGAAGATCAAAGCTGAAGAGCTTAAAAAGAAAGATCTGAAAGGCAAGAAGCCTGCTGATGCTGAAGCTGCTGATGCTCCTGTTCAAGCTAAAGTTCAAGCTGGAAAAGGCATTGTGATTAAGGAGCCAGTACAGAAATAGCTTTGAACATTTCTTAAGTTTACCATGTATTCTTTTAATATAACTCATGTTGTAAACTTTTGACAAAGAATATGACAAAGTATTGGAACAATGTTTTGTGTGATAAATTTGTTGTGTTAAATTTATTTCATAATTGTTCTGTAATGCAATCTATCTGTATATGTATGTTAGTTTTATACATGTGATGTACTTTCCTGTTTACATGTTATGTTTACCCTGCTGTATATTATCTTGCTTTACATCATTTTGTAATTTTAATTATGAATGGTGTATATCATTGACTAAGGGTTATGACTTCTCCAAATAGGGGGAGATTGTTGGGTACATTGGTTTAAATGTACCTGATTTGAAGAAGCCTCACCCAACTCAATGATATACATCAAAATGTATTTGATGAATTTTGAGTTATATGTGCAGGTTAAGTATTTGCAGGAAATGTTGAAAAAGTTTCTAAGTCCATGTGTCGACACCCAGAGGAAAAGTGTCGACACTTAAGAAGACTTGTATCGACACCCAGACAAGCAGTGTCGACACTTGGAGTCATTGTGTCGACACCTGGGATGCAGAGTCGACACCAGACAGAAAGTGTCGACACAAGGAGCTGTGTCGACACTCAGTGAAGAAAGTACAGTAAAGCTGTGTCGACACTTAACAGCAGTGTCGACACCAAGAAGAATTGTGTCTACACCAGAAAGTGTCGACACTTGGAGCTGTGTCGACACTCAGCAAAAGTCAGCAGAGACTAAGTATAAGTGTCGACACTCAGAACAATGTGTCGACACTCAACAGAAGAGTCAGCACTTGAAGTAAGTGTCGACATCAAGAACAATGTGTCGACACTCAGCTGAAGACTCTACACTTGAAAAAAGTGTCGACACATGGAGCTGTGTCGACACTTAGTAAAGAACAACAAGATCGTCAAATTATTCTAAGTACAAGTATCGACACTAAGGGAATGTGTCGACACTCAGCTGAAGTCTCAACAGAAGAATCAAGTGTCGACACAAGGAGCTGTGTCGACACTCAGCAAGTATCAACATAGAAGACTATGTGTCGACACCAAGAAGCAGTGTCGACACCTAACAGATTCAACACAAGAAGTTGTGTCGACACAAAGGAGATGTGTCGACACTTAGAAGAATTCAGCAAGTTATAGAAGATTAAGTACTTGTGTCGACACTCAATTTCAGTGTCGACACATGAAGAAGAATCTGTGTCGAGACATAGTATCTACAACACAAGGAGTTGTGTCGACACCTTGTAGACTCGTGTCGACACTTACACAACTTGTGTTGACACTTGGTCTATAAGTGTCGACACTTAAAGACAGAAAGTCTCGACACTTTCAGACAGTTAGAGATTTTCAAGAATTGATTGGATGACTTGACAGCTGCCGTTCCAGTCGGTCTACATCACCTGTCAGAGATGTCAGAATTCAGTTATGGACCGGACCAGCCAGTTACCATGAAGAAGGCCTATAAATAGGCTCATACAGTTTACAGAAACTGTTGTTCAGATTGTTGTTCAAGAAATTGAAGTAATTCAACAAGTGGCTCACAGAGTTATTGATCAAGTATCAAGACAAGAAGATCTTGCAGTCCAAGTGAAGATCTAAGAAGTTGGAGAGAGAGGGCTCCATCCAAGAAATCAGCCATTGGAACTAGGCTGAGAAGAAGGATTCAGATATATTCTGGATCTTAAGAAGTAGAGGTCAAGGATCAACTGCAGAAGGAATCAATCTTATTCAGTTCTACTTTCAAGAAGCTTTAAAGAAAGCTAAGTCAGATTGAATCCAGCTGAGTTCTTCCAAGAACTAATCAAGAAACTCTCAACTCCCCTCTCTTGTTTCTGAGTTGCTGAGTTATTAATTGTATAAACATTTTTATCTTGTAGGATCCTTTGGATCTGAGTGAATTGTAAGCCTGTACTTATAAAGGCTGAGGGTAGGGCTTGAGAGCTTGAGTGTAGGAGATTGAAATCTCTGAGTGTAGGCCTTTTGTGGCTGAGTGTAGGCCTTGTTAGCTGAGTGTAGGCCTTTGTGGCTGAGTGTAGGCTTTGTGGAAAAGCTAAGCTGTAGGGCCTTGGTCCTGAGGTGTAGGAACCAGTTTGGGTTCTGAGACAGTGGAGAAGTTTGGCCGAATCTAGTACACTGCTAGATAGGCGAAGGGGGAAAGTGGATGTACCGAAAGCTTGGGGAACCACTATAAAATTCTGTGTCTGCTGTGATTGTGCTGTGATTGTGAATGCTTGTGTGATTGCTGTGCAAAAGTAGTATAGATTCTGTGATATAACTGATTGCTGCCATTAAAGTCTTAAAAAGAATTAGGTCACCTATTCACCCCCCTCTAGGTGTTTAGGTACTATATCTTTCAGGGAGGACATAGGCCGGCGTGCAAGGGGGGAGCTGATCTCAGTCGTTAGTGCAGAGGCTCGGTCTTACAATAGCGCTTAAAGTCCCGCGGCACCGTCCCATCGTCCGAACTAGGCTATTTAAAAGGAACGGGTTGGACGTTTGGCTTCCGGAGTCGATCGCGAGGCTAACCCTTGAAGCCCTCAGAAGCTCGAGGCGAATTGATAATAAAGAGAAAACTTGACCGCTACTGAATTACAAGGGAGAGATAACATATTACCGTTAGGGAGGGAACCCTTTCAGGTCACCCCGGCTCATAATACCTCTCAGCTGCTCTCTTACTTGATCTTGAAGATAATAACCTCCAGGTTTCTCGTTGATGTAATAAGTGGGGATACACGGGTTTTCATAGGTAGAAGCGCTTCAAATAGGTGCAAATCTTACTCCAAATGCTATGGGATTCAAACAACAGTTATGGGAGGGGACAACTTTGAGTATGAGGACCTTACACACAAAGTATCAACGCATGACCCTGGTTGTCACCTGGTTCCACTTCTATAGCCATGACGCTCGTCAGAGTTCTTCTGTGATGGTCACACTCCACGCTCACCGCACCAAAATATTGAAACCGAAAATCGGTCTCCTGTGGAGTTCGACCCTTGGGGAAGGGGTGACCGCGCACCTACTACCCTCAAGCGAGCAATCTAGGCACAAGACTAGAAACACAAGGGACAGACACAAGGTCTCAGTGTGGAGGACCCGCCGCATACCCGAAAGACTAACAAACTCTTCCCCTCCCAAGCCAAGGGCTGAGCTAAGGCACCTTCGGAGGGCTCTCTTGGCCAACCAGAACATCTGAGGAGGATCTCAAGATCCACTCCTTAACTAGAGGTGCCACCTCGGGTATATGTAAAATGTTCCCCGCCCGCCTTACTATTGGCACAAAACTACCCAGCAGCCCTACTCTACGCAGCCCCAATTGGGCCGCTAACAACGGAACTCCGCTACTCTGAAAGGATGACAACAGGCCATTAGGGGCTTCCCGACATCTATACCTCGGGGCCCACACGGGGGGAGCGGTTCATGAACACACCGCTCGCCCAAGACAGGAGTAAACTATATTCACAGAGCATCACAGATATGAAAAAATATTACAGGAATATAAATTCCATACTCAGCACGCAGGCCGGCAATAAAACAAAAAAGGCCTTCGAGGGCCGGCATGAGCTCGGGCTTAATCCCGCTATTCCCTGCCTGGTACTGCAACACATGTACGCCAACGTCTCGACGAGCGGCGACCAACTAGTCATCGGTCGGCTAACATAAGCGGGCCAAACATATTGCGCATACCCCTTCTTTTGTGGTTGTGGTGCGCATTCCCTACAAGCGGCTAATAAACAACTTCCTCGGAGTCTTCTCCGGGAACCCCAGAACATCACCAATCCGGCTCACACGTCTGGATGGGCTTCACACAGCATGCCTAAACCCGTACTCACGCTTCCGGGTACTAATGCAACTAACTGCGGGGACGTACACGTCAACCCGTCGGGAAGCTCCCTTCCCCCCACCCATTGGTGGAGAGGGGCTTCCGTGCAAATATGTAAACTGATGGATTCACCTGCCCAAGTTGAAACATCGTTACCCTTGTCGCGTGCTTGGTGGCGGGGCCGGGAGAGGAGCTCCGGGTTGATCCTACTGCATGCGGCCGCGTCGGTGGTCGATCTCCACTCCAGGCCGAGCCTTGCTCCAGGCCGGGCCTCGCTCCAGGCCGGGCCTCGCTCCAGGCCGGGCCTCGCTCCAGGCCGGGCCTCGCTCCAGGCCGGGCCTCGCTCCAGGCCGGGCCTCGCTCCAGGCCGGGCCTCGCTCCAGCCTCGCCGGGCCTCGCTCCAGGCCGAGCTTGCCGCCGGGAGAAGGGGAGGTCGAGGTGTGCTGCTCCAGGTCGGGAAAAATAGTGGATCGGCCGGGGTGCTCCAGGCGGCTGGAAAAAGAGGGAGATCGGGATGTGCTGCTCCAGGCGGCCGGAGAGAGAAAGAGAGAGAGGGAGAACACCTGGGGCTCTGCTGCTGGCCGATAGAGAGAGGGAGGGGGCGGGGCTCTATTGTTGGCCGAAAGAGAGAGAGAGGGAGGAGACGGGGCTCTGCTGCTTTGCCGGCGACGGGAGAGAGCGGGGAAGGAGGCCATGCCCTAGCCTGGGCGGTGGCCGGAGAGAGAATGGGGGCGGGCGGCGGTCGAGCCTTACTTTGCCGGCGACGGGAGAGAGAGATGGGAAGGGGCGCCCGTGCCCTAGCCTCGCCGACGACGGGAGAGAGGGAGTGAGGAAGGGGCGGCCGTGCCCTAGCCTTGCCGGCGACGGGAGAGAGGGGGAAGGGGCGGGTTTTTCTCCTTGGCCTAGCCCTAGCAGGGGGGATCCGGGATCCCGATCAGTGCCTTTTTCTTCTTTTCCCCTTTTCATCCTGTGTCCCGCTACCTCCCCATGCTTCTATTTTTCTTTCTCCCCCTTGATGTTTTACCCGAGCCCCACACTCCTTGCTTCCTCTTCTTCTCCCCCCTATTATCTCTCTTTCCCTATATATATATGATATATAATATATATACATATATTATATAATTAAACTTATATATATATTAGGATATTTATATGTATAATATTAATACATTATAACATTAATATATTTAAAAAGCCTATACACATAAAATCTCCGCACGCGCGCACGAGCACCCGCACGTCCTCGAACGGGGTCGCACCAACTCGTCGCCCATAACACGCCCCCAGGCTGATATTTGGGGAGGGTCCCACTCGGCCGGCTACGGGGTTGTACACCCGCTCTCACACCACAAGAAGAGCTCGTCTCGGCGCGAGTGGGAGAAGATGCCCCGGGAAGAAGGCCAGGGAAGGAGGTGATGGTGGAAGGGAGCGAGAGAGATATGGCGGGAAGGGAGTTGTTCCCAAGCCAGGGGAGTACCATCTCGCCAGGGGAGGTCGTCGTGCGAGTAGGGGTGGTGAGACCGGCAGTGAGAGGGTCGCTTTTTTGTGAGTTGATCCTGTCAGCTCCCGTCCCAGAAGGGTTCCGGGAACCAGAGATGAACTATTATGTGGGGAAGGATGATCCCCTCCATCACTTGCAATGGTTCGAGGATGCGGTTTCGATCAGGCCCATGACAGACGCGTTTAAATGCCGTCTTTTTGCCATCACTCTAAAAGACAAAGCTAGAGACTGGTTTCACCAACTCCCGACATGCTCGATATACTGCTTCGAGGACCTAAGCAGGAGCTTCCAGTTACGGTTCTCAACTTCGAATAAGAGAAAGAAGAATCCGGAGTCAATCTTTTTGATTAAGCAGAGGGCAGATGAATCTCTAGCTCAGTACGTGGATAGGTTCCAAGAGGAGATCTTGGATATACATGAGGTACCCAAATCAGGGTACGGGGGGATCCAAAGGCTGCAAGGGAATGCGACGTGACGGTAGTGAACACCGTCTCTTGGCAGGGAGATGCTGAAGAGATGGAGAATATGATGGAGCAATTGCAACAGGAACTGGGGGGCGAAGTAGAAGAAAGGGAGGAAGAAGATGCTGGAGGAGAGGGAGAAGTGGTAATGGTTGGGAGCATTGCGGGGGAGCCAGAAATGGCGGGAGAGAAGCACGGAGAGATGGGGATAGTAGAAAAGAGGGAGGGAGAAGACGTTGGTGGAGAGGGAGAAGTAATGATGGTTGGTGGCATTGCGGGGGAGCTAGAAATGACTAGAAAGGAGAAGAGAGAGATGGAGGCGGAAGAGGAAGGGGAGCCAAAAGAAGATGAAAGGAGGAAAGAGAAGAGGAAGATGGAGGAAGCGGGATGGTCGCCCAGGAGGGGGGCCCGACTGGAAAAAAGAAGAGTCTCGCTGTAGGAAGGAGAGGGCGTAAGCAAATGGGAGATGTAAAAACTTGGGGAAAAAATGGTGATGGTTGTCGCGGAAGACGAAGTCAGAGAACAGGACGCGCTGGAAGAGCAAGAAGGAGAGTAAGAGCCATCAAGGCTGAAGGTGGTCGTGGAGGTACTCGAGGTAGAGATCCACACCAAGGAAGGGAGAAAGGAGAAGGTAAAGATCAACGACGAACTCAGACCGGAATATTGAGAGAAGATCAAGGCCTGCATGCAAAAATTATTGATGTCTTTGCGTGCAGCGCCGCAGACATGCCCGTGATCGATGCGGACGTCGCTTGTCACCGCCTCAATCTCGATCCCAACACCCGTCTCATACAACAGAAGAAGAGGGCCATCGCCTCCAAGATGGTCGGGCTTATTAGAGAGGAGGTAGAGAAGTTACTTAAGGCGGGGTTTGTGTCCGCCTGTAAGTATCCGGGGTGGGTAAGTAATGTTGTAATGGTTAAAAAGGGGGTGGGTAGATGGAGAATGTGTGTGGATTTCTCTCTTTTAAATAAAGCGTGCCCTAAGGATTGTTACCCGCTGCCCCGAATCGACGTGCCGGTTGACTCAGCCGTCGGTTTTTCTTTTATGAGTTTCTTGGATGTGTTTTCTGGATATCACCAAATACACATGCATCCTCCGGACGTTAAGGACGTCACCTTCGTCACGGAGGATGGGTGCTTCTGTTTTAATATGATTCCATTCGGGTTGAAAAATGTGGGGGCAACCTACCAAAGAATGATGGATCGGATCTTCCGAAAACAGAAAGGGAGGAACCTCGAGGTGTACGTGGATGACTTGATGGTCAAAAGCAATGACCTCGAAGCTCATGTCCTAGATCTTGAGGAGACCTTTGAGACCCTGAGGAAATATAAAATGAGACTCAACCCCCGGAAATGTGTATTTGGAGCCAATAGGGGAAAGTTCCTAGGACATCTTCTCACTCCATCTGGAGTGGAGCCCAATCCTGAGAAAGTAAAAGCAATCCTAGAGTTGGAGTCCCCTAGAAATGCCAAGGAGGTTCAGCGTCTCACCGGCAAGTTGGTCGGGCTAAGCAGGTTTCTCTCTCGAGCCGGAGAGAGATGCTCGCCTTTATTTCGGACACTGCAGGGAGGCAAGAAGTTTGAATGGACCCCAGAATATGAGAAGGCTTTCCAGGCTCTAAAGCAACAGCTCACCCAGATGCCTTTACTCCAGGGTCCAAAGGAAGGAGAGGTCTTGTTTTTATACTTAGGGGTAGGGACTGGGGCTGTGAGCTCGGTTCTTGTGCGAGAAGAAGGGAAGAAGCAATTTCCGATCTACTACGTGAGAAGGGTCTTAAAGAAAGCGAAGCTCGGGTATCCCATCCTTGAAAAGTTAGTGTTTGCCCTCATCGTCTCGACACGAAAGCTCAGACCGTATTTTAAGGCTCATTCTATTCAAGTGGTAACGGATCACCGCCTCCGTCGCAACTTGGAAGGGGTAGAACACTCCGGGAGGCTGGCCAAGTGGTCAATAGAGCTCAGTAAATTCGACATCGCTTTCATTCTTCGGCTCGCCATTAAGGCACAAGCGGTGACCGATTTCCTGGTGGACTACGTATTTGAGTTCCAAGATACTGAAGCGTCCCCTCGAGCATCCTGGAAGATGTTGGTAGATGAAGCATTGGGAAGAAATTTCTTCGGAGGGGGAATGGTCTTGATAAGTCCAGAGGGGACCAGGATTGAATAGGCCTTGAAGATCCATTTCACGATCACCAACAACCAAGCGGAATATGAGGCGATCATCGCAGGACTTAGGTTAGCCCGGGAGTTGGTTATACAAGACATTGAGGCCTCGACAGACTCCATGGTGGTGGCAGGCCAGATCAAAGGGGAGTTCGAGGCAAGGGAGCCCACCCTCCAGTTGTACCTAGAGAAGGTCAAGGGCATCATCAGGCAGTTCCGAAGCTTTTCAATCTGGCACGTCCCGAGAGGGGAGAGCACTCAGGCTGACCAACTCGCCAATTATGTACCTCGAGTTGGAGGAATTAATGATGGAGCTCTTCAGGCCGTCTATAGAAGAAGGGGAGCTCATGGAGATATGCCAGCATAGGTCTTGGATGGACCCCTTCGTCGCCTTTTTGGCTTCAGGGCAGCTACCCGCGAAAGAACTCGACAAGAAGCATACCAGATACAAATCGGCGTACTACCTGCTGAAAGATGGAGTTTTATACCGCAAGACGTTGTCGGGTTTACTGGCCCGATGTGTGTCAGAGGAAGAGGTTCCAAAGGTTCTGCAAGAGATTCACTCAAGAGAATGCGGGAGTCACTCGGGGAGCCGAACGTTAGAGGGGAGGGTGCTGAGACAGGGGTACTTCTGGCCTACCCTCAGGAAAGACGCGGAGGAGTTCGCTAAAAGGTGTCAAAAATGCTAGGAGTTCGCCCCCCTCCAGCTCCTTCCGGCCCAGAGGTTGCGGACAATCACAGCTCCCTGGCCTTTCGCTATATGGGGGCTAGATCTGGTGGGTCCTTTTCCCCAAGCGAGTGGCCAAAGGAAATATCTGCTAGTCATGGTGGACTATTTTTCAAAATGGATGGAGGTGAAGGCGCTGGCTAAGGTGACATCGCAGCTGGTCAAGAATTTCGTATGGGGAGAGATCATCTGCCGGCATGGGTTACCTCTAGCCATTGTAACGGATAATGGACCACAATTTGCAAGTGGGGAGTTCGTTGACTTCTGCATCCGTTTGGGAATAGATCTCCGCTTTGCCTCTGTTCATCATCCACAAAGTAATGGGCAGGTGGAAGCAGCCAACAAGATCATTGTCAATCTTTTGAGAAAAAAAGTGAAAAATTTGAGGGGAGGCTGGGTTCAGCAGCTCCCTTCAGTCCTCTGGGCCTTGAGAACCACACCAAACAACGCCACGGGAGAGACCCCGTTTAAGCTCTCTTATGGCTCGGAGGCTGTCATACCTATCGAGTTTGAATTCACATCACCAAGAGTAGCTGTTGCAAGAGAAGGGGACGAAGGATGGAGAGCGGAGAACGAGGAATAACAGAGACTCTATCTAGATCTCGTGGAAGAGCTCAGGGATTTGGCGATGGTTCGGTAGGAGGAGGTCAAGCGCCGGATGGCAAGGTACTTCGACAAGCATATAAGGATCAGACAGTTCGAGAAGGGGGATTTGGTCCTAAAAAAGGTAGATGAAGCAGGTAGAGGGGCCTCCATAGGGAAGCTCCATCCCAATTAGGAGGGTACTTTTGTAGTAAAAGAGGTCTTGAAGTCGGGAGGGTACGACCTCCAGGATGTGGACGGGGTACCCCTCGATCGTGCCTAAAGTGGTGATGATTTAAAGAGATTTTACACATAACACTTCATGTTCATGACATTTTTTATTGTTATACAATACTTGCAATTTTGATGTGCTCTTTTGATGTGATGAGAGTATAGGTATCCTTTTTCATGGCATCAAAGGTGAGATGTAAGTGAGGAGACCCCGAGCAGACCCGCTGACCAGACCCTCATCTAGCTGGCAGGGCTGTAGGCTCACTCGGTGGTTGGAGATGGTTTGGAAAGGATACCCCGATCAGACCCGCTGACCAGGCTCTCATCTAGCTGGCAACGCTGTAGGTTCACTCGGTGGTTGGAGATGGTTTGGAGAGGAGACCCCGAGCATACCTGCTGACCAGACTCTCATCTAGCTGGCAGGGTTGTAGGCTCAATCGGTGGTTGGAGATGGTTTGGAGAGGAGACCCCGAGCAGACCCGCTGACCAGGCTCTCATTTAGCTGGCAGGGTTGTAGGCTCACTGGGTGGTTGTAGATGGTTTGGAGGGGAGACCCCGAGCAGACCCGCTGACCAGGCTCTCATCTAGCTGGCAGGGTTGTAGGCTCACTCGATGGTTGGAGATGGTTAGGAGAGGGGACCCCGAGCAGACCCGCTGACCAGGCTCCCATCTAGCTGGCAGGGTTGTAGGCTAACTCGATGGTTGGAGATGGTTTGGAGAGGAGACCCCAAGCAGACTCGCTGACCAGGCTCTCAACTAGCTGGCAGGGCTGTAGGCTCACTCGGTGGTTGGAGATGGTTTGGAGAGGAGACCCCGAGCAGACCCGCTGACCAGGCTCTCATCTAGCTGGCAGGGCTGTAGGCTCACTCTGTCATTGGAGATGGTTTGGAGAGGAGACCCCAAGCAGACCCGCTGACCAGGCTCCCATCTAGCTGGCAGGGCTGTAGGCTCACTCGGTGGTTGGAGATGGTTTGGAGAGGAGACCCCGAGCAGACCCGCTGACCAGGCTCTCATCTAGCTGACATGGCTGTAGGCTCACTCGGTGGTTGCAGATGGTTTGGAGAGGAGACCCCGAGCAGTCCCGCTGACCAGGCTCTCATCTTGCTGGCAGGGTTGTAGGCTCACTCGGTGGTTGGAGATGGTTTGGAGAGGAGACCCTGAGCAGACCCGCTGACCAGGCTCTCATCTAGCTGGCAGGGCTGTAGGCTCACTCGGTGGTTGGAGATGGTTTAGAGAGGAGACCCCGAGCAGACCCTCTGACCAGGCTCTCATCTAGCTGGCAGGGCTGTAGGCTCACTCGGTGGTTGGAGATGGTTTGGAGAGGAGACCCCGAGCAGACCCGCTGACCAGGCTCTCATCTAGCTGGCAGGGCTGTAGGCTCACTCGGTGGTTGGAGATGGTTTGGAGAGGAGACCCCGAGCAGACCCGCTGACCAACCTCTCATCTAGCTGGCAGGGTTGTAGGATCACTCGGTGGTTGGAGATGGTTTGGAGAGGAGACCCCGAGCAGACCCGCTGACCAAGCTCCCATCTAGCTGGCAGGGCTGTAGGCTCATTTGGTGGTTGTAGATGGTTTGGAGAGGAGACCCCGAGCAGATCCGCTGACCAGGCTCCCATCTAGCTGGCAGGGCTGTAGGCTCACTCGGTGGTTGGAGATGGTTTGGAGAGGAGACCTCGAGCAGACCCGCTGACCAGACTCTCATCTAGCTGGTAGGGTTGCAGACTCACTCGGTGGTTGGAGATGGTTTGGAGAGGAGACCCCGAGCAGACCTGCTGACCAGGCTCTCATCTAGCTGGCAGGGTTGCAGGCTCACTCGGTGGTTGGAGATGGTTCGGAGAGGAGACCCCGAGCAAACCCGCTGACCAGGCTCTCATCTAGCTGGCAGGGCTACATGCTCACTCGGTGGTTAGAGATGGTTTGGAGAGGAGACCCCGAGCAGACCTTCTGACAAGGCTATCATCTAGCTGGCATGGTTGTAGGCTCACTCGGTGGTTGGAGATGGTTTGGAGAGGAGACCCCGAGCAAACCCGCTGACCAGGCTCTCATCTAGCTGGCAGGGCTGTAGGCTCACTCGGTGGTTGAAGATGGTTTGGAGAGGAGACCCCGAGCAGACCCGCTGACCAGGCTTTCATCTAGCTGGCAGGGCTGTAGGCTCACTCGGTGGTTGGAGATGGTTTAGAGAGGAGACCCCGAGCAGACCTGCTGACCAGGCTCTCATCTAGCTGGCAGGGCTGTAGTGTAACGCCCCGGTTTTTTGGCAAACGTGTAATTTTTGTTTGGCGTTACGTTGGCATATTTTTGGCCTTTGCCGTTGGTAGAGCGTGATCTTCGTTCGTTTTGCCTTTTAGTGGCTGGTTTGGTATCCTGTTTGCAAGATTCCCTAGCAAGCCGGAGTCCGTTTTGGTGACTCGGTGGTGCCTCTTCGGGAATGCTTGTGTTTTGGCTTCGGGCAAGGTTAGCCCAAGTTTGTTTGTCGGATACTAATTTAGACTTCACCACTAGATTCGTAGCGTGGGTATTTCGCTACGGTGTGAATTTCGTTACATTCCGAAGTTGTTTGCTCGAGCCGGATCGTTTTACTCGGAAATAGCACGGTTAAGAAGTTGTAACTTATGAATACGAGGTTATAACATATTGGTTGCTGGTTTCCTCCCTAGGTGCAAATTTATGGTTGAAATTTATTGTAGCAGAGGAGAGTTGTAACATTTCAAATCTAGAACTTTTCAAAATTTGAGTGACACGACCTGGGACACGGGCGTGTCACAGGGCGTGTCTGGCTCGGGTTGAGCTGATGGCCGCGTGGTCGACGAAGTTTTGGGGGTGGTACGCCCGATGTCATGGGCGTGACAGTGGGGCGTGTCGAGAGGTCGACGAATTGAGGTTTCAACGACTTGAGTTCGACGATCGTCGAGAGAAGGGGTACACGGCCTGTGACACGGGAGTGTCACAGGGCATGTCCCGTTGGGTCGACGAACTTCGCTCGACGAAGTTCGCTCGACGAATGTCGAGTGTCGAGGAGAAGGGGTACACGGCCTGTGACACGGACGTGTCACAGGGCGTGTCCCCCTGGGTCAACGAAGTTCGCTCGACGAATGTCGAGTGTCGAGTAAAGGGGCGACACACCCTGAGTCACGGGCGTGACCGGGCCAACACGAGCGTGTATTCTGGCGGTGTTCAGTCTGGATAAGCCCGAATGGTCGGTTTGTGTGCCGCTTACGGTACACGCCCTGTGACACGGGCGTGTCACAGGGCGTGTCAGGGCCGAATTGTGAAATTTCAGAAAATTTGTCGCCGTTCAATTTCTTTATTGTTTTGATTTAAGGGACCAGACTTCTTCCCTGGGTAATAAGGCCGAGAATGAGTCTTTCTCCTTTTTTTCATTATTCTTTTTCTTCTCATTCCCCATTTCCAATAAAGAAGAGAGAGAGAGAGAGAGAGAGAGAGAGAGAGAGAGATCAAGGGAAGGAAAGGAAGGAGGAACCAGCTGTTCTCGCCTATATTTTCCCCTTAGGTAACGTTTCTTTGCTCTTAGGCTATTGCAGAAAGTATGGGCTGTCGAATTCTTAGTTTTCCCCTATTTTGTTCACCCCAGGTTTTGCGGTTTTATGGATAACCTTGCCTAGCTGTGCTAAAGCTGAGATAGCGGTTGTTGTGCCTTGAAGGTTGAGGCAAGTGGTGCTCTTTGCCCTTGCCAAGTTTTCCTTTACTTTCATCTCTTATGGCTAGTTGTGTAGTATATTTTCTATAGAAGTTAGGGTTGCTGCTTTTGTGTCCAAACCATGGCTGGAGGTAGAAATAAGAATGTAGGAAATTGTTTGTTGTATAGAAAACGTTGTGTGCTTGCTTAGGACGGAATTTCGGGTTTTGTGGTTAACTCTTTTGATGTTAAGATGGGGTATCTCGGCTTGTTCTGACGGCCGAGTCGTGAATTATTGCAGGTGGTTTTGTTTGATGGCTCTGTGAGGGGTGGTGTGGTGTAAAGCCTTGGTGGCCAGCATTTTGGCCCCGATATGGGCTGGTTGTTTTATGGTGTAGAGAGCACCATTTTGGCCCCGATATGGGCTGGTTGTTTTATGGTGTAGAGAGCACCTTTTGGCTTCGATATGGACTGTTTTTTTGGTGTGTTGCACCTTAGGGCTGCCACCATTGAACCCTTGAGTAATGGCTTTACCACTGCTAATAATTCACAAGTTAGGATTATTCGTTCCTTTGTTGTTTTGGCATATGCTTGCCTTATTGCTCCTGCAGATTTTAGCAGGATATGTTGACTATCTCTCGCGCACTTGGTGCATCTTGATTCTGCCTTGGAAAGTGTGTTACCTTTGTTTCCTTTTGCTCATTTCATGGCATTGGTTGTAGGGTTGGTAAGCCCTCGTTTCTTACTTATGGATCTAATGTTCCATTTTTTCCTTTCCTTATATACTTGCTGAGGTATTCTTTCTTTGAATGCCTCAGGTTCAGGTGATAGCCGATTGAGCGGCTAGTGTTCTTTTTGGTGGAGCTTGCTTGTGGCCTCCGGGGTAGCTGAGGTTGCTGTTCCTCGTTTTGGCGAGGTAGTTTTCTTCTTTCTGTACAGACATACACACTCACCAGTGGGTTCGTGTCAGGTTGTTGACGCCCACTGGTGGCTTACTTTTAGTAATTTAATATGAACTGAGTACTACTAGTTTTGCCTTTTTGGCGGTTGTTTACTTGCTTCTGAGAATGTTTTATGCTAGGTTGCATGTTAGGTATTTTTAAAACCTAAAAGTATTACTATATGTAACTCATGCATGTCATGATTTTACAACTAAAGTACTACTTTCCAAGTACGTAAAGGGCTATTTTTCTTATACTATGATAAATCTAAGTCCTATATTTCATGTAGGATGCCAAATTAACTTAACCAAAGTATTTTCCGCTGCGTATAAATATATATTTTTACTTGTGGACTAGCTGATCCACTGTGCCGAGGGATACGACCATCAAACTTCACTGGTTTTCTTTCGTATAAATTATGATTTTATTCCAAGAACTAGAGTATGAGTTTTGCCTGAGCGCGTGCAGTTATCCCCTACACGGCGTGACATCATAACACATATTTTCTCTTGCTCTGATATGATTTAAATGTTTGAGAAAATGCGGGTTGTGACAGTTGGTATCCGAGGGAGGTTTGCTTGACAATTGGTCGGGCAACCTTTCCTTGGGTAGTGTTAGCTATTTTGTGGCATACCATACACACACCGAGGTGTCATCCGTACGTCTTGGCTGAAGCACGAGCACTACACTCATAATCATACAAGAAGTATACAGGGCATATTATGTAGTATGAGATGCATAATATGTGTTCGTATATGGATCCACCATAGGGGCAACATGTGAGGGTTATGTAGTATGAGATGCATAACCTCACCACATGGCTGCGACTAGCACGTTTTCTTTTTCGTTGCATGCAAATGTTATGTAGTATGGGATGCATAACATTTTCATGTGTACACCACCCATGGCATGCATTAAGGCCTTTTTAGAATGCATAGCACAACATGCATAACATAACATTGCATAAGCACAACATGCCAAGCTAAATATTTACATGATGACACATGTACACACATGGTTTTGAGTCAAAAAGGAATATAAATTCATGCATTCATGGTCTAGGCATATGAGTAGTATGATGAGGGTGACTCATCGTAGGTGAGGCATAACATCATTATTGAAAACTCCCAGAGCAAGTTAGTAGTTGAAGTTCATATATAAGTATATGTGTCTGTACCAGGTCATTTTGTGCTAGCAGTTGAGCTAGGTCTTGATTCGTGCTAATTTCATTATGGGATGTCGAAGCGTCCTGTGATGAGGCAGACTCCCCAGTCTGAGGGCGAGTCTTCGGGTGCCCAGAACAATGCAATGATGGAGAGCCTGCGACATAGTAATGAGGCCTTAGCAAGGCAGATGGTGGATGTGCAGTCCCAGATCCAGTCTATGGTTTCCGTGGTGTCTGGGCTTGCTCCGAGGGTGCAGAACACTGCTATGGGTTCAGCGGTTCCGGCCCCTTCTGCTCCTCTGGTGCCTCCCGTAGTGGTTCCACCTGAGATGACATTTATCTCCCAGTTTCAGCGACTTGGACCACGTACTTATGATGAAAAAGCGGATTTCATGGTGTTGGATGATTGGTTGATAGCCATTGAGGAGATGTTTACCTACTCTGGCGTCACTGATGATCAGAGAGTGATGATCGCTGCATATCAGCTAAAGGTGTTAACAAAGAGTTGGTGGTTGCGAGAAAAGGAGAGCTTGATGGAAGGATGCTCTTGGGAGTCTTTTAAGGGGATGCTCCTAAGGAAGTTTCTACCCTCGGTCGAGCTGGACCGTTTAATGAACGAGTTCTTACATTTTAAGTAGAGGCAGCTCACAGTTAGTGAGTATGAGATTGAGTTCAGCAAACTGAGTCGGTTTGCCCCCGGCATGGTAACGTCTGAGGCGGATCGAGTTAAGCATTTTCTTGGTGGCCTAAGAAATGATGTGCAGCAGTTAGTAAGTGCATATGGAGCAGCAAGCTATGCTGCCATAGTGGAAGCTGCTTTGAGAGTTGAGACAATTGAAAATGCGAAGCAAAGAGGGCAGTGGATGAGGAAAGATAAGAGGAAGCAAGTGGAAGGGAAGAGCCCTCAGGTGCCTGATGTTGCTTCAAGGAAGAAGAGCAAAGACGTTTGTAGCTTCTATGGCCGGTCAGGCCACCCCTTCGAGAGATGTTTCAAGAGGTTAGGAATTCAGAAGAAGGAGCAGGTTCATGCAATTCAGGGTGTTCCTAAGAGGGACTTGGAGTGTACGTTGTGCATGAGGAAGAGGCATGATGTTGTCCGTTGTTGGTCAAATAAAGTTTGTTATCAGTGTGGACAAAAGGGGCACATCAAGACTCAGTGCCCGCAGTTTCAACCTGTGTTTCAACCAGTGCCACTCCAGGCATTGCCACTGCCTCAACGATTGGACAAAGGCAAAGGAAAGCTGAACGTGATTTCTTCTGAGGACGCTCAGACCTCAACTCAGGTTGTATCAGGTTCGACTTTCTCCCTAGTTCTAATGGTTTAGTTCGTAATTATAGCTTTATCAATTGTTTTCTTAGATACATGTGCACCTTTCTAGGAAAATTTAAGGTCAAGAACCGTTGGGCGCGTGTTCTTTTCGACTCTGGCGCTACCCACTCATTTGTGGTTAGGGCCTTCGTGGACCGGTACTGTTTGGAACCAGATCGAGTGGGGGATACCTTTTGCGTCAAGTTCCCTTCTGGTGATTCTGTGGTGTCAGACTGGGGCATTTTGGCTTGCCCGATTGTGTTGGGGGATTTCTTAGCTAAGGCAGATCTGAAGGTAATTGACTTGAAAGACTTTGATGTTATCTTAGGCATGGACTGGTTGTCGAGGTATGATGCTGTGATCCAGTGCAAGGGTAAGTGCTTGGACTTCAGAAAGGACAACGTCAGCCTGGGAGTGTTTATGGTGATTTGCGCAAGGATTCTCTAGTTATTTTTGTGGTATGTGCTCGGACGTTGCTCGGTTCCGGCTATTTTGCTTGTTTGGTCTCAGTTTTGGAGACCGTTGGTAGTTTGCCGCGTTTAGAAGAGATTCCTGTTGTGCGCGAGTTTTCAGATGTTTTTCCTAATGATCTTCCTTGTCTTCCGCCTGATAGAGATGTTGAGTTTGTAATAGATTTGGAGCCGGGTATGCGTCCTATTGCAAAGGCGCCATACCGGATGGCCCCGCGAGAGATGGCAGAGTTGCGTATCCAGCTGGATGAGTTGTTAGAAAAGGGTTTTATCAGACCAAGTTCGTCGCCTTGGGGTGCACCTGTTCTGTTCGTTAAAAATAAAGATGGGTCGATGCGGCTTTGCATTGATTATCGAGAACTAAATAAAGTCACTATTAAGAACAAGTATCCCCTACCAAGGATTGACGATTTGTTTGACCAGCTGCGTGGTAGCTCGGTATTCTCTAAGATTGATCTTCGTTCTGGTTATCATCAGCTTAAGGTCCGTGAGTCAGATATTCCACGGACTGCTTTTCGATCAAGGCATGTGCATTTTGAATTCTTAGTAATGTCGTTTGATTTGACCAACGCGCCCTCAGTCTTTATGGATATGATGAACCGAGTGTTCAAAGAATTTTTGGATAAGTTTGTAGTTGTGTTTATTGACGATGTTCTCGTCTATTCCCGCAATGCTGAGGAGCATGATCAGCATCTGCGTTTGGTTTTATCTGCTTTGAGGGACCATAGGTTGTTCGCCAAATTGAGTAAGTGCGACTTTTAGTTGCCTCAAGTTTCGTTTCTAGGCCATGTGATCAACAAGCATGGGATTTCAGTTGATCCAGAGAAGATAGTTGCAGTAATGGAGTGGAGAAGACCGGACACACCCAAGGAGATTAAGAGCTTCTTGGGGTTGGCTGGCTATTACAGAAGATTTGTGGAAGGTTTCTCTACTTTGGCTGCACCTTTGACTCAATTAACCCAGAATAATGTGGCTTTTAATTGGAATGATAAGTGTTAGGAAACATTCCTTGAACTCAAGAACAGACTTTGTACTGCTCCTATTTTGACTCTACCTACGGAGGGCTTGGGTTATGTTGTTTTTGTGGATGCATCGCATGTTGGACTTGGACGCGTGTTGATGCAAGATGGAAAAGTGATTGCCAATGGGTCCAGGCAACTGAAGACTCATGAGAAGAACTACCCTACGCATGACTTGGAATTTGCAGCTGTTATATTTGCGCTGAAATTGTGGAGACATCTACTTTATGGCGCGCAATGCAAGATTTTTACTGATCATAAGAGTTTAAAGTATGTCTTCACCCAGAAGGAATTGAATTTACGCCAGTGGCGATGATTGGAGTATGTTGCCGACTACGATGTTGAAATTCAGTACCATCCGTGCAAGGCTAATGTGGTGGCCGACGCCCTAAGTCGGAAGAAGGGAAAGATTTTTAATCTCTCCGTCGATCGATTAGTGGAAGAATTCTTATTGATGGATATTACTGTAGGGTGCTGTGACTTGCAGAGTAGTTTGGTGGCAGCAGAACCTTCTTGGATTGCGCTGACGCGGTTTCATCAGAAAGAGGATCCAAATTTGCTGCACTTATATCTTAGAACTGAGAAAGGGGAGTTACCGGATTTCTCAATTGATGCTGTGGGTACGTTGATGTACCGCGACAGATTTTGTGTCCCCGCTGTTATGGACATCCGAGATATGTTATGCAGAGAAGCTCATGGTTCGAGCATTGCTTACCATCCTGGAGCTACCAAGATGTATCATGATTTGAAGCAAATTGCCTGGTGGACTGGGATGAAGGGAGATATAGCCAGATTTGTGTCGGAATGCTATACTTGTAAGCGTGTCAAGGCTGATCATGGAAGACCTGGTGGCAAGTTGACACCGTTGGAAATTCCAACCTGGAAGTGGGAGAGCATTTCGATGGATTTTATTATAAGTCTATCGAGATCTCTGAGAGGATACGATTCAGTTTGGGTGATCGTGGATAGATTAACGAAGTGTGCTCACTTCATACCGTATAAGTTGAATTATACGATGAAGACGATATCAGAACTGTATGTGAATGAGGTTATTCGATTGCATGGTGTTCCAGTCAGCATCATTTCAGACCGAGACTCACGGTTTACATCTCGCTTCTGGAAGAGTTTACAAGAAGGTTTGGGTACGGATTTGAGATATTCTACCGCATACCACTCGCAGACCAATGGTCAGACAGAGCGAGTAAATCAGATAGTGGAGGATATGATCAGATGTTATATCTTAGACCACGGAGGAGCATGGGATGAATGTTTGTGGCTTATGGAGTTTGCATATAATAACAGTTATCAAGAAAGCTTTCAAATAGCTCCTTTTGAGGCATTGTATGAGAGACATTGCAGAACTCCTCTCTTTTGGACTGAGGTTGGTGAGAGATCTTTATTGGGTCCGGATGCTCTTGAAGAAATGGATGTTGCTGTGAAGCTTATTCGGGAAAAGCTTCGGATAGCTCAAGAACGTTATGAGAAGAACGCCAATCGGCGAAGATCAGATTTGGAGTTTGCTGTGGGGGACTTGGTATTCCTTAAAGTTTCCCCGATGGTTGGCATAAAGAGATTTGGTAAAGATCGGAAGCTGGACCCAAGGTTTGTGGGACCGTTCAAGATTGTTGAGCGGGTCGGTGTATCAACTTATAGGTTGGAATTGCCCGCATCTTTTCCTGGTGTTCAAAATGTTTTTCATGTAAGCTAACTCCGCAAGTATGTGCGAAACGACATGCAGGTTTTGGATTCTGTGCCTCAGTTAGAGCCAAACCTTTCTTATGTGGAGGTGACTGTCCGCATTTTGGATTCTCAGGATCGCGTGTTACGACGAAAGAAGATTCCTATGGTGAAAGTGTTATGGAGGAACCAAGACGTGGAAAGCGCGACTTGGGAATTATAGTCGGCTATGAGGGAGGCTCACCCTCATCTGTTTCCTTAAGCTTGTCTGGTATGATTTCTTCCATTTAACTCTTTGATTGTTATGTTCCTTCTTTGGTAGAAGTGTTGTGCGTAAAGTTTCGAGCCGAAACTTTCTTTTAGGGGGAGTGACTGTAACGCCCCGGTTATTTTTGGCAAATGTGTAATTTTTGTTTGGCGTTACGTTGGTATATTTTTTGCCTTTGTCGTTGGTAGAGCGTGATCTTCGCACTTTTTGCCTTTTAGTGGCTGGTTTGGTAGCCTGTTTGCAAGATTCCCTAGCAAGCCGGAGTCCGTTTTGGTGACTCCGTGGTGCCTCTTCGGGAATGCTTGTGTTTTGGCTTCGGGCAAGGTTAGCCCAAGTTTTGTTTGTCGGATACTGATTTAGACTTTTCCACTAGATTCGTAGCATGGGTATTTCGCTACGGTGTGAATTTCGTTACATTCCGAAGTAGTTTGCTCGAGCTGGATCATTTTACTTGGAAATAGCATGGTTAAGAAGTTGTAACTTATGAATATGAGATTATAACATATTGGTTGCTGGTTTCCTCCCTAGGTGCAAATTTATGGTTGAAATTTATTGTAGCAGGGGAGAGTTGTAACATTTCAAATCTGGAACTTTTCAAAATTTGAGTGACACGGCCTGGGACACGGGCGTGTCCCAGGGCATGTCTGGCTCGGGTTGAGCTGATGGTCGCGTGGTCGACGAACTTCGTTCGACGAAGTTTTCGGGGGTGTCACGCCCGGTGACACGTGTACAACCTTGGGCTCGCGAGAGGTGGTCCAGCGAGCGAGAAGGGGAGACTGGTGAGATGATAGGATGCCCACCTGCAGGAGGCGAGATGAGGGATCCTCTGAAGTGGGCGAGACCTCCTAGTGGGCGAGATCATTCTAGGAGGCGAGAGAGCCAACAGGCCGAGAGGACGGCGAGACGGACAGGGTGGTCGTCTCGCCCGCCAGTGCCTTCCCCACTCGCCATATGGGAGAAAAGATATCTTTACCCTTTTTACCCCCAAGGGGGATTTTACCTTTGTGTCCCAGGTAATTTTACATTTCTACCCCTGGAGGTCTGCGTATAGCTCTTCAGAACAGCGGAGTTTGGCTGTTGCCAGACCTAGCCCAGGGTGTTTTGGTCATTTCAGGGTATTTCAGAAGTGATATTTGTAGATCAGATTCATAGGCCTATAAATAGACCAATAAGGTGCTTGAGAGGGTTGTTGAACCTTTCCACTGTCTTCCTCACAGGAACCTAGCTCAGCATTGGCTAGGGAGGGTAAGATTTTTAGTTCTTCCGGGAAAGAGGTGGGACCTCTGAGCTGAGACCCCTCGGTCTGTTTTCAGGTCTCCGACTCTCATCAGGAGGATAGTACAGGGAGAGTACCTGTGAGCTGCATCCTGTTTCGAACTTTAGGAGGAACTAGAAAGCTGGTTCCAACATTTTTGGTGCAGTGAGCGTGGACCGCAGCCCTCAGAGAAGAACCTTGAGCAACCATATGGCAGGAGATCACGGAGAAGGAGAAGGAGGGGGGGTCGGATAACCCAGGTGGATTTGTCGGAAGAGAAGAGTTTATGGCTTCAATCAAGGGTGTTGCAGGATGGAGACCGGGTGGTCTGGCGGTTTCTCCTAGCCGGTCTGTGTGTTGGGCTGTTGCAGTTTGGTGTCCCAGCAGTCAGGAGGCTTGTCTCAGATGACTTGGACACCGAGCGGTCTAGCGGTCTCCTATGGCGACTTGCTCTCTGGGGTGCTTGTTCTCTCATCCTGGATGTGGTCGGGCGGTTAGCCGGTTTGTCTAACTGCACGGCTTGTCTGGTTTGTCATTTTGTAAAGTCGCATATACTTGTAAATTTTTAGTCCCACATTGCTTATTTGTAATCTCTCTTATCTCCTCCATTTTATAAAAGGGAGGCTATACCATTGTAATTGATACCTTTTTTTGGGATAATAAAGTTTCACTTAAACCACTTCCGGTTTGTTTTCTGTTCGTTTCTAACATTGTATCAGAGGAAACGGTCTTTTCCTCCTGATTGTGTGCGCTCTCTGATTCTCACGGCTTGATTCTTCTTTCCGCGACCTGTCTTCGCGGATTGATTCCTCCTCTGACTGTTGCCCTATTCACGCGACTTGTTTCTGCTTTCCGCGACCTGTCTTCGCGGCTTGCCTTCTCTTCTGACCGCTGTCCTGTTCGCGCGGCTTGTTTCTCCTTCTCTTCTCTAGCTGCTCTTCTTCATTGCCGCGACCTGTCCTTAAGTCGCAGCAAACTGTTCTCACCGCTCTCTTCCTCTTAGCCGCCACGACTTGTTTAGTGGTCGCCGGACCTTGTTTCCTTCTAGCCGCTCCTGCTTACTAGTCGTTGCGGCCTCTCTTTTGCCGTCCGAACTTTTTTCTCCTGCCTGCGGCCTTCCTAGCCTCGCGGCCTGCTTCTGTTTGCCCGGCTTGCGACTTGTTGTTGTCGTCGCTGCTTCCTGTTCTCTCATTGTCTCTCTTCAATGGATTCCACCTCCAAGCTGTCCGCCTTGGTGGTCACCTCTTCTGGTAGTGCCCACGCTGTTACTCGTGGATGATGGTTGATCGACTCTGGTGCTACAAATCATATGACAGACAATCCTCAGTTTTTCTCTCATCTAGAAACACATGATCGGTTGCCCCCAGTCATCGTTGATGATGGCTCTCCCTCCCCGGTCAATGGGACGGGCATGGTTCAAGTCACTCCCTCCCTGTGCCTGGCAGATACCCTCTATGTGCCCCAGTTTCTTTGCAATTTATTATCGGTTACTTCTTTATGCAAGCAACTACGGTACTCCGTCACATTCACTCCTACTTCTTGTTCTTTTCAGGATCCGAACTCCCAACAGACGATTGCTACTGGGACTGAGAGCGGCGACCTCTACTTCCTTGACAACGTCTCTGCTCTATCCGCCTTCTCCTCCTCCTCTATAGATCTTCTCCAATGGCATCTTCTCCTTGGTCATGCTCCTCCCCGGCTTCTTCGCCAGCTTCTACCCCACCTCCCTCCACATCATCCTCCTCTTAATTGTGGCGCATGTCAACTTGGCAAGCATCATCGCTCCTCCTTTCCTCCAAAGCAAGATCGTGGTTCTACCCGTCCATTTGATCTTGTTCACTCCGACATCTGGGGTCCTGCTCCTACCCTTACTGTTGGTCGAGGTAGTTCCTATTTTGTTACTTTCATTGATGACTTTTTTCGCTCTACTTGGGTATATCTCTTACGCGACCGCTCTGAACTTTTTGATGTATTGACATTCTTTTACCATTCCATTCAAACTCAGTTTGATGTCTCCATTAAAATCTTATGCTCGGATAATGCAAAAGAATATCTCAGTCAAGCTTTTTCCTCTTTCTGCATGCACTAGAGGATTATTCATCAAACCAGTTGCGTTTACACCTCCCAACAAAATGGAGTTGCGGAACGCAAAAACCATCACCTCCTTGATGTCGCTCGCACTCTGCTCACGCAAATGCATGTCCCTCGCTCCTACTGGGGCTATGTTGTTCTCATCGCTTGCTATCTCATCAATCGCATTCCCTCCACCGTTCTCCGTGGTCAAACTCCTTTCTCCATTCTCTATCCGGGCAAAGAACCCTTTCCTCTTCCTCTCCGTATCTTTGGCTGCACAACCTTTGTGCATGCTCCCTCTGCCACCCGCGATAAACTCTCCCCGCGGTCCACTAAATGTGTCTTTCTGGGGTACTCTCCCACTCAGAAAGGTTATTGTTGCTTTGACCCCGTTACCCGCAAGCAATTTGTCTCTGCGGATGTCACCTTCTTTGAAAATGCATCTTACTTCTCTTCCTCTTCCTCCTCTACTCCTGCTGATCCTACCTCTCACCACAACCCCACAATTCCCTCTGCTCCTACTACTGTTCCGCCACCTCCACCATCTCCACCATATCCACTATCTCCACCCTCTCCTGACTCTTCTCCTCCATCTCCCTCCTCTTCGCCGCTGTCGCTCTCTCCTCCCGGGCCAGCTCTCTTCGCCACAGATGCTCCGGTTGTTGAGGAACATGCCGACCTGGATCTACCCATAGCTCTTCACAAAGGGGTGCAGACGTGTACCCAGCACCCGCTGGCTGCTGTTGTTTCATATGATCGTCTGAATCCTTCTCGCAGGAAATTTGCATTGGCTATCTCTGAGACCGTCGCTCCCCGCACCTACCAGGAGGCTCTCACTATTCCTCATTGGAAGATTGCTATGGATAAGGAAATTGCTACCCTCACTGAACGGGGGACCTGGACCCTGATTCCCCCACCTTTGGGCACGGATATTGTTGGCTGCCGTTGGGTCTTTGTTGTGAAATTCTATCCCGATGGTAGCGTGGATCGCTACAAGGCCCGCCTGGTGGCCAAAGGTTTTACTCAGACATATGATGTTGATTAATTTGATACTTTCTCTCCCGTGGCTCGTCTCACCACCATTCGGGTCCTTCTCTCTGTCGCTGTCAACAAGGATTGGCTCATTTTGCAGTTGGATGATAAGAATGCTTTCCTCTACGGTGATCTGCAGGAAGCTGTTTACATAGAGCAACCTCCTGGGTATGTTGCTCTGGGGGAGACACGAGTATGCCGGTTAAAGAAGGCTATCTATGGCCTCAAGCAGAGCCCTCGTGCCTGGTTTGACAAGTTCAGTGGCATTATTGAGGCCATTGGTTTTACGAGAAGCTCAACAGATCACTCCTTGTTTGTTCAGAAAACCGCCTCTGGTCTGGTTGTTCTTGCGGTTTATGTTGATGACATTCTTCTTACTGGTGATGGTCAGGATGAGATATTGCTGACAAAGAAACACCTTCGTCAACACCTGGTCATAATGGATATGGGGTCCCCGAAATACTTTCTGGGGATTGAAATCTCTAGGAAGCCCAACTCCATGGTCCTTTCCCAACAAAAGTATGCCCTTGATCTTTTAAAGGAGGCAGGATTGACTGGTGCTAAACCTGCCCGTTGTCCTATGGCTGCTGGAGAAGACAAAACTTGGACAGATGACTCGCCTCTTCTATCCGATCTTACAAGGTACCGGTGTCTGGTGGGCAAGCTCATTTATCTCACGGTAACCATGTCCGACATCGCTTATGTTGTTGGCAAGGTGAGCCAGTTCATGCAAGCTCCTAGGGAGTGTCATCTACTGTAACATCCCATGTTACTTCTAGACCCCTCAACTTAGATTGGGTTAGGCATGGGGTGAGACTTAAGGAGATCAACTAGGTTTGACCCTAGGTAGTGGGTGGTAGCCATGTGGGGCCCACTATAAGACCATAGTCAAACTAGGTCAAACTAACCTAAGTGGGGACCCTAGCCACACCATGACCCCACCACATTGCCCTAACCCTAAAGACAATCTAAGTGGACCCTAGGGTATGTCACTGGGTCAACATTTTGACCCCAATTGACCAAAGTCAACCTTGAGCTTAATTTGGTCAAACCCACACTCATAGGCCTAATTAACCTAAGTGGGGCACCCCCTTGACCCAAACCAAGTTGGGTGGTGCCACTAGACACATTTCCACCAAGTGGGGTCAGTCCACCCACCATGGTTGACCAGTCAACCCTAAAAGTCAATTTGGTCAACAAATTGACCTAAAGAGTGAAATGAAGGCCAAGCCAATTCCCCTTGGACCAAGCCTACTAAAATTGGCCCAAAGTCAGCCCAAGTGAACAAGACCAGTCCTACCCCTCTAAATCAGGAGAGAGAGTACATGCAAGGGGGTAAAATTGGGATTTTTTTAGGAAAAGAGGAGAGAGAAAGGAGAAAGAAGAAAATGGTGGCCACATGGCCACCCCATTAGTTGGTTTTGGCTGCCCAAAACTAGGTGGCTGACCTCCCCTCTTCATTTCCAGCAGAAAACCAAGGCAGTGAGCCACATGGCACCATGGGTGAAGCAACCAAAGCTCAAACCGAGCTCACCTTGGAGTTAACTCCACATATAGCCCACCTCAGTCCAAACAGAGCTCACCATTAGCTTCAGAAGGTGTAAAGGAGTGGAATTCGATATCTGGATCAAAGCTTTTGGTGGAGAATCGGGTTCGGGAGCAAGCTCGCCGGAGAGGAAAATTTCCATGGCCAACCGCCGCCAAACCCGCCGCCAAGACCCAATCGAGGTCCGTTTCACCTCACCTCTACCCGTACTAGTTTCCTAGATCTATTAGGCGAGACATCGGGCTCAAATGAGCCAGATCCAAGGTGAGCTTTTTCATGGATTTTGGAATTTTGATGGAGTGCAAGTTCGCCGGAAACCGCCGCCTCCGGCCACCATTTCGCCGCCAAACGTTGGCCACCACCTCAACGGAGGTGGTGGTGGTGGTAGCCGGCCGTGGAGGCTAAGGGGTGGCCGGGAAATGAGGTTTGAAGGTGCTCCAGGTCGGGACAATCTCGGCCCTTGGCTGGAGGAAGAAGATGAACAGATGCCATCCATCCTGCTTTAAGATTCGTGCTACATCAAAATTCATTTTTCTGTCCCTGTTTTTGCTGTCACTTGCAAGTTACATTTTGGCTTCTTAGAGGAATTTCCAGAACTTAGTCTCTCAATGAAAATTGTAGCTGCTTGTCTTATCTGTAATTTGCCACCTTAAATATGTGATTTGGAGTAGTGTACAGTCCTGTAGGACATTTCTCCTAGGACTGGTCCTAGAGTAGGGCAAAAATTAAATTGGATGCCCAGGTCACAATATTAGTCACCATGGCCCCAAATTTTGGGCACATGCATGATTAGGGCATACTTAGCTCCTGCCAAAATTTAGGAATTTTTAGAGAATATTTTCCTATAGTTTTTGCTAAAATATCAAAATTCAAATAAATGAAATATAGGGAGTCCTACTCCTCCCCATGGCCCCAAATTTTGGTGGTAGGTCAGTGGGGTCATCCTTGGTGCATGATAAAATTTTTAGCACCTTGGGTTCACTGCATGTTGGAGAATCCACTTGCATGTGCTAGCCTATGTTTAGACTTGGTGTGCTAATAGCAAAAATGCAAATTGGTGTATTTAGCCCAATGGTGACATGCAAAGGGCATGGAATTATTTACAGTGGTTCATTAGGGTAAATTTCATCCCTCAAATTAATAATGGAATTTTTGGAATCAAAATTCTATTTATTGGAATTTATTTTAAATATAGCTATTTTGGAAATAAAATTGGAAAATAGGGTTTCTTCAAGTACAAATTCAAACAATTTTGCCAAGGCATAGATGATGTCACAATTGACTTAGGAAAAATATGATTTCTCTGTTTTGAAGAACTTTTGGAGTAGATACCCTAAATTCCCCATTTTACCCTTATCTTGTTAATTCTTGAAATGATGGATATATACTTCTGAAAAATGTGGAATTTATTCTATTGATATAAAATGTTATTATTAGTTTTGCATAAATTTCTCAGAATTAATGGATGCATTGTTTGTGTTAAATTGGTACAATGGCATTTTGGTAAATATCTTATAATGGAATCCTATAGGCCATTTTACAATAAATGTTGATGATACTCTGCCAATAGTCATAAATTAGTGTCATAAAAGCTCTGTAATTTTTCTGGAAGTTTTGAGTACATAATGCCTATACATCATTTGGAAAATGGAATTTGTGTGGAATTGATATTAAATGGAAAATAATAATAAATAATTTAAGGAAAATTATGAAATTCTGTAGGCAGCAATATTTTGTCAATATACATCTCAGGAAAAATTCCCTAGGTCAGTGGATACTTAATCAAACTACTTCATGTGTAAAGTGACCTAGCATTTAAATTAAAAGAATTAATTAAAGGACTATTTGGCCGAAGAAAATTATGAGAATTCTTAGGGTAGTTCCCTTAGTCCATAACACCTTAGGATAAATATTTAGAGGCAAGATGCGTTAAGTTTTGGAAGATCGCATTTCTAGGGTAATCATAGGTCATGGTCTGCATATAACACAAATAGGTCTGGCCTTAGGGGATTACCAGGGGATTGATTATCGGCAGAAATAAGAGAGAGTGCAACATGAGTAACCCTGGTGGGTAGAGTTGTCTTAGTGAGGGATTAAAGTGCAAGTCTTAGCTAGCAACTAGAGTGGGGATCGGCGGAAGACCGTCGGTTTTCCCGGTAATACCTTAAGTCACTAGGGTTGTACTAAAGCAATAAGGAGAGCTGGGGAGATACATGGGTAGCCATCAACTAAAGTAAATATCCTTGCGAAAGGGAACGCTGGGCGTAATCCCAACACAGTTCCTAGTGCCCCTTGAGAGCCCTTCACAGGGAATACCGGGGGCAGTCCTGGGATTAACCTTAAATCTCTAAGTATAATAAACTGTAGACAAGAGTAGTATAATAGGTTAGGACATTGTCGTACCTTCTCGCCCGTGTGGGGTTGGAGAGATTCATGATATATGCTCACCCGTTTGGGGTTTGAGGGAGTTGGTATAAAGGCACTAATGTGCGTTCTCACCCGGGTTTGGGTTTGAGGGATTCAGGACGGGTTTTGGTCCTGCGAGCGGAAGGCTCGGTATGAATTACTTGCATGTGCATAAATATTGTGGCGGGGCATGCGGTACTGGCCGTTCGTCACACCGATGGCAGTACGGTGCACCAGGCGGTTGTGGGAGTTAGAGGGGCCAGTGGGTTGTTTTACACTGCGGTCTGGAGGACGACCCCCGATAACACACATCCAACCCAACAAGACTGACGGGTTTGTCAGCAAAGTACGTACGCGAGACTCTAGAGTGCACCTTGGGCGTGTACAGAGGCGTATGAGAGGGGTCTAAGGCTTGGTAGTGTGCATACCGGTCTAGAAGCGGAGACGCGCGCTCCGCTGCTGCCGTAGCCACAGCGGTGGTACCCGAGAGTGATGCTAGCTCTCAAAAAGTGGGAACTAAAGGTCTGTGATCACAGAGTCGTTGTGTGTGAGTTGCACTTGCCTACGCATAAAATTACATCATATCATTCATTCATATTAGGTCATACGTGTTGAAGTTGGAGACCGGGCGGTCTGTCTTGGCGGGTTAGAGACAGCGCGGTCTGGCGGTTTGACTCGGCGACTTGTAAACCGGGCGGTCTAGCAATCTTCTCAGGCGACCTCTCTGCATCTCTTACTGTAAGCCGTGCGGTTAGTCCTTCTGTCTAACCGCGCGGCCTGTGCGGTTTTCTTTGTACAGTCCGCTTAGCTTGTAAATTTTAGTCCCACATCTCTTATTTGTATTCTCTCTTCTCTCCTCCATTCTATATAAGGGAGGGCATACCTTTGTAATAGATATCTTTTTTGGATAATAAAATTTCGATTATTCAAAAGTTTATTCGGCTTGTTCTCTTCTTTTCGCTTCCTTTCTCTACTTTCTAACATGGTATCAGAGCACACGGTCTTTTCCTCCTGATTCTGTGCGCTCTCTGTTGTTCGCGGCTTGTCTTCCGCGTTCTGCGGCTTGTTCGTGGCTTGCCTTCTCCTCTGTCCGCGCGGCTTGTTTCTATCCGCGCGGCTTGTTTCTGTCCGCTGCCTGTTTGCGCGGCTTGCTCTTCTTGTTTCTCTTCTCCTCCTGCTCTTTGTCGCAGCGACCTGTTTCCGTGTCGCCGCGCTCCTTGCTCTTTCCTGCCGCTCCGACTTCCTAGTCGCTACGGTCTGTCTCTGTCCGCGTGTGTTGTCTCTGCACTCGCGGTTTGCTGCTGTGATCTGCCTGACCGTGCGGGTTGTCCCTTTCTTACCCGCATCTTGGTCGCGGTCACCTGCTCTTCTCCTCTCTTCTGTTCGCTCGGCCCTTTGCAGTCCGCGCGACTTCTTCCCCGCTGTGCCTTGATCTGAATCCTAGCCGCTCGTGTTCACGCGACTTCTTCCCTTTTGTTCCCGCCGCGGTTTCACGCGGATTCTTCCTTGTTTGAGCGGCCTCTCCGCCTCTTCGCTCTTAGCCGCTTCTCTTGTTAGTCGCCGCGACCTCCTGGTTTAGTCGCGCGGCTTGTGCTCTGCACCTTGGTCGTGGCCCTTCGTGCCGCTGGTGTGCTGTCACCGAGACCGCTGCAGTTTCTTCTTCCTCCCGTCATGGCTTTCGCCTCGGTTGTCACGTCTTCTGGTCGTGCACACGTTGTTACTCAGGGCAAATGGCTGATCGACACTGGTGCTACGAATCATATGACCGGCCATCTCTCGTGTTTCTCTCTCCTAGAAAAACATGCTCGCTTGCCCCCAGTTACTCTCGCTGACGGCTCTTCATCATCAGTTCATGGCACAGGGATAGTTCATGTCACCCCGTCTCTTCACTTGGCGGATACTCTATATGTGCCCCAGTTCCCGTGCAACTTATTATCTGTTACATCTCTTTGCAAGCAATTACAGTGTTCCGTCACATTTACTTCTACTTCTTGCTCTTTTCAGGATCCGGGCTCCCAACGGACGATTGCTACTGGGACTGAGAGTGGCGGCTTATACTTCCTAGACAACATTTCTGCTTTTTCCACCTTCTCCTCCACCTCCACAGATCTTCTCCAATGGCATCTCCGCCTTGGTCATGCTCCTCCCCGTCTTCTTCGTCAACTTCTGCCCCACCTTCCTCCTCAAAGTCCTCCGCTCAACTGTGAGGCCTGTCAGCTTGGCAAGCATCACCGCTCCTCCTTCCCTCCAAAGCACGTTCGTAGCTCTACCCGTCCGTTTGATCTTATCCACTCCGACATCTGGGGTCCTTCTCCTACTCTTACCATTGGTCGGGGTAGTTCCTATTTTGTCACGTTCATTGATGATTTCTCTCGCTGTACGTGGGTGTATCTGTTAAAAGATCGCTCCGAATTATTCTCTGTATGGACATCCTTCTATCTCATGATCAAAACTCAGTTTGATGTTTCTATCAAAGTTTTTCGGTCTGATAATGCCGCAGAATATCTCAGTCGTGACTTCTCTACATTCTGCATGCAAAATGGGATTCTTCATCAAACTAGTTGTGTCTATTCTTCACAACAAAATGGTGTAGCCGAACGCAAAAACCGACACCTGCTCGATGTCGCTCGCACCTTGATGACCCAGATGCATGTTCCTCGCTCCTATTGGGGCTATGCTGTTCTCCTTGCCTGCTACCTCATCAATCGCATTCCCTCCACGGTTCTCCATGGCCAAACCCCGTTCTCCATTTTGTATCCGGGCAAAGAGCCGTTTCATCTCCCTCTCCAAATCTTTGGATGCACTGCCTTTGTGCATGCCCCTTCTTCCACCCGTGATAAGCTCTCTCCTCGCTCCACCAAATGTGTCTTTCTGGGGTATTCCACCACTCAGAAAGGCTACTGTTGCTTTGATCCCGTCCTTCGTAAGCAGTTCGTCTCTGCTGACGTCACCTTCTTCGAGAATACCTCCTACTTCTCGGATGCCTCTTCTCCTCCTCTCCCAGCTTCTGATTCTCCTGCCGTTCCCTTCGTTCCCTCGTCTCCTCCTACACTCTCCACCACTATACCGTCTCCACCCCCTCCTCTTCCTCCACCTCTCTCTCTCCCTTCCCCACCACCCTCTCCCTCCTCTCCGCTGCCGTCGCTCTCTTCTCCCGGGCCAGCTTTCTCTACCACGGATGCTCCGGATGCCGTGGGCCCGGCTGACCTGGATCTTCCTATAGCTCTTCGCAAAGGGGTGCGGACGTGCACCTTACACCCCCTTGCTGCTGTTGTTTCCTATGATCGTCTTACTCCTTCTCGCAGGGCCTTTGCACTGGATCTCTCTGCCACTGCCACACCCCGCTCCTATCAGGAGGCCCTTGCTATTCCTCACTGGAAGCTGGCCATGGATGAGGAAATGGCGACCCTCACTGAGCGGGGTACCTGCACTCTTGTTCCTCCTCCCTTTGGCACTGATGTTGCTGGCTGTCGCTGGGTCTTTGTGGTCAAATTTAGCCCAGACGGCACTGTGGATCGGTATAAGGCTCGCCTTGTGGCTAAGGGCTTTACTCAGACCTATGGGGTTGATTACTTTGACACCTTCTCCGCTGTGGCTCGTCTCAGCACAATCCGGGTTCTTCTCTCTGTGGCCGTCAATCGGGATTGGCCAATTTCTCAGCTGGACGTCAAGAATGCCTTCCTTTATGGTGATCTTCACGAGGACGTTTACATGGAGCAACCTCCTGGGTATGTTGCTCAGGGGGAGACACGAGTATGCCGGCTGCAGAAGGCAATTTATGGCCTCAAGCAGAGTCCTCGAGCTTGGTTTGACAAGTTCAGCGGTATTGTGGCGGCTGTTGGTTTTGTGCGAAGCTCTGCTGATCACTCTCTCTTTATTCGCAAAACTCCTTCTGGGCTGGTTGTTCTTGCTGTATACGTCGATGATATTCTTCTCACTGGCGATGACCAGGAAGGGGTAGCCCTGACAAAGCTACATCTTCGCCAACATCTGATCACTAAAGATATGGGCTCTCCAAAGTACTTTCTGGGGATCGAACTCTCTCGGAAGCCCGACTCCTTAGTTCTCTCTCAGCGTAAGTATGCCCTTGATCTTTTAAAAGAGGCAGGATTGACTGGAGCTAAACCTGCCCGATGTCCCATGGCTATTGGGGAGGACAAAACCTGGACAGATGATTCGCCTCTTCTTTCAGATAGTTCGCGGTACAGGCGTCTGGTTGGTAAGCTCATATATCTCACAGTGACCAGACCCGACATTTCTTATGCTGTGGGCAAGGTGAGTCAATTCATGCAAGCGCCCAGGGATTGTCATCTTCAGTCCGCCTTGCGGATCTTGGAATATGTCAAAGCAGCGCCTGAGAAAGGATTACTGTTTCAGAAGAATGGTCATCTGAGGATTGAAGCCTACTCAGATGCAAGTTATGCTGATGACAAAGGGGATCGCAAGTCTACCTCAGGTTTTTGCACCTTTGTTGGGGGAAATCTGGTGAGCTGGAAGAGTAAAAAGCAGTCTGTTGTCTCCAGGTCCAGTGCAGAAGCTGAGTATCGCAGTATGGCGTCAACCACTTGTGAGTTGAAATGGTTGCGGGCTCTCATGCTAGATTTAGGAGAGGTGTACAACCATCCTCTACCTATGTTCTGTGATAACAAGGCCGCCATATACATCTCCAAAAATCCGGTATTCCATGAAAGAACAAAGCACATTGAGGTTGACTGCCATTTCATTCGTGAAGAGATTTTAAAAGAACAGATTTGCACTCCGTTTGTCACATCTGATAAAGAGCTAGCTGACATCTTCACCAAGCCAGTCTCCGCCTCGTTTCTGCATGTTTGCGACAAGCTGGGCATGATTGATATATATGCTCCAGCTTGAGGGGGAGTGTTGAAGTTGGAGACCGGGCGGTCTGTCTTGGCGGGTTAGAGACCGCGCGGTCTGGTGGTTTGACTCGGCGACTTGTAAACCGGGCGGTCTAGCAATCTTCTCAGGCGACCTCTCTGCATCTCTTACTGTAAGCCGTGCGGTTAGTCCTTCTGTCTAACCGCGCGGCCTGTGCGGTTTTCTTTGTACAGTCCGCTTAGCTTGTAAATTTTAGTCCCACATCTCTTATTTGTATTCTCTCTTCTCTCCTCCATTCTATATAAGGGAGGGCATACCTTTGTAATAGATATCTTTTTTGGATAATAAAATTTCGATTATTCAAAAGTTTATTCGGCTTGTTCTCTTCTTTTCGCTTCCTTTCTCTACTTTCTAACAATACGCTTCATAGATCCTTATCATATAAATTAGTATGGGCTCTTTTATATGATAAGTTAAATTTCCTGGAAATCCTAACTTATATATCTATATGGGCATTTATATAAGTTAGGGTACGTTTGTGATGATAGCATAGTAGTAGCTTAGTTTATTTACTTGTTCATACTACTGCTTCTTACTTTTCTTTACTGCACTGCTCTTACTTACTACTTGTACCGTACTTAGAATTACTAGAGTAGAATTACATTACTTATTACAGCATTAGTTAGATATTGTCACCTGCTTCCACCTTGTTACCCCTTGTTGTCCTCCGCTTCGTCCTCCCGCTCGGTGCCTAGGAGCTACGGGGCGAGGTGCGGAGGAAACGACTTAGTCTTTTTGACTAATGGTCGGTGACCAACTATTTTAGGAGCCCGTGGAGATGGAGCACCAGCACGTCGAGGAGGCAGGACATGAGGAGCAGATACCGCTTCAGCAGGCTACTACCACTACTGTGCGTCCTCAGGTGGGACGAGAGCGATGTTCTATCATAGCTTCCGCATTTATGATTTTGTGAGAGAGAGATTTGATGTACTGGGCATAAGCCCTTTTTACTCTTTCATTTGTACTTTATTGTGGACTATTATGATGTACTATTCATTTCTTTTACATGATTGTACTGTGGCTTGTGGACTGGTAGTTTTACATATACAGTTTACTTCTTATTCTCATATTGGCCTACAGGTTAATGATCGTACTAGCCGACAGGATCGGCGTGTTGCGGTGTCGACTAACCCGTGAGTTAGTGCCACCGTAAGACGACGGTTCTGGGCATAAGATCTGGTAGCCCTCCTTGGTAAGGGGGAGGGGGGTCTTACAAACTGGTATCACTCGAACAACGATCATATGAGAAAGAAGTCCACAACATGGGACCACCCCCGCCCGAGCATTAGTTTGCGGACAAACTATGCAGCGGAAGCAGTGGTGTGCCAATGTGTAAGGTCACATAAATGGTCCATGAAGTACAATGTGTTAGGCCGGTTTTGTTTTTAACCTTACCTTTATGCAACCTCCACAGGTCGCAGCGCCACAAAATGTGGCTCCTCCCCCTCCAGCTGCCGCTCCATTCCTACAGACGGAGTTGGGGCAGACCCTGACGGAGATTTTGGATGCCTTTAGAGCCCAGCAAGTCCCGGCTCCACAGCCAAATCCGGGGTCGAGCTGGCTGAGTGCATTCAAGAGCCTGTCCCCACCGACGTACCGCGGGACAGAGGATGCGGTGAAGACGGAAGAATGGCTGGAGGCCATACACGAGATCTTAGCGGGCATCAGCTGCCCAGTCGGCCAGGCAGTACCCCTAGCCACCTCTGTGCTAGAGGCTCATGCAAAGCGATGGTGGAAATCAGTCCGGGAGTCTACTTATGCGGACTTTGAGCTGTCAGAGATATCTTGGGAGGAGTTTGGCGATGTGTTTCTGGAGCACTTCGTCTCTGCTACGGACATAGATGCTTTGGAGGAGAGGTTCTTGAACCTCAAGCAGGGGACTAGATCAGTGATAGAGTACCAGAGAGAGTTCTCCCACTTGGCCAGGTTCGCGGGGATTCAGGACACTGACGATAGGAGGTATGCGAAGAGGTTCTACCGGGGCCTCCGGGATGATTTGAGGCAGGCTTTGCTATTCATTTCTCATGGCACATCCAGGCAGATCATCGAGATGGCGAAGAAGCTGGAGGCTGACCAGCTGATGGTGCGAGCCGGAGGGAAGAGACCATTTGATGGGTCGACATCAGGTGAGAGCGGTAGGGGCTCTCAGAGAGGCAGGGCCATCAAATACAGGAAGGGTGGGGGACGTCGTCGTCCCAACTTCAGGCAGGAGCAGGGACCTCCTCCAGCATTGGCTCCCCCACCTCTACAGATGCATGATCCGAGGAGACAGGATGACCGAGGCCATCGACAAGTGGTTTGTTACGGATGCTGCCAGCCCGGGCACATCAGGTCGGAGTGCCCGCACCGATTCCATCCCCCATCCTCCTCCTCCACATCCAGTGGCCCCAGTACAGCAGGGCCGAGGACGAGGCCGAGGGCGAGGCCGAGGTCGGGGATATCACGGTAGGATGCGCGAGCAGGAGCAGATATACGCCTTGGACCTCACAAAGCCGAGGAATCCCGAGGAGGTTATCACAGGTACTTGAAGTTAATTATGAATTTTCTTGGATTTTCAATGATATATATTTAGTACCTGGAACTATAGGATAACAATTAACTTTCACATAAACAAACCTCAGGCATAGTTATGATCAGCGGCAAGCCCGCTCATACTCTTTTTGACACGGGTGCTTCACACTCGTTCGTATCCGAGTCCTTCATCGACGGACTCGAAGGCGTGGAGAGGTTCCCTGGACTAGAGATGAGGGTACGTCTACCCGATGGGTCGGAGCTGCGGACCACTGCACATTGCGATATGGAGGCCGAGATTGGCGGCAAGGCATTTGAGGCGCCGACAACTATTCTGAAGCTGCAGGACTTTGACTTGATCTTGGGCATGACCTGGTTGCATCGGAACCATGCCCAGATAGACTGTCAGTCCAGGAGGATCACGCTAAGGCATGACGACTCTCATGTTATCGTTGAAGGTATCCAGCCTATCTGCCACCTATTATTATCATCTGTACAGGCTGTGAAGGCCCATGAGCAGGGTGAGGAAGTTTATCTTGTCTGCTTCGAGATGGTGGGAACAGAGGCGACTATCTCAGATATTCCGGTGGTCCGGGATTTCTCCGATGTATTCCCGGAGAAATTGCCCGGACTACCGCCTGCTAGAGACTTGGATTTCAGGATTCAGCTAGTACCGGGAGCGAAGCCGGTGTCCCGGGCACCCTACAGGATGGCTCCCAGGGAGTTGGCAGAGTTCAGGACTCAACTACAGGAGCTAGTCGAGTCAGGATTTGTGCGGCCCAGCTCATCGCCATGGGGAGCGCCAGTTCTCTTTGTGAAGAAGAAGGACGGATCACTGTGATTATGTATAGATTACCGGGAGCTGAACCGGTTGACGGTCCGTAACACCTATCCTCTGCCTCGGATAGATGAGTTATTTGACCAGCTACAGGGAGCATTCTGGTTCTCCAAGTTAGATTTGCGATCCGGCTACTATCAGCTCCGTATCAGGGAAGAGGACATACCGAAGACGGCTTTCAGTTCGCGCTATGGATTATACGAATTCACGGTGATGCCTTTTGGGCTCACGAATGCTCCTGCTGCATTCATGAGTCTAATGAACCGTGTTTTCGAGCCTTTCTTAGACCGCTTCGTGATTGTATTCATCGACGACATCCTTATTTATTCTCGGACTCAGGAGGAGCATACAGAGCACTTGGCACAGGTCTTGCAGAGGCTGAGGGAGACCCAGATGTACGCAAAATTTTCAAAGTGCCAGTTCTGGTTGCAGGAGGTGGCATTCCTGGGGCACACGATCAGTGGGGCTGGGTTAGCAGTGGACCCGGCCAAGATAGAGATAGTGAGGGATTGGCCACGGCTGAAGACCGCATCTGACATCCGCAGTTTCTTGGGACTAGCAGGCTATTACCGCAAGTTCGTAGAGGGGTTCTCGAGGATAACACTCCCCCTCACGTCCTTGACGAAGAAGGACGCAGATTTTGTTTGGTCAGAGCGGTGTGAGACGGCTTTTCAGGAGCTGAAGGACCGACTCATCTCATCCCCCATTCTTGCGCTTCCATCCGGGAGAGAAGGATTCCAGATCTACACGGACGCCTCTTATCAGGGGATGGGTGCAGTCCTGATGCAACATGGTCACGTCATCACTTATGCTTCGAGACAGTTGAAGAAGCATGAGCATAACTATCCAGTACATGATCTAGAGCTCGGGGCTGTGGTTTTCGCCCTAAAGATATGGAGGCATTACTTATATGGGATTCATTGTGACATCTTTTCAGATCACAAGAATCTCAAGTATATCGATACACAGAAGGACCTAAACCTGAGACTGAGGAGGTGGCTGGAGTTCCTCTGTGATTATGATTACAAGATCCACTATCATCCGGGAAAAGCGAACACGGTTGCGGATGCCCTGAGCAGGAGGGCCGGCACTTCTGGACCGGAGCCCCGATTGATGTCTATAGAGCTGCTACAGATGATGGAGGACATGTACATTACCATGGTGTCCGAGACTGAGCCAGTTGTTTATAGAGAGTATTTGAGCTCAGTGATCAGCGGAGATGATATACAGGAGCGCATCCGAGCACATCAGAGGCTGGATGCTGCGTTACAGCCGATTTTCAGTGCCTTAGAGAGGGGCAAGGTCGAGGACTACATACTACAGGATGATCTTCTTCGATTCCGGGGGCGCATCTACATACCAGCAGGAGGCAGTATCCGGGAGGACATACTCAGAGAGGCACATTGCTCGAGATATTCAGTGCACCCCGGCATCACCAAGATGTGGGCAGATTTGCGGAGGTCTATGTATTGGCCCGGGATGAAGAGGGAGATCACCGATTTTGTGACCCATTGCGAGACCTGCCAGCGTGTGAAGGCAGAATGCAAGAGCCCGGGAGGTTTACTACAGCCACTGCCAGTTCCAGAGTGGAAGTTCGAGGACATTGCTATGGACTTTATACACGGATTGCCTCGCTCCCACTCTGGGCATGATTCTATATGGGTTATAGTGGATAGATTGACCAAGGTAGCGCGGTTTATTCCAGTTCGGAAGGATGCCCCAGTTGCAGTTCTGGTGAGATTATTTGTGGAGCAGTACGTCAGATATCATGGCATCCCCAGAACTATTGTTTCAGACCGTGATGGTCGGTTCACCTCGAGCGAGTGGAGGGCCGTACATGCTTACTTGGGATCTCGGCTTACTTTTAGTACCGCCTTCCACCCGCAGACCGACGGACAGACCGAGCGGACCATCCGGACCATGGAGGACCTGCTCAGATTATGCATATTGGATACGGGGAAGCCTTGGGAGAGGCTGCTGCCATTGATCGAGTTCTCGTATAATAACAGCCACCAGGCTAGCATCAGGATGGCTCCATACGAGGCGCTTTATGGGAGGAGATGCCGGAGACCGCTATCATGGGTTCAGGATGTGGATACCAGGGCTCTGGGATCTGATTATATAGAGGATACTGAGGCGCAGATTCGATTGATCAGGGATCGGCTACTGGAGGACCAGAGCAAGCAGGCAAAGTATTATGATGCTCGGCACCGGAAGGTGGAGTTCCAGGTTGGAGACAGGGTATTCTTGAAGATACGTCCAGTACACGGTGTTTCTCGGGTGCGGAGGCACAAGAAGCTCAGTCCACGATACATGGGGCCCTACCTGATCCTGGAGCGGATCAGCCCCTTGGCTTACCGACTGCAGCTGCCACCGGAGTTGGGTGCATTACATGACGTCTTTCATGTCTCTTCCTTACGAAGAGCACTCCTTCGGCCGGAGCAGCATATTACTACTACAGCCGGACCGGTAGAGCCTGACAGATCAGTGAGATTGGAGCCAATCCGGATTGACGATACAGCCATCCGAGTGTTGCGGAAGAAGAAGGTCCCTCTTGTAAAGGTGCTGTGGTCCAACCATGGACGGGAGGAGCACACTTGGGAGCCGAGGGATCTGATGCTGGAGCAACACCCGGAGCTATTCGCATCAGGTACATTTAAGTTATGCTTTTAAATTTCTTGATGATTCTTGCAAATTGAACCCCGTAGACCCGAACTTAAATTTCGGGGACGAAATTATTTTCTTGTTTATTGGAATTTGTAACATCCCATGTTACTTCTAGACCCCTCAACTTAGATTGGGTTAGGCATGGGGTGAGACTTAAGGAGATCAACTAGGTTTGACCCTAGGTAGTGGGTGGTAGCCATGTGGGGCCCACTATAAGACCATAGTCAAACTAGGTCAAACTAGCCTAAGTGGGGACCCTAGCCACACCATGACCCCACCACATTGCCCTAACCCTAAAGACAATCTAAGTGGACCCTAGGGTATGTCACTGGGTCAACATTTTGACCCCAATTGACCAAAGTCAACCTTGGGCTTAATTTGGTCAAACCCACACTCATAGGCCTAATTAACCTAAGTGGGGCACCCCCTTGACCCAAACCAAGTTGGGTGGTGCCACTAGACCCATTTCCACCAAGTGGGGTCAGTCCACCCACCATGGTTGACCAGTCAACCCTAAAAGTCAATTTGGTCAACAAATTGACCTAAAGAGTGAAATGAAGGCCAAGCCAATTCCCCTTGGACCAAGCCTACTAAAATTGGCCCAAAGTCAGCCCAAGTGAACAAGACCAGTCCTACCCCTCTAAATCAGGAGAGAGAGTACATGCAAGGGGGTAAAATTGGGATTTTTTTAGGAAAAGAGGAGAGAGAAAGGAGAAAGAAGAAAATGGTGGCCACATGGCCACCCCATCAGTTGGTTTTGACTGCCCAAAACCAGGTGGCTGACCTCCCCTCTTCATTTCCAGCAGAAAACCAAGGCAGTGAGCCACATGGCACCATGGGTGAAGCAACCAAAGCTCAAACCGAGCTCACCTTGGAGTTAACTCCACATATAGCCCACCTCAGTCCAAACAGAGCTCACCATTAGCTTCAGAAGGTGTAAAGGAGTGGAATTCGATATCTGGATCAAAGCTTTTGGTGGAGAATCGGGTTCGGGAGCAAGCTCGCCGGAGAGGAAAATTTCCATGGCCAACCGCCGCCAAACCCGCCGCCAAGACCCAATCGAGGTCCGTTTCACCTCACCTCTACCCGTACTAGTTTCCTAGATCTATTAGGCGAGACATCGGGCTCAAATGAGCCAGATCCAAGGTGAGCTTTTTCATGGATTTTGGAATTTTGATGGAGTGCAAGTTCGCCGGAAACCGCCGCCTCCGGCCACCATTTCGCCGCCAAACGTTGGCCACCACCTCAACGGAGGTGGTGGTGGTGGTAGCCGGCCGTGGAGGCTAAGGGGTGGCTGGGAAATGAGGTTTGAAGGTGCTCCAGGTCGGGACAATCTCGGCCCTTGGCTGGAGGAAGAAGATGAACAGATGCCATCCATCCTGCTTTAAGATTCGTGCTACATCAAAATTCAATTTTCTGTCCCTGTTTTTGCTGTCACTTGCAAGTTACATTTTGGCTTCTTAGAGGAATTTCCAGAACTTAGTCTCTCAATGAAAATTGTAGCTGCTTGTCGTATCTGTAATTTGCCACCTTAAATATGTGATTTGGAGTAGTGTACAGTCCTGTAGGACATTTCTCCTAGGACTGGTCCTAGAGTAGGGCAGAAATTAAATTGGATGCCCAGGTCACAATATTAGTCACCATGGCCCCAAATTTTGGGCACATGCATGATTAGGGCATACTTAGCTCCTGCCAAAATTTAGGAATTTTTAGAGAATATTTTCCTATAGTTTTTGCTAAAATATCAAAATTCAAATAAATGAAATATAGGGAGTCCTACTCCTCCCCATGGCCCCAAATTTTGGTGGTAGGTCAGTGGGGTCATCCTTGGTGCATGATAAAATTTTCAGCACCTTGGGTTCACTGCATGTTGGAGAATCCACTTGCATGTGCTAGCCTATGTTTAGACTTGGTGTGCTAATAGCAAAAATGCAAATTGGTGTATTTAGCCCAATGGTGACATGCAAAGGGCATGGAATTATTTACAGTGGTTCATTAGGGTAAATTTCATCCCTCAAATTAATAATGGAATTTTTGGAATCAAAATTCTATTTATTGGAATTTATTTTAAATATAGCTATTTTGGAAATAAAATTGGAAAATAGGGTTTCTTCAAGTACAAATTCAAACAATTTTGCCAAGGCATAGATGATGTCACAATTGACTTAGGAAAAATATGATTTCTCTGTTTTGAAGAACTTTTGGAGTAGATACCCTAAATTCCCCATTTTACCCTTATCTTGTTAATTCTTGAAATGATGGATATATACTTCTGAAAAATGTGGAATTTATTCTATTGATATAAAATGTTATTATTAGTTTTGCATAAATTTCTCAGAATTAATGGATGCATTGTTTTTGTTAAATTGGTACAATAGCATTTTGGTAAATATCTTATAATGGAATCCTATAGGCCATTTTACAATAAATGTTGATGATACTCTGCCAATAGTCATAAATTAGTGTCCTAAAAGCTCTGTAAGTTTTCTGGAATTTTTGAGTACATAATGCCTATACATCATTTGGAAAATGGAATTTGTGTGGAATTGATATTAAATGGCAAATGATAATAAATAATTTAAGGAAAATTATGAAATTCTGTAGGCAGCAATATTTTGTCAATATACATCTCAGGAAAAATTCCCTAGGTCAGTGGATACTTAATCAAACTACTTCATGTGTAAAGTGACCTAGCATTTAAATTAAAAGAATTAATTAAAGGACTATTTGGCCAAGGAAAATTATGAGAATTCTTAGGGTAGTTCCCTTAGTCCATAACACCTTAGGATAAATATTTAGAGGCAAGATGCGTTGAGTTTTGGAAGATCGCATTTCTAGGGTAATCATAGGTCATGGTCTGCATATAACACAAATAGGTCTGGCCTTAGGGGATTACCAGGGGATTGATTATCGGCAGAAATAAGAGAGAGTGCAACATGAGTAACCCTGGTGGGTAGAGTTGTCTTAGTGAGGGATTAAAGTGCAAGTCTTAGCTAGCAACTGGAGTGGGGATCGGCGGAAGACCGTCGGTTTTCCCGGTAATACCTTAAGTCACTAGGGTTGTACTAAAGCAATAAGGAGAGCTGGGGAGATACATGGGTAGCCATCAACTAAAGTAAATATCCTTGCGAAAGGGAACGCTGGGCGTAATCCCAACACAGTTCCTAGTGCCCCTTGAGAGCCCTTCACAGGAAATACCGGGGGCAGTCCTGGGATTAACCTTAAATCTCTAAGTATAATAAACTGTAGACAAGAGTAGTATAATAGGTTAGGACATTGTCGTACCTTCTCGCCCGTGTGGGGTTGGAGAGATTCATGATATATGCTCACCCGTTTGGGGTTTGAGGGAGTTGGTATAAAAGCACTAATGTGCGTTCTCACCCGGGTTTGGGTTTGAGGGATTCAGGACGGGTTTTGGTCCTGCGAGCGAAAGGCTCGGTATGAATTACTTGCATGTGCATAAATATCGTGGCGGGGCATGCGGTACTGGCCGTTCGTCACACCGATGGCAGTACGGTGCACCAGGCGGTTGTGGGAGTTAGAGGGGCCAGTGGGTTGTTTTACACTGCGGTCTGGAGGACGACCCCCGATAACACACATACGACCCAACAAGACTGACGGGTTTGTCAGCAAAGTACGTACGCGAGACTCTAGAGTGCACCTTGGGCGTGTACAGAGGCGTATGAGAGGGGTCTAAGGCTTGGTAGTGTGCATACCGGTCTAGAAGCGGAGACGCCCGCTCCGCTGCTGCCGTAGCCACAGCGGTGGTACCCGAGAGTGATGCTAGCTCTCAAAAAGTGGGAACTAAAGGTCTGTGATCACAGAGTCGTTGTGTGTGAGTTGCACTTGCCTGCGCATAAAATTGCATCATATCATTCATTCATATTAGGTCATACGCTTCATAGATCCTTATCATATAAATTAGTATGAGCTCTTTTATATGATAAGTTAAATTTCCTGGAAATCCTAACTTATATATCTGTATGGGCATTTATATAAGTTAGGGTACGTTTGTGATGATAGCATAGTGGTAGCTTAGTTTATTTACTTGTTCATACTACTGCTTCTTACTTTTCTTTACTGCACTGCTCTTACTTACTACTTGTACCGTACTTAGAATTACTAGAGTAGAATTACATTACTTATTACAGCATTAGTTAGATATTGTCACCTGCTTCCACCTTGTTACCCCTTGTTGTCCTCCGCTTCGTCCTCCCGCTCGGTGCCTAGGAGCTACGGGGCGAGGTGCGGAGGAAACGACTTAGTCTTTTTGACTAATGGTCGGTGACCAACTATTTTAGGAGCCCGTGGAGATGGAGCACCAGCACGTCGAGGAGGCAGGACATGAGGAGCAGATACCGCTTCAGCAGGCTACTACCACTACTGTGCGTCCTCAGGTGGGACGAGAGCGATGTTCTAGCATAGCTTCCGTATTTATGATTTTGTGAGAGAGAGATTTGATGTACTGGGCATAAGCCCTTTTTACTCTTTCATTTGTACTTTATTGTGGACTATTATGATGTACTATTCATTTCTTTTACATGATTGTACTGTGGCTTGTGGACTGGTAGTTTTACATATACAGTTTACTTCTTCTTCTCATATTGGCCTACAGGTTAATGATCGTACTAGCCGGCAGGATCGACGTGTTGCGGTGTCGACTAACCCGTGAGTTAGTGCCACCGTAAGACGGCGGTTCTGGGCATAAGATCTGGTAGCCCTCCTTGGTAAGGGGGAGGGGGGTCTTACATCTACAATCTGCCCTGAAGATATTAGAGTATATTAAAGCAGCACCAGGGAAATGACTCCTCTTTCAAAAGAATGGTCACATACGGGTTGAAGCGTACTCTGATTCCAGTTATGCTGATGACAAAGGGGACCGCAAATCGACATCAGGTTTCTGCACGTTTGTTGGAGACAATCTTGTGAGTTGGAAGAACAAGAAACAGTCTGTGGTCTCCAGGTCTAGTGCAGAGGCGGAGTATCACAGTATGACATCGACTACATGTGAGTTGAAATGGTTGCGGGCTCTCATGCTTGACTTAGGAGAGGTTTACAATTATCCTCTTCCTATGTTCTGTGATAACAAGGCAGCGATATACATTTCCAAAAATCCGGTCTTTCATGAGAGAACAAAACACATAGAAGTCGACTGTCATTTTATTCGGGAAGAGATATTGAAGAAGCAGATTTGCACTCCGTTTGTCACTTCCGACAACGAGTTGGCAGACGTCTTCACCAAGCCGGTGTCCGCTTCCTTTTTCTACATCTGTGACAAGCTGGGCATGATTGATATCTATGCTCCAGCTTGAGGAGGAGTGTTGCAGGATGGAGACTGGGTGGTCTGGCGATTTATCCTAGCCAGTCTGTGTGCTGGGCTGTTGCAGTTTGGTGTCCCAGCGGTCAGGCGGCTTGTCTCAGGCGACTTGGAGAATGGGTGGTCTAGCGGTCTCCTGTGGCGACTTGCTCTCTGGGGTGCTTGTTCTCTCATCCTGGCTGTGGTCGGGCGGTTAGCCGGTTTGTCTAACCGCACGGCTTGTCCGGTTTGTCATTTTGTAAAGCCGTATATACTTGTAAATTTTTAGTCCCACATTGCTTATTTGTAATCTCTCTCATCTCCTCCATTCTATAAAAGGGAGGTTATACCATTGTAATTGATACCTTTTTTTGGCATAATAAAGTTTCAGTTAAACCACTTCTGGTTTGTTTTCTGTTCGTTTCTAACAAAGGGGATCATGGACTTGCTGCAAGGGATCTCGCGATAGGGAGATTGTTCAACCCCACTGCCCCAAGTGCTTGCTCTCATGCCGCAAGAAGAGTTCGTCTCGGCGCGAGTGGGAGAAGATGCCCCTGGGAGGAGACCTGGGAAGGAGGTGATGACGAAAAGAAGCGGGTGGGACATGGCAGGAAGGGAGTTGTTCCCAAGCCCAACAGGTACCATCTCGCTAGGAGAGGTCGTCGCGCGAGTAGGAGCGGCGAGACCGGTGGCGAGAGGGTCGCCTTTTTGTGAGCTGATCCTGTCAGCCCCCGTCCCGGAAAGGTTCCGGGAACCCGAGATGAACTATTATGTGGGATAGGATGACCCCCTTCATCACTTACAATGGTTCGAGGACGCAATTTCGATCAGGCTCATGACGGACGCGTTTAAATGTCGTCTTTTCGCCATCACTCTAAAGGACAAAGCTAGAGACTGGTTTCATCAGCTCCCGACAGGCTCGATATACTGCTTCGAGGACCTAAGCAGGAGTTTCCAGTTGCGGTTCTCCACTTCTAAGAAGAGAAAGAGGAACCCGGAGTCAATCTTTTTTATTAAACAGAAGGCAGATGAGTCACTGGCTCAGTACGTGGACAGGTTCCAAGAAGAGATTTTGGATATACAGGAGGTGCCAGGGTTTGCCATCCAGATGGCCTTTACTGTGGGACTACGGGAAGGTTTCTTCAAAATGAGCCTCACCCGGAAGGCGCCGCTGTCTTTTGAGGGCTTGATGGAGAAGGCGGCAAAGGAAATAGCGATGGAGGCGGCAAACCCCGCTTTCGCAAAAACAATTGGCAAGGTTTACTGAGGTGGAGTCGAGGGAGTCAGGTGGGAGACAACAAGAGGCAAGGAGAAGAGAAGAGCCGAGGGTGCCGGCATATCAAGAGCTGGGATGGAGGCAACAGGGAGGCCCTGCCCCAGGACAAGGTAGAGGATTTCCCCACAGGGGAAGGAACCAACAAGGAGGACCGGGAAGATTTCACCAGCAAGGGCGGGGGTATGGTCATAGATCACTCCTGCCCCCTCTGCAGCAGGCTATGGCTATCGGCCGAGGCAAAGGAAGAGGCCAGGAGAGAGGAAGAGGAGCAGGAGCTGGGAGAAGAAGAAACCCTCAGGAAGGAAGGCAAGGGGGGGAGGTGGCGTTGCCATATTGTGACTTCCACGAGGAGGAAGGTCATGCAACGACTACCTGCCCAGATTTCTTGGAAATGAGGAGAACTAGAGGAGCAGGAGAACAACAAAGACCGGTACGGATAGAGGAAGTGATAAGTACATGAGAAGAGGATCGATGTGTGGATCGAACAGATAAGGGAGATCGCGGAGGAATTGGAGTAATCTATGGGGGGGGGGGGGGGTAGGGATAGTGGCGGCCCGAAAGGCGAGCCTTCACACTATTGTTGGAGTTACCATTGTGATCTGGAAGTGATCAAGCATGTAATCTCACTGCCAACGCGATATGAGCCTGCAGGGTCGCACATAAGAGATGTGTAGAAGTTGGATGACTGACTGTGTTGGTAAAGGTTACCAATCATCGACCTGAATAGGGTTATGGGCAAAGTGTTGCCTTATAGGATCATCGGGTTGGGCAAATGTTGCCTTGAAGGGCTGGTTGGGATTGTCGTCTGAGGGTCGATGACATTAGTCGAGAATCGTCTTCTGATTCCTGCCGATCGGCGAGAATCGTCTCTCTGATTCTCGCCGATCGACGAGAATCGTCGAGAATCAATTGTTGATTCTCGACGATCGACTACTTCGACAATTATCGTCGACCGCGGCTCGACTATCGTCGAGTATCGTTGTGTATCGTCGAGCGCGGCTCGACGATCGGCGAGAATCGTCGAGTATTGTACTCTGATTCTCGCCGATCCTGTATGATACTCGTCGACTGATTCTCGCCGAACCTGCTCAGTGATTGTCGCCGATTGTCGCCGATTCTCACCGATTGATACTCGCCGATTCTGAACCCTATTTTCGGGTGGTCTGCGGATAGCGATTTTCCTGGGTTTATTTATACCTTTGGTATAAATAGGACACTTAGGGTTTTCGGGATAACACGCGCTCGCGATTTTCTCCTGTAGCGAATCGAACCCGACGGAAGCCGTTCCGCCTTTCGCTCCGCCGATCCCGATCCCCGCCGCCGACGGAAGAGTTCCGCCGCCGCCGTGTTTGCTCCGTCGACCGCCTCTTCTCCAGCGACTGTCGCTGGTGCTGCTCTTCCTGGCGCGGACCTAGTAGTCCGTGGAATAGCCGAGGTGCAGTCTTCTCCTTCCCGATCTTCCGTGCGACGGAAAGCTCGGCGTTCTCCCGCTCGTGTGGACTTCTGCTGAAACGTGGACACTATTCCACGAAGAACTCGCCACCAGCAGAAATCAAAGTTTGGAGCATCTCCGTTGAGTTGTGACTCAACGCCACCGAGGTAATTTTTGCCTAGTTTTTGCTAACTTCTTGATTCAACGTTCATAGCCCGATCCACATCTCTTTGGGTTTTTCTTGATGTTTATTTTTCCGCCGCGTGCACAAGCGTTGTGCCATCCTCATAGAGAAACCCAACAGTGGTATCAGAGGGAGGTTCCGGCCATGATCGTTGTTTTGGAAGTTTGTTATTCCAGTGCGTGTAAACCTAGGGATTTAGAAGTGTTCTAAATGTCTAGATTTAGTCTTGGTCTCCTCGCCAAGAACGATTGGAATTTCGGTGGATTTCTAAGTGTTAGAAATTGTGATCTCCTTAGCAGTAACCATCCCTCGATTTTGTTTTGGATTTTGAATCCAACAAAGAGAGATGAGCTTGTCTACTGCTTTAAGTTGAGCTGTCTTTGCCTTTGTCCAATGCATGTAAATCTGAGGATTTGGAAATTTCCGGATGTTCAGATTTAGCCCTTCCTTCTATCAAATGTTGATGGTGTCAGGATGTGCACATAAGGGATGCATGTGGTTTTAGAAGAATTGTTTTTCTTTGGATGTGCACGTCGATCAAATGTTGATCATGGTTAATTGTTAACCTATATTTGAAATCCCTTCATCAAATATTAAGTGTTCGGATGCCTTCCGATGGATGGCACTCTTCCTGCCTCGATCGATGAAGTGTGGGCTTGCCAAAGCAAGGTGCATTAATCTATCTTGGTAAGGGTGCGAGCGGATAATTGTGATATCCCACTGTCGACATCAGGTCCAGCTTAACTAGGTGACCTCAAAGGTTGAGTGCCTAGAGGCATAGGGTTGACATGCACCATATGATGGATGCAAATAAGGAGTTATTCACCAACCATACAAGAATTGCATGAGGATGCAATTGGCAAGCGTTGCCTACCTAAATAACCGCATCGTGAGAGGAACGCCAAAGCGGACTCATAGTGTTGGTGAAATACGGATCTTGTCCACTAAGAGAGTAGCTCGCATGAACTCTCCGAATTGTTAGTGAGGGCTATCATTTCGAATAAAATAGTGGGAGTATTTTAATTGAAGTCCTAATTAGAATAAAGTGTAATTGAAATTTAGGTACTGATTTTATTCTGCATAAATTCTTGTAGAATTCCATGGCAAGCGTTGCGCACTCCACATTGTCTCTGAGAGCCATCCTTGAGAAGGATAAGCTCAGTGGGACAAATTACATGGACTGGTATAGGAACCTGAGAATTGTTCTCAGGCAAGAGCGAAAGCTCTATGTCTTGGAAGAAGAAGCCCCCGAGGTGCCGACCGGGAACTCTTCCCGTGCTGAGAAAGATACTTATAAGAAGTATACTGACGATGCTTTAGATGTCGAGTGCCTTATGCTTGCCACCATGAACTCTGAGCTTCAGAAGCAACATGAGAACATGGGGTGCAAGGAGATTGACGAGCATCTCAAGAAAATGTTTCAAGGGCAGGCTCGTCAAGAGAGGTTCGACATCACGAAAGCATTGTTTCAGTGCAAGATGGGAGTTCGAGACTCAGTAGGGACTCACGTACTCAAGATTATTGGGTATATAGAGAACCTTGAAAGGCTGGGTTTTCCTCTTGGTCAAGAGTTGGCCACGGATCTGATCCTGCAATCGTTGCCGGACAGTTATGAGCAGTTCGTCTTGAACTACAACATGAACGAGATAGACAAGACACTGCCCGAACTCCTAGGCATGTTGAGAACTGCCGAAATCAATATGAAGAAGGCCAAGCCTGCCAGCCCCATACTGATGGTGCATAAGGGCAAGGGCAAAGCCAAGGGCTCCAAGAAGACGAAGGTAGGACCTAAGTCATATCTTGAGCCCAAGTCTTCAGCACTGATGAAAAAGAAGAGCACAGTGAAGGATGGGAAATGCCACCACTGTGGCAAGGCTGGTCATTGGCGGAGGAACTGTCCTTCGTATATTGAGGGTCTGCAGAAATTGAGGGGAGGTATGACTTCCGCTTCTAATATCTACGTTATAGAGATAAACCTTTCTGCTCCTTCATCTTGGGTATTGGATACCGGATGTGGTTCTCACATTTGTACAAATGTGTAGGAACTGGGAAGGAGAAGATTGCTGAGTAAAGGGGAGGTGGACCTCCGCGTCGGCAATGGAGCAAGAGTTGCTGCTGTAGCCGTAGGAGTTTACCGTCTTTCTTTGCCCAGTGGGCTTGTAATAGAACTAGATAACTGTTATTTTGTTCCGGCGATAACTAGAAATATTATATCTATTTCATGTTTGGACATGATTGGATTTTCTTTTATAATTAAGAACAATTGTTGTTCTATATTTAAGAATGATGTTTGTTATGTTGTAGCCCAATTGTTTAATGGTCTTTACGTTTTGAACTTGGACCATCTGATCTGTAATGTAGAAAACAATAAAAGACTAAGAACAAATGATTCGAACCCTACTTTTCTCTGGCATTGTCGTTTGGGCCATATCAACAAGAAGCGCATATCCAAGCTCCATAGAGATGGACTTTTGGACTCATTTGATCTTGAATCATTTGAGCGATGCGAATCTTGTTTGTTAGGCAAGATGGCTAAAGCTCCTTTCACTGGTTATACTGAGAGGGCTGAGGATCTCTTGGGTGTTGTACATAGTGATGTATGCGGACCCATGAGTTCCATGGCTAGAGGAGGGTATTTCTACTTTGTTACATTTACTGATGATTTCAGTAGATACGGATATGTGTATCTTATGAAGTGCAAATCCGAGACCTTTGAAAAGTTCAAAGAGTTCAAGAATGAAGTAGAAAACCAGTTGGGTAAAAGGGTTAAAGCACTCCGATCTGATCGAGGTGGCGAATACCTGAGTCATGAGTTCCGTGATCATCTGAAAGAGTGTGGTATTGTATCACAGCTCACTCCACCTAGAACACCACAACATAATGGTGTGTCTGAGAGGAGAAATCGTACTCTGTTAGACATGGTACGTTCGATGATGAGTCATGCAGACTTGCCTGTTTCCTTTTGGGGTTTTGCTTTAGAGACTGCTGTAATGACATTGAATCGCGCTCCAACTAAAACGGTTCTGAAGACACCATATGAGATATGGACTGGGAAGCGTCCTAGTATGTCGTTCATTAAAATTTGGGGTTGTGAGGCATACGTGAGACGTCAAATGCCTGACAAGCTGGAACCCAAATCGGATAAATGTTATCTGGTGGGATATCCTAAGGAAACGAAAGGGTATTACTTTTACCTGCCGTCTGAGGGCAAAGTGTTTGTTGCAAGGACTGGTGTCTTCTTGGAGAAAGAGTTCTTATCAAGAAAGACTGAAAAGGTAGAGCTTGAAGAAGTTCAAGAACCACATGTAGTGAATGAACCGGAATTGGATTCTGAGACAGGACTACAAGATGTTGTAGCTAGAGAACCTGCTCAGGGAACACAAGTCCTACGTAGATCTGGTAGACCGAGGTTTGAGCCTGAGAGATATGGATTTCTCGTGTCTCAAATAGGTAATGTGTTGCTCATGGATCATGATGATGAACCAGCAACCTACCAAGAGGCTATGAATGGACCGGACTCCGACAAATGGCTTGAGGCTATGAAATCCGAAATGGACTCCATGTATGCAAACCAAGTTTGGAACTTGGTGGAACCACCTGAAGGGGTATGACCCATAGGGTGCAAGTGGGTCTTCAAGAAGAAGACCGACATGGATGGGAATGTACAGACATTCAAAGGGCGACTAGTGGCTAAGGGTTTCAAGCAAATTCATGGTATTGACTATGATGAGACCTTTTCCCCTGTTGCCATGGTAAAGTCCATTAGGATATTGCTTGCTATTGCTGCGTATTATGACTACGAGATCTGGCAGATGGATGTCAAAACGGCTTTCCTTAATGGAAACCTCCTTGAGTAAGTGTATATGACACAACCCGAGGGTTTTGTATCCCCAGATGAAGCCACTAAAATATGCAAGCTGAATAAGTCCATTTATGGACTGAAACAGGCCTCTCGAAGTTGGAATCTTCGTTTTGATGAGAAAATCAAAGAGTTTGGTTTCATCAAGAATGAAGATGAGCCTTGTGTTTACAAGCGAATCAGTGGGAGCATTGTTGTCTTCCTGATATTGTATGTAGATGATATACTGTTGATTGGGAATGACATTCCTACCCTGAAAGTTGTTAAGAACAACCTAGGGAACTGCTTTCCAATGAAGGATTTGGGTGAAACGACTTATATACTCGGTATTAAGATCTATAGAGATAGATCGAAGAAGTTGCTGGGTTTGACCCAGAGTACGTACATCGAAAAGGTGTTGAAGCGGTTCAACATGCTTGAGTCCAAGAAAGGATTTTTGCCCATGTCTCATGGTGTGAATCTCTCTAAGGACAAGTGTCCAAAGTCTTATGAAGATAAGGACCGCATGAAGTTGATTCCATATGCTTCGGCAATTGGATCAATTATGTACGCGATGTTATGTACTCGACCCGATGTCTCCTTTGCTTTGAGCATGACTAGCAGGTATCAGTCAGACCCCGGTGAGTGTCACTGGATTGCAGTCAAGAATATCCTGAAGTACTTGAGAAGGACTAAGGACGTGTTCTTGGTGTATGGTGGAGAGGAAGAGCTCGTTGTAAGTGGTTACACGGATGCTAGCTTCCAAACTGATCGAGACGACTCCAAGTCTCAGTCAGGTTTTGTGTTTTGCCTGAATGGAGGAGCTGTGAGCTGGAAGAGTTCCAAGCAAGAGACAGTTGCTGATTCTACAACAGAGACCGAGTATATCGCAGCAGCTAATGCGGCGAAGGAGGCTGTATGGATTAGGAAATTCATCGGCGAGCTTGATGTAGTTCCTAGCATTGTTGGTCCCGTAGTTCTCTACTGTGATAACAATGGTGCAATTGCACAATCTAAGAAACCTAGATCTCATCAGCGCTCCAAGCACATACTCCGGCGTTTTCATCTTATTCGTGAGATTGTCGAACGAGGAGATGTAAACATTTGCAGAGTGCCGACTGAGGAAAATATTGCGGATCCGCTGACAAAGCCTCTCGCGCAGAGAAAGCATGATGGTCATACTAGATCGATGGGTATACGATACCTAAATGATCAACTCTAGCGAGAATCTTGTGGGTTGCATGTAATCTTGTATTTTGTTGGCTGTTTGTTCATATGATGAACTGTGTACCTAATTTTTCTTTTATAATTAATGGCAAATTCTTTTATTATGAATTTTTCTATATATGATAGTTAAATGTTAACATAATAGATACCCTTAGAATGTTCGCTTCCATGGGACATCAAGTACGTGACTTGAATGTGAGAGCCCATGATTTATTTGAAGCTTCATTCTTAAAGGTCCCTGGTCGAGTATCATCATAGAAGCTAAGGGTGATGATGGTACATGAAGACTAGCACGTGTGTTGACTGATGACTGGTTCTCACAGGTCATGATATTGTGATATCAAGTCATCACGTGGGTACTTGTTAGTGAACAAGTTGTACTAGACAGACCCAACCTGAGACTACTCTGTGGATTGTCATCCAATCGTGTCACGAGTAGGTCTCAATTGACAATGGTGTTGTGATCCTTTGACCTGAAGTCACAGCATTCATCAAGTGAGGAAGAGCGTGCTTTGATGCCATCTAAAGTCTTCCTTGAGAAAGGTTGATGATAAGGGTGGTTGTTGGGCATGTTACGAATCATTTGGGTGTTTGTGTGTGAGCAGATATGGGATTTGTCCTCCTGTATGACAGGAGTTGTATCCATGGGCCCCTTGATGGAACTGGACTGAGAAATGCATGGCCATGCTTGGTTGAGTCAATATGTGATATTGGACTCACCATTCTCTGGAAGTCCGTCCTGGATCAAGAAACTTGGATTGAGCTATTACGAGGGTGACACGGTCCATACCTCTAGTTCTTTCCGGATGTAAAGGACAAAGAGACAAAGACAACGCTGATACATTGGTCATAAAGGCTTATGAGTTATAAACTCATATTGCTTGGGGAGCAATGATGCATTGCTAGATGCCGCTCATTGTTTGTGAGGTTTTTGGTTTGATACTTTCGAGATCAAGTGGGAGTCTGTTGGAGTTACCATTGTGATCTGGAAGTGATCAAGCATGTAATCTCACTGCCAACGCGATATGAGCCTGCAGGGTCGCACATAAGAGATGTGGAGAAGTTGGATGACTGACTGTGTTGGTAAAGGTTACCAATCACCGACCTGAATAGGGTTATGGGCAAAGTGTTGCCTTATAGGATCATCGGGTTAGGCAAATGTTGCCTTGAAGGGCTGGTTGGGATTGTCGTCCGAGGGTCGATGACATTAGTCGAGAATCGTCTTCTGATTCACGCCGATCAGCGAGAATCGTCTCTCTGATTCTCGCCGATCGACGAGAATCATCGAGAATCAATTGTTGATTCTCGACGATCGACTACTTCGACAATTGTCGTCGACCGCGGCTCGACTATCGTCGAGTATCGTTGTGTATCGTCGAGCGCGGCTCGACGATCGGCGAGAATCGTCGAGTATTGTACTCTGATTCTCGCCGATCCTGTATGATACTCGTCGACTGATTCTCGCCAAACCTGCTCAGTGATTCTCTCCGATTGTCGCCGATTCTCACCGATTGATACTCGCCGATTCTGAACCCTATTTTCGGGTGGTCTGCGGATAGCGATTTTCCTGGGTTTATTTATACCTTTGGTATAAATAGGACACTTAGGGTTTTCGGGATCACACGCGCTCGCGATTTTCTCCTGTAGCGAATCGAACCCGACGGAAGCCGTTCCGCCTTTCGCTCCGCCGATCCCGATCCCCGCCGCCGACGGAAGAGTTCCATCGCCGCCGTGTTTGCTCCGTCGACCGCCTCTTCTCCAGCGACTGTCGCTGGTGCTGCTCTTCCTGGCGCGGACCTAGCAGTCCGTGGAATAGCCGAGGTGCGGTCTTCTCCTTCCCGATCTTCCGTGCGACGGAAAGCTCGGCGTTCTCCCGCTCGTGTGGACTTCTGCTGAAACGTGGACACTATTCCACGAAGAACTCGCCACCAGCAGAAATCAAAGTTTGGAGCATCTCCGTTGAGTTGTGACTCAGCGCCACCGAGGTAATTTTTGCCTAGTTTTTGCTAACTTCTTGATTCAACGTTCATAGCCCGATCCACATCTCTTTGGGTTTTTCTTGATGTTTATTTTTTCCGCTGCGTGCACAAGCGTTGTGCCATCCTCATAGAGAAACCCAACAACTATGTACCGCCGAAGCGTAGCCTCGACGTCACAATCCCCTCACCTAGATGAAAAGATCACCTTTTCAAGGAAGGACATGCCAGATCATGAAGACCCTTTCTGTGACGCGCTGGTGATACGAACCGCCATCGAGAACTTTACGGTGTCACAGATCCTAGTAGACAATGGGAGTTCGGTGAACGTGATTTTCAAAAAAGCATTCAATGCGATGAGGGTGGAGGCCCGGAGGGTGCTGGCGGCGGATGGACCATTGTTTGGGTTCTCGGGAGAGAGGAAAGAAGTCGAGGGGGAGTGGGACTCCAAGTAACCCGGGGAGGGCTATCCCGAAACTGCCGCTTCATCATAGTGGATGCCCCCAGTAGTTACAATGCCATTTTTGGGCGCCCTTTGATCAGCGCTTTCAGGTGCGTTCCCTCATCGTTTCACCAGTGCTTGAAACTGAACTCAAGAGGTACCAAATCAGGGTGCAGGGGGATCCAAAGGCTGCAAGGGAATGCTACGTAACGACAGTAAACACCATCTCCCGGCAGGGAGACGCTGAAGAGATGGGGAAGAAGATGGAGAAATTGCAACAGGAACTGGGGGGCAAAGCAGAAGAAGGAGAGGAAGGTGCTGGAGGAGAGGGAGAAGTAGTGGTGGTTGGAGGCATTGCGGGGGAGCCAGAAATGGCGGGAGAGGAGTACAGAGAGACGGGGATGGTAGAAGAAAGAGGAGAGGAAGGTGCTGGAGGAGAGGGATAAGTAGTGGTGGTTGGAGGCATTGCGGGGGAGCCAGAAATGGCGGGAGAGGAGTACAAAGAGACGGGGATGGTAGAAGAAAGAGGAGAGGAAGGTGCTGGAGGAGAGGGAGAAGTAGTGGTGGTTGGAGGCATGTCGAGGGAGCCAGAAATGGCGGAAGAGGAGTACGGAGAGACGGGGATGGTAGAAGAAAGAGAGGAGGAAGGTGCTGGAGGAGAGGGATAAGTTGTGATGGTCGGGGACATTGCGAGGAAGCTAGAAATGGCTGGAAAGGAGGGAGGAGAGATGGAGGCAGCAAAGGAAAGGGAGCCAAAAGAAGATGAAGGGAGGAAAGAGAAGAGGAAGATGGAGGAAGCGGGAGGGTCGCCCAGGAAGGGGGCCCGACCGGAAAAAAGAAGGGCCTCACGGCAGGAAGGAGAGGACGCAAGCAAGTGGGTGATGGAAAAGCTTGGGGAAGAAATGGTGATGGCCATTGCGGAAGACGAAGCCAGAGAGCAGGACGCGCTGGAAGAGCAGGAAGGAGAGGAAGAGCCATCAAGGCTGAAGGTGGCCGTGGAGGTACTTGAGGTAGAGATCCGTACCAAGGAAGGTAGAGAGGAGAAGATAAAGATCAGCGGCGAGCTCAACCCGGAAGACCGAGAGAAGATCAAGGCATGCGTGCAGAAAAAGATTGACGTCTTCGCGTGGAGCGCCGTAGACATGCCCGGGGTCGATGCGGACGTCGCTTGTCACCGCCTCAATCTCGACCCCAACACTCGCCCCATACAGCAGAAGAAGAGGGCCATCGCCTCCAAGATGGCCGGACCTATTAAAGAAGAAGTAGAGAAATTACTTAAGGCGGGGTTTGTATCCGCCTGTAAGTATCCGGGGTGGGTGAGTAATGTTGTAATTGTTAAAAAAGGGGAGGGTAGGTGGAGAATGTGTGTGGATTTTTCTCTTTTAAATAAAGCATGCCCCAAGGATTGTTACCCGCTGCCCCGAATCGACGCGCTGGTTGACTCAGCCATCGGTTTTCCTTTTATGAGTTTCTTGGATGCGTTTTCCGGATATCACCAAATACGCATGCATCCTCCGGATGTTAAGGATGTCACCTTCGTCACGGAGGATGGATGCTTCTATTTTAATATGATGCCTTTCGGTTTGAAAAATGCGGGAGCAACCTACCAAAGAATGATGGATCAGATCTTCCGAAAACAGAGAGGGAGGAACCTCGAGGTGTACATGGATGACTTGATGATCAAAAGCAAGGACCTCGAAGCTCATATCCTAGATATTGAGGAGACATTTGAGACCCTAAGGAAGTATAAAATGAGACTCAACCCCCTGAAATGTGTTTTTGGAGCCAATAGGGGAAAGTTCCTCGGACATCTTCTCACCCCATCGGGAGTGGAACCCAACCCCGAAAAAGTGAAAGCAATCCTGGAGTTGGAGTCCCCTAGAAATGCAAAGGAAGTTCAACGTCTCACCGCCAAGTTGGCTGGGCTAAGCAGGTTTCTCTCTCAAGCCGGAGAGAGATGCTCGCCTTTCTTTCGGACACTACGGGGAGGCAAGAGGTTCGAGTGGACCCCAGAATGTGAGAAGGCTTTCCAGGCTATAAAGCAACAGCTCACCCAGACGCCTTTACTCCAGGGGCCAAGGGAAGGAGAGGTCTTGTTTTTATACTTGGGGGTAGGGACTAGGGCAGTGAGCTCGGTTCTTGTGCGAGAAGAAGGAAAGAAGCAATTTCCGATCTACTACGTGAGCAGGGTCCTAAAGAAAGCGGAGCTCCGGTACCCCATTCTTGAAAAGTTAGCGTTTACCCTCATCGTCTCGGCCCGAAAGCTCAGACCGTATTTTCAGGCTCATTCTATTCAGGTGGTAAAGGATCACCCCCTCAGTCGGATCTTGGATGGGGTAGAACATTCCGGGAGGCTGGACAAGTGGTCAATAGAGCTCAGTGAATTCGAACTCGTTTTCGTTCCTCGGCTCGCCATTAAGGCACAGGCGGTGGCCAATTTCCTGGTGGACTACGTAGTTGAGGTCCAGGAGACAGAAGTGTCCCCTCGAGCAACCTGAAAGATGTTAGTAGATGGAGCATCGGGAAGAAATTCCTTTGGAGGGGGAAGGGTCTTGATCTGTCCGGAGGGGACCAGGATTGAACAGGCCTTGAAGATTCATTTCGCGATCACCAACAACCAAGCGGAATATGAGGCGATCATCGCGGGACTCAGGTTAGCCCGGGAGTTGGGCATACAAGACATCGAGGCCTCTACTGACTCCATGGTGGTGGCAGGACAAATCAAAGGGGAGTTCGAGATAAGGGAGCCCACCCTCCAGTTGTATCTAGGAAAGGTCAAGGGCATCATCAGACAGTTCCGAAGCTTTTCAATTCACCACGTTCCGAGGGGGCAGAGCACTCAGGCTGACCAACTCGCCAAATATGGCCCTCGAGCTGGAGGAACAATGACGAAGCTCTTCAGGCCGTCTATAGAAGAAGGGGAACTCATGGAGATATGCCAGCAGAGGTCTTGGATGGACCCCTTCATCACCTTTTTGGCGTCGGGGCAGTTACCCGTGAAAGAACTCGACAAGAAGCATACCAGATACAAATCGGCGTACTACCTGCTGAAGGATGGGGTTTTATATCGCAAGACGCTGTCGGGTTTGCTGGACAGATGTGTGTCAGAGTAGGAGGTTCCAAAGGTTCTGCAAGAGATTCACTCGGGAGAATGTGGGAGTCACTCGGGGAGCCAGACATTAGAAGGGAGGGTGCTGAGACATGGGTACTTCTGGCCTACCCTCAGGAAAGATGCGGAGGAATTCGCAAAAAGGTATCAAAAATGCCAGGAGTTCGCCTCCCTCCAGTTCCTTCCGGCCCAGAGGTTACGGACAATCACAGCTCCCTAGCCTTTCGCTATATGGGGGCTAGATCTGGTGGGTCCTTTTCCCCAAGGGAGTGGCCAGAGGAAATTCTTGCTAGTCATGGTAGACTACTTTTTGAAATGGCTGGAGGTGAAGGCGCTGGCTAAGGTAACATCACAGGTGGTCAAGAATTTCGTATGGGGGGAGATCATCTGCCGGCATGGGTTACCTCTGACCACTGTGACAGATAACGGACCACAATTTGCAAGTAGAGAGTTCGTTGATTTCTGCATCCATTTGGGAATATATCTCCGCTTTGCCTCTGTTCATCATCCACGGAGTAATGGGCAGGTGGAAGCAGCTAATAAGGTCATTGTCAATCTATTGAAGAAGAAAGTGGAGAATTTGAGGGGGAACTGGGTGGAGCAGCTACCTTCAGTCCTATGGGCCTTGAGGACCATGCCAAACACCGCCACGGGGGAAACCCCATTTAAGCTCTCTCATGGCTCAGAGGTTGTCATACCTATCGATTTTGAGGTCACATCACGAAGAGTAATAGTTGCAAGGGAAGGAGGCGAAGGATGGAGAGCGGAGAACGAGGAAGAGCAGAGACTCTCTCTGGATCTCGTGGAGGAGCTCAGGGATTTGGCGATGGTCAGGCAGGAGGAGGTCAAGCGCTAGATGGCGAGGTACTTCGACAAGCATATAAGGGTCGGACAGTTCGAGAGGGGAGATTTGGTCCTAAAAAAGGTAGACGCAGGAGGTAGAGGAGCCTTCTTAGGGAAGCTCCATCCCAATTGGGAGGGTCCTTTTATAGTAAAAGAGGTCTTGAAGTCGGGAGGGTACCACCTCCAGGATGCGGACGGGGTATCCCTCGGTCGCGCTCGAAGTGGTGATGATTTAAAGAGATTTTACACGTAGCACTTTTCACGCTCATTACATTTTTTCAATTTTGATGTGCTCTTTTGATGTGATGGGAGTGTGGGTGACCTTTTTATGGCACCAAGGTTGGAGATGGTTTGGAGAGGAGACCCCGAGCAGACCCACTGACCAGGCTCTCATCTAGCTGGTAGGGCTGTAGGCTCACTCGGTGGTTGGAGATGGTTTGGAGAGAAGACCCCGAGCAGACCCGCTGACCAGGCTCTCATCTAGCTGGCAGGGCTGTAGGCTCACTCGGTGGTTGGAGATGGTTTGGAGAGGAGACCCCGAGCGGACCCGCTGACCAGGCTCTCATCTAGCTGGCAGGGCTGTAGGCTCACTCGGTGGTTGGGGATGGTTTGGAGAGTAGACCCCGAGCAGACCCGCTGACCAGGCTCTCATCTAGCTGGCGGGGCTGTAGGCTCACTCGGTGGTTGGAGGTGGTTTGGAGAGGAGACCCCGAGCAGACCCGCTGACCAGCCTCTCATCTAGCTGGCAGGGCTGTAGGCTCACTCGATGGTTGTAGATGGTTTGGATAAGAGACCCCGAGCAGACCCGCTGACCAGGCTCTCATCTAGCTGGCAGGGCTGTAGGCTCACTCAGTGGTTGGAGATGGTTTGGAGAGGAGACCCCGAGCAGACCCACTGACCATGCTCTCATCTAGCTGGCAGGGCTGTAGGCTCACTTGGTGGTTGGAGATGGTTTGGAGAGGAGACCCCGAGCAGACCTGCTGACCAGGCTCTCATTTAGCTGGCAGGGCTGTAGGCTCACTCGGTGGTTGGAGGTGGTTTGGAGAGGAGACCTCGAGCAGACCCACTGACCAAGCTCTTATCTAGCTGGCAGGGTTGTAGGCTCACTCGGTGGTTGGAGATGGTTTGGAGAGGAGACCCCGAGCAGACCCACTGACCATGCTCTCATCTAGCTGGCAGGGCTGTAGGCTCACTCGGTGGTTGGAGATGGTTTGGAGAGGAGACCCCGTGTAACAGCCCATTTTTCAGCAGGCTCAGTTTTGGGGTGACATGGCCTGGGACACGGGCGTAGCCCAGGGCGTGTCCTACGTGCGTCGAGTGTCGAGAGGAATAGTCGACGAGTGGTCGACAAAAATTGGTCGACGATCGTCGAGTGCTTAGGATACGACCTGTGACACGGGCGTGTCACAGGGCGTGTCAGCGTGGTCGATAAACTCAGCCCGACGAATTTGAGCTGAGAGCTGGGGCGTGTCTAGTGCCATGTATGGGCACACGGCCTAGGACATAGGCGTGTCACAGGCCGTGTGAGTCTCAGGTGATTTTGAGAATTTTTCAGCCGGACGAACACGGCCATAGACACGGGCGTGTCTGAATGCGTGTCAGGTGACACAGCCCATGACACGGGCATGTCACATGGGTGTGTCACTGGGTTGGATAAGTTGGTTGAGCACCGCTTAGGGAACACGGCCATGGACACGGGCGTGTCACATGCCGTGTTAGGCAAAATTTAGGATTTTTGGTGAAATCGTGGCCATCCATTCCTTCAGCCTGGATCCAAGGGCTGAGAGGCCTCCCTGTCTTCTTAAGGCCGAGAATGGGTTGGGGAAACTCATTTGGCTTTTGACTTTCTCTTACTACATTTCTAGAGAGAAAAAGAGAGAGGAAGGAGGAGGAGAGGGGGCTGATCACCGGTGGTGCTGCGGTTTACCGACGAGAGATCCGAGGCCGACGTTGCGGAGGAAAAGCTCTTGTGAGTCGTTCGAGCCAGCTTAGAGCTCATGGCACCAAAGAGGGCTTCAAGGGTAATGACTTTTCTTGAAGGCTTCCTTTTTGGCATATGTATGTGATTCCCCACCAAAAGGTGGCTGCTTTTGGGAGTCTTTGGGTGGAGTCATGGAATCCCCTTTGTTGGCATATAGATCCAGCAATGAAGTAAGGAATAAGCATGCTGTGTGAAGCCCATCTGGATAGGTTGGTCTGGATTGGTTATGTTGCATATGAACCGGAGAAGACTCCGTGATAAACGGGTAGTTTAGGAGTCGGCGGGTTGGACCTGTGAAAGAAAGTAGCAGGAAGTACTGGAGTGGTAGTCCAGGAAAATATCCGTGTATGCTTGTGCTATTGGGTCGTACCTGTGAATGAGTAGCAGGAAGTACTGGTGTGACCAGGAAAGGCCCTTTGTGACGCTTGATGTCATAGGGCGTCCACCTGTGAAGCGAGTAACAGGAAGTACTGGCATGGTAGCCAGGAAAGACCCCTGACATTTGTGATATTGCGGTATCGTACCTGTGAACGAGTAACAGGAAGTACTGGTGTGCCCAGAAAAGACCCGCTGTTATTATGAGAGAATGGGTGTAAGAGAAATACCCAGGCTTGAATGCCATAGCAGGATCGGTGAGACCTACCCGCGCCTTTATTTAGCCGCGAGTACGCCGTACTCGGTGATGGCAAGGCGATTTGAGCAACGGGGGGTGGAGGATCCGACCTGCGTTATGTCTGTCTGACGTGAGACCAGAAGGTGCGGTCTGTTGGAGCGCATAGCAAGAGTCTTAGACCTACATGTCGTGATACAATGGGGGGCTAAGGGCCAATCCCGGTTCACTAAGCCTATAAAACTCCGGCTGCACGCCATGGAGTAAATGCTCAAGTGAGTTGCCGTTGGGCTGTGACCCTGATACGGTGGTGGGCAACTGATTTGCCAGTAAACCAAGAATGTGCCCTGAGTGCACGGACCGTTGGGCCGGTTGGCTGACGGTTGTGATGGCATGTGTGCGTGAAAGCACATTATATATGATATATTGCCATGCTTTTGATATGATATGCCTGCAGGAAGATTACCGCTGCCCCGAGAAAAGGGGTAGGGTCGTTATAATTTGGTCAGCTGAATGCTGACCGTTGCCTCTGTTTGTCACCCTTGGGTGGATTGTCCCTGTACAGGTGCTGGAGAGCCAAGCGGGACGTATAAAGGTTGATTTCCCTGCTGCTGTTGCTGCTACTGCTAGCCCTCGAAGTCTATGTTGTGTTTTTTTATTGTGGTCGGCCTGCGCGCCAATGTTGAGGCCACTGTTTGAAAGTCATGTAAGGCCATAAGGCCAACTTTTGTATGGTTGTAAGATAAGACATTCCTATTCTATATACAATGTGGAGTTGTATTAGCTATTGGACATTCAAGTGTGGAGTTCAAGGTTTAGCAAAGGCTTCCGCTAGAATGAAATGTGTTAGGTGCGCTGCGCTACTCTTGTATCATCCCGTAACCTTTCCGCCTGTTTTGTGATATATGCTGTGGGGCCCCGGCCGGACCTTCTAGGATATACCATATGAACGGATGGGGTTGTTACATTTTTGGTATCAGAGGTGTCTTGTTTTTTTCCTCTCGAAGTCGTGGTCAACTTCTTTTGTGGGGTGGCGAGCACGTGGTTGTGCAAACCCAGTTATGCGATTGAACTCCTGAATGTCCATGATAGGAATGCAAAATTGTGTGTTTGAGGAACCTGCGTTTTCCTATTTTGTGTTGTTTGCTTGTGTAAGGCCGCTAATGTGTGTGTCTTGTCCACCTTTAGGTGACACGGAGTGGAGCTGGGCAGTCTGAGCCCCAACATTCTGATGAAAGTACGACACCAGCCGCGGTGCCTACACCTCCACCGTCTGCGGAACATGTGCGTTTAGTTGTTGAGCCTTTGTTTGCCATGATCCAAGGACAACCACTTAGGCAGGAACAACTGGCTGTGCGGCCAGAACAGGTGGAGGCGAGGCCAGAACCTGTTGTGGTTGTGAATCCTCGAGCGGCTGAGAAGCAGTTGATGCGGTTTATGAGTTTCCATCCGCCTACGTTTTCAGGAGCGGGAACTCCTACGCTGGCTGAGGATTGGCTCTCACGCGTCAAGCGAATCATGATGGCGATTGGATCAGAGGAACATCAGAAAGTCACGTTAGTTACCTTACTGCTTGAAGGTGAAGCTAGATTGTGGTGGAATGAGATGGAGTTGCATCACTTGGCGGGTCGTCCCTTAACACAACTATCCATGGAAGAATTCACCCGACTCTTCCTAGCGAAGCACCTTCCTGCGACTCAACGGATAGCCATGGAAAATGAATTCCAATGGCTAACGCAAGGTGATGGCAGTGTTGACGCGTATCTGCATGAGTTTACACGCTTGGGACGGTATGCGGGTTCTATTTTTGCGGATGAGCAAAGAAAGACAAATCGGTTTTATGAAGGACTGAGGGACGAATTGAGATTCCTGGTTTCTAGTTCTGTGAACCAAGGCTTCCAGGCATTGGTTGACACTGCGAGCGCGCTGGAAAAGGATATGAAGAGGGTGCAGGGGAAGAGGGCTTTGGCTGTGACGTAACCAGAGTGGAAGGTGCCCCGACCTGGGAAACCATTTTATAAGAAGAAATGGGGCAAGAAGTCAAAGACAAGTGGACAAGCTCCTTCATCAGTTGCATCGGGAGCAACGTCGGGGGCCACCTCAAGGCCGGATACTCGTACATGCTTCAATTGTGGACTGGTGGGGCATATAGCTCGAGATTGTCGGGTGCCGCCAAAGAATGAAAAGAAGGCGGGAGCGTCGTATGCGGAGAAGGGCAAGGTAGTAGTGGACTCCTCTGCCTCGCAGGCGCAGCCCCGGGTCTACAATCTTGGCCTGTAGGAGGCCAACAAGCAGAGTGACGTCGTCACAGGTATGAGTTTAGTTTGGCAGATGCTATTGCTTGTATGCATTGCTTAGTGCATATGTGTTTGTGGTTTGTGTGTGTGACATGATTGTCACAGGCTTTGTGATGATTCGGGACACGCTAGCGCGAGTACTATTTGATACGGGTGCGTCGCATTCTTTTCTGTCTAGCGAGTTTATAGCGCGGCTTGGGATACCTAATCGTGCAAAGACAGATAACGTCAGAGTGGTGTTGCCGAATGGCTGTTGGATGCTTGCGGATCAAGCTTGCGATGTGGCGGTCCAAATAAGAAGTCGAGATTTCCGTTTGACTGCTTTTGTATTGCCAATATCAGAATTCGACGTGATATTTGGTATGGATTGGCTTGCGGAGCATCATGCCATGATTGATTGCCAGTCCAAAGAGATCACGTTGGGCCAGAATACCGAACATGAGACAAAGTTCGCGGGTATGTGAGGAGTGGGCGGGACGTTGATGTCTGCACTCCAGGTAGTCAAGGCTGTTCGGAAGGGTGCGAAGTGTTACTTCGCACTGATTCAGGCTGTTGAGCCTAAGGCCAGTGTGTGCGCGGTTCCGATTGTGGCGGAATTTACAAATGTGTTTCCCACGGATCTCCCTGGGCTACCACCCCAGCGGGAGATTGACTTCACAATCGAGTTGGTGCCAGGTGTGAAACCTATGGCCCGCTCGCCATATCGCGTCGCGCCGAAGGAGATGGCCGAGTTGAAGGTCCAAATATAAGAATTGCTGGAGCAAGGTGATATACGCCCAAGCATGTCACCTTGGAGCACGCCTGTGCTTTTTGTAAAGAAGAAAGATGGTGGGTTGCAGTTATGTATTGACTACCGTGAACTGAATAATTTGACCGAGAAGAATAAATATCTGATACCCCGGATTGATGAGTTGTTCGATCAGCTGGTGGGCTCGACCGTCTATTCGAAGTTGGACCTGAAGTCTGGGTATTACCAGTTGAGAATTCTGGAAAGTGACATTCCCAAAACCGCATTTGGAAGGCGTTATGGGCACTATGAGGTCACAGTCATGCCATTTGGACTGTGTAATGCGCCATCAATGTTTATGGATTTGATGAACCACACGTTCCGAGAGTACCTGGATTTGTTTGTGATCGTGTTCATTGATGACATCCTGGTGTACTCGAAGTCGAAAGCTGAGCATGAGACTCACTTGCTGTTGGTGTTGAATACTTTGAGGCAAAATCAGCTCTATGCCAAGTTCTCGGAGTGCGAGTTTTGGTTATCGTCGGTGGCTTTCCTAGGCCATGTGGTGAGTGGAGCGGGCATTGCAGTGGATCCAGCGAAGATAAGGGCCATACAAGAGTGGCCAATGTTGTCTTCCGTGGCCGAGGTTAGGAGTTTCCTTGGACTTGCGGGCTACTATCGAAGATTTGTTGAGAATTTCTTGCGGATCACTTTGCCACTAACCATGTTGACGAGAAAAGATCAGAAGTTCGTTTGGACGCCAGAGTGTGCACGTGTTGGGTACATTGGCTAAATGTACCTGATTTGAAGAAGCCTCACCCAACTCAATGATATACATCATAATGTATTTGATGTATGTTGAGTTTACTTGTGCAGGTTAAGTAATCACTGGACTGAAGCAAAAAGTTTTTAAGTCCATGTGTCGACACCCAGAGGGAAAGTGTCGACACTTAAGAAAGCTTGTGTCGACACCCAGACAAGCAGTGTCGACACTTGGAGTCATTGTGTCGACACCTGGGATGCAGAGTCGACACCAGACAGAAAGTGTCGACACTTGGAGCTGTGTCGACACTCAGTGAAGAAAAGTGCAGACAGAAAGTATCGACACAAGGAGTTGTGTCGACACCCAGTGAAGCTGTGTCTACACCAGAAAGTGTCGACACTTGGAGCTGTGTCGACACTCAGCAAAAGTCTGCAGAGACTAAGTTAAAGTGTCGACACTCAGAACAATGTGTCGACACTCAATAGAAGAGTCAGCACTTGAAGTATGTGTCGACACCCAGCACAATGTGTCGACACTCAGCTAAAGACTTTACACTTGAAGAAAGTGTCGACACAAGGAGCTGTGTCGACACTTAGCAAAGATCAGAAAGATCAACAAAATTATTCTAAGTACAAGTGTCGACACTAAGGGAATGTGTCGACACTCAGCTGAAGTCTCAACAAGAAGAAGGTGTGTCGACACAAGGAGCTGTGTCGACACTCAACAAGTATCAACATAGAAGACTATGTGTCGACACCAAGAAGTAGTGTCGACACTTGACAGATTCAACACAAGAAGTTGTGTCGACACAAAGGTGATGTGTCGACACTTAGAAGAATTCAGTACAGATAGAAGATCAAGTACTTGTGTCGACACTCAATTTCAGTGTCGACACCTGAAGAAGAATCTGTGTCGAGACATACAAGGAGTTGTGTCGACACCTTGTAGACTTGTGTCGACACTTACACAGCATGTGTCGACACTTGGTCTATAAGTGTCGACACTTAAAGACAGAAAGTCTCGACACTTTCAAACAGTTAGAGATTTTCAAGAAATGACTGGATGACTTGACAGCTGCCGTTCCAGCCGGTCTACAGCACCGGTCAGAGATATCAGAAGTCAGTTATGGACCGGACCAGCCGGTTACCATGAAGAAGGCCTATAAATAGGCTCATACAGTTTACAGAAACAGAGTTGTTGAGGTTGATCACATTGTTGAAGAACAAGTTATTAAAGTGGTACATAGAGTATCAACACAAGAAGATCTTGCAGTCCAAGTGCAGATCTAAGAAGTTGGAGAGAGAGGGCTCCATCCAAGAAATCAGCCTCTGGAACTAGGCTGAGAAGAAGGATTCAGATTCATTCTGGATCTTAAGTGGCAGAGGTCAAGGAACTACTGCAGGAGGATTCAGTCTTATTTAGTTCTACTCAAGAAGCTTTGAAGAAAGCTAAGTCAGATTGAATCCAGCTGAGTTCTTCCAAGAACTCATTAAGAAACTCTCAACTCCCCTCTTTTATTTCTGAGTTGTTGAGTTAATATTTGTAATACATTTTTATCTTGTAGGATCCTTTGGATCTGAGTGAATTGTAAGCCTATAATTATAAAGGCTGAGGGTAGGGCTTGAGAGCCTGAGTGTAGGAGATTGAGATCTCTGAGTGTAGGCCTTGTTGGCTGAGTGTAGGCCTAGGTTGGCTGAGTGTAGGCCTTGGTTGGCTGAGTGTAGGCCTTGATTGGCTGAGTGTAGGCTTTGGGATAAAGCTGAGTTGTAAGGCTTTGGGCCTGAGGTGTAGGAACCAATTTGGGTTCTGAGACAGTGGAGGAGTTTGACCGAATCTAGTACACTGCTAGATAGGCAAAGGGGGAAAGTGGATGTACCCATATCTTGGGGAACCACTATAAACCACTGTGTATGCTGTGCTGTGCTGTGATTGTTGCTGTGCATGCTGTGTGTTTGCTGTGATAAAATAGTTAGTATTCTGTGATATAACTGATTACTGCCATTTAAGTTTAAAAAGGATTAGGTCACCTATTCACCCCCCTCTAGGTGTTTAGGTACCATATCTTTCAAGTGGTATCAGAGGCAGGTTCCTCAAAAAGGACTAACAGTCTGAGGAGATCCTGTTTGGCAGATTCAGTGTAAGGCAAATCACAGATTCAAGAAATTTAAGAATATCAAGAAACATGGGTTCCTCTGAGAATCACAAGGAATTGGGTTCCATGAAATTACCCATATGCAGGAAAGAGATCTTTGGGATCTGGAAGGAAAGGGTAAGGCTGTTTATGGAGGCCTCAGACCCTAGCATCTACATCACAGTAAAGGAAGGGCCTTATGTGCCCATGAAGATTTCAGTTTTAGATGCAAATCAGAGAACTCCAAAGGATTTCTCTGAGATGACTAAGGATGAGATTGTCCTAGCCACAATGGACAAGAGGGCACAAAACATAATAGTGAGTGTCATTGATGATGCAACTTTTCAGAATCTTATACACTGTAAGACAGCCAAAGAGATGTGGGACACTCTTATAGTGTATATGGAAGGATCTGAAGAAGTCAGACAAGATAGAAAATCCTTGCTAAATCAGGAGTATGAGAGTTTTAGACAAGGTAAAGGTGATAGCATAACTGAGTGCTACAAGAAGTTCTACAGAATAGTTAATGAACTCATGTCTTATGAAAGAGAGTTCAGTAACTATGAACTAAATGACAAGTTCCTAAGGTCCCTAACCAAAGATTGGGACACAAAGATCTGTGCCATTAGAGAAATGTCTAAGTTGGGGGAAATTCCTCCTCCTACACTGTTTGGCAAGTTATTGTCTTATGAAATGCAATTGACAGTGGGGAAAGAGGAGGAGAAGTCAACAAGAATTGAACACAAGGAAAGATCAGTTGCTTTCAAGACAGAAGTTCCCAGAAAGTGCAGGAATAAGTCATCAACTCCACCTCCAGAGATAGTTGAATCAGAATCAGATGAGTCAGTCAGCACAAAGACTGAGAGCAGTGAAAGTGATGAAGACTTTGCTGCCTTCACTAGACACTTTCAGAAATTCTTGAAGAAGAAACAGTGGAGGTCAAGACCTTCTACTTCAAAGGGAAAGGAAGTCTTTTATCAGGAGAAAAAGCCTTCAAAGAAAGACAGGAAGAGGACAAAGTCAAGCAAGACAACTGGATCTAAGATAGTGTGCTATTGCTGCAATAGACAGGGCCATGTTATTGCAGATTGTCCAGAGAAGAGAAAGGAATCTGGTGACAGAAAAAAGGCTCACTTCAAAGGCAAGAAAGAGAAGTCTTTTGTTTCCAAGAAGGAGAAGACTCTATCAGATATCTCTTCTTCAGAAACTGAGTCTGAGGCTGAAGCCTACATAAGGCTGTTTGCTGAAGAAGAAGTGGAAGAATTCATGCAGTTAATGGAGTCTATTTATGAACAAGAAGACAGTCAATGCCAAGGGCTAATGGCTTTGACAGAGAGTGCCAAAATCCTGGAGCAGCCAGGACCCAGTAAGGTACAAGGTTCAAGTTCAAGTTCAGTTTCTTGTTCTAGTTCAGATTCAGATTCTTCTTCATCAAGTGATGAGAATGTATCTGAGTCTGAGGATGATATTCATCAGCTTATAGATGAATATAAAGTGCTATTGCAAGCTTACAAGAAAAGCAAGTCCCTAGCCAAAAGTCAGGCAAAGGAAATTGCTGATCTTAAAGCTGCTGCAACAGATTTTGAGAAGCAATTTGATCAAAAGCTGAATGAGATAGCCAGACTGAAACACATAACGGTGATTCAGATGGGGACTATCACCTTTAAGAATGATCAAATCAAGGGTCTGGAGATAAATCTTCAGAAAGAGAGAGATCTTGTTGCTAGGTTTTCTAAACCTAAGTTAGTGCTACCTTTAATTGATGAATTTGTTCATCATAAAGGCAAGACTGGACTGGGCTTTATTAGACCTGCAGGGACTGAGCAGTCCAAGTCTAAGTCCAAGGGCAAAGCCCCAACATTCAACAAGCCTGCTGTAGATAAGATAGCCAAGGCTGTACCTAAGCAAAGGTACAATAAGTTTGAATGTTGGTGCTGTGGCAAAGTTGGCCATTTTGCAGTGGACTGTTGGCACAATGCTAGTGCCAAAGTGAGTACCAAACTACCTGTTGGAAAGCCAGTGGGTAGCTTTGTCAGATTGCAGACTAACAAGTACCAAGGACCCAAGAATTCTTTGGGTTGTAAGGTTCATTAATCTGTTTTGCAGATGAGTCCAAGTGGCCATACCCCAACATGGTACTTGGACAGTGGATGTTCCAGACATATGACTGGAACAAGAGGATTACTAAAGGACTACATTCCAGTAAAAGATGGTCCAAAAGTAACCTTTGGTGGTTCTGAAAAAGGAATCATCAAAGGATTTGGTAACATTTCTACAAACTTAGTTACCATTACTCAAGTGGCTTATGTTAAAGGGTTGAAACACAACCTAATAAGTATAAGTCAATTAAGTGATGTAGTGTATGACATCTCATTTGTTAAAAATGGTTGTCATATCAAGAGGTCAAGTGATCAAGAGATCATTTTGACAGGTTATAGGAAGAGGAATGTCTACTGTCTAGACATTATGATTGAGAACAATGATTCTCCAGTTTGTCTTGTAGCCGATGAGAAGGTCTCTCATTGTGTCAAATGGCACAAGAGGCTTGCCCATCTTAACTACAAGACTATTAGCAAACTCTTTAGCAAAGAGTTAGTGAGGAATGGTCCTCAAGTTAAGTGTGTTAAAGATGGTATTTACTCAGCTTGTCAAAAGGGCAAGCAGACTAAATCCACCTTTAGAAGCATAGAAAACAAAGATGCTGTGAGGTGTTTATACCTCTTGCATTTGGATCTCTTTGGTCCAATGCCAGTTCACAGCTTAGGTAGGAAGGTCTATACCTTTGTAGTTGTAGATGACTACTCAAGGTTTTCCTGAGTGTTCTTCTTAAGACAGAAATCTAAAACACCTAGTGTCTTCTATAGCTTTGTCAAGCAAATTCAGAATGAACTAAATAGTACAGTGGTCAAAATTAGAAGTGACCATGGTACTGAATTTCAGTCTGATAGCATGACAAAACTGTGTGAAGACTTAGGGATATTTCAAGAATTCTCTTCACCTAGAACACCTCAGCAAAATGGCATTGCTGAGAGGAAGAATAGAACCTTGATAGAGGCTGGTAGGACCCTACTAAGTGATACATCACTGCCAAAATATTTCTGGGCTGAAGCAGTTAACACTGCATGCCATGTTATAAATAGGGCTACCATCACTAAAAGGCTTAACAAGACCCCCTATGAAGTTGTGAAAGGCAGGAAACCAAACCTATCCTATTTTAGGATCTTTGGTTGCAAATGCTTCATACTTAACAATGGGAAGTCTTACTTAACTAAGTTTGCTGCCAAGTCCCAAGAGGGAATTTTTGTTGGGTACAGCAATAATAGTAAGACTTATAGAGTCTACAACTTGACTACACAAGTTGTAGAAGAATCTGTGCATGTAGTTTTTGATGAGACTAAACTTATTAATAATGAGTTGTCTAGTAGTGTATGCAGCCCCACAGGTTTGACAAAGAAAATGGACAATCTTACTATAGAAGAAGTGCCTGCTGCAAGACAGCAAGTAGAAGACAGTAGCTATTGTCCAGGGGGAGAACTACATGTGCCAATTGCTGAAGAAATCCAAGGTATACAACATGATGCAGATGCTGAAGTGATTCAACCAGAAGTTAGGATGCCTCCAGCCCACAGGCATCTTAGAGATCATCCAATAGAGCTGATTATTGGAGATCTAAGACAAGGAGTTCAAACAAGGAGCAGAAATCAGAATGCTGCAATCTATTCCAGTTTTCTGTCTCAAGTTGAACCTAAGAAGTTTGAAGATGCAATACAAGATCCACAATGGACTGAAGCAATGCAAGAAGAGCTTAATCAGTTTAAGAGGTGCAAGGTCTGGGAACTTGTTCCTAAACCTAAAGACCACAATGTAATAGGAACTAAGTGGATCTACAGGAATAAGATGGATGAACAAGGGGTCATCATTAAGAATAAGGCAAGATTGGTTGCTAAAGGATATAGGCAAGAAGAAGGTATTGATTTTGATCAAACCTTTGCTCCAGTAGCCAGACTAGAAGCCATAAGAATGTTCTTGGCCTATGCAACCTATCAAGGATTCAAGGTTTACCAAATGGATGTCAAGTCAGCATTCCTAAATGGTAATCTTAAAGAAGAAGTCTATGTGGAACAGCCTTCAGGTTTTGTTGATCCAACTCTACCTCATCATGTCTATAGACTTAGGAAAGCTTTATATGGGTTAAAGCAAGCCCCTAGGGCTTGGTATGAAACCCTATCTAGTTTCCTCATTGAGAACAAGTTCTCAAGGGGGAAAATAGATAAGACTCTATTCCTTAGGGAATATAGAGGCAAAGTCATACTAGTCCAAATATATGTAGATGGCATTATATTTGGGTCTACTGAAAGCAGCCTTTGCAAAAAGTTTGCAAAACTTATGCAAGGTCAGTTTGAGATGAGTAGTATGGGAGAGCTGAAGTTTTTCTTGGGTCTCCAAGTTAAACAGACTGAGAGTGGTTTGTCCATTTGTCAGTCAAAGTTCACCCTAGAACTCATAAGGAAGTATGGTATGGATTCATCCAACACCATGAAGACTCCTATGGGGTCAAGTATGTCTCTTAGCAAGGATGATGCAGGGAAACCTGTAGATGAAACCTTGTATAGAGGGATAGTTGGCTCCCTATTATACTTGACTGCTAGTAGACCTGACATCATGTATGCTACATGTGTTTGTGCAAGGTATCAAGCCTGCCCTAAAGAGTCTCATTTGACAGCAGTCAAAAGAATATTGAGATATCTAAAGGGCACTCCTTATCTAGGCCTCTGGTACCCTAGGAATGGAGATTTTGATCTAACAGGTTATTCAGATGCAGACTTTGCAGGATGCAAAGAAGATAGAAAAAGCACTACTGGAACCTGTCAATTCCTAGGTGGGAGACTAATTTCATGGAGTAGCAAGAAGCAAACCAGTGTGGCTATCTCCACTGCAGAGTCAGAGTATGTGGCTGCAGGAAGTTGCTGTGCTCAACTTCTGTGGATACAACATCAGCTAGAGGACTATGGATTTCAGGTAAGTAGAACTCCACTTTTCTGTGATTCTACAAGTGTTATTTCAATAGCTAATAACCCTGTATCTCATAGTAGAACTAAACATATTGAAATTAAATATCATTTTCTTAGGGAGCATGTAGAAAGAGAAGATATTTTACTTGAATATGTTAAAACTGATAATCAAATAGCTGATATGTTTACTAAGCCCCTAGAAGAAGCTAAGTTCAACAGATTCAAAATTGAATTAGGAATGATAAACTTAGAGTAAGTTTACAGAATTAAAATTGGCTAAGTAAAAAGGTGTCGACACATAGACAAGTCTATGTCGACACAGAATAGTAGTGTCGACACTTCAGGAAAAAGGTGTCGACACATCCAGGATGTTGGTGTCGACACTTCAGAATGTTAGTGTCGACACATGTCCAGTAGGTGTCGACACATCCAAAGTGGTGTCGACACTTATGTTTTACTCAGAATTTTCTAAGTAAAGTCTCGACAATGTGTCGAGTTATGTTGTGTCGACATATAATCAAGTGTCGACATATAAAATCTGTTGACTACACTTGTGTCGACACATATGTGTCGCGACATTATAAGTCAGTGTCGACACTTATTGCCAGTGTCGACACATTTTAAGTTAGCTGTCCCGCCTGTTCATCTTCAAAATTAGAAAGGTATAAATAGGGTTCTGTCTTTGTTTGTCGACACGCTTTCAAAGTTTCGAGACCAAAACTACTGTGTCGATACCTCTCTTTTCTAAAGACAAAATCTACAAACCCTAATGGCACCTAAGCTTGAGGAGAACGTTAACGAAGGATATGAGCTAGTGCGCGGCGCGTTCGACGATGCTGATCAAGAAATCAAGGCCGTAGTAACCCTAGTCGCCGATTCTGGGTTAGAGTACTTAGTTTCCGAACCAACTAAGATATGGAAGAAGGAGGTTCTTGAATTCCTTAATGGAGCTGCAGTAGATGAATCTGTATACATAATCAAATCCAGAGTTCATGGAACTAAGGTCAAGGTTTCACCTAAAAATCTGAGGAAGGTGCTCCAGCTACCAAAAACTCAAGATGAAGAAGAAATTACTGCATCTAAGACCAGGGAAGCTCTAACCTGGTGTGGACTTGATCCAAAGATGAAGATTGGTTCTGTATTTAACAGGAAAGGCATGAATAATCAAGGAAAGTTCATGTCTGAGATTGTTGGAAAGGTCTTACTCAGTAAGCCTGGAGGGCATGACAGAGTGTCTGCCTATATGTTTGGAATCATGACAAGGATAATCTTCACTTTGAACACAGACTGGTCTTTAGTGGTTTATGAGAAGATTAAGGAGACCTTGAAGAAGCCCAATCTGGGCAGAATCATTAGTCTATACCTAGCTGGTGTGATACCAGAGGTAATGAGTACTGCTGCAGGAAGCAAAATAAACCACATGAGGAAAATGGATCTAAGGATCTTTTCAAGATGGGACAGGGTGTTGTCCAAGGAAATGCCAACCCCAGAGAAGACAATTACTGAGAAAGACACTCCTCCAAAGAAGAAAAGGAAAACAGCTCCTGTGGAACAAGTGTCCACTAGCAGTTCTGGGAGTGAAGAACATGTTGTCTTCACTCCAGATGAGCATGAGGAAGAGCCTGTAGTGAAATCTCCTGCTGCTCAAGAGATTGCCGAGATCCAGGGGGAGCCTCCAGTTGTAGAAGAACCCTCTACACTGGACAGTGAGCAAGCCACCACCATCATACAAGAGGTACTCACTGACCTAAATACTTTAGAATATCTTAAAGAAGATGCTGATTTGTCTGATGTTCCTCAGCAAACTCAGCTGCCTAGTCAAGCTCCAGATGTTGTTATAGAAGACACATCTGCTGTACAAGAAGAGATTCCTGATCCAGTAGTTGAAGAGCAAAGGATGTCTCCAGCTTCTTCACCCCCTGAATACACCATGGAAGATTTATTTCTCAATCTAGATCAAGCAGATTTTGACATGGACAAGGATGCTGCTGAAAAAGATCATGCAGCTGCTGAGGGGGAGCAAGTGCAAGTTCTGGAAGAGCCTTTAAGGCCAGAAACTGAGAAGGCACCTGATGTGCAAGCTGACAGACCTCCAAGCCCTAAGGATAGGGTTGACATAGCCAGCACTTCTGCCTCTGAAGATGAGGAGAGTGCTAGGGTAAAGAAGAAGAAACTGTATGTCTTTAAAAGGAGAAGTCAGAGTTATAAGAAAGCTCTGCAATCTATAGCCCCACAGCCTATAGTTCAACAAGCTCCAATTGTTGATTATAGTGCATTAATGATTGCAATGCAGATAAAACTGGATGAACAGAGAAAAGCTATAGAGGCTTATGTGGATGAAGGGCAGAAGTCATTACAATTTGATCTGGCCCAAGATATAAAGTCTATAAGGTTTGAAATGAATCTTAACAAGAAGGAGATGAATGAATGCTTCCACAAAGGTGGAAATGCAGTGGTGTATTTGGCAACACACCAAGAGAAGATCAAAGAACAAGTGGATGTCATAGCATTGAAACAAGGATATGTTCTTGAAAATCAGTTAAGAATGAATGACAATTTGACTGCCTCCCATAATGCTATAGTCACTGAGTTGAAGAACAAGGCTGCTGAACCTTCTACATCTTCTGCTACTATCAAAGCTGAATTTGACAAAGCCTTTCAAGAAGAAATTTCTGCTGTTAAGTCTACAATCCAAGCCTCCCAGAAAGTCATCTCTGAACAACTTCAAAAGCTCAAACCATTCTTCAAAGAGTGAATCAGATACTTGGATAGTCAAATAAGATTTCAAAAGGATGATGTCAGAGATCATATGGCTAGAGAAGTCATAAAGGGGGAGAGGGTTTTAGTCAAAGCTAGCTCTGACCATGCAAAGTGGATATCAAATTCCATCAGAGCTACACTGGGCTATCCTCCACTCTGTGATGATGACAATGTTGCTGAATCTGGGATTCAAACTGCATATCTTGGAGGTGAGCAACCAGAGGTAGCTCAAGTGATATATCCTCCAACAGATTTTGACATGGTGCAAGCTGACATTCAGCAGATGTATAGCCCAACTGAAGGAAAGTCTAATGTTATTCTGGATAAAGTGGTTCAGCCTATTACTGAAGCCATGCAAGAGGCATTACAGAAGGAGGAAGAGACAAGGTTGTCTAAGAAGAGGTTTAGGGAACAAGCAGAACAAAGGCCAGACTTTGAATAGTGGAGCCCTACCTCTAGGAATATAATTTTAACTTCCTGGAAAGCTGCCAAGGACAATACTCATGACAGGAACAAATGGTTTTCTGAAGCAGAATGGAGAAAACATGAGATCAGGCAGGAAGCAACAGTTCAGTATAGAAGGAAGGCAAAGATGGGAAAGCTACCTCCTACTGCAGTGGAGCCTAGCAAGTACTTTCCTAAGCCATATCACTATTTTGAGAGGCAAAAGATCAAGGCAGAAGAACTTAAAAAGAAAGATCTAAAAGGCAAGAAGCCTGCTGATGCTGAAACTGTTGATGCCCCTGTCAAAGCTCAAGTCCAAACTGGCAAGGGAATAGTTATCAAGGAACCTGACCAGAAATAGATTAAGAATTTACTTGAAGATTATTGTATAATCTTTTGAATGTAAAACATTTTTGTGAAATATTGGAAATGTATAAGATAAATGTTAGAACAATATATGATCAATGTAATTCATGTTTGTTCTGTGAATATGTCTATTTCTTAATTGTTCTGTGTTGATGTATGTGTATACATGTGTGATTTATACATGTTATGTTAACCATGCTGTACTTTATCCTGCTTTACATCACTTTGTAATTTTTAATTATAAATGGTGTATATCATTGACTAAGGGTTATGACTTCTCCAAATAGGGGGAGATTGTTGGGTACATTGGATAAATGTACCTGATTTGAAGAAGCCTCACCCAACTTAATGATATACATCATAATGTATTTGATGTATGTTGAGTTTACTTGTGCAGGTTAAGTAATCACTGGACTGAAGCAAAAAGTTTCTAAGTCCATGTGTCGACACCCAAAGGGAAAGTGTCGACACTTAAGAAAGCTTGTGTCGACACCCAGACAAGCAGTGTCGACACTTGGAGTCATTGTGTCGACACCTGGGATGCAGAGTCGACACCAGACAGAAAGTGTCGACACTTGGAGCTGTGTCGACACTCAGTGAAGAAAAGTGCAGACAGAAAGTGTCGACACAAGGAGCTGTGTCGACACCCAGTGAAGCTGTGTCTACACCAGAAAGTGTCGACACTTGGAGCTGTGTCGACACTCAGCAAAAGTCTGCAGAGACTAAGTTAAAGTGTCGACACTCAGAACAATGTGTCGACACTCAACAGAAGAGTCAGCACTTGAAGTATGTGTCGACACCCAGCATAATGTGTCGACACTCAGCTAAAGACTCTATACTTGAAGAAAGTGTCGACACAAGGAGCTGTGTCGACACTTAGCAAAGATCAGAAAGATCAACAAAATTATTCTAAGTACAAGTGTCGACACTAAGGGAATGTGTCGACACTCAGCTGAAGTCTCAACAAGAAGAAGGTGTGTCGACACAAGGAGCTGTGTCGACACTCAGCAAGTATCAACATAGAAGACTATGTGTCGACACCAAGAAGTAGTGTCGACACTTGACAGATTCAACACAAGAAGTTGTGTCGACATAAAGGTGATGTGTCGACACTTAGAAGAATTCAGTACAGATAGAAGATCAAGTACTTGTGTCGACACTCAATTTTAGTGTCGACACCTGAAGAAGAATCTGTGTCAAGACATACAAGGAGTTGTGTCGACACCTTGTAGACTTGTGTCGACACTTACACAGCATGTGTCGACACTTGGTCTATAAGTGTCGACACTTAAAGACAGAAAGTCTCGACACTTTCAGACAGTTAGAGATTTTCAAGAAATGACTGGATGACTTGACAGTTGCCGTTCCAGCCGGTCTACATCACCCGTCAGAGATATCAGAAGTCAGTTATGGACCGGACCAGCCGGTTACCATGAAGAAGGCCTATAAATAGGCTCATACAGTTTCCAGAAACAAAGTTGTTGAGGTTGATCACATTGTTGAAGAACAAGTTATTAAAGTGGTACATAGAGTATCAACACAAGAAGATCTTGCAGTCCAAGTGCAGATCTAAGAAGTTGGAGAGAGAGGGATCCATCCAAGAAATCAGCCTCTGGAACTAGACTGAGAAGAAGGATTCAGATTCATTCTGGATCTTAAGTGGCAGAGGTCAAGGAACTACTGCAGGAGGATTCAGTCTTATTCAGTTCTACTCAAGAAGCTTTGAAGAAAGCTAAGTCAGATTGAATCCAGCTGAGTTCTTCCAAGAACTCATTAAGAAACTCTCAACTCCCCTCTTTTATTTCTGAGTTGTTGAGTTAATATTTGTAATACATTTTTATCTTGTAGGATCCTTTGGATCTGAGTGAATTGTAAGCCTATAATTATAAAGGCTGAGGGTAGGACTTGAGAGCCTGAGTGTAGGAGATTGAGATCTCTGAGTGTAGGCCTTATTGGCTGAGTGTAGGCCTTGGTTGGCTGAGTGTAGGCCTTGGTTGGCTGAGTGTAGGCCTTGATTGGCTGAGTGTAGGCTTTGTGATAAAGCTGAGTTGTAAGGCTTTGGGCCTGAGGTGTAAGAACCAATTTGGGTTCTGAGACAATGGAGGAGTTTGGCCGAATCTAGTACACTGCTAGATAGGCGAAGGGGGAAAGTGGATGTACCCATATCTTGGGGAACCACTATAAACCACTGTGTATGCTGTGCTGTGCTGTGATTGTTGCTGTGCATGCTGTGTGTTTGCTGTGATAAAATAGTTAGTATTCTGTGATATAACTGATTGCTGCCATTTAAGTTTAAAAAAGATTAGGTCACCTATTCACCCCCCCTCTAGGTGTTTAGGTACCATATCTTTCAGCACGAGCTTTTGAAGAGCTGAAGGTTAGGTTAACCACGGCGCCGGTGTTGTCTTCGCTAAGTGGGACCGATGGATTTATTATTTATAGTGATGCCTTAGGGAGCGGCTTAGGCTGCGTTCTTCTGCAGAGAGGAAAGGTAATTGCTTATGGCTCACGCCAACTGAAGGTGCACGAGCGAAATTATCCCATCCATGATTTGGAATTAGCGGCGATGATTTTTGCACTAAAGTTGTGGCGACACTATCTTTATGGAGTAAAGGTGGAAATCTATACAGATCACAAGAGCTTAAAGTACTTATTGGGGCAGAAGGACTTGAATATGCGACAACGAAGGTGGTTGGAGTTCCTTGGGGACTACACTTTCGAGATCCACTATACTCCTGGGAAGGGGAATGTTGTCGCGGATGCCTTGAGTCAGAGAGTTCCGGCTAGAGCGAATTGGTTACAAAGGCATGATGAACGTCTTATCCAGGAGCTGAAAGCGTTAGAGATATATTATGTTGACAAAAATGCCACTGCCAAGGCATGTTTGAACTGGACGGAGGTGCAATATGACCTTGCGGACCGAGTTCGACAGGCAACGGAGTTGGATGAAGATCTCTTACGCTATGGTAACGAAGGGCCAGAGGGCAAATTCGCCTGGAATGACGGTCTTTTGCGAAAAGAGGGCCGTTTGTGCGTCCCGAATGTGGGTAAATTGAGGGAAGAACTGATGTATGAAGCACATTATACAAAGTATTTCATTCACCCCGTGAGCACAAAGATGTTCAATGATATGAAAAAGCTATTCTGGTGTCCAGGGCTAAAGAGAGATGTTGCTCTCTATGTGGTCAAATGCCAAACATGTGCGATGGTGAAGGGGGAATGCCAAAAGCCGGGAGGTTATTTGAAGTCGCTGCCGATCCCAGAGTGGAAATTTGATGATATTTCCATGGATTTTGTGCACGGATTGCCGAGATCGCAGCGAGGAAATGATTCCATTTGGGTGATTGTTGATCGGCTAACGAAAGTGACACATTTTCTCCCGAACAGGCGGGATGATTCAGTCGAAAGTTTGGCAAAATTATATGTTGACCAGATTGTACGGCTTCACGGTGTTCCTCGGAGCATCGTCAGTGATCGAGATGTGCGATTCACGTCAAATTACTGGAGGATAGTTCACCGACTGTTGGGCACGAAGTTGACTTTCAGTACGACCTTTCATCCCCAAACGGATGGCCAAACTGAACGTACCAACAGAACTATGGAGGACATGCTCAGGATGTGCGCCCTTGACTTCGGAAAGAGATGGGAAGATCATCTCTTTATGGTGGAGTTTGCGTATAATAACAGCTACCAGGCAAGCATTGGGATGACACCATATGAAGCTCTGTATGGCAGGAGGTGCCATACTCCTTTGGCTTGGGTAGAAGCGGGTGAAGCTCGAGTGTATAACCCTAATGAGGTTGATGAAGCAAACGCAACCATACGGACTATTCGAGAGATGCTACTCATTGCTCAAGATCGACAAGCGAAGTACTACAACGCCAAGCACCGGAACGTGGAGTTTGCGGTTGGCGATTGAGTCTACTTGAAGATCAAGCCCTTCAAAGGTGTCTCCAGGATTCGACGTTTGAAAAAGTTAAGTCCAAGATATTTGGGTCCATTTGAAGTGGTAGAGCGCGTCGGAGAAGTGGCTTATCGGCTAGCTCTGTCGGTAGACTTGGGTGGCTTACATGATGTGTTTCACATCTCAGTGCTTCGAAAGGCCGTTAAAGATCCAACTCAAGTGATCGCGGATGATCGTGTGCCGGTGGAGTATGGGCTAACAACGAGAGTTAGACCCATTCAAATCGAAGATCGAGCCGAGAAATAGTTGCGGAACAAGACGGTCGGGATGGTTAAAGTCCGATGAGACAACTGCGGCCGTGAGGAGCTTATATGGGAGCGAGAGAAGACCATGCAAGCTGAGTTTCCCGAGCTGTTTCTATAACTAAGTGGATAGTGAAAATTTCATTGTAAACGTTTCATGTTGTAAACAATTTTGGTTGCTGGTTGCCTTCCTGTATACAAGTTTCGAGGACGAAATTTCTGGAAGGAGGGGAGGGTTGTAACAGCCCATTTTTCAGCAGGCTCAGTTTTGGGGTGACACGGCCTGGGACACGGGCGTGTCCCAGGGCGTGTCCTGCGTGCGTCGAGTGTCGAGAGGAACAGTCGACGAGTGGTCGATAAAAATTGGTCTACGATCGTCGAGTGCTTAGGACACGACCTGTGACACGCGCGTGTCATAGAGCCTGTCAGCGTGGTCGACGAACTCAACCCGACGAATTTGAGCTGGGAGCTGGGGCGTGTCTAGTGCCGTGTATGGGCACACGACCTGGGACACGGGCGTATCACAGGCCGTGTGAGTCTCGGGTGATTTTGAGATTTTTTCAGCCTGACGAACACGGCCACAGACACGGGCGTGTCTGAAGGCGTGTCGGGTGACACGGCCCATGACATGGGCGTGTCACATGGGCGTGTCAATGAGTTGGATAATTCGGTTGAGCACCACTTAGGGAACACGACCATGGACACAGGCGTGTCACAGTCCGTGTCAGGCAAAATTTAGGATTTTTTGTGAAATCGTGGCCATCCATTCCTTCAGCCTGGATCCAAGGGCTGAGAGGCCTCCCTGTATTCTTAAGGTTGAGAATGGGTTGGGGAAACTCATTTGGCTTTTGACTTTCTCTTACTACATTTCTAGAGAGAAAAAGAGATGGGAATAAGGAGGAGGAGGAGATGGGGCTGATCACCGGTGGTGCTGCGGTTTACCGACGAGAGATCCGAGGCCGACGTTGCGGAGGAAAAGCTCTTGTGATTCGTTCGAGCCAGCTTAGAGCTCATGGCACCAAAGAGGGCTTCAAGGGTAACGACTTTTCTTCCTAGCCATGTGAAGGATTCCTTTTTGGCATATGAATGTGATTCCCCCACCAAAAGGTGGCTGCTTTTGGGAGTCTTTGGTTGGAGTCATGGAATCCCTTTTGTTGGCATATAGATCCGGTAATGAAGTATGAAATAGGCATGCTGTGTGAAGCCCATCTGGACAGGTTGGTCTGGATTGGTGATGTTGCATACGAAACGGAGAAGACTCCGTGATAAACGGGTAGTTTAGGAGTCGACGGGTTGGACCTGTGAAAGAAAGTAGCAGGAAGTACTGGAGTGGTAGTCCAGGAAAATATCCGTGTATGCTTGTGCTGCTTGTGCTATTGGGTCATACCTGTGAATGAGTAACAGGAAGTACTGCTGTGACCAGGAAAGTCCCTTTGTGATGCTTGATGTCGTAGGGCGTCCACCTGTGAAGCGAGTAACAGGAAGTACTGGCATGGTAGCTAGGAAAGGCCCCTGACATTTGTGATATTGCGGTGTCGTACCTGTGAACGAGTAACATGAAGTACTCGTGTGCCCAGGAAAGACCCGCTGTTATTATGAGAGAATGAGTGTAAGAGAAATACACAGGCTTGAATGCCAGAACAGGATCGGTGAGACATACCCGCGCCTTTATTTAGCCGCAAGTACGCCGTACTCGGTGATGGCAAGGCGATTTGAGCAACGGGGGGTGGAGGATCCGACCTGCGTTATGTCCGTCCGACGTGAGACCAGAATGTGCGGTCTGTTGGAGCACATAGCAAGAGTCTTAGGCCTACGTGCCATGATACAATGGGGGGCTAAGGGCCAATCCCGGTTCACTAAGACTATAAAACTCCGGCTGCACGCCATGGAGTAAATGCTCAAGTGAGTTGCCGTTGGGCTGTGACCCTGATACGGTGGTGGGCAACTGATTTGCCAGTACACCAAGAATGTGCCCTGAGTGCACGGACCGTTGGGCCGGGTGGCTGACGGTTGTGATGGCATGTGTGCGTGAAAGCACATTATATGCGATATATTGCCATGCTTGTGATATGATATGCCTGTAGGAAGATTACCGCTGCCCCGAGAAAAGGGGTAGGGTCGTTATAATTTGGTCAGCTGAATGCTGACCGTTGCCTCTGTTTGTCACCCTTGGGTGGATTGTCCCTGTACAGGTGCTGGAGAGCCAAGCGGGACGCATAAAGGTTGATGTCCCTGCTGCTGTTACTGCTGCTGCTAGCCCTCGAAGGCTATGTTGTGTTTTCTTTTATTGTGGTCGGCCTGCACGCCAATATTGAGGCCACTGTTTGAAAGCCATGTAAGGCCATAATGCCAACTTTTGTATGGTTATAAGATAAGACATTCCTATTCTATATACAATGTGGAGTTGTATTAGCTATTGGACATTCAAGTGTGGAGTTCAAGGTTTAGCAAAGGCTTCCGCTAGAATGAAATGTGTTAGGTGCGCTGCGCTACTCTGGTATCATCCAGTAACCTTTCCGCCTGTTTTGTGATATATGTTGTGGGGTCCCGGCCGGACCTTCTAGAATATACCATATTAATGGATGGGGTTGTTACACCTCGAGCACACCCGCTGACTAGGCTCTCATCTAGCTGGAAGGGCTGTAGGCTCACTCGGTGGTTGGAGATGGTTTGGAGAGGAGACCCCGAGCAGATCCGCTGACCAGGCTCTCATCTAGCTGGCAGGGCTGTAGGCTCACTCGGTGGTTGGAGATGGTTTGGAGAGTAGACCCCGAGAAGACCCGCTGACCAGGCTCTCATCTAGCTGGCAGGGCTATAGGCTCACTCAGTGGTTGGAGATGGTTTGGAGAGGAGACCCCGAGAAAACCGCTGACCAGGCTCTCACCAAGCTGGCAGGGCTGTAGGCTCACTCGGTGGTTGGAGATGGTTTGGAGAGGAGACCCTAAGCATACCCGCTGACCAGGCTCTCATCTAGCTGGCAGGGTTGTAGGCTCACTCGGTGGTTGGAGATGGTTTGGAGAAGAGACCCCGAGCAGACCCGCTGACCAGACTCTCATATAGCTGGCAGGGCCATAAGCTCAAGGGCAAGTCTAGTGGTGAGAGTTCACGGGGAGAAAGGTCCATATTCATCAGAAGATTGGTGGAAAATCCCTAGAAAAAGGAAGGATCGGGGATCAGGCCAGGGAGGAGGGTCTCTGGCCGACACTCGGCATGGGCGGTCTCGCCCATAGCGAGTGGGCCTTCCTTGTTCAAGGCACAAGCTTGGCGTAAAAAGGTGGGGCCTGTCAAGCGGGACAGCTGGCTCCAGAGACTTCAACACAGGTTAATCTTACGACGTGACGAGCACTAAGGGTCAGCTGATCTCGCGGATGGTATAGGCGAAGAGAGATCCAAGGTCTCGTGTTTTTGGCTAACTTTTAAGCAAAACAGCTGAAGATAAAAGCAGCAATTAAGTAACATATATGAGGTTTAAGAAAATTTCCTTGGATCATCATAAAATAAAGAACAGCTCGCTATTTTCAAGGAATTGTCTATCAAGATTACAAGTTCCGGAAAAGATAAAAAATAAAAAGGGGGGGGGGGGGGGAAGCCACTGGAGCTGATGATTCTCTACTCACTGCCGGAAGAAGAGCTGTCGTTTGTCTCGCTGTATAAGCGGGGGACTAGGTCGCAGGTAGTAACCGTCTCAGCATCTTCGCGCACCACCCCCAGCTCCTTCATCATTTTAAGAACAAGCTCCGCTGTCTTGATATTGGAGTCTCGGCAGAGGGTATCCACCTCGTCTACAGAGTAGCGGGAAGGAACGGGAAATTGGTCTGAGGGGGGGGGGGGGACGCGCTGTTCCGAAGGCGGAGATTTTCAGCTTTCAATTTCTTGTTCTCTCCCTCCAACTCCTAAATGCACGAGCGCATCCGGTCGGCAGTATCGGCATCCTGCTGGAAGAATTAATGAATAAAGGACCATAATGAGCAGCGAGTAAGACTAGCAAAGCAGCGGTAAGAAAACTTACCACACCACCCTGGCTCTGCGCGAGGAGGTTGTCGGCAACGACCAACCGCTTCTCCAGGTCGCTGGATTTCTCCCGTTCTGCGGCGAGACCGGCCTCCGCTTCCTTCCATTTTCTATTGTTGAAAACCAGGCGGCGCGAGACCCGGTGCGCAAGTTCCAGAGAGCGAAATTGAGAGTGGGCGCTCTTTAGAATGAGATCTCGCGACGCCTCATTGTCTGCGGGCTCAGATCCAAGGCCACCATATAGCCCAAACCCTATGGAGAAGGCGTGACTGGTGGGGGGGGGGGGGGTCCTGCTCTTTCCAGGAAGGAAGGAGAGTGGACACCGACACACGGTTAGCGTCCATGTCCTATAGGAGCACCGACTCGCCGGCAGCATCATCGGTCACAGGCCCCATGTTGTAATTGGGGTGCGAAGCGGGAGCCGGACGGCTAGAGGAGCCAGCCTCGCCGGAAGGGAACTTAGCAGGATGAACATTGGTGGTGGAAGCTGGCTCTGACAAGACCGTCTCGCGGGCAGGCGAGACGGGTAGTCTGGGAGGTGAGGGAGTCGCTAAAGAGATGGGGGACAGGGATACCGATGGCTCTTTCCTTTCTTTGGCAGACTTTTTCTCCCTTTTGAAAGACACGGATTTCTTCACCTTCTTCTTTGGGCTGTGCCGAGAAGTGCCATCGTCCCCGGGCCTCTTCTTTGGGGTGGGGGTCAGCGTGTCCTTCGCGGCCTCCGCCGCCATACTCGCTAAGGCGAGAGCCCGGTTACTCTGGTAAGGGGGATGAACAGGGATGGTTCTCTCTCCTAGACGGGATGACAGTCAGCAGAGAACAAAAATTTGCAAGGCTAGGGGGGGGGGAGTATACCTTCGCCGGGGAAGACGGCTGGAAGCGAGTCAAGCTCTCGCCTGAGGTAATTGACCTCGAAATTTTTCCCTGCGAAGAAGTCGTACAGATCCTTCTCAGCACCCCAACCTTGGGGGTTTCATAGTAGGATTCAGTAGGAGACACCGGGGCGAGAGGGATGCCTCCCAAATCCCCGCGAATGAAGACGAAGCGAGTCAGCCAGTGATGATTTTTGTTCGGTGTCTCGCACACCTTTAGGCCTTGGCCGGTGAAGTAGGACACGCCATCATCCTTTGCGTGATAGACGAACAACTTGCGAAAGGAGGTCAAGCTGAATTCGATGCGCTCTCGCTGCAGGTAGCAGGAGAAAGCAACCAGCATAGATATGGCGTTGGGGTTGAATTGGGCGGGGACAACCCCAAAGTATTTAAGGACTAATTTGACCTCTGGCCAAAGGGGGAGTCGCAGCCCCGCCTAGAAGTGCGAGACGGGGAAGGCCAACTCGTTGGGGTAGAAAGTTTTGATGCACTCGCCAACCTTGGGTGGGCGAGACAAGTATCCATCAGCGAGGTACTCGCTGGTGAAGAGAGCATATTCTTCCTCTGGCAATCTGATGAGAGGAAAGTCGTGATCCACAAACCGCTTTCCACAGCGGCTGTGACCCTCACCTTATTCCACCTTCTTCTTTCCCATAGCAGGTGAGAAGGCAGCAAAGTGGAAGAGAACGACTTAGGAGAGCAGGACGCGAGATCAGTGTAGAAGAGGAGAGGTAGGCGGAAGCTCCAACCAAAAATACAGCCAAGAATAACAGGAGTAGGGGAATATCTGGATTTGAGGTATTTATAAGGAATGAGGGAGATAGGAGATTGAGCGGGAAAATCAAGCGGCGGGAAATGAAGAGGCACCCCGACGCTTCGTCTCTCTCTCTCTCTAGAACCCAAGGGGCGGAGGTGCCACAATGGTTTTTTCGAGGTAAAAGCCATCATTATAAACCAACTAATTAAAAAAAGGAGCTAATCATGGTAATGATAAAAAACTTAGCAGCGATATGACAGGCACAGAACCATAATGACAAAATAGTTCATCCCGCGGAGGGGGGCATCCCGCCCAGAAAAGTTTTATACAACACATCAATAATTAAACACAACTAAATTGGCAATGATAATATAGGAGGGCCTGGAGAAGGCGAGACGGGAACGCGACAGCTTAGTTCCGCACCCATTTCCAGCGGCCATCTTGACCTCCCGCGAATGAAGGGCGGCCGGGAAGATGAAAGGTGCGAGCAGCAACCACGCCGCGACGCGCGAGACGGAGATGTTCGTCCGTCTCGTTTAGGATGGCTTGGGGGTCTGTCCCGTCCATTGCACCGCCAGCTTCCATCTCGGAAGAAAGGCGGTGACACTCTGTTTCTAGCCAGTCCATGCGCCGGTCGGAGGTCTGCTTCTCCAGCTCCATCTCGCGGATTATATGCGTGTATTTGCGGAACATTCTAGCCGTCCTCCGCTTCAGCTCCAGGGTATCCATGGGATCACCCAAGTAGTCCTCGATCTCGCCAGGATGAGGAAGAGGCGAGAGGGGGGGGGGGGAGACGCAGGAGCATCTTCAGTGTCGGAATCAAATTGGATGCCTGCACAAGGAGCGAGAAATCATAAACAAGGATGAGCTCGCATGGGTTGGGTAAAAGAAGGTGAATTGGAGAAAAAGCGAGAAGGGTAAGTTCTTACTTGGAATGCAAGGGTTCCCCACAACCCGCGAGATGTTTTCTTTCTGCGAGAGGGGTGGGGAGGATGCCTCAGGCGAGTCGGTGCGCTGATGAGCTTGGTTGATATTATCAGGAGGATTGGCGGGCATCGGGGAATCAGCAAAGCTTTCCTGGAAAAGTGTGGTCAATAGGCGGGACAAAAGAAGACAAAGAAGAATGATAAATTACCCGTTTCTCCCCGGGACAGGCGAAAGGATTGTCTGTTGAAGGGGCAGAGGAGGTCGCGCCCGCCGAGTGGGGAGGGCAGGCGACCTTCATCTTTTTCAGGCGAGAGGACGGAGGGGCCGAGGGAGGAATGCGCCCCATATCCGGGAATAGGGCATCCGTGTTGGTTTTATTTTGACTTCGCACCATCGTGAGGCGCTCACAAAAACTCTGGCTGTGAGACATTCTGAAGGATGAAGAAATGAAGGTAAAAGGGACCCTAATGAAGGCTAAGATCTCATATTTATAGGCCCCATAGGGGGGGGGGGAACCCAAGATTCTCATGTGTGAATCCTAGCATCACGAGTCGCGGTTGGACTTATCTTTCAGAGGTTAGAGCAACCTCGAAAAGAGCGGGGATTGTGTACAACCTTGGGCTCGCGAGAGGTGGTCCAGCGAGCGAGAAGGGGAGACTGGCGAGATGATAGGATACCCACCTGCAGGAGGTGAGATGGGGGATCCTCTGAAGTGGGCAAGACCTCCTAGTGGGCGAGATCATTCTAGGAGGCGAGAGAGCCAACAGGCCGAGAGGATGGCGAGACGGATAGGGCGGTCGTCTCGCCCGCCAGTGCCTTCCCCACTCGCCGCATGGGAGAAAAGATGTCTTTACCCTTTTTACCCCCAAGGGGGATTTTACCTTTGTGCCCCAGGTAATTTTACATTTCTACCCCTGGAGGTCTGCGTATAGCTCTCCAAAACAGCGGAGTTTGGCTGTTGGCAAACCCAGCCCAGGGTGTTTTGGTCATTTCAGGGTATTTCAGAAGTGATATTTGCAGATTAGATTCAGAGGCCTATAAATAGACCGATAAGGTGCCTGAGAGGGTTGTTGAACCTTTCCACTGTGTTCCTCACAGGCACCTAGCTCAGCATTGGCTAGGGAGGGGAAGATTTTCAGTTCTTCCGGGAAAGAGGTGGGACCTCCAAGCTGAGACCCCTCGGTCTGTTTTCAGGTCTCCGACTCTCGTCAGGAGGATAGCACAGGGAGAGTACCTGTGGGCTGCATCCTGTTTCGAACTTTAGGAGGAACTTGAAAGCTGGTTCCAACAACACGGGCGTGACAGTGGGGCGTATCAAGAGGTCGACGAATTGAGATTTCGACGACTTGAGTTCGACGATCGTCGAGAGAAGGGGTACACGGCCTGTGACACGGGCGTGTCACAGGGCGTGTCCCATTGGGTTGACAAACTTCGATCGACGAAGTTCGCTCGACGAATGTCGAGTGTTGAGGAGAATGGGTACACAACCTGTGACACGGGCGTGTCACATGGCATGTCCCGCTGGGTCGACGAACTTCGCTCGACGAAGTTCGCTCGACGAATGTCGAGTGTCGAGTAAAGGGGCGACACACCCTGAGTCACGGGCATGACCGGGCCAACACGGGCGTGTATTCTGGCAGTGTTCAGTCTGGATAAGCCCGAATGGTCGGTTTGTATGCCGCTTACGGTACACGCCCGGTGACACGGGCGTGTCACAGGGCGTGTCGGGGCCGAATTGTGAAATTTCAGAAAATTTGCCGCCGTTCAATTTCTTTATTGTTTTGATCTAAGGGACCAGACTTCTTCCCTGGGTAATAAGGCCGAGAATGAGTCTTTCTCCTTCTTTTTTTCATTCTTCTTCTTCTTCTCATTCCCCATTTCCAAGAAAGAGAGAGAGAGAGAGATCAAGGGAAGGAAAGGAAGGAGGAAACAGCTGCTCTCGCCTAGATTTTCCCCTTAGGTAACGTTTCTTTGCTCTTAGGCTATTGCAGAAAGTATGGGCTGTCAAATTCTTAGTTTTTCCCTATTTTGTTCACCTCAGGTTTTGTGGTTTTATGGATAACCTTGCCTAGCTGTGCTAAAGCTGAGATAGCAGCTGTTGTGCCTTGAAGTTGAGGCAAGTGGTTCTCTTTGCCCTTGGAAAGTTTTCCTTTACTTTCATCTCTTATGGCTAGTTGTGTAGTATATTTTCTATAGAAGTTAGGGTTGCTAATTTTGTGTCCAAACCATGGCTGGAGGTAGAAATAAGAATGTAGGAAATTGTTTGTTGTATAGAAAACATTGCGTGCTTGCTTAGGACGGAATTTCAGGTTTTGTGGTTAACTCTTTTGAGGTTAAGATGGGGTATCTTGGCTTGTTCTGATGGCCGAGTCGTGAATTATTGCAGGTGGTTTTGTTTGATGGCTCTGTGAGGGGTGGTGTGGTGTAAAGTCTTGGTGGCCACCATTTTGGCCCCGATATGGGCTGGTTGTTTTATGGTGTAGAGAGCACCATTTTGGCCCCGATATGGGCTGGTTGTTTTATGGTGTAGAGAGCACCTTTTGGCCCTGATATGGGCTGTTGTTTTTGGTGTGTTGCACCTTAGGGCTGCCATCGTTGAACCCTTGAGTAATGGCTTTAGCACTGCTAATAATTCACAAGTTAGGACTATTCGTTCCTTTATTGTTTTGGCATATGCTTGCCTTGTTGCTCCTGCAGATTTTAGCAGGATATGTTGATTATCTCTCGCGCACTTGGTGCATCTTGATTCTGCCTTGGAAAGTGTGTTACCTTTGTTTCCTTTTGCTCATTTCATATCATTGGTTGTAGGGTTGGTAAGCCCTCGTTTCTTACTTATGGATATAATGTTCCGTTTTCTCCTTTCCTTATATACTTGCTGAGGTATTCTTTCTTTGAATGCCTCAGGTTCAGGTGATAGCCGATTGAGCGGCTAGTGTTCTTTTTGGTGGAGCTTGCTTGTGGCCTCCGGGGTAGCTGAGGTTGCTGTTCCTCGTTTTGGCGAGGTTGTTTTCTTCTTTCTGTACAGACATATACACTCACTAGTGGGTTCATGTCAGGTTGTTGACGCCCACTGGTGACTTACTTTATTAATTTAATATGAACTGAGTACTGCTAGTTTTGCCTTTTTGGCGGTTGTTTACTTGCTTCTGGGAATGTTTTATGCTAGGTTGCATATTAGGTATTTTTAAACCCTAAAAGTATTACTATATGTAACTCATGCATGTCATGATTTTACAACTAAAGTACTACTTTCCAAGTACATAAAAGGCTATTTTTCTTATACTATGATAAATCTAAAGTCCTGTATTTCATGTAGGATGCCAAACTAACTTAACCAAAGTATTTTCCGCTGCGTATAAATATATATTTTTACTTGTGGACTAGCTGATCCACTGTGCCGAGGGATACGACCATCAAACTTCACTGGTTTTCTTTCGTATTAAATTATGATTTTATTCCAAGAACTAGAGTATGGGTTTTGCCTGAGCGTGTGCAGTTATCCCCTGCACGGCGTGGCATCATAACACGTATTTTCTCTTGCTCTGATATGATTTAAATGTTTGAGAAAATGCGGGTTGTGACATGTAGGCTCACTTGAGGGCAAGTCAAGTGGTGAGAGTTCACGGGGAGAAATGTCCATATTTATTAGGAGATTGGTGGAAGTATTGGGGATTAGGCCAGGGAGGAGGATCTCTAGCCGACACTCGGCATGGGTGGTCTCGCCCATAGCGAGTGGGTCTTCCTTGTCCAAGGCATATGCCTGGCGTAAAAAGGTGGGGCCTGTCATGTGGGGCGGCTGGTCTCCAAGGTCTTCAGCGCAGGTTTATCTTACGTCGAGACGAGCACTAAAGGTCAGAAGATCTCGCGGGTGGTAAAGGCGAAGAGAACCCAAGGTCTCGCGTTTCGGGCTAACTATTAAGCGAAACAACAGAAGGTAAAAGCACAATAAAGTAACATAAAAAAAGTTAATGACAATATCCACTGGATCAGCATAAAAAGGAACACCTCGCTATCCCTGAGGAAATGTCTATATCATGAGTGATTACAAGTACAAGACAAGATAAAAAAGAAGGGGGGAGAGAAGTCCCTGGCACTGGTGTCTCCCTACTCCTCGCTGCCGGAAGATGAACTATCGTCCGTCTCGCCGAATAAATGGGGGACCAAGTCGCGGACAGTAACCGTCTCGGCATCATCGCGCACCACCCCCAGCTCCTTCATCATTTTGAGAACGAGCTCCGTTGTCTTGATATTGGAATCTCGGCAGAGGGCATCTACCTCGTCCACAGAGTAGCGAGAAGGAACTGGAAATTGGTCTGAAGGGGGTGCCGCGCTGTTCCGAAGACGGATATTTTCAGCCTTTAATCTCTTGTTCTCTCCCTCCAGTTCCTCAATGCGCGAGCGCATCCGATCGGCAGTCTCGGCATCCTGCAGGAAGATTTAATGAATAAAGGACCATAATGAGCAACGAGTAAGGCTAGCAAAGCAACGGTAAGAAAACTTACCACACCACCCTGACTCTGCGCAAGGAGGTTGTCGGCGATGACTAGCCGCTTCTCAAGGTCGTTGGACTTCTCATGTTCCGCGGCAAGACCGGCCTCCGCTTCCTTCCATTTCCTATTATTGAAGACCTGGTGCGCGAGCTCCAAGGAGCGAAATTGAGCATGGACGCTCTTCAGAATGAGGTCTTGCGACATCTCATTATCCGCGGGCTCAGTGCCGAGGCCGCCATATAGCCCGAACCCTAGGGAGAAGGCGTGACTGGGGGGGGGGGGGGTCCTGCTCTTTCCAGGAAGGAAGGAGAGTGGACACCGACACGCGGTTAGCGTCCTTGTCCCATAGGAGCACCGGCTCACCGGCATCATCATCCGTCATAGGCCCCATGTTATAATTGGGGTACGAGGCGGGAGCCGGGCGGCTGGAGGAGCCAGCCTCGCCGGCCGGGAACTTAGCGGGCTGGACAGTGGTGGTGGAGGTTGGTTCTGACAAGACCGTCTCGCGGGTAGGCGAGACGGCTGGTTGGCGAGGTGACGGAGACCCTAAAGAAATCGGGGACAGGGAACCCGATAACTCCTTCCTTTCTTTGGGGGCGGACTTTTTCTTCTCCTTTTTAAAGGACACCAATTTCTTTACTCTCTTCTTTGGGCTGTGCCGAGAAGTGCCCTCGTCCCCGGGCCTTTTCTTTGGGGTGGGGGTCAACGTATCCTTTGCGGCCTCCGCAGCCTCCGCGACCATACTCGCTAGGGCGAGACCCCTGTTACTTTGGTAAGGAGGATGGACAGGGATGGTTCTCTCCCCTGGGCAGGTTGACAGTCAGCAAAAAACAAAAATTTACAATGCTAAGGGGGGCAGGAGTATACCTTCGCCGGGGAAGACAACAAGAAGCAAGTCAAGGTCTCGCCTGAGGTAATTGACCTCGAAGTTTTTCCCTGAGAAGAAGTCACAGAGAGCCTTCTCGGTACCCCCAACCTTGGGAGTTTCGTAGTAGCACTCAGCAGGGGACACCAGGGCGAGAGGGATGCCTCCCAAGTCCCCGCGAATGAAGACGAAGCAGACCAGCCAGTGATGATTCTTGTTCGGCATCTCGCACACCTTCAGGCCTTGGCCGGTGAAGTAGGAAACGTCATCGTCTTTCGCGTGATAGATGAACATCTTGCGAAAGACGGTCAAGCCGAATTCGATGCACTCTCGCCGCAAGTAGCAGGCGAAAGCGACCAGCATAGAGATAACGTTGGGGTTGAATTGGGTGGGAACAACCCCGAAATACTTAAAGATTAATTTGACCTCTGGCCAAAGGGGAAGTCGCAGCCCCGCCTCGAAGTGCGAGACATGGAAGGTCAGTTCGTTGGAGTAAAAAGTATTGATGCACTCGCCAACTTTGGGAGGGCGAGACAGATAGCCGTCAGCAAGGAACTCGCTGGCGAAGCGAGTATATTCTTCCTCTGGTAGTCTGCCGAGAGGAAAATCGTGATCCACAAATCGCTTTCCGCAGCGGGTGCGGCCCTCACCTTCTTCCACCCTCTTCTTTCCCATGGCAGGCAAGGAGGCAGAAATAGGAGAAAAGAAAAGATTAGAGGGAGAGCGGGATGCGAGAAATGTTGGGAAGAAGAGGGGCAGGCGGAAGCTCCGACCGCGAAGATAGCCATGAATAGTAATGGAAGTATGGAGATATCCAAATCTAAGAGGTATTTATAACGGACGAAGAAGAGAGAGGGATTGAGCGGGAAAATCAAAAGGCGGGAAATGAAGAGGCAGCCCGACGCTTCGCCTCTCTCTCTAGAACCCAAGGGGCGGAAGCGCCGCAACGACTTTTTCGAAGAGTCAAAGCAATCATGACAGACTAATTAATTGAAAAATGAGCTAATTATAGTAATGATGGAAAACCTAGCACGACATGACAGACAGACAGTACCATAATGATAAAATATTTCATCCCGCACGGGGAAAGCATCCCATCCAGGGGGTTTTGTACAACACATTAATAATTAAACATAATTAAGTTGGCAATAATAATACAGGAGGGCCTTGAGAAGGCGAGACGGGGCCGCGACCGCTTAGTCCTGACCCATTTCCAGTGGCCATCCTGACCCCCCACGAATGGAGGGCGGCCAAGTAGATGAAAAGCACGGGCGGAGACCACGCCGCGGCGTGCGAGACAGAGGTGTTCATCCGTCTCGTTTAGGATGGCTTGGGGGTCTATCCCATCCATTACTCCGTCGGCTTCCATCTCGACAGAAAGGCGGTGACACTCTATTTCTAGCCAGTCCATGCGCCGGTCAGAGGCCTGCTTCTCCAGCTCCATCTCGCGGATTATATGCGTGTATTTGCGGAACATCCTAGCCGTCCTCCGCTTCAGCTCCAGGGTATCCATGGGATCACCCAAGTAGTCCTCAATCTCATCAGGACGTGGAAGAGGCGAGAGGGGAGGAGACGTGGGAGCATCCTCAATGTCGAATTCAAATTGAATGCCTGCACAGAGAGCGAGAAATCGTAAGAAAGGATGATCTCGCGGCCGCGCGCCAGGATGACAGATGTTAACCCAGTTATTTCGCGTGGGTTGGGTAAAGGAATGCGAATTGGAGCGAAACCGAGAATGGTGAGTTCTTACTTGGGATGCGAGGGTTCCCCACAACCCGCGAGAGGTTTTCTTTCTGCGAGAGGGGTGGGGAGGATGCCTCGGGCAAGTCGGCGCGCTGATGAGTTTTGTTGATAGCGTCGGGAGGATTTGCGGGCATAGGGGAATCAGCGAAGTTTCCCTGTAAAAGCGGGATCAACAAGTGGGACGAAAGAAAAAGAGAGAGAAGAATGAGAAATTACCCGTCTCTCCCCGGGAGATGCGGGAGGAAGATTATCTGTTATCAAGGGGGCAAAGGAGGTCGCGCCAGCCGAGAGGGGAGGGCAGGCGGCCTTCATCTTCTTCAGGCGAGAGGATTGAGGAGCTGAGGGAGGAGTACGCCCCAGATCCGGGAATAGGGCGGCCATGTTGGCTTTATTTCGCTTTCACACCATCGCGAGGAGCTCACGAAAACTCTGGATGTGAGATATGCTGAGGCTCGAGGAAATGAAGGAAGATGAAAAGGGGCACCCTAAGGAGAGGTGGGATCTCATATTTATAGGCCCCAGGGGGCCCACCAAAGATTCCCATAAACGAATCCCAGCGTCGCGAGCCTCGGTTAGACTTATCTTTCCGAGGTTAGGGCAACCTCGAAAAGAGAGGGGATTGTGTACAACCTTGGGCTCGCGAGAGGTGATTCAAGGAGCGGGAAGGGGGGACTGGCGAGATGAATTAGATAGGCGAGTAAGACCAGGAGGCCCACCTGCGGGAGGCGGGATGGGGGATTCCCTGAGGTAGGCGAGATGCCCAGGTAGTGCGAGATGGTTCTAGGAGGCGAGATGGCCTATAGGGCGAGAGGCCAGCGAGACGGACAGAAAGGATCGTTTCGCCCGTCAGTCTTTTCCCCCACTCGCCACATGCGAGAAAAAGTGTTTTACCCTTTTACCCCCAAGGGGGATTTTACCTTTGTGCCCCAGGTAATTTTACACTTCTACCCCTGGAGGTCTGCTTATAGCCATCTAGAACAGCGAAGTTTGGTTGTTGGCAGACCCAACCCAGGGTGTTTTGGTCATTTCAGGTTAATTCAGAAGTGATATTTGCAGATCAGATTCAGAGGCCTATAAATAGACCGATAAGGTGCCTGAGATGGTGGTTGAACCTTTATACTATCTTCCTCACAGGCACCTAGCTCAGCATTGGCTATGGAGGGGAAGATATTCAGTTCTTCCGGGAAAGAGGTGGGACCTCCGAGCTGAGACCCCTTGGTCTGTTTCCAGGTCTCCGACTCACGTCAGGAGGGTAGTTCATGAAGAGTACGTGTGGGCTGCATCCTCAGTTTCGAACTTTAGGAGGGACTAGAAAGCTGGTTCCAACACATAGCACACGGTTTTTATGAAGTGAAGTTTTGTTCAGTCCAAAATTAACCCCCTTTAATGTTATTGCGGTTTGGGTTCAAACTGCACCAGTTTCACTCGTGATAGTAAGTATAAATATTATAGATAAATTATAAAATAATAACAATATAATAATAATAATAATAATAATAATAATAATAATAATAAACGAGTTGCGGTTTGGTTCTACTTCGGCCCGGTTCGGATCAGGCCAAAAAATCTTGAAATCGCTTGAGACTTGTACGTTGCGGTTCCGGTCCAGATAATAAAATGTAAGAACTACACGTGAACCAATGTTGTTCACAGTTCCAAAATTCAAACTAGAACCCGAATAATTTGGGAACGGTTCGGTCTGGTTCTTTGCGATTCTGGTTCAGTTCCAATTCGATTTGTGGTTTTTGGTTTTAAGTGACAACTCTACGCACTGTTCGCGATTGCACATGGACATGTGATTTCACAATGTGCGAGCAAATGTCATGGTATAATGTGAGATTTTAAATTATTTGGGATGTATTTTACATCACTCATATGCCAAAATTTGTACGGGTGGAAATATATTGGCGGGATCGGGGTCATCACTGTGATGTAGGTGCTTCATATATCAACATTTTAAGGAAAATAAAACAATAGTTGACTAGAAAGTAACCAGGATCTCATCGCTCTTTTTATAACGAAAAATTAAGACTAGGGATCCGACGTGAATCGTTATGATTGGATGCTACATCCAATATCTAAATTATACTAAATAAAGTACAAAGTAGAAATAAAAAACTAAATTACATTAAAAAATGTAAAATGGTGCTCTTAATACTGATCGTTGATTCGATCAACGCCTCCTACACGAGTACACAAATGAGGGTGTATAACTCGTAATTTGTCGAGATCAGATGTGACCGTAGCTGTCCTAGAGATTCTTTCCCAACTGGGGTGAGTGTAGCTCCTCAAGGGCAAGATCTAGACACCCTGGGGCGAGTGCAGCCCCCCAGGGGCGAGATCCATGCACCCTGGGGAGAGTGCAGCCCCCTAGGGGCGAGATCCAGGCACCCTGAGGTGAGTGTAGCCACCCAGGGGCGAGTGCAGCCCCCCAGGGGCGAGATCCAGGCACCCTGAGGCGAGTGCAGCACCGAGGTACGAGATCCAGGCACCCTAGGGCGAGTACAGCCCCCTAGGAGCGAGATCCAGGCACCATGAGGCGAGTGTAGTCCCGAGGGGCGAGATCCAGGCTTGGGGCGAATGACGAGTCACATCTTCATCTGACACTTACCAACTCCAAGACGTCACAGCCCGCATTTTCTCAACATTTAAGTTATATCAGAGTAAGAAAAAATACGCGCCGTGATGTCACGCTGTCCAGGGGATAACTGCAGACGCTCAGGAAAGACTCTAAACTCTACAAGTTAAATGAAATTCATAAGTTGTTAAGTAAAAACCAGTTTAAATTTATATGGTTGTATCCCTCATCATAGTGGATCAGCTTGTCCACGAGTAAGAGTATAGTTATACGACACAGAAATACTTTAATTATGTTGGATTAACATCCTACATGTGCATAAACATACCCGAAGGACAACTCACAGTAAGTAAGACTCTAGATTTATTATAAGTATAGAAATAATTTTTACGTTAGTTAGAAAATAACATTTTAGGTTTAGAAAGGTGGCATGTCTTGAAACCGAAAACTTGGTCTATTGTGTAGTTCACCCTTGGGGAAGGGGTGATCGCGCACCTACTTCTATACTACAAGCAAAACAACAAAGGAAGCAAAGAAAAACTGACTCAAGGGCTCGGCGTGGAGGACCCACCACACACCCGGAAGATCTTAGAGCGCTTCTCCTCCTTAGCCAAAGGTCGAGATAAGGTGACCTCAGAGAGCGCTTAGAAGATCTGGGAACAAGTGGGCACAAGAAGCACGCTTTCTGAGGTACCCCTTGGGTCCTATTTATAGATTTCTGAAAACGGTCTGCAAATAGCCAACTCCCGCTATCGTGAACGATGTGCAGTCCAGGTTGGCATGCCCATAACATAACTCCGCTGTTCTGAAATACTATGGGCAGGCCAGCGGGGGAAAAATAGTAAAAGTACCTCATAGATCGAGGGGAGAGTAGCCCTCAGATGTCTCTGCTCGGCAATGACGTCGAGCACGGCACGGACTTCCCTGCTCGTGATCTGCGAGTCCGCCCAGCTGTCCGGACTCGGCGAGCCATTTGGAGGTCGGCAAGAAGGTCGAGGGAACGATGAACGTCGAGCTCAGTTCATCGAACGCCGAACTCGCGATGTTGGCCGAACTCGCGTGACATGCGCCGGGCTCGCCTGGGCGAGCTGGATGTTGCTGAGCCCCATGTTTCTCTTGGTGCTCGCCCATCTCAGAAAAAAGGGGGGCCGCCTGTCTGGTTTCTGTCGGGCCCACTCGCCGGATACGAGGTTGTACACAATCCCCGCTCTTTTTGAGCTTGGCAAAGCTCAGAAAGAAACATCCAACCCCAAGTGTTCGGCGAGTGTGGGGTAAACCAGAGAGAATCTTTGGGTGGGGTCCACCTGTGGCTATATATACACACCTACATACTTGCCTGACTCTTGCCATTCCCTTTACTCTAGCCCTGCCGAGATGCCGATCCCAAAGGTGATTCAAGAGCGGCTCTCCCGGGTTCGCCAGACCTCGGCTGCTTGCATTGCCACCCTGACTGCGGTTCCACTTGCTGTCCCACAGGGTGGCTCGGTCGAGCCCAACGCTAAGAGGGCGAAGACATTTCCTCAAGCGGCCGAGCCCATTTACGATGACCTGAAGACAGCCCTGGAGCATGGGGCTGGCTCGTCCAATCTGCCTTCCCCTAACAAGGGAAAAAATATTGTTGACCTCTGTGATGGCCCGGACAGCCAGCTGGATGACATTGAAGGCTCCATGCCGCGAGACTCCACCCCGCGAGCCAAGAACGCACTTGGCGACTCCCGATTCAGAACTCCGGAGAATCGTCCCCGGGACCCGTCGCCCCCATTTGGGACCTTCTGGGTGGACTCACAGAAGCCAAACTCGCCGGTCCGCGCCCCTTCTCCTCAGCGACCTATCGTGACCATGGGGGCAGGTGTGGAAACCATCCCTATTCCGGGATTCGACCTCCTCTCACCGGGAACGCGCCGCCCAGGCCGCGGGAAGGACCTGAGATTTGTCCCTCCCCGCACCTTCTTGGAGATGTCGAGCTCGTCAGGTAAACTTGGCCTTGGATTCTTGTCATGTGGTTTTCCGGGACACCTCCCCTTGCTGATGTTTATGTCTTCACAGCTCCCCCCAGCCAATCCGCAACCGAGGAGTCTTCGCGGAAAGCCCACTACTCTCCCCTCCCTTCTCCGAGCTCGCTGGACTCTTATCTGGGCCCTGAGGTGGAGAACTACGAGCTGGCGAGGAGGGGGATCAAGCTCTTCAAGAAGCTCGTGCGCGGCCTGCGCGAGGTACAGGAGGTCAACGAGGTGCTGCAGTGCGACTATGTGCGGCTTGCTGACGAGGTGAGGGGCAACCCGACTAGCGAGATGACGACTCCTTCCCGGCTTCTGGACAAAATCGACGACGGCCTTTTGGTGGCGCAGAGGAATTCAGGGCGGATCCGCGAGCTTCTCCGCCCGTGGCAGTTTGGGGGATGGGGGATGCGAGGCCGTGGTAGATAGAAGGCAGCTCCATTGCCGAGCCGACCGACACTCGCCTCCTGGTCCCCTTCTTCTCATGCGCCTTGCTTTTTTATTTCTCTGGTTTCTGTAATAACTTTGAACATTTTTTAGACCAATGCCTGTTATTCGAATAATGATATATGCATTACTTTATATCTGACTCGGCATATGATGGGACGCGACATAAGTCAGCGAGCTGGGGATTGGCGAGTTGGGATGGCGAGCTGGGCCGATTGGACAACTTGACCCCAGATTTCTTTTTCTATAAATAGCCCCCCTCACCAACCCATACTACTGTCTTAATTGCTTACCTTCTCTCTCTTCCCGTGCTTTTTCTTCTCGCATTCGTGTCCCAACCCCTTCTGCGAGCATGGGCAAAACTAACCCTGACGCCGTCGGTCGCTCCAAATGCGCCCAACACTTCAGGGATTACTGCTTCTTTGATGAGAACATGACCGAGGCAGAGCTCGCCAAATTCGTCAGCGACCATGTCCCACCCGGCTTCGAGGCGCGCCGGCCGAGAGAAGAGGAGACGGTCAACACCTTCTACGACGACGAGCTAGCCTTCCCCATCTCGCATTTCGAGGTGGGGTTGCGCCTACCCCTCTGGTCGGAAGTCCGACAGATCCTGAAGTATTACGGCGCGGTACCCGCGCAGCTCAACTCGAATGCCATCACCATGATGGTGGAGTTCTCCTGCTACCTCCGTCGAGAGCGGATAGAGTTTAACCTGACTGTGTTCAGGAAGCTCTTCTCTTACAAGGCGACTCTGGATGGGGTCGCCTATTTTGGGGGCTCGCTCATCAAGGTTCGTGAGATCGTGAACAAACACCACAACTGGATGACCAAGATCGCCTTCATCAAGGGCAATCTCGGAAACATCCCCTACTCGCCCCAGCAGAAGGGAGAGGATGTCGACCGCCCGCCGACCGTGTCCGGCAACGATGCTGAGCTCCACAAGTTCTTCCTCCATAAAGACTTCGAGGTCGCAAACCTGCTAAGGGGCCTCGACTCGCTCCGCCCCGTTCTGCCAGACGAAGGTATTGTCCTCTTTCCCATTGCTCAGTTCGTCACATAATTATGGAAAATTTTCTAAGTCTTTCTATGCAGGAGAAAGGCTGATCCCCGTGAACATGCCATTCGCGGACTCGGGGTTATAGGAGGACCCTCTTGCTCGCGAGAAGGCGGCGGCGGCCTGCCGAGACGAGGTGACTTCCTCCAAACCCTCCTCCAGCAAGAGGCGACCTGAGGATGTAGGGTCGAGCCCGCCCCATCGCCAACAACTGCCAAAAAAGAAGAGGAGAGCCACGATGGCTCCTCGGGCGAAACAACATCAACAACATCAAAAACCCAAGTACATAAGCTCGCCCGAGACCATCCCAGATGCGTCGCCGGAGAGCCCGCTCAAGGAGATCACGAGCAAGGGGCAGAAGGGTGGCAAGACCTCTGCTCCCCCTGCCGTGAAGAAGGTGGCTTGCGATCCCGCCACGCCGAAGGAACACCCCATCTTCGGCTTCGGGGGGAGGTGGAAGGACTAGGCTGGCGAGCCCATGGTCCAGTGGGACGAGCTGGCCCACCGAGTTTCCATCTCCACACTCCACCCCTCTTGGGCTAACTGCGAGCTCTCCACCAGTCATGCCTACACACTCGACTTCAGCCTCTATGGCTGCGAGGTTGCCGAGGCCTACAAGGGCATGACCCAGCAACAGCTCGGCCATGAGGGGATGCAGGCCCACATGCGGGTCATGGAGCTCCACCACATGATGGTCCGCCGCAGCTTCAATCTAACCAACCATCTACAAAAAGCCGAGCAGGCCCGCGAGGTCACCAAGGATAAGGCCGTCGACCTGGCGAGTCAGCTTGGCATTGCTGAGAACCTTCTCTCCCAAGCCACCGGCGGACTGGTAAGCATAGGGCTGCCTCCTTTCCTTTATACTTAGAAATTTCCTCCCTTCTAAATGCGTTTCTTTGTTCTTCAGGATGCTGAGGCTACCGGGGAGTTGCGGACTCGCACTGCCAGGCTGGAAGACGAGAATGGCCAGCTTCGCGTCCGTCTTGTCGAGCTGGAGGGGGAGAACATGAAGCTGAAGGAGGAGAACGCGAGCCTTAGCCGCGAGTTCCTCCGCCAAGCGGATATCTTCTTCCTAGCTCGCAATGTCGAGCCCACCTTCCCGTACAAGAGTCTGAGGATCTTGGGCGAGGCTGACGTCGCTGTGAGGCTGCGGGTCAACTCGATCCAAACTGACGAATGTACCCTCTAGATGATGAAGGATACAGGAGTGCTGGTGGAGGGCTGTGAGGAGATCTCAGTCCGGGACCTCATGCCGAGCCTATTCCCAGTGACGCCGCCTAGAGAAAAGGAGGATAGCCTCGACGCACTCTTCGGGAAGGGCTTATAGGACTTGTCCGGCGAAGGGGTGGAGGATCGCCAGTCCGGCGAGGGGGGCAAATTCTGATCTTGTATTTTTCTTTTTGTTTTGTAATCTCACCGAGGCGATCTCTCCCTGTAACTATCACTATTTAATTGAAAACATTTTTGATATGATCTCGTCCATTTCTTCTTTCTTTTTCCCGGGTTTTCTTGTTGTGTCCGGCTTGCTCGCGAGCCCTTCCCCTGGCGACCTCGCGTAGATAGATTTTGCAATTAGGATGGTTGTTAGGACTCGTTCCCGAGAGTAGGCCTTGTGAGCTCGCCAATCTTCAGACGATCCGGGGGTGGGCTACCCGCCGTACTGGGCGCATCACCCCCCCAGCTCGCTCGCGAGCTGACTATCTTTTTATCAATATAAGACCAAAATCAGAAAATTTCACAATTAAAACTGAGAAGGGGTGAAGTAGAGCCCGCCTCCCTTCAGCGAGATCAAATGTCTGGCTCGTTACCCTTCTGCCGAGGCCGAGCTGAGCTGCCTAGCCTCGACTCGCCCGTGAAGAGCTTTTCTCCCCTATTTTTAGGAAAACTGCCACACTCCTTGGATAACATCTGGAGAGTATAAGACTTCCCCGAGTGACATCTAGCCCTGGCAGCTAAGTGAGAGCCTGACAGCGGGATCTGCTCGCGGTCCGGGTAGACACCGTCGAGTGACATCTAGGCCTGCCAGCTAGGTGAGAGCCTGACAGCAGGATCTGCTCGGGGTCCGGGTAGACAACATCGAGTGACATCCAGCCCTTCCAGCTAGGTGAGAGCCTGGCAACGGGATCTGCTCGGGGTCCGGGTGGACACCATCGAGTGACATCCAGCCCTACCAGCTAGGTGAGAGCCTGACAGTAGGATCTGCTCGGGGTCCGGGTAGACACCATCGAGTGACATCCAACCCTGCCAGCTAGGTGAGAGCCTGACAGCGGGATCTGCTCGGGGTCCGGGTAGACACCATCTAGTGACATCCAGCCCTGCCAGCTAGGTGAGATCCTGGAAGCGGGATCTACTCGGGGTCCGAGTAGACACCATCGAGTGACATCCAGCCCTGTCAGCTAGGTGAGAGACTGACAGTAGGATCTGCTTGGGGTCCGGGTAGACACCATCGAGTGACATCTAGCCCTGCCAGCTAGGTGAGAGCCTGACAGCGGGATCTGCTTGGGGTCCAGGTAGACACCATTGAGTGACATCCAGCCCTGCCAGCTAGGTGAGAGACTGACAGCGGGATCTGCTCGTGGTCCGGGTAGACACCATCGAGTGATATACAACCCTGCCAGCTAGGTGAGAGCCTGACAACGGGATTTGCTCGGGGTCTGGGTAGATACCATCGAGTGACATCCAGTCCTGCCAGCTAGGTAAGATCCTGACATAGGGATCTTCTCGGGTTCTGGGTAGACACCATCGAGTGACATCCATCCCTGCCAGCTTGGTGAGAGCCTGACAGCGGGATCTGCTCGGGGTCCGGGTAGACACCATCGAGTGACATCCAGCCCTGCCAGCTAGGAGAGAGCCTGGCAGCAGGATCTGCTCGGGGTTCGGGTAGACACCATCGAGTGACATCCAGCCCTGCCAGCTAGGTGAAAGACTGACAACGGGATCTCGTCGGGGTCCAGGTAGACACCATCGAGTGACATCCAGCCCTGCCAGCTAGGTGAGATCCTGGTAGTAGGATCTGCTTGGGGTCCGGGTAGACACCATCGAGTGACATCCAACCCTGCCAGGTAGGTGAGAGCCTGACAGCGGGATCTGCTTGGTGTCCGGGTAGACACCATTGAGTGACATCCAGCCCTGCCAGCTTGGTGAGAGCCTGACAGCAGGATCTGCTCGGGGTCTGGGTAGACACCATCGAGTGACATCCAGCCCTGCCAGCTAGGTGAGAGCCTGGGAGCAGGATCTGCTCGGGGTCCGGGTAGACACCATCGAGTGACATCCAGCCCTGCCAGCTAGGTGAGAGCCTGGCAGCGGGATCTACTCGGGGTCAGGGTAGACACCATCAAGTGAATCCAACCCTGCCAGCTAGGTGAGAGCCTGACTGCGGGATCTGCTCGGGGTCCATCAAATGAATACATCCTATCATATGAGTTGTTATAGCAAAATTAGCACATCGAGAGACTTTATTAAACAAAACACCACTTACATGTCTCAAGGATAAATATGTAACACCCCCTATCCGTCGCATAGCATATAGCAGTAGGTCCGGCCGGGGCCCGACGCCATATGCCACAGACAGACCGGGTGGTTACTTATGGAAACCATCCAACCAATCTCAACGTCCTACACAGAGCATTCTAGCGGAAGTAGTTTAAATAAGTTGTAAACAAGAACCCAGCATAAGAGCACGAATGTCCACTAACATGATAATAGGAATGTTGTTACAAAAATACCCAAATATTCGGCCTTAAGGCCTTACAGAATGTTTCTCTTGACTAATACATGATTTACAAACCTCGGCACGCAGGCCGGTCATACATGAGTAAAACAGAAAACATTTCCACTTGGGCCTTCGAGGGCCAGCTTCGCAAAAAGGGCGTTAGCCCGCTATTGACCGCTCGGTCCAGCTGCACCTGCAAGCAACAAACCACCGCACGGTGGCAAACAAAGCAACGGTCAGCAATGCTGACCAAGTTATAACGATCCCGCCCCTAACTCGGGGCGGCGATGCTCCTTCCCTGCATTTCATTAGCACAAGCGAGCAATGCATATAACCATAGCCATTTCAACACAGACGTTGGCTCGTACGGCCACACATCCCGTGCACTCAGGGCACATTCTCGGTGAACCGGTCGATGTTACGTCAATTAAAGCCATTAACATTCCGGACTCACCACCGCCACTTAGACGGCCATTCCTATGAGCAATTCGTCTTCATGGTATTGGTCACGTCAATTTAAGCCATTGACCACAGAAGACCCCCATTTATGCCAACGACGAGTGCCATGTAACTTTAGGTCTCTCTAACCCGAACGACATAAAGCGGGTACGGCTCCATCTAACCCGTGCTCACATCGCAACGACAATTTAAGCCATATGCGCGGGTCAAACTTTCACCGAGTCCCATTCTTCCGCAATACACATAACCCCGTTATGTTCAAGTTGGCTCTCAGGCCACCAAGTTGGCAAGATCTCGTATCCGCCCAGTTTTCCGGGTGCACCTTTGGGTTAGTCCCCAAGGCTCCCTGCTGCAATCTACCGCGTAGAAAACCCGAAAACACCCAATAGCACGGAGTCTTCTCCGGCCTTATGCAATGCAACATCACCGATCCGGACTAACATGTCCGGGTAGGCTTCAACCAAAATGCCTACGTCCGTTCTCGCATACGGACTCTAAACAACGGGGACTTTACATATCTACCCGAAGGAACGCCTCCAACTCTTCGCAAACTCGCGAGAGAGGGCTTCCTATGCTAAGAAAGAGAGCTATCATGCTCACAAGTGAGGATCGTTACCCTTGCGTTCCTCTTCGGCGCCATCGAAATGTAATCGGATAGAAATCACCGCACTTGCGTTGCCTCCGTGGATCCGGAGTCGGCTTGCGATTCGGAGCTCCGAAGCTCCTCCAATGGCGGATCTAGCTCCTCTTCCTCTTGCCTTAGCTCTTCTTTCTCCAAGGGTTTGGAGAGATGAAAAGGTAAGAAAAATGGATTTTTCTAAGTCAACTCCCGGGTATATCCTCCCAGGAACAACCCCCAGCCGTCGGATCTCAACCTAAGGAAACGAACGGCTTTGATTCGGGGCTGAAATGCCCAATCTGGACCGAACACGGCCTGGCACACGCCCGTGTCCAGGGCCGTGTGCCGCATTCGCCGTCAAAATCGAATCTTCTGAACACGCACACGGGTATCGAACACGCCCGTGTTCGAGCTGACACGCCCATGTTCCAGCTGACACGGCCGTGTAGCCGGCCGTGTACCCCATGATTTTTCCCCGTTTTCAACCCGAGCACTGCACGGGTTCGAGGACACGCCCGTGTCCTTGCCCGTGTCACCTTGACACGCCTGGGCCCCCAGGCCGTGTACACGGGACATTTCGTCGAGGGAAGAACGACGACTGGATGACACGGCCTTGGACACGCCCGTGTCCTAGGCCGTGTGCCTTGACTCGACGATCGTCGAGTGAATCTCGACGATTTCACCTTGACGATCGTCGACACGGGTCGACACGCCCTGCGACACGCCCGTGTCGCAGGCCGTGTGCCCATTCTCGACGAATCATCGAGAATAACTCGACGATTTCACGGCTAAGTGTCGACACGGGTCGACACGCCCTGCGACACGCCCGTGTCGCAGGCCGTGTGCCCATTCTCGACGAATCGTCGAGAATAACTCGACGACTTCGCGGCTAAGTGTCGACACACGCTCGACACGCCCTGGGACACGCCCGTGTCCCAGGCCGTGTGCCTTCAGCCAGAAACCAAAACTGGCCCAAAACGTCCCCCTTTGCTCCTTTGAGTTTCGGGGCGTTACAAAATACACTTCAAGTCGTTACCACTCCAGGTGAGACATAGGGTCTCGCCCTCCATATTTCGGAGTCTATACCCTCCTGATCTCAATGCTTCTTTTACAATGAACGGACCCTCCCAGCTGGGGTTGAGCTTTCCTACGGTTGCCGACCTTCCCGCTGCATCCACCTTTTTCAACACCAAGTCCCCCTCCGCAAACTGTTTGACTCTGACGTGCTTGTCAAAGTACTTAGCCATTCTCCTCTTCACCTCTTCTTGTCGGATGGCGGAGAAGTCACGTAGCTCCTCCGTCATGTCAAGGGAGAGCTGCAGCCCTTCCTCGTTCTCGGCCTGCCATTCTTCCCTGCCTTCCCCGGCTGTAACAACTCGAGGTGTTTGAACTTTGAATTCCACGGGGAGTACTGCCTCACACCCATGGGAGAGCTTGAAAGGAGTCTCTCCTGTAGCTGTGTTGGGGGTAGTCCTCAGGGCTCAGAGAACTGCGGGAAGTTGCTCCACCCAGCTCCCTTTCAGATATTCTATTTTATTTTTAGGAGGTTTACAATAATTTTATTCGCCGCCTCCACCTACCCGTTGCTCCTGGGGTGGTGAACCGAGGCGAACCTGAGGTCGATCCCGAGTTTCCCGCAAAAGCTGGTGAATTCTGCGCTTGCTAACTGAGGCCTGTTGTCCGTGACATTGGCCTGGGGCAGCCCATGGTGGCAGATGATCTCCCCCAAACAAAGTTCCTGATAACCTGGGAAGTCACCTTGGCCAGTGACTTCACCTCCAACCACTTAGAGAAATAATCAATCATCACCAACAGAAACCTTCTTTTCCCTCTAGCTTAGGGGAAAGGCCCTACCAAATCCATTCCCCAAATCGCAAAGGGCCAGGGGGTTGTGATGCTCTTGAGGCGCTGAGCCGGCTGTAGCTGGAGGGGGGAAAACAGCTGACACTTGTGACATCTCCTTGTGAACTCTGTAGCATCGTGGCTCAGGGTGGGCCAGAAATACCCTTGCCTGATGATCCTTCCTTCCAGGGTCCGACTCCTGTAGTGACACTCACACTCCCCGAAGTGGACTTATTCCAAGATTCTTTGTATTTCCCCTCGACCACGCAACGAGCCAGCATCTCCGAGAGAGTCTTCCTATATAGCTGCCCGTCCCGGAGGAGGTAGTACGCAGATTTGTATCTGAGCTTCTTCTTATCCACCCCCTTCGGGTACTCTCCCGTGGAGAGGAAAGTTGTGACCGAGTCCATCCACGAGGGATGCTGATCTATCTCCATGAGCTCTCCCTCTTCGATGGAAGGGCGGAATAGATCAGTGATAGTACCCCCCATCCGGGGACCATGCTTCGCTAGTTGGTCGACCTGTTCATTCTCCTCCCGGGGTACGTGTCGGATGGAAAAGGTTTGGAATGTGACGATGACCCCCTTTACTTTGGCTAAGTATAGCCGTAGGGTAGGCTCTCTTGCCTCAAACTCCCCGTTGATCTGGGAAGCTACCACCATAGAGTCGGTGATGACCTCCACGTCCAACACCCCCAACTCCCTGGCCAGGCATAGCCCTGCTATCACGGCCTCATACTCGGCCTGGTTGTTGGTGATGGGGAAGTACACCACCACCGTTTGCTCAATTCTAGTTCCCTGGGGGCTCTCCAAGATCACCCCCACCCCCAGGGAATGCCTCCCTGAGGCACCATCTACCTTCACCTTCGATGGAGTCGGATGAGTGAGCTTTTCCTCTGCCACCTCGATCACGTAATCGGCCAAAAGGTTGGCCATCGCTTGAGCCTTGATCGAGAGGAGGGGGATGAAGGAGATGTCAAACTCGCTTAGTTCTACCGACCACTTGGCCAACCTGCCTGAGTGCTCCACCCCCTCAAATATGTTTCGAAGGGGATGGTCAGTCACCACTCGGATGGAGTGTAACATCCCATATCCGTCATATAGCATATAATAGTAGGTCCGGCCGGGGCTCGACGCCATATACCACAGACAAACCGGGTGGTTACTCAATGGAATACCATCCAACTAATAACCAACAACCTACACAGAGTCATTCTAGCGGAAGCAATTAAATAGTTACAAATTTAGAACCCAGCCATAGGCATGAATGTCCACTACTCAAACCAACAGGAATGAACGTACAATACACAAATACAAATGGCCTTAAGGCCTTATAATTGTTTACTCAAATAAAATATGTCTTCCGTATCACGACACGCAGGCTGGTCACACATGAATATAACAAGTAAACACTCAAAATTTGGCCTTCGAGGGACAGCTCAGCAACTTGGGCTTTAGCCCGCTATTTATCGCTCGGCTCCGCAGCACATGCAAGCAACAATCCACCGCACGGTGGCAAACAAAAGCAACAGTCAGCTATGCTGACCAAATTATAACGATCCGCCCTAAACTTGGGGCGGCGATGCTCCTTTTCCTACACTTTATTAGCATAACCAAGCAGTAATGAAACAACACTTCATCACTGGCATAGACACGCATGACCACACACCCCATGTACTCAGAGCACATTCTCGGTGAACCGGTCAATGTCACGTCAATTTGAGCCATAGTCACGCCGGTCTCACCACTGTCACTTGGATGACCAATCTTGCAAGCATTTTTGTCTTCCCGGCATGGGTCACATTAATTTAAGCCATAGACCGCCGAAGACGGTCATCTATGCCAACGGATCTGTTAAAAGTAGCGAAAAGAAAAGAACAAACGGATAGACTTTTGAGTAATTGAAATTTTATTATCCAAAAAAGGTATCTATTACAAAGGTATGCCCTCCTTTATATAGAATGAAGGAGAGATGAGAGAATACAAATAAGAGATGTGGGACTATAATTTACAGGACTAAGCGGACTATACAAAACAAACCGCACAAACCGCGCGGTTAGACAGCAGGGCTAACCGCACGGCTACCACAAGAGAGGAAGAGAGACTGCCAGGGTAGATCGCCAGACCGCCCGGTCTCCAAGCCGGCTGAGACAAACCGCCAGACCGCGCGGTCTTCAACCCGCCAAGACAAACCGCCAGACCGCCCGGTCACAAACTTCAACACTCCCCCTCAAGCTGGAGCATATATATCGATCATGCCCAGCTTGTCGCAGATGTGGAAAAAGGAAGCGGACACCGACTTGGTGAAGACATCTGCCAACTCGTTGTCGGAAGTGACAAATGGAGTGCAAATCTGTTTCTTCAATATTTCTTCCCGAATAAAATGACAGTCGACTTCTATGTGTTTTGTTCTCTCATGAAAGACCGGATTTTTGGAAATGTGTATCGCGGCCTTATTGTCACAGAACATAGGAAGAGGATAGTTGTAAACCTCTCCTAAGTCAAGCATGAGAGCCCGCAACCACTTCAACTCACATGTAGTCGATGCCATGCTGCGATATTCCGCCTCTGCACTAGACCTGGAAACGACAGACTGTTTCTTGCTCTTCCAACTCACAAGATTGCCTCCAACAAATGTGCAGAAACCTGAAGTCGATTTGCGGTCCCCTTTGTCATCCGCATAGCTTGAATCAGAGTACGCTTCAACCCTAAGGTGACCATTTTTCTGAAATAGGAGTCCTTTCCCTGGAGCAGCTTTAATATACTCTAATATCCTCAGAGCAGATTGTAGATGACACTCCCTCGGAGCTTACATGAACTGGCTCACCTTACCAATAGCATAAGAGATGTCAGGTCTGGTTACCGTGAGATATATGAGCTTGCCCACCAGATGCCGGTATCTCGTAGGATCGGAGAGAAGAGGGGAGTCATCTGTCCAAGTTTTGTCTTCTCCAATAGCCATAGGACAACGTGCAGGTTTAGCACCAGTCAGTCCTGCCTCCTTTAAAAGATCAAGAGCATACTTCCGTTGTGAAAGGACCATAGAGTTGGGCTTTCTAGAGATTTCAATCCCCAGAAAGTATTTCGGGGAGCCCATATCCTTTGTGACCAGATGTTGACGAAGGTGTTTCTTGGTCATCAATACCCCATCCTGGTCATCGCCAGTAAGAAGAATGTCATCAACATAAACCGCAAGAACAACAAGACCAGAGGCGGTTTTCCGAACAAACAAGGAGTGATCTGCTGAGCTTCTTGTAAAACCAATGGCCGCAATAATGCCACTGAACTTGTCAAACCAGGCACGAGGACTCTGCTTGAGGCCATAGATAGCCTTCTTTAGCCGGCATACCCGTGTCTCCCCCTGAGCAACATACCCAGGAGGTTGCTCCATGTAAACATCCTCCTGCAGATCACCATAGAGGAAGGCATTCTTAACATCTAGCTGTGAGATGGGCCAATCCCTGTTGACAGCCACAGAGAGAAGAACCCGAATAGTGCTGAGACGAGCCACGAGAGAGAAAGTGTCAAAGTAATCAATCCCATAAGTTTGGGTAAAACCCTTGGCAACCAGGCGAGCCTTATAACGATCCACACTGCCATCCGGGAGAAACTTCACCACAAAGACCCAGCGACAGCCAACAACATCTGTGCCGAAAGGAGGAGGAACAAGGGTCCAGGTACCCCATTCAGTGAGAGTAGCAATCTCCTCATCCATGGCAACTTTCCAATGAGGAATAGTAAGGGCCTCCTGGTAGGAACGGGGGGGTGCCAGTGGCCGCGATAGCCAGTGCAAAAGCTCTGCGAGCAGGGGTAAGACAATCATAGGAAACAACTGCAGCAAGCGGGTGTTGGGTACAGGCCCGAACCCCTTTGCGAAGAGCAATCAGGAGATCCATGTCAGCAGGTGCCTCAGTATCCGGAGTATCCGTGGTGGAGAGAGCTGGCCCGGGAGTAGAGAGAGATGACAGCGGAGTGGAGGGAGAAAGCGGAGTAGAGGGTGGAGATGATGAGGATGGGGAAGACGGTGGAGTGGGTGGAGAGGGCGGAACAGCAGTGGGAGCAGAGGGAATGGATGGGTTGGTATGAGAAGTAGGATCAGGAGGAGTAGAAGAGGAAGCGGGAGAGAAGTAAGAGGCATTGGCAAAGAAGGTGACATCCGCAGAGACAAATTGCTTGCGGGTAACAGGGTCAAAGCAGCAATATCCTTTCTGAGTGGGAGAGTAGCCCAAAAAGACACATTTGGTGGCACGTGGTGAGAGTTTATCACGGGTGGCACCGGGAGAGTGCACAAAAGCGGTGCACCCAAAGATGTGTAGAGGAAGAGGAAAGGGATCCTTGTCTGGATAAAGAATGGAGAAGGGGGTAGCACCGTGGAGAACTGTGGAGGGAAGGCGATTGATGAGATAGCAGGAGAGGAGGACATCATATCCCCAATAGGAGCGAGGAACATGCATTTGAGTCATCATAGTGCGAGCGACATCAAGGAGGTGACGGTTTTTGCGTTCCGCCACCCCATTTTATTGGGAGGTGTAGACACAACTTGTTTGACGAATAACACCATGGTGAATACAAAAGGAGGAGAAGTCGTGGCTAAGATACTCCTTAGCATTGCCAGAACGAAGGAGTTTAATAGACATATCAAACTGAGTCTTAACCATAGAATAAAAGGAGGTCCAAACAGAGAACAGCTCGGAGCGATCTTTGAGAAGATATACCCACGTACATCGAGAGAAATCATCAATGAAGGTGACAAAATAGGAACTACCCCGACTGATGGTGAGGTTAGGAGCGGGACCCCATATGTCAGAGTGAACGAGGTCGAACGGACGGGAAGAGCCCCGACTTTGCGTTGGGGGGAAGGATGAGCGGTGATGTTTGCCAAGTTGACATGCATCACAGTTTAGAGGAGGATGATGAGGAGGGAGGTGCGGCAGGAGCTGGCGGAGAATTCGGGGAGGAGCATGTCCAAGGCGAAGATGCCATTGGAGAAGATCTGTAGAGGAGGAGGAGAAGGCGGATAGAGCAGAAACGTTGTCGAGGAAGTAGAGGCCACCACTCTCAGTCCCGGTAGCAATCGTCCGTTGGGAGTCCGGATCCTGAAAAGCAAAGAGCTAGGGGTGAATATGACAGAACACCGTAGTTGCTTGCATAAAGAAGTAACCGATAATAAATTGCACGAAAACTTGGGCACATAGAGGGTATCAGCCAGGCAGAGAGATGGAGTGACTTGAACCATGCCCGTCCCATGGACCGGGGAGGGAGATCCATTAGCAACAATGACCGGGGGCAACTGAGCATGTGTGTCAAGAAGAGAGAAACATTGAGGATTGCCTGTCATATGATTGGTTGCACCAGAGTCGATGAGCCATCTTCCGCGAGTAACAACATGAGCACTACCAGAAGAGGTGACCACGGAGGCGGACAGGCTGGAGGAGGGGAAAGCCATGGAAGCAAGAGAGGAGCAAGCCGCGACGATAAGAACAAGCCGCGAGAAGAGAAAAGAGCACCAAGCCGGGCGAACAGAAAACAGGTCGGGCGGCTAGGAAGGCCGCTACCAAGAAGCAGAGCAAAGCAGAGGGAAAGAAGTCGCACGGCTTGAAAAAGTCGGGCGAACAGAGGAGAACAGGTCGCACGGCAAAAGATGAGGCCGGCGCGACTAGCAAGCAGGAGCGGGTAGAAGGCAACAACAAGTAGAGCGCGAACAGTAGTGGCTAGCAAGAGGTCAAAGACACAGCGGGGAAGAGGTCGTGCAGACTGAAAAGGCCGAGCGAACAGAAGAGAGGAGAAGAGCAGGTGACCGCGACCAAGATGCGGGTGAGAAAGGAACAACCTGCACGGTCAGGCAGATCACAGCAGCAAACCGCGAGTATAGGGGCAAGCGGATATGGGGAAAGCAGAAGCGGACAGGGAGAAGAAGTCCGCAGCGGGTAGACACAAGCCGCAAAGACTAGGAAGTCGAAGAGGCAAGAAAGAGCAAGGAGCGCGGCGACAAGGAAACAGGTCGCTGCGACGAATAGCAGTAGGAGAAGAGAACCAAGAAGCAAGCCGCGCGAACAGGGTAACGGACAGAAACAAGCCGCTCGAACAGGGCGGCAGACAGAAGAGAAGGCAAGCCGCGAGAGAGGTCGCGGATAGCGGAAAACAAGCCGCTAGAAGCAGAGAGCGCACAGAATCAGGAGGAAATGACCGTGTCCTCTGATACCATGTGGAAACCACCCATCACCACACATCTTCCCAAAACCCCGAGGTGATGGTAAGGGGGGACGGGGGTACATGAACACAAAGGATCGCCTGCTGCAGGCGGTGTGAGACTAACCCCAACCACAGGACCGCGGGGATATTCCGCCACACAAGGGGGCCCACCGGGGTCAACACCCAGACCTGGAATGCGATGGGGAAAGCCCAAACATGCGGTCCCACACACACGTGTCCTGCTGGCTAATATAATATCAACACACCCCCGCAGCAGGACAACCTCCCTCTGATACCATGTTAAAAGTAGCGAAAAGAAAAGAACAAACGGATAGACTTTTGAGTAATTGAAATTTTATTATCCAAAAAAGGTATCTATTACAATGGTATGCCCTCCTTTATATAGAATGGAGGAGAGATGAGAGAATACAAATAAGAGATGTGGGACTATAATTTACAGGACTAAGCGGACTATACAAAACAAACCGCACAAGCCACGCGGTTAGACAGCAGGGCTAACCGCACGGCTACCACCAGAGAGGTAGAGAGACTGCCAGGGTAGATCGCCAGACCGCCCGGTCTCCAAGCCGGCTGAGACAAACCGCCAGACCGCGCGGTCTTCAACCCGCCAAGACAAACCGCCAGACCGCCCGGTCACCAACTTCAACAGGATCCCACCGAAAGACATAGAATTGGTACGGTTTTGCCTGACCCGTTGCTCACATCACAACGTCAATTTAAGCCATATGCGCGGGTCAAACCTCCCCGAGTCCTGTTTCCGTCAGACACTTCACGTAACCCGGTTATGTTCAAGTTGGCTCCCAGGCCACCATGTTGGCAGAGTCACGCATCTGCCTAGTTTTCTGGGTGCACCTTGGAGTTAATCACCAAGGCTCCCTATTACAATCTACCGCGTAGAAAACCCGAAAAACAAACATTCGCACAGAGTCTTCTCCGGCCATTTATGCAATGCAACATCACCGATCCAGACCAACTTGTCCGGGTAGGCTTCACACATCATGACTATGTCCGTTCTCGATTACAGACTCTACATGTACACAACGAGGACTATTCATGTCTACCCGAAGGAACGCCTCAAAATCACCGCAAACTCGCGAGAGCGGGCTTCCTATGCAAAGGAAAAGAGGACTTCACATGTCCTAGGATGAGAATCGTTACCCTAGCATTTTTCCTTGGCGCCATGGAAATGTTTGCGGATGAAAAGCACTGCAATCTCCTTTCCTCCGTAGATCCAAAGTCGGCTCGCGATTTGGAGCTCCGAAGCTCCGCCGGTGTCCAGATCTAGCCTCCTTCTTCTTCCTTGCTCTCCCCTCTCTCTAGATCTTTAGAAAGAGAATGAGTTTGAGAAATGAGGGATTTGAAACCCTATTCCCGGGTATATCCCAGCAGGAACAACCCCCAGCCGTCGGATCCCAAAATAAAGAAACGAACGGCCACGATTCACCATTGAAATACAAAATCTGGGCTGAACACGGCCCGTGACACGCCCGTGTCCAAGGCCGAACATGGCCTGTGACACGCCCATGTCCAGGGCCGTGTTTCCCATTCACCATCGAACCCGACGCATCCCGAAAAGGACACGGGTTCTCGACACGCCCGTGTCTGGTTTGACACACCCGTGTCAACCAGTACACGACCGTGTGGTTGACCGTGTTCCTCCATCGACGCAGCCCCAACACCAACCCGTGAAGGACACGAGTCTTGGACACGCCCGTGTCTCAAATGACACGCTCGTGTCTACCTGACACAGCCCGTGTGCCGACCCCGTGTATCAACCACGCCACAGCCCGACTTCAACCTGAGAAGGATACGGCCTGTGACATGCCCGTGTCCTAGGCCGTGTTCGCTGCTCAACGATCGTCGAGTCCAAAATTCGTCGACCTCTCAGCCAGATCGTCGACCCGAGCACGACACGCCCTTGGGACACGCTCGTGTCCCAGGCCGTGTGCCCCCTGCCAAATTCCAAACTTGGCTCAAAACGTCTCCCGCTGCTCTTTTGAGTTTCGGGGCGTCACAACTCTCTCCCTCTTAAAAGAATTTTGTCCCCGAAATTACATAAAGGAAAGATAAACACAAAACTTAAATGGTACTTGAGTGGAATAACTCCGGGTACTCCTCAAACATGGTTTGCTCTCGCTCCCACGAGAGCTCTTCCCGACCGCAATTGTCCCAACAGACCTTGACCATCCTGATCTCTTTATTGCGTAGCCGCTTGACCTCCGAGTCCTCAATACGAACAGGTTTGACCTTCGTCGTCAACCCATTATCCACTGACATTTGATCCACCGCGATCACATGCGAATGCTCTTGCACTGCCTTCCGTAGCACCGATATATGAAATACATCGTGTAGACCACTAAGATCCACTGATAGCTTCAACCGATATGCTGCTTCGCCAATCCGCTCCAGAACCTCAAACGGTCCAAGGTACCTCGGGCTTAGCTTCTTCAATCGCCGCACCCGTGAGACACCCTTGAACGACTTAATCTTCAAGTACACCCAGTCGCCAACAATAAACTCCACATACATATGCTTGACATTATAGTACTTAGCCTAGCGGTCTTGAGCGATTAGCAACCTCTCTCGAATCGTTCGAACCAAAGACGTAGCATATTCCACCTCTTGGCACTTGTACAACTTTGACTCACCCATTTCCAACCAAGACAACGATGTGCGACATCTTCTACCATAAAGGGCCTCGAAGGGAGCCATTTGAATGCTCGCCTGGTAGCTATTGTTGTACGCAAATTCCACAAAGTATAGGTGGTCTTCCCACTGCTTCCCAAAGTCTAGGACGCACATGCGAAGCATGTCTTCCATTGTCCTATTGACTCTCTCGGTCTGTCCATCCTTCTGCGGATGAAAGGCTGTGCTGAAACTCAGCTTTGTCCCCAACATCTGTTGCACCAGCCTCTAATCATTGGATGTGAACCGCCTATCTCGGTCACTCACGATACTGCGGGCACACCGTGGAGCCGTACTATGTTATCCACGTATAACTTCGCTAGTTTCTCCACGGGATCATCCTTCCTATGCAGAATGAAGTGCGACACTTTTGTTAGACGATCTACGACCACCCAAATGGCGTCGTTCCCCTTTTGTGACCTTGGCAACCCGTGCACAAAGTCCATAGTAATGTAGTCAAACTTCCACTCCGGAATAGGCAAGGACTTCAAGAATCCTCCCGGCTTTTGGCACTCCGCCTTCACTAAGGCACATGTTTGACACTTCGCCACGTACAATGCCACATCCTTATTCAGTCCTGGCCACCAGAACAATTTCTTCACGTCACGGTACATCTTCGTGCTCCCTAAGTGAATCATGTACTTGGTATGATGCGCCTTGTACAATAATTCCACCCGCAAAGTGCCCACATTTGGGAAGCACAGACGACCGTCTTTCCAAATCAATCCATACACAACCTCATATTGGGAATTTGACCCATCCAAAGCCTCTATCATGAGTTGCTTCATGCTGCTATCCACATCCAAAGCCTGCCAAATCCGATCAGCCAGGTCATACTGAAGTTCCGTCCAGTTCAATAGCGCTTCAGCACTCGACTGCTTGTCTACGCAAGAGATCTCCAACGCCTCCAACTACCGAACAAACCGCTCGTTATGGACCGACAGCTAATTAACTTGAGCTGGGGCCCGACGACTCAACGTGTCCGCAACCGCATTGCCTTTACCAGTCACGTAATGGATCTTGAATGTGTAGTCCCCTAGGAACTCCATCCATCTACGTTGCCGCATGTTTAGATCCTTTTGATCCAATAAATATTTCAGGCTTTTGTGGTCGGTATAGATATCGACCTTCACCCCATACAAGTAGTGCCTCCACAGCTTCAAGGCAAAAATCACGGCCGCTAACTCCAAGTCATGGACCGGATAATTCCTCTCGTGCACTTTCAGCTGTCTTGAGCCATACGCTATCACACTTCCGTACTGCAGTAGCACACAACCCAAACCACTGCCCGAAGCATCAATGTAGATTTCAAAACCTTCGGTCCCACTCGGTAAACTCAACACAGGAGCCGTGGTCAATCGACACTTCAACTCCTCAAAAGCTCGTGCGCATTCTGCCGTCCAAACGAACTTCTACTCCTCCCTCGTCAAAGTAGTGAGGGGTAACACTATCCGTGAGAAGTTATCCACGAAGCGCCTGTAGTAGCCGGCAAGCCCTAGAAAACTCCGGACTTCCGCTACCGTAGAAAGCACAGGTCACTCTCATATCACAACAATCTTCGCCGGATCCACTACAATGCCCTCTCCACTCACTATATGACCGAGGAATGTCACTGAGGACAACCAAAACTCGCATTTGGAGAACTTGGCGTACAGTTGATTCCTCCTCAGCGTCTCCAATACCAAATGAAGATGCTTGAAGTGATCCTCCTCACACTGCGAGTACACCAATATGTCGTCGATGAAGACGATCACAAAATGATCCAAGTACTCCCTGAAAGTCCTATTCATCAAGTCCATGAACACCGACAGCGCATTAGTCAGCCCAAAATGCATGACCGTAAACTCATAATGCCCGTATCTCGTACTGAATACTGTCTTAGGGATATCACTCTCCCTTATTCTCAGCTGGTAGGACTAGCTCAATCGAGTAAACTGCGTCTGAGAGATGACGTAACTCGTAAGTCCCCGCATCATCGGCCCCGAGAGTAGTAGCCTTAAGTCATCTATCAGACCTTCATAGAAATGGTTGGTCTTACGCTCCTCATCCGCGAACGTAGAGCTAGCATACCGACCCAATCGAGTAAACTCGTGGAGATACTCATCCACGCTACTCTCTCCTTGCACCAGCCTCTGGAACTCATTCTCCAACGCTATCCTCTGCGCCGAAGGGAGGTACCTTGCCAAGAACAGTCTCGAGAACTCTTCCATCGAGACGTCTGTAAGTTGCCTTCCTCTCAAGAGATGCAGCTCTAAACCTCCCCACCACAGCCTCGCATCCCCGTCCAACAGGAATGTAGCTATAGTGGTCATTTTCCACTCCTCCATTTCAGTAGCTATCAGGACTCTCTTCACTCGGGAGAGCCAGTCTTCAGCTTGAGATGGGGTTCCCAACCCCGAGAACACAGGAGGATTAAAGCTCATAACGTGCTTGAGCTGTCTATCAGTTGCTCTCCTCGGCACCAAAGGCTCCACCACTACCTGCTCCCCTCTTCTCGGTTCATCCCTTTGAAGCGGTACCTGCCCCATCGTAGGAGCGGGCTGCTGCATTTGCCTTGCAGGCTGCGTATTGATCATGACAAATACTGCTTCGACAACCAATCATATGGTTTCAGCCGAGGGAGGTGTTGCAGGAGCATCATTCAGTGCGCTACTAGCCTCAGAAACTAGACGTTTTGACGACCCTGCACCGCTTCTGGTCACATATAGTTGTACAAAATCTCGTTAAGCAACCAAACAAAATTGCAAAAAGCAATTATAGGAACATGCAGGTTCCTAAAACACGTGTATTTTCATTCCTAAGTGGACATTCATGAGTTCTTTTGATGTTATAAAGATGACGCACACACATGTGCTCACCACCCCTTAAAAAGAATTCGCCCACGAATTCTTTTTAAGCCTGACCGAAACCTGGCTCTGATACCAAATTGTAACACCCCCGATCCGTCACATAGCATATAGCAGTAGGTCCGGCCGGGGACCGACGCCATATACCGTAGACAGACCGGGTGGTTACTCAATGGAATACCATCCAACTAATTACCAACGTCCTACACAGAGTCATTCTAGCGGAAGTAATTAAATAGTTACAAATTTAGACCCAGCCAAAGACATGAATGTCCACTACTCAAACCAACAGGAATGAACGTACAATACACAAGTACAAATGGCCTTAAGGCCTTACGATTGTTTACTCAAATAAAATGTGTCTTCCATACCACAGCACGCAGGCCAGTCACACATGAATATAACAAGTAAACACTCAAAATTTGGCCTTCGAGGGCCGGCTCAGCAACTTGGTCTTTAGCTCGCTATTTACCACTCGGCTCCGCAGCACCTGCAAGCAACAATCCACCACACGGTGGCAAACAAAAGCAACGGTCAGCTATGCTGACCAAATTATAACGATCCCGCCCCCAAACTCGGGGCGGCGATGCTCCTTTCCCTGCACTTTATTAGCATAACCAAGCAGTAATGAAATAACACTTCATCAAAGGCGTAGGCACGCATGACCACACACCCCGTGCACTCAGGGCACATTCTCGGTGAACCGGTCAATGCCACATCAATTTAAGCCATAGACACCCCAGTCTTACTACCGCCACTTGGACGGCCAATCTTGAGAGCATTTTTGTCTTCCCGGCATGGGCCCGTCAATTTAAGTCATAGACCGCCGAAGACCCTCATCTATGCCAACAGCTCCCACCGAACGACATAGAACGGGTACGGTTCCGCCTGACCCATTGCTCACATCGCAACGTTAATTTAAGCCATATGCGTGGGTCAAACCTCCCCGAGTCCCATTTCCGTCACACACTTCACGTAACCCAGTTATGTTCAAGTTGGCTCCCAGGCCACCATGTTAGCAGAGTCACGCTTCTGCCCAGGTTTCCGGGTGCACCTTGGAGTTAATCCCCAAGGATCCCTGTTGCAATCTACCGCGTAGAAAACTCGAAAAACAAACATTCGCACGGAGTCTTCTCCGACAATTTATGCAATACAACATCACTGATCCAGACCAATTTGTCCGGGCAGGCTTCACACATCATGCCTATGTCCGTTCTCGATTAAAGACTCTACATGTACATAATGGGGACTATTCATGTCTACCCGAAGGAATGCCTCAAACTCACCGCAAACTTGCGAGAGCAGGCTTCCTATGCAAAGGAAAAGAGGACTTCACATGTCCTAGGATGATAATCATTACCCTAGTGTTTTTTCTTGGAGCCATGGAAATGTTTGAGGATGAAAAGCACTGCAATCTCCTTCCCTCCGTAGATCCGAAGTCGGCTCGCGATTTGGAGCTCCGAAGCTCCGCTGGTGACCGAATCTAGCCTCCTTCTTCTTCCTTGCTCTCCCCTCTCTCTAGATCTTTAGAAAGAGAATGGGTTTGAGAAATGAGAGATTTGAAACCCTATTCCCGGGTATATCCCAGCAGGAACAACCCTCAGCCGTCGGATCCCAAAATAAAGAAACGAATGGCCACGATTCGCCATTGAAATGCAAAATCTGGGCCGAACACGGACTGTGACACGCCCATGTCCAGGGCCGTGTTCCCCATTTTCCGTCGAACCCGACGCATCCCAAAAAGGACACGGGTTCTCGACATGCCCGTGTCCGGTTTGACACGCCCGTGTCAACCTATACATGGCTGTGTGGTTGGCCGTGTTCCTCCATCGACACAGCCCCAACACCAACCCGTGAAGGACACGGGTCTTGGACACGCCCGTGTCCCAAATGACATGCCAGTGTATACCTGACACGGCCCGTGTGCTGACCCGGTGTATCAACCACGCCACAGCCCGACTTCAACCCGAGAAGGACACGACCTGTGACACGCCCGTGTCTGAGGCCGTGTTCGCTTCTCGACGATCGTTGACTCCAAAATTCGTCGACCTCTCAGCCAGATCGTCGACCCAAGCACGATACGCCCCAGGGACACTCCTGTGTCCCAGGCCGTGTGCCCTTTACCAAATTCCAAACTTAGCTCAAAACGCCTCCCGTCGCTCTTTTGAGTTTCGGGGCGTTACATAGAGTGTGCCTGGAAGTAGGGTCACAACATTTGGGCCGAGATGATCAGGGCGAAGGCCAGCTTCTCCAAAATTGAAAACCGGAGCTCGGCCTTCCTCAGGACCCGATTCACATAGTATATAGGGAGATTCCTCTTACCCTCTTCACGAACTAGGACAGAGCTCAAGGCCTCCGTCCCGACCCCGAGATACAAAAATAGGTCTTCCCCCTCTTTCGGCCCTTGAAGCAACGGAGCCTGCGTCAGCTTCATTTTAAGGGCTCAGAATGTCTCCTCGCATTCCTTGGTCTACTCGAATTTTTGACCTCCCCTTAGAATTTTGAAGAAGGGGGAGCACTTCACCCCGGCCCGGGAGAGGAACCTGCTTAACTCTGCCAGCTTCCCTGTCAATCGTTGCACCTCCTTAGTATTTCTCGGTGACTCCAGCTCCATGATAGCTTTGACCTTATCAGGGTTGGGTTCGACCCCCGCGGGGGTGAGGAGATGCCCCAAGAACTTTCCCCTGCTAGCCCCTAAGACACACTTCTGGGGGTTCAGCCATGTATTATACTTGCGCAGGGTGGCGAAGGTCTCTTCTAGGTCCTGGAGGTGAGAGTCCACACCCTGACTCTTGATCATGAGATCATCCACGTACACCTCCAGGTTCCTCCCCTTCTGTTCCTGGAAGACCCCGTCCATCATCTTTTGATAGGTCGCCCCTGCGTTCTTTAGCCCGAATGACATCATTTTATAGCAGTAGCATCCATCCCCCGTGATGAATGAGACATCCTTGACATCCGGGTGTTCATCCTGATTTGGTGGTAACATGAAAATGCATCTAAAAAGCTCATTATAGAAAAACTGACGGCTGAATCAACCAGCGCGTCGATCCGTGGCAAGGGATAACAATCCTTAGGGCACGATTTATTAAGCAAAGAAAAGTCAATACACATACGCTGTAAGACCCCCTCCCCCTTACCAAGGAGGGCTACCGGGTCTTATGCCCAGAACCGCCGTCCTACGGTGGCACTAACGAACGGGTTAGTCGACATCACAACACGACGATCCTGCCGGCTAATACGATCATTTAACTTATAGGCCAATGTGAGAAGAAGAAGAAAAGCAGTATATCAATCCACTAGTCCACAAGTCACAAAGTACAGATCATATGTATGAAATGAAAAGTATATCAACATAGTCCACAAAAGAGTACAAAATGAAAAAGTAATAAGAGCATATGCCCGGTACATCAAAATCAACTCTCTCTCTCTCAAATAAAAGCGGAAGCTATACCAGTACATCAAAATTCATCCCACCTAAGGATGCACAGTAGTGGTAGTAGCCTGCTGTAGAGGTATCTGCTGCTCACGTCCTGTCTCCTCGTCGTGCTGGTGCTCCATCTCCACGGGCTCCTAAAAATAGTATGGTCACCGACCATTAGTCAAAAAGACTAAGTCATTTCCTCCGCACCTCGCCCCGCAACTCCTAGGCACCGAGCGGGAGGACGAAGCAGAGGACAACAAGGGGTAGCAAAAGTGGAAGCAGGTGACAGAACTAACTAGAAGTTGTAATAAGTATTATTGTTCTACTCTAGCAGTTCTAAATATGGTACAAGTAAGTAAAGAGCAGTACTAGTAAAGGAAGTAAATAACAGAAGGTAAGAGCATGTAAATAAAACTATTCTACCACTATACTACCATCACAAAAGTACCCTAACTTATATAAATGCCCATACAAATATATAAGTTAGGATTTCTAGGAAATTTAACTTATCATATAAAAGAGCCCATACTAATTTATATGATAAGGATCTATGAAGCGTATGACCTAATATGAATGAATGTTATGATGCAATTTTATGCACAGGCAAGTGCAACTCACGCACAATGACTCTGTGATCACAGACCTTTAGTTCCCACTTTTTGAGAGCTAGCATTACTCTCGGGTACCACCGCTGTGGCTACGGCAGCAGCGGAGCTGGCGTCTCCACTTCTAGGCCGGTATACACACTACCAAGCCTTATACCCCTCTCATATGCCTCTATACACGTCCAAGGTGTACTCTAGAGTCTCGCGTACGTACTTTGCTGACAACCCGTCAGTCTTGTTGGGTCGGATGTGCGTTATCGGGGGTCGTCCTCCAGACCGCAGTGTAAAACAACCCACTGGCCCCTCTAACCCTCACAACCGCCTGGTGCACCGTACTGCCATCAGTGTGACGAACGACCAGTACCGCAAGCCCCGCCACTATATTTATGCACATGCAAGTATTTCATTCCGAGCCTTCCGCTCACAGGACCAAACCCGTCCTGAAACCCTCAAACCCAACCCGGGTGAGAACGCATAATAGTGCCTTTATACCAATTCCCTCAAACCCTACACGGGTGAACATATAACATGAAACTCTCTAACCCTACACGGGTGGGAAGGTACAACAAATGTCTTAACCTATTATACTACTCTTGTCTACGAGTTATTATACTTAGTGATTTAAGGTTAATCCCAGGACTGCCGAGGGTATACCCGGTGAAGGGCTCTCGGGGGCACTAGGAACTACGATGGGATTACGCCCAAAGTTCCCTTTCGTAAGGATATTTAATTTAGTTGATGACTACCCATGTTTCACCCCAGCTCTCATGTTGCTCTGGAACAATCCTAGTGACTTAAGATATTACCGGGAAACCTACGGTCTTCCGTCGACCTCCACTCCGGTTGCTACCTAAAGACTTGCACTTTTACGCCCGTCACTAAGACAATACTACCCACCAGGGATTATTCATATTGCAATCCCTTATTCTTCCGATGATCAATCCTCTGGTAATCCCCAAAAGCATTACCTATTTATGCTATATGCAGACCATGTCCTATTATTACCCCAAAAATGGAATCTTCCAATCCTTAGGGCCTCTTGCCCCTAACTATTTATCCTAGGGTGGTATGGGCTAATGGAACTATCATATGGATTCTCATAATTTTCCTTGGTCAAATAATCCCTTAATTAAATCTTTTAATTTATTTTCTAGGTCACTTTACATATGAAGTAGTATAATTTAACATCCACTGACCTAGGTAATTTTTCCTGAGTTGTATATTGATAAAATATTTCTGTCTACAGGGTTTCATAATTTTCCTTTGATTATTTATACCAATTCCTTATTTAATACCAAATCTAATAGGAAAATAATTATGCAAGAATAATAATACAATTATAATTCACTAGCAATATTTCCAAATTTATCTGAAGTGTATTTCCATCAAATCAAGAATAAATGCAAAAAGGGTAAAATGGGCATTTCAAGGTATTTTACTCCAAAAGTTCTTCAAACAGAAAGATCAAATTTTCTTAAGTCAAATATAATCTTATTTTTAACTTGGCAAAGTTTGAGGACTTTTACGTGAGGAAACCTATTTTTCCAATTTATTTTCAAAAGGAGCTATATTTTTAAAAATTCCAATTAATGGGATTTTTGATTCCAAAAATCCCATAATTAATCTGAGTGGTGAACTTTACCCTAATGAACCACAGGAATAAAATCCATGATTTTTGAGTGCCTCAATTAGGTTGAATGCACCATATTTAAATTATTTCTATTGGAACACCAAGGCAATATATAAACCAACACATGCAAGTGGATTTTCCAACATGTAGTGATCCAAATGTGCTGAAATTTTATCATGCACCACTGATGTCCCCAAGGACCTACCACCAAAATTTGGGGCCATGAGGAGTCATATAACTCCAAATATGTCATTTATTTAGTTTTTGATATTATGACCAAAACTATTGAAAAAGTTGTTTCAAAAATTCCCCATTTTTGGCAGGGGCTAGGTATGCCCTAATCATGCATGTACCCAAAAGTTGGGGCCATGGTGATTGCTGGTTTGACTTGGGCATCCAAATGAATTTCTGCCCTTGTCTAGGACCAGTCCTAGGAAAACTGCCCTACAGGCCAGACTACTGGACCAAAATTGATGAGTAAGGTGTCAAATTAAAGCTAACATGTAAGGCTACATTTTGCATTCAGGGTCCAGGTTCTGGAAATGCATCTAAGAGGCCTAAATATAACATTCAATGTCACTGAAATTATGTGACACATAATTAAATTTTCACTCCATTTAATGTAACAGGAATAATTTGATTTTTAATTTAAGCATGCACGAATCTTAAAGCAGCCGCAGACGACATCCGTTCATCGTCCCCATTAGATCAATGGCTGATATTAGTTTTTCCTGGGCGATGTTTGCTGGCGATTTCCGGCCAGCTGACCCACCACCACCGCCGGCGGATGTCGCCACCACCTTCGCTAAGGTGGGGGCTAGCGTTTCCCGGCGGTGGGGCCGTCGGAGTTGGATCCTCCAGCAAACCCGAGCAAGAAGAAAAAGCCCGAAATTTCTCGTTTTTCTCCCATGGCATCGGGCTCAATTGAGCCTGATATCTCACCTAATCGATCTAGGATCCTAGTACGGGTAGAGATGAGGTGAAACAGACCTGGATTGTGGCTTGACGGTGGGTCAGGCGGCAGTTTTCCATAGTGGTGGTGCACCGGCGAGCTCCTCCCCGATTTCTTGATTCTCCAACATTTTCCATGCTCTAGCACTCGATTTCAACTCCTCTCTCTCTGAAGCTGATGGAGGGGTTAATTGGGGCTGAGGTGGTGTATATGGGGAGATACAACCAAGGTGAGCTCGGGCTCAACCTTGGTTGCTCCGCCCCAGCTTGCCAAGTGTCCCTCAGCCCCCAATTTCTTCTAGAATGACGTGAGGAGGTCGGCCAGCACCTCTTGGGCTGAAGGGGTGAAGGCCACATGGCCACCTCTCATCATCTTCCATTTCTCTCTCCTCTTTTTAGGTGATTTCTCCATAATGCCCCCTTGCATGCATTCTCTCTCCTAATTCAGAGGGGTAGGGCTGGTATTGTTCACTTGGGCTGGCCATGGGCCAAATTTGGTGGGCTTGGTCCAAGGAGAGTGAGCTTAGTCTTCATTTTCTTCTTTAGGTCAATTATGTTGACTACATTGACTTTGAGTTGACTTGGTCAACTATGGAGGGTGGGCTGACCCCATTTGATGGTCACGAGCTTAGTGGCACCACCCAACTTGGGTTGGGTCAAGGGGGTGCCCTACTTAGGCTATTTGGGCTTATGAGTGTGGGTTTGACCAAATTAAGCCCAAGGTTGACTTTGGTCAACTGGGGTCAAAGTGTTGACCTAGTGACATGCCCTAGGGTCCACTTAGATTGTTTTTAGGGTTAGGGCAATGTGGTGGGGTCATGGTGTGATTTGGGTTCCTATTTAGGCTAGTTTGACCTAGTTTGACTTTGGTGCTATAGTGGGCCCCACATGGCTACACCCACTACCTAGGGTCAAACCTAGCTAATTTCCTTAAAACGCACCCCATGCCTAACCCAATCTAAGTCGAGGAGTCCAAAAGTAACATGGGATGTTACAAATTCCAATAAACAAGAAAATATTTTCGTCCTCGAAATTTAAGTTCGGGTCTACGGGGTCTATTTGCAAGAATTATAAGAAATTTTTAACGTATAAACTAAAATATACCTGAAGTGAACAGCTCCGGGTGTCGCTCCAGCATTAGATCCCTCAGCTCCCAGGTGTGCTCCTCCCGTCCATGGTTGGACCATAACACCTTCACAAGAGGGACCTTCTTCTTTCGCAACACTCGGATGGTTGTATCGTCAATCCGGATCGGCTCCAATCTAACTGATCTGTCAGGCTCTACCGGTCCGGCTGTAGTGGTAATGTGCTGCTCCGGCCGAAGGAGAGCTCTTCGCAAGGAAGAGACATGGAAGATGTCATGTAATGCACCCAACTCCGGTGGCAGCTGCAGTCGGTAATCTAAGGGGCCGATCCGCTCCAGGATCAGGTATGGCCCCATGCATCGTGGACTGAGCTTCTTGTGCCTCTGCACCCGAGAGACACCGTGTACTGGACGTATCTTCAAGAAAACTCTGTCTCCAACCTGGAACTCCACCTTCCGATGCCGAGCATCATAATACTTTGCCTGCCTGCTCTGGGCCTCTAGTAGCCGATCCCTGATCAAATGAATCTGAACATCAGTATCCTCTATATAATAAGATCCAAGAGCCCTGGTATCCACATCCTGAACCCATGATAGCGGTGTCCGGCACTTCCTCCCATAAAGTGCCTCATATGGAGCCATCCTAATGCTAGCCTGGTGGCTGTTATTATACGAGAACTCAATCAGTGGCAACAGCCTCTCCCAAGGCTTCCCCGTATCCAATATGCATAGTCTGAGTAGGTCCTCCATGGTCCGGATGGTCCGCTCGGTCTATCCGTCGGTCTGCGGATGGAAGGCGGTACTAAAAGTAAGCCGAGAGCCCAAGTAAGCATGCACGGCCCTCCACTCGCTCGAAGTGAACCGACCATCACGGTCCGAAACAATCGTCCTGGGAATGCCATGATATCTGACGAACTGCTCCACAAATAATCTCACCAGAACTGCAACTGGGGAATCCTTCCGAACTGGGATAAAGCGCGCTACCTTGGTCAGTCTGTTGACCCATATAGAATCATGCCCAGAGTGGGAGCGAGGTAGTCCGTGCACAAAATCCATAGCAATGTCCTCAAACTTCCACTCTGGGACTGGCAGTGGCTGTAGCAAACCTCCTGGGCTCTTACATTCCGCCTTCACGCGCTGACATGTCTCGCAGAATGTCACAAAATGAGTGATCTCCCTCTTCATCCCAGGCCAATACATAGACCTCCGCAAATCTGTCCACATCTTGGTGATGCCGTGATGCACTGAATATCTGGAGCAATGAGCCTCTCTGAGTATGTCATCCCGGATACTGCCCCCTGCTGGTATGTAAATGCGTCCACGAAATCGAAGAAGATCATCCTATAGCGTGTAGTCCTCAACCTTGCCCCTTTCCAGGGCACTAAAAATTGGCTGTAATGCAGCATCCCGCCTCTGATGTGTTCGGATGCGCTCTCGTATGTCATCACCACTGATCACTGAGCTCAAATACTCTCGATATACCACTGGTTCGGCCTCAGATACCATGGTAATGTGCATGTCTTCCATCATCCTTAGCAGCTCTATAGACATCAACCGAGGCTCCGGTCCAGAAGTGCCGGGCCTCCTACTCAAAGCATCTGCTACTGTGTTCGCTTTCCCCGGATGGTAGTGGATCTTATAATCATAATCGCAGAGGAATTCCAGCCATCTCCTCTATCGTAGGTTTAAGTCCTTCTGCGTATCGATATATTTAAGATTCTTGTGATCTGAATAAATATCACAATGAATCCCGTATAAGTAATGTCTCCACATCTTTAGGGCGAATACTACAACCCCGAGCTCTAAGTCATGTACTGGATAGTTATGCTCATGCTTCTTCAAATATCTCAAAGCATAAGCAATAACATGTCCATGCTGCATCAGGACAGCACCCATCCCCTAGTAAGAGGCATCTGTATAAATCTGAAATCCTTCACTCCCGGATGGAAGCGCAAGAATAGGGGATGAGATGAGTCGGTCCTTCAGCTCCTCAAAAGCTATCTCGCACTGCTCTGACCAAACAAAATCAGCATCCTTCTTCGTCAAGGACGTGAGGGGGAGTGCTATCCTCAAGAACCCCTCCATGAACTTACGATAATACCCTGCTAGCCCCAAGAAACTGCGAATGTCGATGCGGTCTTCGGCCATGGCCAATCCCTCACTGACTCTATCTTGGCTGGGTCCACTGCTAATCCAGCCCCACTGATCGTGTGTACCAGGAAAGCCACCTCCTGCAGCCAGAACTGGCACTTTGAAAACTTTGCGTACATTTGGGACTCCCTCAGCCTCTGCAAGACCAGGGTCAAATGCTCTGTATGCTCTTCCTGAGTCTGGGAATATATCAAAATGTCGTCGATGAATACAATCATGAAGCGGTCTAAAAAGGGCTCGAATACACGGTTCATTAGACTCATGAATGCGGCAGGGGCATTCGTGAGCCCAAAAGGCATCACCGTGAACTCGTATAATCCATAGCATGAACTGAATGCCGTCTTCGGTATGTCCTCTTCCCGGATGCGGAGCTGGTAGTAACCGGATCACAAATCTAGCTTAGAGAACCAGAAGGCTCCCTGCAGCTGATCAAATAACTCATCTATCCGAGGTAGTGGGTAGGTATTGCGGACCGTTAACCAGTTCAGCTCCCGGTAATCTACGCATAGTCGTAACGACCCGTCCTTCTTCTTCACAAAGAGAACTGGCGCTCCCCATGGCGATGAACTAGGCCGCACAAATCCCGACTCAACTAGCTCCTGAAGTTGAGTCCTGAACTCTGCTAACTCCCTGGGAGCCATCCTGTAAGATGCCCGGGACACCGACCTCGCTCTCGGTACTAGCTGAATCCTGAAATCCAATACTCTGGCTGGTGGTAGCCCGAACAATTTCTCCGGAAATACATTGGAGAAATCCCGGACCACCGGAACATCTGAAATAGAAGTCTCTGTCCCCACCATCTCAAAGCAGATAAGGTAAACTTTTTCTCCCTGCTCGTGGGCCTTCACAGCCTGTATAGAAGATAACAATGTGTGGCAGATAGGCTGAATACCTTCGATGATAACATGGGAGTCGCCATGTGTCACAACCCGCATTTTCTCATTTATAATAATAAATCAGAGCACGAGAAAACTACGAGCTGTGATGTCACGTCAAGCAGGGGATAACTGCTGACGCTCAGGCAACACTCTAAACCTTCAAATCATAAGTTAAAATGAATAGAAAACTGATTTTTAAATTAATTGGCCGTATCCCTCGGCTCAGTGGATCAGATAGTCCACGGTTTGAAAACTATTTTTATACGTAGCGGAAAAATACTTCATTTATGCTAAACATCCTAAAAGAGCGCATAAGCGTCCCAAGAGGACAACTTACACTATGCAAGACCCTAGATTTCAATTTATAATATTTATAAGGAAAACCATCTTTTTTACGCATTGGAAAATAGAGTTTGAGCTTTTATAAAACATGCTGATCATGCAATACATATAGTAGTTCTTTTATAGGGTTTAAAGTAACTAGCAACCTAGCATAAAACATTCCCAGAGAGCAAGTGAAACTACCACAAAACAGGTAAACTAGCAGCTAAGCAAATACTTAATATCACAAAGGAAAATCACCAACGAGCGTCAACAACCTGACACGAACTCGCTGGTGAGCATGTATGTCTGTACTACTACAAGGCTAAAGAACTACCTCGACAAGCGAGGAAAACACTGACGAAGCGCAGTCCACAGAGAAACTCCTGAAACTAGCCGCACATCCGGCTACAGACCTGAACCTGAGGCATTCAAAAGAAGAACACCTCAGCAAGAAATAATGAAACAAGTGGCAAGGAAGCATCAAATAATAATTGAATAAAAGGAACAGAAAGAAAAAAGGTTACCAACCCTGCAAGAGTAAATGCCGAAAAACTCAGCTAAAGAATCCAAAAGAGCATAAAATGCAGGTGTAATAATCAGTAAAGTGAGAGAAATGCAACAAGTACAGAAACGTACCAAACTCCGCTCAAGCCTGCAGAGACAGAAGGAAACCAATATGCATCAAATGAACAGTAAGAAGGAACTAACAGTCCTAAACTTGTAAATCATTAGCACTGGCACAAATCCCAAACCTGTGTCAGAGACTAAGAACAGTCACAACCGAACAACCAGATCCAGGTGTCTCAAGAGTACTAAAGGGGCCGCCACAGGGTCCACACACATAGAGTTCCAACCTCTTACAGGAACCCAAAAAAATATCCAAAGGAGGGAATGGTGGTGGCCACGGCTCGAACTCCCCTGATACCATACTCCTTCAGAAACCCAGCTACCACATGCTAAGGATCCACGATTCGGCGCCAACGCTAGCCGACAACACCACTTAGAAACTACCAAGTTCTACAACTAAAATCCGCCGAATTATTTCCCTCTACCCGCCGAACTATTTTCCCCTACCCGCCGAGTTATTTCCCCCTACCCGCCGAGTACAACTAAAATAAAACCGATAACTTCCTAGTTTAGGCCGATCACAAGCCCTAAAATAGGAATATTCCAAATTTCACCTATTCTACGACAAAGAGAAAAGAATAATACAACAAAATGCAACTCATGGAGGCACGCAAGAGGGGAGAAATCCACTTGCCTCAAATCGACCTTGAAAACGTCACCCAAACTACTCCACCACGTAGATCCGTCCAAGAGGGGACACGCGGAGACGAGATCTACGAAAAAACGGACAACCGGGGTTAGGGCCGAAAAAATCTATGGCGAAACGATCACCGAAACGGAAAAAACTTACCGCGATCTCGAAGCTCTCGCCGAGAGCTTTCCAACGCCGCGATCGGATCGAAATTCCGTCCACCGGATCGGCGGTGGCGGCCGCCGGAAGTTTCGCGAACGGAACCGCACTCGTCAAAAAAAAGCGCACAGGGGGGGGGGGGGGGCTGCTGTTCGGGGAAGAAGAAGAGATTTAACTTATATAACTTATATAATAATAATAATAATATAATATTAATAATAATATATTAATTATATATTAATTATAATAATAATAATATAAATAAAAAAAAACTTAAAAAAGGGTGAGAATCGGTGAGATTCATTCTCACCGATTCTCATCTAAAACTATATATATATATATATATATATATTTTTTTTTTATATAAATTCTTTATATAAAAATATATATATATAATAATATATATAATTTTTATAACATGATATTCTTATATGATTACGGAGGGTCAAACGCGCGCCGAATCGAACGAAATTCGCACCGTAGGCGAAAGACGACGCTACGAATCCAACGGCGAAGTCGAAATCGAATTCCGACGCACCGTTTTCGAGATAATAATTTCTAAAGTTAACGGCGTACGCGAAAACATACAAACTACAATCGCGCGCCGAGGCTCCAAAAATGCTCGGAACGCGACGAAACTTGACGAGCAAGTCTAAAATTAGCCGATCTAATTTCCTAATATAAAATTTTCCACTCCCGACGCAAATCCCAAAATCTGGCCGGTCAAACCTAACGAACGCAAAACGCGCTAACGACAAAGTCGGTAACAAAATCCGACGAGCAAAACTCGGGCAAAATTCTCCCGAAGCCAAAACACAAGCATTCCCCAAGAGGCTCCACCGAGTCATCAAACAGACTCCGGCTCGCTAGGGAATCTTGCTATCAGGCATCAACAAGCCACGCAGGGAACCTAAAGAGCTAAAAGCACGCTCTAACAACGTCACCTGACCAACACGCGCTAACATAACGCTCTGACGTCAAAATATGCCAAATAAGAAATTAAATAAATTACTGGAAAATCGGGGGCGTTACAGTCACTCCCCCTAAAAGAAAGTTTCGTCCCGAAACTTTACGCATAAAACAATTCTACCAAAGAGGAAAAGAAAATAATCAAGGGTTATCGAATGCTTACCGAGCACAGCTAGGAGAACAAATGAGGATGCGCCTCCCTCATAGCTGACTCCAACTCCCAAGTCGCGCTCTCCACGTCTTGGTTTCTCCACAGAATCTTTACCATCGGTATTGTCTTTTTCCGCAACACTCGATCTTGCACATCCAAAACACGGATAGGAACTTCCACGTAGGAAAGGTTAGGCTCCAACTGGGGCACTGCATCCAGCACTTGTCTGTCACTTAGCACACACTTCCGCAGTTGGCTCACGTGAAAAACATTGTGCACGCCAGGAAAATTTGCGGGCAATTTCAACTTGTAGGCTGACACACCAATCCGCTCCACAATTTCAAATGGTCCCACATACCTCGGGTCCAACTTATGGTTCTTACCGAACCTCTTCACTCCAACCATCGGGGAAACCTTAAGGAATACCATGTCCCCCACAGAAAATTCCAAAACGGACCTACGCCGATTGGCGTTCTTCTCGTATCGCTCTTGAGCTATCCAAAGCTTCTCTCGAATAAGCTTTACAGAAACTTCCATTTCTTCTAAGGCATCTGGACCTAACATCGGCCTCTTACCAACCTCAGCCCAAAATAGAGGAGTTCTACATCGTCTTCCATATAGCGCTTCAAAAGGAGCCATTTGCAGACTCTCTTGATAACTGTTATTGTATGCGAACTCCATCAACCTCAAGCGTTCATCCCACGCTCCTCCGTGGTCTAATATATAACAACAGATCATATCTTCCACAATCTGATTAACACGCTCCGCTTGACCATTGGTCTGTGGATGATATGCGGTAGAATATCTCAAGTCAGTTCCCAATCCTTCTTGAAGGCTCTTCCAGAAACGAGACATAAACCTGGAGTCTCGATCTGATACTATACTTACGGGTACTCCATGTAACCTGATAACTTCATTCAAATATAGCTCCGCTATCGTTTTCATCGAGTAACCAATCTGAAAGGGTACGAAGTGCGCACACTTTGTTAATCTATCAACAATCACCCAAACAGAGTCATGCCCTCGGGGAGATCTCGGCAAACCAGTAATGAAATCCATTGAGATACTCTCCCACTTCCAAGTTGGAATTTCTAAAGGTGCTAATTTTCCACCAGGCCTTCCATGATCAGCCTTAACTCTTTTACACGTAAAGCATTCTGACACAAACCTTGCAATGTCACCCTTCATCCCAATCCACCAGGCAATCTGTTTCAAGTCCTTATACATTTTTGTAGACCCTGGATGGTAGGCCACACTTGAACCGTGTGCCTCACTGCACAACTTATCTCGAATTTCTCGAAAATTGGGGACGCAAAATCTACCGCGGTACTTTAGAGTACCCGCGTCATCGATCGAAAAGTCAGGCAGCTCCCCCTTCTCAGTTCTATTATGAAGGTGCAGTAGATCAGGATCGTCCTTTTGATGAAGCCTCGTATGAGAAATCCATGAAGGCTCAGACACTTCCAAACTGCTTGGCGAGTCACATCTACCAACTGAAATATCCATTAAAAGGAACTCTTCTACTAACAACTCAGTGGAGAGATTGAAGATTTTCCCTGTCTTCCTGCTTAAGGCGTCGGCTACCACGTTAGCCTTACCCGGATGGTACAGGATCTCCACTTCATAATCAGCCACATACTCTAACCATCTGCGCTGGCGCAAGTTCAACTCCTTTTGAGTGAAGACGTACTTCAAACTCTTATGATCTGTATAAATCTTGCACTGCGCGCCATACAACAAGTGTCTCCATAATTTCAATGCATAAATAACTGCTGCGAATTCTAAGTCATGCGTAGGGTAGTTCCTTTCATGAATCTTAAGCTGTCTTGACCCATACGCAATCACTTTTCCTTCTTGCATCAGCACACAACCAAGACCCACGTGGGAAGCGTCCACGTAAACGGCATAGTCTAATCCTTCCGTAGGCAATGTCAATATCGGAGCAGTGCACAATCTATTCTTTAGCTCTTGGAACGCTTCTTCGCACTTATCGCTCCACACAAATGCTGCATTCTTCTGCGTCAATTTGGTCAATGGCACAGATAACGTAGAGAAACCCTCTACAAATCTTCTATAGTAGCCAGCCAACCCTAGGAAGCTTCTTATTTCTTTGGGTGTGGCAGGCCTCGTCCATTCCATAACTGCGGCTATCTTTTCTGGGTCGACAGAGATTCCGTCCTTGTTAACCACATGACCCAGGAAAGAAACCTAAGGCAACCAGAACTCACATTTACTTAGCTTGGCGAACAACTTATGGTCCCTCAAGGCAGATAAAACTAGACGCAAATGTTGGTCATGCTCCTCAACATTTCGTGAATACACCAACACATCGTCTATAAATACGACCACAAACTTGTCCAGAAAGTCCTTGAAGACCCTGTTCATCATGTCCATGAAAGCAGAAGGTGCGTTGGTCAAACCGAACGACATCACCAAAAATTCAAAATGTCCATGTCGGGAACGGAAGGCAGTCCGCGGTATATCTGATTCACGGATCCTTAACTGGTGGTAGCCCGAACGAAGGTCAATCTTAGAGAACATGGCGCTGCCTCGCAGTTGATCAAACAAATCGTCTATCCTCGGCAACGGATACCTATTCTTGATCGTTACCTTATTTAGCTCTCTATAATCGATGCACAACCTCATCGATCCATCCTTTTTCTTGACGAACAAAACGGGAGCACCCCAAGGCGAAGAACTCGGCCTTATAAATCCGTTCTCAAGCAACTCGTCTAACTGGATACGCAACTCCTCCAGTTCGCGTGGGGCCATTCGGTAAGGCGCCTTGGCAATAGGACGCGTACCCGGCTCCAAATCTATAACAAACTCCACGTCTCGATCAGGCGGGAGACCAGGAAGATTAGCTGGAAAGACATCAGGATAATCACGAACCACCGGGATCTCCTCCAAACACGGCAAACTAACCTTGGTTTCTAAAACCGAAACCAAACAAGCAAAACATCCGGAATCTACAAGCTTCCGAGCACATACCGCCGATATAGTCGGAGAATCCTGGCGCGGATAACCGTAAACACTCCCGGGCTGGCCGTTGTCCATCCTGAAGTCCAAGCGTTTACCCTTGCATTGGATCACAGCATCATATCTGGACAACCAGTCCATGCCTAGGATCACATCGAAGTCTTCCAGATCTAACAGCTTCAAATCAGCAAACGCGAGGAAATCGCCTAACAAAATTGGACAACTCTGGATACCCTGGTCCGAAACTACAGATTCGCTTGAAGGAAACTTGACACAGAACGCATCACCAACACGATCGAGATCCAACCGGTAACGCTCTACGAAGGCCCTAGCCACAAACGAGTGGGTAGCGCCGGAATCGAACAGAACACGCGCCCAGCGGTTCTTTACCTTAAATCGTCCTATAAAATTGCACACGCGACTAAGGAAGCGAACGCTCAAAACTATAACTATGAGCCAAACATTAGAACTAGGGAAGAATCTAACCTGATATCACTTGCGTGGACGTCTGAGCTTCGTCCAAAGAGACCACGTTCAACTTTCCTTTCCCCTTGTCCACTCGCTGCGGCGGCTGCAAGGCCTGAAGAGGAACTGGCTGCAGAGTAAGCTGAGCTTGCGGGCACTGATACTTGAGATGACCCACTTGACCGCACAAGAAACAACTTCTAGTCTTCTTCCAGCAATGGGCATCATCGTGCCCCGGCTTCTTGCATACCGAACAAAGCAAATCTTTCTTTTGGACACCTTGGATCGCATGAATCTGCTCTTTCTTTTGAGCTCCTAACCTTTGATAACATCTTTCCAATGGATGGCCCGGTCGGCCACAGAAACTGCATACCTCCTTGTTTCTCTTACTCGGAGCAGCGTCAGGGACCTGAGCACTCTTACCCTCATCAGATTTTCTTTTATCCTTCCTCAGTTGTTGACCTCGATTCTTGGCATTATCAATTGCCTCTACCTTTAAGGCAGCCTCCACCATTCTAGCATAACTTGAGGTCGCATAGGCACTTGCTAATTGCTGGACGTCACTCCTTAGCCCAGCCAGAAATCGCTTGCTTCTATTTTCGTCGGAACTCACCAAGTCTGGGGCAAATCGGCTTAGCTTACTAAACTCGATTTCGTACTCGCTAACCGTGAGCTGCCTCTGCTTTAAGTGCAGGAAATCATTCATCAGACGGTCCCTCTCGACCGATGGCAGAAACTTGCTCAGAAGTAGCTCCTTAAAGGACTCCCAGGAACACCCGTCCTTCAGACCTTCCTTCTCCCTCAGCCACCAGCCCTTTGCCAACCCTTTGAGCTGATACGCGGCTAACATCACTTTCTGATCATCAGTGATCCCGGAGTATGAGAACATCTCCTCGATTGATATCATCCAATCGTCTAATATCATGAAATCTGCCTTGCCATCATACGTCGGAGGCCTAAGTCGCTGAAACTGAGAAATAAAGGTCATCTCTGGTGGCACCACGACCGGGGGCACCAGAGGAGCAGGGGGAACAGGGACAGCTTGACCCACAACAGGGTCCTGAACTCTCGGAATCTGCCCTGCCACAACTGCTATCAAGGACTGGACCTGAGACTGCAAATCCACTACTTGCTTTGACAAGGCTTCATTGCTTTGTCTCAGACCTTCTATCACTGCGCTGCTCTGCGCACCTGATGATTCTCCCTCCGACTGGGGAGTCAACCTTGTCGAAGGACGCCTCGACATTCTAACGGATCAACAAAACACTAATTAGACACCTAGCCCACCCACTAGAACCAAACACATAGTACAAACAATACATACTTAAGTACTTGCTCATGCTGCTAACTTGCTCTGGGATTGTTTTTTTTGTAATGATGATATGCTTATCCTACGATGATTCACTATCATCCAACTAACTCTTGTGCCTAGATCGGGAATGCATGAATTTATATTCTTTTTGACTCAAAATTATGTGTGTACACATGTCATCCTGCAAATCTTTAGCTTGGCACGTTGTGCTTATGCAATGTTATGCTATGCATGATTGTGCTATGCATTCTAAAAAGGCCCTAATGCATGTTATGAGCGGCGTACACATGAAAATGTTATGCATCCCATACTACATAACATTTCCATGCAACGAAAAGGAAAACGTGCTAGCCGCATTCATGTGGTGAGGTTATGCATCCCATACTACATAACCCTCACATGTTGCCTCCTATGGTGGATCCATATACAAACACATATTATGCATCCCATACTACATAATATGCCCCGTATACTTCTTTATGCTCATGAGTGTAGTGTTCGTGCTTTAGCCAAGACGTGCTGATGACATATCGGTGTGTGTATGGTATGATTCTAAACACCTAACACTAACAGGGACAGGTTGCCCGACAATTTGTCAAGCAACCTCCCTCTGATACCAACTGTCACAACCCGCATTTTCTCATTTATAATAATAAATCAGAGCACGAGAAAACTACGAGCTGTGATGCCACGTCAAGCAGGGGATAACTGCTGACGCTCAGGCAACACTCTAAACCTTCAAATCATAAGTTAAAATGAATAGAAAACTGATTTTTAAATTAATTGGCCGTATCCCTCGGCTCAGTGGATCAGATAGTCCACGGTTTGAAAACTATTTTTATACGTAGCGGAAAAATACTTCATTTATGCTAAACATCCTAAAAGAGCGCATAAGCGTCCCAAGAGGACAACTTACACTATACAAGACCCTAGATTTCAATTTATAATATTTATAAGGAAAACCATCTTTTTTACGCATTGGAAAATAGAGTTTGAGCTTTTATAAAACATGCTGATCATGCAATACATATAGTAGTTCTTTTATAGGGTTTAAAGTAACTAGCAACCTAGCATAAAACATTCCCAGAGAGCAAGTGAAACTACCACAAAACAGGTAAACTAGCAGCTAAGCAAATACTTAATATCACAAAGGAAAATCACCAACGAGCGTCAACAACCTGACACGAACTCGCTGGTGAGCATGTATGTCTGTACTACTACAAGGCTAAAGAACTACCTCGACAAGCGAGGAAAACACTGCCGAAGCGCAGTCCATAGAGAAACTCCTGAAACTAGCCGCACAGCCGGCTACAGACCTGAACCTGAGGCATTCAAAAGAAGAACACCTTAGTAAGAAATAATGAAACAAGTGGCAAGGAAGCATCAAATAATAATTAAATAAAAGGAACAGAAAGAAAAAGGGTTACCAACCCTGTAAGAGTAAATGCCGAAAAACTCAGCTAAAGAATCCAAAAGAGCACAAAATGCAGGTGTAATAATCAGTAAAGTGAGAGAAATGCAACAAGTACAGAAACGTACCAAACTCCGCTCAAGCCTGCAGAGACAGAAGGAAACCAATATGCATCAAATGAACAGTAAGAAGGAACTAACAGTCCTAAACTTGTAAATCATTAGCACTGGCACAAATCCCAAACCTGTGTCGGAGACTAAGAACAGTCACAACCGAACAACCAGATCCAGGTGTCTCAAGAGTACTAAAGGGGCCGCCACAGGGTCCACACACATAGAGTTCCAACCTCTTACAGGAACCCAAAAAAATATCCAAAGGAGGGAATGGTGGTGGCCACGACTCGAACTCCCCTGGTACCATACTCCTTCAGAAACCCAGCTACCACATGCTAAGGATCCACGATTCGGCGCCAAAGCTAGCCGACAACACCACTTAGAAACTACCAAGTTCTACAACTAAAACCCGCCGAATTATTTCCCTCTACCCGCCGAACTATTTTCCCCTACCCGCCGAGTTATTTCCCCCTACCCGCCGAGTACAACTAAAATAAAACCGATAACTTCCTAGTTTAGGCCGATCACAAGCCCTAAAATAGGAATATTCCAAATTTCACCTATTCTACGACAAGGAGAAAAGAATAATACAACAAAATGCAACTCATGGAGGCACGCAAGAGGGGAGAAATCCACTTGCCTCAAATCGACCTTGAAAACGTCACCCAAACTACTCCACCACGTAGATCCGTCCAAGAGGGGACACACGGAGACGAGATCTACGAAAAAACGGACAACCGGGGTTAGGGCCGAAAAAATCTATGGCGAAACGATCACCGAAACGGAAAAAACTTACCGCGATCTCGAAGCTCTCGCCGAGAGCTTTCCAACGCCGCGATCGGATCGAAATTCCGTCCACCGGATCGGCGGTGGCGGCCGCCGGAAGTTTCGCGAACGGAACCGCACTCGTCAAAAAAAAAACGCACAGGGGGGGCTGCTGTTCGTGGAAGAAGAAGAGATTTAACTTATATAACTTATATAATAATAATAATAATATAATATTAATAATAATATATTAATTATATATTAATTATAATAATAATAATATAAATAAAAAAAAACTTAAAAAAGGGGGGAATCGGACCGAATCGGTGAGATTCATTCTCACCGATTCTCATCTAAAACTATATATATATATATATATATATATTTTTTATATATAAATTCTTTATATAAAAATATATATATATATATAATAATATATATAATTTTTATAACATGATATTCTTATATGGTTACGGAGGGTCAAACGCGCGCCGAATCGAACGAAATTCGCACCGTAGGCGAATGACGACGCTACGAATCCAACGGAGAAGTCGAAATCGAATTCCGACGCACCGTTTTCGAGATAATAATTTCTAAAGTTAACGGCGTACGCGAAAACATACAAACTACAATCGCGCGCCGAGGCTCCAAAAATGCTCGGAACGCGACGAAACTTGACGAGCAAGTCTAAAATTAGCCGATCTAATTTCCTAATATAAAATTTTCCACTCCCGACGCAAATCCCAAAATCTGGCCGGTCAAACCTAACGAACGCAAAACGCGCTAACGACAAAGTCGGTAACAAAATCCGACGAGCAAAACTCGGGCAAAATTCTCCCGAAGCCAAAACACAAGCATTCCCCAAGAGGCTCCACCGAGTCATCAAACAGACTCCGGCTCGCTAGGGAATCTTGCTACCAGGCATCAACAAGCCACGCAGGGAACCTAAAGAGCTAAAAGCACGCTCTAACAACGTCACCTGACCAACACGCGCTAACATAACGCTCTGACGTCAAAATATGCCAAATAAGAAATTAAATAAATTACTGGAAAATCGGGGGCGTTACACCATGCCTTAGTGTGATCCTTCTTGATGGGCAATCTATCTGAGCATGGTTCCGATGTAATCATGTCATGCCCAAAATCAAGTCAAAGTCCTGCAACTTCAGAATAATTGCTGGCGCCTCAAATGCCTTGCTGCCAATCTCGGCCTCCATATCATAATGGGCAGTGGTCCGTAGTTCTGACCCAACGGGTAGACGCACCCTCATCTCTAGTCCAGGAAATCTTTCCACGTCTTCGAGTCCGTCTATGAAGGCCTCAGATACGAATGAGTGCAAAACACCAGTGTCGAAGAGAGTATGTGCGGGCTTGCCGCTGATCATAACTATGCCTGAGGTTTGTTTAAGTTAAAATTTATTGTTACCCTATAGCTCCAGGTACCATATAATTGAAAACTCAAGGAATTTAATAATTAAACTTAAGTACCTGTGATAACCTCCTCGGGGTTCCTCTGCTCCGTGAGGTCCAAGGCATATATCTGCTCCTGATCGCGTCCCCTGCCGTGATATCCCCGGCCTCGGCCTCGGCCCTGCTGTACTGGGGCCACTGGAGGTGGAGGAGGAGGATGAGGATGGAATTGATGCGGACACTCCGACCTAATGTGCCCGGGCTGGCGGCATCCGTAACAAACTACTTGCCGGTGGCCATGGTCATCCTGTCTCCTCGGATCATGCACCTGTAGAGGTGGGGGAGCTAATGCTGGAGGACGCCCCTGCTCCTGCCTGAAGTTGGGACGACGGCGTCCCCCACCCTTCTTGTATCCGATAGTCCTGCCTCTCTGAGAGCCCCTGCTGCTCTCTCCTGATGTCGACCCCTCAAACGGTCTCTTTCCTCTACTTTACACCATCAGCTGGTCAGCCTCCAGCTTCTTTGCCATCTCGATGATCTGCCTAGAGGTGCCATGAGAAATGAACAACAAGGCCTGTCTCAAATCATCCCTGAGGCCCCGGTAGAACCTCTTAGCATATCTCATATCATCGGTATCCTGAATCCCTGCGAACCTGGCCAAATGAGAGAACTCTCGTTGATACTCGATCACTGATCTAGTCCCCTGCCTGAGGTTCAAAAACATCTCCTCCAAGGCATCTCTGTCCGTAACAGAGACGAAGTGATCCAGAAATACATCGCCAAACTCCTCCCATGATATCTCTGACAGCTCCTGGTCTGCATATGTAGACTCCCTCACTGATTTCCACCATCTCTTCGCGTGAGCCTCTAGTGCAGAGGTGGCTAGAGGTACTACCTCGCCGACCGGGCAGCTGATGCCTGCTAAAATCTCGTGTATGGCCTCCAGCCATTCCTCCAACTTTACTGCATCCTCTGTCCCACGGTACACTGGTGGGGACAGGCTCTTGAAGGCACTCAGCCAGTTCGACCCCGAATTTGGCGGTGGAGCCGGGACTTGCTGGGATTTGAAGGCATCCAGAATCGCCGTCAAAGTCCGCCACATGTCCGTATGTTGGAATGAAGTGGCGGCTGGAGGGGGAGGAGTCACATTTTGCGGCGCGGCGACCTGTGGAGGTTGCATAAAGGTAAGGTTAAAACAGAACTGACGTAACTCATTGTACTTCGTGGACCATTTTATGTGACTTTTACACATGGGCGCACCACGCTTCCGCGACATAGTTTGTCCGAAAACTAATGGTCGGGCGTGGTGGTCCGGTGTTGTGGACTTCTTTCTCATATGATCGTTGTTCAAGTGATACCAGTTTGTAAGACCCCCTCCCCCTTACCAAGGAGGGCTACCGGGTCTTATGCCCAGAACCGCTGTCCTACGGTGGCACTAACACACAGGTTAGTCGACACCGCATCACGGCGATCCTGCCGGCTAATACGATCATTTAACCTGTAGGCCAATACGAGAAGAAGAAGAAAAGCAGTATATCAATCCACTAGTCCACAAGTTACAAAGTACAGATCATATGTATGAAATGAAAAGTACATCAACATAGTCCACAAAAGAGTACAAAATGAAAGAGTAATAAGGGCTTATGCCTGGTACATCAAAATCAACTCTCTCTCTCTCAAATAAAAGCGGAAGCTATACTAGTACATCAGAATTCGTCCCACCTGAGGATGCACAATAGTGGTAGTAGCCTGCTGTAGCGGTATCTGCTCCTCACGTCCTGTCTCCTCGTCGTGCTGGTGCTCCATCTCCACGGGCTCCTAAAAATAGTATGGTCACCGACCATTAGTCAAAAAGACTAAGTCGTTTCCTCCGCACCTCGCCACGCAACTCCTAGGCACCGAGCGGGAGGACGAAGCGGAGGACAACAAGGGGTAGCAAAAGTGGAAGCAGGTGACAGAACTAACTAGTAGTTGTAATAAGTATTATTGTTCTACTCTAGCAGTTCTAAATATGGTACAAGTAAGTAAAGAGCAGTACTAGTAAAGGAAGTAAATAACAGAAGGTAAGAGCATGTAAATAAAACTATTCTACCACTATACTACCATCACAAAAGTACCCTAACTTATATAAATGCCCATACAAATATATAAGTTAGGATTTCTAGGAAATTTAACTTATCATATAAAAGAGCTCATACTAATTTATATGATAAGGATCTATGAAGCGTATGACCTAATATGAATGAATGTTATGATATAATTTCATGCACATGCAAGTGCAACTCACGCACAACGACTCTGTGATCACAGACCTTTAGTTCCCACTTTTTGAGAGCTAGCATCACTCTCGGGTACCACCGTTGTGGCTACGGTAGCAGTGGAGCGGGCGTCTCCACTTTTAGGCCGGTATGCACACTACCAAGCCTTAGAACCCTCTCATACGCCTCTGTACACGTCCAAGGTGCACTCTAGAGTCTCGCGTATGTATTTTGCTGACAACCCGTCAGTCTTGTTGGGTCGGATGTGCGTTATCGGGGGTCGTCCTCCATACCGCAGTGTAAAACAACCCACTGGCCCCTCTAACCCTCACAACCTCCTGGTGCACCGTACTGCCATCGGTGTGACGAATGGCCAGTACCGCATGCCCCGCCACTATATTTATGCACATTCAAGTATTTCATTCCGAGCCTTCCTCTCGCAGGACCAAATCCGTCCTGAAACCCTCAAACCCAACCCGGGTGAGAACGCACAATAGTGCATTTATACAAATTCCCTCAAACCCTACACAGGTGAGCATATAACATGAAACTCTCCAACCCTACATGTACAACCCCGTATTCGCGAGGAGTGGGCCCAAAACAAGGCAAACCCGTTTTTAAGCTTTTTGGAGATTTTGCACTCTCGGTGGCCAATTTTGGCCCTGGCTTGGAAACATACTAGTAGGGGGAGAAAATATTTCTCCCCCCATGGCACTCTTGAGAAGTCGGTCAAGCCGCCTAAGCCGCCTCAGCCCGGCCCCAGGCCGCCTAAGTCGCATCAGCCCGGCCGCAGGCCGCCCAAGCCGTCTGGCCAAACCGCCGCCTCGCCCAGGCCGCCGTCTCGCCAAGGAGGCCAGCTCGCCAGGCCGCAGCTCGCCTTGCCCCAGATCTCCAGGCCGCAGCTCGCCTTGCCGCAGCTCGCAGGCCGCCCCCGCTCGCAGGCCGCCAGCTCGCCAGGCCGTAGCTTGCCTTGCCGCAGCTCGCAGGCCGCCCTCGCTCGCAGGCCGCCAGCTCGCCTAACCTTCTCACCCTTGCCCCCTGCTTTTATTGTCTTGCCCTCGGGGGGATTACCCCTTTACCCCCCGGCGCGGCGGTTTCCTATTGGCCTAAGGCGTTTTGGGCGTGAGGGTATTTTGGTCATTTTTGGCCCATAGGATTTGGAAAACTATAAATAGACCCCCTTGGGTGCCTTGGAGGGGATTCCTTTTTGGGCTTCCTCCTCCCTTAGCTTCTTCTTAGTAGAGTTGAGAGAGCTCCTCCAAGGCACCCTAGCTCGAGCATTGGCTAGGGAGGGGAAGTGCTCAGGTAGCCTTCCGGGTGTGAGGTGGGACCTCCGCGCTAGAGCCGAGGGTCTGTTTCTAGTTTCTTGGTCCTTTGGTCTGTGACGTGCTCTTGAGTGTAGTAGGTGTGAGGTCACCCCTTTCTAAGGACCCCGAACTCCACAGAGACCAAGTTTTTGGTTTCAACACTTTGGTGCGGTGAGCGTGGAGAGTGACCAACACAGAAGATCTCGGGAGAGTGTCATGACGGGAGGTCAAGGAGGTAGTGATGATCTCGGCGAGCTCCCCACCCCAGGACCCTTTGTGGGAAGGCAAGAGTTCATGGCCTCCATCCAGGGCATCATGGAGATGCTGCGAAGCATTGCTCCTGTTGAGATTGTATTAGCCAGCATGACATGTGTGTGTGGGACCGCATGTTTGGGCTTTCCCCATCGCGTTCCAGGTCTGGGTGTTGACCCCGGTGGGCCCCCTTGTGTGGCGGAATATCCCCGCGGTCATGTGGTTGGGGTTAATCCCACACCTCCTGTAGACTTCTCCCCTTTGTGTTCATGTACCCCGCCACCCTTCATCTCAACACCTGGGTTTTGAGATGAACTAATGGGTTGGCGGGTTCTAACTTGGTATCAGAGCAGGTTGTCCTGCTGCGGGGGTGTGTTGAGATTGTATTAGCCAGCATGACACGTGTGTGTGGGACCGCATGTTTGGGCTTTCCCCATCGCGTTCCAGGTCTGGGTGTTGACCCCTGTGGGCCCCCTTGTGTGGCGGAATATCCCCACGGTCATGTGGTTGGGGTTAATCCCACACCGCCTGCAGACTTCTCCCCTTTGTGTTCATGTACCCCGCCACCCTTCATCTCAACACCTGGGTTTTGAGATGAACTAATGGGTTGGCGGGTTCTAACTGCTCCTCAGGGTGGCAGCTCCACCCTGACCCCCCAGGAGTTAGCTCCCCTTCTCGACGAGCCGACTCCCAGGGGTCTAGGCGAGATGACCCCAGCATGGGGAGAAGGAAGTGCACCAGGAAGAAGGCTCGGGAATGAGAGGATGGGCGATGGGGTCGAGCGAGACCTCACCGGCCGGGAGCTGTTCTCCAGCCCGGCGAGTGCCAACCTCCCAGGCGAGCAGGTCGCGCGAGTGGAGGTGGCGAGACCACCCCTTAGGGGGTCACCCTTCAGCGAGCTGATCATCTCAGCTCCCGTTCCCGAGGGGTTCAGAGAGCCAGACATGGCTTACTATACAGGGAAGGATGACCCCGTCCAGCATCTGCAGTGGTTCGAGGACGCCGTCTCCATCAGACCGATGACGGATGCCTTCAAGTGTCGCCTCTTTGCGATCACGCTGAAGGAGAAGGCAAGGGACTGGTTCCATCAACTCCCTCCGAGGTCGATCTATGGGTTCGAGGACTTGAGCCGAAGCTTCCAGCTCCGCTTCTCCACCTCCAAGAAGCGGAAGAGGAGTCCTGAGTCCATCTTCTTGATAAGGCAGGGGGCCGAGGAGTCGCTGGCCCGCTACGTAGACAGGTTCCAAGAGGAGATCTTGGAGGTCCAGGAGATGCCAGGGTATGCTCTCCAGATGGCCTTCACCGTTGGGCTGAAGGAGGGCTTCTTCAAGATGAGCTTGACCCGGAAGGCCCCCCTTTCCTTCGAGGAGCTGATGGAAAGGGCGGTAGAGGAGATTGCCATGGAGGCAGCCAACCCGGCATTTGTCAAGAGGTTGGAAAAGTTGACGGAGGTGGAGTCAAAGGAGCAGGGTGGCTCAAGGCATCAGGAAGGAAAAAGAAGAGAGGAGCAGAGAGCTCAGGGGTTCCAAGGGCAGGAGGGTCCGGAACCAGGCTGGAGGCAGCAGGGAGGACCTGCTCAAGGTCCAGGAAGAGCTCTCATCCAAGGAGGGGGGAACTTCCACGGGGGTCAAGGGAGGTTCAACTTCCAGAGGCAGGCCCCAAGGCAACTCTTACCCCCGCCGCAGCAAGACTTGGCAATAGGAGGGGGAAGAGGTAACAGGAGAGAGCGCGCAGCCCACCGAAAGAGGGGAGAAAGAGCGCTGCTGTACTGCGACTTCCACCAGGTGGAGGGGCACGCCACGACTACCTGCCCAGAGTTCTTAGAAGTGAGGGGGGCGAGAGGCCCTGCGCAGCAGCAGCTGCCGGTGTGGGTAGAAGAGGTTCTACCCGTAGAAGGGGGTGATGATATATACGAGAACCGGGTCGACGTGGGAACCCGAGGCGGTATAGGAGTGATCCACGGTGGAGTGGGGGTTGAGGCCACTCGGAAGGCAAGCCTCCATGTCATGTACCGAAGGAGCGTCGTCTCAACCTCCCAGACCCCGCCCCCAGAAGAAAAGATCACCTTCTCGGTGAAGGACCTACCGGATCATGAGGATCCGTTCTGTGATGCGCTGGTCATCCAGACAGCCATCGAAGGCTACACCGTCTCCCGGATCCTGGTTTACAACGGAAGCTCCGTCAACGTCATTTTCAAGAAGGCATTTGACGAGATGAAGGTGGAGCCAAGGAGGGTGTTGGCCTCGGACGGACCCCTGTTCGGATTCTCAGGAGAGAGGAAGGAGGTCCAAGGTGGAGTAGGGCTCCAAGTAAAATTGGGAGGAGTCTCGAGAAACTGCCGGTTCGTCATTGTTGACGCTCCAAGCAGCTACAACGCCATCTTCGGAAGACCCCTCATCAGCGCCTTCCGTTGCATGCCGTCTTCATTCCACCAATGCCTCAAGTTTAGCTCAGGAGGGATCCAGGTCAGAGTCAAGGGAGACTCCAGGATGGCAAGGCAATGCTACGTCACGGCCGTCAACACCATCTCTTGGTTGGCCAAGGCGGAGGAGATGGAGAAGATCATGGAGAGCCTGAGCAGGATGGAAGCGTCCGGCGAGCAGGAAGCGGATGAGGACCACCGGGCCCAGACCCCCTGAGGAAGCCTCGCCCCGGCAGGATCCTGTATGTATCTTACCTTGTAATGAGTCTAACCCCCGACCAACTGAGCCGGGGGGATCATGTAACCCATCTATTTTCCCCGTTTGAGGATGTAGGATTTGGTATGGTTTGATTGTGTAGCCCAAGTCCTTTGCTCCGATGACGATTCCGCCACCAGGCTCCCACTAGCTGGCTGGGTAGGTTGATCTCTCGTGGTAGCCCAAGTCCTTTGCTTCGATGACGATTCCGCCGCCAGGCTCCCACTAGCTGGCTGGGTAGGTTGATCTCTCGTGGTAGCCCAAGTCCTTTGCTCCGATGATGATTCCGCCGCCAGGCTCCCACTAGCTGGCTGGGTAGGTTGACCTCTCGTGGTAGCCCAAGTCCTTTGCTCCGATGACAATTCCGCCGCCAGGCTCCCACTAGCTGGCTGGGTAGGTTGATCTCTCGTGGTAGCCCAAGTCCTTTGCTCCGATGACGATTCCGCCGCCAGGCTCCCACTAGCTGGCTGGGTAGGTTGATCTCTCGTGGTAGCCCAAGTCCTTTGCTCCGATGACGATTCTGCCGCCAGGCTCCCACTAGCTGGCTGGGTAGGTTGATCTCTCGTGGTAGCCCAAGTCCTTTGCTCTGATGACGATTCTGCCGCCAGGCTCCCACTAGCTGGCTGGGTAGGTTGATCTCTCATGGTAGCCCAAGCCCTTTGCTCCGATGATGATTCCACCGCCAGGCTCCCACTAGCTGGCTGGGTAGGTTGATCTCTCGTGGTAGCCCAAGTCCCTTTGCTCCGATGATGATTCCGCTGCCAGGCTCCCACTAGCTGGCTGGGTAGGTTGATCTCTCGTGGTAGCCCAAGTCCCTTTGCTCCGATGATGATTCCGCCGCCAGGCTCCCACTAGCTGGCTGGGTAGGTTGATCTCTCGTGGTAGCCCAAGTCCCTTTGCTCCGATGATGATTCTGCCGCCAGGCTCCCACTAGCTGGCTGGGTAGGTTGATCTCTCGTGGTAGCCCAAGTACTTTGCTCCGATGATGATTCCGCCGCCAGGCTCCCACTAGCTGGCTAGGTAGGTTAATCTCTAGTGGTAGCCCAAGTACTTTGCTCCGATGACGATTCCGCCGCCAGGCTCCCACTAACTGGCTGGGTAGGTTGATCTCTCGTGGTAGCCCAAGTTCCTTTGCTCCGATGACGATTCCGCCGCCAGGCTCCCACTAGCTGGCTGGGTAGGTTGATCTCTCGTGGTAGCCCAAGCCCTTTGCTCCGAGACGGTCCCGCTGTCAGGCTCTTACTAGCTGACAGGGCCGGTGGTACCTCTCATGGAAAGTAAGTCCCTTTGCTCCGAGGTGGTCCCGCTGCCAAGCTCCCACTAGCTGGCAGGGCCGGTGGTACCTCTCGTGGAGAGTAAGTGTTTGCACCCCGAGGCCGTCTCGTCACCCAGGCTCCCATTAGCTGGCTTGACAGGTTGACCCCTCGGAGAGCGTAAGTGTTTGCACCCAGAGGAGGTCTCGCCACCCAGGCTCCCATAGCTGGCATGGCAGGTTGACCCCGCAGGGAAGTTACACTCCACGAATACGTTGGGTTGGATGTTTCTTTCCGAGCTTGTGCCAACCTCGAAAAGAGTGGGGATTGTGTACAACCCCGTATTCGCGAGGAGTGGGCCCAAAACAAGGCAAACCTGTTTTTAAGCTTTTTGGAGATTTTGCACTCTCGGTGGCCAATTTTGGCCCTGGCTTGGAAACATACTAGTAGGGGGAGAAAATATTTCTCCCCCCATGGCACTCTTGAGAAGTCGGTCAAGCCGCCTGAGCCGCCTCAGCCCGGCCCCAGGCCGCCTAAGCCGCATCAGCCCGGCCGCAGGCCGCCCAAGCCGTCTCGCCAGACCGCCGCCTCGCCCAGGCCGCTGTCTCGCCAAGGAGGCCAGCTCGCCAGGCCGCAGCTTGCCTTGCCCCAGCTCGCCAGGCCGCAGCTCGCCTTGCCGCAGCTCGCAGGCTGCCCCCGCTCGCAGGCCGCCAGCTCGCCAGGCCGCAGCTCGCCTTGCCGCAGCTCGCAGGCCGCCCTCACTCGCAGGCTGCCAGCTCGCCTAGCCTTCTCACCCTTGCCCCCCTGCTTTTATTGTCTTGCCCTCGGGGGGGGGGGGGATTACCCCTTTACCCCCCGGCGCGGCGGTTTCCTATTGGCCCAAGGCTTTTTGGGCGTGAGGGTATTTTGGTCATTTTTGGCCCATAGGATTTGGAAAACTATAAATAGACCCCCTTGGGTGCCTTGGAGGGGATTCCTTTTTGGGCTTCCTCCTCCCTTAGCTTCTTCTTGGTAGAGTTGAGAGAGCTCCTCCAAGGCACCCTAGCTCGAGCATTGGCTAGGGAGGGGAAGTGCTCAGGTAGCCTTCCGGGTGTGAGCTGGGACCTCCGCGCTAGAGCTGAGGGTCTGTTTCTAGTTTCTTGGTCCTTTGGTCCGTAACGTCCTCTTGAGTGTAGTAGGTGTGAGGTCACCCCTTTCTAAGGACCCCGAACTCCACAGAGACCAAGTTTTTGGTTTCAACACTACACGGGTGGGAAGGTACAACAAATGTCTTAACCTATTATACTACTCTTGTCTACGGGTTTTTATACTTAGTGATTTAAGGTTAATCCCAGGACTGCCGAGGGTATACCCGGTGAAGGGCTCTCGGGGGCACTAGGAACTACGATGGGATTACGCCCAAAGTTCCCTTTCGCAAGGATATTTAATTTAGTTGATGACTACCCATGTTTCACCCCAGCTCTCATTGTTGCTCTGGAACAATCCTAGTGACTTAAGATATTACCGGGAAACCGACGGTCTTCCGTCGACCTCCACTCCGGTTGCTACCTAAAGACTTGCACATTTACTCCCGTCACTAAGACAATACTACCCACCAGGGATTATTCATATTGCACTCCCTTATTCTTCCGATGATCAATCCTCTGGTAATCCCCTAAAGCATGACCTATTTATGCTATATGCAGACCATGTCCTATTATTACCCCAAAAATGGAATCTTCCAATCCTTAGTGCCTCTTGCCCCTAACTATTTATCCTAGGGTGGTATGGGCTAATGGAACTATCATATGGATTCTCATAATTTTCCTTGGTCAAGTAATCCCTTAATTAAATCTTTTAATTTATTTCCTAGGTCACTTTACACATGAAGTAGTATAATTTAACATCCACTGACCTAGGTAATTTTTCTTGAGTTGTATATTGATAAAATATTTCTGTCTACAGGGTTTCATAATTTTCCTTTGATTATTTATACCAATTCCTTATTTAATACCAAATCTGCATAATTTTCATTTTCCAAATGAAGTACAAGGAATATATAAACCAAAATTCCAGGAAAATTACAGAATATATAAAACATTAATTTAAGACTATGAGCAGAGTTTCATCAACCTTTATAGTGTAATGGACTAACAATTCCATTCTTACATATTTACCAAAATGCCATTATATTAATTTAAATATTATCAGTACACCCATAAATTCTGAAATAATTATGCAAGAATAATAATACAATTATACTTCACTAGCAATATTTCCAAATTTATCTGAAGTGTATTTCCATCAAATCAAGAATAAATGCAAAAATGGTAAAATGAGTATTTCAAGGTATTTTACTCCAAAAGTTCTTCAAACAGAAAGATCAAATTTTCTTAAGTCAAATATAACCTTATTTTTAACTTGGCAAAGTTTGAGGACTTTTACTTGAGGAAACCTATTTTTCCAATTTATTTTCAAAAGGAGCTATATTTTTAAAAATTCCAATTAATGGGATTTTTGATTCCAAAAATCCCATAATTAATCTGAGGGGTGAACTTTACCCTAATGAACCTCAGGAATAAAATCCATGATTTTTGAGTGCCTCAATTAGGCTGAATGCACCATATTTAAATTATTGCTATTGGCACACCAAGGCAATGTATAAACCAACACATGCAAATGGACTTTCCAACATGCAGTGATCCAAATGTGCTGAAATTTTTATCATGCACCATTGATGCACCCAACGACCTACCACCAAAATTTGGGGCCATGAGGAGTCATATAACTCCAAATATTTCATTTATTTAGGTTTTGATATTATGACCAAAACTATAAAAAAAGTTGTTTCAAAAATTCCCAATTTTTGGCAGGGGCTAGGTATACCATAATCATGCATGTACCCAAAATTTGGGCCATGGTGATTGCTGGTTTGACTTGGGCATACAAATGAATTTCTGCCCTTGTCTAGGACCTGTCATAGGAAAACTGCCCTACAGGCCAGACTACTGGACCAAAATTGATGAGTAAGGTGTAAAATTAAAGCTAACATGTAAGGCTACATTTTTCATTCAGGGTCCAGGTTCTAGAAATGCATCTAAGAGGCCTAAATATAACATGCAATGTCATTGAAATTATGTGACACATAATTAAATTTTCACTCCATTTAGAGTAACATGAATAATTTGATTTTTAATTTAAGCATGCACGAATCTTAAAGCAGCCGCAGACGGCATCCGTTCATCATCCCCATTAGATCAATGGCTGAGATTCGTTTTTCCTAGGCGATGTTTGCTGGCGATTTCAGGCCAGCTGAGCCACCACCACCGCCGACGGATGTCGCCACCACCTTCGCTAAGGTGGGGGCTAGCATTTCCCGGCGGTGGGGCCGCCGGAGTTGGCTCCTCCGGCGAACCCGAGCAAGAAGAAAAAGCCCGAAATTTCACATTTTTCTCCCATGGCATCGGGCTCAATTGAGCCCGATATCTCACCTAATCGATCTAGGATCCTAGTACGGGTAGAGGTGAGGTGAAACAGACCTGGATTGGGGCTTGACGACGGGTCATGCGTCGATTTTCCATAGTGGTGGTGCGCCGACGAGATCCTCCCCGATTTCTTGATTCTCCACCGTTTTCCATGCTTTAGCACTCGATTTCAACTCCTTCTCTCTCTCTGAAGCTGATGGAGGGGTTAATTGGGGCTGAGGTGGTGTATATGGGGAGATACAACCAAGGTGAGCTCGGGCTCAGCCTTGGTTGCTCTGCCCCAGCTTGCCAAGTGGCCCTCAGCCCCCAATTTATTCTGGAATGATATGAGGAGGTCGGCCAACACCTCTTGGGCTGAAGGGGTGAAGGCCACATGGCCACCTCTCATCATCTTCCATTTCTCTACCCTCTTTTTAGGTGATTCTCCATAATGCCCCCTTGCATGCATTCTCTCTCCTAATTCAGAGGGGTAGGGCTGGTATTGTTCACTTGGGCTGGCCATGGGCCAAATTTGGTGGGCTTGGTCCAAGGAGAGTGAGCTTAGTCTTCATTTTCTTCTGTAGGTCAATTATGTTGACTATGTTGACTTTGAGTTGACTTGGTCAACCATGGTGGGTGGGCTGACCTCATTTGATGGTCATGAGCTTAATGACACCACCCAACTTGGGTTGGGTCAAGGGGGTGCCCTACTGAGGCTATTTGGGCTTATGAGTGTGGGTTTGACCAAATTAAGCCCAAGGTTGACTTTGGTCAACTGGGGTCAAAGTGTTGACCTAGTGACATGCCCTAGGGTCCACTTAGATTGTTTTTTTTGGGTTAGGGCATGTGGTGGGGTCATGGTGTGGTTTGGGTTCCTATTTAGGATAGTTTGACCTAGTTTGACTTTGGTCCTATAGTGGGCCCCACATGGCTACACCCACTACCTAGGGTCAAACTTAGCTAATTTCCTTAAAACCCACCCCATGCCTAACCCAATCTAAGTCGAGGGGTCCAAAATTAACATGGTATGTTACATACGCCACCGACCATTTCCTTTTTTTAACCATGACTACATTAGAGACCCAGCCGGGGTATCAGATTTCGGATATGAAGCCGGCTTTGAGGAGTTTCTCCACCTTCTCCCTGATTGGCTCGGCTAACTTGTCCGCGGTGGACCTCTTCTTCTGTTGGACGGGGCGTGCTCTCGGGTCCAAGTTGAAGCGGTGGCAAGCCACATCCGCGTCAACCCCCGGCATCTCCGCGACGCTCCATGCGAAGATGTCCACGTTCTTCTGGATGTACGCCAACATCCTGCCCTGAGCCTCCGGGGTCAGCTGTAACACCCCGGATTTGTGATTGCTAACGCATGATGGGCGTTACGTTGGCTTTGACCGTTGTTCGAGCATGGTTTTTCCCGCGGGCTTGCGAGGGTCTGTTTTGGTAGCCGAGTTGCACGATTCCCCAGCAAACTGGAGTCCAAATTGGGGACTCGGTGAGGCCTCTTAGGGGATGCTTGCACTTTTTCGCGCCCGGGTAATGCTGCTCAAAATGAGTTGCTGGTACAGGAAACAAAAAAAAGAGGTAAAAAGTTCTTAAGGCAAAAATGGTCTACGACGACACAGAAACACTTTTCAAAACAGGGAAAAATAGTCGTTTTTGTGCGTGACATGCCCCCCGACACGGGCGTGTCGGGGCGTGACCCAGGGCGTGACCTGGGCGCGACTTCCTTGACTCGACGAATTTTTCTTGTGTCGAGTTGAGCTCGACGAATGGGGTACACGCCCCGTGACACGGGCGTGTCACGGGCCGTTTCCCGCAGTGTCGAGTGTCGAGTGTCGAGTGTCGAGTGTGGGGTGTCGAGAGAGGGGACACGGCCTGTGACACGGGCGTGTCACAGGGCGTGTCAAGCTGTGCCGAGTGCCGACACTTTTGGTCGACGAGGTGTCGAGACACGGGCTACACGCCCTAGGTCACGGGCGTGACCGACCCGTCACGGGCGTGTACCAGGCCGTGTACCGTGTGGATCAACCTGGATTTGCCAACTTTCTGAGCCGCTTAAGGTACACGCCCTGCGTCACGGGCGTGACACAGGGCGTGACAGGGCCGAAAATCGACTTTTTCTAGTTTTTTGTGCCGTTCATTTCCTTGATTCTGCATCTAACGGTTCAGCTCTGTTCTGGAGGAAATAAGGCCGAAACAGAGATTTCTCCTCCTCATTTCACCTTCTTCTTCATCTTCTTCCTCATTCCAAAAGGAACTCAAGGGAGCAAGGCTAAAGCAAGGCAAGGAAAGAGAGGAGCAGCCGTCGCGGCGTCGTCTCGGTTCAGGCAAGCGGTGTTCTTCACCCTTGCCAATCTTATTTCTTGTCTTTGATTGTGCAAAAGAGCTAGTTTTTCTCTTTCAATTTTACTATCTTGTTCTTCTTGTTTTGTGTTATCCCTCACTAGCTCTTGAATTTCCCTATGCTTCATGAATTCGATTTTCCATGCTTAGTTTTGTTTCGTTATCAAGTCTGTGCTAGGTTAATTCATGTCGTTTATCTTGTTCATGTGATGCATGTAGTTAAGTTGATTCATGTTCATGTAGCCTTTCTTCTTCATATGATTCTTCCTTGTTCATATCAAAAGCATGTGATTCTTTCTTGGTCCTAATCATATGATTCATGTAATTTTTGTTAATCAAACTCTATCACGTTTGACATAACGTTGGCACTTTGTCATCATGTGTGAGGATGAAGGAAGGGAACACATGTACTTGGGTTATGGGTTATGGTGAGAGTTGCTTATGGTGTTGCGCTTGGGTTATGGGTTATGGTGAGTTTTGCGAGGCGAATTGTGAACCATGGCAGAAGCGTTTGTGTAAGGATTCGTTAAGGGGTGGTGTGGGTTAAGCCTTTGTGGCCACCGGGTTTGGATTTGTGGTGTAGAGCACCATTTTGCCCCGATTTGGGCTGGCTTTTATTGGTGCGTTCCACTTTAGGGCTGCCACCAAAAGACCCTTGCTGAATCGCATTTATCCACTGATTATGTTTCACTCGTATAGTGGTTTCTTGTACTATGGATGATGGAATGGGCATGTGTTTTGCCTTTTTGCTCCTGCGGGGTGAGTAGGACTTGATGAAAATTGTACGCACTTGGTGCGTTTGGCACTTTGGACTGACCGTATTGAATACTTGTTTTCCACTTGTTTTTGTTCACTCATTTTACTTATATGAAACATTGCTACGGGGTCGGTAAGCCCCTTCGTCATATTTTGATGCCTAAGGCCGAGGGATACGACCATTAAATTCAAAGATTTTCTTGCATTTAACTGTTGGATTTCAATTCATAAAGTAAGCGTTAAGGGTTGCCTGAGCGTGTGCAGTTATCTCCTGCACGACGTGGCATCATAACCCGCAGTTCCTCTTGCTTTGATACGAGGTACTCGTTGAGGAAATGCGGGTTCTGACATCAGCCCTCCGCTGACGCGGATCTTCTCTACCCTGCCTCCAAGGGTGAGAACCTCACGCTCCACCACCTCTTCCGCAGCCTCCAGCCTGGACTGCTCCTCCCATTCTCCAATGTCCCTCGCCTCTGGGATGAGAACCTCCGCCTCCACCTCTTCCTCCACGGCCATTGCCTCGGCCAACTCCTCCCGGTCTCCTCCTACCACCTCCACCTTGGTGCCACTCTCCACCTCCATCTCATCCCTGCCAGCTTCCGGCTCTGCCTCCTCCATCCTCCGTTCCATCTCCTCGGCCCCCTCCTTCCAAGAGATGGATTTCACGGCGGTGACATAGCACTCCCTTGCTACTTTGGGGTCACCCCGGACCCGGACCTGGATCCCCTCAGCATTGAACTTCAAACATTGATGGAATGACGAGGGGACGTAGTGGAAGGTGCTGATGAGGGGCCTCCCAAAGATGGTGCTGTAGCTACTGGGGGCATCCACGATGACAAACCTGCAGTTCCGGGACTGCCCCCCCAGGGTGACATGGAGCCCCACTCCTCCCTCTACCTCCATCCTCTCCCCCAAAAATATAAACAAGGGCCCATCCGAGGCCAACACTCTCTTCGTCTCTACCTTCATCGCATCAAACGCCTTCTTAAAGATGACGTTGACGGAGCTTCCGTTGTCGACGAGGATCCGGGAGACGGTGAAATTTTTGATGGCTGTCTGGATGACCAGCGTATCGCAAAAGGGATCCTCATGATCCGGCATATCGTTCCTCGAGAAGATAATCCTCTCTTTTGTGGGTGAGGTCTGAGATGTGGAGCCAACGCTCCAGCGATACATAGTATGGAGGCTTGCCCTCCGGAAAGCCTCAACCCCCACCCCCCACCCCCATGGATCACTCTGATCCTCCTCGGGTCCCGACGTTCACCCGGTCCTCACATCGATCCTCCTCCACCCGAGGCAGGACCTCCTCGATCCTCACCTCCTGGCGCCCCTGTTGCTGTTGCTGCTCCCTGTATCCCCTCATTTCGAGGAACTCTGGGCATGTGGCTGTGGCATGCCCTTCCTCTTGATGGAAGTCGCAGTAGGGCAACTCCATCCTTACTTCTCTCCTCCTCCTCTGCACTGCTCTCTTCCTCTCCTCCATGGCTATAGCCATAGCCTGATCCTGATTGGGGAGGGGAGGTCTTTGCGCCTGCCTCCAACCCGGGGGTGGAATTGATCCTGCCCCCTGGTGGTGATCCCTTCCTTGGTATCCTCTCCGTGGCCCCTGCTCTTTCCACTCGGGCCTCCAACCCAACCGACGGTCCGGCTCCTGACGCCACCACCTGGGATGCTGCTGCCCCTGGAGCTGCCTCTGCTCCCTCTGCCGGGGCTCGGCTCTCCTCTCCTCCTGCCCTCTTCCGCCTCTTATCTCCTTCTCTTCCTCCGTAGCCCACCTGTCCAGCTTTCGGGCGAACTCCAGATTTGACGCCTCCCCGTCGACTTCCCTCACCGCCCTCTCAATCAGCTCCTCGTAGGAGAGGGGCAGCACTCTCTTCAGCTCTATCCTGAAGAATCCCTATTGCAGCCCCAGGGTGAAAGCCATCATCAGACTATGGCCCGACATCTCCTGGACCTAGGTGTCCTCCTCTTGGAACCGGTCAATGTAGCTCCCCAAGGTCTCATTCACTCCCTGCTTGATGTGGAACAGAGACTCCGACTCCTTCTTCCTCCTCTTCGAGGTAGTGAACCTCAACATGAACCCCTGACGCAGGTCCTCGAAGCAATAGATGGAGCTGGCCGGAAACTGGTGGAACCACTCCCTCGCCTTCTCCTTGAGGGTGATGGCGAAGAGTCGACACTTTAACCCATCCAACATCTGCCGGATCGAGACCACGTCCTCAAACCACTGGACATGTTGGACCGGGTCTCCCTTCCCGGTGTAGTAGGACATTTCGGGTTCCCTGAACCCCTCTGGAACCGGGGCAGAGGAAACCAACTCGCTAAAGGGGCTTTCCCCCCTACTGGGCGAGCTGGCACTTCTCGCAACCCCAACTCGCCGAACCGGCCTCCACTTGTCGAGCTGGGGAAGAGCACACGCCCGGGGAGCTCGCATCCCCTTCCTTCCTCGACAACCTCCTTTCCAGCTCGCCTATCGGGGACGTTCTCGCTTAGAGATGGGGCGGCTGCGATCTGGGTGGCTGGGGTCGAGCACTCGGCCCATTCGCCGCGTGCAAACTTGATGAGGCCGAGCACCTCGTTCTTGAAGTCCTCGAACATTCCCACCGTGGCCATAGGTGGGGGGGGGGGGGCGGCGAGTCCGACCTGTCAGATCCTTGTCCCCCTGTCATCGAGCTCGCTGAAGATTTTCTGTACTGACCACGCTCCACGCTCACCGCACCAAAATGTTGAAACTGAAAACTCGGTCTCTTGTGGAGTTCACCCGTGGGGAAGGGGTGATCGCGCACCTACTTCTCTCCTGCAAGCAAAATAACAAAGGCGTCAAAGAAGAACTGACTCAAGGGCTCGGTGTGGAGGACCCACCACACACCCGAAAGATCTTAGAGTGCTTCCCCTCCTTAGCCAAAGACCGAGCTAAGGTGACCTCAGAAAGCGCTTAGAAGATCTGGGAACAAGTGGGCACAAGAAACATGCTTTCTAAGGTACCCCTTGGGTTCTATTTATAGATTTCTGAAAACTGCCTGCAAATAGCCAACTCCCGCTGTCCTGAACGGCTATGTGCAGTCCAGGTTGGCCTGCCAACAACATAACTCCGCTGTTCTGAAAGGCTATGGGCAGGCCAGCGGGGGCAAAATAGTAAAAGTACCTCATAGATCGATCGGCGAGTAGCCCTCAGCTGTCTCTGCTCGGCAATGGCGGCGAGCACGGGCATGAACTTCCCTGCTCGCGAGCTGCGAGTCCGCCAAGCTATCCGGACTCGGCAAGCCATCTGGAGGTCGACAAGAAGGTCGAGGGAATGATGAACGTCAAGCTCCATTCGACGAACGCCGAGCTCAGTTCGTCGAACGCCGAACTCGCGATGTTGGCCGAACTCGCGTGACATGCGCCGGGATCGCCTGGGCGAGCTGGATGTTGCCGAGCCTCGCATTTCTCTTGGTGCTCGCCCGTCTCAGAAAAAAGGGGAGCCGCCTGTCTGGTTTCTGTCGGGCCCACTCGCCGGATATGGGGTTGTACAACATGTATGAAGTACTAGTAGTAAATGATTTTTATAAGTTAAAATACCTAACATGCAACCTAACATAAACATTCCCAAAGAGCATGTAAAAACAATTAAATCATATAAAAATGACTTAGCAGCTAGCAAGTACCTAACAATAAACAAGATCTTATGGGCGTCAACAACCTGATACGAACCCACCAACACAATGTATGTCTGAACTAAAGAAAAAGTAAACAACAAATACCTCACAACCGGTGAGGGATAGATAGCTGCAGAACACCAGCCTAAATCCAAAACTCCTATTCGCTCCACCAACTACTGCTCAAATTTTGAGGCATTCATAAGAAAAGAATACCTCAGTATAAATATACAAGTGGTGATAGGAAACAATAAACAAGGAGGCAAAAGGTTTACCAACCCCGAATCCAAGAATAGCTGAACAAACCTCAACAAAATAAGAAATAAAAATCGTGGTAAACGATAAACTTACCAAATCCAAGGGTAAGGTGCTTGCACCAAGTGCAATAAAAAACTAAGCTTCATAAGATGCATATACAAGTAAGTATATATAAATATAAGAAACAGGTCAACTCTATATTAGGGAGCAAAATCACCGGCATAATCTGGTACCTGTGGGGGGAGATACCTCCGCTGACACACCCACAGTAAAACTTCACAAGGGCCCAAGGAAAGGAGGTCTTGTATCTTGACACTCCTAAAACCGGGGGAAAACCGGTACCTGTGGGCGGAGACACCTCCGCCAGCACACCCACAGTCATAAACCCAATCAGGATCAAAAGATCTATCAAAAATACTATTGAGTCCATTGTTCCCAATGTCCCTGATTTGTGAGAAGTCAAACAGGTCAATGTCACACACATCAATTGTATTTGATGTGCATTTGAGGTCTTCTGTACAGGTTGTCCATATCACATTGATTGGACATGCGGACACAATAAGTGGTTGTTGGACATAACAAAAATTGACCAAGTACACAACCGTTGAGTGGAGCTAGCTCACTCAACGCTAGAGGTATGGATTCAATATTATTTAGTAGAAATTTGCCTAAGTCCACAGACGTTGAGTGAGGACAGCTCACTCAACGCCATATAACATATAGCGTTGAGTCTATCTCAGCCTAACTGAAAGATAGACAAAAATTTGGCTAAGTACAAAAGTGTTGAGTGTAGTCTATTCACTCAACACCATATAATATATCACATTGAGTCTATCTCAGCCTAACTGGAAGATAGCCAAAAATTTGGCCAAGTACAAAAGCATTGAGTGTATTCTACTCACTCAATGATATACATCAAAAAGCCTGTGAGTCAGGCTGAGTCAGTCCAACTGCTGAGACAAGCGTTAGTCTCAGCACAACCGCTGAGACAGGTGTTGGTCTCAGCACAACCGCCGAGCCAAGTGTTTGTCTCAGCTGAGAACAAGAAAGCGCATAGATAGTTAAGCAGAAAATTGGCTAAGGCAAAAAGCATTGAGTGAAGCGTGCTCACTCAATGCTCTCAACGCTTAAGTTCCAAAAAACTTTTCGAAGGCAAAAAGCGTTGAGTGAAGCGTACTCACTCAATGCTCTCAACGCCTAAGTTGAAGAAAACATTTCTAAGGCAAAAAGTGTTGAGTGATGAAGACACACTCGACGCTCTCAACATCTTGAAGCAGAAATTTGGCTAAGTCCATATGCATGGATTGCTTGGCTTTCGTCGAGCTCAGCTTCATTGAACTGAGCTCAGCGTTCATCAAACTAAGCTTGAAGTTTGACGAACTGAATTTATCCTTTCTTCGAACTAAGTCCACAGTTTGTCGAACTGAACTTATGCTTTCGTCGAGATGAGCTTGCAGTTCGTCGAACTGAACTTATGCTTTCGTCGAGCTGAGCTTGCTATTCGTCGAACGGAGCTCAGCATTCGTCGAGCTCAATACCTAGACAGACATATTTTTGTCCAAGTGTTGTGGCATTGAGTGTGTAACATCCCTCTGACAACTAGACCCCTATGAGTGGTTTTATCATGACTAGGTCATGATAAAACCCTAGGAAGACCAAGTGAACCTAAGAATGTAGGTGAGATCACTATGGTCTGCAAATAGTAGATTTCTAAACACTAGATTAAGATGATCATGGGGCTTTACCATGACTCCAAGTCCTCACCACAACCTCACCAACCTGTTAGAGGGTCCATTAGAGCCATAGGGACCCACTAGGGTCAACTAAAATGGTCAAGTTGACCAAAGTCAATCCAAATCCTAATCAGGTCAAACTAAGCTCATGCAAGGTCAACTGACCTCCCCTTGGCCAAAGGGACCCACCTAAACCTTCCCAAGCCCCAAGGGAGGCCAATGGGTCACCAAGGACCCATTGAGGTTAACCAAAGAAGCTAAGTTGACCCAAGTCAACCTAGCCCCAAAAAGGTCAAAGTACCCTAACTAAGGGTCAAGTGACCCCCAAGATGCCCAACCAACCCTACCTAGGTCTTTATAGACCTAAGGGGAAGTCAGTGACTCACCAAAGACCCCTTGGAGTCAAACCAAATGTTCATGTTGATCAAAGTCAACTCTAGCCCTAATTTGGTCAAAGTACCCTTCCTAAGGGTCAAGTGACCCCCAAAGTGCCAAGTCAACTCTACCCTACCATACCTAGACCTTAGGGGATTCCAATGGGTCACCAAGGACCCATTGGGGTCAACCCAAAAGGTCTAATTGACCTAGGTCAACCCTAGTCTAGGTTTGGTCAAACTTAGCTCAAATGGGCCAACCCAAGCCCAAGCCCTTTTCCATTTGGTCTAACCACCTCCTAATTATATGATGGCATGATTCATTGGGTTGCAAATAGGCTAAAGGGATGAGAAAGTCAGTCTTGATGACTAGGAGAGAGAGAAAGCTCATTTTCCTTAATGGTGGAGAGAGAAAGGGGGGAGGAAGAAGCCATTCACGACATAAGAAGGCCAAGGGACACCTTTGATGGCTAGATTCAACTCCTCTGGGGAAGAGGAGGAGTTTCCATCCGTTTTCTGGCCACTCCAAGCCAGGTTCACCCCCCCCCCCCCCACCACTTGGCCGAAAGCTCCATTGAAGGCCATTAATGGCCATTGGTGTTTGGCCCTTCCTCTTCCCCCCTTGATGATCTTAAAAGCACCACTGGACTCAGGAGAGTCGTTTACACACTTCACATGAAGGAGACGAGGTATTCCACTGTGCTGTTGTAGAAACCCGATCGGTGGCACCACCACCATGGTAACCCGACAATCAACGCGACTTCAAGCCTAAATTAAGGTCATCCCCTTCTCCTCTCTCTGTGGGTAGATCATATGAATCAATAGGGACAAGCATCGGGCTCAATTGAGCTCGATCGGGTGAAGGAAATTCCTAGTTTTTGGGTGAATTTCGACTTGTCGGTTTCACCGGAATAGGCCCCTCCGGCGGCTGTGACGCCACCCAGCGACTCCCACCACCTCGACGGAGGTGGTGGTGGCGATGGCCGGCCAGGGACGTGGTCGGGTGGCCAAGAAAATGGGCTGGAACCTGCTCTAGGACGGTGAGATCGGGGCCATCGGCCGGAGGAAGAAGAAACCCAGGGATCGTTGGATGATGCTTTAAGATCTGTGTAGGATTAATTTTTATTTATTTATTAAATGGATTTTCTGCCTCCTTTTATCAGTCATATTAGGAATTTAATTAAAAATACTTAGAGGCTTGTACAGGGAAAGTGGTCAACATAAAGTTTGTAGGATGGATGTCTAGTTTATTTTCAAATTTATTTGAGTCAATTTGGAGTCCAGGTTAGACCTCATCACTCAATTTGGTGGGATCTATGCCTAGGGTTAGTCAGAGATTAAAATGAGTGCCCACACTTCATCTCTTATCCAAATGACCTGAAATTTTGACAAGGAGTCATTCTAACCTATATCTAGTCCTGACCAAAAATTGGAATTTTTGGAGATACTTTTTCTATAGTTTTTGGAAAAATTTAATAAATCATTTATAAATTAATTAGGTGTCTTAAACACCTCAAAAACCCCCAAAAATTTGGTGGGTGATTTTGGGGAATATTATAGGGCTCTGGTAAAAATTTCACCCATTTTAGGTTTAATTTGATAGGGAAATTGTGTAGCCCAAGGTTGACCCTTTTAGGTCAAATTAGGGCTAAGTGCCCTAAGTGCTCTTGAGTTGGCCAACCTCATCCAAGGTGATGGATCTTGGCACTCAGCCATATTAGCACACAAAATACCCCCTCCACTTATATTGGGTGGAAGTTGAAGGGAGGAGCGCTAGAACACTAGGGTAAGTCCTAAGTGTGCAAACCTAGGGTTTGAAGACCAAGGGGTCAAGTGACCTTGAAATGACTTGAAACTTGGTGGAGAGGACTCTAGGGTAGTCAAGGTCCTCTGGTAGAAATATTATGGAATTTAGAGGTTGTGGAACTCCTCAAAACCCTAACCCTAGTTTAGGGCATAAAATTATACATGTAAGTTAGTTCATCAAAACTCTGTGTAAAGTGGCGAAACTTGGGTAGAGTAGTTTTAGGATTATTAAGAGACTCTGGTATTTTTATTGGAAATTTTGGAACAATAATTTTAGTACCTCCTTTGTAGTACATGGATTAGCCCTTGGTAGATATTTGTTTATTATGATCTTAATGTTCACTGGAAAATTATAAAAAATTAGGAAGAGGAAGTTTTAGATCATTATGCTCATACCTGAATTTTATTTTTATTTTTAAATATATATTTTCAGTACTTAGCTCACAAGCTTATAAATATGCAAATATATTCAATAATAGATTCAGAGCTCAATGCTTATCAGAAAATTGTGAAACTTATTCAGTGGTGTTCTTAGGTCAATATGCTCATGAGAAAATTTTATCATAATTTTTAGGTGTACAATTTCTATAGTTATTTCTATAATTTATGAAAGAGAGATATTGATCAAAATTAAAATTAGAGTTCATTATTCACTGAAAAATTTAGAAACTTGGTCAGGAGTGTTTTTAGGACATTTCAGTCATGCTTGAATTTTCTCATATTTTTTGGATATATATTTGCAGCACTTGTTTCTTTAATTGACAAATATGTGTTTTCATTTAAAATTTTGGATCAGAGGCCTAAACCTTGCAAAAAAAATTGGGGGATTTGAATTTACTATCTATTAGTTACCTAATATTTATCATAATTTTGTGGAGCAATTTGCATGACTATAAAAGCCACTTTATATTCATAACTAGGGCATTTGGATTTCTAGGGAAAATGAATAAAATATCTGTTTAATTAGGAAAATTTCAATTTTCTGGATTTAAACTAAATATATCATGATAGGCCCCCATTAATTATCTTAGGGTTATTGGATGAAAATTTGGAGTACCTCCTATCATGTACATCATATAGCTTAGGTTGGTCTGCGTTTAGTAAACAGCAGAAAATGTGATAGCATTTGAATTGGGCTTATGGGTTGGGGTTAATAGTTACTGGATTGGGTAAAATGAAATTGAGTTCATCATTGGAAGTTGGGATGAGTAGAGTGTTGGTTCTACTAGGTTTAGGTGGTGCTCGAGATCGTTGAAAGATCGTCTTTCCTGTGGAGGGAGAGAAAAGGTCAAAACACACTAGGGTTAGATCCAGAGTAATATAAAAGGGATCGGAAATCGGGTATTGAACAATAATAGTAAGTGCCTTGCGAAAGGGAGCTTTGGGCTTCAGCCCATCGTAGTTCCTAGTGCCCTCGAGAACCCTTCACGGGGTATGCCTTGGGCTGTCCTGGGCTAACCTAAACTATAGGCAAAATAAACTGCAAGAGTAACTAGTACAACTACGTGTTCACCTTCACTCATCTCGGTGTCTCAGGAAGTTAGGTTGGGTCACACGAGCAGTAGGCTCGGTGGTGGTTTTGGTGATGGGCAGGTTAACCCGGCGAGCCGATGGCTCGGATGGTTCTGAGGCGGACGGGATAGTCCAGGGAGCTTTAGCTCGGTAGATATTTGTGACGGACGGGTTAGTCCGGGGAGCTTTAGATCGGTGGTGATACATCAAGACTGCATGTGCATGAATTATAAGGTGGTGGGTCTTCGATATTGGAGCGTCGATGCACCTACGCTAATACGTTGACTCGGCAAGTGTAGTTTTACACTTCGTCAAGTTAAGTCCGGTGGAATTGCTGCCAAGAGTACGCAGGAGCTCCACTTAGTGCACCAGAGTTGAGGCGTATGATAGGTCTAACTGGTAGTGCAATTACCGGTTTAGAGGTGGGCGAGGCCCAACCCACCGCTTCCGTTTGCCACTACGGAGGTATCTTGGGAGGTTAGGCTCCAGAAAGGGGGAACTAAAGGTCTGTATGCACAGAGTCGAGTGGGTGTGTTGCACTTACATGTTCACATCATGGCATACTTGCATGACATAGCATCATCGTTACATATAACCCCTGACACCTATTGTATAAAGTGGTATGAGACGCTTTATACAATAGGCCTTGCAAAACGACCCTTTAGCATATAAAGTTTGTGTGAGCGTGCATATAAGTTAAGGTTATTATTCTATGGATATATATTGCTTGCTTGAAAACTGACACCCCAACGTATAAATCGGTATAGGACTTTTTATATGATGGGAGCATTGCAAAAGACCCCTTAACTTATAAGTTTGTATGGACATTCATATAAGTTAAGGTTACCTGTTTTCCTAGTTTACCTTTCATATACTACTGCTTACAGATACATGCTCTGTTTATATACTCATGCTAGAATAGTTTCACCGTCACCTGCTTTGTTTATTCTCCACCTTCAGAGCTTTACTTTCCTCCTCTCCGCACGGTGCCTAGGAGCCATGGGTGAGGGGTGGGGGATGGTAGGACTTAGTCTTTTAGACTAACGGTTTTCAGACCAAATCATTTAGGGGATCGTGGAGCCCAGCTTGGAGGTGCAGCCTAGGAGGTCAGCACACTTGGAGATGGGACAGTCTAGCACTAGAGTTCAGACAGCTGGGATAGTGAGTTCAGTTCGCTAGTAGATGTTATAGTTTTGCTTCTGCAATGAGGGACATGTAGTGAGGACTTTGATGTATCGGGCATGAGCCCTATTTCCAGTATTTTTATTGTCATTGCTGTGGACTCTCCCTTCATGGAGAATTATTATTATAAATGTGATTATTGTGGACTTGTGTTAGAGTTCTATTTCATGTGCTCTCATACTTTTGCTACTTTTCTGTGATCGATATGGCCGACAGGATCGGTGTTTTGTAGTGATGACCTTCTCGGGTGTGAAGGTGTCACCACAAAGCGGCGGTTCTAGGCCTAAGACCCCCGTGGTTTGGAAAGAAAAAAAAAAGAGGGGTCTTAAAGAGTGATACCTACTCACTCAATGCCTTTGGTTCTAATGATTGAATTTTGTCTAAGTCCAGAGATGCTGAGTCATGCTGACGTGAGCAAAGTCAAAAAGTCAACCAAAATTCAAATGTTGCGGAAATGGTGCCAGAGACGCGGGCGGCCAGCTGTTATCATCTTCTGTAATTTACAAGGAATATTTTCAACATTAAAGTGCTGGGGCCCACACACAACAAAGAGCCGTTAAATCAAGATTAAATTGAAAACTTGCGCTGAATGGCTCAATCTCAACCATCAATCCTAGTGATGGGATTCACTGCTCAATTGGAATTCAGAGAATAAAAAGAAACAAATCGGCCAGAGCAAATAAAAAATTTGATTCCTCCTCTAGGTTTTCTGAAAACGAAAAGTGCGACCATTCTTCATCTTCTTCCTCGCCATTTTTAGTCGAGCCTGAAGAAGTTGTTCTACACAGAGAACCTTGCTGGGAAAAAGATAGCTGAAGCAACCACCATCTGCAACAGCATGATCAGAAGCTATTCTGAGGAAGCAGATCTACAAGTTCTGTAGAGAAAAAGGAAGTTGTTTGAAGAAAGACTGTACTGTCAATCCATTGTCTTCAACAACAAAAGCTTGGACTGATATCTGCTCGGTCCAAGAAGAAGAAGACACAAAGATCTTTCTCTGCTGTCTAATCATCACTCTCTTTATTTCTTCTCCTGTAAAGATTCTTGGTGAATCTGGAGTTGTAAGCCTGTATTATAAAGGCTGAGCTCTTAGTGACCTGTGTTTGGCTTTGTGCCGAGTGAAAGGTCTTTGTGACCTGGGTTTGGCTTATTGCCTAAGTTGTAGGTGTAACACCCCAAAAATAGTTTTGGGTTTCAGGTTGGGTGATACGGCCTGGGACACAGGCATGTCCCAGGGCGTGTCGTGCTTGGTATTGAGGAGTTGGGTGCCTGGTCGACGAATTGTGCTCGACGATCGTCGAGTATATGGTACACGGCCTGTGACACGGGCGTGTCACACGAGCGTGTCCCGCTGTGTCGAGCAGTCGATGATTTTCTCTCGAGTAGTTAAGTATGACGAATACTCGAGAAAGAGGAGTACACGGCCTTGTGACACGGGCGTGTCACAGGGCGTGCCCCGCTCATACTCGAGTAGTTTTCGCGTAGGTCGAAATGTACTCGAGTAGGTGGAAAAGTACTCGATTAAAAGGGGGGGGGGGGGGGGGTGACACGGGCGTGTCATCCCTGTGACACGGGCGTGGTTTATCTGGGTACTCGAGTAGTTGGATTTTATCTTTTCTCTCGAGTAGGTCTCGAGTGGGTTACACGCCCCGTGCCACGGCGTGACTAGGCTGACACGGAGCATGACATGGGCGTTGTCACCTTGTCGTGGATAAGTTTGGATAAGGCGGTTCGTGCACCGCTTAGGGGACACAGCCTGTGACACGGGCGTATCACAGGGCGTGTCAGACCCGAGAGAGCTGTTTTCAGATATTTTGGTGGCCATTCATTTTCCATATCCTGAATCCAAGAGCTGGGCTCTATCCCGATGCTTATATGGCCGAGAAATAAGGCTTATCTCCTCATTTTCTTCTTCTTATTCTTCTTATTCTTCTCATTCCAAGAGAGATAAAGGCAAGGGAAGGAAAGGAGGAAGGGGGAAATTAGCTATTGGAGGAGTTGCGGAAGTGTGGATTGAAGATCCGAGTTCGGATTCGTGGAGGCAATGCTGAGACGGTGATTTCCATCCGACGGATTCATGGATCTGAAGCGATCTTCAAGGGTAACGATCTCCTTCTTGGACATCAAAGTCCTATCTTTATGCATGTGCGTAGAATCCTCCACCAAGAAGGGGATGTCGGACGTGATTCCTTGGTTGAGTCTGCATCTAGAGCCGGAAGTGTGGAGTACAACATAGGCATACTGTGTGAAGCCCATCTGGACGGGTAGTCTGGATTGGTGATGATCATGGGTAAACCGGAGAATACACCGTGGATTTGATGCTATGAAAGGTTTATGCTTTAAGTGAATGGTTGTGTGGATGAATGAATGTTGGTTATGGATGGATGGAGGCTTCAAATAAGCTCCTGGTTGTAATGTGAGATCATTGGTAGCATGCTCGGGAAGCGAGCACCCGACCCGCTACACCACTAAGGTGGGTTGATCTAGATAGAGCAGGGATCGATGGGCAACAGTGTCCGGGGAGCGAGCACCCGGCTTGCTGCACTACAAAGTGTGGGTTCGATCTGGATTAGGTTGAGAGATCGATGGGTAGCAGTGTCCGGGGAGCAAGCACCCGGTCTGCTACACCACAATGTGTGGGTCGATCTGTTTTGGTTGGTAATGTTTAAGGTGCCGCTGAGCGCACGGAGCGTTGGGTGGATACCAACGTTTGTTGATATGGTTGTGGTTGCTAGATTGATATGGTTGTGGTTGCTGATTTCTAAAGAGATTAGGATATGACAATGCATACAGGGAAGGAACCACTACTCACAGAGTAAGAGGTAGGGTCGTTATAAGTGGTCAGCTAATGCTGACCGTTACTTTGTTTTGTGTTTGGATTGGATGGCTAATTGCAGGTGCTGCTGCTTGAACTGCTTGAGCGGAATGGAAAGATTGCTGCTAAAGGACCTTGAAGGCCGTGCGAATCGTGGTTGGATTTCATGTATGGCCGGCCTACGTGCCGATGTACGAAAATGTATTTGTGCAAAGAGAAATCTGTAAGGCCTTAAGGCCAGTGTATGTGAGTTGTATACATTCCTGGTTTGGATATATAAATATGGAGTTTATATAGTAGTGGACATTCCAGATTCTCTGAGTTGAGTTCATGTTAACGTAAAATGCTGCGCTAGAATGGATTGAGTTAGGATGCGAGTAGATTTTGATTTTCACAATGTAATTCCACCGCTTGTATGTGACATATGGCGTGGGGCCCGGTCGGACCCACCGTCTATATGCCATGTGATGAGTGGGGGCGTTACAAGGTCGGTGTCAGACCTGTATGGTGTGGAGATCTGTGTTGTAATTAAGGAGCTGGGAGGGAGAGAATCATAATTAACACACTGTTAGATAGGCGTAGAGGGACAATGTACATAAATTGGGGAACAACTATAAATTGCTGTGTCGAGTGATTGCTGAAAGCAACTAACATAATCACCAAACCACAGAAATCTGCATACAACCTCCCTTAGAAAAGTCAAATAGAGACAAAAACCTATTGCACAGCCCTGGGCCCCTCTAGGTGTTTAGCCTAGCCTTGAAAATAAGACTTTCAAGGTGGATACCAGCAACCATGGGCGAGCCAAGACGCAGAAAACCCATGAATTGACTTCTCCAACAAGGCGGAGGAACTTCCCAAGGAGAATTCTAAGATCAACAATGAAAGTTACAGCTTAGACACACTTTATTTAGCAAAAATAGACTGATGCAAGAGACAATGGTGGGAAGATGTGCTGGCAATCGAGATGCCATAGAAACGCGTCGAGTAATGTTACTCGACGACACGTCGAGATGCAGTCCACGGGTGTGTAGGCTAACCGAGAGAGGAAACAGGTTCAGGCCTGCCAAAGCAAGTCTGTTGACTGTGTATTCGGGGGCAACGTATGGACAAAAAGTGTAGTCATGTAACGACTCATCACATGGCATATTGTGGGAAGTCTGGGGCATATAGCCCGTAACGCCATGAGTGTCACATGTAACAAAGCGGCGGAATTAGCAGTAGTGTGAGTCATCTACTCGCATCCTAGACGCTCAATCCTGTGATTCTAAGAGCACAGCAAAACTTAATTACGTGTAGGACATGAACTGCAACTCAGAGTAACCTGTCCACTCACTTTAGTTATGTGAAAATATTTAGGTATATCCAAGGCCATCAGGATATATGTTGTACAACTACACTGGCCTTAAGACCTGTACATATTGTCATCTTTGCACAAATGCATTGACTTCGTACATCGGCACGTGCACACTTGTGATATGGAAATCGTTTCTTCGACCTTGCCTGATTAGCAGCAATCCTCCGATGATGTCCGCTCATTGCCATTCAGCAATCACCTACAATTATCCAATCTATACAGAAAACAAAGTAACGGCAGCATGTAGCCGACCAACTTATGGAACGTTAGGGCATGTGGTTATGTATGCATAGCCATCATTATTTCGTTTGTCAATCTATGGGACGCAATCACAGTCCTGTCGGCCGCTGACGCTCCGTGCACTCGCTTCTCGAGTGCGGATGGTCATGCCGATCGAGTGCTCTCACTTGTTGGTTTTGGCGGATCCTGGAGTCCACCAATCTCAGGACGATATTCCATACCACTTTGAAGGAGGGGAGAGGTAACTACCCCGCAACAACAAATAGTTTTGGACCAGAGCAGATCGACCTGGGACACAGGCATGTCCCTGGCATGTGGCTTGGAGCCAGGTAGTATCAAGGCTCCCCTGGCATTGCGCATCGACCGATCCGATCGAGTATGTTGTGTAGCAAGTAGGGTCGTGTCACCTCGACGTGTCCTCCCAAACATGTGCCGACCCAGTCGATCGATTTTCTCACGAGTAGTTAAGTACGACGATCATACCTCGAGAAAGAGGGTACACATATGGCCTGTGACATGCCAGCGTGTCACTCCATGGCGTTTCCCACAGCTCATGCTACCCATTGTAGTTCTCATGTAGGTCGAACATGTAACTCAGGAGCTTAGGTGGACCAAAGCCTCCGATTAACCAAGGGAGGGATTCATTCATCGGGCATGCACAATCCATGTCATACCTTTATCTGGAGTACTTCGAGTAGTTCCGGTTTACCCATCGATCAGGTCACTAATCCGAGTAGTCCGAGATGGGCTTACATCATGCCCCGTACTCCACAGGCTCTAGATGCAGACTCAACCGGAATCACTTTACACCTCTTGGTGGAGGATTCCACGCACATGCATAAAGAGAGCACGACTTCAATGTGAAGGAGATCATTACCCTTGAAGATCGCTTCAGAGATGGCCAGATTCACCGCCTCATGCCTGAATCCGAACTCGGATCTTCAATCCCACTCCGCAGCTCCTACAGCAGCTTTCCTCCTTCCATCCTTTCCTTCCCTTCTTTCTCTCTCAATGAGAAGAAGAAGAAGATAAACATGGAGGAGCTGCGGAGTGTGGATAATTCATTTCTCGGCCATATAACAACAAGTGAGAGGCAATCTGAGCCATCAGATTCATCCCGAAGCGAATTCAAGGGAACGACCTTCCCTGAACAACAGCTCTCTCGGGTCTGATGCCCTGTGCCCGTGTGGAATCCGTGTCCCCTAAGCGGTGCACGAACCGCCTGATATCCAAACTTATCCATCTAGAGCCAAGGTGGCCCATGTCACGCCCATATTGCATGCCCGTGTCAGCCCAGTCACGCCCGTAGTCTGGATTGGGGGCATGGTGTAAATCGGAGACCTACTCGAGAGGACTTACTTGAGAGCTACTCGAGTAAGATAGGACACGGTGTCACATGATGACATGTTCTTACTCGAGTACTTTGAATCCACCTACTCGAGTACATTTCGACCTACACGAGAGCTACTCGAGTATAGAGCGGGACACGCCCGACAGTCACCCAACCCTCTACCCGACGATCCTCGAACGCAGTTCGTTCGACCTAGAGAGAGTCAGGGTCGATGGGAGGACACGTGGGTCCACCGACACGCCCGTGTCACGGGCGTGTACCTGCACTCGAAAATTCGTCGACCGAACTTCGTCGATCGAAATTCGTCGAACGTCGTCGAACGCACTCAATGGGTGGCAGGACATGCCCTGGGACACACCCAGGCCGTGCTACACCACAAGTCCGTGGGCTGGTCCTTCAAAGAAATTTCGTCCTCGAAATTTGGTTGAATGTTGCACTAATTCGCAACCATGCACGCGAACAAAGCGAGCGGGTTGGGTGAGCTCAACGGCTACGTCTTGTCTTCGATACAACACATACATATAGCACATAACTGGTCCATCTGGTGCACATGACTTTCTAAAGTGATTCATCGAGCTATATCACAACAATGCATATCACACGAAGTGCACCAACATTTCAACCTTGTAACATATACAACGTCATATAATGGTCACTATCCTTACTTTCGCTTTCCCGATGTCTTAAGAGCCAAATTTCGAGACTGAATTTCACCAACTGAGCTTTGCGGCTCTTGCACTGCAATCGAGTCCGGGATGCAGATGACTGGGCTGCTTTACCCTTGAAGACGCACCTAACTTCCTGCAGGGGATTTCACTATGTGTCCTTGCCTCCCGCAGTTATAACATATACATGTATTCCTGGCCCATAAGAAGAAACAATCTGATTCCATAGGCCTAAACCAGTTTTTTCGTCTTCTAAATTCCGACTGGATTGTGGCTCTTTAAACTATGGATTTTCCACTGACATTCCAGTCTCTTCTTATCTTGTACCCGCTTCAAATCTTTTTCCAAAGCACATCAACCAACACTTGGAAGCCTTGGTTCACCGAACTCGGGAGTACCAATCTCAATTCACAGTAATTCCGCGCGCTTCCTGTAGACATATCTCCCCAGGCGGGTAAACTCATGCAGGTATGTGTCAATATCTGCCTCACCCTGCATCAGGCGTTGAAACTCATTTTCCATTGCAATCCGCTGCGACACTAGCACTGTTAATACATGGCTAAGATCGGGAGAATTCATCCATTGAAACCTCCGCTAATCCACGACCTGCCAAGTGATGCACCTCCATCTCGTCCCACCACAGTCTCACATCTCCTTCCAACAGAAAAGTGACTAACGTCACTTTCTGCTCCTCTGCCGTCCTGATTGCAGTCAGGATCCTCTTTACTCGAGCCAACCAATCTTCCGCCTGCATTGGGGAACGGCTCCACCAAACGTAGGTGGATGAAACTCCATAAAGCTTTTCAAATGACTCGTCTATTGCTTGCACTCCACCACAAGCTGGCAGCACGCAAATGCCATGCACCAGTCTGAAATTTGGTACTCCTTCAGGCCTTGCCTGTCTAGGAAAGCTGTGCCTGTAACACCGCAAGCACTGTCTCCGTCACCACCCGTATGGTATCCGCCGAAGGAGGCGTAGGCGCTTCAACGGGTGCTGCACTCTCATCCGATCGCTGGGGCTCCGACTGCCTAGCACCACTCCTCGCCCCTATCAATGTACAAAACACCATTAATCATTCATAGATAACGGTCGAGTATACATTGACGTCGCGTACACAGTCACACGCTCTCGGCTCACGTGCATGAAATACATTCCTAGTGGCTTCGTGAGTTCAATTATGTTCTCTCATCCTAAACAATCTCAACCTGGCGTCTGATAGTCACTTTGTAATGCCCCCACTCATCACATGGACATATAACGGTGGGTCCGGCCGGGGCCACCACGCCATATGTCACAGACAAGCGGCGGAATTACTTGTGGAAATCAAAATCAACTCGCATCCTAACTCAATCCATTCTAGTGCAACATTTTACGTTAACATGAACTCAACTCAGAGAATGTCCACTACTATATAAACTCCATATTTATATATCCAAATCAGGAATGTTTACAACTCAGACACACTGGCCTTAATGCCTTACAGATTTCTCTTTGCACAAATGCATTTTCGTACATCGGCACGCAGCCGGCCACATATGAAATCCAACCACGTTTCTTCGCATGGCCTTCAAGGTACATTTAGCAGCAATCCTCCATTCCGCTCATTGCCATTCAAACACAACACCATGCAATTCACCATCCAATCCAAATAGAAAACAAAGTAACGGTCAGCATTAGTTGACCACTTATAACGACCCCACCCCTTACCCGGGGCAGTGGTTCCTTCCCTGTATGCATAACCATCATTATTTCTTTCAATCTATCAATCACAGTCCATATCACAAACGTCGGTCTCCACCGGACGCTCCGTGCACTCAGGGCACCTTCTGGGTGTACCAGATATACCAAGTCATACACCGCCGATCGAGGCTCTTCACTTGTTGGTTGGGCGGTTCAATCCATAATCCACCAATCTCAATATTGGCGACATCCCGTCCATACCACTTCAGAGGTACTACCATGCAACATTCACAAATAACCAGAGCAGATCGACCCATACCATGTGGTGTGGCAGCCAGGTATATCAAGGCTCCCCTGGACATTGCCGCCCATCGACCCCTCACTTATATCCGATCGACCCACACTATGTGGTGTAGCAAGTAGGGTCCACCTCACTTCCTCCCAAACATTGCCACCCATCGATCCTCACTAATACCGATCAACCCACACCATGTGGTGTAACATGCCAGGTTCACTCCACGTTTCCCCCAGCCATGCTACCCATTGATCTCTCAACATAACCAGGAGCTTAACCAAAGCCTCCATACAAGCCATAACCAATATTCATTCATCCATACACAACCATGCAATCAAAGCATAAACCTTTCACAGCATCAAATCCACGGAGTCTTCTTCCGGTTTACCCATGATCATCACCTAATCCAGACTACCCATCCAGATTGGGCTTCACACAACATGCCTATGCCTGTACTCCACACTTTCCGGCTCTAGATGCAGACTCAACCAAGGAATCACTTCCGAAATCCACCTCTTGGTGGAGGATTCCACGCACATGCATAAAAGAGGACTTGATGTCCAATAAGGAGATCGTTACCCTTGAAGATCGCTTCGGAGCCATGAATCCGCCGGATGGAAATCACCGTCTCAGCGTTGCCTCCACGAATTCGAACTCGGATCTTCAATCCACACTCCGCAGCTCCTCCAGCAGTGGATTTCCTCCTTCCTACTTTCCTTCCCTTGGCCTTTATCTCTCTTGGAATGAGAAGAAGAAGAAGATAAACATGAGGAGATAATCCTCATTTCTCGGCCATATAACAAGCAAGGAGAAATCTGAGCCATCAGATCCCATAGAAAGAAAAGGAACGACCAGAAAATTCCCTGAAAACAGCTCTCTCGGGTCTGACGGGTGCCCTGTGACACGCCCGTGCCACAGGCCGTGTCCCCTAAGCGGTGCACGAACCGCCTTATCCAATCTTATCCACGCCAAGGTGATACGCCCATGTCACGCCCGTGTCAGCCCAGTCACGCCCATGATACGGGGCGTTTAACTCACTCGAGACCTACTCGAGAGGACTTACTTGAGAGAAAACCAACTACTTGAGTACCCAGATAGGACATGCCAGTGTCACAGATGACACACCCGTGTCACCCCCTCTTACTCAAGTACTTTTCCACCTTCTCGAGTACATTTCGACCTACACGAGAGCTACTCGAGTATGAGCTGGACACGCCCTGTGATACGCCCGTGTCACAGGCCGTGTACCCTCTAACCGACGATCGTCGAATGTAGTTCGTCGACCTAGAGAGAGTCGTCGACCAGCGGAGGACATGCCCTGGGTCACGCCCCCGACACGCCCGTGTCACGGGCGTGTACCTCACGAAAATTGGTCGACCGAACTTCGTCGATCGAAATTCGTCGAACGCAATTCATCGAACGCACTCAACCCAAGCAGGACACGCCACGGGACACGCCCGTGTCCCAGGCCGTGTCACCTAATCTTTTTCTATTTCTCGAATTTGGGCTGTTACAAGTCAGCCAACTCAATGCTTTTACACTAAAGTTCAAAATTTCGTCCAAATCGATGGCATTGAGTGTATTCAACACACTCAACGCCTCACTGAGTGTGTACAACTCACTCAATGCTTGATAACTTAGCTGCCAAAAATCAGATGACGACGTTGAGCTCAATGAGTTCATCTCACTCAACGCTGTCAACACTTTTCTTACTTAACCGCAAAACTAAGCAATGACGTCGAGTGAGTTCAGCTTACTCAACACTTTATCACTAAAGTATCCGTAAAAAGAACCAGATAACGAAATTGAGTGAGTTCCATAGCTCACTCAACGCTGTGCACCAACACTTTTCAACTTAGCTTTTACATAATTAACATAAGTGACGACGTTGAGTGAGTTCAGCTCACTTATCGCAAAAATGTCAACGCTTTTTTACTTAGCTTGTCGATTTAAGCGACGATGTTGAGTGAGTTAAGCTCACTCAATGCTGTCAACGCTTTTATACTTAGATTTATAGAATTAAGATATGGTGCTGAGTGAGTTTAGCTCACTCAATGCTGTCAATGCTTTTAGCGGCCCTTAGCTTCTAAAATTTTATAGAATGGCGTTGAGTGCGTTAAGCAGATCACTCAACGCCACGTTGAGTGTATACCACTTGTCACTCATAAACGCTTTTTTTAACTTAACTTCTCAGACCACTTAGCAAAGCGTTGAGTGCATTCAACACATTCAACGCTTTTATACTTAGGCTAGAAACTGAATATCAGTGCTAAGGCTATACTCAACACCTAAGATAGAAATTTGGCAGAAATGCTATCCTACCGAAGAAAACAGAGTACATCCGTGGCCTACAACAACCACTAATTTTTCAATTTTCTCGTCTTTATTCCGATTCATAGTGGCATTAATACTGCCAGTCTCTTTTTTTTACCCGTCAATATCTTTTTCCAAAAACCTAAACCAACGCTTGGAACAACTTACTGTCATTCTCACACAGGAACTCGGGAGTACCAATCAATTCTCCTGTAACAATGCTCCCTCACCACAGCCACTAGCTTGTTGCTAAGCTAAACACTATTCGTCTTCCGCCTTCTCCGCGAAGGATAGAAACCCGCATATCTCCCCACATGAAAGCTTGGCAAGGTATGTGTAAATCACCACTTGCCTCACCCTAAGATCAGGCGTATAGAAAATGACTCATTTGATAAGGAGGAGATCCGACCCTAATTTAGCTTCCGCTGTACCGGGAGGAAATCAAGAAAATGTGAAATAAAAACAAGCATGAGGGGGAACCACCACTTGCCTCAAATCTCCAGAAATCCGACCTGCCAAAGCAACACTCCACCTCACAGAACTGTCCCTTCCAAGAACACCTAAGCAACAATTCCTGAAACTTTTCAGGATGAATCCTCTTTACTCGAGGGTCAAAACTGCATACCTTGGGGACCTAAAATGTAATCCAAGAAACTCCTGGGAAAGCTTTTTACCGTAGAAATGTAGACGCTCTAGGTGATATCTACCCGGATCTACTCTCCAAAGAGGCTGATTTAACACCGAGCACTGTCTCCCAACACTCCAAAAATTGATGGTCGAAGGCGTAGGCGCTTAAAAGAGACCGCCACTCTCTCTCGCTGGGGCTTCCCGACTGCCTAACAACTCCCGACAGTTTCAGGAAAAAGACGATGAATAAGGTTTGTCTATTTACAAAGCTATTTATACTTAGAAATATCACACACTTCAGTATTATAATAATTCCTAGTTTATTATTATAATATGGATTTCTACGAAAATCCATATGGATTTCTACGAAAACTTTGTTGCCCCCACTGTCACAGCATATAAGTGAGTCTACCGACGCTACGTTCCCAACAGCGCAGTCGAAATTAAGATTCTTGTGGACGAACCAATCTACTCGGGCAAACACCTCCCAAAGACAACTCAACACAGCGCAGCATTTTATTCATGAACCAACTCAGAGAATGCTCCACCGAGTCACCAAAACAGACCCGACTCCCTAGGGAATTTTGCAAACAGGCTAATGTTTACCTAGACACACACAGAAAACCTAAGAGCTAAAACCATGCTCTAACAACAACATTTGCTAAAAATGCGTCAATTTTCGTAACTCCTTGGCGTCATAAACACGCCAGATAACGAATTAAACCAAACGTTTCTATCGAAAAATCGACCTTCAAGGGGCGTTACACAAGATACCTCTTCCGCTAGTTTTGTTAATATCCCCTCCAAACAACGGAGTTATGATATTAGCATACCGTTTTGGGCTGCGTTTAGTAAAACCAAAAGACGAAATTTTGCTATCAGCAGACCAGACTCAAAAAACTATAAATAGACCCTTAAGGTACCTTGGAGAGAACGGAGTTTCAGGCTTTCTTCTTCCCCCATGGTGACTAGCTCAGCATTGGCTAGTGAGGGGAAACGTTCTAAGATCTTCCGGGTGTGTGGTGGGACCAGGTATCCATGATACAGCAGATCAGGGTCTACTTGTTGGTTGGGCGGTTCTTAGCTCCGTGAGACCGGCCAAGAGCTCTCGCTTTGGAGAAGTAGGTGCAAGTTGCCGTCCTACCACTAGGGTACTCCCGAACTCCATAGAGATCTATTTCCAGTTCTAACATCTTTGGTGCGGTGAGCGTAGAGCGCAATGTAACACCTCCGTCCGTCACATGAAATATAATAGAGGGTCTGGCTGGGGCCACACACCCCTCCATATTCGATCACCCAAACAGGCGGCGGGATTACAGGTTAATATCACATACTACTCGAATCCTAACTCAAAGCATTGCCACCCTAGCGGATGCTTTAGCATTACGTGAACTCAAACTCATTTGAATGTCAACAATATATGCCAGTTCACTACCACGTTTATATATAGCACAAGATTGTCAATTACAGGAGCTTACACAAAAGTTATGGCCTCCATACAAGGCCTTACAGTTATATTTCACCAATGTGGATTACAAACATTGGCACACAGGCCGACGACACATAAAAAACAGTAAAATCCACAGAGTCTTCATTCGGCCTTCGAGGGCCAGAATAGCAGTAGACTATCCATCCAAGGGCTTTAGCCCGCTATGCCGTTCCCGCTCGGCACTCTAGATGCAGCACCTGCACAAGGAATCACTTCCAATCCACCGCAATGGTGGCAAACCAAGCAACGGTCAGCATTCAGCTGATGTCCAATTTATAACGAACCTACCCCTTTCCTGGGGCAGTGGTATTCCTTTCCTGTAGGCATAACATTAACACAAGTGGATATATCACAAGAATGTGCACTCACGCACAGTTCCACATATCACAAACAACTCGGATGCCTCAACCCCACCACCATTCAGAGGTCCCCGACATAACGGTTTAATTTGAGCATTTCCAGTCTCCACGGCTGGCGGCCGGATACTTTAGTCTTTACGGCGTACATCCTAAGACTCTCGTTATGCGATCCTAATGAAGCCATTAACTTACGCACTCGAGCTAGACAACCATAACGCGGATACAGTTCAACCTTTGCTCATTTCGGCCTAACAGCAAGGAGAAATGAGCCATCAAATATAAACAGACTAAAGTACCCGACCGCCAGCCGTGGAGACTAATTTGAGCATTGACACGCCCGTGCCACAGGCCGTGTCCCCTAAGCGGTGCACGAACCGCCTTATCCAATCTTATCCACGCCAAGGTGATACGCCCATGTCACGCCCGTGTCAGCCCAGTCACGCCCATGATACGGGGCGTGTAACTCACTCGAGACCTACTCGAGAGAAAACCAACTACTTGAGTACCCAGATAGGACATGCCCGTGTCACAGATGACACGCCCGTATCACCCCCTCTTACTCAAGTACTTTTCCACCTTCTCGAGTACATTTCGACCTACACGAGAGCTACTCGAGTATGAGCTGGACACGCCCTGTGATACGCCCGTGTCACAGGCCGTATACCCTCTAACCGACGATCGTCGAATGTAGTTCATCGACCTAGAGAGACTCGTCGACCAGCGGAGGACATGCCCTGGGTCACGCCCCCGACACACCCGTGTCATGGGCGTGTACCTCCCGAAAATTGGTCGACCGAACTTCGTCGATCGAAATTCGTCGAACGCAATTCATCGAACGCACTCAACCCAAGCAGGACACGCCCTGGGACACGCCCTTGTCCCAGGCCGTGTCACCTAATCTTTTTCTGTTTATCAAATTTGGGCTGTTACAAGTCAGCAAACTCAATGCTTTTACACTAAAGTTCAAAACAAATCGATGGCATTGAGTGTATTCAACACACTCAATGCCTCACTGAGTGTGTACAACTCACTCAACGCTTGATAACTTAGCTGCCAAAAATCAGATGACGACGTTGAGTGAGTTCAGCTCACTCAAAGCTGTCAACGCTTTTCTTACTTAACCGCAAAACTAAGCAATGATGTCGAGTGAGTTCAGCTTACTCAACGCTTTATCACTTATTCGTAAAAAGAACCAGATAATGAAATTGAGTGAGTTTAGCTCACTCAACGCTGTCAACACTTTTCAACTTAGCTTTTACATAATTTAAGTGACGACGTTGAGTGAGTTCAGCTCACTTATCGCTGTCAACGCTTTTTTACTTAGCTTGTCGATTTAAGCGACGATGTTGAGTGAGTTAAGCTCACTCAATGCTGTCAATGCTTTTATACTTAGATTTATAGAATTATGATACGGTGTTGAGTGAGTTCAGCTCACTTAATGCTGTCAATGCTTTTAGACTTAGCTTCTAAAATTTTATAGAATGGCGTTGAGTGCGCTAAGCTCACTCAACGCCGCGTTGAGTGTATACCACTCACTCAATGCTTTTTTTAACTTAACTTCTCCGACCACTTAGCAAGGCGTTGAGTGCATTCAACACATTCAACGCTTTTATACTTAGGCTAGAAACTGAATATCAGTGCTAAGGCTATACTCAACATCTAAGATAGAAATTTGGCAGAAATGCTATCCTACCTAAACAGAGTACATTGGCCTACAACAACCACTAATTTTTCAATAATTTAATTCATAGTATTAATAATTTTTTTGTCAATATCTAAACCTAGACCAAGAACAACTTACTGTCATTCTCACACAGGAAGAGATTTCTCCTGTAACAATGCTCCCTCACCACAGCCACTAGCTTGTTGCTAAGCTAAACACTATTCGGCCTTCTAGGATAGAAACAATAACATGAAAGCTTGGCAAGGGTGTAAATCACCACTTGCCCTAAGATTTACAGAAAATGAATTTGATAAGGAGGAGATCCTACCCTAATTTAGCTTCTGTACCGGGAGGAAATCAAGAAAATGTGAAATAAAAACAAGCATGGGGGGAACCACCACTTGCCTCAAATCTCCAGAAATCCGACCAAGCAACACTCCACCTCACAAAACTGTCCACAAGAACACCTAAGCAACAATTCCTGAAACTTTTCAGGATGAAAGAGGGTCAAAACTGCATACCTTGACCTAAAAAAAATCCAAGAAACTGGGAAAGCTTACCGTAGAAATGTAGATCTAGGTGATATCTACCCGGATCTACTCTCCAAAGATGATTTTGAGCACCAACACTCCAAAAATTGATGGTCGAAAGCCTAAAAGAGACCGCCACTCTCGCTCTTCCCGAAACAATCGACAGTTTCAAGAAAAAGACGATGAATAAGGTTTGTCTATTTACAAGGCTATTTATACTTATAAATATAAGTATTATAATAATAATTTATTATTATAATATGGATTTCTACGAAAATCCATATGGATTTCTACGAAAATTGCACTGTAGCTAAATACCGACGCTATGTTCCCAACAGCGCAGTCGAAATTAAGATTCGACGAACCAAACTCGGGCAAACACCTCCCAAAGACAAAACACAAGCATTCCCAAAGAGGCTCCACCGAGTCACCAAAACAGACCCGACTCCCTAGGGAATTTTGCAAACAGGCTAAACCTAGACACACACAGAAAACCTAAGAGCTAAAACCATGCTCTAACAACAGCATTTGCCAAAAATGCGTCAACGTAACTCCCTGGCGTCGTAAACATGCCAGATAACGAATTAAACCAAATATCAAAAAATCGGGGGCGTTACACAAGATACCTCTTTAGTTTTGTTAATATCCCCTCCAAACAACGGAGTTATGATATTAGCATACCGTTTTGGGCTGCGTTTAGTAAAACCAAAAGGCGAAATTTTGCTATCAGCAGACCAGACTCGAAAAACTATAAATAGACCCTTAAGGTACCTTGGAGAGAAGGGAGTTTCAGGCTTTCTTCTTCCCCCATGGTGACTAGCTCAGCATTGGCTAGTGAGGGGAAACGTTCTAAGATCTTCCGGGTGTGTGGTGGGACCTCCATGATACAGCTCAGGGTCTATTTCTTAGCTCCGTGAGACCGGCCAAGAGCTCTCGCTTTGGAGAAGTAGGTGCAAGTTGCCCCTACTAGGGTCCCGAACTCCATAGAGATCGATTTCCAGTTCTAACATCTTTGGTGCGGTGAGCGTAGAGCGCAATGTAACACCTCCGTCCGTCACATGAAATATAATAGAGGGTCCGGCTGGGGCCACACACCATATTCCACAAACAGGCGGCGGGATTACAGGTTAATATCACAAACTACTCGAATCCTAACTCAAAGCATTCTAGCGGATGCTTTAGCGTTACGTGAACTCAAACTCATTTGAATGTCAACAATATATAAACTACCATTTATATATAGCACAAGATTGTCAATTACAAGTACACAAAAGTTATGGCCTTAAGGCCTTACAGTTATATTTCACCAATGTGGATTACAAACATCGGCACACAGGCCGAACACACATGAAAAACAGTAAAATTCTTCATTCGGCCTTCGAGGGCCAGAATAGCAGTAGCAAGGGCTTTAGCCCGCTATTTCCCGCTCGGCACTCCAGCACCTGCACAAGGACAATCCACCGCAATGGTGGCAAACCAAGCAACGGTTAGCATTCAGCTGACCAATTTATAACGAACCTTCCCCTTTCCTGGGGCAGTGGTATTCCTTTCCTGTAGGCATAACATTAACACAAGTGGATATATCACAAGAACGTGCACTCACGCACAGTTCCACATATCACAAACGAATGCCTCAACCCCACCACCGTTCAGAGGTCCCCGACATAACGGTTTAATTTGAGCATTTCCAGTCTCCACGGCTGGCGGCCGGATACTTTAGTCTTTACGACGTACAGCCTAAGACTCTCGTTATGCGATCCTAATGAAGCCATTAACTTACGCACTCGAGCTAGACAACCATAACGCGGATACAGTTCAACCTTTGCTCATTTCTCAAATCATTAAATATAAACTTGTCTGACGCTGGTCGGCTTCCCCTTGTATGTTTGGCTCACTGGCCTTTAGGAGCCCGCAGCTCACAGAGTAGCCTCACAGTCTTCCAGAGACAGGCTTTAACATCAAAAGGGTATCTGGAAGCTATCGCCAGCGACAGTCACTATCGTCAGGCGTTAACCACAGAATTCACTTTCTGTACAAGTCCTAGCCAAAAACCCTGTAGTAAACTGTAGTGCCAGAAACACTGGACTTTCACAGCATAAATAGCTTACCAAGAGCTATCACCGATGGCGATACTCACTGTCGCCCGTCGAAATCCAACAGTCATTCAAACTGCGATATTTCGTGGGTATTTTCCTAGAGTGCAGCTCCAGTACTTCCTACTACTTCCAATTCACAGGTATAACCTAACAGATCCCGTAAATTACTCGTTTATTCTCGCAGTCTTCTCCGATATGCAAAATGAACATCACCAATCTAGACCAACCTGTCTAGATGAGCTTCACACAGCATGTCAATTCCGTACTACACATTTTCGGATCTATATGCAAGGCTCACTAGGGATTACATGAATCGACCTAAAGGATTCTACACCTTTTGGTAGGGAATTCCATGCATATGCCAAAGGAAGGACGTCACATGTCCAAGAAGGAAGATCGTTACCCTTGTAGTCTTCCTCGGAGCCATGACCTTGATATTGAGCCGGATGAAATTGATGTCACAACTTTCCCTCCACGGATCTAGCGTCGATTCGCGATTCCAATCACAAGCACGCTTTGGATCGAATCTCCTCTTGAGCTCCTGGGATTTTCCTCCGCTTCTCTCTCCAGAATTAAACAAGGGAGTGTGTGAGAGAGAATGAGAATAAAATCTCAAGTCCAACCTTTATCTGAAAGCTACCGCCACACGGTAACTCCTACTACCGTGCAGTATCAAAGGCAGTAACCGCTTTGACCAGTCGCCGCCGCAAGCGCTATCGCCCTGTGATAACTCTCTTGCTCTGCGGTAAATCGGTTTCTCAAGAAATCCTTCTCGATACTGGTTGAGAGGCTAGCGCAGCGCGCTAACCATTATCGCCTGGCGATAGATCGGTTTCTCGAGAAATCCTTCTTGACACTCATCGAGAGGCTAGCGCGGCGCGCTAACGATTATCGCCTGGCAGTAATAACCCGAGCCCTGGTATTTTAATTCACCGAGCTATCGCCGGTGATAAGACTATCGCCACACGATAACCTCCAATGACCACTTCTCCTTTTTGGGGTGTTACAACCCTCCCCTCCTTACAGAAATTTCGTCCCGAAATTGTACGCATCTATAAGGAAAAACTAGCAACTAATATGTTAAAACATATTTGCTTTCACAAAACAAGGTTACAATATCTATTTACAAATAACTCAGGATATTCGTCGCGCATGGTTTGCTCTCGCTCCCATGTCAGCTCTTCACGACCACAATTGTCCTAACGGACCTTGACCATCCTGATTGTTTTGTCCCGCAGTTGCTTGATCTCCGTATCCTCGATCTGAATGGGCCTAACCTTCGTCATGAGCCCATGATCGACCGATACTCGATCATTTGCACTCACTTGCATCAGCTCCTTTACAGCTTTTCGTAGCACCGAGATGTGAAACACATTGTGCAAGCTACTTAGTTCTACAGAGAGCGCTAATCGATAGGCAACTTCCCCAACTCGCTCCAACACTTCAAACGGACCAAGGTACCTCAGACTTAAATTTTTCAAGCGCCGAATCCTGGATATGCCTTTGAATGGCTTTATCTTTAAGTATACCCAATCGTCCACCGCAAACTCCATATTTCGATGATTGGCATTATAGTATTTCTCCTGCTGATCTTGGGCTATCAGTAGTCGCTCTCAAATAGTTCGTATGGTCGAATTTGCATCTTCGACCTCCTTGCGCTTGTAGAGCTTTGAGTCTCCTATTTCTGCCCATGCTAACAGTGTACGGCACTTCCTACCGTATAAATCTTCAAAGGGCGCCATCTGTATACTAGCTTGATAGTTGTTATTGTAGGAGAACTCAACCATATAAAGGTGATCTTCCCATATTTTACCAAAATACATGGCGCACATTCGGAGCATATCCTCCATTATTCTGTTGGTCCTTTTAGTCTGACCATCCATTTAAGGATGAGAGGCCATACTGAATTGTAACTTAGTACCCAACAGTTGGTGGATTAACCTCCAATCTCTTGAAGTAAAACGCTCATCTCGGTCACTGACGATGCTACAGGGCACGTCATGCAATCATATGATATTATCCACGTACAGTTTGGACAATTTTCCCACTAAATCGTCCTTCCTGTTAGGTATGAAGTGTGACACTTTGGTTAACCAGTCAACGATCACCCACATAATATCGTTTCCGCACTGAGATCTCGGCAGTCCATGCACGAAGTCCATAGAAATGTCATCGAACTTCCATACCGGGATTGGTAACGATTTCAGGAAACCTCTAGATTTCTGACATTCAACTGTTATCAAGGCACAAGTCTGACATTTTGCCACGTAATGGGCTATATTTTTCTTCAAACTTGGCCACCAAAACGCCTTCTTCTTGTCCTTGTACATTTTTGTGCTCCTTGGGTGAATTGAGTACCTTGTAAAATATGCTTCATACATCAATTCCTCACGAAGTTTACCCACATCCGGGATACACAAACGACCATCTTTCTGCAAGAGGCCATCATCCAAGGAGAATTGGGCATTTGACCCATCCAGTGCATAGCGTTGGAGACTCTCATTGAGCTCTGTTGCACGTCGAACCCTGTCTGTAAGGTCATACTGTACTTCCGTCCAATTCAGGCACGCACTTGCAGTAGCATTCTTGTCCACACAAGTGATGTCTAAGGCCTCCAACTCCTGCATTAGATGCTCATCAAGCATCTGCA